>JBBAXF010000012.1:4442680-5642680 GCA_037837765.1 Delichon dasypus | reverse complement strand
AATCCACATGAGTGCGAGGCTTGGGCCAAGGAGAAAACTGTGCAAGAAACAATGTTGGGTCCGTACCATGCTGGCCTTGGCATGCCTTTTACAGCTACAGTGTCCCTGGAACTTGGTGCATAATGATTTCCTCAGCCATTATCCTGAGCATAACCCTAAAACCAGACATGACCCTTACAATAACACTAGCCTTAGGCATATCAGTAAAAGCTGTATGGGGGTGAAGCTCGTAGGAAAGAGAAAACGGTGCAGGGAGAACGTTGGGGCAGCACCATGCTGGCCTTGACCTGCCTTTTGCAGCTGTAGTGTCCCCAGAGCTTTGGGCTTTGTACTTTTCTCAACCCTAAGTGTTGTGGTTCTTTAGAGAGAACAAGTGTCGGTCAATGGCAAAAGGAGAGTCTGCTCTTTGTCTGGGAAGAATTATGGCTTTATTTGGGTCCTGCTCCTCTTGAGTTCCAGGCTCTGTCCCCGTTCCCCGGTCAGACCAAAAGAGACCTCCCCCCCTTCCTCCCAGGGCTTTTATCCAGGGGGCAGGGGCTAGAGGCAGGGACAAGCCACTACCCAATCAGGGACAAGGTGGGAGTAGAACAGAGTTGGGTTACATTCCAGTGTGGGAGGATGGGCACGGCCGAGCAGGGATAAACCACGTGATACAGTTTCCAGGGAACAGAAGAAACATTACAAAACCCAATATAAAAATGAAATACAATATAAACCAAATTAACGCACTACAACACCTAAGTGCAACCTGAATCCTGGATGGAGCAGCTAAGCCCCATGGGACAGAGGCTAGCTGCAATGGAAAAAAAGTATGTAAGGAGCTATGCTGGGTAGCCCCACACTGTCCTTTACATGCCTTTTGCAGCAGTGTTCATGGCGCACCGGGCTATGTGGTTTTCTCAAACTCAACCCTGAGTGCAACCCAAAGAATAACGTGACCCTTACCATAACCCGAGAATCAGGTGTAGCAACAAAAGCCAATCGGTGTTGAGGTGGGTGGAAAGGTGAAAAGTATGGAGGGAAAATGTTGGAAAAGCACTATGCTGGCCGAGAAATGCATTTTGTAGCTGCATTGTCCCTGGAGCTCTTGGCTTTGTGGTTTCCTTAACTGTATGCCTAAGCGCAATGCTTACACCAGCCCTAACCCTAACCCTAACCCTAACCCTAACCCTAACCCTAACCCTAACCCTAACCCTAATTCAAGCCTTAACTCGAACTATAACCCTAGCCTTAGGCATAGCAGTAAAAGACGCATGGGGAGGAGGCTGGTGGGAAGGAGAAAAGTGTGCAGAGAGCAATGCTGGGTCAGTACCCTGATGGCCTTTGCGTGCTCTGTGCAGCTGCGGTGTCCCTGGAGCTCAGGTCTTTGTGATTGTCTCAACCCTAACCCTAAGTGTAATCCTAACACCCGCTCTAAACCTAACCAAAAATCATGGCCCTAAACCTAACCATAATTCTAGCCTTAAGCATAGCAGTAAAAGCCAAAATGGGGTTATGTAGGAATGCATGTCCCACATCCAGGCAGGTGCTTCGATAAAAGGGAAAAAGTTTACCTTAAACATATAAGGAAACCAAACTAGAAAGTCCTGTGCCCTTTTCAGCAGTACTGGCTCAGTGCCAGCACAGAAGCACTGATTGGGCTTTGAAAGTGTATCCCAAAGCCTACTGCCAATTTCATTGAGCAAAGGAGCCAATTAGCCCACCTAGACCATTGGGTACTAAAGGGACTGCACAAAGAGCTCAATTGCTTTTTTGGGACTGCCTTACCTGTGTCAGAGTGGTCTCTACACTGTGTTCGACTTACATTGTTTGTTTATGTTTATGATATTCTTCTTTTATTAAAACAGTTATTTTACAAAGCACGGCCAGAGAAGCTGTCTCGCTATTATTTTAAGCTATTCTGAGAAGTGCTGGACACCCTGAGAGACTTGATAAATCTTCACGTGTCTCATTCCATTCTGGACATGTGCCAAGATTTTATAAGGGTGAGGCTGGTAGCAATAAAAAAAAAGTATGGAGGCAGAAATGTTGGGGGAGCACCATGCTGGGCTTACCATGCCTTTTGAAGCTGCAGTGTCCCTGGAGCTCTGGGATTTGTGGTTTTTAAACCCTAACCCTTAGTGTTTCCGTAACACCAGCCCTAACCCTAATCCTTACCCTAACCCTAGTGCTAACCATGACCCTAGCACTAATCATAAACCTAGCCTTAGGTGTAGCAGTAAAAGCCGCATGGGGGTGAGGCTGGTGGTTAGGAGGAAACTGCAGGGAGGAATACTGTGCAGCCCCATGCTGTCCTTGACATGCCCTTTGCAGCGGCAGTCTCCCCAGAGCTCCGGTCTATGTGGTTTTCTCAACCCTAACCCTGAGCACTATAGAGATATTAAGAGAGATTGGGCCAAGGGGAGACGTCTGTCATAGGTTAGCACAGTTTAGTTTTTAGTCATAGAGGAATGTGGAATGATTTTCTGGGTCAGGATGTGGTAATTGCTTTAAAAAGGACAGGGACCTATCAGAGGGTTAGTTAGAATATTGGCATCTGATTTGCCCACTAAAAATGTCAGTTGTGACTTTGGGAAGTGTACATATAAAAACCCTTCATTTCCTGCAGGTCAGCCTGTCTTTCCCTTTGGCCAGAGAGAGAAAGGTAACATCATGTGGCAGCCAGAGGAGAGGCCCTGGCTGGGCTGTGCCTCGGGGCCCCATCTGCTGCCAGCAAGGGGGGCTGGGCAGGCCCGCCAGCCAGGCCCCTGATACCAGTTATGGGCCTGGCTGGGCCAGGGCCTGCTCCAATTTAAACTGAGGGGTGTAAAGGTTTTAATTTCATAAAACCAGGCAGAAACACCAATTAATGTAGGGGGTTTTAGTATTTATTCTCTTTCTGTGGGAGGGAGAGATTAGGAGAAAAAAAAAAAAGCAGGCTTGAGCTTAAAAATGAACAAAAATAGTTTTATTAACACACACTAAAAGAATGAAAACAAAGGTGAGAAAAAGAAAACCTAAACTAAAACAGAATGACACTTTAAAACATGCTTCTCTCCTTTTACAAACTATTAACTTTCTTATTAAACAACATAGAAAGACACAACTTGAGATTTTCAGTCAGTTTCACTATTTAGGCATAATCACTCATTATTTTAGGAGAAGAGTCTTGCTAAGTGTTGTGTTCCTCTGAGGAATGGGTTTTCCCCTCAGAATCCCCCTGAAGCCTGTGCTATGTAGTTTAACCCTTTTTCCCTATCATACCTACTCCTGACCCTATTGGCTCAGGGCCAATATCTTTCCTTGGCCCAAAACTAGATATACCCCTGTCTCTTCCTGCTTCTCCCTCTCTCTTCTCAGCCTCCTGGAACATCACATCGAGAATAAAGCTTGGACGGAAGCCAGGGGGTGAGAGCCACTCTTTTGATATCTTTATTCTGTCTCTCTGAAATATATTTCCTTAAAACCCCTCAATAACTGAGTTAGCGAGAGCCAGGGGGGGTGGCTAGAGGGAAATATATTTTCAGTTGGTGCCTAACGTGGGGCACAAACCCACGACCCTGAGATTAAGAGTCTCATGCTCTACCAACTGAGCTAGCTGTGCAATGGAGAAGCAGCAGGATTTTTAGCAACTCAGAATAATGATCAGGAAAGCAAGCCATTTGTGGCTCCTGTAGTCTATGTAGGCAAACGCCATGTGTGCAGAGAGTATCATCCCTTTCCATACCAAGATAAAAAAGAGCTTTGTAAAATGCAGAAACATTTTGGGAGATCCAGTGAAATATTTAAGGGCATGATGAAAGCTACTTTCAATTCAAATGTGATGGTACCCAAAGGCATTAAAGATGTATTCAGATGCCTATTAACTCCCTCAGAGTATGACCTATGGGAAGGATTATGGAAAAAAGCTTTGAAAACAGTATTGCAGGAAATTCAGCAAACTCCTGATGCTCAGGACAGTGATTACAATGACATCACACATGACCATCTGTGTGGTGAAGGTGATTATACTGCTCTGGAGGAGCAGACTCGATTGTTACCCAAGTTAGTTTTAGATAAGATCTGTAATGCTGCAGAAAAAACTTTTTATCAGGTTCCAACAACTGAGATAAAGACCAGTTATGTTAACATTAAACAGTTTTCTTCAAAGAATTTCTTGCAGTTTGTGGATTGCCTGAGGAGCCAAGTGGAAAGACAAGTGCAAGACCCAATGGTGCAGGCAGAATTGATTAAGGAGATGGCTCAGAGGAATGCTAATGAGACCTGTCACAGAATCATTCTTAGCCTTCCCCTTGACGCATCACCTAGTCTCACACAGATGATAGAAGCTTGTACCAGGAGAGCATAACTTTTCAGTGCACCTGAAAGGAATCCGGGACTGACACACCCAAAGCCTGTGGCAGCTGCAACACCAGGAACAAGGAGGCAACTGATGTCATCAGACCAGCTGCAGCACATTATTTGCCACCGCTGAAAAAGGCCGGGACCCTTCGCCAAGGCCTGCCCAGAAAACCAGAAACGCAAGTCCAAAAATCAAAAAAACTGAATTCACAGTGCGGCTCAGATTTTATCTCCTTGACGTGCCAAGAAAGAAGTTTACAAGGCCATACTGTGGCAAATGTCTCTCTCTTAACAAAAAAGGGGGAGGGCAGGTTGCAGGGTGTGGGAGTACAGAAAAATAAAAATGTCAAATGTTCAACTAACAAGGTATGGCAGCCGCGAGGCCGATATAGGCTCGTGACTACCACAGGTTTTCATTTCAGATCTACTGATTGGACAGTAATTACAGTGGACCTGCAAAACATTTCACAGGACATGAAGGTTAGCCACATGGAACCGAACAGTGAGTATTTTGTTATTGGGGACACAGCACACACACCCTTGGAGGTTGAGGTAGCTCCCATGACCATTAAGGGAAAGATAACAGGCCTCATGCTGTTGGCACGTTGCATGCACCCACCATTCTACCTGGTAGAGGGGCAAGTTCTTGCCCAGGCCATCCCTGTTCCGGCTGAGGTCCTAGCGGATGGAAAATCACCAGAAGTCTACTGGGCAGAGGTGGTGGGGGAGAACAAACCTTCTCTGGCATGTAACTTAGCCCGTGGGTCAGACCGCCTCCATGTGGAGGGGGTGCTCAACTCCGGCGCGGACGTTACCGTTATACCTGAGAGCATGTGGCCATCACACTGGGAGTTGCAACCTGTGGCAGGCAAACTTCAGGGCATAGGAGGAATCACAATGGCAAAAATCTCAAAAAACGTAGTGCAAATTGAGGGACCTGACAGGAAATTGGCAAAAGTCCATCCATTCATTGCTGAATATAAGGCTCCCTTATGGGGGAGAGACACCATGTCACAGTGGGGGATCCAATTGGTCATTCCTAAGACACCCCAGGATTTTTGGAAATAGCCACTGTGGAGCGCCCTACCCATAAACTAAAGTGGTTGGACAATAACCCAAGATGGGTAGCACAGTGGCCATTGAGTAAAGAGAAGCTCAAGGCGCTTGAGGAGCTTGTGGAGGAGCAGGTGGCTCAAGGTTACCTAGAAGAGACCACAAGCCCCTGGAATTTCCCAGTCTTTGTAATAAAGAAACCGGGAAAGGACAAGTGGAGGTTGGTCCATGACCTCCGAGAAATAAACAAAATTATAGAGGACATGGGACCACTCCAACCAGGGATGCCTTCTCCAACAATGCTCCCTCGAGACTGGCAATTGGCTGTTTTAGATATCAAAGACTGTGTCTTCCAAATTCCTCTACATCCAGAAGATGCCCCACGGTTTGCATTCTCGGTTCCTACCATTAATCGAGAAGCCCCAATGAAGAGATATCACTGGAAAGTACTTCCCCAAGGTCTGAAATCTAGTCCTTTCATATGCCAACAGTACGTAGCCTCATCACTGTCATCGGTACGTGTTGTAATGCATTAATTTGGTTTATATTTCATTGGATTTGTAATGTTTTTTCTATGTATCACGCGATCTGTCCTTGCCAGGTGGTGCCCATCCCCCACACTGAAATGTAACCCAGCCCTGTTCCCCTCCCGCTTCTCCCTTATTGGGTGGTGCCTCTGAGCCCTGCCTCTGGGCCCTGCCCCCTGGGGAAAAAGCCCCGACGGGGGAGGGCCAAGCTCTCTCTGGCCCGGGAAGTGATCGGGGAAGATCTCCAGCCAGAGCAGGGCAGGACTGGAGAATAAAGCAATATTTTCCCTCCGGACAAAGAGCAGGTTCCTTCTTTTGCCATCAGCGGTCATCTAGTCTCGTGGTGAGCTACCACAGGTACGTGCCAAGAGAAAGGATGCCATCATCCTTCACTACATCGATGATCTACTTGTGTGTGCCCCCAATTATAGCAGTGTCCCCTCACGCCTGGCAGGCGTGCAGGCTAGCTCAGTTCTGCACTGCCACAGCGAGGATCAGTCGGGGTTACAGGCAGGGCAAGTAACCTCCTCCTGGTGAGTTCTTGGTTCCCCACACCAGCGAGTGGACCTGATGGAATTGCGACTGCGGCGACGGAAAAAGGGTTGACTCTCTTTAGGCAGGGTAGAAGGTAGTTTATTAAGGGGAGTCCGGCAAGGAGCTCCACCTCAAACCACTGCTGCCCAGAGAGAGCAGAGATCAAAGCCTGACGGCCACTTATAAACAGGGGAGGGCTGACAACGGGTCAGCCAACCAGGGAACACGGGGGTGGTAACAGGGGTGTCATCTTCTAACCATTAACAAATTACAGAAGGGTAGGAGGGGATTCCCTGGGCACCAGCCTACCACTCAACACCTCTCCTGGATCTTTCCAGAATCCAGGGAAGGGTCTCGAAGTGACAGACAGGGTGACCACGAGGAGAGGGGGGGGACTGACAGGAACAGGGGCAGGGAAGGAATGACTGACATAAAACGTCTGGTTAAATAACTAACTCATAAGGGGGAAAACTATTACAAAACACAGGGGGGTACAGTGGACTGTACCATTACAAAAATAACTTAAAAATCTTACAAAAATACCTTAATAAAACAACTCTCACACCACTACACCCAATGACTATACTCCAACACACGCTTGACCTAGTGGTTAAGGTTTTAACCTCTGCTGGATTTCAATTACAGGAAGATAAAGTTCAAAGGATGCCACCTTGGAAGTACCTGGGTCTACAAATAGCTGCAAGGACCATTGTTCCGCAGAAATTGGAAATTGAGTATAATCCCAAAACCCTAGCAGATCTCCATTCTTTGTGTGGGTCTTTGAATTGGGTAAGACCTTGGCTAGGCCTCACAAATGAAGATTTAGACCCTCTCTTCAATTTATTGAAGGGGGAGAGGGAGCTGGTTTCTCCCAGGGAACTGACCCCAGAGGCAAAGACAGCAATCGAAAAGGTACAGAAGGCCTTATCAGAGAGGCAGGCTCATCGATGTGAGCCAAACATACCTTCCCAAGTCATTGTTCTAGGAAAACTGCCACATTTGCATGGTTTGATTTTTCAATGGATCGAGGGGCAGAGAGATTCACTCTTGATCATAGAGTGGGTCTTCCTCTCTCACCAAAGATCCAAGACCATCACTGAGCTACAAGAGTTGATAGCTGAACTGATTCGGAAGGCAAGGGTGAGATTGTGTGAGCTGGCTGGTTGTGACTTTACATGTATTCACCTTCCAGTCAAACTTTCTAAGGAGGGAAGGAACTCTCCCAAGAGATTGACCAAAGAGATGTTTGAGCATTTGCTCCAGAGCAATGCCAGTCTCCAATTGTCTCTGGACAGCTACAGGGGACAAATATCAGTCCATGCCCCATCTCACAACTTGCTCAATGAGGAATTCCACCTCATTCCTCTTGAGAAGAGGAGTCAGAGACCACTCAAGGCTCTCACAGTGTTCACGGATGCATCCAGGGCTTCCCATAAGTCGGTGATGACTTGGAGAAATCCTCGGACTCAGCACTGGGAAGCTGATGTGGAGTTTGTGGAGGGATCCCCCCAAGTGGCTGAACTAGCCGCAGTGGTAAGAGCCCTTGAGAAGTTCTCGGAACCAATTAATTCGGTAACAGACTCTGCTTACGTGGCGGGGGTAGTGTCCAGAGCGGAGCAGGCTGTGCTCAAAGAAATTGACAATGAACATCTCTTCAGATTGCTTTCAAAGCTAATTTATTTAATTTCTCATCGAGAACATCCGTTCTATGTGATGCATGTAAGATCACACACTGATTTGCCAGGTGAAATTGCAGAGGGGAATCGTCAGGCAGATTCCCTTGCTGCACCAGTTGAAAAAGCACTTCTCCCTGATATCTTCCAACAGGCAAAGTTGAGTCACCAACAATACCAACAGAATGTGCCAGGCCTGATCCGTCAGTCCCAGCTAACTCGGAGCCAGGCTCGAGCCATTGTGGCCACCTGTCTCAACTGCCAGGTCCAAGCAATGCCATCGATGGGTATGGGAGTTAACTCCCAGGGCCTTGGCAGTTGTGAGGTATGGCAGACAGACATCACGCACATTCCTAGTTTTGGTCGCCTCAAATTTGTTCATGTAAGCATTGACACACATTCAGGCACAGTGTATGCCTCTGCCCATGCAGGAGAAAAGACTGAACATGCCAAGAAACACCTAGTACAAGCTTTTTCAGTGTTGGGGATTCCAAAAGAAATCAAAACTGATAATGGCCCAGCGTACGTGTCCAAGGAGTTCCTGGAGTTTGTCCAGCAGTGGGGAGTGTGTTGAGGGTTAAGTTTCCTGCAGAATTCCCCCCCCCCCCCCCCCCCCAAGTTGCTAGGAGACTAAATGCTGGTAGTTATAGAGTGCTTAACCTGGACAAAAGAAGCTCATCACTTACTTTGGGGGAGGGAGAAAGCTCCCGGAGAGAGCTGAGGGTGGTGGTCTCATGGCGCTCGGTTTTCCGGGGAGCACGGATTGGGCGGCGGCTGGCTGCCTGGAGTCCACGGTTAACGGAGGAGTCTGGTCCTGGGAATTCTACCATCTGTTGGAGCGCCCAGGAATTCGGAGTTTTCTTCGCTGTCCTGCTGGATTTTGGGTCAGCCCGGGTCCAGACGCTGCGGCTTCTCCGGCACTGCCAACTTTGCCTGCCAGGACACCCTCCCTGCCTGCGGAGGACAGTCCACCGCGCCCGGCTTCCAGCCATCAGCACTGGAGCTTCTACCGTTTGCCCTTGGGGTTCTTGGTTCTGTTTTGCTATTATTATAATTGCTGTTGGTTTTTTGTCTGTCCTGTTATATTTACTAGTAAAGGACTGTTATTCCTTTTCCCCATAGCTCTGACTGAAAAGTTTCTTTAATCTTCCAAATTATAATAACACGGAGGGAAGGATTTGAATTCCTCATTTCCTAGAGAGGCCTGCCTCTCCTTAGCAGACACCTGTCTTTTCAAACCAAGACAGAGTGGAACATAAAACTGGCATCCCTCACTCCCCCACCGGTCAAGCTGTGGTTGAACAAGCACATCAGACGCTCAAACAGGTCCTGGCTAGACAGAGTAGTACAACTGTGGGGATGTCTCCACATGAGAAACTCTGCAAAGCCATGTTTACCATCAATTTTCTGAATTGTTCGTTTGAAAACATGAGTCCACCAGTGGTACACCGTTTTAACAGTGGAAATCAGTTCAAATTGTCTCAGCGTCCACCGGTCATGATTAGGGATCCAGAAACTTGGGAAACCAAAGGTCCCTATGAGCTCGTGACCTGGGGTCATGACTATGCGTGCGTGGCCACACCCTCAGGCCCTCGGTGGATTCCCCAGAAGTGGGTGAAACCTTTTGTCCCTAAAAATCCAGCTCCAGCAAAAGGGGATAAGAGGCAAGTAGCCATTGCCTCCAAAAGAAGATGCCTCCGGATGGAAGAAAAAGAATCTTCCTAGATGTGGACTCCTTCTGGCAGAAACAGAAACTTTTAACATGTTTTTAAAAATGTTTATTTTTCTTTCTAGAGAAAACCTACCTCACACTCAACCCTGTGATGAACCCCATACAAGTTGTCATCTTGTTGCTGAACAGTCTGGCAGCTGCATGGATCATCCCTCAGCTGCATCAAAACATCTGGGTGACCCTGGCACAGACACTTCAGCAGGAAAACATATGTTTGTCCACTGCATCAACAGAGAATCCTATGTCCACCTGTCTCGTAGGAATTCCATTACAGGCTGGAGAATTTCCAGCAGGATTAGACACACATAGGTCCAACGAAATTCCAGTGCCTAACACCTTCCGACCATACAAGGGTCATCAGCAGAAAGCTGGAATGATCGTGAACCCCTTAGAGGAGTGGTTGCCAAGTTTGCCCAAGGTATCTCAGGAACCCCAAGAATTAGAATTATTGGTTTCCTCCCCTGCATCATACTGCATACATTTTTCTATCTACCCCAAACCTCCTAACGTTAATGAGTACCGCAATATAAAACAATATCGTGAGGAGTTTTCTGCAAAAAGATGGTGTCATCAGATAAGCCATATTGAGGCAGAAAACCCATCTCACTCAAGACCCAGAAGCCTCCCCAAGGGATTGTTCTTGGTTTGTGGGGATCGGGCATTGGCAGGAATTCTGTCTCAGCTTTTAGGAGGGCCATGTACCATAGGGCGGTTGTCCGTATTGACGCCCAACCAAACTTTAATTGGTGAATGGACTCACAAAAACAAATCTGCAAACAAAATTCAAAAGAGGAGTGCTGACCAATTGGATCCAAATTGTAATTCAGAAAATTTTCATTGGGCCAAGCCAAAAAGAGCTGCTGTGTCCCTGTTCCTTATGTGGGTCTTAGCAGCCAAAGCTCTAGGTGAATTGGGCCATCTAGAGTGCTGGGTAGTCAAACAGGCAAATTTAACGTCCACCACCATCAGCTCTCTCCTAGAAGATGAGGAAATTACCAGACAGGCCACTCTCCAGAACCATGCTGCTATAGATTATCTCTTGTTACTTCATGGACATGAATGCCAGGAATTTGAAGGACTGTGTTGCCTAAACCTGACCTCGAAGGCTCTAAACATCCATGCTGCCCTTCGAAGCATAAACAGCTTGATCGGACAAGTGAAGCAAGAATCTGAGGATTGGATCAAAGAACTGTTCAAAGGCTGGGGACTTACAGGGTGGTGGACTTCTGTAGTTAAAACAATTTTGTTATTTCTTGTTATTCTTTTCCTTGTAACAATAGCGTTAGGGATCCTACGCTGTTTGATTTTCAAGGCTATCAATAGTCTCATACCTTCTACCTCAGAAGTCAACCACATCGAGTTGGCAAACCTAAAGCAGGCTGATTCCCCCACCAATTGTAATTGGTGGGAAAACCCACATTCTGTGTAACCTAATGTTCTTCTTCTAATGTTCTTAAACAAAAAAGGGGGAGATGTCGTGTTCCTCTGAGGAATGGTTTTTCCCCTCAGAATCCCCCTGAAGCCTGTGCTATGTAGTTTAACCCTTCTTCCTTATCATACTTACTCCTGACCCTATTGGCTCAGGGCCAATATCTTTCCTTGGCCCAAAACTAGATATACCCCTGTCTCTTCCTGCTTCTCCCTCTCTCTTCTCAGCCTCCTGGAACGTCACATCGAGAATAAAGCTTGGACTGGAGCTGGGGTGAGAGCCACTCTTTTGAGATCTTTATTCTGTCTCTCTGAAATATATTTCCCTAAACCCCCTGAATAACTGAGCTAGCGAGAGCTGGGTGGGGGGGGGGGGGGGGCAGGGGGGGTGGCTAGAGGGAAGTATAGTTTCACTGGTTCATTGAGAAGAAAGAAAAAGTGTGCATTTACCACGAGGGGTATGGGCTGCATGAATGCGCCAAAAAAGGGATAAACCCCTTCTGGGGAATAAAAAAATTGTCCAAATACTGGGAATATCCCTCAGAAATGAGAGATGCATTTTGGAAAGCCCCTGAACACCTGTTTTGGATTTGTGGAAGCACAGCATACACCAAACTCCCAGGAGACTGGGCAGGGAGTTGCACCATAGGAATCATAAACCCGCCTTCTTCCTACTACCAAAAGAATCAGGGTCAAATCTAGGAGTTCCACTATATGATGATTTAAGAAAAACTAACCGAAAAAGGAGAAATATAATCCACATGGAAATGGAAAGGCAAAATCTGGACCCCAGAAGAGATAATTAAAACTTATGGGCCAGCCACCTGGGCCCAAGATGGGTCTTGGGGTTACCGTACCCCGATTTATATGCTCAATAGAATCATCCGACTCCAAGCAGTACTAGAAATTATTTCCAACAAAACAGCCCTTGCCCTTGACCACATCAGTAACCAATTAACCCAAACCAGAGCAGTGATCTATCAAATTCGGCTTGCTGTAGATTATTTATTAGCTGATGAAGGAGGAATATGTGGCAAATTTAATTCCTCAGAGTGCTCCTTAGAGATCGATGATAGAAGCAAATTGATCAAAAACATCTCCAAAGAGATACACAAGATAGCATATGTCGGTACCCAAGAGTGGACTCCCCTAGCAGATACTAGTTGGTGGGACAACTTCTGGTCCTTCAAAGGAAAGTGGTGGAAAAAAGGTGGCTTTTATTATAGCTTGTGCATTAACAAGCTTACTGAGTCTACCCTGCTTACTCCCTTGCCTGGTTCAAGTAGTAATTTCCACAATCCAAGCGAGTATACAAATCCGAGAAATGACCAATCAGAGACAAACTAGAATTATGGTGGTAGAGAGCCAAGAACAAGAACACAAAAATGCCGAAAAGGTTTATGATCAGTAGCAAATACTGAGGAAACTCTACTTCCAAGAGTCAGAAACTGCAAATTGATGCGGGCTTAAGCCCGATCAAAAGATAGAGGGGGAAATTGTAGGAAATAAAGTTTCTAAAGGTTAATTACCCGTTTCAATGTTAAGTTATACAGTTGTTTGTTAAAATGTTCTGTAAATGTCTCATAAGTTATCTAAGTTAATCAGTTCCTAGTTCATATCCCCTCTTGTCATTGAGTTTGTACCCATGATGGCAGAAGATTGCATCACCTCCTATGCAAACGTAAGACTCCCATAAGGCCTAGTACCTGGCAGAAGTTAAATTAGCAGACAAAAACCCCTAAAACCAATGAGCCCTAGTACCAATAAAGATCTCTAAACACTTTAGATGAGGAAAACAGAAAAGAACATCAGACCACTGTTATGGACAAATCAATAGCCAATTTAATATAAAGTAATTTTATTTTGCCATTTTAAAAATAATAACAATCTGAAATAGCCACAATAAAAGAGACAACCTCGATCCCGGGTTATCGAAGTTGGGTGAACGTAGAGACGGTCACGAATGAACCAGTCCTCCCCCGTTCACGATTGCCTAGATCCAGTGGTCAGGTTTTCTACAGTTTTTCTCCCCCGAGGCAGTTTTATTGTTAGTTCGTATCTGCAACACATATTCATGTGTTTTCTTTCTCTGGCCGCTTGGTCCTGAATGCTCCTTCCCGGCAGAGTCGACGCTTGAATGGGGTTCCGAGAAGTCAGCATTGGGATGCTGATAGCGACATCTCTGGGTCTTCCTCTTCTAGATTGATATCATGTGTTACTCACTGGAGAAGGCAGGTGGCTCTTCCTTGATGGATGGGACATCTCCTGTTTGGCCATTCCTTTTGGTTGCTAATCTGGGCTTCACCCTGCTATTGTCTGGAGTCTCTACAATTGCAAATCAGTCTTGGCAAACAAGAAAGTTTCCACAGCTTGGTGGAAACCCTCTGCTTGTAATACAATTTATAGTTTATAATATATAGAACACGATTTTATCTCAAAATACCCATCACACCACCAACCAAAGCTTGTCACCATGACCAGGACTGCACTCAAACAGCATGGCACCCCTGGACAAAGAGCCAGCAAGCATCTTCCTGGAGACTCTCCTGAGGCGAGAAGACCCAGATCAGCCCTGCAGAGACAGAATTGATTGCATCCTCCTCTGAGTCATCGTGGGAGCAGCAGTGGTGTGAGCCACCCCCCCCCCCCCCCCAGGCTGTTCTTTTAATAAAGTCTGGGGTTCTTTTTAATAAAAGCTGGAATAATTTTGGAGCTGGTCTTCTAGTCCATTCATAACAGTGAGATCGGGTCAAAAAAAAATCTCAAAATAACAAAGGGATGTTTATTGTAATTTAAAGACTTTGATAGTATTGCGTTCTCATTCAGTTTTTAAGCAAGAAATAAGAGATTTATTGCTCAGGGTAATTGAAAATCTCCCATAAGCTACATAAAGACAGATGAAGTTACAGCGTCTTTGTTCCCTGTGTGATATATGTCCTAAAGTTAATTTGTGTTAAAAGATGTAAGATGTAATTCAACCCCTATAAATAAAAGTTTTGTTTCTAATCCAGTATACTAAGAGTTAACTCAGATGAAAGCAGCCCAGAGAAGGGCACAGGAATTTCTTTTGCCAGAAAAGACATAGGAGGGACACGAGGAAACTATGATCGGAATTACCCGAAAAAGGGACACAAGGATGCCTCTGCCGGGAATCATTAAGGGGAGAACAAAAACAACGGAAAAAGGAGATGGAAGCCCGGAGAACCAGATGATTACATCAGATCGATATCTCATCCGTCTCCTCCAGAAATTAACATCTTCACGCCACACCGGGATCCAACGATTAAAGGCATTGTCCTCTTGAGCAACTCTGTTCAGAACCCCAGAACTGGAACATGAATGTCTAATGAGGCTGCCTCGGAAGGAGGAACCTCGAAGTCCCGAGTTTCTCTTAGCGATCCAGTGTATAAAAAGAGACTGCTCCAAGCCAGAAATGTGAACTTGGGGGGTAACATACTAGCTAAGTGTGTTGCCGCGTTCACCCAGCGCTGATCCCGGGCTCGATGCTGTCCTTTTAATTGTGGCTGTCCGAGACTGTCATTTTGTCTCTCAATAAAATTCCAAAATTTTGATTTATCGAATTTGGTGAATCGTATTTATTACACCTGCGTGCCACGTATTTAATGAAGTTATGAGCAAGTTAGAGGTTTCAGCGAGCAGTCGTGTGACTGTCCCTCCCACAGAAACCGTGGGTAGCTCCACTGAAACCGGAGCTGCGCTCGGCGCCGCTGAGCCCATGACTGACCCCACGCCAATTTGCAGCGAACCTCGGCCCTGTGCATGGCTTGCCCAGTCTTGCAGATGTCCCGCTCGGCCACAAAGGGGGACCCGCGGCCCGGGCCACCGCCCCGCCCCCCAAGCGAACACATTTTAAACATGGCGCAGAATCGGGCGGTGCCCTTCAGCAGCACTGCGCATGTGCAGCACAGCCGTCCGTACAACAAAATGGCGGCACTCTTCAAAGACCTTTCATACAACAGAAAGGCTGCTCCTTGTTCTTTTCCGTACAACAAAATGCCGACGCCCTATCTGGAGCATGCGCATTACTGCCGACGTCATTTTGTGACCACTGAGGGTGATAGCCTCCAAGTACAGTGGCACCTCTGGACACTTCTATTATTGCAAGGAGCGAGGAGGAGAAGAACGAAACAGAACGTTATACACAAATAGGAGTACAACAGCGAGGAAATTATTCTATCTCGGCAAAAGGGACAGATTTTCAAGATGCAGGCTCACTGAATCCAGAAACAGACCCCTCAAATTTTAAATCACATGATATTTCAGGAAACAGTTTAAAATCAATTGATTGGGCTGAAGGAAGGCGAAAAATGATTAAAGAGAGAGATTTTGACGTAGTAAATGACCAGCTTTTAATTATGCCTTGTCGGGAAACTCGAAAAAGAGCCCTCACCTCCTCCTCCGTAGAGGTCAGAGGGGACCAGACAGGGACCCAGAGTGGGGCCAGGGCTGCTCCGCCGCCGCTGCTGCTGCCGCCGCGCCTGTGGGCCGCACCACCCCACCAGCCAAGCCCGGCCCAGCCCCTCCCTGACATCCGGGGCCAGCCCGCCCGGCCGTAGGGAATTCAGCCACCGCCAAGGAGAACAATGTGATCGACCACAGATAGTCTGCAACTTGACATATCACAACAGGACGATTGCAATTGCAGGAATTGGAGGAGCTGCATTCTTTACAAAGTGAATATACAATTACCGTTACAGGGCCATGTCCTGGTTTGGGACAAATTTGGGAGAAAACCCCTGTACAGGATCCCTCTAAGGAAGCAAACCCAAGTGGCCCCTCCCTCCAACCGGTCCGGAAAAAAAAACCCTCTTTGGAGAAAAGTGGAAAAAACTATTTTACTAAACAAATAAAGTGCATACAAGTATAAAGAATGAATAATATGAAACAATAAAACCTCTCCTTCTGAAGTGAGATGGCAAATTGAGAAAGTCCTTGCCGTGGGTGGAGCTCGGCTCTCTCTCTCAGTCTCTCCTCAGTCCCAGTCTCTCCGGCGCTGCTGGAAAATGCCGAGGTCCAGGCCCCGGTGGGCCGCAGGTGCAGCCCCCCAGTGCTCCCCTGGGTTTTCAGTCCAGAGCAGGTTTAAACAGTTCCAAGAAAAAGGAAAAAAAACAGTCCAGGGAATTTCTCTGCCCTAGCTAGCTGAATCTAACTAAAAGCAAAAGAAATCTCTGTCCTGCAGTCTCTCCAAGCCTCCGCCGAACACCCCGTCCGGAGAAGAATGTGGAGGAGTCAGGCAGTTTTCTCAAAACAAACTCCGCGCTTCTCCTTGCTCTTAGAACCAGTCTTAAAGGCACAGGACTCAATATACAGCACAAACAGAACAGACAATTGGGGATACAAGCATCATAAAGTTACCCTAGGACATTCCACCCCTTATCCCCATATCGTCAATTTACTAAAACTAATATATACTCCAGCTCTACACACACATACATCTATATAAAAAACAATATGCAATATACAGCTACATACAGTGGCAGTACCATTCAGCACACAGTGATAATTACACACAGTTCTCACCCAACAATCAAATCTCCCTGGGGTACACATCGTGTGGTTCCATCTTTCTGCATTACCCACCATGTGCAGCCTGGTCTCTGAGCAAAGACAATCCCACGGATGGGATCCTCTATACTTGAAGCAGAATTGATCCAAACTGTCTTCCCTAACAAACCTCTTACATGTACTACTGGGACTTTCTCTCCATCTACTGTATGTAGGGACTCAGACTGGGCAGGGCCTGCTCTGTTGGTGGAACCTCGGGTGTTAACTAACCAGGTGGCCTTTGCTAGATGCTGCTCCCAGTTTTTGAATGATCCCCCACCCAGTGCTTTCAGGGTGGTTTTTAGCAGTCCGTTGTATCTTTCTACTTTCCATGAAGCTGGTGCATGATAGGGGATATGGTACACCCACTCAATGCCATGTTCCCTAGCCCAGTTGTTGATGAGGCTGTTCTTGAAATGAGTTCCATTGTCTGACTCAATCCTCTCAGGGGTGCCATGCCTCCAAAGAACTTGTTTTTCAAGGCCCAGGATGGTGTTCCGGGCAGTAGCATGGGGCACAGGGTAGGTCTCCAACCATCCACTGGTGGCTTCCACCATGGTCAGCACATAGCGCTTGCCTTGGCGGGTTTGGGGAAGGGTGATGTAGTCAATCTGCCAGGCTTCCCCATACTTATACTTGGACCATCGCCCGCCATACCATAGGGGCTTCACCCGCTTGGCCTGCTTGATGGCAGCACACATCTCACAGTCATGGATAACCTGAGAAATACTGTCCATGGTTAGATCCACCCCTCGGTCTCGTGCCCACTTATAGGTGGCATCTCTGCCCTGATGGCCTGAGGCATCATGGGCCCATCGAGCTAGGAACAACTCTCCCTTGTGTTGCCAATCTAAGTCTATCTTTGACACCTCTATCTTTGCAGCTTGATCTACCTGCTCATTGTTCCGGTGCTCCTCATTAGCCCGACTCTTGGGGACATGGGCATCTACATGGCGGACTTTTACAGGTAGCTTCTCTACCCGAGTGGCAATGTCCTTCCACTCATCTGCAGCCCAGATTGGTTTTCCCCTACGCTGCCAATTGGCCTTTTTCCACCTGTCCAGCCAACCCCACAGAGCATTGGCTACCATCCACGAATCAGTGTAGAGGTAGAGCTTTGGCCACTTCTCTCTTTCAGCAATGTCCAGGGCCAGTTGAACGGCTTTGAGCTCAGCGAGTTGGCTTGACCCACCTTCTCCTTCAGTGGCTTGAGCAACCTGTCGTGTGGGGCTCCATACAGCTGCTTTCCACTTCTGGTTCATCCCTACGATGTGGCAGGAACCATCAGTGAAAAGAGCATAGCGTGTTTCTTCTGCTGGCAGTTGGTTGTATGGTGGAGCTTCTTTAGCACGTGTCACTTGTTCCTGCTCCTCTTCATCCATGAGACCAAAGTTTTCACCTTCTGGCCAGTTTGTAATTATTTCCAAAATCCCAGGGCGATTTGGGTTTCTAATGAGGGCGCGCTGAGTGATGAGGGCAATCCATTTGCTCCATGTGGCATTGGTGGCATGGTGGGTAGAGGGAACTTCTGCTTTGAATATCCATCCCAGCACTGGTAGTCGAGGTGACAGCAGGAGTGGTGCTTCTGTGCCAATCACCTCTGAGGCAGCTTGAACTCCTTCATAGGCAGCCAAGATTTCCTTCTCTGTTGGAGTGTAGTTGGTTTCAGACCCTCGGTAGCTTCAACTCCAGAATCCCAGTGGTCGGCCCCGAGTCTCCCCAGGTACCTTCTGCCAAAGGCTCCAGGACAGGCCATTGTTCCCGGCTACTGAGTAGAGCACGTTCTTCACCTCTGGTCCCGTCCTGACTGGGCCAAGGGCCACAGCATGAGCGATCTCCTGCTTGATCTGGGCAAAGGCTTGTTGCTGTTCAGGGCCCCAGTAGAAATCATTCTTCTTGCGGGTGACCAGGTAGAGAGGGCTCACAATCTGGCTGTACTCAGGAATGTGCATCCTCCAGAAACCTATGGCGCCCAGGAAAGCTTGTGTCTCCTGTTTGTTGGTTGGTGGACACATTGCTGTGATCTTGTTGATGACTTCAGTGGGAATCTGACGCCTTCCATCGTGCCACTTTACTCCCAGAAACTGGATCTCTCGAGCAGGTCCCTTAACTTCATTCTTCTTGATAGCGAAGCCAGCCTTCAGGAGAATCTGGATGATCTTCTCTCCTTTCTCAAACACTTTCATTGCTGTGTTTCCCCACACAATAATGTCATCGATGTACTGTAGATGTTCCGGAGCCTCACCCTTTTCCAGTGCAGCCTGGATCAGTCCATGGCAGATGGTGGGGCTGTGTTTCCACCCCTGGGGCAGTCGGTTCCAGGTGTACTGCACGCCCCTCCAGGTGAAAGCAAACTGAGGCCTGCATTCTGCAGCCAGAGGAATGGAGAAAATGCATTAGCAATGTCAATTGTGGCGTACCATTTTGCTGCCTTGGACTCCAGCTCGTACTGGAGTTCCAGCATGTCCGGCACAGCAGCGCTCAATGGTGGAGTCACTTCATTCAAGGCACGATAGTCCACAGTCAATCTCCATTCTCCGTCAGACTTGCGCACAGGCCAGATGGGGCTGTTGAAGGGTGAGTGGGTTTTGCTGACCACCCCTTGGGTCTCCAGCTCACGGATCATCTTGTGGATGGGAATCATGGCATCTCAAGTTGTTCTGTACTGTCGGCGATGCACTGTCGAAGTGGCAATTGGCACTTGTTGCTCTTCCACCTTCAGAAGACCTACAGCAGACAGGTTCTCTGATAGTCCAGGCAAGGTATTCAACTGCTTAACACCCCCTGTCTCTACAGCTGCTATCCCAAATGCCCACCTAAATCCCTTTGGGTCTTTGAAATACCCATTTTGGAGGAAGTCTATGCCCAAAATGCATGGAGCTTCTGGGCCAGTCACAATAGGGTGTCTCTTCCACTCACCTCCAGTCAGGCTCACATCAGCCACCACCAAAGTAAAATCTTGTGAACCTCCTGTCACCCCAGAAATGGAAACAGATTCTTCCCCCACATGTCTTTATGGGAGTATTGTGCACTGTGCACCAGTGTCAACTAAGGCCTCATATTTTTGTGGTTCTGATGTGCCAGGCCAACGAATCCACACAGTCCAAAAAACACGGTTTTCCCTAGCCTCTACCTGGCTAGAGGCGGGGCCCCTCTAAGCCTGATTATCTTTATTTCCCTGGGTAACCGGAGCTGCTTCCTTCTTGCTGGAACTTCCTCTCACAGTCTTGCCATCCAACAATTCATGCAGCCGTTGTGTCATAGCATCAGTAGATTCTCCATCCCATCTTTTCATGTTTTCTCCACAATCACGCAGGAAGGACCACAGCTTAGCCCGTGGGATGGCTTTTCCCTCTCTATCTAGGGAACGTTTGTGTGTGGTGCCAGAGCCTCTAACCTGTACTGCAGAGATCTGGAGAATGTTCTCTTTGAGTTCTTTGTGATTCTCCTCCATCTTGGCTGCTAATCCCTGCACCTGTGTTTCCAGAGCTGCGATTCTTGCATGTGTTGGACCATGCACAGCATCTGCATATGTTCGGAGCTTCTTCGCCATATCAAGCACGGTCTCCTCTGTCTCATCCCGCTTTATTATTGCTAAAGCAGAGGAGTATTCTTGTGGCCCAAGTCGTACAAGTTTTCACCACACCACAGGTGTACATGGTACCAAGTCGGGGTTCCTAGTGTTTATGTCATCTGAGAAGACAATCTCCGCCACTGCCATTTCCCTCAAGCGCTGGATCCCTTGTTCAATGGTTTTCCACTGGGTTTGCTGCATATAGAGATCGTCGGCACACAGATATCTTTGTGCCACACTTCCCAGGACCCGTTCCCAGAGACTGCAAAGACTAGCCTCCCTCATCATTTCTTGGTCAATAACTGGATCATGTGATAGGGATCCCAGATGTCTTGCTTCAGTCCCATCCAGTATTGTAGCCTCGCCTGCAGCATCCCAAAGACGGACTAACCAACTAATTATAGATTCATCAGGTCGTCGAGTATAATCCTTTCTTAGGCCACGAAGGTCCTTCAGGGAAAAGGACTCAATAGTATCTCTTGCTCTTGCGGCAGTTGGTCGGGCTCCTGATCTTGTAGCAGTTGGTTGGGCTCCTGATCTGGTAGCAGTTGGTTCAGTTTCTGATTGTGTATCATCAGTTGCTTCAGCTTCTGATTGTGTGTCAGGTGGTTTGACTCCTGACTGGGTGTCAGGAGGCATTGAGGATCCTTCACCTGAATCATCGTCTACTGGTCGATCGGTTTTGTCCGTGTGCTTCTTTCCCTTCTTTACTGCAGCAACTGCTGGTGTCTTAGCCTCACTGTCTGGTTTAGCTGCAGCCTGAATAGCTGTGGGATTGGATGCAGCCTGAGTGACTGATTTCTCTCCCTGCTCCCTTGCCTCTATCTGCTGCCCTACAGTGTTTAGTAGTGTCTGACTTATTCTAGAAAAGCTATAAACTATATAGAGGAAGCTCACCAGGTGAAATACCAGGAAGGTGGTGCCTTTAACGTTCAGGAGACCCTGAACATTCTCCAAAAGTGATGTAACTGACTCAAAAGAGAAGAAGGAAAGAAGAGGCTGAAGAGCCTCATCCCCTACTCCTCCTCTAACAAACTGGGTGCAATTGTTGATAAATCCCCAAAACATGCTGCTGGAACTAGGACGCAGAGTAGGACGAAAAAACCATAAACCGAACATACCCAGAACAAAGTCCAGTATCTTTATAAGCTTCTTGTAAACCATAATCACCGAACCCATCAAAATAACTATTCTAATTTGTGCATTCCTAGTGTAAAAGCTGTATGTTAGGGGTAATATTGGAGTTATTTCTGGGTAAGAAAACAAACCTGGGGACCAGAAAGGTATTAAGACCTCAAAAAAGCCTTGGGAACAGAAATGCAGAAAAGACTCCATTCTAAGAGACATTAGGAATTCAAGAAGCAACATGGCCACAGACTGTTTAATCCCCACCCAAAGGACAACCAAAAAATGCAGTTAATAATAATCAATACAAGTTTTTTCCACTCTCTCGAGCCCCGCAGTGGGCGCCAGTTAAAAGTATGTCCTGGTTTGGGACAAATTTGGGAGAAAACCCCTGTATAGGATCCCTCTAAGGAAGCAAACCCAAGTGGCCCCTCCCTCCAACCGGTCCGGAAAAAAAAACCCTCTTTGGAGAAAAGTGGAAAAAACTATTTTACTAAACAAATAAAGTGCATACAAGTATAAAGAATGAATAATATGAAACAATAAAACCTCTCCTTCTGAAGTGAGATGGCAAATTGAGAAAGTCCTTGCCGTGGGTGGAGCTCGGCTCTCTCTCTCAGTCTCTCCTCAGTCCCAGTCTCTCCGGCGCTGCTGGAAAATGCCGAGGTCCAGGCCCCGGTGGGCCGCAGGTGCAGCCCTCAGTGCTCCCCTGGGTTTTCAGGCCAGAGCAGGTTTAAACAGTTCCAAGAAAAAGGAAAAAAAACAGTCCAGGGAATTTCTCTGCCCTAGCTAGCTGAATCTAACTAAAAGCAAACGAAATCTCTGTCCTGCAGTCTCTCCAAGCCTCCGCCGAACACCCCGTCTGCAGAAGAATGTGGAGGAGTCAGGCAGTTTTCTCAAAACAAACTCCGTGCTTCTCCTTGCTCTTAGAACCAGTCTTAAAGGCACAGGACTCAATATACAGCACAAACAGAAGAGACGACTGGGGATACAAGCATCATAAAGTTACCCTAGGACAGGCCAGAAAGGAAAATAGCAGCAATTAATTCCCTTGTCGTGCAAGAACCTATCACTAGTGTGAGGAAGAGACCTGCTATCACAATGGAGCGTAAAAATAGAAGTAAATTTTTAATTGGAGTCATGGATGTATTTGCCACTCTAAAACTAACTTGGAAGACAAATAATCCTCTTTAGGCAGATCCAGGTAGAAAAGATCCAAGAGCAGACAGCTTTGCAGGGAAATGAAAAGACCTTGACAGAAATCTCGAAGAGAGTAACATCAATCCAACAACCGAGAAACTTGCCAAGAAATACAGAAGGAAATAGAAGCTTTAATCTATTGTACAGACATCTCCAAAATACTGCAAAGATGAATGGCAATTTAACAAACTTTAGGTTGTTGGAGTTTTGTTTTTTGGTTTTTTTTTAGCAAAGCTGCAGTTACTATGAATTATACTTAAGGTTGTATTTACATTTTAATATAAATTAAGGGTTGTTAGAGCTAAGCATGTTACAAATGAGGAGACGTACTCCTTTATTCCATTTTCAAATTAAGCAATTTATTCATTTTGTGTTCGGCAAAAAGCAGGCAAGCCAGCGCTGGGCTACGTGGGGAGTCTGCGCTCCACCAACATGTACAAATTCAGTTCTCAAGCAGTAGTTTCTTATACCATTCTAGGCACTTCACTTCCCCAAATTTTTCGTTATTTTTTAATTTGCTTTTCTTCATAATCAGCAGTTGTGGTTTTCAAAGATGTGTTGTGGAGGTGGTCTGAGATGGTCTTCTGATGTCTCTCCAGCCT
The DNA here is from genome assembly GCA_037837765.1 of Delichon dasypus. NCBI lineage: Eukaryota > Metazoa > Chordata > Aves > Passeriformes > Hirundinidae > Delichon > Delichon dasypus. Next base: position 5,619,347 of record JBBAXF010000012.1, on the reverse strand, counting down.
CCTATTCTTTTTTTGTTTGTTTGTTTAAAATATTTTTTTCCACTAACATTATTTTTAGTTATACAGTTTGATTAAACAAGCATTTCTATTTTGTTAGTCAGCATACATTTTGCAAGTTTCCTAACATGTCTCAATAAATGTCTTTTGTAGGGCCCCAAGTCAGTATGCTAAAAATGTCTTTGTAAAAGCCTTTTCAGATCATATTGGTTTGACTTCCCCTTGTTAAGTGATTAAAAATTTTTCCATACTCAAAAAACCCCAATTTATAACTTATACAAAGAATAGTTTAAAACTTATATTACAAAGTAGTTTAAAGCTTATATTAATTACTTGCAAACAAATATAATTTTATTGGTAAAACAAACTGTTAGCTAAAAGCCTACTCTTTTATAGTTGCCTTGTTAAACCCCACTTTCATGCTTTACTTAGCTAATTTTTTAAACTTTTTTTTTATAATAATCCCATGGTAACTGTCCACATTGCTCACAAACACACATACATAGCTGGGTGCTATTTGATTGGCATGAATCACAATCTGATTTCTCATAAGCATAATTAAGCTCCACTATGTTTTGGTTAGAGTACTGTTAAGTTATATGTCATTGTTTTAGTATCCAGATGCTAAGTTCTCTTCAAATTAGTTTTTATCAAGTTTAAGACTTGTTTAATTCAAATTTATTCTTAAGTTTTGTTAAAAGATGCTTCTCTAAATCTCAATGTATAGGGTTTTTTTAGAAAAAAGGCAACTCCAACTGAAGCAGCTGTGATGAACTGCTAATGAACACCTGTTTGTAGACAGAAGAGAATACAGTTTGTATGCCTTGAAAACGCGTTGATATAGGGTTTTTTGAAGTTAATTTTGTTTTTTGAATGAATTCTAATTTTTTACAGTTTTTAGGTTGCTGGAGAGATAAGAAGCAATAAATGTAGTGCCTTATTACCTATCAAAGATTTCAACATTATCATGGGTTGGCGCAATTTTGTTTTCTGGTTATGGGGAAATGTGAAATGTTTTTTCCCTGCCCTGACTGTGCAGTGGTTTGGGGGGGGGGGGGGGGGGAAGGACAGGGACCTATCAAAAAGCTGGCCGGGATATTGGCAGCTAACTTGACCAATAGGAAATGTCGATGCAACTTTGGAAGGGACATTTAAAACTAATCTGCTGCTGATCAGCCTCTCGCTTTCGAAATTAGCCATGAGGTAACATCGTGGTTGGCGGGCGGCCCCGGGTTGGGCCTTGCTGCCCTTTTGGGCAGCTAGGTTGGGCTCAGCCAGGCCTCTGAGGGCCACTGCCCACACAGAGAGCAGCCTGGGCCAGCTGAGCCCCTTTCCCCTGCTTGCCGGCAGGGAAGAGGGGAGGCTGCAGTTCGGCAGTGCAGGGCCATGCGCTCAGACCGCGGCAGAAAGGGCCAAAACACGGCCCAGCTTAATCGCCGCTGGCAGCAGAGAAAGAAAGCCTGCAGCTTCATAACAACTCTGAGCTGAGCTGCCCTAGACGAGACCGAGGGGTGGAAAAAAAGACATCTACCAGCTTCTTCCATCAGCACAGCTTTGTGGTTTTTTCTTCAGCTCCTGCAGCCCGGTGCTTGCAAGTGGCCTTTGCAAGCCCGGGCGGATTTAACCCTTCCTTAGTAACACGGAACTTTTAAAGCACAATTCTTCCTTGAGAGAAAGAAGAAAGAAAACCAGAAGGTACACAGAAACGGACACCGCATGAAGTCAGTTAGATTAGAAATGAAAGAACTAATAATATTGGAATAGGATTGAAGAAGTGGACATTTTTAACCAGACATTTCTAAGGTAAATTATGGAGAAATGAACTGTTCTTTGCAGCATCTTAGTATCGTTGGGTAGAATACTATTCTAATGAAAATTGAGGACTGATGTAATTGAGATTTATTTGAGAACTTTAAAGCCCCCGCTCCTGGGTTAAAAGGAGGTCTCAGCCTTTGAGACAAAGATGATTTTAGACTAGAAGAAGTATTCGTAAATAGTACCCCAGATACACTGAGACGCTTTGCTGATAGAACATCACAGTCTGCGAAAACTCCGGGCGGCAGCAGATGTGTGACATTGGGAGCACTGGACTATTTTGTCTTATGGCAAATGTCTTCATAAAAGATCTTAGAAAGACTCTTCTCCTAAAGTAATGAGTGGTCATGTCTAAATAATGAAACTGACTGGAAATCCCAAGTTGTGTCTTTCTATGTTGTTTTATAAGAAAGTCAATAGTTTGTAAGAAGAGAGAAGCATGTTTTAAAGTGTCATTCTGTTTCAGTTTTTCTTTTTTTTTCTCAACTATGGTTTTTTTTTCTTTCATTCTTTTACTGTATGTTAATAAAACTATTTTTGTTCATTTTTCAGCTTAAGCCTGCTTTAGTTTTTTTCTCCTAATCTCTCCCTCCCACAAAAAGAGAATAAATGCTAAAACCCCTATGTGATATATGTCCTAAAGTTAATTCGTGTTATCTCATTTGTAATATATGTACTAAAGTTAATTCATGTTATCCCATTCAAAGAAGATATATAGACTGTAGAAATATATGTTTAGTATAAGTTTTGTATGGTTTGCTCTGTTATAAGTTTAAGTTTTACTTACTGGATAAAATGAGAGACTGCATAAAAAGGAGACTCCCCCAGCCTGGGGAAAAACCCAGGAGACACAAAGAAGATGTGATTGGATTTACCAGAAAGGGGGGACAAGAAACCGCTGCTACCGGGAATCCCTGAAAGGATACAAAGAACGACGGAAACCAGAGATAGAAGTCCGGAGACCAAGATGATTGCTTCAAATAGATATCTCTACGAGTCTCCGTTGAAATTTACATCTCCACGACACACCCGGGCCCGAACATCAGCAGTATTGTCTTCCTCTACCGGTCTATTCAAACTCCCGATACCAGAACTTGCATATGCCCCGGGGGGAAGACCGTCACACTCCCAGACATCTCTCCGCGATCCAGTGTATAAAAAGAGACTGCTACAAACCAAAAATGTGAACTTGGGAGGATAGCAGGCTGACAGAGTTTGTTATCCGAGTTCACCCAGCGCCGAAATCCCGGGCTCGACGCTGTCCTTTTAATTGTGGCTAACCGAGACTGTCATTTTGTCTCTCAATAAAATTCTAAATTTTTGATAACCGAATTTGGTCGATTTTATTTATAATAATTCTGGTGACCCCGACGTGATTGGGGTGATATCGGGACCCCCGTGAGACCCCTGTCTCTGACCAGGAGGCGCCCTGCTGAATTCAGCGGCCTGGCTGAGCTGGGGTGGCCGGGTGGAAACGATCAACCACACGACGGACTAAAACAGCAAAAGCCACACTTAAAAGGGAGATAGGCGAGGTCAGAGCTCTCGGGGAACTCGGGGAGGTTTTTCTTGGGAAGCAGAACCTCCGGAGCCGCGGCGGAAAAACAACTCGTAAAAATCTACGTGCACGAAGAACCCATGCAGGAAAAGGATCGTAAGTATTGCGTGGTTGAGTGGGGGTGACCGAGCGTGTGAAGTGAGACGTGATTCTATCACGAAGCGAGTGGGGACCCCAAAGCCGCAGTTCCACTTCCCCGCGAGGGGTGTGGTCGGTTGCGGGTGAAGCGAAAGTTTCGGGATAAGCGCACCTCACACGTAAAACCTAGAAAACTCGGGGAGTTTTCGGGAAAGGGAATCGGTCACAGGAAGGTTGAAAGGGAAGGATACGTCCTCAAGGAGTTCCAAGGACTGGTAAACCTTTCAACCTTGGACCAGGAGTGGTCCAGGGGAGGAAGTGAGGAGAAACAGAGAGCTCACAAGCGCCAGGGAAAACCTTAAGAAGGAGCGATCACCCGAAAGGGGCTAGTACCTGGTAAACCCACACCATGGGGCAAACAAAAAGTAAAAATGGTAAAAAGACTTCAAGGAAAGCAAAACGGAGGACAGGTAAAGGAATCCCCGAAATCCCGATCGAGAGCCCATTAGGGTGGATGTTGGAACATTGGGAAGAATGTCCTATGAGAGGAAGAAAATCCAAGCAGCTAATGGTGCATTATTGTGTGGAAGTTTGGAGAGGGGTGGAAATACGGGACCATGTAACTTGGCCCATTTTTGGAACATTTGAAGAATGGATGTGTAAAGCGCTACTGCTTTACGTCAAGAGAAAGGGGAAGATGGAAGAACTAGAATATGCGGGGATTTGGGGAAGGGTCGATGTTAGGTTGTTGCCCATGAAGTTAAAGGACCCTACCCCTGTCTCAGGGGATAAATGGGAACCTTTGGATAACCTTCCCCCACCTTATGTCGTACCTTCACCCCCTCCTCTTCCCAGTCAGAATAACCCGCAGAACCCTGGGAGTGTAGATCCTCCCTTGGGACAGGGAATGTCTGGACTCCCGGCTCTCCCATCTACCCCTCCACCTGAACTTCAACCAGGGGCCCCTTTCCCACCGGCTGGGCTCCCACCCCCGCTTGAGCCCCTACCGGCTCCTCGACCCTCGGGAGGGAGAATACAGGATCCACACACCCCCGCACCACTGCTAGATGACCAACTTCAGGATTTGGACTTGGCAGCTTTCTTTAGCCCTAACCCACAGACGGTTTCAGTAGAGGCTAGACATACTCCTCCCGCTAGGAGGACTAGAAGACAGTTAAAGAAAATGAATGAGGGGGAGGGCGAAGGGGAAAATGAAAGGACTAATCTTCTCCCTCTAAGAGAGATCCCCACAGCCCCAGGAATTATTTGGTACGTAAACGTAACGTAACGTAAACGTTTCTTTATGGAGTGTTGTTGTTCATCCTTGCTGTGGGATTCTGTGTGTATTTTTGGCTTTGGATTGGGTTTGTCAATGCAGTCTCTTTTTGCTTACATCCTGTTTTTTGGATTCCAACTCATTTGGTGAAAGAGCTCATAATTTTACCTCCCTTTTTGTTTCATTTTACAGTTATAAATACGTGAATGTTTAGAATATATTATCTCAACATTTTCAAATAGTTATAACTGATATATTTTTAAAAGAAAAGGTTACAGATTACTTCACCCCTGATAAGTCACAGCTGTTTTTTGACTGTGATAAAATAATGGGATAGCTAGTCAGGAGAAGATCCTGAGGAAGAAGGAATTGAAGGTATTGCAAGAGCGGTTTGGGAAGACTAGAAGACTGACCAAATGGAAGAGACACTGCTGTGAGGAATCTGCTGTGAGGTCAGTCTGGGTCTGTAGTTGGACCCTGCTGTGGGAGTCTGTTGTAGTCATAGTTGAGCCAGGTGAAAGCCTACGGTTAGAGGCAACAAGGGAATACTTATCGTATTTGTAATAAATTGACAAGCCAAATTCCGTAAATCAAAATTTAGAATTTTATTTCGAGACTTAAATTCAGTCTCCAACAGCCACAATTAAAAGGAACAGCGTCGAACCCCGGGGTTTCGGCACTGGGTGAACGTGGTAACAGACTCTGTCGCTCCGTAACCCCCTCTGTTCACAAAATGTGCCCAGCACCGCCGGTTTTTATACAGTCTTTCGCTGAGAGTGGACAGCGACTGTAGAACTCTTGCTTCGTGGTAGCTTCATTAGGTATTCATGTTCAGGTCCTGGGTCAGTTGAATAGATTCTCAGAGTGGAACAATGCCATGATTGCCGGGTCCGGAGAAGGTTTGGAAATGTTAAGTCACGCCAAAACAGATAAGATACCAATCTCCTCCAAATCGTTTGATCGTTAGCACGCCCATCTCCGGGGAAGGCACGGCTACTCTCCCCATTTTCCATTATTTTATGGTTTTGTTGGTGGTCCCGAGGCTGTTCCCGGCAGAAATTCTTTCCTTCCCCAACCCCCCTGTCCCCTTCTCATAGTTTTAGTCTTAGTTAACCCTAAACACACTTTAGGTTTACAGATCTTAAATCAGACTGAACGCAGATCAATTTTATATTGCATATCACTACATTTCAACGTGAATTAATTACATATCACATTACCTAACACAAATTAACTTCAGGTCATATATCACAGTATTCTACTGTCATAGTCCTACTAGAATACAGTCATATTCTAGTAGGAGATAACCAGTAGTCAGTCTGCAAAAGGAACTCTATGATGGGAGTTTATTGTAGTGGAAAGTCAGTGACTAGTTAGGATCAGGATAGCTGAATTATGAAGTAGAATAATCCAGGACTCTTTCACATTATTAGACAGGAGTCTGTAGCTTGACCCATTTCTATCATAAATATGAGGTCTGAATAGTAATTGTATGGTGTGAACTTACTGATATGATAATAGGCATTATTCATAAGTTGATATTATTGTGCTATAGTTGGCTTCTTAGAAAGCACGTGTTGTTTCAAGATTTTATTTATTTTTTCTTTAATTGCCTTAAGCATTTCATAACAGCTATTGTTAAGGACTTTGCTTTAAATATGTGTTACATTGCTGTTGGGGGTTAGGCTTGTTCCTTTTTTTTCTCCTATAGAATATTTCCCCATAAATTGCTAAGAGACTAAGTACTGATGCTTAGAGGGTGCTTGGCCAGCACAAAAGACGTGGCGGAAAGTTGGTAGGGGGAAGATCACACGGGTTTTGGGGGAGGGAAAAGTACAGGGCTGGGGGAGCTGGGGGTTCTTCCTGCTCTCAGCATCGGAGAGGACGGCCAGGCTGTGGCTTGCTGCGGGAAGAGTCCACTGTCAACAGAAAGTCTGGTCCTGGGAATTCTACCATCATCTGCTTGTGTGCCCAGGAATCTGGAGCCCCTTCACCTGCCCTGCTGGAGCTGGGCCAGCCCTGTCTGGCCGTCGCGGTTTCTTCAGCACTGTTCACTTTGCCAGGACACTCCTGCCCTGCCTGCTGGGGACATCCTGCCGTTCCAGCCACCAGCCCGGGATTTTCCACCATTCCAGCTTGGTGCTCTCGGAGTCCCAAGGGATCAGACTGCCCCGGGCTTTGTTTCACAAAGCCCCTTGAGGTTCCTGGTTCTGTTTATTATTAATGCTGTTTTTGTTGTTGTTATTGTTTGTTTGCCTCGTTATATTTGCTAGTAAAGAACTGTTATTCCTTTCCCCATAGCCCTGCCTGAAATGCCCCTTTAATTTTCTAAATTATAATAACTTGGAGCGGATTGGAATTCCCCATTCCTAGAGAGGCCCCGCCCCTCCCTAGCAGACACCTGTCTTTCAAACCAAGACAATTGTTCTCTAGCTGTTTATGCTAGTTTCCCCACTAGCTCAGTGGTTTGACCCAGTGCTGTCTCATTATTTGTAAGTATTTTTCAGAGTTCCAAGATATGATAACTGAACTTCTTTGGGAACCTCCTTTGAACTGATGATATTGTGACCGTTAGTTCTTGTTACAGAAGCACTCTGACAGTTTGCCATATTTAAGGCATCCCTATCCTGAGAGAAATTCGGAGGAGACCAGTTATTAGATGGTTCAATTAGTTTTTTATCCTAAGATTCTTAGGAGCCTTGTTTTGAAATATGTCTAGGGAATTCTCTTCCAGTTAGAGCTCAGGCAGTGGCCAGGCCTTAGCTCTATGTGGATGGGAAATTTGCCAACAGACTCAGGTGTTTTCTGCATCAAAACAATATTCAAGTCCCCTTGACTTGGCAATTTGACCTTCTGGATATGACAGCTGGACCTATCTCTGACAAGAGCTTGGAGAATCATTATCTGGAGAATTATTTTCCAAATCTTCACTGATTTGCGGTTTATCAGCTGTCTGCAGACTCTGGGACGATGGTGCAGTATTTCAGAGATTGCTAATTTCCTAATTTCACATGTGTTAATGATTATGTGTATTACCTGACATATTCCTAATGGTTGTACCTGACTTATTCCTGATTGCTGTCAGTTTCTTGTTTCACTACATATATAGTTTTGTTTTGTTATTCCCTTCAGGTTCTTAGTAAGAGCCATGCATGCTGTTTAAAAAAAAAAAAAAGGGGGAATTTAGTGCCTTAAGAAGGTTGAATAATGCAAGATGTCCATCAGAACTTTAGACAACAGATAATTTTGAATAATGTAATATTTATAATAAAAATGTGGAAAAAGAGTTGGAATAATGAAATAGTTATATTAGAAATTTGGAAAATGAGTTATCAGATATAAATTTCAATTTTGAGCTCAGATCACATCTGCCAGAGGCTCTATGTGTTCAGATCTACCAAGTTTTTGGTTGTAATCTACATGCAATTAGAAAACAAGTAAGTGAAAAAACACTCTGTACCCTAGCTGCATGAAGTTTCCCAAAAGAGTTTCCAGGCTTTTAAGGGAAAATCCACTTTACCAACATAGCAAAATTTTTCAAAATATTTTTTCCAATTGATTCATTAACTTAAAGAGAAGAGGTGCATGTGTTTTTTATCATTAACAGGTTAAAAGTAGCCATCTATTCATTTGATCAGACAGCAATTGCCTCTGACAAAATGAGGCTCAGTGAGAAGAAAAATTACATCACCACCCAGCCTTCGTAATCAGAACAGGAGCAAAAGTAGGACTGCCAGAAGATGGCTGTGTCTAGAGACTTACAGAGGAAACTTGTCAACAAAAGTCTTATGCCATCACCATGGTATAGTGTTCCTACTAACCTTCTTCAGCTATTTCCTGTTCCAGGTTCCCAAAAAGACATTTAGTGATGTCAAGAATCAACATTTCCAGCTAATGGACTTTCTCTTGAGTCTCAACTATTTGGACTTTAAAATAATGGTCATTTATCTCAATTTCCCCTAGAGACATTGGACATTATTTTTATTTTTCTCCTGCTGTGAGACCCTGTGTCAGTGACACGAGTGGATTTAATGTTTTGTTGACTGTAGTTGGTTTCTTAGGTATCTTGTCCTGTATTTAGTAGACAACTGGTAACAACCTTAATAAGATGCAAATTGTTTTAACAGCAGACCTTATGAGCAATGTCCTAGTCCCATGTCCAAAAAATGTGTCATCCTTAACCCAAATTTTCCATGGTATCAAAACATGACTAAATATTGCCACAACTGGACTTATTCTGGAAGTGCTGGTGAGAATGCAACTGTGGGAATGTTGCCACCAGGTGTTCTTTTTGGTCTGTGGAGATAAGGCATGGCCTGTGATTCAGAGTAATTCATTTAATGAGCCTTGTTATTTAGGGAAATTACCATGTTTGCCCCTAGCATGCGCAGGATGCTGAATCAGACAATTTGGAGAGCAGGACATGGTAAGAGAACTAAAGGAGTGATCACAAGCTTGGGACCTGATTGTGGCAATCACATAAAGTCTTAGGGCACTCCAACACAAATGGTGGCATTGATCTTTACTCCGGGTATTGTTGCTGCTCAAGCTTTGACTACACTTGGTTGGTTGGGATGGTGGACAGCTGAGCGCTTGAATATAAATTCAGCTGTTTTGGATTGGATGCTCACTGATGTAGATAATATTAGACACAGCACACTGCAAAATAGAACTGTTATAAAGTTTTGCTATTAGCTCACAGGCTAATAGTGTGAAGATTTTGAAGGAGTGTGTTGCATGAACCTCTCTGACCATTCTGCATCCATTCACAGGAAACCTGAGCAACTACAGGGTAACATGAAGAAGTTGACTGTTAATGATTGGGGTTTGGATGAATGGTTTGAGGAATAGGGAGTCACTGGTTGGTTGAAGGATGTCACAGGGGGTGCTTTTTTGATATTGGCTTTCATTATGATTTTGCTTTGTATTATTCCATGCATTCTGGAATTGGTGACTTGCTTGACAGAAAATGCAGTAAAATAAGTTTGGCTGGTCCAAGAAAAAGAAGGGGAAATTGTAGCAATGTATCTGAATGATTTAGACCATTCTGTGTACCAGCCAAAATGTAGATAACAAGCCACCTGCAGTCTTGTTTTCAGAGCTCTCAGGAATTCATCAAGGCTACTGAGACAACAACAGGACTAAAAATAAGAACTAAGAGCCTGAGAAACTGTCTACAAAAATGCAAAACCTAGATAGAGGACACACAACATGATGATGGATGCTTGACCAATTAGGTGTCCTGAAGGATGTGTGCCTGCCTCGTGAACAAGTGGCTTAGCCAGTCGAGAGACATCTGTGCACGTGGACAGTAGTGCTAGAATCTATAACTGGAGTTTAATGTAAACAATAAACGGCTTCTGCTGAAATCATAGGGACACATTTTATTTCAAAAATTGTGCAGCAAATTAGCCACCAGTTGGGCATCAATTGGGAACTTCACACCCCATATCACCCTCAATCAAGTGGTCAAGTGGAGAAAATGAATCATTTGATTAAACAACAAATTATGAGGCTAGGGCAAGAAGCAAACCTACCTTGGCCCAAGGCTCTTCCATTAGCATTACTACAGATTTGGACTAAACCAAGGACAAAAGAGAAATTAAGTCCTTTGAGATACTATATGGAAGACCGTATGGGGTACAAGAGGGAACAACCAACCCAAGTAGGGGAAGAAACCCTACACAGATACATGGTGGCCCTAAACAAACAACCCAGAGAAACTGAAAAACATATGGCTGGGGCGCAAAGCAGAAAACTAGATGGGCCAGTACATGACATACAGCCTGGAGATTATGTGTATGTCAAGTCTTTTGCAGAGAAAACTTTGGAGCCACAGTGGGAAAGACCATCCTAAGTACTTCTTACCACCTTTACTGCAATCAAGATCAAAGAACAAAACACTTGGATTCACCATACGTGAGTGAAAAAGGCTCCTGAAGGACCTTGGGAGGCGAAACTGGGTGATAATGAACTGAAACTAAAACTTACGCAGGCAAAATGAGTATATTGTGGTTAGGAATATTTAGCAATTTAGCCTGTGAAAGTTTAACCAAGTTTTGTTTGTAGCTGTAATAATAATTCAAGAAAGTACTTCTAGTCAGAACAATGTTGAATGGCCTTGGTCCAAAGCCTTTGATCAGGTTACTGGCTATATGGGAGGCTATTCTGTTATAAAGATCTGTACCTATCAACTGTAGTCATGCATGGGGACCAGGTGTATGAAAAGCATGAGTGGCAACATGAAGATTCAAGGTGGTGGGTAGGATGGACACTTTGAGGAGTTATGGGAGAGGTCATCAAAGTAGGATGCCAAATGATCAATGGGACTACCCATGAGAAAGCAAGAGAAATTTATGTTTCATCTGCTATGGCAGACGGAATATGTAATAATCACCCAAATGAATTGGAGTGTTGGCATAATTTTACACTAACGTGAACTGTTACAGTAGTGTACATTTGGGGCCAGAGTACTAGGGGACTCTCATTCAAATTTAGAATAGATGTGTCCTAGGGTGCCTTTATGATGCTTGTATCCCAAATCGTCTGTTCTGTTTGTGTCAGATATTGTGTACTGTACCTTTAAGACTGGTTGTGAGAGCAAAGGGGGGGAAAAGAAGTGCCAAGTTTGTTTTCCGAAACTGCTTTGACTCTTCTGCATTCCGGCTCCTGGACTATGTTTTCTGCAGCACGGACAGACAGCGGGACAGAGATATTTTTTTGCTTTTAGTTAGTTTAGCTAGCTGAGGCAGAGAAGTTCCCTGGACTGTTTTTGTGTTTTTTTTTTTTTTTTTTTTTTTCTCTTTTTCTTGGAATTGTTAAAACCTGCTCTGGACTGAAAAACCCAGAAGAGCACCGGGAGCTCACACCTGTGGCCCACCAGGGCTCAGGAGGGCATTTTCCAGTGCTGGAGGGACTGATAAGAGACTGGGTGAGCTGAGCTTCAACCCACAGCAAGGACATTCTGAGTTTGCCATCTCACTTTGGAACGACAAGAGTTTTTATTGTTTCATATTATTAGTTCTTTATGCTTATGGGTACTTTGTTATAAATACTGGGTACTTTGTTATAAATATTATATAAATATTTTTTTCCACTTTTCTCTAAGGAGATTTTTTCCTGGACCAATTGGGGGAGAGGCCATTTGGGTTTGCTTTTCCAGAGGAACCCCACTCGGAGGTTTCTTCCCAAATTTGCCCTAAACCAGGACAAGATGCCATACCAACCACAACAAAAACAACCAAATTGACCACAAGCACCCGAGACCAAACCATGCCACCTAGGCTTGAATATAAAGTTTATGAAATTGGACCATTTGTGGTAAGAAACATGGGACAACAATTGTTGTTTAATCCAGAATGGTCTCTCAAGCATGTTGAATTGTTAATGCAGATCAGTATTTCAAAGATTCAGCCAGCTTGCTCTCCCTTTTTGAAAACATCCTTTGAAGGTTGGGCAACATGGTTGCGGAAACAGGTTCACTGTAGAGACAGAGTATGAAGAGACTTGATGGGAATAATAGGCACAGGATTAGGGGTTCTGAATGGAATTGATTCAGAAATATTAATGAATAAACTAGCCACTGCAACTAGTGATTTGGCAAAAATAAAGCAGCCTCTGCAATCATCTTTGTTAGCATTAGGATCTAACCAATGACAAGTTTCAAAGGGGCGGCCAAATTTAAGAGAAGCTGTAGACCAAGACCACAAACTAATAATAAAAGCACTTAGTGTGGCTCAAGATAATGTGTCTTTAGCTCTTAGTTGCATACAGGCACAGTTGTGGTTGCAGTCAACAGTCGCTTTAGTTATAAGAGAAGGAAGTGAGGGTGTTTTTCCAATTGAAATCCAAAAAGCCATTTGGGATAATGCCACAAGTTTGGAAAGGAGACTGCAGTCTTGGTGGACTATGGTGAATTTCACTTATGATCCCATCACTAATGTGGCCACTGTCTTTGTACTCACCATATATAGAGCCACAATTTATGCGATTCACCCTATTATTGCCTTAGGATTAAACCATGAAGAGATAGTACTCTACCCCTCTGAACATAGGGCATGGGCCTGTATGGTAGAACACCAGGGATTTATTTGTAAGACCAATACCATTGATGCCCAAGACATATGCCTAGACACTGAACAAGGTGTATGCCACTTTGAGATCCATCCAGACATTATTCAAAAGACTGTGCTCATATGCATTGGCCAAGGTTGTGTATGCTTGAGAACCGCCTGTGCCTCAGTGAGAATAAATAATGAGAACAAATACTTGCCTGTTAAAAACCGCTCAAATTTTTGTATCTGTAATTTTGTTAACATTGTTGGATGTGATTTTACATATTTAGTACCAGTTGTATCCCACCAGTTGATAAAAGTCAGCTATACAATGTATTACCATTTATCACCTACACCTATTGGCATGAACCTTACCTTGGTAAAACAATTACTGAAGCATCAAGATCTGAGTGAGATCTTGAAGGACATTAAAGAGAACAGAGAAAAGGTTCTAATAGCTGTTCATCATGATGCAAAGGAAATTAGTAAGGTTCTGCAAAGAATAAAGCAAGAGGCAAGCCATCACTGGTGGGATGTACTTTTTGGATGGTCAAAAGCAACTGGTATATTTAATGCCTTGGTTCATACAATTATTGTTTTGCTTATTTTAGTCAGTGTAAGTTTGATTTTGTCTATTGCAATACTTGTTTGGAATTGGAGGATGCTACAACAAGTGGCAGCTCTGACTTCATTATCAAGAACATACGGTACAGTTCTGAGAGATACCTACCATATGATGTGGTTAGACGAGGAGGAATCTGTATATTAGTAAAAGAATTTACTAACCTTATAGAAAAAGGGGAGAAATTAATCAAGGGTTTAAAGGGTTAAGAGTTTACCTAGGACAATAGAAGCAATATATATTAATTAAGAATTTAGCAAGAAGAGTAGAAGTAATGTAGGAGGGTTAATTATTAGCAGATGGGCTAGTTAGAGCTAAGACAATATATCATTTGCTTGACTTTGTTGTATTTGAGGAGGCAGGATAAGGAGGATAAGGCATTGTAAAAATGAAGAAACCATGACTGCACCTGGGCCCTGAAACCAGCCAGAACCAGACTAGTGGACTTGGACTATGGCCAAGGGACCAGAGAGCTTGCCAACAAGACAAAGGTGAAAAGTTTATTCTGAGGAAGACACTCCTGACTTCATCCCAAGAGACCAGTGACCCATTTCAAAACCCACTGACCCATTTTGAGCAAAGGACTGCGCAAGCATGAAAGGACTTTGAGGTCATTTTAATACGAAGTGGGGGTAGGCGGGGTCAGGTAATAAATATGTATATGTGTGCTGGGTGATTATATGAATATGTAAGATTTTTGTAGATAAATAGAGAGACGGAGCTCTGTGATTTTTGCACACATTTTTGGGAGGCGACTCCCCATGTTGCCCGGCACTGAATAAACATACCACTTTCTAACTTCAACTAGTTGGAGAGTCTCTTGTCTGTGCTTCAGTTTACAGATAGAGAGGTTTATTCCAGCTGACCAGACCTGAAAGACGTGCCCCTGGAAAATCCAGATAAGGATTTCGGGTTGAAAATGTTTTGAAAAATCTAAAAAAGGTAGTAATAGGAAAGGGAATGACTGATATTGTACAATCAGTAGTGAGCAAATGTGAAATCTGCTGTACAAACAACCCTGACACAAAGAAAAGAGTTGTGTTAGGAGTAACAAAGGCAGGGGATCTTCACAGAGATTACTGGCTGTCCTAGGGTGACTTTATGATGCCTGTATCTCCAATCATGTTCTGTTTGTACTTTATATTGTGTTCTGTACCTTTAAGACTGGTTTTGAGAGTGAAACAGGGAAAAAAGAAGCACCGAGTTTGTTTTGAAAAAAACTGCCTGACTCCTACACATTTTTCTCCAGACTGTGTGTTTGGCTGAGGCTCGGAGAGACTGCAGGACAGAGATCTTATTGCTTTTAATTAGTTTCAGCTATCTAGGGCAGAGAAGTTGCCTGGACTGGTTTTTTTCTTTTCCTTGGGACTGTTTAAACCTGCCTGGACTATCAGAGAATCCAGGGGAGCACCAGGGGCTTGCACCCGTGGCCCACCACTTCAGCATTTTCCAGCAGTGCTGGAGGGACTGGGACTGATAAGAGACTGAGAGAAAGCCGAGCTACACCTACGGCAAGATCTTTCTCAATTTGCCATCTCACTCCAGAACGAGAGGTTTTATTGTTTCATATTATTCATTCTTTGTACTTGTGGGCACTTTGTTAAGTAAATAGTTTTTTCCACTTTTCTCCGAGGAAGTTCTTCCCCAGACCGGTTGGGGAGATGGGCCATTTGGGTTTGCTCCCCGGAGGGACCCCATTCAGGGATTTTCTCCCAAATTTGCCCTAAACCAGGACACTGGCAAATAGATTTCGCAGAGTTAGCACACAAAGAGGGATACCGGTACATACTGGTATTAGTTGACACCTTCAGTGGATGGCTCGAGGCTTACCCCTGTCACATTAACACAGCCAAGGAACTGGTAAACATTTTGCTCAATCATATAATTCCAAGGTTTGGGGTTCCCTTGGGGATGTCGTCAGATAGTGGACCACACTTTGTTGCAACAGTGGTTAAAGAAGTTAACCAGATTTTGGGAATTACTTGGGATCTGCATATACCTTTTAGACCCCAAGTGAGTGGTAAAGTTGAACGTATGAATGGGACTCCCAAAACACAAATTAGTAAAATTTGTCAGGAAACATCCATGACATGGGTTCAGGCCTTCCCTATAGCTTTACTGAGAATCCACATACAACCAAGGCAGAGGGATAACATCAGTCCCTATGCAATACTGTATGGCAGACCATATCAGATCCCACATATTCCAGGTGAAATTCACATGAAGGGGAAACTTGATTTACAGAGATATCTAATGGCTTCAAGTTCCACTTTGCAGAAGCTCCAGACTTACACTGTGCTATCCAGACCCCTAGGACTGGACACACCTGCAGATCCCTTCCAACCTGGAGACTGGGTCTGTTAAGTGGTGAGACAATGATCCTATACAAGCCAGGTGGAGAGGACCATTCCAAGCTCTACTGACTACCCCCACCGCAGTCAAAGTTGCTGGCAAAGGACCCTGGATTCACTACTCCAGAGTTAAGAAAGCTTCTGCTCCTGAAACAACTGAAACAACTGTAAAAACAGAGACTGATGCAAACAAAAACATATTTTAAATTATTCCCCTTCTGTGCCTAAAGAATTGTTCATAATAATCATTATTCTTTGTATGATACCCAACTGTGCAAGACATTACTACTTAGATATTTACTGTTATTAAATATTTATCTATTGTTAGCTATTTATTTACTAATAGATATTTTTCTGTTGTTAGATACTTATTATTGTTATTTATTTACTATTGTTAGATGCTTATCTGTAATTAAATACCTATTATTAGTAGATATTTAGAATAGAGACTTGACAAGGTAAAGGCCTTGTTAAGCCCCTAATGGGGGGAAATGACACCTTAAGTTTTAGCTTTCATAGTTTTTAGGTTCTGTACTTCATTGGTGTGTGACTTTGAACTTCATATAAAGTGTTACTAAGTTCTCTTCACAGGGTAGTTAGACAAAGCAATCCTTTTCCAGCTTGAGAACCAAGGACAACCATTACAGCTTCAGGCCCAAAAAACATAAACAACGGTGAACTGAAGAGAGCAAACAAGGAGGTTGGGACTTCATAACCTGGAGCTGTAATTGAGCAATTACCCAATATATGAATGGACAAAAACTTATAAAAGTGTGAAAATTGTGACCGGTCGACCGTCTTGTGACCATCTTGGGTGTAGCCCTGTCCAGGCTCTTGTACTGCCAAGGGCGTATCCTTTTAAGGCCTTTTAATAAATACATACTTGATTCTTTAGCTCCCTCTAGCCTCTGTTCTAGGTCAGCCTCTCTAGGCATCACAAAGTGTTACCCTAACCCTAGGGAGAACAATGAAAGCCGCATGGGTGAGAGGATAGTGGCAAGGAGAAAACAGTGCAGGAAGCAAAGTTGGGGCACTGCCTTGTTGATCCTGGCATGCCTTTTTCAGCTGCAGTGTCTGTGGAGCTCTGGGCTTTGTGGTTTTCTCAACGCTAACCCTAAGCATAACCATAAAACCAGCACTAACGCCAAGAGTATTGCTAATCCTGAACCTAACCCTAACCATAACCCTTGCCAGAGACAGAGCAGTAAAAATACTTAGGGCGCAGGACTGCCGCAAAAAGTAAAGGGTCCAGCGACAAGTGTTGGGGCAGTGCTGTGTTGGCCTTGGCATGCCATTAGCAGCTGCAGTGTCCCGGGAGCTCTGAGCTTTGTGGTTTTCTCAAACATAACCACAAGCAAAACCCTAACCATAACCCTGACACCAACCCTAACCCTAACCTTAATTCAAATCCTAACCCTAACAGTAACCCTAACCCTAGGGTCAGCAGACATACTGGGGTGAGGCTGGTAGAAATGAGAAACAAGTGCGGCAAGATCAAAGTCAGGACAGCACCGTGCTGGCCTTGGGCTGCCTTTTGGAGCTTCAGTGTCCCTGGAGCTCTGGGCTGTCATGGTGTCCACTGTGCACGTGGAAGCGCTGGCCCACGGGCTAGCTCAGTCCCACACTGCGGCACACGTGCTTTAGGTCAGGGTTGCTAGTTCGATAGCTCCCTCCTCCCTGTGGGATCTTAGTTCCCCACACCCTGTGACAGACTTGATGGTAGTCACGACCATGGCGACGGATAGAAAGGTGACTCTCCGAGCAGGATTAACAGGGTTTTATTTAGGGGGAGACCAAACAGGAGCTCCACACCTGACCACTACTGCTCAGGAGAGCCTCCGAACAATGGTTGTGCAGTAACTTTTAAACAGGGGAGGAACAACAGATTAACCAACCAGGCTAACTCAGGGTGGAACTAGGGGTGTGAACATTCAACAGGAGAACCACTCCGCGATGGGGGAAAGGGGATTTCCTGGGCACCAGCCTATCACTTGACACCCTCCCTGGAACTTTCCAGAATCCGGGGAAGGGTCCCCAAGTGACAGACAGGGCGCCCAAGGAGAGAGAGAGGGGATTGACAGCAATATATAGCAAACAAGGGGTAAGAACCATTGGGAAGAACGGGGGTACAGGGAATTAACCATTTTTCAAAACTTCTTATAAAAAACTGTAAATTAATTATATAAAACACTTAAAACCTAGTAGAATAACTTTTGCACCACCACACTGGGCTTTGTGGTTTTCTAAACCCTAACCCAAGTGTAACTCTAACCCTAGGCAGAGCAGTAAAAGCCACATGGTAATGTCTGATTTTGGTTCTGCACTGCCTTTTGCTAGTGATGTATTTAAAAACATGATTGTGTCCCACAATACTTACGAGATTCAACTCAAATTGAGCACTGGCCTCTCAAATTTTCTTCCTACAGTGGCGAGCTGCATCTCTGCATTCTTCCCATGTCACCTGACCTTTTTTCCACTGGCCATGCACCTTTTTTTTTTGCCTTAGCTTCAGAAGATCCTTGCTCAGCCAAGTTAGATCCAGGGAGGAGATTTCAGTCCTCTTCTGTTTGGGTGATTACTGATTGCCTTCTTGTGTCTGGTTCTTTCCCACCCCAGGCAGAGGGAGTATCTCTTGGGCTGCCTCTTACAGCTAAGACAGTGGCTCACATGGATGAGGAAGTACAAAGATTTTTTTCAATGTTTCTGAGCCAGGAGGATGCCATCTCTAAAGTTGTTGCATCCATTTCCTTGTAATACATTGCTGCCAAGCTGCTGGAATGTGATGCAGGGGTGTTTTGAACCACCTTCCTCCACATGACCATTGTGCAAGGGTTATCTTCTTGACTTTTAGGGACCTTATAACTTTTTAGATTACTATAGACAGTTTCTAGCACTGCTAATTCTTTCAAGTACCTTTGTCTGCAGTGCTCCACTTCCCTGGAGAGTTTGCAAGATCCTTCTTAAATGGATATCTTACCCTCACGCTTGAGAGGAGCCGTCTCCAGAGACTGCAAATTTCTCTGTCTTTTGCAATTCCTCTTTCAATTTCCTGATCTTTAGCAAGGGTTCCCAGCTGTTTGGTTTCATGACCTTCTAACTGCTGACTGTTGGCCCTGTTATCCCAGCACTGAAGCAGCCAAGCAGAAATCAACTCACCTGGCTGGCAGCTGTAATCTTTTTGCAAGTCTCAGTGTTCTGATGAGGTCAGGGACCTGGTAGTTTCCGCTTCCTGTTTGAAATCCCTCACTCCTTCCTCTCATTCCTTTGTCAAATGACTGGCTTCTTGATCAGACTCTTCCATTTCTTCTTCTTCGTCCCTTTCTAATTGATGATATGGACCTGTAACTCGTCCATTACTGTAGTTGCTGTGGTTAGAGTCCCTGTCTCAGCCATTGTGTTCTCAAATGCTCTTTGGATTCCTGCCTGAACTACAGCCCTCTGAGAGTACTGAAAAGTGGCTTGGTAGGCACAGGCCAGGCTCCAGTACAGGTTGAGAACACTGCAGTATTTTGGCTACTGCTGAACAGCATTGGCACAGCATCATCGGTGTGTCTCTGATATTCCGTGCCTCTCCTAATAGGCTGAGGGTGATCAAGACCTTAGGAGGGGACATAACCAGGACAGCTGACCCAAATTAACCAAAAGGATATTTCATATGAGATTATGTCACCCCAGATATAAAAGCTAAGAAAAGGAGGAGGAATGGGCAGCATTCATTATTTACATTTGCCTTTTAGAGCAACCATTATGCGTGCTGAAGCCCTGCTTCCTGGGAAGTGGCTGGACATGGCTTGCTGATGGGAAGTAGAGAATAAAAACTTATGATTTTTTTTCCTCCTTTGCTTGTGCATGTGACCTTTGCTGTTGCTTTGGAAAACTGCCTTTATCTCGACCAATGAGGTTTTTTTCCTTCTTTTACCCCTCCCCCTCCCCCCCATCCTGCTGGGGAGGGGAGTGATAACATTATAAAAAGCTGGGTGGAAAATTAATCCAGAGAAGCCCTGAAGAGAAAGACCTGGGGAAGCTGATGGATGTAAAGCTTGACATGTCTTGGTAATGCACACTTGCAAGCCAGAAGGCCAGCCATATCCCATGCTGAATCTAAAGCAGCGTGGCCAGCAGATAAGGGGAGGTGATTCTTCCCCTCCACTCTGCTCTTGTGAGACCCCACCTGGAGTCTTGCATCCAGCTCTGGGGCCCCCAACATAAGAAGGACATAGACTTGTTGCAGCGAGTCCAGGGGAGGGACACTGAGTTGATCGCAGGGCTGGAGCACCTCTCCTTTGAAGACAGGCTGAGAGTTGGGGGCTGCTCAGCCTGGAGAAGGGTCAGGGGAAACTTTAGAGTGGCTTTCCAGGACCTGAAGGGAGCCTACAAGAAAGCTGGAGAGGGACTTTTACAAGGGCATGGAGTGACAGGACATGGGGGAATGGTTTCACACTGACAGAGGGCATGTTTGGATTAGATATTAGGAAGAAATTCTTCCCTGTGAGGGTGGTAAGGTGAAGCGGCTCTGAGGTGTTTCTTTATGAGACCAGACAACCGCCGATGGCAAAAGGAAAGAGCCTGCTCTCTCACCGGGGAATGCTGGCTGTATTCTGGAGTCCTGCCCTGCTGGCTAGAGCTC
Source organism: Delichon dasypus (assembly GCA_037837765.1). NCBI lineage: Eukaryota > Metazoa > Chordata > Aves > Passeriformes > Hirundinidae > Delichon > Delichon dasypus. The sequence continues at coordinate 5,598,969 of JBBAXF010000012.1, read as the reverse complement.
TTTCCCGGGGGCTCGTCGGTGCCAGAGAGAGCGAGTCCCCTCATCCCGGGGCTTTTTCCCCGGGGGGACGGGCCCAGAGGCAGGGACAAGCCACTACCCAATCAGGGACAAGCTGGGAGTGAAACAGAGCTGGGTTACATTCCAGTGTGGGGGATGGGCACTGCTGAGCAGGGACAGACCACGTGATACAGTTAAAGGGGAACAGGGAAAAAACATTACAAATCTGATGAAACACAATATTGTGTCTGGTTCCGTCCTGGAGATGACCTCCGGCTAGCTCGAGTCAACACAGGCACAGAAGGCCCCAATTTGTTTCGGCTTCTCGGCTTAGCAGCTGTGTGGCGGTGCAGAACTGTTTTATTAGGTTTTTATAAGAAGTTTATGTTATGGTTCATTTCACTGTATCCCCAATGTTGTAACCCTTTTTGTGTTGTCTGTATAACAAGGTGTTTTGTGTCAGTCCTCCCACCCCCCCTTGCTCTGGGGCAGCCTGTCTCTCCAGGGGCCCTCCCAAGTTGCAAAATCTCAGGGAGAGGGCTTCAGGTGATAGGCCCCCTGGGAGGAATTCCTTTAGCTCTGGATTTTAGTGGTCCAAGGCTTGGGGGTGGGCACACCTTGTTACCCCCTGAATCCTCTGATTTGTTGTTTTGTAGTATCCTCCCTGGAACCCCTCCCCCGCTTATAGGGGGCAGGAGGGAGGAAAAATCTCTCTCAGCATCTCGCTCTCAACCCCTCAGCGTCTCTACTCTGGAGCTAATAAACATCTTTTAACTTGCTCAGCTGAGAGCCAGCCTTTTCTCTTCTGCTGCTGTTGCTGTCTCACTTTTGGGGTTCAGCTGCTAAGCCGAGAAGCCGAAACGAACTGGGACCTTCTGTGCCTGGGTTGACCCGAGCTAGCCAGAGGTCATCTCCCGCCTGGTGTGGGACGGAACCAGACACAGAGCTGGACCCAATAGTGTTGTGACAGCCAACAGCAGCAGAAGAGAAAAGGCTGGCTCTCAGCTTAGCAGGTTAAAAGATGTTTATTAGCTTCAGAGTTGAGGAGCAGAGAGGCTCAGAGCTCCGAGCTGAGAGCTGAGTGGCTGAGAGGCTGAGAGAGTTTTTTCCTTCCTCCTACCCCCTATAAGCGGGGGAGGGGTTCCAGGGAGGATACTACAAGACAACAAATCAGGGGATTCAGGGGGTAACAAGGTGTGCCCACCCCCAAGCCTTGGACTACTAAAATCCAGAGCTAAAGGAATTCCCCCCAGGGGGCCTATCGCCTGAAGCCCTCTCCCTGAGATTTTGCAACCTGGGAGGGCCCCTCAAAGTGATAGACAAGCTGCCCCAGAGAGGGGGGTTGGGGCAGACGGGATGTTACAAGTCAGGTGAGGAGTGGGAGGACTGACACAAAACACCTTATTATACAGACAACACAAAAAGGGTTACAACATTGGGGATACAGTGAAATGAACCATAACATAAACTTCTTATAAAAACCTAATAAAACAGTTCTGCACCACCACACAATATAAACCAAATTAATGCATTAAAACATGGCTCTCTCTCCCTCGGAGCCCCGGCTCCATTTTTGCCTTGGCTAGCTTGACAGAGAAACCATGCCAGAGGTATTTTTCCCTTCAGGGTCCCAAAAGATCCCAGGGAGGCTGCAAACCATTTTCTTTAGAGAGAGCAGGCATCTGTCAATGGCAAAAGGAAAGAGTCTGCCCTTGGTCTGGGGGGAATCATGGCTTTATTCTTTGTTGTAATGCATTAATTTGGTTTATATTGTGTTTTATTGGATTTGTAATCTCTATCATGTGTTTTTTCCTTACTCATCTGTAACCTCTCTTCCACTGCCACTTCTCCCTGATTGGGTGGTGTCTTGTCCCTGCCTCTGGGCCCTGCCCCCTGGGGAAAAAGCCCCCGGACTGGCGGGGCTGAGCTCTCTTTGGCACCAGTGAGCTATTGGGAGGATCTCCAGCCGAGCAGGGCAGGACTGGAAAATAAAGCAATATTTTCCCCCTGGACAAAGAGCAGGCTCTTTCTTTTTGCCATCAGCGGTCGTCTAATCTCGTGGAGAAATACCACAATTCTGGGGTCCTTTCCCCACAGAGTCCGGACTTCAGTTCGGTCCCTGTCCTGGTCCCAAGAGCGAGAGAGACTTCCACATGGTCCCAAGGCTTTTTCCCAAGGGGAAGGGGCTAGAGGCAGGGACAAGCCACTACCCAGTCGGGGATAAGGTGGGAGTGGAACAGAGTTGGATTACATACCAGTGTGGGAGGATGGGAGGAGAGAAGGAGCAGGGACAAACCTCATGATACATTTTCCAAGGTAACAGGGTGGTACAGAAGAAACCATTACAAAACTCAATATAAAAATGAAATACAATATAAACCAAATTAATGCACTACAAGTGTGAGACGCTGGAACCGATTGCTCCGAGAAGCTGTGGTTGTCCCATCCCGCATCTCTAGAAGTGTTCAAGGCCATGTTGAATGCAGCTCTGAACAACTTGGTCTAGTAAAACTGTCCTAGCCAATAGCAGGGGGTAGAACGGAAAGGTCTTTAAAGGTCCCATTCTATGGTTCAGTGCGTAACATGCAGTACAAACAACTTTAAGGGAGAAGACAGGCATATGATGTTGGATATTTTGTAATCTTCCAGAATGTCTACATTTTAGATGTAAATTAGCAAACATGGGATTTATGTGGAATTTAATTTGCAGACACCAGAAACCTTGCCTGGTCATACCAAAGCAAAACACTATTATAGAGAACATGCAGAATGGCTTAAAGGTCAACAAATTGATCTTGGAGCTTTTTCTTCCTGTTACCATGCTCAAGATGTAGGAAAAGGAACATTAATGGCTGTAAAACGGGTAAATACTTGTGCTGGCTTGAAAGTAAAACCAGCAAGAGACTCCAAGTCAGAAAAAACCAATTTAATAGGAGGGGTGAAAAAAAAGGTAAAATAAAATAAATGAAATAGTACAAAAGATCACTGACAGAGTCAGAATACAACCTGATACCCTGTGGTGGTGGTAGCAGTCCAGATGATGTGGTCTTGTTGAAAGTGATCCGATAGAAAGGTCTGGTAGCTCTTGTCCTCGGGAATCCAGTGGTTAAAAGCCCCCTATGCTGTTCCAAATCCCAGATTATATCCAGGTGGGAATGCTTGGCTCCTCCCCCTGGGCAGAGCATCTCACAATGGGCTGATATCATTCTATGAGTTTTGCAATGGGTGCTTGATTGCCCATTAAACAGAGATAGCTCCTGGAGGGAGTTATCTATGAGTCATGCAGCAGGGCATTGATGGGCCATTAACAGAAGACAGTGTGGCGGGAGGGGGCAAGGGAAACACTTGACTTATTAAAGAAATATGGGTATTGATCTAGTATTGATACCCAACTGTGATGGACAAAAACTCTCTAACAGTTTAAAGTTAGAAAGTGTATGTTTATTATGGCTGGGCAGCACGGCGGGATAGTTCCCTAATTCGCACTGCGAAATTCACAGGTAATTACAAAGCCTTTTATTTACAAAAGTGTTGACTACCCAAAATACAAATACATATTCATACCCCGTCACCTCCCATTCCTCGCTTCGTATGCTAATTGGCAAAAAGGCTATTAAGCATGCGTACTTTGTCTCCTAAAATGAGTTGGGAGTCTCTTCTGGGGAGGGGTCACCTAAAATGAGGAAGTAAGATGAGTCTTCCTCGTCCTGACCTTTCTACCTTTTCAATGCATTCGTGACGAGGAATTCTTGGTAAAACTTATAGTTTCCTGCCATTGAATGGGTTCTTTAAGCAGGAAGTCTGCAGTTATCTTGTATCTTATTTACCACATCTTGTTTTTTGTTACAGGCACAGCTACATAAACATAAACCTGACAAGCAATGAGTTACAAGATCCGGGGTAGCTTATCTAAGATCCGGCTTCTGTTAACTGTGAACAAAGATTACCTATCTACTTCAGCTAATTCAGCAACTTATTATCTTAACTTTCCTAAAAATCCTTAATTCCTCAAAATTAACGTCTCACACTGCCCAACCTAGTTTCAACAGCTCATGTAGATGGTGATAGAATACATACTTTGGGCACATCTTACATTGTAACCTAGGACAACACTTTACTTTCTAGAAATATTGTGCTCTTTTTTCAGTATTTTTTTGAAATATTAAATATGAAATCTTTCTGCTCTCAGACTTCTGTTCCCTACTTCCTCTTTTCCCTGTCATGTATACTCACATGATGCATAATGCAAAGTCTTTATGTGTATGGAATTAACATAATGTTTTCTGTTGCTTTATCTCCTCCTTAAAAGGAAAAAAAACATGTACTTTTTTCATGTGCCTCTTTTCTTTCCAATGCATTTTTGTTTTTATCAAATTCACAAATCAGTGACAGAAATAGAAATGGAGTCCAGGTCTCTTGATTTCCAAATTGATGCTTTATTCAAAAGATAGCTATTAAAAGTAATTTCCACTTGTCAAGATTTTTTTCCTATAAACTGTGTAAGTGAAGAAATGTAGTTTAATGTTTTTTACCTCTGATCCAGCAGCCTACTTTGAGGCATTTTTTTTTAATATCTAAATTATTAGATACAAAAATGTGACTAAGAGGTCCAAATACACATGCTTCACTCAGCAGGTCGAGGATGATAGCTTGAGACAGATTCTATGTAAACAATTAGCAAAGGATAATGCCAATGAAGATTGTAGAAAGATTACAGAAGCTCTGCAGGGGACCCTTTGTTAACAGATATGGTCTAAGAATGTGCCAAAGTGGGTTCTGTAGTCCACAAGTCTGCTTTGGCTGCTGCTATGCAGCCAGAATTGGCAGGCCGTGGGGGTGGATCACAAAAGCAAACAGATAATGGGGGCAAGAAAAAAAAGGTGAAGCAGAAGAAAAAAGGAATTAAGGGTAAATTCCTGTCTGCTAGATGTGCAAAGTCAGGTCATTAAGCAACTCGGTGCAAATCTAGATACCATGCCAATGCTCAGCTTTTGACAGGTTCAGGAAATGTGAGCAGGAGCGCACGGGGGAACTTGCACTCTGACACAAGTGATTCCCCAGGGTATGGTACCAATACAGGCTTACTCCGCCAGCTTAGGGGTAGCACCCAAGGAGCAGCTGGGGTGGATGTACACCCCACAGCAACAGTCACTTTAGATTTTTGCTGTGTATATAATGTTCCCCTGGATGCATTTGGCCCTTTGGGTCAAGGATTAAGTGCACTGCTTGTGGGGAGATCTAATGCAACCCTACAAGGGATCTTTGTGCATCCAGGAGTCATTGATGCCGACTTTACAGGCCAAATTTGTTCCATGGTTTCCACACCCACCTCCCCATCACTATCTCTGAAAAGACTCGTATTGCTCAACTTGTGCCTTTTAAGTCATGTGCTCCCAGGACTGCTGAGGGAAGTTGTGGAGATGGCATCTTGGGATCTACAGGACTGCCACAAGTTTTCTGGACTGCGTACATTTCCAATCAGCGATCACAGATGACGTGTACCCTGATTCTACCAAATGCCAGCCTGCCTCGGATCCAGCTTTGAAGTCTTATTGACACAGGCACAGGCGTGACAATCATCTCCTTCTCTCCATGGCCTCCAACATGGCCCTTGGCTCTCATTGGTTTGGCCATTGGTTTGGCTGGGAGGTACAACGCAGACCTTCGTAAGCCAGTGGTCCTTGTTGATCGAGAATGCAGAGGGACAAACAGCTACAGTTCGGCCTTATGTCACTGCAGCTCCACTCAGCCTCTGTGGGAGGGATGTTTTGGCAGCATGAGGAGTATGGATTGGTACACATTTTTGATGGAGGCCACTATGCTGAAGTTCGCACAATATCCTACGCTGCCTTTACGATGGCTAGTGAACAAACCCATCTGGGAAAACCAGTGGCCCCTGGCAAAAGAAAAGTTGGTCACCCTTCATGAACTGGTCCAGGAACAATTGCAACAGGGGCACATTGAGTGTTCTACTAGTTCCTGGAACACTCCTGTTTTTGTAATTAAAAAGAAATCTGGGAAATGGAGGCTGTTACAAGACCTCTGAAAAATCAGTGCAGTGATGGAAAGCATGGGGGCATTGCAACCTGGTATGCCCTCATCCACCGTGCTCCCTACGAGGTGGACAATTTTGATCATTGATTTGAAGGATTGCTTTTTTACAATTCCTTTGCATTCTGATTACAGGCAAAAATTTGCTTTCACTGTGCCTGCGATTAACAGTGTTGAACCTGTGCAGAGATATCAATGGAAGGTTTTGCCACAGGGCTGTAAGAACAGCCCAACTATTTGTCAGTGGTATGTGGCTCAGGCCTTGTCCAGAGTTCATGAACAATTTCCTGAAGTATATTGCTATCATATGGATGACATCCTGGTGGCGGCATCCACCCAGGACAAACTGCTGAGGATAAAGCCTGAGCTGTTCACTGCCCTGAATTCTTATGGTCTTCAGGTGGCTCTGGAGAAGGTTTAAGAGCATTCTCCTTGTAAATACCTAGGGGTCAAAATTTTGGATTGTACTATTGAGCATCAGGAGGTGCAATTCACAGATTCTATTAAGATGCTGAATGATGCTCAGAAATTGATGAGTATTCCTCACTTGGTTACATCCTTACTTGGGACTGGCCACAGCACAATTGTCCCCGCTGTTCAACATTTTAAAGGGGGGCCCTGATCTGAATACACCATAAGAATTGACTCCTGATGCATGACAAGCACTGGAGGAAGTCCCACAAGCTGTTTCTGCACATCAGGTTTACCGAGTAGATCCCTCCATTGATATCACTGTTTTTATTACCAATACAGATTCGCATCCTACAGGTATCATTGGCCAATGGAGTGAACAATGGTCCCATCCTTTGCACATTTTGGAATGGGTCTTTTTGCCCCATCAACTGAAAAAAACAGCAACCATGTTGTTTGAATTGATCACTCAATTGATAATCAAATGCTGTCAACGGTGTTTGCAATTAATGGCAGATGATCCTGCAAAAATTATTCTCCCAGTACGACAAGAAAAATTTGAATGGAGTTTTACTAAAAGCACTTCCTTGCAAAGTACGCTGCAAAATTTTTCAGGGCAGATTGCTTATCATTGTCCAGCCACAGATTACTGAAATTGGCAAAGCCAGTCGAGTTGTAATTTCAGCCAAAAAGTAGTCGGAAGCCAGTGCAAGGACCTACCGTCTTCACTGATGGCTCAGGAAAAACGGGGAAAGCCATTGTTACCTGGAAGGATGAATCTGAGCGGCAAGTGCTGGAAGGCCAAGAGTCCGGCTCTACCCAGTTGGTTGAATTGAGGGCTGTTGCCATAGCATTCCAATTGTTTTCTCAGGTACCACTGAATTTGGTCACTGATTCTGCTTATGTAACAGACCTAACCAAATGTTTGGATTGTGCACTTCTGAAAGAAGTAGATAACAAAAATTTATTTCGGTTGTTGAAAACTTTGTGGTGTGCAATCCAGGCCAGAGTTCATCTATATTACATCCTGCACATTTGGAGCCACACTAACTTACCCAATTTCATAACAGAAGGTAATGCCAGGGCTGACAGGTTAGCTAACCCTGCATGGGTAGCACCTCAGCCTGACAAAATTGCACAGGCCAAAGTGTAGCATGATTTTTTTTTTCCATCAAAGTGCACATACTCTGCAAAAGCAATTTCAATTGACGCCAACTGATGCTTGTGACATTGCCAGTTCTTGTGCTGTCATAGACTTGCTGCACCTTTACCAGGGGACTAACTCCAGAGATCTAAAAGCCTTGTAGCTTTGGCAAACAGATGTCACTCATATTGCCGAATTTGGCTGACTTAAGTATGTGCACGTGTCTATTGATACATTCTCCTCTGCTATGTGGGCATCTGCTCATACTGGAGAAAAGGGTTGCGATGTTATTGCCCATTGGAAGATTGCTTTTGCGGTCTTAGGTATACCTTCTTCTGTAAAAACTGATAATGGTCCTGCCTACGTCTCGAAAAAGATGCAGCAGTTTCTACAATTATGGGGAGTGTCACACAAAGTCGGTTTTCCACATTCTCCAACCGGTCAAGCTATTGTTGAACTCGTTCATGGTATCTTAAAGTGTGTTCTGGAAAAACAAAAAGAGGGAATTCCTGGAGAAACCCCGCATAGTCATTTGGAAAAAGCTTTACATACAGTGACTTCACAGTTACAAAGAATTTGGACAATCCTCTCATTTTGAATCATTTCCTTTAGTTTCAATCTTCAGGTGAGATGCACCTGCCTCGAGCGAGTCTGGGTATGGGATCTAACCACTAATAAGTGGGAGGGCCCATGTGATCTCATTGCTTGGGGTCATGGGTATGCATGCATTTCCACAGATACTGAAATATGGTGGGTACCTGCAAGTTGCGTTCGCCCTGACTTGCAACACCAAAAGCAAAAAGTAGCTAACAGGCAACCTTCAAATGATGATCAGGACACCGATCATCAATCAGATGGTCCTTCTACAAGCAGAGATTGAGCGTTCTGTCCTTTTGATAAGTTAGACTGCCAGTTCTTTGAGCAGAGTAATGTATTTGTAATGTATTTACATTTTGAACTTACCTTTGATTATCAAAATGTATGTAAAAACATATATATATTTGATTTTTTGTATGTCTGATACTAATAGCTCAGTGGAATTTAACCTAGTCTTGTTGCTGTAAATACATCAGATGATGATTTTATAGCAGGACCGATATGAAAGAATATGCTTTAGCATTAAGGTTTGCTTAAAACAACAGTGCAGATAACTTGCTGCTGTATAATGATTCGCCTATATTTTATTTAAGAAAAATGTATTTTAAATTATTTTTATAGGACCCTCTGTTATGTTCCTGAAAGCTTCCAAAACAAAACTGTCTCTGATTATGATGTCCTTGAAATACTACTGAAAAATATTTAAAGCTCAATTAATAAATTATTTTAGTGGACTGTCATGGTTTAGGGACAAATTTGGGAGAAAACCCCTGAATGGGATCCCTCCGGGAAGCAAACCCAAGTGGCCCCTCCCTCCAACCAGTCTGGAAAAACTTCTTTGGAGAAAAGTGGAAAAAACTATTTTGCTTAACAAACAAAGTGCATACAAATATAAAGAATGAATAATATGAAACAATAAAACCTCTCATTCTGGAGTGAGATGGCAAATTGAGAACGTTGTTGCCGTGGATGTAGCTCGGCTCTCTCAGTCTCTCATCAGTCCCAGTCCCTCCGGCACTGCTGGAAAATGCCGAGGTCCAGGCCCCAGTAGGCCGCAGGTGCAAGCCCCTAGTGCTCCCCTGGGTTTTCTGTCCAGAGCAGGTTTAAACAGTTCTAAGGAAAAGGAAAAAAAAAACGAGTCCAGGGAACTTCTCTGCCCTAGCTAGCTGAAACTAACTAAAAGCAAAAGAAATCTCTTTCCTGCAGTCTCTCCAAGCCTCCGCTGAACACCCTGTCCAGAGAAGAATGTGGAGGAGTCAGGCAGTTTTCTCAAAACAAACTCCGCGCTTCTCCTTGCTCTTAGAACCAGTCTTAAAGGCACAGAACTCAATATGCAGCACAAACAGAGCAGACAATTGGGGATACAAGCATCATAAAGTTACGCTAGGACATGGACAAATGCATATCTTGACCTTACTTCCAATAATTAAATTAGCATAGCTCTGAAGATGCAGTTTTACAGGCACTACCATGTAGTAGTTTTGCATTTGCAATAGTTTTGTTTGGAAATGTGGGAAAAGTGACAGATGAATATTTACAAGGAGCTGACTGTGAGTGTCTTCTACTGGTATGTAGTCAAGAATAACTTTGAAGCTGTGAGAAAGTAAGTTATAATGATCCTGAATTTAACACACCAAGGAAACTGCATTTCTGGTCCAGTTGCTACCTTCAGAGATGCAATAGTCTTAATTTTGAAAACTGGGCAGACACACTAATTAATGTAGTGGTTTCACGTTCACTAAATTTTGGTTTTGGTACTTACTCTTTCAATGGGAGAGAGACTAGGAGAAAAACAAAGCAGGCTTAACCTTAAAAATTAACAAATAAATTTATTAACACACACTAAAAGAATAGAAATAGAAAGTTGGGGAAAAAAAACTAAAACAAAACCGAATGAAACTCTAAAAACACTCTTTTCTCCCCTTACAAACTGTTAACTTTCTTACAAAACAACATAAAGAGAAAAAACTTGTAATTTTCAGTCAGTTTCACTATCTGACAATAGTCTTTTATTAATTCTTTAGGAGAAGAGTCTTTCTTAGAGTCATGGATCCTACTGACAACCTAGAACAGTTCTCTTGAGGGTTTTTTAACTGTCACAAAAACAGCCTCCCGGGGAAACCTGCCTTTGTGACCCTTCCCATTAGCAGGTTCCCAAGCTGCTTATGGGTCATGGGTCTTAGACTTTTGCATATTGTCACTCTGAGATATCAAGCAAAGAGAACAACTTTTTTCAAATTACTATGCTTCTGTTAACTGAATTAATAGATTCAAGACTGGAGAAATCTGTGTTATTAAAATACCTATGTGCTCCAAGCTTTATGAGCATTTTTACACAAGAGAGGGATGTAGCACCACAAGAAGGGCTGGAAGGAGGATCTGGGAAGCTACAGACCAGTCAGCCTGACCTCAGTACCTGGCAAGGTTATGGAACAGACCATCTTGAGTGCCATCACACAGCACCTACAGGATGGCCAGGGCATCAGACCCAGCCAGCATGGGTTTAGGAGGGGCAGGTTGTGTTTGACAAGCCTGATCTCCTTTTATGACCAGGTGACCCACCTGGTGGATGCAGGGAAGGCTGTGGATGTTGTCTATTAGAACTTCAGCAAGGCCTTTGACACTGTGTCCCATAGCCTACTCCTGGAAAAGCTGGCAGCCCATGGCTTAGACAGATGCACTCTTTGCTAAGTTAAGAACTGGCTGGAGGGCCGGGCCCAGAGAGTGGTGGTGAATGGTGCTGCATCCAGTTGGTGGTCAGTCACTAGTGGTGTCCCTCAGGGGTCTGTGCTGGGGCCAGTCCTGTTTAGTATCTTCACTGATGATCTGGATGAGGGGACTGAGTCCACCATCAGTAAATTTGCAGATGACACCAATCTGGAAGCATGTGTCAATCTGCTGGAGGATAGGAAGACTGCAAAGGGATCTGGACAGGTTGGATAGGTGGACTGAGTCCAACAACATAAAGTTTAATGAGTCCAAGTGCCGAGTCCTGGATTTTGGCCACAACAACCCCCTGCAGTGCTACAGGCTAGGGACAGAGTGGCTGGACAGTGCCCAAGTAGAAAGGGACCTGGGGGTGCTGGTCGATAGCCAACTGAACATGAACCATCAGTGTGCCCTGGCAGCCAAGAAGGCCAATGGCATCCTGGCCTGTATCAGGAATAGTGTGTGGTGATGCAAGAGTGAAAATATTACTTCCCTCTAGCCACCCCCCGGCTCTCGCTAGCTCAGTTATTCAGGGGTTTTAGGGAAATATATTTCAGAGAGACAGAATAGAGATTTCAAAAGAGTGGCTCTCACCCCCAGCTTCCGTCCAAGCTTTATTCTCGATGTGATGTTCCAGGAGGCTGAGGAGAGAGAGAGAGAACCAGGAAGGAACAGGGGTATATCTAGTTTTGGGCCAAGGAAAGATATTGGCCCTGAGCCAATAGGGTCAGGAGTAGGTATGATAGGGAAAAAGGGTTGAACTACATAGCACAGGTTTCGGGGGACTCTGAGGGGAAAAACCATTCCTCAGAGGAACACAACATCTCCCCCTTTTTTGTTTAAGACATTAGAAGAAGAATATTAGGTTACACAGAATGTGGGTTTTCCCACCAATTACAATTGGTGGGGGAGTCAACTTGCTTTAGGTTTGCCAACTCTATGTGGTTGACTTCTGAGGTAGAAGGTATGAGACTGTTGAAAATCAAACAGCGTAGGATCCCGAACGCTATTGTTACAAGGAAAAGAATAACAAGAAATAACAGAATTGTTTTAACTATAGAAGTCCACCACCCTGTAAGTCCCCAGCCTTTGAACAGTTCTTTGATCCAGTCCTCAGATTCTTGCTTCACTTGTCCGATCAAGCTGTTCATGCTTCGAAGGGCAGCATGGATGTTTGGAGCCTTTGAGGTCAGGTTTAGGCAACACAGTCCTTCAAATTCCTGGCATTCATGTCCATGAAGTAACAAGAGATAATCTATAGCAGCACAGTTCTGGAGAGTGGCCTGTCTGGTAATTTCCTCATCTTCTAGGAGAGAGCTGATGGCGGTGGACGTTAAATTTGCCTGTTTGACTACCCAGCACTCTAGATGGCCCAATTCACCTAGAGCTTTGGCTGCTGCGACCCACGGAAGGAACAGGGACACAGCAACTCTTTTTGACTTGGCCCAATGAAAAATTTCTGAATTACAATTTGGATCCAATTGGTCAGCACTTCTCTTTTGAATTTTGTTTGCCGATTTGTTTTTGTGAGTCCATTCACCAATTAAAGTTTGGTTGGGTGTCAATACGGACAACCGCCCTATGGTACATGGCCCTCCTAGAAGCCGAGACGGAATTCCTGCCCATTATGGAATTCCTACCAGACAGGTGGACATAGGATTCTCTGTTGATGCAGTGGACAAACATATGTTTTCCTGCTGAAGTGTCTGTGCCAGGGTCACCCAGACATTTTGATGCAGCTGAGGGATGATCTATGCAGCTGCCAGACTCTTCAGCAACAATAAGATGACAACTTGTATGGGGTTCATCACAGGGTTGAGTGTGAGGTAGGCTTTCTCTAAAAGGAAAAACAAATATTTTTAAAACATGTTAAAAGTTTCTGTTTCTGCCAGAAGGAGTCCACATCTAGGAAGATTCTTTTTCTTCCATCCGGCGGCGTCTTCTTTTGGATGCAACGGCTACTTGCCTCTTATCCCCTTCTGCTGGAGCTGGATTTTTAGGGACAAAAGGTTTCACCCACTTCTGGGGAATCCACCGAGGGCCTGAGGGAGTGGCCACACATGCATAGCCACGACCCCAGGTCACGAGCTCATAGGGACCTTTGGTTTCCCAAGTTTCTGGATCCCTAATCATGACCGGTGGACGCTCAGACAATTTGAACTGATTGCCACTGTTAAAATGGCGTACCACTGGTGGACTCATGTTTTCAAATGAACAGTTCAGAAAATTGATAGTAAACATGGCTTTGCAGAGTTTCTCATGTGGAGACATCCACACAGTTGTACTACTCTGTCTAGCCAGGACCTGTTTGAGCGTCTGATGTGCTCGCTCAACCACAGCTTGACCTGTGGGGGAGTGAGGGATGCCAGTTTTATGTTCCACTCCCCACTGCTGGACAAACTCCAGGAACCCCTTGGACGTGTACGCTGGGCCATTATCAGTTTTGATTTCTTTTGGAATCCCCAACACTGAAAAAGCTTGCACTAGGTGTTTCTTGGCATGTTCAGTCTTTTCCCCTGCATGGGCAGAGGCATACACTGCACCTGAATGTGTGTCAATGCTTACATGAACATACTTGAGGCGTCCAAAACTAGGAATGTGTGTGATGTCTGTCTGCCATACCTCACAACTGCCAAGGCCCCGGGGGTTAACTCCCATACACATCGATGGCATCGCTTGGACCTGGCAGTTGGGACAGGTGGCCACAATGGCTCGAGCCTGGCTCCGTGTTAGCTGGAACTGACGGATCAGGCCTGGCACATACTGATGGTATTGTTGGTGACTCAGCTTTGCCTGTTGGAAGATATCAGGGAGACGTGCATTTTCAACAGGTGCAGCAAGGGAATCTGCCTGACGATTCCCTTCTGCAACTTCACCTGGCAAATCAGTGTGTGATCTTACATGCATCACATAGAATGGATGTTCTCGATGAGAAATTAAATAAATTAGCTTTGAAAGCAATCTGAAGAGATGTTCATTGTCAATTTCTTTGAGCACAGCCTGCTCCGCTCTGGACACTACCCCCGCCACGTAAGCAGAGTCTGTTACCAAATTAATTGGTTCCGAGAACTTCTCAAAGGCTCTTACCACTGCAGCTAGTTCAGCCACTTGGGGGGATCCCTCCACAAACTCCACATCAGCTTCCCAGTGCTGAGTCCGAGGATTTCTCCAAGTCATCACCGACTTATGGGAAGCCCTGGATGCATCCGTGAACACTGTGAGAGCCTTGAGTGGTCTCTGACTCCTCTTCTCAAGAGGAATGAGGTGGAATTCCTCATTGAGCAAGTTGTGAGATGGGGCATGGACTGATATTTGTCCCCTGTAGCTGTCCAGAGACAATTGGAGACTGGCATTGCTCTGGAGCAAATGCTCAAACATCTCTTTGGTCAATCTCTTGGGAGAGTTCCTTCCCTCCTTAGAAAGTTTGACTGGAAGGTGAATACATGTAAAGTCACAACCAGCCAGCTCACACAATCTCACCCTTGCCTTCCGAATCAGTTGAGCTATCAATTCTTGTGGCTCAGTAATGGTCTTGGATCTTTGGTGAGAGAGGAAGACCCACTCTATGATCAAGAGTGAATCTCTCTGCCCCTCGATCCATTGAAAAATCAAACCATGCAAATGTGGCAGTTTTCCTAGAACAATGAATTGGAAAGGTATGTTTGGCTCACATCGATGAGCCTGCCTCTCTGATAAGGCCTTCTGTACCTTTTCGATTGCTGTCTTTGCCTCTGGGGTCAGTTCCCTGGGAGAAACCAGCTCCCTCTCCCCCTTCAATAAATTGAAGAGAGGGTCTAAATCTTCATTTGTGAGGCCTAGCCAAGGTCTTACCCAATTCAAAGACCCACACAAAGAATGGAGATCTGCTAGGGTTTTGGGATTACACTCAATTTCCAATTTCTGCGGAACAATGGTCCTTGCAGCTATTTGTAGACCCAGGTACTTCCAAGGTGGCATCCTTTGAACTTTATCTTCCTGCAATTGAAATCCAGCAGAGGTTAAAACCTTAACCACTAGGTCAAGTGTGTGTTGGAGTATAGAGTCATTGGGGGCACACACGAGTAGATCATCCATGTAGTGAAGGATGATGGCATCCTTTCTCTTGGCACGTACTGGTGACAGTAGTGAGGCTACGTACTGTTGGCATATGAGAGGACTAGATTTCAGACCTTGGGGAAGTACTTTCCAGTGATATCTCTTCATTGGGGCTTCTCGATTAATGGTAGGAACTGAGAATGCAAACCGTGGGGCATCTTCTGGGTGTAGAGGAATTTGGAAGAAACAATCTTTGATATCTAAAACAGCCAATTGCCAATCTCGAGGGAGCATTGTTGGAGAAGGCATCCCTGGTTGGAGTGGTCCCATGTCCTCTATAATTTTGTTTATTTCTCGGAGGTCATGAAGCAACCTCCACTTGTCCTTTCCCGGTTTCTTTATTACAAAGACTGGGAAATTCCAGGGGCTTGTTGTCTCTTCTAGGTGACCTTGGGCCACCTGCTCCTCAACAAGCTCCTCAAGCGCCTTGAGCTTCTCTTTACTCAATGGCCACTGTGCTACCCATCTTGGGTTATTGTCCAACCACTTTAGTTTATGGGTACGGCGCTCCACAGTGGCTATTTTCAAAAATCCTGGGGTGTCTTAGGAATGACCAATTGGACTCCCCACTGTGACATGGTGTCTCTCCCCCATAAGGGAGCCTTATAATCAGCAACGAATGGACGGACATTTGCCAATTTCCCATCAGGTCCCTCAATTTGCACTATGTTTTTTGAGATTTTTGCCATTGTGATTCCTCCTATGCCCTGAAGTTTGCCTGCCACAGGTTGCAACTCCCAATGTGATGGCCACATGCTCTCAGGTATAACGGTAACGTCCGCGCCGGAGTCGAGCACCCCCTCCACATGGAGGCGGTCTGACCCATGGGCTAAGTTACATGCCAGAGAAGGTTTGTTCTCCCCCACCACCTCTGCCCAGTAGACTTCCGGTGATTTTCCATCCGCTAGGACCTCAGCCGGAACAGGAATGGCCTGGGCAAGGACTTGCCCCTCTGTCAGGTAGAATGGTGGGTGCATGCAACGTGCCAACAGCGTGAGGCCTGTTATCTTTCCCTTAATGGTCATGGGAGCAACCTCAACCTCCAAGGGTGTGTGTGCTGTGTCCCCAATAACAAAATACTCACTGTTCGGTTCCATGTGGTTAACCTTCATGTCCTGTGAAATGTTTTGCAGGTCCACTGTAATTACTGTCCAATCAGTAGATCTGAAATGAAAACCTTTGGTAGTCACGAGCCTATATCGGCCTCGCGGCTGCCATACCTTGTTAGTTGAACATTTGACATTTTTATTTTTCTGTACCCCCACACCCTGCGACCTGCCCTCCCCCTTTTTTGTTAAGAGAGAGACATTTGTCACGGTATGGCCTTGTAAATTTCTGTCTTGGCGCGTCAAGGAGAGAAAATCTGGGCCGCGCTGTGAATTCAGTTTTTTTGATTTTTTGACTTGCGTTTCTGGTTTTCTGGGCAGGCCTTGGCGAAGTGTCCTGGCCTTTTGCAGCGGTGGCAGATGATGTGCTGCAGCTGGTCTGATGACATCGGTTGCTTCCTTGCTCCTGGTGCTGCATCTGCCACAGGCTTTGGGTGTGTCAGTCCCGGATTCCTTTCAGGTGCACTGAAGAGGTCTGCTCTCTTGATACAGGCTTCTATCATCTGTGCGAGACTAGGTGATGGGTCAAGGGGAAGGCTAAGGATGATTCTACGACAGGTCTCATTAGCATTCCTCTGAGCCATCTCCTTAATCAACTCTGCCTGTACCACTGGGTCTTGCACTTGTCTTTCCACTTGACTTCTCAGACGGTCCACAAACTGCAAGAAATTCTCTGAAGGAAACTGTTTAATGTTAACATAACTGGTCTTTATCTCAGGTGATGGAATCTGATAAAAAGTCTTTTCTGCAGCATTACAGATCTTATCTAAAACTGACTTTGATAACAACCGAGTTTGATCATTCACACTAGATAAATCACCTTCACCACACAAATGATCAAGTGTCATGTCATTATAATTACTGTCTATCGCATCAGGTGTTTGCTGAATTTCCTGCAATGCTGTTTTCAAAGCTTTTTTCCATAATCCTTCCCATAGGTCATACTCTGAGGGAGTTAATAGGCATCTGAATAAATCTTTAATGTCACTGGGTACCATCTCATTTGAATTGAAGGTAGCTTTCATCATGCCCTTAAATATTTCACTAGATCTCCCAAATTGTTTCTGCATTTTACACAGCTCTTTTTTATCTTGGTATGAAAAAGGCAGATACTCTCTACGCACGTGTCTTTTACCTACATGTACTACAGGAGCCACAGATGGTATGCTTTCTTGATCAATATTCTGAGTTGCTAAAAATCCTATTGCTTTTCTATTACCCAGGTAGCTCGAGGGTGTTGTCCCACCCCCTCCCTGGGATCCAGCAACAGGAACCCCCCTCCCCTGGGGCGCCAGGCTAGGCTGCCCCTTAGCCCTTGCAGCAGGGGGGCCACCCCCCCCGACTCCGCTGCTGCGGGCTGCCTTATCTATCTCCCCATCCGCGCTGGGAGTAGTGGTTGTAAGGCACCCTCCCCCCTCCCCCTTCGCGCTGCCGCTGGGAGGGAGGGGGAGGCACTGGGGAGAAGGGTGGGGTGGGGGATTGGGTGAGAGATATGGGGTCGGGGCGGGAAGTGGGGAGAAGAAGGGATAGTGGGAAGGAGGAATGCAATGCCGTCCGCCATCAGGGCTGACCGCGTGGTGTGAGCCCTGCAGGGTCTCATCCACGTGGCCAGAGCTCTGAGAGGAAAAAAGTGCATCTTGCTGAGGGAAAACAGGTGGGAGAGAAGGGTATAAGGACGATGGGTGGGTTTGAGGAGCATAATCCGGTATGCAATCAGGGAATCCCTGCTTCTCGGGAACAGGGTATTGCTGAGAGGTTTTGCATGGCTGGCTGCTGTTTTCTGCTTCTAACAGCTTCTTGCATACTTGTAAGAATATTGGAATACATGAAGAAATTTTGTTTTCCCCATTTTCAACTTGTAAAGTTATTAATTTTCCCACATCATCCCAAAATGAAACAGAATTTATATCTTGTAGAGTACTGTCTGGAATCTCAGCTGACAGCCAGGAAATAAATTTGATTAAGAGCTTATTAGGAAATTTTAGATCTTTTGAAATATTTTTAAGTTGTTTAAAAGCACTCTTTTGATTTCTCGATAAACGTATGCCCATGTTTCTGATGTTTTAAAAGGCAAAGTGTTTGAAAAATCTTCACCCCTGACGTGAAAACTAAAGACGCCGCGTCCCGCTCGCTCCCGAGATAAGAGACAAGGCGGGCAGCCCACGGCTCGGGGCGGCCGTCTCTGGCCGCTTTTCCCGACTGAGGGGACACGGGCAGGGGGGTGTCCCGGTGCCGGCTTCTGTCCCGGGGCCCTCCCGTAGCTAGCCCACCCCAAAAATGCGCGGTTTTCCCGAGTACACCGAACTCCAGCCGTTCGGCAGAGAAAAATCTCTAACCGCGTTACGCAAACACACTGCAGCGCAGGGTCCTAAAGCCCTCTCACTATTAAACTATAGGGATCTTCTAGCGGACCCCGCAGCACGTGTTGCAACGTCAGGGTTTTCTGTCTAAGGTCGATTCACTTTTGTAGTAAAAGCGAACTCCCGACCTTGTCCTGCCACCCCGAGCTGCTCCAAAACAGCCGATAGGGGCCAGGTAGTTGTGCCTCCCAAAGAGATTATTAACCCCTTAAATAGGGAGTCCCTCTTCATGCGTGGGCTTATTAATATTTCATAACAAACCGACGTTGGGCACCAACTGAAAATATTACTTCCCTCTAGCCACCCCCCGGCTCTCGCTAGCTCAGTTATTCAGGGGTTTTAGGGAAATATATTTCAGAGAGACAGAATAGAGATTTCAAAAGAGTGGCTCTCACCCCCAGCTTCCGTCCAAGCTTTATTCTCGATGTGATGTTCCAGGAGGCCGAGGAGAGAGAGAGAGAACCAGGAAGGAACAGGGGTATATCTAGTTTTGGGCCAAGGAAAGATATTGGCCCTGAGCCAATAGGGTCAGGAGTAGGTATGATAGGGAAAAAGGGTTGAACTACATAGCACAGGTTTCAGGGGGACTCTGAGGGGAAAAACCATTCCTCAGAGGAACACAACACAAGAGTTGTTTTATTAAGTTATTAAGTTATTTTTGTAAGTTTTATAAGAAGTTTTTGTAATGGTTCATTCCACTGTGCCCCCCCCCCCCCCCCCCCCATGTTCTGTAATGGTTTCCCCGCTATGAGTTAGTTATATAACCAGATGTTTTATGTCAATCATTCCTCCCCTGCACCTGTCCCTGTCAATCCCCCCTCTCTCCTCTTGGTCGCCCTGTCTGTCACTTCGGGACCCTTCCCTGGCTTCTGGAAAGATCCAGGAGAGGCGTCGAGTGATATGCTGGTGCCCGGGGAATCCCCTCCTCCCCTCCTTCCCTCTTGTGATTCATTCTTTGTTTACAAGTTGACACCCCCTGTTACACCCCCGTGT
Organism: Delichon dasypus; assembly: GCA_037837765.1. Taxonomy (NCBI): domain Eukaryota; kingdom Metazoa; phylum Chordata; class Aves; order Passeriformes; family Hirundinidae; genus Delichon; species Delichon dasypus. Next base: position 5,579,506 of record JBBAXF010000012.1, on the reverse strand, counting down.
TACCTAATTGTCTGACCCGTTGTCGCTACCCCTGGATCCTCCCCCGTTTATAAGTTGCCGTTCGGCTTTGATCTGGGCTCTCTCTGGGCAGCAGTTGTCTGAGGTGGAGCTCCTTGCCGGACTCCCCTTAAGAAACTACCTTTTACCCTGCTCAAAGAGAGTCAACCCTTTTTCTGTCGCCGTAGTCGTGACGCCATCAGGTCCATCCACCAGTGTGGGGAACCAAAAACCTACCGGGAGGAGGTTACTTGCTCTGCCTGTGACCCTGACTGATCCACGTTGCCGCAGTGCAGAACTGAGCTAGCCTGCATGCCTGCCAGGCATGAGGGACACTGCAACAATAGTGCAGCCAGCAGGACCAGGAAAATCATTTCCCCCCTGTACTTGGCTCTAGTGAGGCCACACCTTGAGTACTGTGTCCAGTTCTGGGCCCCTCAGTTTAGGAAGGGCGTTGAGATGCTTGAACATGTGCAGAGAAGGGCAACAAGGCTGGTGAAGGGCTTGGAACATGAGCCCTATGGAGAACAGCTGAAGGGGCTGGGGTTATGTAGCCTGGAGAGAAGGAGACTCAGGGGTGACCTTATCACTCTGCAACTCCCAGGAAGGTGGTTGTAGGCAGGTGGGGGTCGGTCTCTTCTCCCAGGTAACAACTGACAGAACAAGAGGACACAGACTTAAGACGTGCCAAGGGAAGTTTAGGTTAGACATTAGAAAAAATTCTTCACTGAAAGAGTGATTGTATGCTGGAATCATCTGCCCAGGGAGATGGTGGAGTCACCATCCCTGGACATGTTTAAAAAAAGACTGGATGTGGGACTCAGTGCCATGGTTTAGTTGATGAGGATGTGTTAGGTCATAGGTTGGACTGGATAATCTTAAAGCTCTTTCCCAACCTAGCTCATTCTGTGATTCTGTGGTTTAGAAAACAAGCTGCAGGCTTGTATTTCCCTGAAAAATATCCCACATTTGGTGCAGAGGTAAAGATTTAACTGTTTACATGATTAGGTTCTCAGATATCTACTTTTGTTGATATTATTATTTATTGGTGTTTAGCTGTTGTGCTGGCTTGAAGGCAAAACCAGCAAGAGACTCCAAGTCAGAAAAAACAATTTAATATGAGAGGGAAAAAAAAGTAAAATAAAATAAAACACATGCAATGGTACAAAAGATCACTGACAGAGTCAGAATACAACCTGAAACCTTGGTGGTAGCAGTCCAGATGAAGCGGCCTTGTTGAAGCAGTGTTCTTGCAGAAAGGTCTGGTAGCTCTTGTCCTCTGGGAGTCCAGTGGGTAAGGCTGCCTGTGCTGTCCTAAAGCCCAGTTTATATCCAGGTGGGAATGCTTGGCTCCTCCCCCTGGGCGGAGCATCTCACAATGGACTGATATCATTTTATCAGTTTTGTAATGGGTCCTTGATTGCCTATTAAACAGAGATAGCTCCTGCAGGGAGTTATCTATGAGTCATGCAGGAAGGCATTGATGGGCCATTAACAGAAGATAGTCTGGAGGGAGGGGGCACGGGAAACAGTCGTGCACAACAATAGTTTCAACATTTCATGTAGATGGTGATAGAATACATACCTTGGGCACATTTTACATTGTAACCTAGGACATAATCCACCCCTTATTCTATGACCATCTACATCATACCTAAATTAACACATTCTTACAGCTAGATAGATAAATATACACATATACAGAATGAAACCCTACACCCAGTTCTCACTTAAAATTAGGTCTCCCTGTGGTACACAACGGGTTTCCCCATCTTTCTGCATTACCCACCAAGTGGAACCAGGTCCTTGAGCAAAAACAATCCCACGGATGGGTCTGCCTTTGCTTGATGTGGGATTAATCCAAACAGTTTTTCCTAAAATGCCTTTCATGTGTACCACAGGGACTTTATCTCCATCCACTGTGTGCAAGGGTTCAGACTGGGCAGGACCAGCTCGATTGATTGACCCTCGAGTGTTGACCATCCAGGTGGCCTTTGCTAAGTTCAGCTCCCAATTTTTGAAAGTCCCCCCACTAAGCGCCTTCAGGGTAGTCTTAAGTAACCTATTGCACCGTTCAACTTTCCCGGCAGCTGGTGCATGATAAGGGATGTGATATAACCATTCAATGCCATGTTCTCTAGCCCAGGTGTTTATAAGGCTGTTCTTGAAATGGGTCCCATTGTCCGACTCGATTCTCTCAGGGGTGCCATGTCTCCACAGGACCTGATTTTTAAGGCCTAAGATAGTATTCCGAGCAGTAGCATGAGGCACAGGGTAGGTCTCAAACCATCCAGTGGTGGCTTCCACTATAGTCAGCACATAACGCTTGCCTTGGCGGGTTTGGGGAAGGGTGATGTAGTCAATCTGCCAGGCTTCCCCATACCTGTACTTCAACCATTGTCCACCGTACCACAGAGGCTTTACCCGCTTGGCCTGTTTGATTGCAGCGCAGGTCTCACAGTTGTGGATGACCTGTGAGATGTTGTCCATAGTAAGGTCTACCCCTCGGTCACGGGCCCATCGGTATGTTGCATCTCTCCCCTGATGACCAGATGCATCATGGGCCCAACGGGCTAGAAATACTTCTCCCTTGTGTTGCCAGTCTAGATCCACCTGTGATACTTTCACCTTGGCGGCTTTGTCCAACTGCTCGTTGTTGCAATGCTCTTCATTAGCCCGACTCTTGGACACATGTGCGTCCACGTGTCGAACCTTCACGGTCAGCTTCTCTACTCGAGCGGCGATGTCTTGCCAAATCTCAGCAGCCCAGATGGGTTTCCCTCCGCGCTGCCAATTTGCCTTTTTCCAGCGATTCAGCCATCTCCACAGAGCATTAGCTACCATCCACGAGTCGGTGTAGAGATAGAGTCTTGGCCACTTCTCTCGTTCGGCAGTATCTAAAGCTAGCTGGATGGCTTTAAGTTCTGCAACCTGACTTGATCCACCTTGTCCCTCAGTCGCTTGTGCAACTCTTCATGTGGGGCTCCATACTGCAGCTTTCCATTTCCGGTTGGCACCTACAATTCGGCAGGAACTGTCAGTGAAAAGGGCATATTGTCTTTCAGTCTCCGGTAGCTCGTTATACGGTGGGGCTTCCTCGGCACGTGTCACTTGTTCTTCTTCTTCTTCCGAAGATAACCCAAAAGTCTCACCTTCAGGCCAGTTAGCTATAATTTCCAGAATCCCAGGGCGATTCGGGTTTCCAATACGGGCGCGCTGTGTGATGAGGGCAATCCATTTGTTCTATGTGGTGTCAGTGGCATGATGCGTGGAAGGAACCTTTCCCTTGAACATCCATCCCAGCACTGGTAGTCGGGGTGCCAAAAGCAGCTGCGTTTCAGTGCCAATTACTTCTGAGGCAGCTTGAAGTCCTTCATAGGCGGCTAAGATTTCCTTCTCTGTGGGAGCATAGATGGCTTCGGATCCTCTGTAGCTTCGGCTCCAGAATCCCAGTGGTCGGCCCCGAGTCTCCCCAGGCACCTTTTGCCAAAGGCTCCAGGACAGGCCATTGTACCCGGCTGCTGAGTAGAGCACGTTCTTCACATCTGGTCCCGACCTCACTGGGCCAAGGGCTACTGCATGAGTGATCTCCTGCTTGATCTGGGCAAAGGCTTGTTGCTGTTCAGGGCCCCAGTGGAAATCATTCTTCTTGCGGGTGACCAGGTAGAGAGGGCTCACAATCTGGCTGTACTCAGGAATGTGCATCCTCCAGAAACCTATACTGCCTAGGAAAGCTTGTGTTTCCTTCTTGCTGGTCGGTGGGGACATGGCGGTGATCTTGTTGATTACTTCTGTGGGGATCTGGCGATGTCCATCTTGCCACTTTACTCCCAGGAACTGGATTTCTTGAGCTGGTCCCTTCACTTTACTTCACTTAATGGGAAAACCAGCTTTCAGCAGAATCTGGATGATTTTTTCTCCTTTCTCGAAGACTTCCCCTGCTGTGTTCCCCCATACAGTGATGTCATCAATGTACTGTAGATGTTCAGGAGCCTCACCTTTTTCCATTGTAGTCTGGATCAGTCCATGGCAGATGGTGGGGCTGTGTTTCCACCCCTGGGGCAGTCGGTTCCAGGTGTACTGTACACCCTTCCAGGTGAATGCAAACTGGGCCCTGCACTCTGCTGCCAAAGGAATGGAGAAGAAGGCATTGGCAATATCAATGGTCGCATACCACTTTGCTGCCTTGGACTCCAGCTCGTACTGAAGCTCCAACATGTCTGGCACAGCAGCACTTAGTGGTGCAGTGACTTCATTCAGAGCACGGTAATCCACCGTCAGTCTCCATTCTCCACTGGACTTACACACTGGCCATATAGGGCTGTTGAAAGGTGAACGAGCCTTGCTGACCACCCCTTGGCTCTCCAGTTTACGAATCATCTCGTGGATAGGAATCACAGTCTCTGTCGGTGTGGTATTGCCGTCGGTGTACTGTTGTTGTGGTGATTGGTACCTGTTGTTCTTCAACTCTTAGTAGTCCCACAGCACAGGAGTCATCTGAGAGACCAGGCAAGGTACTCAGTTGTCTGATGTCTTCTGTCTCTACAGCAGCTATTCCAAAAGCCCAGCGATATCCTTTTGGATCTTTGAAGTATCCATTTCTGAGGTAGTCTATGCCGAGGATGCATGGGGCCTCTGGGCCAGTCACGATGGGGTGTTTTTGCCACCCATTCCCGGTTAAACTCACTTCGGCCTCCAATACAGTCAGCTGCTGGGACCCTCCTGTCACTCCAGAAATAGAAATGGATTCTGTTCCTGCATACCTTAATGGCATCAGGGTACACTGGGCACCAGTGTCAACCAAAGCCATATATTTTTGTGGGTCAGGTGTGCCAGGCCATCGGATCCACACAGTCCAATAGATCCGATTGTCCCTTTCCTCTACCTGGCTAGAGGCAGGGCCCCCCTATTCCTGGTCATGGTACACGTTGCTTTCTTCCTGTAAATATGTTCCTGAGGTCCCTTCAAGGGGATCAGTCATATCATTCTTCTTATACTGTCTGGAGTTCTGTGCCTTTGAGACTGGAGCAGTGTTGGCTCTAGATGAGCTCTTCGTGGTAGGTGTCTCTCTCTTCAGTTCACGTACCGGGGCTGCTAAGGAGGAGGTGGGTTTTCCATCCCAATTCCTCATATCTTCTCCATGTTCCCGAAGAAAAGACCAGAGGTTACCCCATGGAGTGTATCCTCTCTCCCTGGCTGGTGGGTACCTGCTCCTAATGGCATAGACTCTTGTTGGTTCTGGCGAGATGTGGTAAATTTCTTCCTTAAGTTCCTTTTTCAGTTTCTGATGGCCCTCTTCAATCACGCTCCGGACTTGCTCAGCCAGCCTTGTTTCCAACAGATGAGACATGGGTACGAAATGGGGCAGTGACAGTATCCTCGTAAATTCTTAGTTTATTGACTAAGACGCCCACCTTGTCCTCACCTTCCCTCCATTGCAGCGTTGCCAGGTAACGGGAGTACATCTCTGGTCCAAGCCGTGCAAATCTCAACCACATCTGCGATGTGCACTGGACATCATCTGGGCTTTTAGGAAATCTCTCGTCTTCTGAGAAAATTATCTCCAGCACAGCCAATTCCCTCAGGCATCGGATACCTTGTTCCATTGTGCTCCATTTTCCTTGGTGCACCTGGAGGTCTTCTTTACAAAGGTATCTGTCCCTCACACTTGTTAGCAGTCGCCGCAGAGTGACTGATGAGGATGTTGCAGGATCCTTCGCTCCCAGGCAGAAGAGACAGAGCCAGAGATCAGTCAGCCCGCTCTCTAACCCGATGGTGAAGGCTGCGTGACCTGCGGAGGGAATTCACCCGCCAGACAAACGTGTCCAGATGGACTCGTTTGTCTGGCGGGTGAATTCCCTCCGCAGGTCACGCAGTTCACCCAGGGTTAGAGAGCGGGTGATGATCTCTGGCTCTGTCTCTTCTGCTGGGTGCGAAGGTCCTGCCACATCCTCATCAGTCACTATGCAGACTGATTTGCTCTTTGATTTCTTCTTCTGAACAGGGGCAACTGCCACTGGCTTAGGTTGTTCTGCTTCGGTGACAGTTTGTGTGGAGATGCTGATGGCACCTTTGGTTTCTTTCTCCTCTGTGACAGCTTGTGTAGACACTGACACTGTTGCTTTGGTTTTGGTTCCTTTCTCTTCTGTGACAGTCTGTATAGATGTGGTTCCTGTTTCCTCTACGACAGTTTGTGTAGACACGGATGCCGTTGTTTTGCATTTGTTTCTTTTCCCCTCTTCCTCAAGGAGACGCTGCACCACCCCATGTAGTGTTTGATTTCTAAACATGGTGCAGGCCGTGCAGAGAAGGCAAAGCAGAACTAACAACAATATTATGCTGTCCTTGGTACCTAGAGAGAACTCAATACTTTCGAAAACTGCTGTGCCATACCTAAAAGACTGGAAAAAATCATTCTTTACCCCTCCCCACAGGGGCTGGGTGCGATTGTTGAGAGCCCAGATGTAGCATTCTGGACCAGGACAAGCAAACAAAATAGAGTATATATTCCGAATGATGCTCATTGCCTCAGAGGTTATCATACAATAAACATAATAGACCAATACAGCAATTCTGGTACCATACCCTGGTCTACACATGAGCATTAAGACCGGCAAATACTGCCCCATGTGTGGGAAAATGTAGAGAGCTAGGTATAAGATATATGAAAGCATGTTGAGCATCATAGTGGACAGCTGTTTTCTTTTTCCTCACTACAAAATTGTAATTCTGACTTTTCTCAGTACCTCCAGCCCCACGTTGGGCACCAAAATATATGTGCTGGCTTGAAGGCAAAACCGGCAAGAGACTCCAAGTCAGAAAAAACAATTTAATAGGAGAGGAAAAAAAAAGTAAAATAAAATAAAACACATGCAATGGTACAAAAGACCACTGACAGAGTCAAAATACAACCTGAAACCGTGGTGGTAGCAGTCTAGATGAAGTGGTCTTGTTGAAGCAGTGTTCTTGCAGAAAGGTCTGGTAGCTCTTGTCCTCTGGGAGTCCAGTGGGTAAGGCTGCCTGTGCTGTCCTAAAGCCCAGTTTATATCCAGGTGGGAATGCTTGGCTCCTCCCCCTGGGCGGAGCATCTCACAATGGGCTGATATCATTTTATCAGTTTTGTAATGGGTCCTTGATTGCCCATTAAACAGAGATAGCTCCTGCAGGGAGTTATCTATGAGTCATGCAGGAAGGCATTGATGGGCCATTAACAGAAGATAGTCTGGAGGGAGGGGGCAAGGGAAACAGTGGTGCACAACAATAGTTTCAACATTTCATGTAGATGGTGATAGAATACATACCTTGGGCACATTTTACATTGTAACCTAGGACAGCTGTCCATACAATATCTCATAAAATAAAAATGTAACTTCTGGACATGTAAATTTATCTTCTAGTTTGCACAGTTGTCTATTTACTGTGTCTCAGTTGTAATGTTTTGCCATTTCAGTTCTCAGACTTACAATGGACAAAGTTTGTAAAAATTACTTTCCTCTCATGTGACGTGGCTCTCCCTCTCCCGGAGCCCCGGCTCCATTTTTGCCTTAGCTAGCTTGAGACAGGAAGGATATTTTCCCTTCAGGGTCCCAAAGATCTCAGAGGCTGCAAACCTTTTCCTTTAGTGAGAGCAGGTGTCCGTCGATGGCAAAAGGAAAGAGTCTGCCCTTGGTCCGGGGGAAATCATGGCTTTGTTCTGGGGTCCTGCCCCCGCAGGGTCCGGAACTCAGTCCAGTCCCCGTCCCTGTCCCGGTCCCAAGAGAGGGCTCCCTGTGCTTCTCCTGGCTTTTATCTAGGGGGGAGGGGCTAGAGGCAGTGTTGTAATGCATTAATTGGGAATTAAGGCATTACAACAAGGCGGGGACGAGCCACTACTCAATCAGGGATAAGGTGGGAGTGGAACAGAGTTGGATTACATTCCAGCGTGGGAGGATGGGCTGGGAAAAGGAGCAGGGACAAACCTCGTGATACATGGTGGTACAGAAGAAACCATTACAAAACCCAATATAAAAATGAAATACTATATAAACCCAAATAATGCACAACAACACTCATGGAGTATTCCTCAGATGATCCTCAGTAGTTTACAGTAACTCACGCTGAGGCAGTTGGTCCCAGTGCCCCTCTGGATAGCAAAATGAGCTGTAGCAGGAACCTCAGAAGCAGCAAGTTGGAACAGCAGAGGCAAGCAGACGCAGGGTAGCAAACAAAATGTATCAGAAACTGCAGCTGTAGTAGGAACTGTGGGGTGTCCCAGCAGGCAGGGGGTGCTGGGTTACAGTGTAGCAAAAATCCCGGAGCAGTGGCATAGAAATGTCAGGGTTGGGTAGTGGCAGATGGGTTCCTGAACACTGCTGGAAGAGGCTCCCTCAGAGGGGGAGGGGCTCGGGTTCCTGGATTTTCCCCTGAGGCACCCAAGTAGATGGTGAGGGTCTTTTTCCAGAGAGAGAGGGTGCTAATAAGTCTCAGCACAATGGCCACTCGTACGAGAAAAAAAACCTCACTTGCGGTAGGGGAGAACAGTAATGGACTGGACTCCACAGTGGCAGTGGTAGCAGCAGCTCAACTGTTCCCTCTGATCCTGAGCACAAGAGAGAGGGAGAGGAGCTGAGCCCAGCCCCTCATCCTTCAACCAAAATCTCGCAGTATCTCTGCCCTTCCCAAGAGAAAATCCCTCCGGTAAGAGAGTAGCCAGCTGCACCCTTCCCTCTCCTCCTCCTCCCAGCCACATATTTTGTTTTCTTAAATATTGGTGGTTATTGTCTCTTAGCAACAAATGGGACAAAATTCTGTGAGAGAAAGAAAAAAAAAAAAAAAAGGAGAACTCCCAACCTCCAACATTAGCTTTTTGCAACAGCTAATATGCCTGTCCCTTCTCATCACCTTAGCCCACCAGGGCTAGGCCTCTGCTTGCAAAAGTGGTTTCAGTTAGATACAGCAGTCACACTTAAGTTTTCTGTTAATTCATACTTATGCTGAGGTGCTTATGTCAAGTGAGGCCTATGTTTCAACTTCTAGTAGCAGTCCTTGATGCATCTTCACTGTGGTACCAGATCAGAGCAGGCAGTGGTCTCCAGTCTTCTGAAGAGGATGCTCCTCCCCCATCACTCTGAGGACCCCTTCTCTTCTGAGCTGGGCCTTTTCCCCAGCTCTCTGGTAGGAGATTGTTATACATCGGTAATGCTATGGTTGGCTCTCACAATTGTGAAAAATGAGGTTCACTTTCCTGGTAAATTTTAAGAAATAGGTTTAATAGAATAAAAATAAGGCCATTAGGAGACAGATTAGGCAAAATTACAGCTAGCCGGGTGATTTGGCATTCAGTCAAGTTCACAACCCGCTATTTCAGAGATATTCTTTAAATAGCCTTTCTATTGCATCAGTCTGTTGCATATTCATGTTTCTTGTTGTGTCTTCATTATCACCTCCAGTTTGGGCCTTGGTCCATACTTTCTTCAGATGGTAGATGCTGATAGTTGGTATATCAATAGCAGGGTCTTCTTTACATGTTCACTGGATGTTATCCCAACCAAACAGACAGTTTAAGCATACTATATCAACTACTACCACTATGCCTAATTTTTACTAATAGCAGAAATAAAAACGTATATCCTTACAACAAAGTTATTAATCATATAGCGCACATCTTGTGAAAAGCCAACTTTATAATATACACTTATAACACATTAAGGGATGAATATTATGTGTATGTTAAGAGAAGTTTTATTGATGTATAATTATGGTACTGTGATTTGTGGTTTGGACGTCCTCTGTTCTCTCCATAGACCCCTTCCCCCCCGCCCCCCCCCCAATGGTTCCCAAGGGATGGCCTGGGTAGCCAGTGTGAAAAACGAGGTTCACTTTCTTAGAAAATTTTAAAAAGTTTAATAAAAAGACAATTCTAAACAATCATCTCTCTAAATGCTTATCTTTCCCATGATTTAAAGGAATAATCTAAATATAGAGTTCATTTCCATGGCTCAAATAAGAATGGAACAACCAACTCCTCAAGCCTCTGTCTTAATAGTCTTTTCACTCTTGCTCTACTGACTTTATGCTGTTGTTCTTTATGTTCACTCTGTCCTTTCTTACTCTCTCAGAGAAGGGCTAAGCTCTGGAAGCGTCATGTTGCTAAGAAACAGTTAAATCTGCTCAGTCTTTGTCTCTCTCTGTAGCTTGTGGTGTTAGATGTTCAAGGCCGAGCTGATGAGGGAGGAAGAACTCACAGAAGCATCAGAGATCAGAGCACCCAGGCAGTCGGGAATCACAAAAAAACTCAGGCAGGATCATAAATGCCTTCCCAGCCCACCCCTCGGTGTAAATCGGGGTGGCTTCGGCCCGAATGGTGCCCATAGCTCTTATCAGAGGCCCGGCAGAGATATCTCCCTGCTCCAGGGAAATTTAGAGAAAGTAGTTGTTGTAAAGCAGCAACCTCTCCTTCCCCCCGCCCCCGCCCCACACCCGGGAGCCAAAAGAATCCAGCCAGGACGCAGGCCAGCTCCCACCCAAAAGGGGGGAGCAGCAGGCCCAACTCGATGTCACCTGTCTTGGGCCAAAGGAAAGAATAAAAAGGACCCACCTACAGGAAATCAAAGGGTTTTATATTGTACTTCCCAAAGTCGTAGCTGACAATTTTCAGTGGCCAAAACAGATGCTAATATTCTAACTAACCCTCTGATAGGGCCCTGTCCCTTCTAAAGCAATTCCCGGGTCCTGACCTGGAAAAGCATTCTACATTCCTCTATAACTAAAAAACCAAACTGTACTAACCAATGACACTGCCCAATGTTGAAAATAAATATACCACTGACTTATTAAAGAAATATGGGTATTGATCTAGTATAGATACCCAACTGTGACGGACAAAAACTCTCTAACAGTTTAAAGTTAGAAAGTGTATGTTTATTATGGCCGGGCGGCATGTGGGATAGCTCCCTAATATGCGCTGCGAAATTCACAGGTAATTACAAAGCCTTTTATTTACAAAAGTGTTGAATACCCAAAATACAAATACATATTCATACCCCTGTCACCTCCCATTCCTCGCTTCGTATGCTAATTGGCAAAAAGGCTATTAAGCATGCGTACTTTGTTTCCTAAAATGAGTCGGGGGTCTATTCTGGGGAGGGTCACCCAAAATGAGGAAGTAAGATGAGTCTTCCTTGTCCTGACCTTTCTACCTTTTCAATGCATTCGTGACAAATGAATCCTTGGTAGAACTTATAGTTTCCTGTGTTGAATGGGTTCTTTAAGCAGGAAGTCTGTAGTTATCTTATTTACCGCATTCTGCTTTTTGTTACAAGCACAGCTACATAAACATAAAACTGGCAAGCAACGAGTTACTAAATCCGTGATATCTTATCTAAGATCCGGCTTCTGTTAACTGCAAGCAAATCTTATCTACCTACTTCAGCTAATTCAGCAACTTATTATCTTAACTTTCCTAAAATCCCTAATTCTTCAAATTTAATGTCTCATTCCCCACTTCTATGAAATGAGTAGATTCCTTTACTCAGTATACAGTCTTCCTCATCTATCCAAGCCGTACAGATAGTGTCTCTCAAGACCAAGCCATGCACCTTTGGCAGTGATGTTGAAGCTGCCACTTGTCGTAGCATCCTCCAATTCCAAACAAGTATCACAACAGATAACACTAAACTTATGCTGACCAAAATAAACAGCACAACTATAGGGTGGATTAAGGCATTCAATATTCCGGTTGCTGTCGGTGACCACCCAAAAAAGCACATCCCACCAATGTCGAGACGAATATTCCTCAAGCCTTTTAAAAACCCTTTTGATGGTCTCTCTGTCATGGTGTATCGTAATTAATGTCTTTTTCTCTCCAGCTCTAATTTCCTTTAAGATTTCTCTCAATTCATGATGTTTCAACAATTGAGCAACTAAAGTCAAATTCATTCTTATGGGCACAGGCAGTATCTTCTGCACAGTGGCTAGGCTGGCCTTTATATGTTGATGCGATATTACGGGTACTCGATAGGAAAAATCACATCCCTTAATTCTACCAAAATTTCAAACACACAAATTGAATTGAGTCTCATTCACAATTTGGTTGTCTATCTTTATGATGGGGCATGCTGTCCTAAGACAGACACAACCTTGTCTTATACACACAAGTGAAGTTGTCTGTTTGCCTGGATGTGTTTCAAAGTGACAAATACTTTGGTCTGTGTCCAAACAAGTGTCTAGGTCCACAACCTTTCCCAATTTGTCCCACTTTAGGCTTTGGGGTATTTTTAGGATTAGTTCGGAGGCAAAGACTACACTGACGAGTTACTTGTATCACTGTGCCCTGCAATTTCCTGACCATGATTCTTTCTTTCAAATGGTTATACACGGCATCTATCCCCCAGTGTGTTTTCTCATGTTCCTTCTGTACTAATGACCACAACAAATAGGAGGGTACTACAAGTTTCCCTTCTTCTGTTACAGCCCATCCTTCCTGGTTATAACTTGCCTTTTCTACCTTGATAAGTTTCTTATCTTTCTCATTGTACACTGGCTTGCCTTCAATAGAAATTTTTCCATCTGGAATCAATGCTGCCTCAACAGCCTTATCAGGTACCTCACCTTTTGCTGCTTCTTTTGCCTCTGTCCACAAGCATACTCCCTTCTTCCAATTCAGAGCTCACTTTTTGGTGTGCCTTTATGTGCATTATGGCTACTCTCTAGGGTAGCTGTATGGCATCTAATAGCCTCAGTATCTCTTGTGCATGTTTAATACTCTTGCCTTGTGAATTCAGCAGTCCTCTTTCTTTCCAGATGGCTCTGTGAGCAGGAACCACCCTGAATGCATAACTCGAGTCCGTGTAGATGTTGATCTCTTTTCTTTCTGCCCACTCTAAGAATTGGATTAAGGCAATTATTTCAGCCTTCTCTGCAGATGTATTAGTTGGTAATGGCCCAGACTCTATTACCTCTCTACTTGTGGTAACTGCATACCCAGGATGCCTTCTTCCACTGATAACATAGCTGCTTCCATCAGTAAACCAGGTCTCAGCATCCTCAAGCGGGGCGTCCTTCAGATCTGAGCGGCTGGAGTAGGTAGCTTCAACGGTCTCCAGGCACTCATGGATCACTGGTTCTCCCGTACTCCCACTGAGGAAGGAAGCTGGGTTCACAATGTTAGTTACCACAATTTCAACATCATCTTGTTCTATTAGTATGGCTTGGTACTTCAGAAATCTCTGTGGGGAGAGCCAATGTCCCCCTTTTGCCTCGAGGACTGCAGACATTGTGTGAGATACTGGCACAGTCATTTTCTGGCCTAGGGTGAATTTGCATGCCTCTTGGATGTTTATTGCTACTGCTGTAACTGCTCTGAGGCACCCTGGCTGTGTCTGGTTCCGTCCCGCACCGGGTGGGAGATGACCTCTGGCTAGCTCGGGTCAACCCAGACACAGAAGGGTCCCAGTTTGTTTTGGCTTCTCGGCTTAGCAGCTGAACCCCAAAAATGTTGTGACAGCAACAGCAGCAGAAGAGAAAAGGCTGGCTCTCAGCTGAGCAGGTTAAAAGATGTTTATTAGCTCCAGAGTTGAGGAGCAGAGAGGCTCCAGGCTGAGACTCTGAGGGGCTGAGAGAGAGATGCTGAGAGAGCTTTTTTCCTCCCTCCTGCCCCCTATAAGCGGGGGAGGGGTTCCAGGGAGGATACTACAAGACAACAAATCAGGGGTTTCAGGGGGTAACAGGGTGTGCCCACCCCCAAGCCTTGGACCACTAAAATCCACAGCTAAAGGAATTCCCCTCAGGGGGCCTATCACCTGAAGCCCTCTCCCTGAGATTTCGCAACCTGGGAGGGCCCCTGGAGAGACAGGCTGCCCCAGAGCAAGGGGGGTGGTAGAACTGACACAAAACACGTTATTATATAGACAACACAAAAGGGATACAGAATTGGGGATACAGTGAAATGAACCATAACATAAACTTCTTATAAAAACCTAATAAAACAGTTCTGCACCACCACATCTCCCCCTTTTTTGTTTTAATAACAGGAGGAGGGCTGGAATGGAGGAGGGTGATATTCAAAGTCCGGGTAACTCTCGGCGAGCCCCTCTGGCTGAGTGGGCCACTCCATCTGAGGTTCCTCTTCTGGGTGTCTCCTGTCTTCTGGGTCTTCCTCCAGATCCACGTTCTCCTCCCATCCAGGCGTGGAAGATACAGCAACTTGGTTCACAGAGGGGGCATGTGTGGTGCTAGAAATTAATCTACTTAACATTTTTTTGATGATGCCAAATCCAATTAAAATTAAGAGAATAACAAACGAAAATAACAAAACTGATTTCAAAATTGAACCCACCCAGCCCGAAATTCCCCAGTCCCCAAACAATCCATTCAGCCAGTCATCAGTCTCTCTCTTGATGTCATTCACCATGTCTTGGATGTTCTGGATGGCTTTGTGGCCTGCCCCATTGCCCTGGTGGCTTTGGGCTGGGGCACCAACCATCTGGAGACAGGTGCAGCGAAACTGGCAAGCAGGAGGATGCTGAGGAGCAGGTGGAACTTCCTCAGCCTAGTGACTGGTGCTGGACAGGCTCTGACAGGACTAAAAGAACTAAAACAAACCATTAACATTCAAGCAGGGGTCATTCAGGAAAGCGAAACTGTCCTGGGAAAAATCTTCCCTCCTTTTCCTCCTAAAAGCTGCCTGAGTAACCTGTGGCAGTTTCTTTTCCTTCCCTGAGACCTTCGGGACATAGGGCCTCACCCATTTTGATGGTAACCATCTCGGCCCCGTGGGAGTGGACACGCAAGCGTACCCATGACCCCACGTGACCAAATCATGAGGTCCCCCTGTCCTTCCAGTTTCAGGGTCCCGGACCATGACTGGCGGCCTCTCCTTGATGTTTAGTTGAGGGTTTGCCCCAAAATGATGAACGATCGGTGGGTTTAAAAACACAAAGGTGCTGTTTAAAAAATTCAGTGTGAATAGAGCCCTGGCCAATCGGGTCTGCGGTGTTTCTGTTTCCAACACCGGTTGTTGTTGGTTGAGGACCCTTTTGATTTCTCTGTGGGTCCTCTCCACTACAGCTTGGCCTGTTGGGGAATGAGGGATGCCGGTTTTATGTCCCACTCCCCATTGTTGTAGGAAGCTGCAGAATTCCCTGGAACGGTACGCTGGGCCATTATCAGTTTTTAATTCTTTTGGGATGCCCATGAAGGAGAAAGCCTGGATGAGGTGTTTAATCGCATCCGAGGTTTTCTCCCCTGCGTGGGCGGAAGCAAAAACTGCACCGGAGTAGGTGTCCACCGACACATGAACATATTTAGATCTGCCGAATTGGGGGATATGTGTTACATCAGTCTGCCACAGCTCACAGCTGTTCAGACCTCTGGGGTTCACTCCCGCACTTAAGGTGGGGAGTGCATGCTGATTACATGAGGGACACGTAGCCACAATTGCCTTAGCCTGTTCCCGAGTGATGTGAAACCGGCGAACAAGGCCAGGCGCGTTCTGATGGTGAAGCTGATGGCTGAGCTTTGCCTGCTCAAAAATGCTTGGCAATGGGGCCATCGCTGCAGGAGCAGCAAGAGCATCAGCCCTTCTGTTCCCCTCAGCTATGAAACCCGGCAAATCGGTGTGTGATCTCGTATGCATCACAAAGAATGGCTGCTCTCTGTGGGAGACAAGCTTAACAAGCTTAGAAAGCAGCCCAAACAGTGCTGTGTTAGACACTTCCTGCAGTATTGCTTGATCTGCCCTCGATACCACCCCCGCTACATAAGCGGAGTCCGTTACTAAATTGAAGGGTTCGGGGAACCTTTCGAAAGCCCTGAAAACAGCGGCCAACTCAGCAACCTGAGGTGATCCCTCCACCTCGGCAACATCTGCCTCCCACTGCTGAGTCTGAGGGTCCTTCCAAGTCATAACTGACTTGTGGGACCTTCCGGACGCGTCCGTGAAAACTGTCAGGGCCTCTAAAGGCTTCCTGCTCCGAACATCTTTCAAATTCAGTGTGAATTTGGCATCCTGATTGAAAATCTTGTGGGCTGGCCGATGAATTGAGATTTGCCCGGTAAAGGAATCCAGAGCAAACTGCAGTGCTTCATTTTCCTGAAGCAGGTGTTCTAACATTGCCTTTGTAATTTGGCCCGATCTTAATCCAATTGGAATGTGAATGCATTCAAAATCACACCCGGCCAATTCCCTGATCCGGACTCTGGCTTTTCGGATCAGTTCAGCCACCAGTTCCTGTGGACGTGTCATTCTCTTGGACCTTTGATGGCTGAGAAAGACCCATTCTATGATTAGAAGCAGGTCCTCTCTGCCCTGGTCCTTTTTGATGTTATTTCTCCACTGGAAAATGACTCCATGGAGGTGTGGCAATTTCCCCATTATTATGAATTTGAAAGGCAGGTCTGGATCACACTGGTGGGCCTGCCGAGTGGACATGAGATGCTGTACCTTTTCCAGCGCCTCCTTTGCTTCTGGGGTGAGTTCCCTTGGAGAACTCAGCTCCTCTCCCCCTTTCAATAAATTGAAAAGAGGGGCTAGGTCCTCGGTTGTGAGGCCCAGCCAGGGTCTCACCCAGTTCAATGCCCCACACAGCTGATGGACATCTGAGAGGGTCTGAATTTTGGGCCTGATTTCCAATTTCTGCTGCACAATGGTCCGCTTGCCAATTTCCAGCCCAAGGTACCTACAAGGTGGCATCCTTTGAACCTTGTCTTCCTGCAGCTCGAACCCTGCAACAACCAATGCATTAATTGTCAGGTCAAGCGCGTGTGACAAGACATCATCGGTGGGGGCACACACAAGCACATCATCCATATAATGATGGATGATTGCTTCCTCTGCGGCTACGCGGACCGGGGACAGCAAGGAAGCCACATACCACTGGCAGATGATAGGTGATACCTTCATCCCTTGGGGAAGAACCCTCCAATGGTAGCGTTTCCTCGGGGCCTCTCGGTTAATGGTGGGAACGGAGAATGCAAAACGTAGTGCGTCATCCGGGTATAGGGGAATATGGAAGAAACAATCTTTTATATCTATAACAGCCAATTTCCAATTTTGTGGGAGCATGGTCGGGGTAGGCATCCCAGGTTGAAGAGAGCCTATGTCTTCTATCACATTGTTAATTTGTCTGAGATCCTGGAGGAGCCTCCACTTGTCCTTCCCCGGCTTCCGGATAACGAAAACCGGCAAATTCCAAGGGCTGGTGGTCTCTACAATGTGACCCTCAGCTAACTGCTCCTCCACGAGCGCTTCGAGCGCCTTCAATTTCTGTTTTGAAAGCGGCCACTGTTCTACCCACACTGGTGAATCTGTTTTCCAATTCAGCTTGTGGGTAGGGTGCTCCTCAGCGACCGCCGCCCAAAAATCCTGTGGGGGGTCTGGGATGTCAATTGTGACTCCCCACTGGGCCATCAGGTCTCTCCCCAACAAGGGTTCCCTATAATCCAAAACAAAAGGGCGTAAACTGGCCAACTGCCCTTTTGGCCCCTTAATTTGAACCACACTCTTTGATTGTTTGGCTAATTGCATCCCCCCTATTCCTTGCACGTGTCCTGCCACGTTTTCCAAGGCCCAATGTGACGGCCAGTGCTTGGCTGGGATCACAGTCACGTCCATGTCTGTGTGGAGCAGGTCTGTGATGTTAATGGCCTCATCACCTACCTGTAACTCACATCCCACCTGGGGTTTCACTTCTGTGATGTTGTGCACGGGACAAGCAGTTGGTATGTTGTCTTCTTCCGGGCGTTCCCAGGTGGGTATGATCTGGGCAACTATCTGCCCTTTAGGTAGGAATGTTGGTGGGTGAGTGCAGCGTAGCCAGAGAACGAACCTTCCAGGATTGTTATCAAGCGTTCCTGGAAGAATTTCGATCTCTTTTGGGGTGTGTTTGCAGTCCCCCACAACGATGAGCCTACCTTTGACCCTTGGCCAGGTACCCTGCTCACTGTTGTCAACTGACACAAAATTCCAGTCGTCGTCTTTCAGGTGCAAACCCTCTGTGAGCTGCAGCCTGTAGGGGGTATATTTAGAATTGGTTGTCAAAATCGGCTGTGCCATGTCATGGTCCGTATAAGTCATTTCCAGTGTGTTATTTTTGCTGCCACCCTGAATGGGGCAATGCAGCTTCTCCTTCTTTTTCCCTTGGCTCCCTTTCCCCTCCCCTCCTGCCCGGTCCACCCCATTTTTTTCTTCACGCAGGGCGGACCTGCGCTCTTTCACCAGTTTTTTTGTGAGGGTTTAAATCCTCTCCCTTTTTCCCCTTCCCCTCCCCCTTTTTTGTTTTTGAGATCCTCTAATTCTTTCTTGAGGGGGCATTTGGAAACCCGGTGCCCCATATTCCCGCACAAAAAACACTTCTGGGAGCTTTGAGCAGAAAGCTTCTTCCCGGTGTTCGGTGTTTCTCGGGAATCTTCAGCTTCCATGGCTGCAACTTGATGAGATTTGGGCCGCAGACCTGTGGATGAACTCATAAAAGGCAACTTTACCTGACATACCTGAAGCATGTCTGGTAAGGTTGGTTTGGGGTTTAGAGTTAAACTTAAAATCGCAGAACGACATAAATCATTTGCATTCGAAAATGCAATCTCTGTTAAAATGTGTTCCCGAGCCATTTCGTTTTTGACCTGAGCTTCAATAGCTCGGGACAGTCTCTCCACAAAATCTGTGAAAGACTCCCTTTGGTCCTGTCTGATTTTCGAATATGAAATCACAGGACCTTGTGTTTGCATGCTGAAGAATGCAGTCAGGGCCATGTCTCTCACTACGTGGAGGCACTGGACAGGAATGACCACTTGGTCAGTGGCTTCCACCCACTGCCCCTCACCAGCGAGGTGTTCTAGAGTGATGGGGTTTCCCTGAGCATCCACTCTAGTGTTAACATGGTTGAGGAGTCCTGGTAAGGCATCCTGGAACAGCTGTTTCCAAGCTGTGACCCATAGGATGTACTCTGTTGGGTTCAGCAAGCAAGAAAACAGGTACTTTAAATCAGCAGGCACCACTTCCTCTGCAGAGAGATCTGCTCTGAGGAGCCCTCTGAAATATGGCCCATCCTGGCCATATGTCCTGTGAGCTTTGCAAATTTCCTTGATGGTGGCTCGGGGAAATGGGTGGTACTCTGCCCTGTTGTTACCACCGCGGACATTGCAGTAGGTAACAGGGGCAAGAGTGGGAATGGAGCAGGAGTCGGCAGCTGCATCTGCCCTGGTTCCCTGCTCAGGCACTTCCGGGTTTGAGGGAGTGAGGGAGCCCGTGCCCTGAGGCACTTGGTTGCTTGGCAACCGCGTCCCTGCAGGGGGCGCGGTTTGCCCGGGGGGTGACATCATCGAGGAGTGGAGAGGTGGGGGGGAATCCCGGGGGAGCGGGCTCGAGCCCCAGCGGCGCGGGACCGGGCTGCTCTGGGGCGGTCGGCAGCGTGGCAGCTGCAGGGGGAGCGGCGGGCCATGGCCTGGCGGAGGCACCCCCCGCCGGCAGCACCAGGGGGGGCTTAGCGGGCCGCGGCCACGCAGCGGCGGGGGCCCCCTCAGGCAGCGGCGCCGCGGGGGGGTGGGTGGGGAAAGCGACGTCACCGAGATCGGGCGGGGGAGTCCCCTGCCATGCGGTCGCCACCATCTTGGGGACCCCAAGCGGGCCACGTGGCTTCCCCCCCCACAGAAAAACGAACGCGGCATTTTTCAACCAGGGAAAGCAGGGACGGAGGATTGTCTCGTGCAACGTGGCCAATGCTGCCCGAGACCTCCCTCCCCGCCCCACGGGGCCAGCGCGGGCGGGGTGGCTGGGGTGTCCCAGAGGCTGAGCGGGCAGGCGGGAGCCCTGCTGCTCCATTCAGAATGCTTTCTCAGGGACACGGGGACCGGGGAGAAGAAGGGGGGGGGAGGAGGGGGAGAACAAGTTTCTCAGCCAGGCTCATTCTACATTCTCTTTTGAGACTGAATTGCCGAATTAACCTTTGTTGCTACAATAAAATACTTTGTAGCCTTTTTGTCTCCTGTTTGAATCAGCCGAATTAATTGCCTTTCTACAGTGCCACAGAAATCGGCGCTGCAGACTCCCTTGGGGAATACTTGGGGAAAATGCAGATGAACCCACCGAACAAAATTTCTTAACTCGCCTTTTGAGATTTTCAATTTGGCACCTTTCAGGACCGATACATAATTATAATACAACTTTTTCTGAGGAACCGTTAGCTTTCCACCCATGTTTTGATACTAAGTTGCTTTTGAACCCAAACCCAGATGAAAAGCACTCCCCCCGCGGACCCTGTTCGCTCGAAATCACAGGAGGTTTAACCCTTTAGCTGCGCAGCTATTTTTGGAGGATTTTTCCTCCCCAATAGATCCCCCTCCCTCGGGAGAACCCTAAAACCAGTAAATATCTCCCATTGCGGGTATACTTACGTGTCCTGTGACCTGGGGGTGAGTGGGTCGGGTTGTTCTGCCGCAAGAAGGACTCCGGTCGGGGCCCGAAGCTCCCCTTCTTTCCCCTGGAACCTGCCTTGTTTAAAAGTCAATTTCACAGGGGGGCGTGATGCCCAGAGACTGTTCTTCGGGCTAAATCAGCCCCAGTCCGTTCGCAGGGTCCGCCTCGTCTCCGGGGGGGCCTGCTTGGGCGCCGGACGCTCTGTCACTGTGGAGCCGTGCTCCACGTGGTCCAAGCTGCTTCTGCCGGCATGGTCTGCTCCAGGTTGGAGTGCCACGCTCTGTGTCTCTGCCGGCGTGGTCCGCTCCAAGTTGGGCACCAAACTCTGTGTCTGGTTCCATCCTGCACTGGGCGGGAGATGACCTCTGGCTAGCTCGGGTCAACCCAGGCACAGAAGGGGCCCAGTTAGTTTCGGCTTCTCGGCTTAGCAGCTGAACCCCAAAAATGTTGTGACAGCAACAGCAGCAGAAGAGAAAAGGCTGGCTCTCAGCTGAGCAGGTTAAAAGATGTTTATTAGCTCCAGAGTTGAGGAGCAGAGAGGCTCTGGGCTGAGACGCTGAGGGGCTGAGAGAGAGATGCTGAGAGAGATGCTTTCTTCCCTTTTATCCCCTATAAGCGGGGGAGGGGTTCCAGGGAGGATACTACAAGACAACGAATCAGGGGTTTCAGGGGGTAACAGGGTGTGCCCACCCCCAAACCTTGGACCACTAAAATCCAGAGCTGAAGGAATTCCCCCCAGGGGACCTATCACGTGAAGCCCTCTCCCTGAGATTTCGCAACCTGGGAGGGCTCCTGGAGAGACAGGCTGCCCCAGAGCAAGGGGGGTTGGGAAGACTGACACAAAACACCTTATTATACAGACAACACAAAAGGGATACAGAATTTGGGATACAGTGAAATGAACCATAACATAAACTTCTTATAAAAACCTAATAAAACAGTTCTGCACCACCACACCTGGCCATCCTTTAGCTGCTGTGTCCAGTTGTTTGGAAAGATAGGCCACTGCCCTCCGGTACGGGCCTAGAGTTCTGTGCTAATATTCCCAAGGCAATCCCCTGCTTCTCATGAGAAAACAGGAAAAATGGTTTACTCACGTCTGTAAGTCCCAGGGCTGGAGCTGACATAAGGGCTTTCTTCAGTTGGTCGAAGGCTCGAGTTGCTCCTTTTGTGTTTAACAAGCAACCCATAGTTATAAATCCACAGTCTGCACCACCCTGTCATGCCTAAAAAGGTTCTTAGTTCTTTCACTGTCTGAGGTTTCGGGGTCTGGCATATTGCTTCCTTGCGATCCTGCCCCAGAGTCCTTTGTCCAGCACTCACTTCATAACCCAGGTAAATAACTGTTTGCCTCACCATTTGGGCTTTCTTCTGGGATACTCGATACCCCTGCAGGCCTAGAAAGTTCAGGAGGCTTACCGTCCAGTCCACGCATGTCTCCTGGGTCCGGGTGGCTATTAAGAGCTCATCCACATACTGGAGTAACTGTCCTTCTCCTGGTGGAGGTTCCCAGGACTCTAAATCCTTGGCAAGCTGTTCCCCAAATATAGTGGGGGAGTTCTTGCACCCCTGCCGTAACACACACCATGTGAGATGAGTTTTCTTCCAGTTTTAGGGCTTTCCCACTCGAATGCAAAAATTTTCTGGCTGGCTTCATGGAGAGGGAGGCAAAAGAAAGCATCCTTTAGATCTAGAACAGTAAACCAAGTTAGTTCAGGTGTTAAACGGGTTAACAAGGTGTAGGGATTGGCAACCACTGGATACAAGTCTTCAGTTACCTTGTTAACAGCCCTTAAATCTTGTACTCATCTGTATGACCCATCAGGTTTCTTTACTGGCAGAATAGGAGTATTAAAATCAGATTGACACTCTCTCAGTAGTCCTAGCTGCAGAAAGTTCTCAATAATTGGGCTAACCCCTTCTATATCTTCTTTCTTTAGGGGGTATTGTTTAACCCTTGCCAGCTGTCCTCCTTCTTTAAGCTTGATTTGCACTGGGAATGCATTCTTTGCTCTTCCTGGTATATTGGAGGCCCATACTCCTGGAAATACTTGATCCATTATTTTCCCCAAATTTTCCTTTTCACTTGCCACTTCAATTTCTTTGGTTATTAGCATTATGCTTAACATTTCTGCATATTGTTGTTCCTTTGCCTCCAAACTAATTTCCTTATTTTTGAATATTATTACTGCTTCTAGCTGCTCTAGCAAATCTTGTCACCCTGGTTTTTCAAAGTATTTTTAAAGCCTTCTGCTTGTTCATAAGATGGAGTCAGCTTCTTTAGTTTCTGCACAATATTAGGAGCAGTGTTTTGCTTTTCTCAAGCATGGGAACATAAACAAACCTTTTGTTTTCGTTCCCTGTCCTTTGTTTACATATTTCTAGCCTGAAAATAATGTTAGTTGACAGCTGGTCTGGCCAGTGGGGTGAGGGGTAGTAACCCCAGAAGCCAACCCACAACCAGACCCACAAATGTATAAAAATGAAAGAAATAAACAGGCTCTCGCTCTGCTTGGGGAGCAACTCCGCACTGCAGAACTTTTGTCGCCGTGTTATTGCTTTGCGTGCCGCTACCACAATTGGTGACCCCCCGACGTGTGAGAGAAACAATCTGGTGAGATTTTCCTTCCCCTCTTTCCCTGTTGTGTGCCTGCTATGCAGGACGCTCTGGTGTTGGAGCTTTGAGGGCACCTCTTGGAGCCAAAACACCCTCAGGTCTGTCGGGAGGGGCTTCAGCGTCTGTTCGTGTGGGGCAGACGAGTGTGGATTCTTTCCCACGCCAGATGACGTGCTCTGTCGGGAGGCGTGGTTCCTCCTGGGGGAATGTCTGATGGAGGTGCTCGAAACAGAGTATGATGAGGAGGTTGCACGATTGTTGGTGCAGTGGAAATTATTTGAGGGGGCTGTGTTGAGGTCGACCCTCCTCAGATCACAGACCTCGCAGGCTGCCTCCCCCGTTTCAAAGCTGGACGAGGGACTGGAGGAGGGCGGGGTTGTTATATCAGACCCGGAAGTATTGTCTGAGCCCGAACTTCAGCTCCCTTGTGAGACAGACTCTCCCCCTCCCTCCCTGTTCACTGTGCCGGGTGGTCTTTCCCTCTCGGGCTCCGGCGCTGCTCTCCGGGGGGGGGGGGGGGGGGGGGGGGGGGGGCGGGGTGCATCCCGAGCCTGTTGGAGCTTCTCGGGCAGTAGGGGGGCGGGGCTCCGGCAAGCCCAGGGCCAGTCCCGCCTGTCACCGCACACGGCACTGCCGGAGCAGGGCGGGGCCGCCTCCCCTCCATGCCTTTCCAGCGTTGGTGGAGGAGGGCGACGGGGGAGCGCAGCCCCCACTGTTGTTTGACCGGGACTCAGTCACTGTGTGGTGTCCGTGCTGTGGCACGTCCATCACCTATCCGATGGGGCCAATTGGAGCGGGGCACCCCGTCCTGCTGTCCGGGCCAGGCCCGGAGGGGGGTGCGTTGGCCGCTTTTGTCCCGTGCCCCCTTTTGAAAGCCCATGGGGCGTAAACGCCACCAGAGGCGGGGTCCCGGTCGGTTTTTTGCTGGACCCCGCCCCCCCGGGCGGGTGGACAGCTCCGCTCCGCTCGGGGGTGGCAATGCCTGCTGTGGGCCTCCGCTAACCCACTGGAACTCTTCTCGGGGCGGTCCCAGACACTCCGCTCCCCGTGCCAGCCCCATGGGCTGCGGCGGGGGGGTGGTGCTCACGGGGCGGAGAGAGACTCTGGCGCGGCCAGCTCTGATGGGCTGCCGGCAGGAGCCAGTGCAACTCCGGCGGCGGCCGAGGTGCTGCCGTCGTCTCCGCCTAAACGCAGCCCGAGCTTCCCAGCTGCACTGGGATGTGTGCCTGCCACGGAGCCCTTTGAGCAGTCTCCAGTGGTCGGTGCCGCGGCGCTGCTGGTGGGCTCCAGCCCTGCTGCGGATGGTGCGGGCCCGGCAGCAGCGGCTGGCCTAGCTCTGCCTCCACTTCCCGCTGCGAGCGCTACGACAGCTGCGGGTATCGGGGTGTTTACGTTCAGCGGAAAAGGGGACACAGCCGGAATGCGGCCGGTCTTTGACAGGAGTAAAGGGCCCCGCACTCTTGGCTCTTTCTCCACAGCCTGGTGGACACTCCCCCCCATCAGGTGACTGTACGCCCGAGATACCGCGGGCGATTTTGGGGGGAGGTGAAAGCTAAGGTTGAAGGACTGAGTGATGGTGCTGATGCTGTTGCTGGACCTGCACTGTCTGGTGTTCAGCCGGTCCCCAGCCGAGTGCTGGCCTCTGACCCTGTGGGGCCCACAGGGCAGGATATGGCAGGTGCTGCTGCTTCATCTGAGGGTCTTCAGGCCTTCCCTGTCCTTCAGGGTGTTACTCATAACACCTATCAACCCTTGGCTTGGCAGGTCTTGGCAGAGCTGCGTGATGCAGTCAGGAAGTATGGTCTGGGGTCGGCCGAGGTGATGCAAGTCCTCCGTTATTTTAATGCCAGCCTTTTGACGCCCTTTGACATTCGGAGCTTGGCTCAGACCCTTTTTCCATTGGTCAAATATGACTTCTTTGAGTATAAATGGACTCAGTTGGCAGTCAGAGCCATGGAACGGAATACGACACTGGGTCCAGGCGATCCTAGACATACGATTAATACCAATATGCTACTGGGAACAGGCAATTATGCCAGGGCCGAAGGGCAGGCTGGTTTTGAGCCCTTGGTCCAGGAGCAGTGCCAGCAGACAGACATGGCAGCCCTGGTTCAGACCATACAGCTGGCTACTCCACAGGAGTCCTTTGTAACGGTCGTCCAGGGAGTTGATGAGCCCTTCCTTTGCTTTGCAGGACGGCTGACTGCTGCGGTTGAGAAGCAGGTGACTGATTCTGCAGCAAGGAAGCTCATGCTTCAGTCCCTTCCTCGAAGCAACTGCAATGCTGTTTGCAGTGAGATCATTGAGGCGCTTCCTGGGGATCCGCCCATGTCGCAGATGGTTGAGGCATGTGCGAGGGTAACCCCTTCCAGCCAAAAGATGGTTGCCATAGCTACAGCTGTACAGCCAGCCGTGGCTATGGTTGTCCAACCATTGGTGGCTACAGCGGTCCAGCCAGCCATGCCTACAGCCATGCAGGCGGCTGTGGCTGCTGCTGTGCAGCCTGCCTGGATTGTTCCCCAGGGTGTGCAACAGCAGCAATGGGATGCTCGGGCCAGAAGGAAACAGGGCAGAAAGGCACAGAAGCCTACGGCTGTCTTGTTTCATTGTGCACGATGTGGAAGGCCAAATCATGCTGCAGACACGTGTAAAGCAATGGTGCACGTGAATGGTCATTCGTTAGGCAGTTCGGGAAACGCAACACGGAGCGCGAAAGCAAGACACGTGCCAACACAAATGTCTCTGCCTCAGCCTGAACCAATGGAGGTCTGCTCAGCAGGCTTGCAGACAGCACCTGTGGTTCAGCAGGTGTTGATGTCTGCACCGCCGAGTCTGTCGTGATTGATTCAGACAAAATACACAAGGTTCCCCTGGATGCCTTTGGTCCCCTGGGTGATGGCATGAGTGCCTTCCTGATGGGGAGGTCCAGTGCCACCATTCAGGGTATCATGGTGCACCTGGGACTGATTGATGCGGATTTTTCAGGGCAGATTCATGCAATGGTCTCCACACCCACCCCCCCTCTGACTATCCCAAAAGGCACACGAATTGCTCAACTCGTTCCTTTTAAGTCATCTGTATCCAGGGCGGAGGACCGGTCACGAGGAGACGGTGGCTTCGACTCTACTGGGCCACCTCAAGTGCACTGGACTGCTGTCCTGACCAAAGACTGTCCTGAGACGCTGTGTACCGTGTCCATGGTTGGTGCCACGCCGTCGGAGATTCACCTTCGTGGCCTCCTAGATACCAGGGCCGAAGTGAGCATTCTCTTCCTGGCTGCTTGGCCACGGCAGTGGCCTTTGAGCCTGGCAAAGACGTTGATCGCGGGCTTAGGAGGAACGAAGCAATGCTATGTGAGCCAGAATCCCATGACCATCACGAACCCGGACGGACAGACAGCCATAATTTGGCCTCATGTTACTGAGATTGCTCAGAACCTCTGGGGGAAGGATGTTTTGGTCGCGTGGGGGGTGTAAATGGGAATGGATTTTTGATTGGGCCACTGTGATGAAGGGCACAGAGTGTCCCATGCCTCCTTTACGGTGGCTGGTGGACAGACCCAGCTGGGAGAACCAGTGGCCCCTCCCTCATGACAAGCTAGTCGCCCTTCGTGAACTTGTACAGGAGCAGTTGAACCAGGGGCATCTGGAACCATCTACCAGTTCCTGGAACTCTCCCGTCTTTTGTATCAAAAAGAAGTCTGGGAAATGGAGGTTGCTACAAGACCTCCGAAAGGTCAATGCCGTGATGGAAGGCATGGGGACATTGCAGGCTGGTATGCCATTGCCTACCATGCTTCCCGCGGACTGGCCGGTCCTCATTGTGGATCTGAAGGATTGGTTTTTTACCATCCCTCTGCATCCTGATGACAGACCAAAATTTGCCTTCACAGTACCAACAATAAATAATGCCGAGCCCGTGCAGCGATATCAATGGAAAGTTTTGCCTCAGGGCATGCGAAATTCCCCAGTGTTATGCCAATGGTATGTAGCCCGTGCCTTGTCTGGAGTTCGCAAGCAGTTTCCTGATGCTCACGTCTATCATTATATGGACGACATTTTGGTGGCTACGCCCACGCAGGATGAGCTGCTGGGGATACAGCCTCAGTTATTGAATGCTCTGCATTCACATGGACTGCAGGTGGCTCCAGGAAAGGTACAACAACAACCTCCCTGGAAATATTTGGGGGTCAAAATTCTGGAACGGACAATCCGTCGCCAGGAGGTGCAATTTTTGCAATCGGTGAAGACACTGAATGATGCTCAGAAGCTGGTAGGTGTCATTACTTGGTTACGTCCTTACTTGGGACTGACCACCGCACAACTGTCTCCCTTGTTTGAATTGTTGAAAGGGGACACTGATTTAAAGTCACCTCGTGAATTGACCCCTGAGGCACAAAAAGTGCTGGAGGAGGTTCGGCAAGCTGTTTCGGCTCACCAGGTGTACTGCATTGAACCTTCCACTGATGTCACTGTGTTCATTACCACTCCTGATTTACATCCTACAGGTATCATAGGCCAATGGAATGATGATTGGACTGATCCTCTGCACATCTTGGAATGGGTCTTCCTGCCTCATCAGCCGCATAAGATGGCGACGGCGCTGTTTGAATTGATTGCGTGCTTGATAATCAAGTGCCGGCAACGCTGTTTGCAATTGATGGGTGCAGATCCCTCAAAGATCATACTCCCGGTTCAGAGGGAGGAATTTGATTGGAGCTATGCAAACAATGTTTCGCTGCAAAGTGCTCTCGAGGGTTTTTCAGGGCAGATCACTTATCATCTGCCTAGCCACAAGCTATTGCAAGTGGCGAAAAATACTCAATTTTCTCTACGACCCAAAAACAACCAAGAGCCAGTGCAAGATTCTACCGTCTTCACTGATGGTTCGGGCAAGACAGGAAAAGCCATTGTTACCTGGCAGGATGGATCTGAGTGGCAGGTTTTAGAAAGCCATGAGGATGGGTCAGCCCAACTGGTTGAAGTAAGGACTGCTGTCATGGCATTTGAGAAATTTTCCCAGGAACCTTTCAATTTGATCACGGATTCCGCCTATGTTGCCGACATCGCACAGCGATTGAGTTGTTCAGTTTTGAAGGAGGTCAGTAACCCTGCCTTGTTTCATTTACTGAAGGCCCTGTGGTGTGCAATTCAGGCCAGAGTTCATCCATACTACGTTCTGCATGTACGGAGTCACACTGACTTGCCAGGATTTGTAGCGGAAGGTAACGCAAGGGCTGACAAGTTGGCTAACCCAGCGTGGGTAGCCCCTCAGCCTGACGTGCTCGCGCAGGCCAAGGCATCGCATGGGTTTTTCCACCAAAATGCGCATACACTACAGAAGCAGTTTCAACTGACGGCCACTGAGGCTCGTGAGATTGTCGAGTTGTGCGACGACTGTCATGCCCTTGGTGCGCCATTGCCGGCAGGGGTTAACCCCAGAGGCCTTAAAGCCTTGGAGCTTTGGCAGACCGATGCCACCCAGGTCGCTGAGTTTGGCCGGCTCAAGTATGTGCATGTCACGGTGGACATGTTCTCCTCTGCGATGTGGGCTTCTGCTCACACAGGAGAGAAAGCCCGTGATGTCATTGCCCACTGGAGGCAGGCCTTTCCTGTTCTTGGCATACCTTCTGCTGTGAAAACCAACAATGGTCCTGCTTATGCCTCACAGAAGGTACAGCAGTTTCTACAGTCATGGGGTGTGTCACATAACTTTGGCATCCCTCATTCTCCAACGGGACAGGCAATTGTAGAACATGCTCATGGTACACTCAGTCATGTTCTTCAAAAACGAAAACGGGGAATGGAGGATGAAACCCCGCATAGTCAGTTGGCAAAGTCTTTGTACACCATCAATCACCTTACGGTGCCACAGAACTCAAATAATCCTGTCATTTTGAACCATCACCTCTCGTTGCAGGCTTCGGACGACGCCCATCAGCCTTGAGTGAAGGTTCGGGTCTGAAATTTAGTCACCAAGCAATGGGAAGGACCCTATGACCTTATCGCTATGGGACGTGGGTAAGCATGCGTGTCCACAGATAATGGGACACGCTGGCTACCTTCAAAGCGTGTCTGTCCTGACCTGCAACCACAGAGGCAGAATTCAGCTGACAGGCAAGGTGGAAGCCGTGATCAACTTGAAAGTCGCCAAGTGGATGAATCCTCGAGTGATCACTTGGATGATTCCTCCAAAGACAGTGATTGAATTTGTATATATTACCTTTGTAAATTTGTTCATTTTTCTTACTCTGTTTTCTCTTTTGTAAAGTTAAAAGGGTGAGATGTTGTTGAGGGTTAAGTTTACTGTAGAATTTCTCCCCCCCCCCACAAGTTGCTAGGAGACTAAATACTGATAGTTAGAGAGTGCTTAACCTGGACAAAAGGAAGCTGATCACTTAGTTTTGGGGGAGGGAGAAAGCTCCGGGGAGAGCTGAGGGTGGTGGTCTCACGGCTCTCGGTCTTTCGGGGAGCACGGATCGGGCGACTGCTGGCTGCCTGGAGTCCACGGTTAACGGAGGAGTCTGGTCCTGGGAATTCTACCATCTGTTGGAGCGCCAAGGAATTCAGAGTTTTCTTCGCTGTCCTGCTGGATTTTGGGTCAGCCCAGGTCCAGCTGCTGCGACTTCTCCGGCACTGCCAACTTTGCCTGCCAGGACACGCCCCTGCCTGCGGAGGACAGTCCACCGCGCCCAGCTTCCAGCCATCAGGGCCGGAGTTTCCACCGTTTGCCCTCGGGGTTCTTGGTTCTGTTTTACTATTATTATAATTGCTGTTGTTTTTTTGTCTGTCCTGTTATATTTACTAGTAAAGGACTGTTATTCCTTTCCCCATAGCTCTGACTGAAAAGGTTTTTTTAATCTTCCAAATTATAATAACATGGAGGGAAGGATTTGAATTCCTAATTTCCTAGAGAGGCCTGCCTCTCCTTAGCAGACACCTATCTTCTCAAACCAAGACAGAATTTGGTGCCCAAATCGTGGAGCACGAGGGCATTGAGAGAAAAAGGAATAACAGTTCTTAAGTGCCTACATGGTTGTGTACTTGATACCATGTGGTCTGGCTTAACCTGGTTCGGGTGGCATGTGGTGGTGACCGTATTCCTCCCATTTGCAGGCCCTTTTCTAAACATGGGCCCTGTAACTAAGGTTACTGTGGCTGTCATCCATTTTGCTATATGGGTTAACGAAGTGAGGAAATCGTGGATTTTTAATTTCCTCTGGAAGGCAGGCACATGGATTCAGGGCTATCATACACTAACTGTGTGTTTCTGGGGTTACTTTAACAACGGTACCTACTGTGAAGAAATGACACCGGGGGAAATTTTTTCACAACCCTTCACCCAGCTCTTTGGGCCTGCCCCACCAGTCTTTGAAGGGTTCAAATCTCTGAATGTTAATGACATCATACAGTGGCTGGTGTTGCTGGTATGCCTGTTCTGTTTAGCATTTAGAGATAAGGGGAGACTGACCTGGATAACCACCCTGATACCTACCCTAGAGAATAAGGATACTGCCCCACAGCCTGAGCCCGTCCCACAGCCTGAGCCCGTCCCACAGCCTGACCCTGCCCCACAGCCTGACCCCGTCCCACAGCCTGCCTCAGGAATAAACCACCCAGATTGGGTGAAGGAGATCCATGAGATGGGCCAGATGCTGAGGGAGTACCTTTCCCCTGTAGTAGCCTCATTAGCCCCAGCTGGTGGGAAACCCTCCCCCTACCCCGACAAAGGAGAGTCTGATGGTGCAGCAGCAGAACCCACAGACGTTACAACCGTCCAGGTTCCAGCTGAACCACAGGGGCAGCCACAGCCAGCAGCAATGGCCCCTGTGGAAACAAAGAAGTATAAGGTGAAATCAGAGCACCCAGGCAACAAGGTAAGAAAGGAGGGCCCTCACAACCCGCGGGGGAGTCAGAGGTTGAGATCATCACTGAGTCCCTGACATATGAAAGTCTCTGTAATCTGCAAAAAGATCTTGTATGGCGGGGACGTGAGGCTTATGCAGCCTGGTTACTTCGGGTCTGGGCCCTTATAGGTACAGGCGTGCAACTAGATAATAGTGAGGCAAGGAATTTGGGACCCTTGACCCAGGACTCAGGTGTGAATCAGGTATTCGTAAGGGAGCCAGGGCCCCTTTCCCTTTGGGAGCGGCTTTTAATGAGTGTACGGGAGAGGTTTGTCCACAGAGACAGAATGCAGGAGCACCATCATAGAATGCGCTGGAAGACCCTTGAGAAAGGGATCCAACAGCTGAGAGAAGTGGCAGTATTGGAGGTACTCTTTGGGAAGGGTGGACAGCATGAGAATGACCCCGACAAAGTCAGGTGCACAGGGCAAATGCTGTGGAATCTGGCAACTCTAGGACCATCTCAATAAGCCACATTCATTGCAACAATTCATCCTGATAACAACCGAGAGACAGTGGGTTCTGTAGCCAACAAGCTCCAAAATTATGAGAGTATGATCAGTGGCCCAATGCAGGCTCAGGTCTCTGCTGTGGCTAAGAAACTCAGGGAGAAGATGGAGGAGGTGACAGAGAAGATGGAGGAGATGAGGGAGGAGATGAGGGAGGAGATGAGGAGGAACAGTTCCCATGTGGCACCGGTGCGAGTTACAGGCCCCAGAGTCAGAGCTCAACAGCCCCCAGCTAGAGAGAGAGGGTACACTCCACGAGCTGACCTGTGGTACTTTCTGCGTGACCATGGAGAAGACATGGGAAGGTGGGATGGGAAATCCACTTCTGCCCTGGCAGCACGGGTGCGTGAGCTCAAGGAGAGAAACACTAACCGAGGGGGTATAGCAGTGTCCTCTCACGCCTGGCAGGCGTGCAGGCTAGCTCAGTCCTGCACTGCTAATACGAGGACTGGTCGGGGTTACAGGCAGGGCGAGTAACCTCCTCCCGGTGGGCTCTTGGTTCCCCACACCAGCGAGTGGACTAGATGGAGTTGCGACGGCGGCGATGGAAAAAGAGTCGTCTCTCTTTAGGCAGGGTAGAAGGTAGTTTATTAAGGGGAGTCCGGCAAAGAGCTCCGCCTCAGACCACTGCTGCCCAGAGAGAGCCGAGATCAAAGCTTGACAGCCACTTATAAACGGAGGAGGGCTGACAACAGGTCAGCCAACCAGGGAACATGGGGGTGGTAACAGGGGTGTCAACCTTTGAACCATTAACAAATCACAGGAGGGTAGGAGGGGATTCCCCGGGCATCAGCCTACCACTCGACACCTCTCCTGGATCTTTCCAGAATCCAGGGAAGGGTCTCGAAGTGACAGACAGGGCGACCACGAGGAGAGGGGAGGAACTGACAGGGACAGGTGCAGGGAAGGAATGACTGACAGAAAACGTCTGCTTAAATACCTAACTCATAAGGGGAAAACTATTACAAAACACAGGGGGGGTATAGTGGACTATACCATTACAAAAATAACTTTAAAATCTTACAAAAATAACTTAATAACTTAATAAAAACACTCTCACACCACAACAAGGGGATCCCACTAAGATGAAGGTAGCCTCAGCATCCCATGACCAAGCTGCCAGGTATTATAGAAGTGAGGATATGTCAGATCCGTGTGAAGGAATCTCTACCATGTATGCCCAGGAAGGGAATAATGATCGGTGCTAGAGGGGCCCTGCCTCTAGCCAGGGAGAGGCACGGGAAAACCGGGTCTATTGGACGGTGTGGATCCGATGGCCTGGCACATCAGAGCCACAGAAATATGAAGCTTTAGTTGATACTGGTTAGCAGTGTACACTGATACCATCGGAATATGTGGGGGCAGAACCTATTTCCATTGCCAGGGTGATGGGGGGATCACAGGAATTGACTCTGTTGGAAGCTGAGGTGAGCCTGACCAGGAAGGAATGGCAGAAACATCCAATTGTGACTGGCTCAGGGGCCCCATGTATTTTGGGCATAGACTTCCTCCAAAATGGGTATTACAAAGACTCCAAGGGAATCAGGTGGGCTTTTGGAATAGCAGCTGTGGAGGCAGAGGGTATTAAGAAATCGAATACCTTGCCTGGACTGTCGGAGAACCCATCTGCAGTAAGGCTTCTAAAGGTAGAAGAGCAACGAATTCCAGTTGCCACCTCGACAGTGCACCGCCGACAGTATCGGACAAATCGAGATGCTGTGATCCCCATCCACAAGATGATTCGTGAGCTGGAGAGCCAAGGTGTGGTGGGGCAGAACTGTTTTATTAGGTTTTTATAGGAAGTTTATGTTAT
The DNA here is from genome assembly GCA_037837765.1 of Delichon dasypus. Lineage (NCBI taxonomy): Eukaryota > Metazoa > Chordata > Aves > Passeriformes > Hirundinidae > Delichon > Delichon dasypus. The sequence continues at coordinate 5,546,275 of JBBAXF010000012.1, read as the reverse complement.
GGTTCATTTCACTGTATCCCCAGTGTTGTAACCTTTTTTGTGTTGTCTGTATAATAAGGTGTTTTGTGTCAGTCCTCCCATTCCTCACCTGACTACTTGTAACATCCCCTCTGCCCCAACCCCCCTCTCTGGGGCAGCCTGTCTATCACTTTGAGGGGCCCTCCCAGGTTGCGAAATCTCAGGGGGAGGGCTTCAGGTGATAGGTCCCCTGGGGGGAATTCCTTTAGCTCTGGATTTTAGTGGTCCAAGGCTTGGAGGGGGGCACACCTTGTTACCCCCTGAATCCCCTGATTTGTTGTCTTGCTGTATCCTCCCTGGAAACCCTCCCCCGCTTATAAGGGGTAGGAGGGAGGAAAAAAACCCTCTCAGCCTCTCAGTCGCTCAGCTCTCAGCTCGGAGCTCTGAGCCTCTCTGCTCCTCAGCTCTGGAGCTAATAAACATCTTTTAACCTGCTAAGCTGAGAGCCAGCCTTTTTTCTTCTACTGCTGTTGGCTGTCACGACACTATTGGGTCCAGCTGCTAAGCCGAGAAGCCGAAACAAACTGGGACCTTCTGTGGCTGTGTTGACTCGAGCTAGCCGGAGGTCATCTCCCGCCCAGTGCGGGATGGAACCAGACACACCAAGGGGTGGTCAGCAAAACCCACTCACCCTTCAACAGCCCCATCTGGCCTGTGCACAAGTCTGACGGAGAATGGAGATTGACTGTGGACTACCGTGCCTTGAACGAAGTGACTCCACCATTGAGCACTGCTGTGCCGGACATACTGGAACTCCAGTACGAGCTGGAGTCCAAGGCAGCAAAATGGTACGCCACAATTGACATTGCTAATGCATTTTCTCCATTCCTCTGGCTGCAGAATGCAGGCCTCAGTTTGCTTTCACCTGGAGGGGCGTGCAGTACACCTGGAATTGACTGCCCCAGGGGTGGAAACACAGCCCCACCATCTGCCATGGACTGATCCAGGCTGCACTGGAAAAGGGTGAGGCTCCGGACCACCTAGAGTATATTGATGACATCATTGTGTGGGGGAACACGGCAATGGAAGTATTTGAGAAAGGAGAGAAGATCATCCAAATTCTCCTGAAAGCTGGTTTTGCCATCAAGCAGAGCAAGGTCAAGGGACCTGCCCGAGAGATCCAGTTCCTGAGAGTAAAGTGGCAAGATGGACGGCATCAGATTCCCACTGAGGTCATCAATAAGATCACTGCAGTGTCCCCACCAACCAGCAAAAAGGAAACACAAGCTTTCCTAGGTGCTATAGGATTCTGGAGGATGCACATTCCTGAGTACAGCCAGATTGTGAGCCCTCTTTACCTGGTCACTGGCAAGAAGAACGATTTCCACTGGGGCCCTGAACAGCAACAAGCCTTTGCCCAGATCAAGCAGGAGATCTCTCATGCAGTAGCCCTTGGCCCAGCCAGGACGGGACCAGAGGTGAAGAACGTGCTCTACTCAGCAGCCGGGAACAATGGCCTGTCCTGAAGCCTTTGGCAGAAGGTGCCTGGGGAGACTCGAGGCCGACCACTGGGATTCTGGAGCCGAAGCTACAGAGGATCCGAAGCCAACTACACTCCAACAGAGAAGGAAATCTTGGCCACCTATGAAGGAGTTCAAGCTGCCTCAGAGGTGATTGGCACAGAAGCACCACTCCTGCTGGCACCTCGACTACCGGTGCTGGGGTGGATGTTTAAAAGAAAGGTTCCCTCCACCCATCATGCCACCGACGCCACGTGGAACAAACGGATTGCCCTCATCACTCAGCGTGCCCGCATTGGAAACCCAAATCTCCCTGGGACTTTGGAGATAATTACAAACTGGCCAGAAGGTGAAAACTTTGGTCTCGTGGATGAAGAGGAGCAGGAACAAGTGACACGTGCCAAAGAGGGTCCACCATACAACCAACTGCCAGCAGAAGAAACACGCTATGCTCTTTTCACTGATGGTTCCTGCCACATCGTAGGGATGAACCGGAAGTGGAAAGCAGCTGTATGGAGCCCCACACAACCGGTTGCACAAGCCACTGAAGGAGAAGGTGGGTCAAGCCAACTTGCTGGACTCAAAGCTGTTCAACTGGCCTTGGACATTGCTGAAAGAGAGAAGTGGCCAAAGCTGTACCTCTACACTGATTCGTGGATGGTGGCCGATGCTCTGTGGGGTTGGCTGGACAGGTGGAAAAAGGCCAATTGGCAGCATAGGGGAAAGCCAGTCTGGGCTGCAGATGAGTGGAAGGACATTGCCACTCGGGTAGAGAAGCTACCTGTCAAAGTCTGTCATGTAAATGCCCATGTCCCCAAGAGTCGGGCTAATGAGGAGCACCGAAACAACGAGCAGGTAGATCAAGCTGCAAAGATAGAGGTGTCAAAGATAGACTTAGATTGGCAACACAAGGGAGAGTTGGTCCTAGCTCGATGGGCCCATGATGCCTCAGGCCATCAGGGCAGAGATGCCACCTATAAGTGGGCACGAGACCGAGGGGTGGATCTAACCATGGACAGTATTTCTCAGGTTATCCACAACTGTGAGACGTGTGCTGCCATCAAGCAGGCCAAGCGGGTGAAGCCCCTATGGTATGGTGGGCGATGGTCCAAGTATAAGTATGGGGAAGCCTGGCAGATTGACTACATCACCCTTCCCCAAACCCGCCAAGGCAAGCGCTATGTGCTGACCATGGTGGAAGCCACCAGTGGATGGTTGGAGACCTACCCTGTGCCCCATGCTACTGCCTGGAACACCATCCTGGGCCTTGAAAAGCAAATCCTGTAGAGACATGGTACCCCTGAGAGGATTGAGTCTGACAATGGGACTCATTTCAAGAACAGCCTTATAAACACCTGGGCTAGAGAACATGGCATTGAGTGGGTGTACCATATTCCTTATCATGCGCTAGCAGCCAGGAAAGTTGAACGATGCAATGGCCTGCTTTAAACCACTTTGAAGGCACTGGGTGGGGGGACTTTCAAGAACTGGGAGAATAATTTAGCAAAGGCCACCTGGTTAGTGAACACTCGAGGTTCTACCAACCAAGCAGGCCCTGCTTAATCTGAGCCCCTGGGAACAAGAGATGGAGATAAAGTTCCAGTAGCACACATGAGAGGAATGCTGGGAAAAACTGTTTGGATTAATTCTGCCTCCAGCAAAGACAATCCCACTCCTGGGGTTGTTTTTGCTCAGGGACCTGGCTGCACATGGTGGGTGATGCAAAAGGATGGAGAGACCCACTGCATACCTCAAGGAGACCTTGTTTTTCGGTGAACACTGTGACTGTGTCTGTATTTATATTCACATGTATATATATATGTATATTATTTAAAGGTTTAAATTCAATATAATATGTTGGTGTGGGAAAAATTTGGGGTGGATAATGTTGAGGGTTAAGTTTCCTGTAGAATTTCTCCCCCCCCCCCCCCCCCCACAAGTTGCTAGGAGACTAAATACTGATAGTTAGAGAGTGCTTAACCTGGACAAAAGGAAGCTGATCACTTAGTTTTGGGAGAGGGAGAAAAGCTCGGGGGAGAGCTGAGGGTGGTGGTCTCATGGCTCTCGGTCTTTCGGGGAGCACGGATCGGGCGACTGCTGGCTGCCTGGAGTCCACGGTTAACGGAGGAGTCTGGTCCTGGGAATTCTACCATCTGTTGGAGCGCCAAGGAATTCAGAGTTTTCTTCGCTGTCCTGCTGGATTTTGGGTCAGCCCAGGTCCAGCTGCTGCGACTTCTCCGGCACTGCCAACTTTGCCTGCCAGGACACGCCCCTGCCTGCGGAGGACAGCCCACCGCACCCAGCTTCCAGCCATCAGGGCCGGAGTTTCCACCGTTTGCCCTCGGGGTTCTTGGTTCTGTTTTACTATTATTATAATTGCTGTTGTTTTTTTGTCTGTCCTGTTATATTTACTAGTAAAGGACTGTTATTCCTTTCCCCATAGCTCTGACTGAAAAGGTTTTTTTAATCTTCCAAATTATAATAACATGGAGGGAAGGATTTGAATTCCTCATTTCCTAGAGAGGCCTGCCTCTCCTTAGCAGACACCTGTCTTTTCAAACCAAGACAGATGTCCTATTGGCATACTATGTTCATATGGTATCCCATACAGCATTTCGAAAGGTGACAGCCCAGTCTCGGAGTGAGGCATGGTCGGAATATTTAATAAGGCTAAAGGGAGACACCTTAGCCAGGACATCTTTGTTTCTAAAAATAATTTTGCCAATTGAGGCTTTAATGTTTGGTTCATCCTCTCAACTTTTCCGGAGCTCTGGGGATGCCATGAGGTGTGGTACTCCCATCGGATCCCTAGAGAATCAGCCAGTTGCTTAATACTTTTTGAAGTGAAGTGCATGCCTTGGTCTGAGTCTATGCATTTTATCAACCTGTATCGGGGAATGATCTCTTCGAGTAGAAATTTTGATACTGTTCGAGCTGTTGCCCGAGAGCTCGGGAGAGCTTCTACCCAGTGAGTTAGTTTGTCGACTATTACTAATAAGAATTTGTATCTCCCTACCTTAGGCAGATCAGTAAAATCTACCTGAATTCTCTCGAAAGGTCTGTATGCCATTGGGCGACTTCTTAGTGCCACCTGTCGGGACCGTGCCCGATTAATCCTTTGACAAACCATACATCCCTGTACTTCTTTGTTGTCTAATTCATAAAGCCCTTTACACCCAAAGAATTTCAGGAATTGCTCTGCCAGAGCCTGGGCACCTCAGTGTGTTTGTTGATGTAATCTCCTCAGGATCTTTCTAGTGTAGTCCTTAGACAATAGCTCCCTTCCGTCCGGTAATTTCCACTTACCTCCTTCTAGCCGGCCTTCTGTCTTCTCGTACCCTTCGATTTCCTTCGGGGAGGGGTGGGGAGGATACTCCTGAACCTCCCCTTCCTTGATCCTCAGGGTACTTACCTTCATCAAAGCCACGCTTTTGGCCTCTTTGTCTTCTAAATTGTTCCCTCTGGTGCGGAACTGCATTCCTGTTTGGTGCCCCTTTACGTGGACTACAGCAATTGCCTCTGGTCCCCTTATAGCTTTTAAGATCTGTCTGATTAGTTCCTCATGCACCAGCCCTTTTCCCCGGGTATTGAGCAACCGCCTTTCTTCCCAAATTTTTCCAAATGTGTGTACCACCCCAAATGCATATTTTGAATCTGTAAAAATTGTTCCTTTTTCCCTTCCAATTTCCACAAGGCCCTCAATACTGCGTATAACTCACAAGCCTGTGCTGACCACCCTGCGTTCAGAGGCCCAGATTCCACTACCTCCCTGGTCCTTCGATCCACCACCGCATAACCCAATTTCCTTTTTCCATCTATGACCCTTGCAGACCCATCCACAAACCATTTTTCACCTTCTTCTAATTCTTCCTCTTCCAAGTCTGGTCTTATTTTAGTTTGGAGCTCTACCACTTCGGCACAGTCATGGAAAAGCACTCCTGCTGCTTCCCCAAATAGGAATTGTGCCGGGTTTTGGATCGAGGCAGTCCGCAACTCCAAATCCCGGGAGTGGATTAATATAGCCTCATATTTTAGGAGCCTGGCATCAGTCAGCCATTTATCTGCCTTTTGTTGCAGGATGCTCCTTGCATTATGTGGGGTGTAAATTACCAGCAGTGCCCCGAAAGTTATATTCTTAGCTTCTTCTACTAATATTGCTACTGCTACAATTGCTTGTAAGCAGGTGGGCCACCCCCTGCTTACAGGATCTAGGAGCCTTGATATGTACCCTACTGGCTTCCTGGCCCCTGCCCAGTCCTGGGTTAGAACCCCATGGGCAGTGTGATTGCTGACATCAACAAACAGTTGAAAAGGTTTCCTTACATCAGGGAGGCTTAACACCGGGGTAGCCACAAGAGTGTCTTTTATTTCCTTAAAACTTACCTCATCCTGCTTTGTCCATTTGAGCCTATCTGTGGTAAGCTTTTCATAAAGAAACCTTACCTTCTCGCTGTATCCCTCGATCCATTGCCGGCAGTATCCTAGAAGCCCTAGCAGCTGCCTGACTTCACTTTTTGTCCGGGGAGGTGATAATACTTGTTATTCTATCCGGATCTAACTTCGTTTTACCCTTTGTTAGCCAATGTTCTAGGTACTTAACCTCAGGCTTTGTGAACTGCAATTTGGATTTTGAGACCTTCAACACTTTTTCCCCCAGAAAGTTTAATAGTGCTATTGTACCTGCCCATACATCCTTTATTCTTTTCTTGCACTCCCTTTTGAAGTGCCCTTTTTGTTTACAGTAAAAGCACTCAGGGCCACTTACCTGTTTGTTTGTTCCCTTCCTTTGAGGGGGGTTAGGTTTTCCCTGGGGCCGTTGGGTTTGTGCTGGCCTTCTGGGATTTTGCAGCCGCTCCTGTTTCTGCGCTTCCCGCACCGCCGCCACTAACACCCTGGCTTGTGCTTTTTGCTTTTCTTCATCTCTTCTCATATAAACTTCCTGTGCCTCCCTTCACAATTCTCAGAGACTTTTCTCCTGCTAATTCTCTATTTATTTTTTTTAAGCTTTTTCTGTATGTCCTCCCACAATTTAGCAACAAATTATGTTTTCAGCAAAATACCCCCCGACAGGAGAATTAGGGTCGGTGCCCAAATACATCTGGAGACTTTTTCTTAACCGCTCCAGCCATTCAGTGGGTGTTTCATCCCTCTCCTGGCATTCCCCCAATGCTTTGCTGATGTTCTGCCCCTTTGGTACCACCCCCCGAATTCCCTGTATTACCATGTTCCTCAGCTCGATCATTTTGCGCCGATCCTCCTCCGCCTGGGCATTCCATGATGGCCTTTGTTCCAGCCACCCCTCGGCCCCGCTCGCCCCCTTGGGGATCCCTATGTTCCCAATCCTTTATTGCCGCTTGCCTTATCATGTCCCGTTCCTCGGCGTTGAACAATGACCTTAGAATGGCACAGATATCATCATACGAATAGATACTGTTCCCCAAAAACTCATCCAGCCTCTCCGCCACTCCCAGGGGGTCATCCATCAACCTTCCCATTTCCCCCCTGAAGGCCCCCGCGTCTCCCGTATTGATTGGCACGCCCACATAGCCGATGACTCCGGGAGCGGCCGGCACCTCCCCTAGGGGGCAGAGACCGGGCCTGTCCCCCCCTTCACCGCCGCCACGGCTCTCCCTCCGCGCCCCGCGCCATGTCCTGCTGGCCGGAGGAGAGGCAGCCCCTCCGGCGGGGAGTGTGCGCCCGGGACCACACGCCTGCCGTGGCACAGGCGGGGGCCGAGAAGGACCCGGCGGGTCCGGCACCGCCGGAGCCGAGGGCCGCACGCCACGCAGTGGCGCCGGCGCCTGTGCGGGCCGAGGCGGGCGACCCGCCGGTGCGGGCACCGGGGCCCGGACCCGTCCCAGGTGAGACGTTAATTTTGAGGAACTAAGGATTTTTAGGAAAGTTAAGATAATAAGTTGCTGAACTAGCTGAAGTAGATAGATAATCTTTGTTAGCAGCTAACAGAAGCCGGATCTTAGATAAGCTACCCCGGATCTTGTAACTCATTTCTTGTCAGCTTTATGTTTGTGTAACTGGGCTTGTAATGAAAAACAAAATGCGGTAAATAGGACATAAGATAGCTGCAGATTTCTTGCTTAAAGGACCCATTGAACACAGGAAACTATAAGTTCTACCAAGGATTCATTTGTCACGAATGCATTGAAAAGGTAGAAAGGTCAGGACGAGGAAGACTCATCTTACTTCCTCATTTTGGGTGACCCCTCCCCAAAATAGACCCCCGACTCATTTTAAGAAACAAAGTACGCATGCTTAATAGCCTTGTTGCCAATTAGCATACGAAGCGAGGAATGGGAGGTGACAGGGGTATGAATATGCATTTGTATTTTGGATATTCAACACTTTTGTAAATAAAAGGCTTTGTAATTACCTGTGAATTTCACAGTGCGAATTAGGGAATTATCCCGCGTGCTGCCTGGCCGTAATAAACATACACTTTCTAACTTTAAACTGTTAGAGAGTTTTTGTCCATCACAGTTGGGTATCGATACTAGATCAATACCCATATTTCTTTAATAAATCATTTTGACGAGCCAGGCAGTAGACTGCTCTCTCTGGCCGTGGGGCCAGCGGGGTCCAGGACCCCTCTGGGCACCCACCCGGAATTTTCTGGGAAGAGGGCTCCTGCGGTCCTGCTGACCACCCGGGGAAAGACCAGAACCTGCTGGAACTACGGACAAAAGGTATGTTTATATTTGAAAAGAGGTACCTTGGTATAGGCGGTTGGTAAGACACTGAGAGACGTCTTGTGCACAACATACGCCTCTTGGGTTTGTTTGTAAAAGTTGTGACAGCTCTGTGGAGCTTGGTATCAGTGGTTTGGTAGTCCGTGTCCCGTAGTGGGGACAGCGGCAACCGGTTTTTTGTTATGTCATTTTGCAGTTTAAAGATGACTTGGTAGTCTGTGTCCCGTGAGGGGGCAGCGGCGGCAGTAAAATAACCGGTTCTGTTGTTGTTGTGTATTAGGAGCAGTGGTGGCTCCGGTTACAGTTTGTGGTTCAAAGGTACCTTGACAATCCGTAATCCGTGTGGCGAGCCCGTGCTGGGACGCGAAGGGTCCCGCTGTGGGTCACGGAAAATCCCGATTGCGGCCCCGAGTGCACGGAGTGTGTGTGGTGTGAACGGATCCGTGTTCTGTGGTCTCGTGGTTTTGTGTGTTTGTGTCTTCAGGTGTGGAAGAATTATTGGTGCACCGTATGTATCGTGGTCTGTGGGAGTTTGTATTGTAAGCGTTTTGATTTGTGTGATTTTGGAGTGTGTTAGTGTGATATATGTCCTAAAGTTAATTTGTGTTACCTCATTTATAATGTATATTAAAGTAAATTCATGTTATCCCATTCAAAGAAGATATATATATATGTTGTAGAGATATATGTTTAGTATAAGTTTTGTATGGTTTGCTCTGTTATACGTTTAAGTTTTACTTGCGGGATAAAACAAGAAACTGCATAAAAGGAGACTTCCCCAGCCTGGGGAAACACCCAGGAGATACAAAGAAAATGTGATTGGATTTACCAGAAAGGGGGGACAGGAGATCGCTGCTGCCGGGAATCCCTGAAAGGATACAAAGAACGACGGAAACCAGAGATAGAAGTCCGGAGACCAAGATGATTGTTTCAGATAGATATCTCTACGAGTCTCCGCTGAAATTTACATCTCCACAACACACCCAGGCCCAAACATCAGCAGTATTGTCTTCCTCTACCGGTCTATTCAAACCCCGATTCCAGCACCTGCATATGCCCTGAGGGAAAGACCGTCCCACTCCCGGACCTCTCTCCGCGATCCAGTGTATAAAAAGAGACTGCTGCAGACCAAAAATGTGAACTTGGGGGGATAACAGGCTGACAGAGTCTGCTATCCGTGTTCACCCAGCGGCGACCCCGGGCTCGACGCTGTCCTTTTAATTGTGGCTAACCGAGACTGTCATTTTTGTCTCTCAATAAATTCCAAATTTTTGATAAACCGAATTTGGTAGATTTTATTTATAACAATTCTGGTGACCCCGACGTGATTGGGGTGATATCGGGACCCCCGTGAGACCCCTGTCTCTGACCAGGAGGCGCCCTGCTGAATTCAGCGGCCTGGCCGAGTCAAGGGGTGGCCGGGTGGAAACGATCAACCACACGACGGACTAAAACAGCAAAAGCCACACTTAAAAGGGAGAGAGGCGAGGTCAGAGCTCTCGGGGAACTCGGGGAGGTTTTTTTCTTGGGAAGCAGAAACATCCGGAGCCGCGGCGAAAGGAAAACAACTCGTAAAAATCTACGTGCACGAAGAACCCACACAGGAAAAGGATCGTAAGTATTGCGTGGTTGAGTGGGAGTGACCGAGCGTGTGAAGTGAGATGTGATTCTATCACGAAGCGAGTGGGGACCCCAAAACCGCAGTTCCACTTCCCCGTGAGGGGTGTGGTTGGCTGCGGGGGAAGCGAAAGTTTCGGGATAAGCACACCTCACACGTAAAACCTAGAAAACTCAGGGAGTTTTTCGGGAAAGGGAATCGGTCACAGGAAGGTTGAAAGGGAAGGATACGTCCTCACTGAGTTCTGAGGGCTGGTAAACCTTTCAACCTTGGACCAGGAGTGGTCCAGGGGAGGAAGTAAGGAGAAACAGAGAGCTCATAAGCACCAGGGAAAACCTTGAGAAGGAGCGATCACCTGAAAGGGGCTAGTACCTGGCAAACCCACACCATGGGGCAAACAAAAAGTAAAAATGGTAAAAAGACTTCAAGGAAAACAAAACAGAGGACAGGTAAAGGAATCCCCGAAATCCCGATCGAGAGTCCATTAGGGTGGATGTTGGAACATTGGGAGGAATGTCCTGTGAGAGGAAGGAAATCCAAGCAGCTAATGGTGCATTATTGTGTGGAAATTTGGGGAGGGGTGGAAATACGGGACCATGTAACCTGGCCCATCTTTGGAACATTTGAAGAGTGGATGTGTAAAGCGCTACTGCTTTACGTCAAGGGAAAGGGGAAGATGGAAGAACTAGAATATGCGGGGATTTGGGGAAGGGTTGATGTTAGGTTGTTACCCATGAAGTTAAAAGACCCTACCCCTGTCTCAGGGGATAAATGGGAACCTTTGGATAACCTTCCCCCACCTTATGTCATACCCACACCCCCTCCTCTTCCAAATAACCCGCAGAACACTGGGAGAATAGATCCTCCCTTGGGACAGGGAATGCCTGGACTCCTGGCTCTCCCATCTGCCCCTCCACCAGAACTTCAACCAGGGGCCCCTTTCCCACCGGCTGGGCTCCCACCCCCGCTTGAGCCCCTACCGGCTCCTCGGCCCTCGGGAGGGAGAACACAGGATCCACACATCCCCGCACCGCTGCTGGATGACCAATTTCAGGATTTGGACTTGGCAGCTTTCTTTAGCCCTAACCCACAGACGGTTCCAATAGAGACTAGACATACTCCTCCCGCTAGGAGGACTAGAAGACAGTTAAAGAAAATGAATGAGGGGGAGGGCGAAGGGGAAAATGAAAGAACTAATCTTCTCCCTCTAAGAGAGATCCCCACAGCCCCAGGAATTATTGGGTACGTAAACGTCCCAATTAATACCAGTGACGTGAGGGCATTTAAAAAGGAGATGGGGAAACTCATGGATGATCCTTTGGGAGTCTCCGAGCGGCTGGATGAATTTCTGGGAACTAGCATATATTCATATGAGGATCTCACGGCCATTTTAAGATCTCTGTTCAACACGGAGGAAAGGGAAATTATTAGACAGGCAGGGATAAGTGAATGGGAGCGACGAAACCCCCAGAGCACCCCTGGAGATCAGAAATGGCCAAGCCAAGATCCCCGGTGGAATGCTCAGACTGAGGAAGGGAGGAGGAATATGATTGACATGAGAAATATCCTGATACAGGGAATCAGAGAGGCGGTGCCTAGGGGACAAAATTTAAGTAAGGTTTTTGGGGAATGCCAAGGGAAAGAGGAGACCCCCACAGAATGGTTGGAGAGATTGAGGAAAAGCCTCCAGATATATTCAGGAACGGACCCCGATTCTCCTGTGGGAGAGGTGTTGTTAAAAACACAATTCGTGGCAAAATCATGGGAGGACATACGTAAGAAACTGGAAAAGACTGAAGGATGGCAGGAAAAGGGATTGCAGGAATTGTTAAGGGAAGCCCAGAAAGTTTATATGAGGAGAGATGAGGAAAAACAGAAAATACAGGCTAGGGTTTTGGTAGCTGCTGTGAGGGAAGCTCAGAAACAGGAACGTCCTGCAGCCTTGGAAAACCCCTTAAGGAAAGCACCACCGAAGGGGCCAGTACGCCTGCAGAAGGGAAATTCTGGAAACAGGATAGAGGGATTAGAATGTTTCTATTGTAAGAAAAAGGGACACATGAAAAGGGACTGCCCAAAGAGAAAGAGAGATGAGAAAATGTTCCATGAGGACTAGGGACGTCAGGGGCTATATATTTTAGGGTCCATAACATCAGGAGAGCCCTTGATAACATTAAAAATAGGACCCAAGGGAACAAAGATGGATTTTCTAGTGGATTCTGGGGCGGAGAGGAGTACATTTAAGCAATTACCCCCAGGGTGTAAGATAAGCAAGGAATCTATGATAGTTATAGGAGCTAAAGGGGAACCATTCAAAGTGCCCATAGTAAAGAATGTAGAAATAGAGTCAGATAATAAAATTTGTTTGGGGGACATGTTACTAGTCGAGGAAGCCGACTACAACTTACTAGGCAGGGATCTGATAATTGCACTGGGTATTAACCTCATCGTAAGGAATTCACAGATAATGGTTAGCATATATAAACTGACCTGTGAAGATGAGGATAAAATTAATCCCAAGGTGTGGCATACAGGGAAAGAAGCTGGGAGACTGAACATGGAACACATTTCAATTGAAATAGAAAGGCCTGAGGACCCCATAAGGGTCAGGCAATACCCCATCCCTCTGGAAGGGAGGCGAGGATTAAAACCTATAATTGAGGATTTGTTACATAAAGGTGTTTTGGAGCCTTGCATGTCGAGGCATAACACCCCGATATTGGCTATCAAGAAAACAGATGGAAATTATAGACTGGTACAAGATTTGAGAGCCATAAATGAGAGAACAAAGACACGGTTCCCAGTGGTTGCTAACCCTTACACTCTCCTAAATAGAGTGTCCCCAAAGGATGTATGGTATAGTGTCATAGATCTGAAGGATGCCTTTTGGACCTGTCCTTTAGCCACGGACTGCAGGGACTTCTTTGCATTTCAATGGGAAGACCCTGACACAAATAGAAAGCAGCAATTAAGATGGGCCTTCCTTCCCCAAGGGTTTGTGGACTCACCCAATTTATTCGGTCAAGCCCTAGAACAATTGTTAAGTCATTTTACCCCCAGAAAAGGGACTAAAGTCTTACAGTATGTTGATGACCTATTGATAGCTGGGGAAACAAAGGAAGATGTAAGGGAATGTACTATAGACTTACTTAATTTCTTGGGGGAAAAGGGTTTGAAAGTGTCTAAGCAAAAATTACAGTTTACAGAGTCAGAAGTGAAATATTTAGGGCATTGGCTAGTAGAAGGGAAAAAGAAATTAGACCCTGAAAGGGTAGCCGGGATTTTAGAATTACCTCCCCCTCGGAATAAAAGACAGGTGCGCCAGCTGTTGGGTTTGTTGGGTTATTGCAGGCAGCGGATCGAAGGTTATAGTGAGAAGGCAAAATTTTTGTATGAGAAACTAACAACTGAAAAGGTAAAATGGACTGAACAGGACTCCATAGAATTAGAAAAATTAAAGGGAATCTTGGCAACCACCCCAGTTTTAAGCCTCCCGGACATAAATAAAACATTTCAGTTATTTGTGGATGTGAGCAGCCATACAGCATTCGGCGTACTTACACAGGTTTGGGCAGGGGACAGAAAACCCGTAGGCTATCTTTCCAAATTATTAGACCCTGTAAGCAGGGGATGGCCTACTTGTCTGCAGGCAATAGTGGCTGTAGCTTTGTTAGTGGAAGAAGCCAGAAAGATTACATTTGGGGCTCCTATTACAGTCTATACCCCACATAATGTAAGAAATATACTACAACAGAAAGCAGAAAAATGGCTCACCGATGCTAGGTTATTGAAATATGAAGCCATTCTTCTTCATGCCCCAGAATTAGAGTTAAAAACAACACAGGCTAGGAACCCTGCGGGATTTTTATTTGGGGAAGCACGCACAGAACCTTGGCACGATTGTGCAGAATTGATAGAATTACAAACCAAAATTAGGGAAGATCTAGAGGACGAAGAACTAGAGGAAGGGGAAAAATGGTTTGTAGATGGATCAGCCAGGGTGGTGGAAGGGAAAAGAAAGTCAGGGTATGCCATAGTAGATGGGAAAACTGGGGAAGTGGTCAAGGCAGGTCCCCTAAGCGCTTCTTGGTCAGCTCAGGCCTGTGAATTATATGCTGTGCTCCAGGCTCTGAAAGAACTAAAAGGAAAAGTGGGAACTGTCTTCACTGATTCTAAATATGCTTTTGGGGTGGTGCATACTTTTGGAAAAATATGGGAAGAAAGGGGACTTATTAACACCCGAGGGAAGAGTTTAATACATGAGGATTTGATAAAACAAATCCTACAGGCAATCAGAGAACCCAAGGCTATTGCTGTAGTATATGTAAAAAGTCATCAAGCTGGGTTACAGTTCAGGATAAGGGGTAATAATTTAGCTGACCAGGAAGCCAGAAGAGCAGCCCTCCTCACTTTTAACATCCCCGAGAACAGGACAGAAAACCCAAGAGAATTTTCACCACAACCGACTGAAAAGGAAATCAAAGAATTTAAAAAGGTAGGGGGTACTTTAGTCGATGGAAAGTGGAAACTGACAGATGGACGGGAGCTGGTCCAAAAGGCATATGCTCGAATGATATTAAAAAGATTACATGCTCAAACACACTGGGGAACGCAGGCTTTAGCAGAAGAGTTCTTAAAATTCTTTGGATGCAAAGGTATTTTTGAGTTAGCAAAACAAGAAGTTCAAAATTGTATAGTGTGCCAGAAGATTAATAAATCCAGAGTGAGACAAAACATATCGGGGGGACGCCCTCTAGCATACCGTCCCTTTGGGAGAATACAAGTAGACTTCACAGAATTGCCAAAAATAGGAAGACACAGGTACTTGTTGGTAATAGTGGACCAATTAACACATTGGGTTGAGGCATTCCCTAGCCCCAGGGCAACAGCTCAAACGGTAGCATGCAGGTTGTTAGAAGAAATCATACCAAGATATGGAATTCCTGATTCCATAGATTCAGATCAAGGAACCCACTTTACATCCAAAATCATAAAGCATTTAGCAGAAGCCCTGGGAATCAGATGGGAATATCACACACCTTGGCATCCTCAGAGTTCAGGTCAGGTAGAGAGGATGAATCAAACCCTGAAAGCACAATTATCAAAACTCATGCTAGAGACCAAAATGTCATGGATTAAGTGTCTCCCTTTGGCACTCCTCAATATCAGGACACAACCCCACTCTGGATCTGGTCTGTCCCCCTTTGAGATGCTATATGGGATGCCATATGAGCATGGGATGCCAATAGGACACCCCCGAATGGAAGACTGCCAGATCCAGTCTTATCTTGTTTTAATTAATAAAAATTTACAGGAACTTCGGAAACGCGGATTAATAGCACAGAGCACTCCTTTAGGCTTCGCCATCCACAAAATCCAACCAGGGGATCGAGTGCTGGTAAAAGCTTGGAAGGAAACCCTGCTGTCCGCGCACTGGGAAGGACCCTTCATTGTCCTCCTCACCACTGATACGGCGATAAGGACAGCAGAAAAAGGCTGGACTCACTCATCACGAGTGAAAAAGATTGAACCTGAAAACAGCTCTCCACAGTGGAGAATCACCTCAACCCCAGGGGATTTGAAGCTGAGAATCCACCGAGAAACCTAATGACCAGCGCTTATCGGATAAGTTGTAACCAAGCAGGATGCCCCTGCTACCCTTTTGTCCATTTTAAGTGCGGGTATTGTGAGCAGATATGGGTTACTCATTGTGTTCGGGGAGCTAGGCCTTGGAATTTGTGTGTACCTTGCTTTGAAGAAGAGACTCGAAATACCAATCTTTTCCTATACATTGCCACAGAATCGGGGCTGTTTGAATTGGATTCTCCTGAGTGGTTTCATTATTTTACTAACGGGATAAGGGGAGGATTAAATAAAAGGGCGGAACCACTCATAATTGAGTGTAGAAAGACCTTGAAAGTACCCTGTGGAGCCCCACAAATTAAGATAACCAGGTGGGAGCAGTACAAGAGGCGATATGCTCAAAGGAGTACTGGTAGGGACCCGGAAGAATATCCCTGCTGCCAAGAAGATGGTTTACCCCGCCGCTGGTGGCAACCCAACGGGCGAAGGGTCGGGCAGAGGGATACGCCTATGGGTAACCCTAATGATCCTGAGTCTAGCCGTGTACCCCACGAATGGCCTCCTCAACCTCAAGGAGAGGGCAGAGAAGGGAATTAATTCCCTTGAAACTCCTTCAGTAGATACCGGGAATGGAATTGTGGAACCCAGGGTACGAGTAAATTGGTCAACGGTGCAAAGAGGGGAAGATAACAAATTGGTTAAAGGGATCAAATTGCATAAATCCAATCCCTCGATGGCAATGCTTAGGAAGAAAAGAGAGGTAAATGGACTCCCTCTAATTCCTATTTGTAAAGAATGCAATAAAACTGTCTGGGTTGGAGGGAAAAGGGAAAGCACCTTTGTGGGGTACTTGAAAGTTAACCAATTGTGTTATGATAAAAAGAAGTTAGAAATGTGCACCCTAAATGGGAAGACATACTGGGTAGGACAAAATAAGAAACTGCAAACTGCAACTTCAATTGGGGGGCCCATTCTGTTAGATATGCTAAGTGAAAATGACGAAAGGGTGTGTTTGGGGTTAGATAAGGTATTCTGTTTTTCTAAAGATGAGGAAGGATTGGACCCAGAGAATAAAATACAGAAGGTGGCTTTAGAACTCAAACAACAGGAATTGGCTGCTAAGAAAAGAAGGATGGAACAAGAAAGGATGAGATCTCTAAGTGAACAATATGAGCAACTAGAAAAACAATTTAACGATTGGAGCTTATCTACCCCTGGTAAAAACCTTTTCCTAGATCTAGTGCAAGAAATTGCTACTGAGTTAGGATTAACGAATTGTTGGATATGTGGGGGATTGAAATCAGCAGAAAGGTGGCCATGGAAGGGTGAGAGTTTAACCCCTGAACAGTTACTGAGATGGGATAATAAGATCCTAAAAACATTAACTCGGCCAGGGGGATGGACGCTAGATGAACGGGTCATAGGGACAATTTGCATAAGCAGGGAAGGAGATGTTTACAACGAGATAGTGGGATACACCCCATGCCTATCCACTCTAACTGTAAATTCCAACAATAAGTCTAGAATTTGGCAGCCAGAACCCCCTAATGGATACTGGGGAAAGAAAAAAGAGGACAAGTGTAATTGGATAAAAGAAATTGGACTTTGCTGGTATAAACAAGTAAATGCCAACCCCTATTACTTTTTGACTGAGCTAGTAGAATTTTGGGAAAAGCCAGAGAGCATAAACATCAAGTGGAAAGCACCCAGTGGGATCTATTGGATATGCGGAAAAAGGGCATATAGTGAACTACCCCGAAAATGGAAGGGATCGTGTACCTTAGGAATGATTAGACCCTCCTTCTTCACACTCCCCAGAACTGGTAGCAATTTGCTAGGAGCTCCTTTGTATGAAAATCTTAGCAGAAGAAAACGGGAAATAAAGAAAGAATTTCCACAAGTAGGAGGGAATCAGAAATGGGGAAAAGAGGAATGGCCTGCAGAACGTATCATAGAATACTATGGACCAGCCACATGGGCTCAAGATGGGAGCTGGGGATATAGGACCCCAGTGTATTTACTGAACCGGCTAATTAGGCTACAGGCTGTAGTAGAAATAGTTTCTAACCACACCTCAGATGCCCTGGAATTATTAGCTAGACAGCACTCACAAATGAGAGCATTTGTATACCAAAATAGGATTGCTTTAGACTATCTGCTAGCTGAAGAAGGAGGCGTATGCGGGAAATTTAATGACTCAGAGTGCTGTATAGAAATAAATGACTATGGGGAAACCATCAGAGATTTGGCAGCTGAAATCAAGAAGGTTGCACACGTCCCTGTGCAGAGATGGAACTCAATTCTCCAAGCTTCTTGGTGGGACCAAATATTTGGGGCAGGGGATTGGTGGAAGAAAGTAGGATTCTTTATCTTGTGCTCAGTAGCCGGGTTAATTTTCTTGCCTTGTCTTGTACCCTGTCTAATAAGATTAATACACACCGTGGTCCAAGGAATGCAAGTAGCTGCGCTCCCTATGGACCCCGAAATGGCATCAGGAGGACTATCTAAAAACACTCCAAAAATCATGAAATTAAAGGAAGAAAAAAGTACAGCTGCACAAGTATTAGAGAATTTTGAATCTCTAATACAGGAGGGTAACACAGGAAAAACCTATTGGTGTGAGGCAACTGGGGAAATGACCGAAGAATAATAGAAATGGTTAAGAGGCTTTTTTATCTGAATTAAGAAAAAAGGCTATAACCAAAAACACGAATTAAATTGGTGAATTTGAAAGAGGGGGGTTTGTGATATATGTCCTAAAGTTAATTTGTGTTACCTCATTTATAATGTATATTAAAGTAAATTCATGTTATCCCATTCAAAGAAGATATATATATATGTTGTAGAGATATATGTTTAGTATAAGTTTTGTATGGTTTGCTCTGTTATACGTTTAAGTTTTACTTGCGGGATAAAACAAGAAACTGCATAAAAGGAGACTTCCCCAGCCTGGGGAAACACCCGGGAGATACAAAGAAAATGTGATTGGATTTACCAGAAAGGGGGGACAGGAGATCGCTGCTGCCGGGAATCCCTGAAAGGATACAAAGAACGACGGAAACCAGAGATAGAAGTCCGGAGACCAAGATGATTGCTTCAGATAGATATCTCTACGAGTCTCTGCTGAAATTTACATCTCCACGACACACCCAGGCCCAAACATCAGCAGTATTGTCTTCCTCTACCGGTCTATTCAAACCCCGATTCCAGCACCTGCATATGCCCTGAGGGAAAGACCGTCCCACTCCCGGACCTCTCTCCGCGATCCAGTGTATAAAAAGAGACTGCTGCAGACCAAAAATGTGAACTTGGGGGGATAACAGGCTGACAGAGTCTGCTATCCGTGTTCACCCAGCGGCGACCCTGGGCTCGACGCTGTCCTTTTAATTGTGGCTAACCGAGACTGTCATTTTTGTCTCTCAATAAATTCCAAATTTTTGATAAACCGAATTTGGTAGATTTTATTTATAACATTAGTAACCTGTGTAAATGGTTTTAGGAGTTTTGCAAGCTTGAAGTTGTAAAAACCTTTTGAATTCCCCGCCTGATCAGTGGAGGGATACCTCTGTTTGCAGGACGGAAGGATTTAAAGTGTTTGTGTTGTATCCAGATTGTGTGCTGCAGGGGAATTAGACCGTGTGTGAGCTTGAACAGCGAGTGCTTTTGGCAACAGCATTTTGCTTACGTTTTGTTAGGTGAAAAAAAAAAAAAGGCAAAAAAAAAAAAAAAGCATTTGTGTAAGTTTAAATTGTTTATTTTTGAACTAAAAGGAGCAAGCGGCATAAGGAGGTTTGAAACCTGAGCCAGCCCCAGGAATTGGGAGGGGGTGATTTGTTTCCCTGGTAACCGCGGGGGAATCCAGGCTCTGCAGCCTCGGGCTGTGTCTCTAAACTCCCTGTAAAACCCTAAGAAGTTCTTTTGGCGAGTGAGTGTTTTAGTTAAAGGGAAAAAGGTTTTGCTTGTTTGTGAGGCTTGCAGTTGCTAGAATGTGTGGCAATATTTTAAAGTCCTGGTGGTGTAGTCCCTAACCACAGAGTGGAGAGGCAGCGTGGGATCAGGGTTACCCCTCCCCCCCCACCTTCTTTTCACGGAGGGATCTGTGTGTGGTGTCCCGGCCAAAATCCGTAGGATTTTTCGGCGAGACCTTGTTGAAACTTCTGGTGGAGTGTGTTTGGGGTCGTGAGGGACCCCTGGCTATTTTCTTTGCGAACCTAAAACGGTTGGTGTCTGGAGTTGGGTCTCTCTAAGAAAAGGCTTTGATTGTGTGCAGAAAGCAGAGAGCCCAGAACTTATGCCCAGAGCTAGCAGAAATAGCCGAGAAATTTTTGGTGCTGAGAAGCGCAATTGAAGTAGTCTACTTTGTGTTTTGTAACATCTTGGACCAAAAGGGATTCTAAACACGGGGGCAAATGAGAGCAAAGAGATTCCCAGAGGAAGCCCTTTAGGGTGTATCTTAACACACTGGAAGGAACTGGTGGGCTGTGGTGGTACCGAAACTAAGAGGGAGCTTGGTAAGCTTTGTACACAATGGTGGCCATTATATAAACTTGATGAAGGTGTAAAGTGGCCAGTAAACGGTACACTGGACTATGAGACATTATTACAATTGATGCTTTTCCTTCGGCGTGAACAAAAGTGGCAAGAAGTAGCTTATGCTGATATGTTTTTCACTCTCAGGAATCATCCCGAGTGGCAAAGGGATTGTGGAATGAGGTCACCATCTGATCCTTTAGTATTAGCCCTTGAAAAGGATAATAAAGCTACTAAAGGGAAGCCCAAACGGTGTTGTAGTACCTGCTCGATAAATCAGAGGTGCACCCATCCTGACAAAGTATACCACGCAGAGGCTTTGGAACAAGAGACAGAAGACACACTTAAGCCAGCCCCTAGGAGGCAGGAAAGGAGGAGGGTGGTGGGGGACGCAAATTCAGAACCATCATTGACTCCAACCCCCCCCCACTTCATCTTTAGCTCCATCTTCCTTTGGGAGGACAGCAATTGAGGTAGGGGTTTCTCCACCCACTCCTAAACCCCGGGATCCACCACTGCCTAGCAGTGACAGTGAGTGGGATGAACCTGAACCCCTCCCACCAGGTCCTAAGATTCCCTCACGAGGACCTATAGCATCAAGGACCCGAAAACAAACCAGAGAGGTCATACAAGCACCTCTAAGACAAGCAATAACCTCTGATGGGGAAACAAAACTGATTAAAGTTCCCTTTTCCTCAATTGATTTAGAAATTTGGGAAAGGATTGCTAAGGGCTATCGAAGTGATCCTATAGGGGTTGCTAAGAAAATGAAATTTATGATTAAGCAGCATTCACCTGATTGGGCAGATCTGCAACTGCTACTTGATGCCTTAACAGAAACTGAGAAGTAATTAGTTTTTAAAGTAGCTGGGGATCTGGATGAAGATGATTGTAGGACAACACAGGAGGATGTTAAAGATGTATTTCCCCTTCAAGACCCAAGTTGGGATCCTAATGATGATGAGGAGTTAGGGCGGTTAAAGAGATACCAAGAACTGATAGTAAGAGGACTAGAAAGAGCAATCCCCAAAACCATAAACTGGTCAGCCTTATATGCTATCAAACAGGGCCCCTCTCAAACACCTTCTGAATTTCTAGATCACCTGCGAGACGCAATGTGGCGACACACCACCCTGGATCCTGGATCTGATGAAGGAACGCAGCAATTAATAAATTTATTTTTAGGACAAATCACAGGAGATATCAGGCGGAAACTCCAGAAGATCTAGGGCCCAAACAGCCGGAATTTAGAAACTTTATTAGATGAGGCCTGGAGAGTTTTTAGTAACCGGGAAGAAGGGTATAAACAAGGGATGAAGAAACTAGCAGCAGTAGTAAAAGAAGGAGAAAAAGGGAAACATGGGCAAGGTCCACCAAAACAAGGACCACCCCGACTAGGAAAAGATCAATGTGCATTTTGTAAGAAATTTGGTCACTGGAAAAACCAGTGCCCAGAATTAAGAAAGGGTAATGAACATAGAAAAGGTGATCAGAAAAGGGAAAAAAGTAGTTGCTCATGTAAAAGAGGACTGAAGGAGACCGGAGGGCCTTACCCTAGGGGACCCTCTGGTTATAGTTAAACTGGGGAACAAAGAAAAAAAGTGAAATTTTTGATAGACACAGGGGCAACATTTTCAGTGTTGAATAAGGCCCTAATACCTGTAACCAATGACTATGTTATGGTAAAGGGGGCTACTGGCCAATCTGAAAAAGCTTATTTTTGTAAACCATTAAAGTATAAATTGGGAAAACAGTGGGGCATCCATCGATTTTTATACATGTCTAATGTTCCATCTGCACTTTTGGGCAGAGATTTGCTAGAGCAGCTGGAAGCAAGAATAATATTCAAAAATGGGGAAATTAGTTTGGAGGTAAAGGATCAACAATATGTAGAACTGTTAAGCTTAATGCTAATAACCAAAGAAATTGAAGTGGCAAGTGAAAAGGAAAATTTTAGGAAAATAATGGATCAAGTATTTCCAGGAGTGTGGGCCTCCAATATACCAGGAAGAGCAAAGAATGCATTCCCAGTGCAAATCAGGCTTAAAGAAGGAGGACAGCCAGCAAGGGTTAAACAATACCCCCTAAAGAAAGAAGATATAGAAGGGCTTAGCCCAATTATTGATAACTTTCTGCAGCTAGGACTACTGAGAGAGTGTCAATCTGATTTTAATACTCCTATTCTGCCAGTAAGGAAACCTGATGGGTCATACAGATCACTACAAGATTTAAGGGCTGTTAACAAGGTAACTGAAGACTTGTATCCAGTGGTTGCCAATCCCTACACCTTGTTAACCCATTTAACACCTGAACTAACTTGGTTTACTGTTCTAGATCTAAAGGATGCTTTCTTTTGCCTCCCTCTCCATGAAGCCAGCCAGAAAATTTTTGCATTCGAGTGGGAAAGCCCTAAAACTGGAAGAAAACTCATCTCACATGGTGTGTGTTACGGCAGGGGTGCAAGA
Organism: Delichon dasypus; assembly: GCA_037837765.1. NCBI lineage: Eukaryota > Metazoa > Chordata > Aves > Passeriformes > Hirundinidae > Delichon > Delichon dasypus. The sequence goes on along the minus strand of JBBAXF010000012.1, from coordinate 5,523,900 downwards.
ACTCCCCCACTATATTTGGGGAACAGCTTGCCAAGGATTTAGAGTCCTGGGAACCTCCACCAGGAGAAGGACAGTTACTCCAGTATGTGGATGAGCTCTTAATAGCCACCCGGACCCAGGAGATGTGTGGACTGGACGGTAAGCCTCCTGAACTTTCTAGGCCTGCAGGGGTATCGAGTATCCCAGAAGAAAGCCCAAATGGTGAGGCAAACAGTTATTTACCTGGGTTACGAAGTGAGTGCTGGACAAAGGACTCTGGGGCAGGATCGCAAGGAAGCAATATGCCAGACCCCGAAACCTCAGACAGTGTGAAAGAACTAAGAACCTTTTTAGGCATGACAGGGTGGTGCAGACTGTGGATTTATAACTATGGGTTGTTTGTTAAACCTCTGTATGCTATGATCATGGAAGGGAGCAGAGATCTTCGGTGGACAAGAGATGCAACCCGAGCCTTTGACCAACTAAAGAAAGCCCTTATGTCAGCTCCAGCCCTGGGACTTCCAAACGTGAGTAAACCATTTTTCCTGTTTTCTCATGAGAAGCAGGGGATTGCCTTGGGAATATTAGCACAGAACTTAGGCCTGTACCAGAGGGCAGTGGCCTATCTTTCCAAGCAACTGGACACAGCAGCTAAAGGATGGCCAGGGTGCCTCAGAGCAGTTGCAGCAGTAGCAATAAGCATCCAAGAAGCACGCAAATTCACCCTAGGCAAGAAGATGACTGTGCTAGTATCTCACACAATGTCTGCAGTCCTTGAGGAAAAAGGGGGACATTGGCTCTCCCCACAGAGGTTTCTGAAGTACCAAGCCATACTGGTAGAACAAGATGATGTTGAAATTGTGGTAACTAACATTGTGAACCCAGCTTCCTTCCTCAGCGGGAGTATGGGAGAACCAGTGATCCATGACTGCCTGTAGACCATTGAAGCCACAAACTTGAGCTGCCCAGATCTGAAGGACACCCCGCTTGAGGATGCTGAGACCTGGTTTACTGATGGAAGCAGCTGTCATCAGTGGACGAAGGCACGCTGGGTATGCAGTTACCACAAGCAGAGAGGTAATAGAGTCTGGGCCATTACCAACTAATACATCTGCACAGAAGGCTGAAATAATTGCCTTAATCTGAGCCCTAGAGCTGGCAAAAGGAAAAGAGATTAACATCTACACGGACTCAAGGTATGCATTCGGAGTGGTTCATGCTCACGGAGCCATCTAGAAGGAAAGAGGACTGCTGAATTCACAAGGCAAGAGTATTAAACATGCCCAAGAGATACTGAGGCTATTAGATGCCATACAGCTACCTGAGAGAGTAGCCATAATGCACATAAAGGCACAACAAAAAGTGAGCTCTGAATTGGAAGAAGGGAATATGCTGGCGGACAGAGAGGCAAAAGAAGCAGCAAAAGGTGAGGTACCTGATAAGGCTGTTGAGGCAGCATTGATTCCAGATGGAAAAAGTTTCTATTGAAGGTAAGCCAGTGTACAATAAGAAAGATAAGAAACTTATCAGGGTAGAAAAGGCAAGTTATAACCAGGAGGGATGGGCTGTAACAGAAGAAGGGAAACTTGTAGTACCCTCCTATTTGTTGTGGTCATTAGTACAGAGGGAACATGAGAAAACACACTGGGGAATAGATGCCCTGTATAACCATTTGAAAGAAAGAATCATGGCCAGGAAATTGCAGGGCACAGTGATACAAGTAACTCGTCAGTGTAGTCTTTGCCTCCAAACTAACCCTAAAAATACCCCAAAGCCTAAAGAGGGACAAATTGGGAAAGGTTGTGGACCTGGGCAACAATGGCAAATTGATTTTACAGAACTGCCCAGGAAGGGAGGGTATTGTTACCTATTGGTGTTAACTGATACCTTTTCAGGATGGCCAGAAGCCTTTCCTGCCAGGACAGCTAAGGCCCGAGAGGTGACCAAAGCGCTGTTGCAAGAAATAATACCACAATTTGGAGTTCCAGCCACCATATCCTCAGACAGAGGACCACACTTTATTTCGAAAATTGTGCAGCAAATAAGTCACCACCTGGGAATAGACTGGGAATTGCACACCCCATACCACCCTCAATCTAGTGGCCAGGTGGAAAAGATGAACCATTTGATTAAACAACAAATTGTGAGACTGGGGCAAGAAGCAAAATTGCCCTGGCCTCAGGCTCTCCCATTGGCCTTGTTGCGAATTTGGACAAAACCGAGGGGAAAAGAGAAACTAAGCCCTTTTGAAATATTGTACGGAAGGCCATACGTGGTTCAAGGGGGAACAGCATCCATTCAAGTAGGGGAAGAAACCCTACGTGGATATATGGTGGCCCTAAATAAACAACTTAGAGAAATTGAGAAATATGTGGCTGCAACTCAAAACAGAGAACTAGATGGGCCAGTACATGATGTACAACCTGGGGATTATGTGTATGTTAAGTCTTTTGCAGAAAAAACCTTAGAACCACAGTGGGAAGGACCATTCCAGGTGCTCCTCACTACCTTCACTGCAATCAAGATCAAAGAACAGAAGGCCTGGATCCATCACTCCCGAGTGAAGAAAGCCCCAGAAGGAATTTGGAAAGCCACACCAGACGATAACGAACTGAAGCTGAAGCTCACTCGGAACAACATATCATCAGACTAATAGCAATTACGGACATTATGTGGAAAGTTGTAACTATTGTAGTAATTACCTTAACCATAACAGGAGTCAACGCAATACCACGAAGGTATAATGTGACTGGGATATACCAGTGCCAAGGAAGAGCCTATGATCCTTACTCTCGTAAGGCTTTAAACAAGATACTAAAAGTCACAAATGCAAGCTTGTGGGAGGGAAGAAATGTTTGGGGATGTAAGTATGCATTCGTACAGGATAGGTTCCATGAGGCTTACCATCCACCCATGAAACTCATCAGGGTTAGTCCTGAATGCTGTGATAAATGCTTGAGTAAATGTCTGGAGTTTAGGCTCAAAATAGAAGGGTGTGCAATAAGAGGGTATGACATTGACTTTAACATCACTCAGGTATGTACTGAGTACCATAAGAACCAGACCAAAATTACTCCACCAGTGCCAAGAAAGGCTGTGATCACCAAGATGCCAGCTATTCCAGAAGTAGAGGAACAAATAACTCCTGTAGTTACCAAAATTGGGCCATATGCTATTAAGAAGACAGGAGTTCAGAAGCTGATAGTTAACCCAAAGTGGTCTTTAAAACGAGTAGAAATGGGAGTACAGGTAAATGCTTCACACGTTCGGCCAGAATGTGCCCCATTTCTCAGGAACTCCTTTATGGACTGGACTACTTGGCTTCAAAAAAGTATGCCTCCCAATTTTAGGAACAAGAGGGATCTCACTGGATTGCTAGGAACAGGACTGGGAGTGCTGAACACAATAGATTCAGAAGTGTTGCTGAATAAATTAACCACAATAGGGAGCGATTTAGTCAAACTACAACAACCTTTGCAATCCTCTCTACTAGCACTAGGTAACAATCACTGGAAATTGACCAAGATATTACCAGAATGGGAAGACACAGAGGAGCGAGATCATGAAGTGATAATTAACGCACTAGGCACAGCTAGTGAAAACATCTCTTTGGCCCTAGGCTGTACTCAGGCACAACTGTGGATGCAATCAGTGCCTGCTGCAGTTATCAGGGAAGGTGGAGAAGGAATATTCCCTGCTGAAATTCACAAAATTGTCTGGGATAATGCCTCTGATATGGAGAGGGAACTTCAGTCCTGGTGGGTGTTGGTCAATTTCACCTATAACCCTGTGACTAGTGTAGTGACAGCCTTTGTTTTAACTATACACGATGCCTCAGTGGACTTAATACACCCAATAGTCCCCTTAGGATTAAACCACGAGGGAACTGTATTGTACCCTTCCGAACACAGAATGTGGGCACGAGAAATTAAAGGAAAGTGGCAAACTATAAATCTAGAGCCCTGTACTGTGAGGAGACAACTAGGATACATATGTGAAGGGACATTAGAGGGTGACAAAGACACTTGTTTAGACACCGACCAAAGTATTTGTCACTTTGAAACACATCCAGGCAAACAGACAACTTCACTTGTGTATATAGGACAAGGTTGTGTCTGTCTTAGGACAGCATGCCCCATCATAAAGACAGACAACCAAATCGTGAATGAGACTCAATTCAATTTGTGTGTTTGCAATTTTGTTAGAATTAAGGGATGTGATTTTTCCTATCAAGTACCCGTAATATCGCATCAATATATAAAGGCCAACCTAGCCACTGTGCAGAAGATACTGCCTGTGCCCATAGGAATGAATTTGACTTTAGTTGCTCAATTGTTGAAACATCATGAATTGAGAGAAATCTTAAAAGAAATTAGAGATGAAGGGAAAAAGACATTAATTACTATACACCATGACACAGAGACCATCAGAGGGGTTTTTAAAAGGCTCGAGGAACATGTCTCAACATTGGTGGGATGTGCTTTTTGGGTGGTCACCAACAGCAACTGGAATATTGAATACCTTAATCCACCCTATAGTTGTGTTGCTTATTTTGGTCAGCATAAGTTTAGTGTTATCCATTGTAATACTTGTTTGGAATTGGAGGATGCTATGACGAGTGGCAGCTTTAACATCACTGTCAAAGGCGTATGGCTTGGTCTTGAGAGACACTAGCTGTACAGCTTGGATAGATGAGGAAGACTCTGTATACTGAGTAAAATAATTTACTCATTTCAAAGAAGTGGGGAATGAGACGTTAATTTTGAGGAACTAAGGATTTTTAGGAAAGTTAAGATAATAAGTTGCTGAATTAGCTGAAGTAGATAGATAATCTTTGTTAGCAGCTAACAGAAGCCGGATCTTAGATAAGCTACCCCGGATCTTGTAACTCATTTCTTGTCAGCTTTATGTTTGTGTAACTGGGCTTGTAATGAAAAACAAAATGTGGTAAATAGGACATAAGATAGCTGCAGATTTCCTGCTTAAAGGACCCATTGAACACAGGAAACTATAAGTTCTACCAAGGATTCATTTGTCACGAATGCATTGAAAAGGTAGAAAGGTCAGGACGAGGAAGACTCATCTTACTTCCTCATTTTGGGTGACCCCTCCCCAAAATAGACCCCCGACTCATTTTAAGAAACAAAGTACGCATGCTTAATAGCCTTTTTTGCCAATTAGCATATGAAGCGAGGAATGGGAGGTGACAGGGGTATGAATATGCATTTGTATTTTGGATATTCAACACTTTTGTAAATAAAAGGCTTTGTAATTACCTGTGAATTTCACAGTGCGAATTAGGGAATTATCCCGCGTGCTGCCCGGCCGTAATAAACATATACTTTCTAACTTTAAACTGTTAGAGAGCTTTTGTCCGTCACAGTTGGGTATCGATACTAGATCAATACCCATATTTCTTTAATAAGTCACATCTGGGAGTGGCTCCATCGAGTCTGATTGCATAGGTTCAATAAATTCCTCTCCTGGAGCTCTGGTCATGCAATCTTCATCTGGATAAGATAATTCAGGAATGCAGGGGGGATTTTCTTCATCCTCCAGTTTAGATGTTATATGAACAAGAGCAGTCTTTAATATCATGCTATAGCCTAAGAAATATATGTATATATTCATCACACTACTTATTTCTAAGTTTCATTAATAGCAGAATTAAAAGAAATTATATTAATTCAGTAAAGTTTTTTCAACATTATACATATAGTATTCATTTTAATATTTACGAAAAGCCAATAAGCATGTGTACTTATAACATCCCCATGTCAAAGCTCAAAGTATAGATTTGCAGGAGATAGTGGCCTGTGTTTTTACAACATACTATATGCTTTTCCAGTAAATTAAATAGTGCTAGAACATGGTCATCTGTAACATCAAACTTTTACGATTATCTTTACATACTTTGTGCCCTGTTCCCACCAGCCTACTTCTTCAGTACCCTTGTCTTGGTTTGAAAGACAGGTATCTGCTAGGGAGAGGCAGGGCTTCTCTAGGAATGGGGAATTCCAATCCCTTCCCTCCAAGTTATTGTAATTTAAAATATTAAAGAGGCTTTTCAGTCAGAGCTATGGGGAAAGGAATTACAGTTCTTTACTAGCAAATATAACAAGGCAAACAAACAACAACTACAACAGTAATAATAATAATAAACAGAACCAAGAACCTCAAGGGGCTTTGTTTCACAAGCCCAGGGCAGTCTGATCTCTTGGGACCCCCAAGAGCACCAAGCCGAAATGGTGGGACACTCTGGGGCTGGTGACTGGAAACGGTGGGTTGTCCCCAGCAGGCAGGGGGAATGTCCCGGCAGGCAAAGTGAGCAGTGCTGAAGAAGCCGTGACAGCTGGACAGGGCTGACCCAGCTTCAGCAGGGCAGGAGAGGAGCTCCGAATTCCTGGGCGCTCCAGCAGATGATTGATGGTGATAGAATTCCCAGGACTGGACCCTCCATTAACAGTGGACTCTTCACACAGCAAGCAGTCGCCCGACCGTCCTCTCCGATGCCAAGGGCAGGAGGAGGGCACCCTCAGCTCCCAGAGTGACTGAGCCTTTCCCTCCCCCAAACTTAAGTGATCTTCCCCCACCCTTGACACTTCTTTTGTGTGGGTCAAGCACCCTTTAAGCATCAGTATTTAGTCTCTTAGCAACTTATGGGGGGGAAAAATTCTATAGGGAAAGAAAAAAACCAAAACTAAACCTAACCCCCCAACAACCCTTCAGGAGCTGTGTTTAACAGTCCACCTGCAACAAGCAGTGTCTGAAGGAAAGAGAGGTTTTTCTAGCAGACATGGACGCAGTTCTGTGTTTTTTGGTGGTTTTAATGTCTAGAAATCATCCTTGAGCATATTTAACTTACTAGTTGTCTTGGTTTGTAAGACAGGTGTCTGCTAAGGAAGGCAGGAGTCTCCATTGGAATGGAAAATGTAAACCCTCTCCCTCCGAATTATTATAATTTTGAAATTAAGGGGCTCTCAGGCAAAGATATGAGAATAGGAATAACAGTTCTTTACTAGTATGTATAACAAGGAAAACAAACAACAATTGGCATTAAAAACAAATATAACCAGAAAGCCAGTAACAGCCTTCTCAGCCACAGGCACTTTCCCCTTTGGTGTAGTGATGGTCACAGCTGACAGGGGCACTGGTGTCCTCCGGTGAGAAGGGTGGGTGCCATGATTCCCCCACAGCTGCAGGGGGACCTCTGGTGTGAGCTCGGGGAGCACGTAGGAATGGTGGCTTGACTGAGATGGGAAAGGATGGAAGAAAAGGCTTGCTTCACAAACCCCCCAAAGGCAGCAGATCCCAGTTCCCCAGCAGGACTCTCAGAAGTAGCAAGCTGGACTGGCAAGAATGAGCAAAAATCCCAGGGTGGTGGATGAGATTTATCAAAAGCTCCACGGCTGTAGCTGGAACTGTGGGACGTCTCGGCAGACAGAGGTTGCGGGGCTACAGTGCAGTGAAAGCTCGGAGCAGTGCCGAAGAAGCGGCAGGGGTGGGGCATCAGCGAACAGGCTTCGATCAGGGCAGGGAGAGGCAAGCTCAGGATCCCTGGCACCCGATTGTTATAAATGCATATTATATTGTTGGCTTTTTGCAAATATTAAGATGAATGCTATATGTATAATGTTAAAATAACTTTGCTTTTACCTCAGTTATTAAAAAAAACTTAGACATGGTAGTAATGGTAGCTGATATAGTTATGAGTGAACTGTCTGGTTGAGGTAACATCCAATGAACACATGATGAGGATCCTGCTATTGATAAGACAACTATCTGCATCAGCCATCTGGAGGAAGTAAGAACCAAGACGCAAACCAGAGGTGATAAGAAAACCACAGCCAAGAAACACACATGTTGCTGTGCATTATTTGGGTCTATATTGTATGTCATTTTTATATTGGGTTTTGTAATGGTTTCTTCTGTACTCCCCTGTTCCCCTGGAAAATGTATCATCCCAAGGTTTGTCTCTGCTCCTTTTCCCCTCCCATTCTCCCACACTGGAATGTAATCCAACTCTGTTCCACTCCCACCTTATCCCTGATTGGGTAGTGGCTTGTCCCCACCTCTAGCCCGTTCCCTCTGGATAAAAGCCAGGATACCACGTGGAGCTGGTCTCTTGGCTGGGGGACAGTGACCGGGCTCTTGACCCTGTGGGGGCAAGACCACAGGAGAAAGACTGAATAAAGCCCTGATTCCCCCTGGATCAAGTGCAGAGGCCCTTCCTTTTGCCATCAGCGGGCGTCTGCTCTCTCTAAAGGAAAAGGTTCACAGCCGCGCTGGGATCTATGGGTCCCTGAGGAAAAAAATCCAACTGTGGTTTGTCTCTCAAGCTAGCCGAGGCAAAAATGGAGCTGGGGGGCTCCGAGAGAGAGTCAGAGACACTACATATTATGAGCTTGTTTACAGAAAAGTGGAGTAAGTGAACCATCATAAGAGCAGATTGAAACCACTAAGAACAGTGGCCAGCACCTGGACTTCATATCAATCAATCACGAAGCAGGGGAACTTGGATCATGCCAGAGGGTCAGAGACCTGATGAAGACTCTCCTGACTTCATTCTTTGAGACCACTGACCCAATTCGAGTCCACCGACCCAATTCAAGAGAAGAACTGCGCACGGGTGAAGGACTAATAGCCTCTTTTTAATACAGAGTGGGGATGGGAGGTGCTGGGGTTATGCATATGTATTGTATGTAAGATTGTGGAAAATAAATAGAGAGCAAAGAGCCTTGTTTGGGGCGGCCACGCCTTTCAGAGATGATGCCCGTGCTGCCCGCCAGTGAATAAACATACCACTTGCTACCTTTAATTAGTTAGAGGGTCTTTGTCTGTGACTATATCAGTCTTCAATGACTCAATTGGCGAGCCAGCCAGGAGAAGGTTCTGCTCGGCTGGAGACCAGCTCAGGTGGAGGACCCCCTCAGGGCATCCCCGGGATACTCCTGGAAGAGTGGGCTTCACTGCCCAACCTGCTCATCCAGCAGCAGGCAAGAACTCCTGACTACTAAAACTGGAAAAAAGGGTATGTTTAGAAAAAATTGGAACAGTTTAAACAGTGACCTGTAAGGTGTACGCATGGTCAGGAAAGGCTGTTGGTAAATCGTGGGAGATGTCCCACGCACAACTTGTGCCTCTGTAGTGTGCTTGCAAGCTTGATTGGTATCTGGTCAGTTGTACTTGGTTGCCAGCAGAGAAAACTATTAAGCCGTTGTACCGGGCTGTGGAGGGCTTGGATTGTTATTGCTGGTAGAAGGGGATTTTGCCATTTGCTGTGCCATAGAGGGCTCAGTTTGCTAGCAATCTGGGGCTAGCAATTGTAAGGGCAAATCCTGATTTGAGGTTGTTACACTGTGTGAATGTGTCCTGACTGTGAGAATGATTGTGAGAGAGTTTGTTGAGACGTGCTACCAGCACAAAGTGATTGAGGTGTTTGGACCCGCGGTTCCGTTTTCGGGCGACTGAAATGGATGGGGAAAAACAAAGCTAAAATATACTCCCTCTAGCCACCCCCCGGCTCTAGCTAGCTCAGTTGTTCAGGGGTTTTGGGGAAATATATTTCAGAGAGACAGAATAAAGATTTCAAAAGAGTGGCTCTCACCCCCTGGCTTCTGTCCAAGCTTTATTCTCGATGTGATGTTCCAGGAGCCCGAGGACAGAGAGAGCGAACCAGGAAGAACCAGGGGCATATCTAGTTTTGGGCCAATGAAAGATATTGGCCCTGAGCCAATAGGGTCAGGAGTAGGTAAGATAGGGAAGAAGGGTTAAACTACATAGCACAGGCTTCAGGGGGACTCTGAGGGGAAAAAAACATTCCTCAGAGGAACACGACATCTCCCCCTTTTCTGTTTAAGAACATTAGAAGAAGAACATTAGGTTACACAGAATGTGGGTTTTCCCACCAATTACAATTGGTGGGGGAGTCAACCTGCTTTAGGTTTGCCAACTCTATGTGGTTGACTTCTGAGGTAGAAGGTATGAGACTATTGATAGCTTTGAAAATCAAACAGCGTAGGATCCCGAACGCTATTGTTACAAGGAAAAGAATAACAAGAAATAACAGAATTGTTTTAATTATAGAAGTCCACCACCCTGTAAGTCCCCAGCCTTTGAACAGTTCTTTGATCCAATCCTCAGATTCTTGCTTCACTTGTCCGATCAAGCTGTTTATGCTTCAAAGGGCAGCATGGATGTTTGGAGCTTTCGAGGTCAAGTTTAGGCAACATAGTCCTTCAAATTCCTGGCATTCATGTCCATGAAGTAACAAGAGATAATCTATAGCAGCACGGTTCTGGAGAGTGGCCTGTCTGGTAATTTCCTCATCTTCTAGGAGAGAGCTGATGGCGGTGGATGTTAAATTTGCCTGTTTGACTACCCAGCACTCTAGATGGCCCAATTCACCTAGAGCTTTGGCTGCTGTGACCCACAGAAGGAACAGGGACACAGCAACTCTTTTTGGCTTGGCCCAATGAAAAATTTCTGAATTACAATTTGGATCCAATTGGTCAGCACTCCTCTTTTGAATTTTGTTTGCCGATTTGTTTTTGTGAGTCCATTCACCAATTAAAGTTTGGTTGAGTGTCAATACAGACAACCGCCCTATGGTACATGGCCCTCCTAAAAGCCGAGATGGAATTCCTGCCCATGCCTGATCCCCACAAATCAAGAACAATCCCTTGGGGAGGCTTTTGGGTCTTGAGTGAGATGGGTTTTCTGCCTCAATATGGCTTATCAGATGACATAATCTTTTTGCAGAAAACTCCCCATGGTATTATTTTATATTGTGGTACTCATTAATGTTAGCTTTTGGGTAGACAGAAAATGTATGCAGTATGATGCAGGGGAGGAACCCAATAACTCTAATTCTTGGGGTTCCTGAGATACCTTGGGCGAACTTAGCAACCACTCCTCTAAGGGGTTCGCGATCATTCCAGCTTTCTGCTGATGACCCTTGTATGGTCGGAAGGTGTTAGGCACTGGAATTTCGTTGGACCTATGTGTGTCTAATCCTGCTGGAAATTCTCCAGCCTGTAATGGAATTCCTACAAGACAGGTGGACATAGGATTCTCTGTTGATGCAGTGGACAAACATATGTTTTCCTGCTGAAGTGTCTGTGCCAGGGTCACCCAGATGTTTTGATGCAGCTGAGGGATGATCCATGCAGCTGCCAGACTGTTCAGCAACAAGAAGATGACAACTTGTATGGGGTTCATCACAGGGTTGAGTGTGAGGTAGGCTTTCTCGAGAAAGAAAAACAAACATTTTTAAAAACATGTTAAAAGTTTCTGTTTCTGCCAGAAGGAGTCCACATCTAGGAAGATTCTTTTTCCTCCATCTGGAGGCGTCTTCTTTTGGAGGCAATGGCTACTTGCCTCTTATCCCCTTCTGCTGGAGCTGGATTTTTAGAGACAAAAGGTTTCACCCACTTCTGGGGAATCCACCGAGGGCCTGAGGGAGTGGCCACACACGCATAGCCACGACCCCAGGTCACGAGCTCATAGGGACCTTTGGTTTCCCAAGTTTCTGGATCCCTAATCATGACCGGTGGACGCTGAGACAATTTGAACTGATTGCCACTGTTAAAATGGCGTACCACTGATGGACTCATGTTTTCAAATGAACAGTTCAGACAATTGATGGTAAACATGGCTTTGCAGAGTTTCTCATGTGGAGACATCCCCACAGTTGTACTACTCTGTCTAGCCAGGACCTGTTTCAGCGTCTGATGTGCTCGCTCAACCACAGCTTGACCTGTGGGGGAGTGAGGGATGCCAGTTTTATGTTCCACTCCCCACTGCTGGACAAACTCCAGGAACCCCTTGGACGTGTACGCTGGGCCATTATCAGTTTTGATTTCTTTTGGAATCCCCAACACTGAAAAAGCTTGCACTAGGTGTTTCTTGGCATGTTCAGTCTTTCCTCCTGCATGGGCAGAGGCATACACTGCGCCTGAATGTGTGTCAATGCTTACATGAACATATTTGAGGCGACCAAAACTAGGAATGTGTGTGATGTCTGTCTGCCATACCTCACAACTGCCAAGGCCCTGGGAGTTAACTCCCATACCCATCGATGGCATTGCTTGGACCTGGCAGTTGAGACAGGTGGCCACAATGGCTCGAGCCTGGCTCCGTGTTAGCTGGAACTGACGGATCAGGCCTGGCACATTCTGATGGTATTGTTGGTGACTCAACTTTGCCTGTTGGAAGATATCTGGGAGATGTGCTTTTTCAACTGGTGCAGCAAGGGAATCTGCCTGACGATTCCCCTCTGCAATTTCACCTGGCAAATCAGTGTGTGATCTTACATGCATCACATAGAACGGTGTGGGAGATTAGGGACAGGCGGTCGAAAGATATCACGTTGTACGGGCAGACAGAACCCCTCCCTCAATTCTTAGTTGGTCAGTGTCCTTGATAAGCTAAGCAACACCTAACTTGTAACGTAAGCAGACGGATGTGATGTAGCAAAGAGGTGTTATAACTCCATGTAACCAGTTAATAAACGCCATTAGCCGTCCACCACACTGGTGCCTGTGAGCTAGTGGTCTGAGCAGCCTGGGTGTGGCTGCCGTGTCGTTCCTGGAACCAGGCCGCTACGCCTCAGCGGAGGTAACAAGTGGTGCCGAAACCCCTGGGAGTTGCCCGGGAGAACGGGAGTCGCCTGGACGGGTGAACGACGGCCGAGTGGCTGGCCCAGCTCGGCGGGAGGGATGCCTCCGGACCCGCGAGGAAGATGGAAGCCCTTGTGAAGGTCGTATCTCAGATTCATAAGCAGTGGGGAATTGATTGTAACGCAAAAGATTTTACCCTCACAGTGACGAGGCTTTTGCAACTTAGTATCATTGAGAGTTCGGTGGAAATTCTCCACCCAGATGTTTGGGATCAATGTACTAAGGCTCTTGCCGAAGACGCAATGTCTTCCGGCTCGGGGAAAACTCTTAAGGCATGGGGAAGGGTCTTAGATGCATTACAGAAGGCTTTGCATGAACAGGAGACCTGGAGAGCTGCTCGAAATTGTTTAAAAGTTTCCCCCCAATTGGGTATTGCAGCAGTGACGCAAACTTTCTCAGAGGAAACTGTTGTTGAGAATTTTCAGAGTGTAAAAGAATGCAGTCTGAATGTTAGTGATAATGTTCAGTGTGATGATAAAGCCAGTTCGGCTGAATGCATCGGCTCAGGCTCAGAAAATCAAGAGCTCGCTTCGGGGCCCCCGAGCTCAAGGTTGCTCATAAAAGAGATAAAACAGATGCGGTCATTTTACAACGGTCTAGCTGAAGAAGCTAGGAATGCTGAAAAAGCGGGGGAGGGACCTCCACCTTATGCGCCTCAAGATAGTGCTGATAGTGGGCTCGTTGCCAACGAAAACAAAGAGAGCTTGTTTGCTAACGCGGAGGCGCACGAGCAGAAAAAGGGAGGAGAGCGCAAAGAGAGAACTGAAGCCAATCTTTGCCAAAAAGCGCGTTTTTCTAGGGCGAGAAGCTCCCACAGCAGGAGGCGGGGGGAGCGCAGGTGCAGGGGGCAGCTCAGCCCCGAGAGAAAGGGGCGGGGGCCAAAGGAGAAGGAGTGGCCCAGCCCTGAGGGAAAGGGGCAGGGGCCAAGAGGGAAGGGACGGCCCAGCCCGGAGGGAAAGGGGAGGGGTCGGAGCCCGACCAAAAGGCTCCGGAGCCCGGAAACAGCGAGTCAGTCCACTTCCGACTTTGATTCGGACTCCAGCTGGGACTGGGACAGCCAGTCCTCTGCTGCCAGCTCTGGCTCTGGCTCCGGCTCCGACAAAGAAGAAGTAACAGTATATAAAACCAGTAACAACAATGTTTCTACTCGGGTTGAGGGGAAGTCAGAAAAAGAACGAACTCCCCTCACAGACTGGAGGAAGATACAGAGAGCCTGTGCTGATTGGAATCCATTGGCCAAACTAGCTTTTCCAGTCCGACTAGGGGGGGCAGGGGGAAACCAGAGAACATACCTGTAAATCCTAAAGATGTACAAGCAATTGTTAAAGCAATCACTGATAAAGGGATCAATTCAGCAATGGTTTCTACTCTCATTGATAGTGTTTTTGGAGGAGATGACATGCTGCCATTTGACATAAAGCAAACTTGCAGATTGATTTTCGATGGGGCAGGGATCATTATTTTTAAACAAGAGTGGGAGGACAATTGTGCGAAGCAACTCTCTCTGGTCACTGGTGCAGATCATCCTCTGTACGGCTCCAGCCTGCAACGGCTCATGGGCACAGACCCAACCATGATCACCCCCCAGGCACAGGCCGAGGGCCTACGGGCCCATGAGGTAATGACAACTACCCGTGCTGCCAGGGAAGCCATCCGCTCTGCTTCCATGGTCATTGCTAAACCATCATCATGGTCCACAATAAAGCAAAATGAGAGTGAAAGTTTTGCACAATTTGTAGACCAGCTCCAAGCAGCACTCGACTCCTCAGCTTTGCCTTCAGAGGCAAAAGGTCCGGTGTTAGCAGAGTGCCTGCGCCAACAATGCAACTCAGCCACCAAGGACATTTTACGGTCTTTACCACTCGGGTCCAGCATTGCAGACATGATCAGGCATGTTACAAAAGAGGAGCGATTTGCCCCAATTCAGGCAGCTGTCCATACCGCAATTACTAGTGTAATGGCGTGTTTTAAATGCAGCCAGGCATTTAAATTGGACGACCGTGCAAATTATTAGACTGCCACCTTCAGTACCCCAGCCATTCAAACCCTATCAGAATCTCGCAGCACGCAGACACAAGAGGGAAGCCACACTTGGCACCTCCTCATCATCCCGTCCTTTAGCCATTTACCTAGCCATTTACCTAGGAATGTGGGTCTGTCAACAAATCGGAATAACCCCCTGTGTGTACCTTAGTAAATTCAATAACCTTGCTGACTTTTGTGTCCAAGTTCTGATTGTTCCTAGAGTCCTGTATCACCAAGAAGAAGAAATGTATCACTTTTTAGAAGAAACCATCCAGCTCCGCAAAAGAGAAGTAATAACAGGTATAACCATTGCAATGCTCCTTGGCCTAGGAGCCACTGGCACAGCCACAGGTGTTTCAGCTCTCGTGACCCAACATCAAAGACTTTCTCAGCTGCAAATGACAATTGACGAAGACTTACTGAGAATTGAAAAATCCATCTCCTCTCTGGAAAGATCTATCTCCTCGCTTTCGGAAGTCGTCCTGCAGAACAGGCGAGGACTGGACCTCTTGCTCATGCAGCAAGGAGGCCTGTGTGCCGCCTTGAGAGAAGAATGCTGTTTTTATGCAGACCATACCGGAGTCGTGCGAGACTCCATGGCCGAACTGAGAGAAAGACTGGCCCAGAGAAAGAGAGAGAGAGAGGCCCAACAAGGATGGTTCGAGTCATGGTTCAATCAGTCCCCATGGCTAGCCACCCTTGTTTCCACCCTAATAGGCCCTCTCACCATGATACTCCTGACACTGATTTTTGGGCCTTGCATTTTGAACAAGTTAGTGTCGTTTGTTAGAAACCATTTAGAGAGAGTCGACATCCTACTTGTCGAACGCATGCAATTATCGTGAAGTGTGCTTGTTACTAACATTTTATACCACTTTTGTATCCTATTATACTAACCTTAACAACTTTTATATTTTTATGACATTTATACTTTTATAACATTTATATTTTTATAACATTTATATTTTTATAACATTTATACTTTTATAACATTTATACTTTTATACTTTTTACTTAGTCATGGGGGGGGGAAATGTGGGAGATTAGGGACAGGCGGTCGGAAGATATCGCGTTGTACGGGCAGACAGAACCCCTCCCTCAATTCTTAGTTGGTCAGTGTCCTTGATAAGCTAAGCAACACCTAACTTGTAACGTAAGCAGACGGATGTGATGTAGCAAACAGAGGTGTTATAACCCCATGTAACCAGTTAATAAACGCCATTAGCCGTCCACCACACTGATGTCTGTGAGCTAGTGGTCCGAGCAGCCTGGGTGTGGCTGCCTTGTCGTTCCTGGAACCAGGTCGCTACGCCTCAGCGGAGGTAACAAACAGATGTTCTCGATGAGAAATTAAATAAATTAGCTTTCAAAGCAATCTGAAGAGATGTTAATTGTCAATTTCTTTGAGCACAGCCTGCTCCGCTCTGGACACTACCCCCGCCACGTAAGCAGAGTCTGTTACCAAATTAATTGGTTCCGAGAACTTCTCAAAGGCTCTTACCACTGCAGCTAGTTCAGCCACTTGGGGGGATCCCTCCACAAACTCCACATCAGCTTCCCAACGCTGAGTCTGAGGATTTCTCCAAGTCATCACCGACTTGTGGGAAGCCCCGGATGCGTCCATGAACACTGTGAGAGCCTTGAGTGGTCTCTGACTCCTCTTCTCAAGAGGAATGAGGTGGAATTCCTCATTGAGCAACTTGTGAGACGGGGCATGGACTGATATTTGTCCCCTGTAGCTGTCCAGAGACAATTGGAGACTGGCATTGCTCTGGAGCAAATGCTCAAACATCTCTTTGGTCAATCTCTTGGGAGAGTTCCTTCCCTCCTTAGAAAGTTTGACCGGAAGGTGAATACATGTAAAGTCACAACCAGCCAGCTCACACAATCTCACCCTTGCCTTCTGAATCAGTTGAGCTATCAACTCTTGTGGCTCAGTGATGGTCTTGGATCTTTGGTGAGAGAAGAAGACCCACTCTATGATCAAGAGTGAATCTCTCTGCCCCTTGATCCATTGAAAAATCAAACCATGCAAATGTGCCAGTTTTCCTAGAACAATGAATTGGAAAGGTATGTTTGGCTCACATCGATGAGCCTGCCTCTCTGATAAGGCCTTCTGTACCTTTTCGATTGCTGTCTTTGCCTCTGGGGTCAGTTCCCTGGGAGAAACCAGCTCCCTCTCCCCCTTCAATAAATTGAAGAGAGGGTCTAAATCTTCATTTGTGAGGCCTAGCCAAGGTCTTACCCAATTCAAAGACCCACACAAAGAGTGGAGATCTGCTAGGGTTTTGGGATTACACTCAATTTCCAATTTCTGCGGAACAATGGTCCTTGCAGCTATTTGTAGACCCAGGTACTTCCAAGGTGGCATCCTTTGAACTTTATCTTCCTGCAATTGAAATCCAGCAGAGGTTAAAACCTTAACCACTAGGTCAAGTGTGTGTTGGAGTATAGAGTCATTGGGGGCACACACAAGTAGATCATCCATGTAGTGAAGGATGATGGCATCCTTTCTCTTGGCACGTACTGGTGACAGTAGTGAGGCTACGTACTGTTGGCATATGAGAGGACTAGATTTCAGACCTTGGGGAAGTACTTTCCAGTGATATCTCTTCATTGGGGCTTCTCAATTAATGGTAGGAACCGAGAATGCAAACCGTGGGGCATCTTCTGGGTGTTAGGAATTTGGAAGAAACAATCTTTGATATCTAAAACAGCCAATTGCCAGTCTCGAGGGAGCATTGTTGGAGAAGGCATCCCTGGTTGGAGTGGTCCCATGTCCTCTATAATTTTGTTTATTTCTCGGAGGTCATGGAGCAACCTCCACTTGTCCTTTCCCGGTTTCTTTATTACAAAGACTGGGAAATTCCAGGGGCTTGTGGTCTCTTCTAGGTGACCTTGAGCCACCTGCTCCTCCACAAGCTCCTCAAGCGCCTTGAGCTTCTCTTTACTCAATGGCCACTGTGCTACCCATCTTGGGTTATTGTCCAACCACTTTAGTTTGTGGGTAGGGTGCTCCACAGTGGCTATTTCCAAAAATCCTGGGGTGCCTTAGGAATGACCAATTGGACTCCCCACTGTGACATGGTGTCTCTCCCCCATAAGGGAGCCTTATATTCAGCAACGAATGGACGGACATTTGCCAATTTCCTGTCAGGTCCCTCAATTTGCACTACGTTTTTTGAGATTTTTGCCATTGTGATTCCTCCTATGCCCTGAAGTTTGCCTGCCACAGGTTGCAACTCCCAGTGTGATGGCCACATGCTTTCAGGTATAACGGTAACGTCTGTGCCGGAGTCGAGCACCCCCTCCACATGGAGGCGGTCTGACCCACGGGCTAAGTTACATGCCAGAGAAGGTTTGTTCTCCCCCACCACCTCTGCCCCGTAGACTTCCGGTGATTTTCCATCCACTAGGATCTCTGCCGGAATAGGAATGGCCTGGGCAAGAACTTGCCCCTCTACCAGGTAGAATGGTGGGTGCATGCAACATGCCATCAGCATGAAGCCTGTTATCTTTCCCTTAATGGTCATGGGAGCTACCTCAACCTCTAAGCGTGTGTGTGCTGTGTCCCCAATAACAAAATACTCACTGTTTGGTTCCATGTGGTTAACCTTCAAGTCCTGTGAAATGTTTTGCAGGTCCACTGTAATTACTGTCCAATCAGTAGATCTGAAATTAAAACCTTTGGTAGTCATGAGCCTATATCGGCCTCGTGGCTGCCATACCTTGTTAGTTGAACATTTGACATTTTTATTTTTCTGTGCTCCCACACCCTGCAACCTGCCCTCCCCCTTTTTTGTTAAGAGAGAGACATTTGCCACGGTATGGCCTTGTAAATGTCTTTTTTGGCGTGTCAAGGAGATAAAATCTGGGCTGCGCTGTGAATTCAGTTTTTTTGATTTTTGCACTTGCGTTTCTGGTTTTGTGGGCAGGCCTTGGCAAAGGGTCCTGGCCTTTTGCAGTGGTGGCAGATGATGAGCTGCAGCTGGTCTGATGACATCAGTTGCCTCCTTGCTCCTGGTGCTGCATCTGCCACAGGCTTTGGGTGTGTCAGTCCCGGATTCCTTTCAGGTGCACTGAAAAGTTCTGCTCTCCTGGTACAGGCTTCTATCATCTGTGCGAGACTAGGTGATGCGTCAAGGGGAAGGCTAAGGATGATTCTACGACAGGTCTCATTAGCATTCCTCTTAGCCCTCTCCTTAATCAATTCTGCCTGTACCACTGGGTCTTGCACTTGTCTTTCCACTTGACTTCTCAGACGGTCCACAAACTGCAAGAAATTCTCTGAAGGAAACTGTTTAATGTTAACATAACTGCTCTTTATCTCAGTTGCTGGAATTTGATAAAACATTTTTTTCTGCAGCATTACAGATCTTATCTAAAACTAACTTGGATAACAATCGGGTTTGCTCCTCCAGAGCACTAAAATGACCTTCACCATGTGATATATGTCCTAAATTTAATTCGTGTTAAAAGATGTAGGATGTAATTCAACCCCTATAAATAAAAGTTTTGTTTCTAATTCAGTATACTAAGAGTTAACTCAGACGAAAGCGGCCCAGATAAGGGTACAGGAATTTCTTTTGTCAGAAAAGACATGGGAGGGACACGAGGAAACTATGATCGGAATTACCCGAAAAAGGGACACAAGGATGCCTCTGCCGGGAATCGTTAAGGGGAGAACAAAGACAACGGAAAAAGGAGATGGGAGCCCGGAGAACCAGATGATTACATCAGATCGATATCTCATCCGTCTCCTCCAGAAATTAACATCTTCACGCCACACTGGGATCCGACGATTAAAGGCATTGTCCTCTCGAGCAACCCTATTCAGAATCCCAGAACTGGAACATGAATGTCTAATGAGGCTATCTCAGAAGGAGGAACCTCGAAGTCCCGAGTTTCTCTTAGCGATCCAGTGTATAAAAAGAGACTGCTCCAAGCCAGAAATGTGAACTTGGGGGGTAACATACTGGCTAAGTGTGTTTCCGCGTTCATCCAGCGCTGATCCCGGGCTCGACGCTGTCCTTTTAATTGTGGCTGTCCGAGACTGTCATTTTGTCTCTCAATAAAATTCCAAAATTTTGATTTATCGAATTTGGTGAATCGTATTTATTACAACCGCACAAATGGTCATGTGTGATGTCATTGTAATCGCTGTCCTGAGCATCAGGAGTTTGCTGAATTTCCTGCAATACTGTTTTCAAAGCTTTTTTCCATAATCCTTCCCATAGGTCATACTCTGAGGGAGTTAATAGGCATCTGAATAAATCTTTAATGTCACTGGGTACCATCTCATTTGAATTGAAGGTAGCTTTCATCATGCCCTTAAATATTTCACTGGATCTCCCAAACTGTTTCTGCATTTTACACAGGTTTTTTATCTTGGTAGGAAAAAGGGTGGTACTCTCTGAGCACATGCCGTTTTCCAACATATACTACAGGGGCTACAGATGGAATGCCTTGCTGATCATTATTCTGAGTTGCTAAATATCCTGCTGCTTCTCCATTGCCCAGGCAGCCAGGGGGTGTTGTTCCCCCCCCCCCCTCCCTGGGGTCCAGCAACAGGCAGCTCCTCCCTCCTACCCCGGGGCCCCAGGTTAAGCTCTTCCTTAGCCCTTGCTGAGGAGGGACCACTCCTCCCTCCGCGGCTACGGCTACGGGCTGGCAGCTGCTCTTCAGTATCTTTTCCCCCAGCCACGCTGGGACTGGTGATTGCAAGAGATCCTCCCCCCTCCCCCTTTTCGCGGCCACTCGGAAGGAGGAGGAGGCACTGGGGGGAAGGGTGGGGTGGGGGATTGGGTGAGAGATATGGAGTTGGGGCGGGGATTGGGGGGAAGAAGGGATAGTGGGAAGGAGGAGGAAGAATATGGCATTCGCCCTCAGGGGCCACAGTGTGGTGCGGGCCTCCCAGGGACTCATCCACGTAACCAGAGCCCGGAGAGGAAAACACTGCATCTTGCTGAGAAAAAACAGGTGGGAGAGGAGAATATAAGGAAAATGGGTGGGTTCGAAGAGCAGAATTTAGTGTGGAATTAGGGAATCCCTGCTTCTCGGGAACAGGGAATTGCTGAGAGGTTTTGCATGACTGTCTCCTGTTTTCTGCTTCTAACAGCTTCTTGCGTGCTTGTAAGAATATTGGAATAAATAAAGAAATTTTTTTTCACCATTTTCAACCTTTAAAGTTATTAATTTTCCGACATCATCCCAAAATGAAACAGAATTTATATCTTGTAAAGCAGAATCTGGGATCTCTGCTGACAGCCAGCAGATAAATTTTGTTAACAACTTATTAGAGATTCTTACACCTGTTAAAATGTTTCTAAGTTGTTCAAAAGCACTCTTTTGATTAATAGATAGACATATGCCCACGTTTCTGATGTTTTAAAAGGCAAACTGTTCAAAAAATCTAACCCCTGATGTGAAAAAAACCCTAAAAGACGCCGCTGCGTCCCGCTCGCCCCCGAGATAAGAGGGAAGGCGGGCTGGCCGCGGCCCAGGGTGGCTCTCTCTAGCCGCTTTTCCCGACTGCGGGGACACGGGTCGGGGGGCGTCCCGGCGCTGGCCTCTGTCCCGGGACCTTCCCATACCTAGTCCACCCCAAAAAACGCGGTCTCCCCCCGTACGGAACGCCAGCCATTCCGCAGAGAAAAAAAAAAAAAAAAAAAAAAAAAGGAAAAAAAAAACCTAACCGCTTTATGAAACACACGGCCGCCCAGGGGCCTAGTGCCCTCCCACTATTAAACTAAAGGGATCTTCTAGCGGACCCTGGGGCACGGTGCTGCTGTGTCAGGGTTTTCCATCTCAGGTCGACTCACTTTTATCATGAAAGCGAGCTCCCGACCTTTGCTAACACTCCCAGCTGTGCAAAAGCAGTTGATAGTTACCAGGTAGTCGTACCTCCCAACAGCTTTTTTTTTTAACCCCGTGAAATAGGGTGTCACGCTTCCTGCGTGGGCTTATTAATATTTTATAACAAACCCACGTTGGGGAAAAACTGAAATATACTCCCTCTAGCCACCCCCCGGCTCTCGCTAGCTCAGTTGTTCAGGGGTTTTAGGGAAATATATTTCATAGAGACAGAATAAAGATTTCAATAGAGTGGCTCTCACCCCCTGGCTTCTGTCCAAGCTTTATTCTTGATGTGATGTTCCAGGAGCCCGAGGACAGAAAGAGCGAACCAGGAAGAAACAGGGGCATATCTAGTTTTGGGCCAGGGAAAGATATTGGCCCTGAGCCAATAGGGTCAGGAGTAGGTAAGATAGGGAAGAAGGGTTAAACTACATAGCACAGGCTTCAGGGGGACTCTGAGGGGAAAAACCATTTCTCAGAGGAACACAACACAAAGCAAGTGGGGTGTATGAAAACCCTTAAAGCCCCCTCCCTGCTGTGACTGTGGTGTGTGTGTTTTGGTTACCGGGACGGTATTCACTGTAACTGTATTTTTGAGGCAACATCCATCTTGTGTTAAAAGTAATAAGTGCAGCATATGCTGAGTGAAAGAGTTGATTAGCCTCTGAGAGCTGAGGCGTGAATGCTTTTGAAGTAAATTGAAGACAGCAAAGGACAGGACCAGTTTTGCAAGAAGGAATAAAAGCCCTTGACAAGAGCTTGGTTGTGATTTTAGGTATGGAGACTGTTTGTAGATTGTTGGAATTAAAATAAGGGTAACTTCAGTCTGAGAACTCAATCTGGCCAGATGAATAAAAGGAATTCTTTTACCTCAGTGGTTTGGGCTTGACTTGTGGGACTTTGTGAATTTAATAAACTGGTGGATAGACAAAGAAAACGAGAGAATATATTTAGAAGGCTTATATCAGATGTTTACTGGGAGACTAGTGGCTCTGGATTGGGAGCAACAGGCTGTGGAGAATTTAGAAAGTCTAGAAGGAGTGAATGGAATAGCTTGTATTTTTGGGAATTTTCCTGCAGCTTTTGGTGCATCTAGAGGTTGTCACTGTGCCTGGGTGCTTTTGCAGTGTAAAATTTGTGCAGGATGTTACTATTGTTCTTCTCCTAACTGGTACAGAGAATGTGCCCAGTGTAAACAACAGCTCCTTGATCGAGCTGATTTAGAGCAAAGATTTTAACACATTTAGTAAAGCAATTTCTATTTCAACTCCAGCTCCAGTTTTAACCAAATCAATTTTTATTTCAACTCTGTCTCTAGCTCTAAGCACAGCTGAATCAACTCTGATTTCTATTTCAAGTTCAGCTTCACCTTCTATTTTATCCCCTACTCCGACTACTCCACTTACTCCTGAATCTCTCCCACTGCCCAGCAGTGATAGTGGGGAAGAGGAGCCCTCTCCAAAGGGTCCTACAGCATCCCAGACTCAGAAACAAACCAAAGAAGAGGAGATCAAAAAGAGGAGGCAGTGGTTGCTCATGTTAAGGAAAACTGAGGTGAACGGGAGGATCTTACCCTAGGAGACCCTCTAGTTATGAAACTAGGGAACAAAGAAAATTTTTTGCATTTGAATAATAAACTCAATTCACATGGACAGTGCTTCTGCAGGAGTTCAAAAAAATTTGCCCACCTTGTTTGGAGAACAACTAGCAAAAGATCTGGAATCCTGGGAAGCTCCATCAGGAGGACAGCTGTTACAGTATGTGGACGACCTCCTGATAGCTACCAAAACTCAAGAGGCATGTCTGGAGTGGATGGTAAGCCTCCTAAATTTTTTGGGCCTACAGGGGTATCGCATATCCCAGAAGAAAGCCCAGATGGTGAAGCAAACAGTTATTTATTTAGGCTACAATGTTAGTACTGGACAAAGAATCTTAGGATGAGATCACAAGGAAGTAAAATGCCTGATGCCAAAACCCCAGACAGTAAAAGAACTGAGAACTTTTCTAGGCATGACAGGGGGTGCAGACTGTGGATTTCTAACTATGGGTTGTTAGTTAAACCTCTGTATGCCTTGATCACAGAAGGGAGCAGGGATCTCCAAAAGAAACAACGCAAGCCTTCGACCAGCTAAAGAAGGCCCTCATGTCAGCTCCAGCCCTGGGACTTCCAGACGTGAGTAAATCATTCTTTTTGTTTTCACACGAGAAGCAGAGGATTGCCTCGGGAATACTAGCACAAAACCTGGGCCCGTATCGCAGGGCAGTTGCCTAAGCAGCTGCATGCAGCAGCTAAGAGATGGCCAGGGTGCCTCAGAGCCATTGCAGCAGTGGCAGCGAACATCCAAGAAGCATGCAAGTTCACCCTAGGCCAGAAGATGACCGTGCTAGTATCCCACACAGTGTCTGCAGTTCTAAAAGTGAAAGGGGGACATTAGCTCTCCCCACAGAGATTCCTGAAGTACCAAGCCATAATGGTAGAACAAGATGATGTTGAGATTGTGGTAACTAACATTGTGAATCCAGCTTCCTTCCTCAGCGGGAGTATGGGAGAACCAGTGATCCATGAGTGCCTGGAGGCCATCAAAGCCACCTACTCCAGTTGCCCGGATCTGAAGGATACCCTGCTTGAGAATACTGAGACCTGGTCCACCGATGGAAGCAGCTATGTCATCAGTGGAAGAAGGCATGCCGGGTATGTGGTTACCACAAGATGAGAGGTAATAGAGTCTGGACCATTACCAACCAACACCTCAGCACAGAAGGCTGAAATAACTGCCTTAACTTGGGCTTTAGAGCTGGCAAAAGGAAAGAAAGTTAATATCAACACAGACTTAAGGTATGCATTTGGGGTAGTTCATGTACATGGAGCCGTCTGGAAAGAAAGAGGACTGTTGAATTGACAAGAAAAAAAGTATTAAACATGCACAAGAGATAATAAAACTGTTGGAGGCAGTCCAGCTACCTGAAAATGTAGCCATCATGCATATCAAGGCACACCAAAAAGTGAGCTCTGAATTGGAGGAAGGAAACGAGCTGGTGGACAGAAAGGCAAAAGAAGCAGCTAGAGGTTAGGTAACTGTTGAAACTGTTGAGGCAGCCTTAATTCCAGATGAGCAAATTTCCATTGAAGGTAAGCCAAATCACAGTATAAAGGACAAGAGGTGTGGGCTATTACCGATAAAAGGAAAGGAAGACTTATGTTCCCCTCTTACATGCTATAGTCATTAGTGAAAGAGGAACATGAAAAAACACATTGGGGAATAGATGATTTGTATAATTATTTGAAGGATAGAATCATAGCTAGAAATTTGTAAAATATAGTAATTTAGGTGACTTGCCAATGTAGCCTTTGCCTCCAAACTAATCCCAAAAATAGTTTTAAACCAAAGCTTGGGCAAATTGGGAAAAGATACGTACTGGGCAGCAGTAGCAAATTGACTTTTTTTTGGAACTACCCAGGAAAGGAGGGTACTGATACCTATTGGTGTTAACAAATACCTTTTCAGCTAAAAGCGTGCCCGAGCAAAAGAGCCCTCAGTTCTTGTTACAATACATCTCCTGTGTTGAATATTCTAGTTTACACTAACCAACCAGTACAAGACACAAATGCTACAGAATTTACATACAGCCTGTAGGAACTACTACATTACCATAGTGTGCCACATTCCGAACCCTAAAAGCTAGTTTCTAAACTCCTTTTCCCTGCTACCTTGGCAGGGCCCCTCCCCCTTGGACCCTTTGCATCCTTTTGTCTGTTAGGGATATTGCTCAATCAACAGGTCTCTTGCCTTCAGCTAACTCAATCACTGTCTTCTGGCTTGGCATCCTACATCTCAAAGCTTGCTCTCATTTCTATTTCACTCATGAGTTTCATGCTGTTAGAATCTTTTGCCAAGCAACCATATTTGTAAGGTTTTCCTGTTTCATCCTCACCAACAGTATAGTAATTCAGGTGACTTGTTAATGTAGCCTTTGCCTTCAAAAAAATCCCCAAATTATTCCTAAACCAAAGCTTGGGCAAATTAGGAAAGGATACGGACCTGGGCAGCAACGGCAAATTGATTTTTCAGAATTGCCCAAGAAAGGAGGGTACGGATACCTATTGGTATTAACAGATACCTCTTCAGGGTAGCCAGAAGCTTTCCCTACCAGAACTGCCAAAGTGCAAGAGGTAACCAAAGCCTTGTTACAAGCAATGATACCACACTTTGGAGTCCCAGCCACAGTGTTTTCAAATAAGGGGCCACATTTTATTTTACAAATCAGCCGCCATTTAGGCATAGACTGGGAAGTTCATATTCCATATCATCTTCAGTCAAGCGGCCAAGTAAAGAAAATTATAAGATTGGGACAAGAAGCAAAGTTACCTTCACCTCTGGCTCTTCCATTAACATTATTATAAATTCAGAAAAGAAAAACTAAGCCCCTTTGAAATATTGTGTAGAAGGCCATATGAAATTTAAGAAAGGACAACACCCACTCAAGTAGAGGAAGAAACCTTACATATGGGCTAAAATAAACAATTTTGCTTTTACCCAGGGGGAAGGGGCTAGAGGCAGGGACAAGCCACTACCCAATCAGGGATAAGGTGGGAGTGGAACAGAGTTGGATTACATTCCAGCGTGGGAGGATGGGCTGGGAAAAGGAGCAGGGACAAACCTCGTGATACATGGTGGTACAGAAGAAACCATTACAAAACCCAATATAAAATGAAATACAATATAAACTCAAATAATGCACTACAACAATTAAACATGCACAAGAGATAATAAAACTGTTGGAGGCAGTCCAGCTACCTGAAAAGACAGCCGTCATGCATATGTGAGCTCTGAATTGGAGGAAGGAAACAAGCTGGCCGACCGAAACACAAAAGAGGCAGCTAAAGGTGAGGTAACTGTTGAAACTGTTGAGGCAGCCTTAATTCCAGATGAGCAAATTTCCATTGAAGGTAAGCCAAAGCACAGTAAAAAGAACAAGAAGCTTATTGAGAAAGAAAATGGAAGTTATAATTAAGAAGGGTGGATTATTACAGATAAAGGGAAAGGAAGGCTTATGGTCCCTTTTTACATGCTATAGTCATTAGTGAAATAGGAACATGAGAAAACACATTGGGGAATAGATGGTCCATATAATTATTTGAAAGATAGAATCATAGTGAGAAATTTGTATAGTATAATAATTTAGGTGACTCACCAATGTAGCCTTTGCCTCCAAACTAATCCCAAAAATATTTCTAAACCAAAACTTGGACAAATTGGGAAAAGATATGGACCTGGGAAGCAATAGCAAATTGATTTTTTTTGGAACTACCCAGGAAAGGAGGGTACTGATACCTATTGGTGTTAACAGATACCTTTTCAGAGTGGCCAGAAGCTTTCCCTACCAGAACTGCCAAAGTGCAAGAGGTAACCAAAGCAGTGTTACAAGAAATAATACCACACTTTGGAATCCCAGCCACAATGTTTTCAGATAGGGGGCCACATTTTATTTTTAAAATTGTGTACAAATTAGCCGCCATTTAGGCATAGACTGGGAAGTTCACATTCCATATCATTCTCAGTCAAGCGGCGAAGTAAAGAAAACAAGAAGCAAAGTTACCTTGGCCTCTGGCTTTTCCATTAGCATTATTATTAATTTGGACTAAGCCAAGAGTAAAAGAAAAACTAAGCCCCTTTGAAATATTGTGTGGAAGGCCATATGGAATTTAAGAAGGATGGCCCTAAATAAACAGCTTAGAGAAATAAAGAAACGTGGCTGGGGCTCAAACCAGAGAACTAGATGGGCCAGTACATAATGTACAACCTGGGGATTACATATACATTAAGTCTTTTGCAGAAAAAACTTTGGAACCACAGTGGGAGGGGCCATTCCAGGTGCTCCTCATCACCTTTACTGCAATCAAGATCAAGTAACAAAGCACCTGGATCCATCACTCCCAAGTGAAGAAAGCTCCTGAGGGACTCTGCAAAGTTATTGTCCTGGTTTGGAGACAAATTTGGGGGAAAACCCCTGTATAGGATCCCTCTGGGAAGCAAACCCAAGTGGCCCCTCCCTCCAACCAGTCCAAAAAAAAACCTCTTTGGAGAAAAGTGGAAAAAGCTATTTTACTAAACAAATAAAGTGCATACAAGTATAAAGAATGAATAATATGAAACAATAAAACCTCTCCTTCTGAAGTGAGATGGCAAATTGAGAAAGTCCTTGCTGTGGATGTAGCTCGGCTCTCTCTCAGTCTCTCCTCAGTCCCAGTCCCTCCGGCGCTGCTGGAAAATGCCGAGGTCCAGGCCCCGGTGGGCCGCAGGTGCAGCCCCCCAGTGCTCCCCTGGGTTTTCAGTCCAGAGCATGTTTAAACAGTTCCAAGAAAAAGGAAAAAAAAAAAAAAACAGTCCAGGGAACTTCTCTGCCCTAGCTAGCTGAAACTAACTAAAAGCAAAAAAAAAAATCTCTGTCCTGCAGTCTCTCCAAGCCTCTGCCGAACACACCGTCCGGAGCAGAAGAATGTGGAGGAGTCAGGCAGTTTTCTCAAAACAAACTCCGCGCTTCTCCTTGCTCTTAGAACCAGTCTTAAAGGCACAGGACTCAATATACAGCACAAACAGAACAGACGATTGGGGATACAAGCATCATAAAGTTACCCTAGGACAGTTATACCGGGTGAAAATGAACTAAAATTAAAACTTTCTTGGAAAAATAAATAGGGTGTGGGTAAAATGATAAGTATAACATAGCAACTCTGAAAAATAGGAAAGCTTGTAATTGTAATAGATAATCAAGTAGGTATAGCCTGGAAAGTTGTGGCATTTATGACCATTGCTATAGCCACAGCTAATGCAGTACCACTGCATTATAATGTGACTGGTAGATATATAAGTGCTGAGGGAAAGCTTATGATTTTGTCTCCCATAAGTCTCTGATTCAGATGCTAAAAGTTACAAATGCAACGGTGTAGGAAGGTTGGGGAAACTTAATTTAACTTGTGCATTTGTAACTTTGTCAAAATTGAAGGATGTAATTTTTCCTATCAGGCACCTGTTGTATCCCACCAACATATAAAGGCAAACTTGACTACTGTTCAAGAAATACTGCCTGTGCCTATAGAGATGAACTTAACTTTGGTTGCACAACTATTGAAACACCATGAAAAAAAAATTTTTTAGAAAGAAAGAGAACTTTGGTTACAATACATCATGACACAGGCTATACAGAGAGTATTTAAAGGTTGGAAGAAGGCCCATCCCATCATTGGTGGGGTGTGCTTTCGGGGTAGTCACCAGCTGCAACTGGTTTGCTAAATACCTTGGTTTATTTGATTATTGTTTTGTTTATTTTAGTTGGTATAAGTTTGATTTTGTTTGTTATAATACTTGTTTGGAATTGGAAAATGCTGAAGCGACTAGCAGCTTTAATATCAAGAGCATATGGTACGGTCTTAAACGACCACTACTTTACAGTTTTGCTAGGTGAACAAAATCTACATATTAGTAAAGAATTTACTAACTTTGAAGAAGGAGTGGGGAAATGAAAGATGATTTTAAAGAGTTAAGATTTTAGCTAAGGGTTAGAAGCAATTTATATTGATCAAGATGTAAGTTAGATTAGTAAATGGTAGGTTAATGATTATTAGATGCCCAAGCTAGAGCTAACTGTTGTATTATGAGCTTGTTTATAGAAAAAGTGGAGTAAGTGAACTGTCATAAGAACAGATCGAAACCACTAAGAACAATGGCCAGCACCTGGACTTCATATCAATCAATCACGAAGCAGGGGACCTTGGATTGTGCCAGAGGGTCACAGAGACCTGATGAAGACTCTCCTGACTTCATCCTTTGAGACCACCGACCCAATTCAAGAGAAGAACTGCGCATGCATGAAGGACTAATAGCCTCATTTTAATAGAGAGCGGGGATGAGAGGTGCTGGGGTTATGCATATGTATTGTATGTAAGATTGTGGAAAATAAATAGGGAGCGAAGAGCCTTGTTCAGGGTGGCCACGCCTTTCGGAGATGACTCCCGTGCTGCCCAGCGGTGAATAAACATACCACTTTCTAACTTTAATTAGTTAGAGTGTCTTTGTCTGTGACTATATCGGTCTTCAATGACTCAGGGCCTCTTCCTCAGGTATTACAAAACCCAAAGTCAGCATGTTTAAAAATGTCTTTATAGGAGCCTCTTCAGCTCATATTGGTTTTACCTCCCCTTGTTAAGTGATTACAAATTTTTCCATACTCAAAAAGACAATTTACAAAGGATAGTTTAAAGCTTATACTACAAAGTAAATTACTTGCAAACAATTACAATTTTATTGGCAAAAAATAAACTGTTAGCTAAAACCCTACTGTCTTATAGTTGCCTTATTAAACCTCACTTCCATGCTTTACTTAGCTAATGTTATATGTGTATATGATAATTCGTGCAAATAAAATTGTCACATATATTTTTATGTACTGTTAAAATATACTCTTATAAGCTTTAAAACTCATAAGCCAGAGACTGCAACATAATGTCAAAACCACCTGGACAAAGGAGGAAGGACTTCATTTATAATAAAATAAGTGTGGCCAGCTCGGAGATGGACCATCCATCAAGGTGATCCGAGGAACGCCCGGGCGATGAATATGTGATAAATATCTGGAGACTGAATTACCCAGGGCCATCAGAGAGATACATCTCAATGCCGGATTCTGGGAACACGATCACAGGTGTTCATCACTTTCCAGACATGCTTTGTTCAACTTGCCACAGGGAAAGAACTCCTCATGAATACGTGTAGTCCGAAACAGAAGAAAAGGGACTCAGCCTCGGGCAAAAAAAATGTATAAAAATCGCTCAGACAGGACAGTCTGTGTGGAGCACAGGGGACCTTCTGCTGCAGCGGTCAAACCTGTGTCTCACCCAGCGCCGACACCCGGGCTCGGCACTGACCTTTTTTTCTTTTTGATAGTGGGTTTTTTTGTCGTTGCTCTCTAAAATTCTATTTGGACTTTTTTATAATAAATTTCCTTCAATTAATAAATTGGAGCGTTTTTCATTTATAACAATCTTGGTGGCCTGTACGGGGATCCAATCTAGGGGAGTCAGGGGGACCCTTTTTTGTCTGGGCGGTGCACCGCCGATTTTGGCAGCCGGACAGGATTGGGGAGTCCTGTAGAACCAATCAGATCCTGGACCCAGAACCAAAACCACTATCAAAAAAGGGGATAAAACGGGCCCAGAGCTCTCGGGAACTCGGAGCAGAATCTCCAAGGCCGCAGGGTTTTTTTCACTCATAAAAATCTACCTGCACGAAGAATCCACTCGGGAAAAAGGACCGTAAGTATTGCATGGTTGAGTGAGGGGTGATCGAGCATGTGTGTGAGACATGACACGGTCACGAGGCGAGAGCAGACCCCAAAAGCCGCAGTTCCACTATCCTGTGAGGGACGTGGTCGGTTACGGGGGAAGTGAGAGGAATCGGGAAAACTCATTTCACGCGTAATGCCTGCAACTCGTGGAGTTCAGGGGATCGATCACGGGCGGATCGAGGAGGGAAGGTACGTTCTTAGGTGTTTTAAGAACTGGTAAACCTCTTCGGTCCAGGACTTTGGAAGTCCAGGAAAAGAAAGAAGGTAAGAGAGCTCACCACCAGTCGTAGGTCCACAGAGCGGTTCACTGTGCGACTGATAGGCTGGTAATATTCAATTGGGATTGACTAAAACCACGGTATCAACCGGGGCTGATCTATGGACTTCGTTCAAGGAATTAAGGTAAGCAAGCTTGTTTAACTATAGGGGAAAAAAAAAAAAAGAAAGAGTAATATTCTGGGAAAATCTCAGGGAAAACCTGGTAAAGGGCAGCGGGACTGCTTACCAGAAATCCCAAGGGGGAGCCCGTTGGGGTGGATGCTGGGGCACTGGGGATACTGCCCCGAGAGACAGAGGAAATCCAAGGAGAAGATGATTCATTACTGTGTGGAGGTATGGGGGAACAGGGAAATTGGAAAATATCAGTTTTGGCCCACATTTGGCACATTTGATACAAGAATGTGTCAGGCATTATATGATAGTGTATTTGAGGAGGGGAGGAGTTGGACTGTGCCAAGTTGTGGGAGTGTGCTGATGCCCGGCTATTCCCAGTCCGAACTCAGGACTGTGGAGTGGACCGGGGTGACACCTGGGAGCCCTTGGGCGGCCTTCCACCCCCGTGCCTGGAACGGGTCCGGGCCCCGGTGCCCGCACCGGCGGGTCGCCCGCCTCGGCCCGCACAGGCGCCGGCGCCACTGCGTGGCGTGCGGCCCTCGGCTCCGGCGGTGCCGGACCCGCCGGGTCCTTCTCGGCCCCCGCCTGTGCCACGGCAGGCGTGTGGTCCCGGGCGCACACTCCCCGCCGGAGGGGCTGCCTCTCCTCCGGCCAGCAGGACATGGCGCGGGGCGCGGAGGGAGAGCCGTGGCGGCGGTGAAGGGGGGGACAGGCCCGGTCTCTGCCCCCTAGGGGAGGTGCCGGCCGCTCCCGGAGTCATCGGCTATGTGGGCGTGCCAATCAATACGGGAGACGCGGGGGCCTTCAGGGGGGAAATGGGAAGGTTGATGGATGACCCCCTGGGAGTGGCGGAGAGGCTGGATGAGTTTTTGGGGAACAGTATCTATTCGTATGATGATATCTGTGCCATTCTAAGGTCATTGTTCAACGCCGAGGAACGGGACATGATAAGGCAAGCGGCAATAAAGGATTGGGAACATAGGGATCCCCAAGGGGGCGAGCGGGGCCGAGGGGTGGCTGGAACAAAGGCCATCATGGAATGCCCAGGCGGAGGAGGATCGGCGCAAAATGATCGAGCTGAGGAACATGGTAATACAGGGAATTCGGGGGGTGGTACCAAAGGGGCAGAACATCAGCAAAGCATTGGGGGAATGCCAGGAGAGGGATGAAACACCCACTGAATGGCTGGAGCGGTTAAGAAAAAGTCTCCAGATGTATTCGGGCACCGACCCTAATTCTCCTGTCGGGGGGTATTTTGCTGAAAACATAATTTGTTGCTAAATCGTGGGAGGACATACAGAAAAAGCTTAAAAAAAATAAATAGAGAATTAGCAGGAGAAAAGTCTCTGAGAATTGTGAAGGGAGGCACAGGAAGTTTATATGAGAAGAGATGAAGAAAAGCAATTCCTTTCTGATGAGAGTCAACTGATTGACTTCTAGCCTGGCCAGTGGGATTGAGAGGTGGTAACCTTGCTCTCTAATCCCTGGTCATTCTTCAAAATCTATACAAGCGAGGTCTTTGTAAATAATAAAAAAGTTCTTCAGCCTTCTTCTTGGAGTCACAGAGTGTGTATCATTTTCTCTTCATGTCCTCTAGTGACAGGCACCTGTCATGTTGTACCAACATATAAAGGCGGACTTGACTACTATTCAAGAAATATTGCCTGTGCCTACAGGGATGAATTTAACTTTAGTTGTACAATTAGAAAAACACTATGAATTAAGAGAAAGTCTTAAAGAAATTACAGATGAAAAAAAGAGAACTTTGATTACAATACATCATTACACAGAGACTATACGGAGTATTTAAAGGTTAGAAGAAGGCCCATCCCATCATTGGTGGGATGTGCTTTCTGGGTGGTCACCAGCTGCAACTGGTTTGATCAATACATTGTTTTATTTGATTATTGTTTTGTTTATTTTAGTTGGTATAAGTTTGATTTTGTCTATTATAATACTTTATTGGAATTGGAGAATGCTAAAGCAACTAGCAGACTTCACTTTAATATTAAGAGCATATAGTACAGTTTTAAAGGACCCCTACTAGACAGTTTTGCTAGATGAAGAAAAATCTACATATTAGTAAAAGAATTTTCTAACTTTGAAGAAAGATTGGGGAAATGAAAGATGATTTTAAAGAGTTAAGATTTTAGCTAAGGGTTAGAAGCAATTTATATTGATCAAGATGTAAGTTAGATTAGAAAATGGTAGGTTAAGGATTATTAGATGCCCAAGCTAGAGATAATTGTTTTTTTTGAGAATGTTTATAGAAGAAAGTGGAGTAAACGACCCATTATAAGAACAGATTGAAACCAGTAAGAACAATGGTGTCCTAGGTTACAATGTAAGATGTGTCCAAAGTATTTATTCTATCACCATCTACATGAGCTGTTGAGACTAGGTTGGGCAGTGTTTCCCTTGCCCCCTCCTTCTACACTATCTTCTGTTAATGGGCCATCAATGCTGTGCTGCATGACTCATATGTAACTCCCTCTGAGAGCTATCTCTGTTTAATAGGCAATCAAGGACCCATTGCAAGACTGATAAAATGATATCAGCCCATTGTGAGATGCTCCAACCAGGGGGAGGAGCCAAGCATTCCCACCTGGATATAATCTGGGATTTGGGACAGCACAGGCAGCCTTACCCACTGAATTCCCAGAGGACAAGAACTACCAGACCTTTCTGCGGGAACACTGCTTCAACAAGACCGCTTTATCTAGACTGCTACCACCACGGTTTCAGGTTGTATTCTGACTCTGTCAGTGATCTTTTGTACTATTGCATGTGTTTTATTTTATTTTATTTTACTTTTTTTTCTCTCCTATTAAATTGTTTTCTGTGGCTTGGAGTCTCTCGCTGGTTTTGCCTTCAAGCCAGCACATATATTTTGGCACCCTATGTGGGGCAAAAGGTACTGAGAAGAGTCAGAATTACAATTTTGTAGTGAAAAAAAAAAAACAGCTGTCCGCTATGATGCTCAACATGCTTTCATATCTTTTTTACCTAGCTCTCTACATTTTCCCGCACATGGGGCAGTATTTGCCGGTCTTAATGCTCATGTGGAGACCAGGGTATGGTACCAAAATTGCTTTATTGGTCTATTATGTTTATTGTATGATAACCTCTGAGGCAATGAGCATCATTCGGAATATATACTCTATTTTGTTTGCTTGTCCTGGTCCAGAATGCTACATCTGGGCTCTCAACAATTGCACCCAGCCCCTGTGGGGAGGGGTAAAGAATGATTTTTTTTTCCGGTCTTTTAGGCTTGGCACAACAGTTTTCGAAAGTATTGAGTTCTCTCTAGGTGCCAAGGAGAGCATAATGTTGTTGTTGGTTCTGCTTTGTCTTCTCTGCATGGCCTGCACCATGCTCACCATGCTTAGAAATCAAACAACACATGGAGTGGTGCAGCGTCTCCTTGAGGAGGAGGGAAAAAGAAACAAATGCATAACAATGGCATCCGTGTCTACACGAACTATCACAGAGGAAACAGTATCCGCATCTACTCAGACTGTCACAGAGGAGAAAGAAACCAAAGGTGCCATCAGCATCTCCACACAAACCGTCACTGAAGCAGAACAACCTAAGCCAGTGGCAGTTGCCCCTGTTTAGAAGAAGAAATCAAAGAGCAAATCAGTCTGCATAGTGACTGATGAGGATGTAGCAGGACCTTTGCACCCAGCAGAAGAGACAGAGCCAGAGATCATCACCCGCTCTCTAACCCTGGGTGAACTGCGTGACCTGCAGAGGGAATTCACCCACCAGACAAACGAGTCCATCCATACCTGGCTGCTCCGCATCTGGGACGCTGCAGCCAATGACACCATTCTGGATGAAAGTGAGGCCAGGCAACTGGGATCCCTGTCTCGGGATGTGGTCATTGACCAGGGGATCGGGAGAACCCAACAAACTCTCAGCCTCTGGCGGCAACTACTAACAAGTGTGAGGGACAGATACCTTTGTAAAGAAGACCTCCAGGTGCACCAAGGAAAATGGAGCACAATGGAACAAGGTATCCGATGCCTGAGGGAATTGGCTGTGCTGGAGATCATTTTCTCATAAGACGAGAGATTTCCTAAAAGCCCAGATGATGTCCAGTGCACATCGCAGATGTGGTTAAGATTCGCACGGCTTGGACCAGAGATGTACTCCCATTACCTGGGAACGCTGCAATGGAGGGAAGGCAAGGACAAGGTGGGCGTCTTGGTCAATAAACTAAGAATTTATGAGGACACTGTCACTGCCCCTTTTCGTACCCATGTCTCATCTGTTGGAAACAAGGCTGGCTGAGCAAGTCTGGAGGTTGATTGAAGAGGGCCATCAGAAACTGAAAAAAGAACTAAAGGAAGAAATTTACCACATCTCGCCAGAACCAACAAGTGTCTCTGCCATTAGGAGCAAGCATCCGTCAGCCAGGGAGAGAGGATACACTCCACGAGGTAACCTCTGGTCTTTTCTTCGGGAGCATGGAGAAGACATGAGGAAGTGGGATGGAAAACCCACCTCCTCCTTAGCAGCCTGGGTATGTGAACTGGAGAGAGACACCAACCACAAAGAGCTCTTCTAGAGTCAATGCTGCTCCAGTCTCTCAGGCACAGAACTCCAGACAGTATAGGAAGGATGATATGACTAATCTACTTGAAGGGATCTCAGGAACATATTTACAGGAAGAAAGCAACGTGTACCATGACCAGGAATAGGGGGGCCCTGCCTCTAGCCAGGTAGAGGAAAGGGACAATCGGATCTATTGGACTGTGTGGATCCGATGGCCTGGCACACCTGACCCACAAAAATATATGGCTTTGGTTGACACTGGTACCCAATGTACCCTGATGCCATCAAGGTATGCAGGAACAGAATCCATTTCTATTTCTGGGGTGACAGGAGGGTCCCAGCAGCTGACTGTATTGGAGGCCAAAGTGAGTTTAACTGGGAACGGGTGGCAAAACCACCCCATCGTGACTGGCCCAGAGGTCCCATGCATCCTCGGCATAGACTGTCTCGGAAATGGATATTTCAAAGACCCAAAAGGATATAGTTGAGCTTTTGGGATAGCTGCTGTAGAGACAGAAGACATCAGACAACTGAATACCTTGCCTGGTCTCTCAGATGACTCCTGTGCTGTGGGACAACTGAGAGTTGAAGAACAACAGGTACCAATCGCCACAGCAACAGTACACCGACAGCAATACCGCACAGACAGAGACTGTGATTCCTATCCATGAGATGATTCGTAAACTAGAGAGCCAAGGGGTGGTCAGCAAGGCTCGTTCACCTTTCAACAGCCCTATATGGCCAGTGCGTAAGTCCAGTGGAGAATGGAGACTGACGGTAGATTACCGTGCTCTGAATGAAGTCACCCCACCACTAAGTGCTGCTGTGCCAGACATGTTGGAGCTTCAGTATGAGCTGGAGTCTAAGGCAGCAAAGTGGTATGCGACCACTGATATTGCCAATGCCTTCTTCTCCATTCCTTTGGCAGCAGAGTGCAGGGCCCAGTTTGCATTCACCTGGAAGGGCGTACAGTACACCTGGAACCGACTGCCCCAGGGGTGGAAACACAGCCCCACCATCTGCCATGGACTGATCCAGACTGCACTGGAAAAGGGTGAGGCTCCGGAACATCTAAAGTACATTGATGACATCACTGTATGGGGGAACACAGCAAGGGAAGTCTTTGAGAAAGGAGAGAAGATTATCCAGATTCTGCTGAAAGCTGGTTTTGCCATTAAGCGAAGTAAAGTAAAGGGACCGGCTCAAGAAATCCAGTTCCTGGGAGTAAAGTGGCAAGATGGACATCGCCAGATCCCCACAGAAGTAATCAACAAGATCACCAAAATGTCTCCACCTACCAACAAGGAGACACAAGCTTTCCTAGGTTCCATAGGCTTTTGGAGAATGCACATTTCTGAGTACAGCCAGACTGTGAGCCCTCTCTACCTGGTCACCCGCAAGAAGAATGATTTCCACTGGGGCCCTGAACAGCAACAAGCTTTTGCCCAGATCAAGCAGGAGATCACTCATGCAGTAGCCCTTGGCCCAGTCAGGACAGGACCAGATGTGAAGAATGTGCTCTACTCAGCAGCTGGGAACCATGGTCTGTCCTGGAGCCTTTGGCAAAAGGTGCCTGGGGAGACTCGGGGCCGACCACTGGGATTCTGGAGCCGAAGCTACAGAGGATCCGAAGCCATCTATGCTCCCACAGAGAAGGAAATCTTAGCCGCCTATGAAGGACTTCAAGCTGCCTCAGAAGTAATTAGCACTGAAACGCAGCTGCTTTTGGCACCCCGACTACCAGTGCTGGGGTAGATGTTCAAGGGAAAGGTTCCTTCCACGCATCACGCCACTGACACCACATGGAGCAAATGGATTGCCCTCATCACACAGCACACCCGTATTGGAAACCCGAATCGCCCTGGGATTCTGGAAATTATAACTAACTGGCCTGAAGGTGAGACTTTTGGGTTATCTTCTGAAGAAGAGGAGGAACAAGTGACACGTGCCGAGGAAGCCCCACCGTATAATGAGCTACCGGAGACTGAAAGACAATATGCCTTCTTCACTGATGGTTCCTGCCGAATTGTAAGTGCTGACCAGAAATGGAAAGCTGCAGTATGGAGCCCCACACGACGAGTTGCACAAGCTACCGAGGGACAAGGTGGATCAAGTCAGGTTGCAGAACTTAAAGCCATCCAGCTGGCTTTGGATATTGCCGAACAAGAGGAGTGGCCAAGACTCTACACCGACTCGTGGATGGTAACTAATGCTCTGTGGGGATGGCTGAATCGCTGGAAAAAGGCCAACTGGCAGCACAGAGGGAAAGCCATCTGGGCTGCTGAGATTTGGCAGGACATCGCCGCCTGAGTAGAGAAGCTGACTGTGAAGGTTCGACATGTGGACGCACATGTGTCCAAGAGTCGGGCTAATAAAGAGCATCACAACAACGAGCAGGTAGACCAAGCTGCCAAAGTGAAAGTATCACAGGTGGATCTAGACTGGCAGCACAAGGGAGAAGTATTCCTAGCCCGTTGGGCCCATGATGCCTCTGGTCATCAGGGAAGAGATGCAAAATACCGATGGGCCCGTGACCAAGGAGTGGACCTGTGCTGGCTAGAAAGCAAAACCAGCAAGAGATTCCAAGTTAGAAAAACAATTTAATAATAGAAAAAAAAAAAAGGTAAAATAAATACAATAATACAAAAGACCACTGACAGAGTCAGAATACAATCTGACACCTTGTTAGTTAGGGTGGTCGTAGCAGTCCAGATGAAGTGGTCTTGTTGAAGCAGTGATCCTGTAGAAAGGTCTGGTAGCTCTTGTCCTCTGGGAATCCAGTGGGTAAGGCTGCCTGTGCTGTCCCAAATCCCAGATTATATCTAGGTGGGAATGCTTGGCTCCTCCCGCTGATCTCACTCTATGTCATGTGGTGGGTCCTTGATTGCCCATTAAACAGAGATAGCTCTCAGAGGGAGTTACATATGAGTCCTGTGGCAAGGCATTGATGGCCCATTAACAGAAGATAGTGTAGAAGGAGGGGGCAAGGGAAACACTGCCCAACCTAGTCTCAACAGCTCATGTAGATGGTGATAGAATACATACATTGGGCACATCTTACATTGTAACCTAGGACAGGAACTTAGTATGGACAACATCTCACAGGTCATCCACAACTGTGAGACCTGCACTGCAATCAAACAGGTCAAAAGGGTGAAGCCTCTGTGGTACGGTGGATGATGGTTGACATACAGGTATGGGGAAGCCTGGCAAATTGACTACATCACCCTTCCCCAAATCCACCAAGGCAAGCGCTACGTGCTGACTATGGTGAAAGTAACCACAGGATGGTTGGAGACCTACCCTGTGCCTCATGCTACTGCCTGGAATATCATTTTAGGCTTAGAAAATCAAGTCCTGTGGTGACATGGCACCCCTGAGAGAATCGAATCAGACAACGGAACCCATTTCAAGAATGGCCTTATAAACACCTGGGCTAGAGAACATGGCATTGAATAAATATATCACATCCCTTATCATGCACCAACTGCCAGGAAAGTTAGTGCAATAGACTATTTAAAACTACCCTGAAGGCGCTTAGTGGGAAGACCTTCAAAAATTGGGAAGTGAATTTATCAAAGGCCACCTAGATAGTCAACACCTGAGGGTCGATCAATCGAGCTGGTCCTGCCCAGTCTGAACCCTTGCACACAGTGGATGGAGATAAAGCCCCTGTGGTAAACATGAAAGGTATTTTAAGAAAGACTGTTTGGATTAATCTCACCTCAGGCAAAAAGCAGACCCATCCGTGGGATTGTTTTTGCTCAAGGACCTGGTTACACTTAATGGGTAATGCAGAAAGATGGGGAAACCCGTTGTGTACCACAGGGAGACCTAATTTTAACTGAGAACTGTGTGTAAGGTTTCATTCTGTATGTATGTATGTGTGTGTGTGTATATATATATATATATCTGTAAAAGTGTACTGATTTGGGTGTGATGTAGATGGTCATAGAATAAGGGGTGGATTATGTCCTAGGTTACAATGTAAGATGTGCCCGAAGTACGTATTCCATCACCATCTACATGAGCTGTTGAAACTAGGTTGGGCAGTGTTTCCCTTGCCCCCTCCCTCCAGACTATCTTCTGTTAATGGGCCATCAATGCCTTGCCACAAGACTCATGTAACTCCCTCCAGGATCTTTTGTACTATTTTATTTTATTTTATTTTATTTTATTTTATTTTATTTTATTTTATTTATTTTATTTTTCTCTCCTATTAAATTGTTTTTCTGACTTGGAGTCTCTCATTGGTTTTGCTTTCAAGCCAGCCCACTGGTTTACATGGGATGGTAAGCAGTGGATACAAAAAGCTCTGGCCTGAGAGGAATGACAGACTTGTCTTTACAAACAAGTAATGGGTCTGCTGGTAGATAAAACTAGCACTAAGAGATAAACAGTGGGAAGGATTTCACTGATTGATGAGTGGAATAGAAGATACTTGCCTTTACAAACAAGCTGTAGATTTGTTGATAAATGAAATTGGATATTGAAAGATGAAAGAAACAATGGGGAAAACCCATAATTTCCATAAGAATTAAAAATAAAAGGAGAGTTATACATTAGAGGGGAATTTTAGGTATTAGGCACTCCGTGAAGCCTGTAACTCTCAAGTACCTGAGCCAATGGGGAAAGAGAGAGGGAAATGCGGCTGGGAAATTAGGATAAATAGGAGGCTGTGTCCTCCAAAAGTTGAGAGACCCCAGAGGAAATGCCCCATGGCTTCTCCCTTTATTTGAATAAAGTAAAAGGAATCCTCTGTCTCCTTTTTGGACATAAACCTCTGGCGTTTGTGGATTATTTTTCCTAACAGTCTGTCTTGGTTTGGGGCAAATTTGGGAGAAAACCCCTGTATAGGATCCCTCCAAGGAAGCAAACTCAGGTGGCTCCTCTCTCCAACTAGTCTGGTAAAAAAAAAACAAACTTCTTTGGAGAAAAGTGGAAAAAGCTATTTTACTAAACAAATGTGCATACAAGTATAAAGAATGAATAATATGAAACAATAAAACTTCTCTTTCTGAAGTGAGATGGCAAATTGAGAAAGTCTTTGCCGTGGGTGGAGCTCGGCTCTCTTTCTCTCTCTCACCAGTCTCAGTCCTTCCGGCGCTGCTGGAAAATGCCGAAGTCCAGGCCCCGGTGGGCCGCAGGTGCAGCCTCTAGTGCTTTCCTGAGTTTTCAGTCCAGAGTAGGTTTAAACAGTTCCAAGAAAAAAAAGGAAAAAAAAAACAGTCCAGGGAACTTCTCTGCTTTAGCTAGCTGAAACTAACTAAAAGCAAAAAAAATCTCTGTCTTGCAGTCTCCAAGCTTCCGCCGAACACTCCGTCCGCAGAAGAATGTGGAGGAGTCAGGCAGTTTTCTCAAAACAAACTCCGCGCTTCTCCTTGCTCTTAGAACCAGTCTTAAAGGCACAGGACTCAATATACAGCACAAACAGAACAGACGATTGGGGATACAAGCATCATAAAGTCACTCTAGGACATTCCACCCCTTATCCCCATATCGTCAATTTACTAAAACTAATATATACTCTAGCTCTACACACACATATACATCTATATAAAAACAATATGCAATATACAGTTACATACAGTGGCAGTACTATTCAGCACACAACGATAATCACACACGGTTTTCACTTAACAATTAAATCTCTCTGGGGTACACATCGTGTGGTTCTATCTTTCTGCATTACTCATCATGTGCAGCTTGGTCCCTGAGCAAAGACAATCCTACGAATGGGATCTTCTGTACTTGAAGCAGAATTGACCTAAACTGTCTTCTCTAACAAACCTCTTACATGTACTACTGGGACCTTCTCTCCATTTACTGTATGTAGGAGCTCAGATTGGGCAGGGCTTGCTCTGTTGGTGGAACTTCGGGTGTTAACTAACTAGGTGGCCTTCGCTAGATGCTGCTCCTAGTTTTTGATTGATTTCTCACTCAGTGCTTTCAGGGTGGTTTTTAGCAGTTCATTGTATTTTTCTACTTTCTTTGAAGCTGGTGCATGATAGGGGATGTGGTACATTCACTCAATGCCATGTTTCTTAGCCTAGTTGTTGATGAGGCTGTTCTTGAAATGAGTTTTATTGTCTGACTCAATCTTCTTAGGGGTACCATGCTTCCAAAGAACTTGTTTTTCAAGGCTTAGAATGGTGTTACGGGCAGTAGCGTGGGGCACAGGGTAGGTCTCCAGCCATCCTGTGGTGGCTTCTACCGTTGTGAGCACATAGCGCTTGTCTTGGCGGGTTTGGGGAAGGGTGACGTAATCAATCTGCTAGGCTTCCCCGTACTTATACTTGGACTATCGCCCGCCATACCATAGGGGCTTCACTTGCTTGGCCTGCTTGATGGCAGCACACGTCTCACAGTCATGGATAACCTGAGAAATACTGTTCATAGTTAGATCCACCCTTCGGTCTCGTGCTCACTTATAGGTGGCATCTCTGCTCTGATGGCCTGAGGCATCATGGGCCTATCGAGCTAGGAACAACTCTCCCTTGTGTTGCCAATCTAAGTCTATCTTTGACACTTCTATCTTTGCAGCCTGATCTACCTGCTCGTTGTTTCGGTGCTTCTCATTAGCTCGACTCTTAGGGACATGGGCATCTACATGACGGACCTTGACAGGTAGCTTCTCTACTCGAGTG
This sequence comes from Delichon dasypus, assembly GCA_037837765.1. NCBI lineage: Eukaryota > Metazoa > Chordata > Aves > Passeriformes > Hirundinidae > Delichon > Delichon dasypus. The sequence continues at coordinate 5,481,419 of JBBAXF010000012.1, read as the reverse complement.
GCAATGTCCTTCTACTCATCTGCAGCCCAGATTGGCTTTCCTCTACGCTGCTAATTGGCCTTTTTCCACTTCTCCAGCTATTTCCACAGAGCATTGGCTACTATCTACGAATCAGTGTAGAGGTAGAGCTTTGGCTACTTTTCTCTTTCAGCAATGTCTAGGGCCAGTTGAACAGCTTTGAGCTCAGCGAGTTGGCTTGACCCACCTTCTCCTTCAGTGGCTTGTGCAACCTGTCGTGTGGGGCTCCATACAGCTGCTTTCTACTTTCGTTTCATCCCTACGATGCGGCAGGAACCGTCAGTGAAAAGAGCATAGCGTGTTTCTTCTGCTGGCAGTTGGTTGTATGGTGGAGCTTCTTCAGCACGTGTCACTTGTTCTTGCTCTTCTTCATCTATGAGACTAAAGTTTTTACCTTCCGGCTAGTTTGTAATTATTTTCAAAATCTCGGGGCGATTTGGGTTTCCAATGCGGGCGCGCTGAGTGATGAGGGCAATTCATTTGCTCTATGTGGCATTGGTGGCATGGTGGGTAGAGGGAACTTCTGCTTTGAACATTTATTCTAGCACTGGTAGTCGAGGTGCCAGCAGGAGCTGTGTTTCGGTGCTTACTACTTCTGAGGCGGCTTGAACTCTTTCATAGGCGGCTAAGATTTCTTTCTCTGTTGGAGTATAGTTGGCTTCAGACTCTCTGTAGCTTCGACTCCAGAATTCCAGTGGTCGGCTCCGAGTCTCCTCAGGCACCTTTTGCCAAAGGCTCCAGGAGAGACTATGGCTTCCGGCTGCGGAGTAGAGCACGTTCTTCACATCTGGTCTCGTCTTGACTGGGCTAAGGGCTACTGCATGAGCGATCTCCTGCTTGATCTGGGCAAAGGCTTGTTGCTGTTCAGGGCCCCAGTGGAAATTGTTCTTCTTGCGGGTGACCAGGTAGAGAGGGCTCACAATCTGGCTGTACTCAGGAATGTGCATTCTCTAGAAACTTATGGCGCCTAGGAAAGCTTGTGTTTCTTTTTTGTTGGTTGGTGGACACATTGCTGTGATCTTGTTGATGACTTCAGTGGGAATCTGACGCCTTCTATCGTGCCACTTTACTCCCAGGAACTGGATCTCACGAGCTGGTCCCTTAACTTTGCTCTTCTTGATAGCGAAACCGGCCTCTAGGAGGATCTGGATGATCTTCTCTTCTTTCTCAAACACTTCCATTGCTGTGTTTCCTCACACAATGATGTTATCAATGTACTGTAGATGTTCCGGAGCCTCACCTTTTTCCAGTGCAGCCTGGATCAGTCCATGGCAGATGGTGGGGCTGTGTTTCCACCCCTGGGGCAGTCGGTTCCAGGTGTACTGCACGCCCCTCCAGGTGAAAGCAAACTGAGGCCTGCATTCTGCAGCCAGAGGAATGGAGAAAAATGCATTAGCAATGTTAATTGTGGCGTACTATTTTGCTGCCTTGGACTCCAGCTCGTACTGGAGTTCCAGCATGTCCGGCACAGCAGCGCTCAATGGTGGAGTCACTTCGTTCAAGGCACGATAGTCCACAGTCAATCTCCATTCTCCATCAGACTTGCGCACAGGCCAGATGGGGCTGTTGAAGGGTGAGTGGGTTTTGCTGACCACTCCTTGGCTCTCTAGCTCACGGATCATTTTGTGGATGGGGATCACAGCATCTCGAGTTGTTCTGTACTGTCGGCGATGCACTGTTGAAGTGGCAATTGGCACTTGTTGCTCTTCCACCTTCAGAAGACCTACAGCAGATGGGTTCTCTGATAGTCCAGGCAAGGTATTCAACTGCTTAACACCTTCTGTCTCTACAGCTGCTATCCCGAATGCCTACTTAAATCTTTTCGGGTCTTTGAAATACCCATTTCGGAGGAAGTCTATGCTCAAAATGCATGGGGCTTCTGGGCCAGTCACAATAGGGTGTCTTTTCCACTCATTTTCCGTCAGGCTCACATCGGCTACTACCAAAGTAAAATCTTGTGAACTCCTTGTTACTCTAGCAATGGAAACAGATTTTTCCTCTACATGTCTTGATGGGAGTATTGTGCACTGTGCTCCAGTGTCAACTAAGGCCTCATATTTTTGTGGTTCTGATGTGCCAGGCCAACGAATCCACACAGTTCAAAAAACGCGGTTTTCCCTAGCCTCTACCTGGCTAGAGGCAGGGCCCCTCTAAGCCTGATTATTCTTTTTTCTTTGGGTAACTGGAGCTGCTTCCTTCTTGCTGGAACTTCTTTTCACAGTCTTGCTATCTAACAATTTATGCAGCCGTTGTGTTATAGCATCAGTAGATTCTCTATTCTATCTTTTCATGTTTTCTCCACAATCACGCAGGAAGGACCACAGCTTAGCCCGTGGGATGCTTTTTCCCTCTCTATCTAGGGAACGTTTGCGTGTGGTGCCAGAGCCTCTAACTTGTACTGCAGAGATCTGGAGAATGTTCTCTTTGATCTCTTTGAGATTCTCTTCTATTTTGTCTGCTAGTCTCCGCACTTGTGTTTCCAGAGCTGCAATTCTTGCATGTGTTGGACCATGCACAGCATCTGCATATGTTCGGAGCTTCTTCGCCATATCAAGCACGGTTTCCGCTGTCTCATCCCGCTTCATTATTGCTAAAGCAGAGGAGTATTCTTGTGGCTCAAGTCGTACAAGTTTTCGCCACATCACAGGTGTACATGGGACTAGGTCGGGGTTCCTAGTGTTTATGTCATCTGAGAAGACAATTTCTGCCACTGCCATTTTCTTCAAGCGCTGGATCTCTTGTTTAATGGTTTTCCACTGGGTTTGCTGCATATAGAGATCGTCAGCACACAGATATCTTTGTGCCACACTTCTCAGGACTCGTTCTCAGAGACTGCAAGGACTAGCCTCTCTCATTATTTCTTGGTCAATAACTGGATCATGTGACAGGGATCCCAGATGTCTTGCTTCAGTGCTATCCAGTATTGTAGCTTCGCCTGCAGCATCCCAAAGACGGACTAACTAACTAATTATAGATTTATCAGATCGTCGAGTATAATCTTTTCTTAGGCCACGAAGGTCTTTCAGGGAAAAGGACTCAATAGTATCTCCTGCTCTTGCAGCAGTTGGTCGGGCTCCTGATCTTGTAGCAGTTGGTTGGGCTCCTGATGTTGTAGCAGCTGGTTGGGCTCCCGATTGTGTGCTAGTTGGTTGGGCTTGCAATTTTGTATCAGTTGGTTCGGCTTTTGATTGTGTATCATCAGTTGCTTTACCTTCTGATTGTGTGCCAGGTGGTTTGACTACTGGCTGGGTGTCAGGAGGCATTGAGGATCTTTCACCTGAATCATCGTCTACTGGTCGATCGGTTTTGTCCGTGTGCTTCTTTTTCTTCTTTACTGCAGCAACTGCCAGTGTCTTAGCCTTACTGTTTGGTTTAGCTGCAGCCTGAATAGCTGTGGGATTGGCTGCAGCTTGAGTGACTGATTTATCTCTCTGCTCTCCTGCTTCTATCTGCTGCCCTACAGTGTTTAGCGGTGTGTGACTCATTCTAGAAAAGGTATAAACCATATAGAGGATGGTCACCAGGTGAAGTATTAGGAAGGTGGTGTCTTTAACATTCAGGAGACTTTGAACTTTCTCCAAAAGCGATGTAACTGACTCAAAAGAGAAGAAGGAAAGAAGAGGCTGAAGAGCTTCATTTTCTACTCCTCTTCTAACAAAGTGGGTGCAATTGTTGATAAATCCTTAAAACATGCTGCTGGAACTAGGACGCAGGGCAGGACGAAAAAACTATAAACCGAACATACCCAGAACAAACTCCAATATCTTTATAAGCTTCTTGTAAGCCATAATTACCGAACCCATCAAAATAACTATTTTAAATTGTGCATTCTTAGTGTAAAAGCTGTATGTTAGGGACAATATTGGAGCTATTTCTGGGTAAGAAAACAAACTTAGGGACCAGAAAGGTATTAAGATCTCAAAAAAGCTTAGGGAACAGACATGCAGAAAAGACTCTATTCTAAGAGACATTAGGAATTTAAGAAGCAACATGGCCACTGTTTAATCTTCACTCAAGGGACAAACAAACAAACAAACAAAAAAAGCAGTTAATAATAATCAATACAAGTTTTTTCCACTCTCTCGTGCCCCGCAGTGGGCGCCAATAAGAAGTATGTCCTGGTTTGGGGCAAATTTGGGAGAAAACCCCTGTATAGGATCCCTCCAAGGAAGCAAACCCAGGTGGCCCCTCCCTCCAACTAGTCTGGTAAAAAAAAACAAACTTCTTTGGAGAAAAGTGGAAAAAGCTATTTTACTAAACAAATGTGCATACAAGTATAAAGAATGAATAATATGAAACAATAAAACTTCTCTTTCTGAAGTGAGATGGCAAATTGAGAAAGTCCTTGCCGTGGGTGGAGCTCGGCTCTCTCTCTCTCTCTCACCAGTCCCAGTCCCTCCGGCGCTGCTGGAAAATGCCGAAGTCCAGGCCCCGGTGGGCCGCAGGTGCAGCCCCCAGTGCTTTCCTGAGTTTTCAGTCCAGAGTAGGTTTAAACAGTTCCAAGAAAAAAAAGGAAAAAAAAACAGTCCAGGGAACTTCTCTGCCTTAGCTAGCTGAAACTAACTAAAAGCAAAAAAAATCTCTGTCTTGCAGTCTCCAAGCTTCCGCCGAACACTCCGTCCGCAGAAGAATGTGGAGGAGTCAGGCAGTTTTCTCAAAACAAACTCCGCGCTTCTCCTTGCTCTTAGAACCAGTCTTAAAGGCACAGGACTCAATATACAGCACAAACAGAACAGACGATTGGGGATACAAGCATCATAAAGTCACCCTAGGACACAGTCCTTACAGATATTAAAACAACTCTATGAAGAGAGCCATTGGAGCTCTCAAGGACTGGCAGAAGCCTTCCTCAAAATGTATGTTGCTGTGGGTCTTTTTACTTTGGCAAAGAGAGCTATTGAGGGTTGTTTGATTTGTGCTAAACCAATAACAGGGTTACAAAGAATATTGCCAGGGGAGGGAGGCCTTGGGCTGTACACCCCTTCCATAGATACCAGGTGGATTTTACTGAAATACCCTGAGTGGTAAGGTTTAAATATCTTCTGGTAATAGTATGTCAGTTAACAGGATGGCAACTGTTTCAGCAACTACAGGATCAGTTATGCAAGTGTTTTTGGAACTAATGATTCCAAGATATGGGATTGTGGAAGCAATAGACTCAGATAAGGGAACTCATTTACTGGAAAAATTTGTCAAGGGATTATGACTGCTTTCGGAATACAATGGAACCTCCATATCCCCTGGCACCCCCAGAGCTTGGGCCGGGTTGAAAGAATGAATGGAAAAATAAAGAAACACCTTCTGAAGCTGGTGACAGAAACTAAGATGCCATGGGTACAGCTCTTGTCACTAGCTTTAGCAGGAATAAGGGCCAGACCCAGAGGAGATATTCAATTATCTCCGTTTGAATTGATGTTTGGAATTCCTTATCCTTGTAATTCTCAACCTATCAGGGGTGTGGAAACAAGTGATGTATATTGAAAATAATATGTGGCCAGGATACTGTCTCTTGTGAAATCTCTTCGACAGGAAGCTCAGCTGGCACAGACCCTGCCTTTGGACTTTGTTGTTCATCACATTCAACCAGGACATTGAGTCCTAGTTAAGGAGTGAAAAGAAGCACCACTGGTGGCAAAGTGGCATGGACCTTTCTGTCACAGTGTCCCTCACGCCTAGCAGGTGTTGACCACAGGCTAGCTCAGTTCTGCACTGCGGCAACGTGGATCAGTCGGGGTTACAGGCTGGGCGAGTAACCTCCTCCCAGTGGGTTTTTGGCTCCCCACACTGGCAGGTGGACCTGATGGCGTCACGACTGTGGCGACAGAAAAAGGGTCGACTCTCTTTGAGCAGGGTAGAAGGTAGTTTATTAAGGGGAGTCCGGCAAGGAGCCCCGCCTCAGACCACTGCTGCCCAGAGAGAGCAGAGATCAAAGCCGAACAGCCACTTATAAACGGGGGAGGATCCAGGGGTGGTGACAATGGGTCAGCCAATCAGGGAACACGGGGATGTAACAGGGGGTGTCAACTTCTGAACAATTAACAAATCACAAGAGGGGAGGAGGGGATTCCCTGGGCACCAGCCTATCACTCGACACCTCTCCTGGATCTTTCCAGAATCCAGGGAAGGGTCTCGAAGTGACAGACAGGGCAACCAAGAGGAGAGAGGGGGGATTGACAGGGACAGGTGCAAGGGAGGAATGATTGGCATAAAATGTTGGGTTATATAACTAACTCATAGGGGGGAAACCATTACAGAACACGGGGGGGGGGGGTGCACAGTGGAATGAACCATTACAAAAATAACTTAATAAAACAATTCTTGCACCACCACATCTCCCCCTTTTTTGTTTTTTAAGAGGAGGAGAACTGGAATGGGGGAGGACGATACTCGGAGTCTGGATATGCCTCAGCGAACCACTCCAGTTGAGCGGGCCACTCCATCTGAGGTTCTTCTTCTAGGTCTCTGTCTTCCTCCGAGTCTTCCTCGAGTTCCATGCCCTCCTCCCATTCAGGCACAGATGACATAGCAACCTGGTTTACGGAGGGGGAGTGTGGGGTGCTAGAAATTAACCTATTTAAGATTCTTCTGACAACACTAATCGTAACTAAAATTAATACAATAATAAATAAAACTAATAGAACTGATTTTATAATTGAGCCTACCCAGCCCAAAATGCCCCTGTTCCCAAACATCCCACTCAGCCAGTCACCAGTCTCTTTCTTGATGTCTTCTACCATGCCCCAGGTACTCTGGATGGCCCTGTGGACATCCTCAGCCTTTGTCGACAGGTTGAAACAGCACAACCCCTCGAACTCCTCACAACGATGTCCATGGAGGAGGAGGAGGTAGTCAATTGCTGCTCTGTTTTGCAGCGTTGCCTGCCTTGTTATCTCCTCGTCTGATAGGAGGCTGGCCAGCGCGTTGGAAGTTAAATTTGCTTGTTTAGCCACCCAACACTCTAGGTGAGCCAGCTCACCTAGAGCCTTAGTAATCGATACCCAAGGTAAAAAGACTGCGACTGCCACTCCCTTTACTTTTGACCAATGGATAATTTCTGAGTCACAGTTGGCATCGAGCGAGGCCAAATCTCTTTTTTGGACCTTTTTGCTGGTGGAATTTTTTCGCTGCCAATTCATGAGAGTGGTCTTGTTGGGGGAAAACAAGCCCAACCGGCCAAAAGTACATGGTCCTCCTACAAGGCGAGGGGGGATGCCTGCCCATGCTCTATCCCCACAAATCAAAAACACACCTTTAGGAAGGGCCAGGGGTTTCCTATCAGTTGTCTGAAGCCATCTCCACATGGGCGATCCAGCCGCACCATATTTTGTCTGTGTAAACGTCCTTGGTTTGATAGACAAACTGATATGATCTCTCCTGACCCTGAGGGGGGTAAACATAAAATGAACACAAAAAGAAGCATTTGAGGAACCCAAATTTTCTAACTCATTGAGGGGAAAACTTAAGGTTGAAAGGGTGGATATATATTTTTTCCATAACAAAAACGGATTTCTAACGGGGAATGTAATTTCAACATCAAGGAAGGAAATAGGTGGGGATAGCTGGGATACAGATTGACCCTTAGAGGCACCCTCTCTATTAGTTTGCTCTGTGATCTCTAAGAGCTTGGAGGGTAACTCTTTGGGTCCGTATGGGATCCCCACAAGGCAGGTCATGAGCGGGTTGTCTGCCGACATGGCTGAGAGGCAAATGTGGTCCTGCCCCATTGCCCTGGCGAGAGTCACCCAAACGTTAGCTTTGGGCTGGGGCACCAGCCATCTGGAGACAGGTGCAGTGAGACTGGCGAGCAGGAGGATGCCGAGGAGCAGGTGGAATTTCCTTAGCACTGGGGACTGGCGCTGGACAGGTTCCATCGTAACTAAAATGACTGAAACAAACAATTATTGTTCGGACAGAGGGTTATTTAGGAAAAGGAGCCCATCTTGGGAAAGACCTTCCCGCCTCCTCCGCCTAAATGCTGCCTGTGCTATTTGAGGTAGTTTTTTCTTCTCCCCCAAGACCTTTGGGACACAGGGCCTCACCCATTTGGATGGTAACCATTTTAGCCCCGTGGGGGTGGACACGCAAGCGTATCCATGACCCCACGTGACCAAATAGTCAGGTCCCTCTGTCCTTCCAGTCTCAGGGTCCCGGACCATGACCGGCGGCCTCTCCTTGATGTTTAATTGCAGGTTTGCCCTGAAATGGCGAACGATTGGAGGGTTTAAGAATTCAAAAGTACAATTTTAAAAATTCATGGTGAACAGTGCCCTGGCCAATCGGGTCTGCGGTGTTGCTATTTTTAAAACCTGTTGATGTTGGTTGAGGACCCTTTTGATTTCCCTGTGGGTCCTCTCCACCACGGCTTGGGCTGTCGGGGAATCGGGATGCCGGTCTTATGTCCTACTCCCCATTGTTGCAGGAAGCTGCTGAACTCCCTGGAGCGGTACGCTGGGCCATTATCAGTTTTTAACTCCCTCGGGATGCCCATGAAGGAGAAAGCCTGGATGAGGTGTTTTATTACATCCGAGGTCTTCTCCCCTGTGTGGGCGGAAGCGAAGACTGCACCGGAGAAGGTGTCCACCGAGACGTGCACATATTTAGATTGGCCGAATTGGGAGATATATGTCACGTCAGTCTGCCACAGCTCACAGCTTTTTAGGCCTCTGGGGTTCACTCCTGCACTCGAGGTGGGAAGTGCATCCTGGTTGCAGGAGGGACGCATAACCACAATTGCCTTAGCCTGTTCCCGGGTGATATGAAACCGGCGAACAAGGCCAGGTGCGTTTTGATGGTAAAGCTGATGGCTGAGCTTTGCCTGCTCAAAAATACTGGGCAGTGGGGCCATCGCTGCAGGAGCAGCAAGAGCATCAGCCCTTCTGTTTCCCTCAGCAATGTAACCTGGCAAATCGGTGTGTGATCTTGTATGCATCACAAAGAGTGGCTGCTCCCTGTGGGAGACAAGCTTGACGAGCTTAGAAAGCAGCTCAAACAGTGCGGTGTTAGACACTTGCTGCAGTATGGCCTGATCTGCTCTGGATACCACTCCCGCCACATAAGCAGAATCCGTCACTAAATTGAAGGGTTTGGGGAACCCTTTTGAAGGCCCTGATGACAGCGGCCAACTCAGCAACTTGAGGTGATCCTTCCACCTCAGCAACATCTGCCTCCCAGTGCTGAGTCTGAGGGTCCTTCCAAGTCATGACTGACTTGTGGGACCTTCTGGACACATCAGTGAAAACTGTCAAGGCCTCTAAAGGCTTCCTACTCTGAACACTTTTCAAACTTAATGTAAATTTGGCATCCTGATTAAAAATTTTGTGGGCTGGCCGATGAATAGAAATTTGTCCTGTGAAGGAATCCAGAGCAAACTGCAGTGCTTCATTCTCCTGAAGCAGGTGTTCTAACATTGCCTTTGTAATTTGGCCCGTTCTTAACCCAATTGGAATGTGAATGCATTCAAAATCACATCCAGACAATTCTCTGATCTGGACTCTAGCCTTCCGGATCAGTTCAGCCACCAGTTCTTGTGGACGTGTCATCCTTTTGGACCTTTGATGACTGAGAAAGACCCATTCTATGATTAAGAGCGGGTCTTCTCTGCTCTGGTCCTTTTTGATGTTATTTCTCCATTGGAAAATGACCCCATAGAGGTGTGGCAATTTTCCCATTATTATAAATTTGAAAGGCAGGTCTGGATCACACCGGAGAGCCTGCTGAGTGGACATAAGATGCTGTACCTTTTCCAGCGCCTCCTTTGCTTCCGGGGTGAGTTCCCTAGGAGAACTCAGCTCCTCTCCCCCTTTCAATAAATTGAAAAGAGGGGCCAGGTCCTCGGTGGTCAGACCTAGTCAGGGTCTCACCCAGTTCAATGCCCCACACAGTTGGTGGACATATGCGAGGGTCTTGATTTTTGCTTTAATTTCCAATTTTTGCGGCACAATGGTACGCTTGCCAATTTCCAGCCCAAGGTACCTCCAAGGTGGCATCCTTTGAACTTTGTCTTCTTGTAGCTCGAACCCTGCAACAACCAAGGCATTGACTGTCAGGTCAAGCGCGTGTGACAAGACATCATTGGTGGGGGCACACACAAGCACATCATCCATATAATGATGGATGATTGCTTTCTCTGCGACTACGTGGACCGGGGACAGCAAGGAAGACACGTACCACTGACAGATGACACGAGAAACTTTCATCCCTTGGGGTAAAACTTGCCAATGGTAGCGTTTCCTCGGGGCCTCTCAGTTAATGGTGGGAACCGAGAATGCAAAACGCGGGGCATCGTCAGGGTGTAGGGGAATATGGAAGAAACAATCTTTTATATCTATTACTGCCAATTTCCAATTTTGTGGGAGCATGGTAGGGGAAGGCATACCAGGTTGGAGAGAGCCCATGTCTTCAATCACATTGTTAATTTGTCTGAGGTCCTGGAGGAGCCTCCACTTGTCCTTCCCCGGCTTCTGGATGATGAAAACCGGGGAGTTCCAAGGGCTGGTTGTCTCTACAATGTGGCCTTTGGCCAACTGCTCCTCCACAAACTCTTCAAGCACCCTTCATTTTTGTTTTGAAAGCGGCCACTGTTCTACCCACACTGGTGAATCTGTTTTCCAATTCAGCTTGTGGGTAGGGCGCTCCTCAGCGACCGCTGCCCAAAAATCCTGTGAGGGGTCTGGGATGTCAATTGTGACCCCCCACTGGGCCATCAGGTCTCTCCCCAACAAGGGTTCCTTATAATCCAAAACAAAAGGGCATAAACTGGCCAATTGCCCTTTTGGCCCCTTAATTTGCACCACACTCTTTGATTGTTTGGCCAATTGCATTCCCCCTATACCTTGCACGTGTCCTGCCACGTTTTCCAAGGCCCAATGTGACGGCCAATGCCTGGTAGGCACGATCGTCACGTGTGCCCCTGTGTCTAGGAGGCCAGTGATGTTAAGGGCCTCCCCACCCATGCTCAACTCACACGCCACCTGGGGCTTCGTCTCTGTGATGCTGTGCACTGGACAAGTTGTTGGTATGCTGTCTTCTGGGTGCTCCCAGGTGGGTATGATTTGGGCAACTATTTGTCCTTTTGGTAAGAATGTTGGTGGGTGGGTGCAACGTAGCCAGAGAACGAATCTCCCGGGATTGCTGTCAAGTGTTCCCGGAAGGATTTCGATCTCTTGTGGAGTGTGTTTGGAATCCCCCACTATGATGAGCTTACCTTCGACCCTTGGCCAATTGCCCTGCTCACTGTTGTTGACCGACACCAATTTCCAGTCGTCGTCTTTCAGGTGCAAACCCTCTGTGAGCCGTAACCTGTAGGGTGTATAGTTAGAATCAGTTGTCAAAATTGGTTATGCACTGTCATGGTCCGTGTGAGTCATATCCGGTAAGTTCTTTGTGGTGTCACCCCAAATGGGGCAAGGCAGCGTTTCCTTCTTTTTCCCTTGGCTCCCTCCCCCTTCCCCTTCTGCCCGGTCTACCCCATTTTTGTCATAATGCAGGGTGGACCTGCGCTCCCCCTTTAGTTTTTTTGTGAGGGTTTAAACCCTCTCCCTTTTTCCCCTTCTCCTCCCCCTTTTTTGTTTTTAAATTCCTCAAATTCTTTCTTAAGGGGGCATAGGGAGGACCAGTGCCCCAATTTCCCGCACAGAAAACATTTTTGGGAGCCTTGAACAGAAGGCTTTTTCGTGGTGTTCAATGTTTCTCAGGAGCCTTCAGCTTCGATGGTCACAGCGTGGTGTAATTTGGGCTGCTGTCCTGTGGAGTTGCTCATAAACGGGACCTTTACCTGACATACCCGGATCATGTCCTGCAGAGTGGGTGGAGGGTCTAAGGGAAGACTCAAGATTGCAGCACGACATAAATCATTTGAATTTGAAAATGCAATCTCCCCTAAAATGCACTCTTGTGCCCCTTCACTTTTGACTTGGACTTCAATGGCCCTGGAGAGCCTCTCCACAAAATCTGTAAAAGATTCACTTTGGCCCTGTCTTATTTTTGAATACTGAACCACGGGACCATGAGGCTGCATCCCAAAAAATGCTGTCAAGGCTGCCTCTTTCACTACATGGAGGCATTGCTGGGGTATGGCAACATGATCAGTTACCACCGTCCACTGCCCCTCACCAGCGAGGTGGTCAAGAGTGAGGGGGTTCCCGTGACCATCCATCCTAGTCTCCAAGTTGTCCAGGAGACCCGGCAGGGCACCCCTCAGCAGCTGCTTCCATGCTCCCACCCAAAGCCTATACTCTGTGGAGTTAAGCAGGCAAGAAAACAGCTGCTTTAAATCGGCAGGGAGTGTTTCTGCCCCTGAGAGATCTGCATGCAAAAGACCCCGGAAGTATGGACTATCCTGTCCATATCCCTTATGGGCTTTACACAGATCTCTGATGGTGGCCTGTGGGAATGGGTGGTAAATCACTCTGATGTTTTGGCCTCCGGGGGAATTTCGGTAGGTAACAGGGGCTAGAGTAGGGATGGGGGGGGAGCCGGCTGCTCCATCGGTTCCGGCACCCGGCTCCGGCTCATTAACTTCCGGGTTTGGACCGTGGGAACCGGAAGGAGGAGCGTGGGAATCGGGACTCCAGGATGGCTGCCTTCCGGGGGGGCGTGCGGTTTGCTCGGGGGATGATGTCATCCAGGGGTAGGGATGATGGGGGGGGCCCGGGGAAGTGAGCGGGGAGGAGTGGGGATGCGGCGGAGGGGGGGGGGCGCCGGGCCGCGGCCACATGGACGGGGCAGCGGGGCCCCGCGGCCACTCAGGTGGGGTGGGTAAAGCGATTGTCACCGGGATTAGGCGGGGCGAGCAGCGTGGAGGAGGCGGGCTGGGCGGCCCGGCCCCGTGGGGATGGGGGGGGGGGGGGGGGGGGGGGTGAGCGGCTGGGGGGGGGGCGGGGCGGATTCAAAGGGACCGCTGGAAGAAAGGCTGGGAGATGGGGACTGCCCCGCCACATGGTCACCGCCATCTTGTGGATAGGGAAAGGGGGATCTCTATTGTGATTCTGTTCCCCCATCAACAGAAAACCGAACTCAGGATTTTTGAACCAGGAAACGCAGGGACGGGGAAGGCTCTCGGGCAGTCTGGCCGGGGCTGCCCGAGTGATCCCGCGTAGCCCGGCACTGGCCGCGTGGGCTGCGCCGGCTGGGCAAGCCACGCGGGCTGCCCGGGCAGCGGGAGCCGCGTGGGCTGTGCCGGCTGCGTGGGCTGGGGGATCAGAGGGTTCCGAGGAAGCCTGATCCGGCAGGCTGAATTCCCGCCGCTTCCTTCAGAATGCCTTTCCGAGGACAAGGGGATCGGGGCGGAGGGGCAGGGGAACCGGGGGGGGGGGGGGGGGGGGGGGGGAGAAAACCCCTGTATAGGATCCCTCTAAGGAAGCAAACCCAGGTGGCCCCTCTCTCCAACTAGTCCGGTAAAAAAAAAAACCTCTTTGGAGAAAAGTGGAAAAAACTATTTTACTAAACAAATGTGCATACAAGTATAAAGAATGAATAATATGAAACAATAAAACCTCTCCTTCTGAAGTGAGATGGCAAATTGAGAAAGTCCTTGCCGTGGGTGGAGCTCGGCTCTTTCTCAGTCTCTCAGTCTCTCCTTAGTCCCAGTCCCTCCCGCGCTGCTGGAAAATGCCGAGGTCCAGGCCCGGTGGGCCGCAGGTGCAGCCCCCAGTGCTCCCCTGGGTTTTCAGTCCAGAGTAGGTTTAAACAGTTCTAAGAAAAAGGAAAAAAAAAAAACAGTCCTGAGACGTTAATTTTGAGGAACTAAGGATTTTTAGGAAAGTTAAGATAATAAGCTGCTGAATTAGCTGAAGTAGATAGTGAGACGTTAATTTTGAGGAACTAAGGATTTTTAGGAAAGTTAAGATAATAAGTTGCTGAATTAGCTGAAGTAGATAGGTAATCTTTATTCGCAGTTAACAGAAGCCGGATCTTAGATAAGCTACCCCGGATCTTGTAACTCATTGCTTGTCAGGTTTATGTTTATGTAGTTGTGCTTGTAATGAAAAACAAAATGTGGTAAATAGGACATAAGATAGCTTCAGATTTCCTGCTTAAAGGACCCGTTGAATACAGGAAACTAAGTTCTACCAAGGAATCATTTGTCACGAAAGCATTGAAAAGGTAGAAAGGTCAGGACGATGAAGACTCATCTTACTTCCTCATTTTGAGTGACCCCTCCCCAAAATAGACCCCCGACTCATTTTAAGAAACAAAGTACGCATGCTTAATAGCCTTTTTTGCCAATTGGCATACGAAGCGAGGAATGGGAGGTGACAGGGGTATGAATATGCATTTGTATTTTGGATATTCAACACTTTTGTAAATAAAAGACTCTGTAATTACCTGTGAATTTCGCAGTGCGAATTAGGGAATTATCCCGCGTGCTGCCCGGCCGTAATAAACATACACTTTCTAACTTTAAACTGTTAGAGAGTTTTTGTCCGTCACAGTTGGGTATCGATACTAGATCAATACCCATATTTCTTTAATAAATCATTTTGGCGAGCCAGGTAGGAGGCTGCTCTCTCTGGCCGTGGGGCCAGCGGGGTCCAGGACCCCTCTGGGCGCCCACCCGGAATTTTCTGGGAAGAGGGCTCCTGCGGTCCTGCTGACCACCCGGGGAAAGACCAGAACCTGCTGGAACTACGGACAAAAGGTATGTTTATATTTGAAAATAGGTACCTTGGTATAGGCAGTTGGTAAGACACTGAGAGACGTCTCGTGCACAACATACGCCTCTTGGGGTTGTTTGTAAAAGTTGTGACAGCTCTGCGGAGCTTGGTATCAGTGGTTTGGTAGTCCGTGTCCCGTAGTGGGGACAGCGGCAACCTGTCTTTGTAATGTCATCTTGCAGTTTAAAGATGACTTGGTAGTCCGTGTCCTGTGAAGGGGCAGCGGCGGCAGTGAAATAACTGGTTTTGTTGTTGTGTATTAGGAGCAGTGGTGGCTCCGGTTACAGTTTGTGGTTTAAAGGTACCTTGACAATCCGTAATCCGTGTGGCGAGCCCGTGCTGGGACGCGAAGGGTCCCGCTGTGGGTCGCGGAAAATCCCGATTGCGGCCCTGAGTGCACTGGGTGTGTGTGGTGTGAACGGATCCGTGTTGTGTGGTCTTGTAGTTTTGTGTATTTGTGTTCAGGTTGTGGAAGAATTATTGGTGCACCATATGTATCGTGGTCTGTGGGAGTTTGTGTAAGCGTTTTGATTTGTGTGATTTTGGAGTGTGTTAGTAACCTGTGTAAGTGTTTTTAGGAGTTTTGCAAGCTTGAAGTTGTAAAAGCCTTTTGAATTCCCCGCCTGATCAGCGGAGGGATCCCTCTGTTTGCAGGCGGAAGGATTTAAAGTGTTTGTGTTGTATCCAGATTGTGTGCTGCAGGGGAATTAGACTGTGTGTGAGCTTGAACAGCGAGTGCTTTTGGCAACAGCATTTTGCTGACGTTTTGTTAGGTAAAGAAAAAAATCATTTGTGTAAGTTTAAATTGTTTATTTTTTGAGCTAAAAGGAGCAAGCGGCGTAAGGAAGTTTGAAACCTGAGCCAGTCCCAGCAATTGGGAGGGGGTGATTTGTTTCCCTGGTAACCGCGGGGGAATCCAGGCTCTGCAGCCTCGGGCTGTGTCTCTAAACTCCCTGTAAAACCCTAAGAAGTTCTTTTGGCGAGTGAGTGTTTTAGTTAAAGGGAAAAAGGTTTTGCTTGTTTGTGAGGCTTGCAGTTGCTAGAGTGTGTGGTAATATTTTAAAGTCCTAGTGGTGTAGTCCCTAACCACAGAGTGGAGAGGCAGCGTGGGATCAGGGTTACCCCCCACCTCCTTCTCACGGAGGGATTTGTGTGTGGTGTCCCGGCCGAAATCCGTAGGATTTTTCGGCGAGACCTTGTTGAAACTTCTGGTGGAGTGTGTTTGGGGTCGTGAGGGACCCCTGGCTATTTTCTTTGTGAACCTAAAACGGTTGGGGTTTGGTGTTTGTCTCTCTAAGAAAAGGCTTTGATTGTGTGCAGAAAGCAGAGAGCCCAGAACTTATGCCCAGAGCTAGCAGAAATAGCCGAGAAATTTTTGGTGCTGAGAAGCGCAATTGAAGTAGTCTACTTTGTGTTTTGTAACATCTTGGACCAAAAGGGATTCTAAACACGGGGGCAAATGAGAGCAAAGAGATTCCCAGAGGAAGCCCTTTAGGGTGTATCTTAACACACTGGAAGGAACTGGTGGGCTGTGGTGGTACTGAAACTAAGAGGGAGCTTGGTAAGCTTTGTACACAATGGTGGCCATTATATAAACTTGATGAAGGTGTAAAGTGGCCAGTAAACGGTACACTGGACTATGAGACATTATTACAATTGATGCTTTTCCTTCGGCGTGAACAAAAGTGGCAAGAAGTAGCTTATGCTGATATGTTTTTCACTCTCAGGAATCATCCCGAGTGGCAAAGGGATTGTGGAATGAGGTCACCATCTGATCCTTTAGTATTAGCCCTTGAAAAGGATAATAAAGCTACTAAAGGGAAGCCCAAACGGTGTTGTAGTACCTGCTCGATAAATCAGAGGTGCACCCATCCTGACAAAGTATACCAAGCAGAGGCTTTGGAACAAGAGACAGAAGACATACTTAAGCCAGCCCCTAGGAAGCAGGAAAGGAGGAGGGTGGTGGGGGACGCAAATTCAGAACCATCATTGACTCCAACCCCCCCCACTTCATCTTTAGCTTCATCTTCCTTTGGGAGGACAGCAATTGAGGTAGGGGTTTCTCCACCCACTCCTAAATCCCGGGATCCACCACTGCCTAGCAGTGACAGTGAGTGGGATGAACCTGAACCCCTCCCACCAGGTCCTAAGATTCCCTCACAAGGACCTATAGCATCAAGGACCCGAAAACAAACCAGAGTTGTTGTACAAGCACCTCTAAGACAAGTGTTAAGGGTTAAGTCTCTTGAATTTTCCCCCCCCCCAAGTTGCTAGGAGACTAAAGACAGTGCTTAACCTGAACAAAAGGAAAAAAAGCCCCGGGGAAGAGAAGGCTGGGGGTGGCGGGTCAGTCGTCTCTGGTCTTCGGGGGAGAGCAGCGTCTTCCGGGGAGAACGGCGTGCGGCTCATCGGCTGGCGGCCTGAAGTCCGGGGGTGACAGAGAAGTCTGGCTCTGGGAACTCTACCATCACTTGGAGCGCCCAGGAAAGTCGGAATTTCTTCACTGTCCTGCTGGATTTTGGGTGAGCCCGGGCCCCGCCGCTGCAGCTTCTCCGGCACTGCCACCTCTGCCTGCCAGGACACCCCCTGCCTGCGGAGGACAGTCCACCTCGCCCGGCTTCCAGCCATCAGCGCCGGAGCCTCCACCGTTTTGCCCTCGGGGTTCTTGGTTCTGTTCTACTATTGTTATAATTGCTGTTGTTTTTGTCTGTCCTGTTATATTTATTAGTAAAGTACTGTTATTCCTTTTCACCATAGCTCTGACTGAAAAGTTTCTTCAATCTTCCAAATTATAATAACACGGAGGGAAGGATTCGAGCTCCTCATTTCCTGGAGAGGCCTGCCCCTCCATAGCAGACACCTGTCTTTTCAAACCAAGACAGATTTTGGTGCCCAACGTGGGGCATTGAGAGAAAAGGAATAACAGTTCTTAAGTGCCTACATTGTTGTGTACTGGACATCATGTGGTCTGGCCTAACCTGGTTTGGGTGGCATGTGGTGGCGGCCGTATTTCTCCCATTTGCAGGCCCTCTTCTAAACATGGGCCCTGTAACTAAAGTTACTGTGGCTGTCATCCACTTCGCTATATGGGTTAACGAAGTGAGGAAATCGTGGATTTTTAATTTCCTCTGGAAGGCAGGCACATGGATTCAGGGCTATCATACACTAACTGTGTGTTTCTGGGGTTACTTTAACAATGGTAGCTACTGTGAAGAAATGATACCGGGGGAAATTTTTTCACAACCCTTCACCCAGCTCTTTGGGCCTGCCCCACCAGTCTTTGAAGGGTTCAAATCTCTGAATGTTAATGACATCATACAGTGGCTGGTGTTGCTGGTATGCCTGTTCTGTTTAGCATTTAGAGATAAGGGGAGACTGACCTGGATAACCACCCTGATACCTACCCTAGAGAATAAGGATACAGCCCCACAGCCTGAGCCCATCCCACAGCCTGACACTGTCCCGCAGCCTGCCTCAGGAACAAACCACCCAGATTTGGTGAAGGAGATAGGTGAGATGCTCAGGGAGTACCTTTCCCCTGTAGTAGCCTCATTAGCCCCAGCTGGTGGGAAACCCTCCCCCTGCCCCGACAAAGGAGAGTCTGATGGTGCAGCAGCAGAACCCACAGACGTTACAACCGTCCAGGTTCCAGCTGAAGCACAGGGGCAGCCACAGACAGCAGCAGTGGCCCCTGTGGAAACAAAGAAGTATAAGGTGAAATCAGAGCACCCAGGCAACAAGGTAAGAAAGGAGGGCCCTCACAACCCGCGGGGGAGTCAGAGGTTGAGATCATCACTGAGTCCCTGACATATGAAAGTCTCCGTAATCTGCAAAAAGATCTTGCACGACGGGGACGTGAGGCTTATACAACCTGGTTACTTCGGGTCTGGGACCTTATAGGTACAGGCGTGCAACTAGATAATAGTGAGGCAAGGAATTTGGGACCCTTGACCCAGGACTCAGGTGTGAATCAAGTATTCGTAAGGGAGCCAGGGCCCCTTTCCCTTTGGGAGCGGCTTTTAATGAGTGTACGGGAGAGGTTTGTCCACAGAGACAGAATGCAGGAGCACCATCATAGAATGCGCTGGAAGACCCTTGAGGAGGGGATCCAACAGCTGAGAGAAGTGGCAGTATTGGAGGTACTCTTTGGGAGGGGTGGACAGCATGATAATGACCCCGACAAAGTCAGGTGCACAGGGCAAATGCTGTGGAATCTGGCAACTCTAGGACCATCTCAATAAGCCACATACATTGCAACAATTCATCCTGATACCAACCGAGAGACAGTGGGTTCTGTAGCCAACAAGCTTAGAAATTATGAGAGTATGATCAGTGGCCCAATGCAGGCTCAGGTCTCTGCCGTGGCTAAGGAACTCAGGGAAAAGATGGAGGAGGTGACAGAGGAAATAAGGGAGGTGAGGGAGGAGATGAGGAGGAACAGTTCCCATGTGGCACCAGTGAGAGTTACAGGCCCCAGATTCAGAGCTCAACATCCCCCAGCTAGAGAAAGAGGGTACACCCCACGAGCTGACCTGTGGTACTTCCTGCGTGACCACGGAGAGGACATGGGAAGGTGGGATAGGAAACCCACTTCTGCCCTGGCAGCACGGGTGCGTGAGCTCAAGGAGAGAAACACTAACCGAGGGGGTTCCACTAAGATGAAGGTAGCCTCAACATCACATGACCAGGCTGCCAGGTATTATAGAAGTGAGGATGATATGTCAGATCCCTGTGAAGGAACCTCTACCTTGTATGCCCAGGAAGGGAATAAAGACCGGTGCTAGGGGGGCCCTGCCTCTAGCCAGGGAGAGGCACGGGAAAACCGGGTCTATTGGACAGTGTGGATCCGATGGCCTGGCACATCAGAGCCACAGAAATATGAAGCTTTAGTTGATACTGGTTCTCAGTGTACCCTGATACCATCAGAATTTGTGGGGACAGAACCAGTTTCCATTGCTGGGGTGACGGGGGGATCACAGGAATTGACTCTGCTGGAAGCCAAGGTGAGCCTGACCGGGAAGGAGTGGCAGAAACATCCAATTGTGACTGGCTCAGGGGCCCCGTGTATTTTGGGCATAGACTTCCTCCGGAATGGTTATTACAAAGACTCTAAAGGACTCAGGTGGGCTTTTGGAATAGCAGCTGTGGAGGCAGAGGGCATTAAGAAATTGAATGGCTTGCCTGGACTGTCAGAGAACCCATCTGCAGTAGGACTTCTAAAGGTAGAAGAGCAGCGAGTTCCAGTTGCCACCTCGACAGTGCACCGCCGACAGTATCGGACAAATCGAGATGCCGTGATCCCCATCCACAAGATGATTAGGGAGCTGGAGAGCCAAGGGGTGGTCAGCAAAACCCACTCACCCTTCAACAGCCCCATCTGGCCTGTGCGCAAGTCTGACGGAGAATGGAGATTGACTGTGGACTACCGTGCCTTGAACGAAGTGACTCCACCATTGAGCGCTGCTGTGCCGGACATGCTGGAACTCCAGTACGAGCTGGAGTCCAAGGCAGCAAAATGGTATGCCACAATTGACATTGCTAATGCATTTTTCTCCATTCCTCTGGCTGCAGAATGCAGGCCTCAGTTTGCTTTCACCTGGAGGGGCGTGCAGTACACCTGGAACCGACTGCCCCAGGGGTGGAAACACAGCCCCACCATCTGCCATGGACTGATCCAGGCTGCACTGGAAAAGGGTGAGGCTCCGGAGCACCTACAGTATATCGATGACATCATTGTGTGGGGGAACACGGCAATGGAAGTGTTTGAGAAAGGAGAGAAGATCATCCGAATTCTCCTGGAAGCCGGTTTTGCCATCAAGCAGAGCAAGGTCAAGGGACCTGCCCGAGAGATCCAGTTCCTGGGAGTAAAGTGGCAAGATGGACGGCGGCAGATTCCCACTGAGGTCATCAATAAGATCACCGCCATGTCCCCACCAACCAGCAAAAAGGAGACACAAGCTTTCCTAGGCGCTATAGGATTCTGGAGGATGCACATTCCTGAGTACAGCCAGATTGTGAGCCCTCTCTACCTGGTCACCCGCAAGAAGAACGATTTCCACTGGGGCCCTGAACAGCAACAAGCCTTTGCCCAGATCAAACAGGAGATCGCTCATGCAGTGGCCCTTGGCCCAGTGAGGACGGGACCAGATGTGAAGAACGTGCTCTACTCAGCAGCCGGGAACAATGGCCTGTCCTGGAGCCTTTGGCAGAAGGTGCCTGGGGAGACTCGAGGCCGACCACTGGGATTTTGGAGCCGAAGCTACAGGGGGTCCGAAGCCAATTACACCCCAACAGAGAAGGAAATCTTAGCAGCCTATGAAGGAGTTCAAGCCGCCTCAGAGGTGATTGGCACAGAAGCACAACTCCTGTGTAGAGAGCCTCTGCGAGCAGTGGCTCGCTGAGAAAGGACACGATGATGTGCAGCTTGTGCTGCGAGGTCAAACTAACCTTGAGAGGGAACTTACGCAGTAGATAGAGTGTAGGCAGGATAAGAAACTCTCAAGAATGTACGTAGATGCTGAGCAAGTAATTAACCGCAAAGTACAAAGTGAGCTAAGATGAACTAACCAATTAGGAGCTTGACTTTTACAATATGTATGAGCTGATTATGAAGGGTATAAAAATGTAACGCAACTCTCAATAAACGAGATCTGCTGACCATGATAGCATGAGGCTTTTCTCCCGCGGCTCCGGTTCATCCAACATATGGCGCCCGAACAGGCGTTTCCCCTTCCCTCTTTAGAGCTGCGTTGGGCTCGGGTCCCGAAGGACGGTGATTTTTCACCCGGGGTGAGCACATAGGTGTGCCCTGCCGACACGCGCTGCCGAAGCCTGGAGAGTTGCGACGGTACCGGTAAGCATGGACAGGCAAGCGGCGTATGATCTTTTTACTACCCTTTTGAAAAGGAGGGGAGTTAAAGGTCTCGATTTAGATAAGGATCTTTTCGTTCCTTTAGAGCATGCTACTTCTTATGGGTATCTTGCTAATCCTCATATTGTTCATGAACTAGCAGAATGGCGTAGGTACGGAGATAAGTTATGGGAGTTAGTGTTAGATGATGATAAGCCTGCTAAAAAGATGAGTAAGTTGTGGAAAGTAGTGCAGAATGAGTTGCTTAAATATCAGGCAGAAAAGAAGGCTGTTGAGGGTGCCCGAGAAGCGCAAGTCAGAAATAAAGACTATGCATTTAATCCCTCTGATCCCAACCCTCCTGTTTTTGCTTTCATCAATCTTCCGCCCTCTAACCCTGCGGGGCTCCCTGACGCGGTACAGCCCCCACCTCCGCCTTGGCCGCCCCCGCCGTCTGCCCCCCCGCTGCCGCTGCCTTCACCGTCTCTGTACACTGGTGGTAGCTCGCCCCTAGCCCCTCCCATCCCCACCGCCACAGAGCCGTTCCCTGGGACCTTATCAGACCTCGGTGAGGCTGTGGCACGGGGGAGGAGAGAAACATGGGCAGCGCTAGCACAGCAAGGCTGGCAGCGTGAAGATGCAGAACTTGCGGCAGCGGCACAAGAGCAGATTGATGCTTTTGCCTTTCCCGTCATTTATCAACCAAACCCCCAGAGCGGCCAGAGGGCTGACCTTGTAAACTTAGATTAGAAGTTGTTATCTCAGCTGCGAGCTACTGTAGCTAGATATGGGGATTAAACAAGGCAGGGAAGAGTCTCTAGGATCTTTTGTTGACAAAATTATTGAGGCTTTGAGTAAAGCAGGCATCGCTGAACATATGCAGGATGCCTTGGTCAAACAATGTATTTTGCAGAATGGGAATGCTAATACCCGTTCCCTCATAGCTGCAGCCCCAGGTCACTGGAATGTGCAGGATTTGTTAGACAAAGCTGAATCAATGCCTTCGGGCACTCAAGTTTTTATGGTAGAAGCTTTACAGAAAATAGGGGAGGGACTGCAGCAGCAAGCACAGGCTTTTAGGGAACAAGCCGCCTCAGCACATACTCAGGTTTTAGCTGCCCTCGCACCTCTCCAAGCGGCGACAGCGCTTCAACGCTTCAATACAAGGGGAAGAATGAAATGCTTTCGCTGTGGAAAATTGGGGCACATCCGTCGTGAATGCAATGCCACTGGTATTTGGTGCAAGATATGTTGCTCCAACACCCATAACAGCACTGCCTGCCGGTCCGGATCGGGAAACTGCAAAACCAGCGCGAAGTTGGGCCGCGCCAAGACACAAGTAGCTCCAGCTACACTACCGACAGCCAACTTATGCCAGCAACCTCCGGCAGCCTCGGATTGGACCTGGCAGCAGCAGTAACTGTTACTCTGTACAACGACAGCCCGCATATGATCTCTACTGGAATTTTTGGCCCTGTTGTAATTAACAATCAGCCTACGGGAGGACTTATATTAGGCCGTTCATCAGGATCGGTTTTAGGCTTAATTGTTGAACCAGGAGTTGTGGACTCGGACTCTGAGGGAGAACTCTTTGTCATTGCCTGTACCACTAGTGGCAGGACCCTGCAAAGGTGCTCTACTGGGGTCGGGAGTGTGTTTGTGTTCTATCCCCAACAGGTCCAGCCTGGATCCCAGCTAGATGGACGAAAGCCGCAGTGAATGAGCAGCCCGGCAAGGAGAAGGCTTCACCGCCTAAGGAAGACTCTTCAGCCATTACTGACTCAGGCTAATTGCCTGCTGGGACTAACTGAGACTCAGATCGCTATCAGCTCTGAAGAAGATGTGGAGCTTGAGCTCCTTCCTGCTCTGAACGCTTGCTTACGTTTTTTACCGCTATGCTGTTTAGTTTGCAATCAAGTTAATCACAGTGTATGGCTTAAGCTTTTGTGTGGAAACTGTAGAAACATTTATTGGATCTCGCAAAGGGCATTAGGGAGAGGACTGTGGTGCTTGACCTGCTCATTTGAGTGGCAGAGGGACTCCCCTCAGGGGGCACTAATAGGTTTAACAGGACAACCTTTCCCAATTGCAATTCAAAGAATAGAGAATAGAGAAGATTTAGAACTTAGGTGGATACTGTGGAGAGTGCAACACGCCTTAAAGCGTGCTAGAAGTGACAGTAAGTCAGTCATTTTAGAGGCTAAGTGTGGAAAAGATGTCAGGATTCCGACAATGTGGCAAGTGTCCCCTAGTCAATGGGACTATTTATGTCGCCGGTTTATTGTTTACAATGATCGTCGGCGTAAATACCATTACAAGCATCAATCCTAGACAAAATATGTGGGTTACATGGGCCAATGAAACAGGGCAAGAATCCTTTTGCTTGTCCATGGCTACCCCTTCAGATCCATTTCGAACGTGTCTTATTGGTGTTCCCTTAGAAGACCTATCTATGTTTCAAACTTGGACGAGAGAGTGGAACACAACAGCTTGGAATATATCAGCTCTTGCGAGGAAGTCCTATATGGTTACGTATAGTTCAATTGGCATGCAGGTTCAATACATAATGAAGAATTTGAATGTTACCGGGAATGAGCCACAGGAATTGGATCTTTTGGGATCGGCACCTTCTAACTATTGTATAACCTTTACTGCTAGTGGGAAGTCACGTAGAAACCATACCTTTCTTTATCCCAAGATAGCTGCTTATATGGATGATAGTTTGTATTGTAACAATGAGACACGGGTGGTTACTCATA
This sequence comes from Delichon dasypus, assembly GCA_037837765.1. Classification (NCBI taxonomy): domain Eukaryota; kingdom Metazoa; phylum Chordata; class Aves; order Passeriformes; family Hirundinidae; genus Delichon; species Delichon dasypus. Next base: position 5,457,138 of record JBBAXF010000012.1, on the reverse strand, counting down.
ATGACATAGCTTTTCGCATACCGCCAGGAGTCTTTTTAATTTGTGGTGATAGAGCATGGCCCGGAATTCCAAAAAATCCTGCAAGGGGTAGATGCTACTTTGGTAAGCTTACCCTGTTTGCACCCACAATACAGCAAGCGATGAGGGCAAATGGAACTTGGGCTATGCATTCCTTGAGACAGCGCAGAAGCACTCACCAATTAGATAGCAGTTGCAATGATAATGTAGACTTATGGGACAAGCCCTCTAATATTTTAGCATCAATTTTTGCTCCGGGAGTAGCTGCTGCACAAGCCCTTGCGCAACTAGCGAAGGTCGCTTGTTGGGCAGGAAAGCAGTTAAATCGCACCACTGATATTCTCACACAACTTGCTATAGATGTAAATTCAGTACGTCATGCAGTGCTACAAAACAGAGCTGCCATAGATTTCTTACTTTTAGCTCAGGGTCATGGCTGTGAAGATTTTGAAGGTATGTGTTGTTTGAACATATCAGATCATTCAGAATCCATTCATAAGAAATTGCAAGATCTGAGAGACAATATGAAGAGGTTGACTATAACGTCAAATCCATTAGATACATGGCTAAACTCCTTGGGAATAACAGGATGGCTTGAAGGATTGATTAAGATGTTCGCTGGCCCTGTGTTGCTTTTGTTGCTTGTGTTGCTTTTTGGACCATGTATTTTACAGTGTGTACAACGCATGTTGATGTCAATGGTAGAAAATGTTAAAATGACAATGCTTGCTGTAAAAGAAAACGGGGGAAGTGTAGAGAGCCTCTGCGAGCAGTGGCTCGCTGAGAAAGGACACGATGATGTGCAGCTTGTGCTGCGAGGTCAAACTAACCTTGAGAGGGAACTTACGCAGTAGATAGAGTGTAGGCAGGATAAGAAACTCTCAAGAATGTACGTAGATGCTGAGCAAGTAATTAACCGCAAAGTACAAAGTGAGCTAAGATGAACTAACCAATTAGGAGCTTGACTTTTACAATATGTATGAGCTGATTATGAAGGGTATAAAAATGTAACGCAACTCTCAATAAACGAGATCTGCTGACCATGATAGCATGAGGCTTTTCTCCCGCGGCTCCGGTAATCCAACACTCCTGCTGGCACCCCGACTACCAGTGCTGGGGTGGATGTTTAAAGGAAAGGTTCCCTCCACCCATCATGCCACCGACGCCACATGGAGCAAATGGATTGCCCTCATTACTCAGCGCGCCCGCATTGGAAACCCAAATCGCCCTGGGATTTTAGAGATATTAACAAACTGGCCGGAAGGTGAGAACTTTGGTCTCACAGATGAAGAGGAGCAGGAACAAGTGACACGTGCTGAAGAAGCTCCACCATACAACCAACTGCCAGCAGAAGAAACACGCTATGCTCTTTTCACTGACGGTTCCTGCCGCATCATTGGGATGAACCGTAAGTGGAAAGCAGCTGTATGGAGCCCCACACGACAGGTTGCACAAGCCACTGAAGGAGAAGGTGGGTCAAGCCAACTTGCTGAACTCAAAGCTGTTCAACTGGCCCTGGACATTGCTGAAAGAGAGAAGTGGCCAAAGCTCTACCTCTACACTGATTCGTGGATGGTAGCCAATGCTCTGTGGGGTTGGCTGGACAGGTGGAAAAAGGCCAATTGGCAGCGTAGGGGAAAACCAATCTGGGCTGCAGATGAGTGGAAGGACATTGCCACTCGGGTAGAGAAGCTACCTGTGAAAGTCCGCCATGTAGATGCCCATGTCCCCAAGAGTCGGGCTAATGAGGAGCACCGGAACAACGAGCAGGTAGATCAAGCTGCAAAGATAGAGGTGTCAAAGATAGACTTAGATTGGCAACACAAGGGAGAGTTGTTCCTAGCTCGATGGGCCCATGATGCCTCAGGCCATCAGGGCAGAGATGCCACCTATAAGTGGGCACGAGACCGAGGGGTGGATCTAACTATGGACAGTATTTCTCAAGTTATCCACGACTGTGAGACGTGTGCTGCCATAAAGCAGGCCAAGCGGGTGAAGCCGCTATGGTATGGCGGGCGATGGTCCAAGTATAAGTACGGGGAAGCCTGGCAGATTGACTACATCACCCTTCCCCAAACCCGCCAAGGCAAGCGCTATGTGCTGACCATGGTGGAAGCCACCACTGGATGGTTGGAGACCTACCCTGTGCCCCATGCTACTGCCCGAAACACCATCCTAGGCCTTGAAAAGCAAATCCTGTGGAGACATGGTACCCCTGAGAGGATTGAGTCTGACAACGGGACTCATTTCAAGAACAGCCTTATAAACACCTGGGCTAGAGAACATGGCATTGAGTGGGTGTACCATATTCCTTATCATGCGCCAGCAGCCGGGAAAGTTGAACGATGCAATGGCCTGCTTAAAACCACGTTGAAGGCACTGGGTGGGGGGACTTTCAAGAACTGGGAGAATAATTTAGCAAAAGCCACCTGGTTAGTGAACACTCAAGGTTCTACCAACCGAGCAGGCCCCGCCCAATCTGAGCCCCTGGGAACAAGAGATGGAGATAAAGTTCCAGTAGTACACATGAGAGGAATGCTGGGAAAAACTGTTTGGATTAATTCTGCCTCCAGCAAAGACAATCCCGCTCCTGGGGTTGTTTTTGCTCAGGGACCTGGCTGTACATGGTGGGTGATGCAAAAGGATGGTGAGACCCGCTGCATACCTCAAGGGGACCTTGTTTTTCGGTGAACACTGTGACTGTGTCTGTATTTATATTCACATGTATATATATGTATATCATTTAAAGGTTTAAATTCAATATAATATGTTGGTGTGGGAAAAATTCGGGGTGGAAATGTTAAGGGTTAAGTCTCTTGAATTTCCCCCCCCCCCCCAAGTTGCTAGGAGACTAAAGACAGTGCTTAACCTGAACAAAAGGAAAAAAAAGCCCCGGGGAAGAGAAGGCTGGGGGTGGGGGGTCGGTCGTCTCTGGTCTTCGGGGGAGAGCAGCGTCTTCCGGGGAGAACGGCGTGCGGCTCATCGGCTGGCGGCCTGAAGTCTGGGGGTGACGGAGAAGTCTGGCTCTGGGAACTCTACCATCACTTGGAGCGCCCAGGAAAGTCGGAATTTCTTCACTGTCCTGCTGGATTTTGGGTGAGCCCGGGCCCCGCCGCTGCAGCTTCTCCGGCACTGCCACCTCTGCCTGCCAGGACACCCCCTGCCTGCGGAGGACAGTCCACCTCGCCCGGCTTCCAGCCATCAGCGCCGGAGCCTCCACCGTTTTGCCCTCGGGGTTCTTGGTTCTGTTCTACTATTGTTATAATTGCTGTTGTTTTTGTCTGTCCTGTTATATTTATTAGTAAAGTACTGTTATTCCTTTTCACCATAGCTCTGACTGAAAAGTTTCTTCAATCTTCCAAATTATAATAACACGGAGGGAAGGATTCGAGCTCCTCCTTTCCTGGAGAGGCCTGCCCCTCCATAGCAGACACCTGTCTTTTCAAACCAAGACAACAAGCAATAACCTCTGACGGGGAAACAAAACTGATTAAAGTTCCCTTTTCCTCAATTGATTTAGAAATTTGGGAAAGGATTGCTAAGGGCTATCGAAGTGATCCTATAGGTGTTGCTAAGAAAATGAAATTTATGATTAAGCAGCATTCACCTGATTGGGCAGATCTGCAACTGCTACTTGATGCCTTAGAAACAATTAGTTTTGAAAGTAGCTGGGGATCTGGATGAAGATGATTGTAGGACAACACAGGAGGATGTTAAAGATGTATTTCCCCTTCAAGACCCAGGTTGGATCCTAATGATGATGAGGAGTTAGGGCGGTTAAAGTGATACCAAGAACTAATAGTAAAAGGGTTAGAAAGAGCAATCCCCAAAACCATAAACTGGTCAGCCTTATATGCTATCAAACAGGGCCCCTCTCAAACACCTTCTGAATTTCTAGATCACCTGCGAGACGCAATGCACGGACACACCACCCTGGATCCTGGATCTGATGAAGGAACGCAGCAATTAATAAATTTATTTTTAGGACAATCCACAGGAGATATCAGGCGGAAACTCCAGAAGATCCAGGGCCCAAACAGCCGGAATGTAGAAACTTTATTAGATGAGGCCTGGAGAGTTTTTAGTAACCGGGAAGAAGGGTATAAACAAGGGATGAAGAAACTAGCAGCAGTAGTAAAAGAAGGAGAAAAAGGGAAACATGGGCAAGGTCCACCAAAACAAGGACCACCCCGACTAGGAAAAGATCAATGTGCATTTTGTAAGAAATTTGGTCACTGGAAAAACCAGTGCCCAGTATTAAGAAGGGTGATGAACATAGAAAAGGTGATCAGAAAAGGGAACAAGTGGTTGCTCATGTAAAAGAAGACCAAGGAGGGCCCTACCCTAGGGGACCCTCTGGTTATAGTTAAACTGGGGAACAAAGAAAAAAAGTGAAATTCTTGATAGATACAGGGGCAACATTTTCAGTGTTGAATAAGGCCCTAATACCTGTAACCAATGACTATGTTATGGTAAAGGGGGCAACTGGCCAATCTGAAAGAGCTTATTTTTGTAAACCATTGAAGTATAAATTGGGAAAACAGTGGGGCATCCATCGATTTTTATACATGCCTAATGCTCCATCTGCACTTTTGGGCAGAGATTTGCTAGAGCAGCTGGAAGCAAGAATAATATTCAAAAATAGGGAAATTAGTTTGGAGGTAAAGGATCAACAATATGTAGAACTATTAAGCTTAATGCTAATAACCAAAGAAATTGAAGTGGCAAGTGAAAAGGAAAATTTTAGGAAAATAATGGATCAAGTATTTCCAGGAGTGTGGGCCTCCAATATACCAGGAAGAGCAAAGAATGCACTCCCAGTGCGAATCAGGCTTAAAGAAGGAGGACAGCCAGTAAGGGTTAAACAATACCCCCTAAAGAAAGAAGATATAGAAGGGGTTAGCCCAATTATTGAGAACTTTCTGCAGCTAGGACTACTGAGAGAGTGTCAATCTGATTTTAATACTCCTATTCTGCCAGTAAAGAAACCTGATGGGTCATACAGATTAGTACAAGATTTAAGGGCTGTTAACAAGGTAACTGAAGACTTGTATCCAGTGGTTGCCAATCCCTACACCTTGTTAACCCGTTTAACATCTGAACTAACTTGGTTTACTGTTCTAGATCTAAAGGATGCTTTCTTTTGCCTCCCTCTCCATGAAGCCAGCCAGAAAATTTTTGCATTCGAGTGGGAAAGCCCTAAAACTGGAAGAAAAACTCAGCTCACATGGTGTGTGTTACCGCAGGGGTACAAGAACTCCCCCACTATATTTGGGGAACAGCTTGCCAAGGATTTAGAGTCCTGGGAACCTCCACCAGGAGGACAGTTACTCCAGTATGTGGATGAGCTCTTAATAGCCACCCGGACCCAGGAGACATGCGTGGACTGGACGGTAAGCCTCCTAAACTTTCTAGGCCTGCAGGGGTATCGAGTATCCCAGAAGAAAGTCCAAATGGTGAGGCAAACAGTTATTTACCTGGGTTACGAAGTGAGTGCTGGACAAAGGACTCTGGGGCAGGATCGCAAGGAAGCAATATACCAGACCCTGAAACCTCAGACAGTGAAAGAACTAAGAACCTTTTTAGGCATGACAGGGTGGTGCAGACTCTGGATTTATAACTATGGGTTGCTTGTTAAACCTCTGTATGCCTTGATCACGGAAGGGAGCAGAGATCTTCAGTGGACAAAAGATGCAACCCGAGCCTTTGACCAACTAAAAAAGCCCTTATGTCAGCTCCAGCCCTGGGACTTCCAAACGTGAGTAAACCATTTTTCCTGTTTTCTCATGAGAAGCAGGGGATTGCCTTAGGAATATTAGCACAGAACTTAGGCCCGTACCGGAGGGCAGTGGCCTATCTTTCCAAGAAACTGGACGCAGCAGCTAAAGGATGGCCAGGTTGCCTCAGAGCAGTTGCAGCAGTAGCAATAAGCACGCAAATTCACCCTAGGCCAGAAGATGACTGTGCTAGTATCTCACACAATGTCTGCAGTCCTTCAGGCAAAAGGGGGACATTGGCTCTCCCCACAGAGATTTCTGAAGTACCAAGCCATACTGGTAGAACAAGATGATGTTGAAATTGTGGTAACTAACATTGTGAACCCAGCTTCCTTCCTCAGCGGGAGTATGGGAGAACCAGTGATCCATGACTGCCTGGAGACCATTGAAGCCACCTGCTCCAGCCGCCCAGATCTGAAGGACACCCCGCTCGAGGATGATGAGACCTGGTTTACTGATGGAAGCAGCTATGTCGTCAGTGGAAGAAGGCACGCTGGGTATGCAGTTACCACAAGCAGAGAGGTAATAGAGTCTGGACCATTACCAACTAATACATCTGCACAGAAGGCTAATCCGAGCCCTAGAGCTGGCAAAAGGAAAAGAGATCAACATCTACACGGACTCAAGGTATGCATTCGGAGTGGTTCATGCTCACGGAGCCATCTGGAAGGAAAGAGGACTGCTGAATTCACAAGGCAAGAGTATTAAACATGCACAAGAGATACTGAGGCTATTAGATGCCATACAACTACCTGAGAGAGTAGCTATAATGCACATAAAGGCACACCAAAAAGTGAGCTCTGAATTGGAAGAAGGGAATATGCTGGCGGACAGAGAGGCAAAAGAAGCAGCAAAAGGTGAGGTACCTGATAAGGCTGTTGAGGCAGCATTGATTCCAGATGGAAAAGTTTCTATTGAAGGTAAGCCAGTGTACAATAAGAAAGATAAGAAACTTATCAGGGTAGAAAAGGCAAGTTATAACCAGGAGGGATGGGCTGTAACAGAAGAAGGGAAACTTGTAGTACCCTCCTATTTGTTGTGGTCATTAGTACAGAGGGAACATGAGAAAACACACTGGGGAATAGATGCCCTGTATAACCATTTGAAAGAAAGAATCATGGCCAGGAAATTGCAGGGCACAGTGATACAAGTAACTCGTCAGTGTAGTCTTTGCCTCCAAACTAACCCTAAAAATACCCCAAAGCCTAAAGAGGGACAAATTGGGAAAGGTTGTGGACCTGGGCAACAATGGCAAATTGATTTTACAGAACTGCCCAGGAAGGGAGGGTATTGTTACCTATTGGTGTTAACTGATACCTTTTCAGGATGGCCAGAAGCCTTTCCTGCCAGGACAGCTAAGGCCCGAGAGGTGACCAAAGCGCTGTTGCAAGAAATAATACCACGATTTGGAGTTCCAGCCACCATATCCTCAGACAGAGGACCACATTTTATTTCGAAAATTGTGCAGCAAATAAGTCACCACCTGGGAATAGACTGGGAATTGCACACCCCATACCACCCTCAATCTAGTGGCCAGGTGGAAAAGATGAACCATTTGATTAAACAAATTGTGAGATTGGGGCAAGAAGCAAATTTGCCCTGGCTTCAGGCTCTCCCATTGGCCTTGTTGCGAATTCGGACAAAACCGAGGGCAAAAGAGAAACTAAGCCCTTTTGAAATATTGTATGGAAGGCCATACGCGGTTCAAGGGGGAACAGCATCCATTCAAGTAGGGGAAGAAACCCTACGTGGATATATGGTGGCCCTAAATAAACAACTTAGAGAAATTGAGAAATATGTGGCTGGAACTCAAAACAGAGAACTAGATGGGCCAGTACATGATGTACAACCTGGGGATTATGTGTATGTTAAGTCTTTTGCAGAAAAAACCTTAGAACCACAGTGGGAAGGACCATTCCAGGTGCTCCTCACTACCTTCACTGCAATCAAGATCAAAGAACAGAAGGCCTGGATCCATCACTCCCGAGTGAAGAAAGCCCCAGAAGGAATTTGGAAAGCCACACCAGGCAATAACGAACTGAAGCTGAAGCTCACTCGGAACAATGAGTAAATGGACTAAGAGTTATTTTGGACATTATGTGGAAAGTTGTAACTATTGTAGTAATTACCCTAACCATAACAGGAGTCAACGCAATACCACGAAGGTATAATGTGACTGGGATATACCAGTGCCAAGGAAGAGCCTATGATCCTTACTCTCGTAAGGCTTTAAACAAGATACTAAAAGTCACAAATGCAAGCTTGTGGGAGGGAAGAAATGTTTGGGGATGTAAGTATGCATTCGTACAGGATGGGTTCCACGAGGCTTACCATCCACCCATGAAATTCATCAGGGTTAGTCCTGAATGCTGTGATAAATGCTTGAGTACATGTCTAGAGTTTAGGCTCAAAATAGAAGGGTGTGCAATAAGGGGGTATGACATTGACTTTAACATCACTCAGGTATGTACTGAGTACCATAAGAACCAGACCAAAATTACTCCACCAGTGCCAAGAAAGGCTGTGAATATCTGTGTCATCATTGGTGGGATGTGCTTTTTGGATGGTCACCAACAGCAACTGGAATATTGAATACCTTAATCCACCCTATAGTTGTGTTGCTTATTTTGGTCAGCATAAGTTTAGTGTTATCCATTGTAATACTTGTTTGGAATTGGAGGATGCTACGACGAGTGGCAGCTTTAACATCACTATCAAAGGCGTATGGCTTGGTCTTGAGAGACACTAGCTGTACAGCTTGGATAGATGAGGAAGACTCTGTATACTGAGTAAAATAATTTACTCATTTCAAAGAAGAAGTGGGGAATGAGACGTTAATTTTGAGGAACTAAGGATTTTTAGGAAAGTTAAGATAATAAGTTGCTGAATTAGCTGAAGTAGATAGGTAATCTTTATTCACAGTTAACAGAAGCCGGATCTTAGATAAGCTACCCCGGATCTTGTAACTCATTGCTTGTCAGGTTTATGTTTATGTAGTTGTGCTTGTAATGAAAAACAAAATGTGGTAAATAGGACATAAGATAGCTGCAGATTTCCTGCTTAAAGGACCCGTTGAATACAGGAAACTCTAAGTTCTACCAAGGAATCATTTGTCACGAAAGCATTGAAAAGGTAGAAAGGTCAGGACGATGAAGACTCATCTTACTTCCTCATTTTGAGTGACCCCTCCCCAAAACAGACCCCCGACTCATTTTAAGAAACAAAGTACGCATGCTTAATAGCTTTTTTTGCCAATTAGCATACGAAGCGAGGAATGGGAGGTGACAGGGGTATGAATATGCATTTGTATTTTGGATATTCAACACTTTTGTAAATAAAAGACTCTGTAATTACCTGTGAATTTCGCAGTGCGAATTAGGGAATTATCCCGCGTGCTGCCCGGCCGTAATAAACATACACTTTCTAACTTTAAACTGTTAGAGAGTTTTTGTCCGTCACAGTTGGGTATCGATACTAGATCAATACCCATATTTCTTTAATAAATCAGTCCAGGGAACTTCTCTGCCCTAGCTAGCTGAAACTAACTAAAAGCAAAAAAAAATCTCTGTCCTGCAGTCTCCAAGCCTCCGCTGAACACACCGTCCGGAGAAGAATGTGGAGGAGTCGGGCAGTTTTCTCAAAACAAACTCCGTGCTTCTCCTTGCTCTTAGAACTAGTCTTAAAGGCACAGGACTCAATATACAGCACAAACAGAACAGACGATTGGGGATACAGACATTATAAAGTTACCCTAGGACAATTGTCTAAGTAGAACAGGAGGCGTATACATGGGAAAATGTGTTTGTAATTGCACTTTATATTTGTGTTTAGATTGTTGGACCCTCAACTGCCCTCCTTATGATTGTTCCAAAATGGAGGCAGATGGACTCAAACGCATGTTATGCTCATTAATGGTAGCTGGGTAAAGTGTTTCTACCATAATTGCCAAAGGGATTTTTAAGGCTGTAAAGCAGTGGGGAAGGATAGGTTTTTTTACCACTTATTTTTAAGCTGTCCCCGAGATAATTCCACAAGTAGGACACATGTTGTCTGTGACTATCAGTGGAAGTGGCAACACCGGAACAGAACTCGAACCCTTTTTAATAAGTTCTGGTCCAGATCTAACAAAACAGATCTGGAATATAACTGTAGGTGGAAACCTCATGTGGGAGCTTGGAAATGCAAATATTGTGATCCTTATGGTGGGGCAACTATTGTTGGAGGACCGTTAGGCCCAGGAAACAAGCTGTATTTTGACCCACCAATTGATGATGAAAATTGAGAAAGCCCCTTTGCCAATGGGACCTGGGCTTTGTAAGGGCATTATTTGATTTGTGGTCAACATGCTTATTGCAGGTTACCTCCAAACTGGTCAGGGGATATGTTATGTAGAGTATATTAAACTGTTGTTCTTTTTGCTACCACAAGTTCAGGGAAATCAGTTAGGAATCAAGGTATATGATGATCTAATTAGAGAAAAGCAATCAATTAATGCATCCCCGGCTGGAGGGAGTGCTGCTTCCACTGAGGCGTAGCGACCTGGTTCCAGTAACGACACGGCAGCCACACCCAGGCTGCTCGGACCACCAGCTCACAGACACCAGTGTGGTGGACGGCTAATGGCGTTTATTAACTGGTTACATGGAGTTATAAAACCTCTGTTTGCTACATCACATCCGTCTGCTTACAAGTTAGGTGTTGCTTACCTTATCAAGGACACTGACCAACTAAGAATTGAGGGAGGGGTTCTGTCTGCCCGTACAACGCGATATCTTCCGACCTCCTGTCCCTAATCTCCCACAAAGGAGCACCCAAAAGTGGGGAAAAGATGAATGGCCACCTGAGTGAATCATATAACACTATGGACCAGCCACTTGGAATCCAAATGAATTAATATCAGGCGCCAGAGAACCCATTTAAAATTTAAATCAAACAATTAGGTTACAAGCTGTCTTTGAAATAATAATCAAGCAGACAGCTATAGCTCTTGACCTTCTTGCCAATCAATCAACTCAGATCAGGAATGCAATATTTCAACATCCGGATAGTATTAGATTACCTGTTAGCAAAAGAAGGGAGAGTGTGTGGAAAATTAAATTACTCAAACTGCTGTTTGCAAATAGATGACAATGGAAAAGTGGTGAAACAATTAACAAAAGAAATAAGAAAGTTAGCTCATGTACCAGTCCAAATGTGGAAAGGATGGGAATGGGACATGTTTTTGTGGTTACCTGGTGGACTATGGATTAAACGACTGTTTTTTTTCCTCTTATGTGCTATAGCAACTCTCATCTTTTTACCATTCATGAGCCCTTGCTTGGTACAACTTATTCAACATGTGATCAAAGGGATGCAGGTAGTAGCCATGCCTACAGATCCAGAAATGGCTACAAAAGGACAGAAAATGATGTCACTACAAATAATTGCAAAACCAGAAAAGACCCAGGAACAGAAAATTAAGTTAATGGTAACTAAAGTTTGTAAAGACAATTATTGAGAAAATAAGAAGAGAAGGGATTGAAAGAAATTAGAAGGAAGTGTCTTTACAAACAAACTGTGGGTCTGCTGGTAGAGAAAGCCAAGTCACAAACCCGGGTATTGGCGACAGGGTAATGTTTCCACACAGTATTGACGGCCCCGGAATAGGACTGCAAGTCGCAGCAGTCACAGACAAGCTGATTCAGACAGGCGCGGCATGGCGCCGAAACCAGGGGACGTCCTAGTTACCTTGGCTCCAGCCGGCCTCAGGGCCCCAGCGACTCCCGCTCACCTCGCCCCGTGATGGGCAGCTTCTGCTGGCCGATGATTCCCCGGGCTGGAGGCGAGGCGCCGGAGCCGCAGCCGCACCCTCGAGCCTAGGCTCCGCGGCGGGCGTCCAGCGCCCTCTCCGGGCCGGGCAGGCAGAGCGCCTTCACTAGACAGGGTGGGAGGCCGCGGCGCCGCTGGAGGCGGGGTCCCGATACTACCTCCTCCGCCCCAGCTCAGCCCTGCCGATCTCCGTTTCTTCACTCCCTGGCTGTCTCAGGCTAGAACTCGGCGGCTGCCATTGGCTTAGCGGCCTCATCCGGGCACTCGGCGCAACGCTATTGCTCAGCTCGATCGTCCCAATATGGCGGAGGTGAGCGGGGAAAGTGGGTTGGGGAGTTGGAATTCGGCTTGTTCCCTGCGGGGTCCCGCTGCTGGCGGGCCTTCTTCGCCCGCCTCACCATCCCCGTAAGGCGCTTCTGGGACGGCTCGGCGACGCGGGATGGCCAGCGAGGCGACCAGCAACGCCTGGACACTGGGAGCCTGCGTGACTAGGCCGCACGGCGGGTGCCGAGCAGCGCGGGTCCCGAGTTCGCCGCCCGCGGGCGGCTGACAAGCCGTGGCCAGGCGCGCGGTCGCCTCACCGAGCCACGGAGGGCGCGGGACGGGCCAGTGGCGGCGCCGCCGCAGCGCGGGCGATGGAAAAACGCTCGGTGGGAGGGAGGAGAAGCGAGCCCTGGTCTGGCAGCAGGGAAGAGGCTGCTGGTCCGGCTCCCTCTGCCTGCCACTGTCATGTCCCGCCGGGGTTGGAAGGAGTGGGAGCGCCGGGTTAGGCGAGGCTCCTTGGGGGGCTTTCGCCAGGGGAGGAGGAAAAAAGGAGAGAGACAGGCAGGGAACGAGCGAGAGAAGGAGGAATAGGAGAGGGTGAACACGATGGAAGGGCGAGTAGGGCGGGGCCTGGCGGGGGAAGGGAGCAGCTCCGGGGCGGGAGAGGATGGGAGGGGGCATGAAATAGAGACTACCTACCTGCTGCTGGGTTGGATGGAGTCCGTGTCTCATCTCACTCTTTTCTCTCTCTGCAGGCTTCCTTTGGGAGTTCGAGCCCAGGTTCGTCTTTGCCCACCTTCTGTCCTAGTACCTAGCCTGCTGCCTGCACGCTGCTCTCTTTTCCCTCCTCCTTCCCAAACTTACCTTCTGTTGCCTCGTAGCTCTCCTAATGCTTCATGTTCATGTAACTAACTGCCTGCCTGATTTTTAAGAGATCTGCTCTGTGGAGTTCTCCCCTTACTTCTGGTCACAGTTAGTAATTAGCTGCTCAGAACCCAAAATGAAAATAAAGTTTTGTAGCATTTTTAAGACAGCATCTCAGTAAAACCATATAGCCTGGAGAGAGATCACTTCTGTTGCTGATAACTGCAGGGTTGTATACATTTTTGATTTCTTGATAATATCAGAAAACATTTAAAATCATAATGATATGTAATTGTTAAGGTTTTAACTATTGTTAAGGTTCTTTGGGATATTTATACAAGGAAGCCTATTTAACATCAGCAGGGCTACTCCTGAAAAATATTTTGGGAATGCATTTGCTTCTGTGTACCTGCTATTGGCACTGGCTGAGCTCTAGTATGTAAGAACTAGAAGGGGAAACCAGAGGTGAAAGAGAAATATCCTAGTCTGTTTTTCTTCTCCATCATGAAAGTCTTAAGAAAGTGAACACTGAGAAACAAAACAACCCTGCATTTCAGTAATTTTCATTGTAGAACACTAACATTGCTGTACAGAATATTTGCATCTTAAAAACTTGTTGAATATAGTGCTTTCTAAGAAATGCACTTAAAATAACAACAGTACTTTTTTATGACTTATGAGTATCCTCTTGGGTAATGAAAAAGTGTCTGTTGGACCACAGAGCTGTCATGACTTGTTAATTACTGTGATGCATTATAAATGTTTTGTTATTTCTGGTATATCTTCCTCTATATTTCTTGAAACTCTGCTATGTTTGTTCTTCCTTTTTAGATCAATTAATAAGAATTAAATTAGTTATATTAAAAGATCTCATCTGTGAGACTAATCTGAAGTGAGTCTTGCTGCTTATTTTGCTGTTGTTAGGAAACTGGTCTGCAACCTAAGTTAGCTGTTAATCAGTGAAAAGCTATGCTAGTTACCATATAAATAATATAAATAGAATCTGAGTCTATAAATCAGTGTCTTGCAGCATCTGAAATCTCGTGACATGTGGATGTTATACTTTAATGATGATTTCCAGGATCTTTAAAACAATCTTTTATTCACTAAAATATTAATTTGGTATTGTACTTTCTGAAACTTTGTTTCAGTAGTTTAGATACTTTTCCCAAGTACTCTATACTGCAAGAGAGAAAACTGTACCTATTACAATACAAAAAGGGAAGGCCAGATAAAATAGTTCAATTTGTCAGGTAGTTAAGAATTTGTTCCACTCATTCCATTGAGAGTTCTAACTATGTATGTAAGGACTCATGTGACCTTATTTTTTTCTGTGATGTAATTTCATATGTTGGTATGGAAAAAAAATTACTCAAATTAGGGTTTTTTGATAGTTGGCTCTTTATCCTCTGAGGATCATGACTTTGACCCTTCTGCTGAAATGCTGGTACATGATTATGATGATGAACGAACTCTTGATGAAGAAGAGGAAATGATGGAAGAAAAAAATTTCAGCTCTGAAATTGAAGATTTAGAAAAGGTAAGAGTGACTTGCTCTCTCCTAAATGTCCATGTATGTTGTTGCTTTTTAGTAAAGAGAACACTCAACTTGTTCTTTAGTTTGTACTGCATAATGCATGCAGTTTTCTGCAAAACACCTTTGGAGTTTTTTTTTTAAAGAAAAAAGTATCGGGTTTGGTTAGGATATAGCGGTGCTTCCTCACAAAAAGGCTGACCTTAGCTTCTCAAATTTATTAGTGTTAAGTTCAAATTTGTCTTTTTCATTTAATAACTTTTTCATGTTGGAAAAGAAATTACTGAAGCAGATTTTAAAGTCTTATTATCTAATATCACTTGTCACTTTTAACTTTTATAAGTTGGAAATAAGTTTAAATTGTACATTAAGTGACAGCTAGCTGTTTCATTCTATTGGTCAGGTTTTTGGTTTTCCAATCTGGAAGTACAGTCCCGTTTTATACATTTTTCACATTCATTTGCTACATATATTGTAGTTCTATATCTGTTTCATCAGTTTGGCATTTGCTGGGTGTACAAAATGACCAGTGTGCTCCTTGGCTTTTTCTGTTCCTTTTTATATTCTTTAATTACATGTTTTTTCTATTTCTACCTCTTGTTCATCTGTGTCAGTGCATCACCCATTTTAAATGCCTGCTGAATGCTAAATAGCCACAAACTGATGCTGCTTGCATTACCATTCAGTGACCCACTTATACCACTCAACATAATTGCAGATTTTGATCAGCAGACTTCCAGAAAAGTGTAATTTTTAACATTAAATAGGAGGCTGTGTTTTTGTAGTCCATTTAAAAACAAATTTTCTTAACTTCTGGGGTTTTTGTTTGTTTTTGATTTTGCCTTGCTACCTTTTACAGTTATATTTTTGCTAATTATGAACTTGCAATTATAATAGCAAAGCAGCTTGCCATGTCTGGTGGTTAAAATGGAGTTGGTACTCCACAAAATGATCTTACTGCTTCTATAAAAGAAGGAAAAAGAACCGAGAGCCACTCATCTTAAACACTTTAGTACTTTATGTCCCAATCCTGGAAAGACTTGGACATGAATTTGCATTTACCCATTGTGAAAAGTCTTTGCAGGACTAAGACTTTAGTTGATTAAAGAAAACGAGTAGTTTAATCAGTGTATAAATTCAACAAGATTTTTTTTAAGGTAATATAACTTTTAAAGGTATAAATTATTGGAAAATATTTCTAATTATTTGATAACTTGAATTAGGTAAATAAAAAAAAATTTCCACAGTTTGTTTTGTTAATTGTGTTAGGATGCAAGTATGATGATATTTAGTTAAATAATTTGATCAAAAGCTGTTGGAAAAAAGAAGTTATAAACTAAGCCTTTCTCTTGATTTGTGCTTCTGTATCATTAGCTGGTTTTCTCCTATTACTTTCTGTACTGGTCTTGTCTGGTAGAGTTAATTTTCTTCCTAGTACCTAGTATGGGGCTATGCTTTGGATTTGTGTTTAAACAGTGTTGATAACACACTGATGTTGTAGTTATTGCTGAACAAAGCTTACACAGAGCCAAGGCTTTTTCTGCTTCTCACACTGCCCTGCTGCTCGGGGACTGGCTGGGCAATGGTCAGTTCATGGTGAGCAATTGTTTTCATTTGGATAACTTGTGTTCCTTGGGCTTTACTTCCTCCCTCTTTTTATTTTTTCTTTTCCTTACAATTTTTAAAAATTATGTCTTTTTAAACATTAAACTGTCTTTATTTTAACCCACAAGTTTCTTTTTCACTCATCCAATTCTCTTCCCCCCGCCCCATCCCATGGGGGAGGGAGGGAGCGAGCGGCTCTGTGGTGTTTAGTTGCCATCCAGGATTAAGCCACAACAGGGCATAAATGGTTTGAGATAACAGATTTGACCATAACATTCAGAAGAATTTACATCTATTAACATTTCCTGGTCATGATATTGATTTATCTGTTTCATGATATTAGCTTTTCTGATCAATGCCATATTCTCTTTTTTTACTGTACATGTTAAAGATTGGTGTTGGATTTTGCAGTTTGCTATGCTCTGTAGTGCTTAGTGATGTTTTGCCTGCAAAATTTATTATTAAAACACTGGCCTTGAGCTTAATCTGGTATTTGGGCTCTGTACTGAAGATTAATGTACTTCAGGTACCATCTCATGGAGACAATTAACAATTATACTTCTTCCTCTGAGAGATTTATTTTGTGGAGGTAATAGAGAATGGCACCTTCACCACCACCTTTCGTCATGTTTCCTCCCTTGTTACAATAACTCTTCAGTACCTTGAACCTCCTTGGGTAGTCTAAATACTTCTATTTGTATTTCTTAGGAATATTACTTCAGCTTTTAATGAGGTTAACAAACTATTAAGGAATAAGACCCAGGCCCTGCAGCAGTGTGATTATGGGTGGCAAGGCATGTGGGAGAATATGGACAGGTGTCTAGAAAGGTTTACACCTCCAATGGTCTGGAACTTCACTCCTGAACAAGTGTGGAATCCTGATGAAGTGATAGAATATTTGGGGGGAAAGAAAAAGATGCCCTGGCTATTCCAAAGAGGCAGAAACAATGGAAGCAGAAGTCAACTTGTTTAGTAAGAGATGAAGAAGCTTCTCCTAACAGGGAGCAGGAGAGCAAATCAGAAGAGGCAGCCTCAAAAAGAAATGTTAGCAGTATATGAAGGAGTTCAAGCAGCTTCAGAAGTAGTTGGTACTGAAGCACAGCTCCTTTTGGAACCTCGATTTCCTGTGTTGGGCTGGATGTTCAAAGGCAGGGTCCCCTCTACACATCATGCAACTGATGCTACGTGGAGTAAGTGGGTTGCACTGATCACACGAGTTTGAATGGGAAACCCCAACCACCCAGGATTTCTGAAAGTGATTGTGAACTGGTCGAAACTTCAGTGTTGCCAAAGGAGGTGACTCGGCCTCAAGAGTCCTCACTATATAATAAACTACCAGAAAATGAAAAGCAATATGCCCTGTTTACAGATGGATCCTGTCATATTGTAGGAAAACATCAAAGTTGGAAAGCTGCCATGTGGAGTCCTACACGACGAGTTGTGGAAACCGCTGAAGGAGAAGGTGAATCAAGTCAGTTTGCAGAGGTGAAAGCCATCCAGCTGGCTACAAATATTGCTGAACAAGAAAAATGGCCAGTACTTTACAGACTCAGGGATGGTGGCAAATGCCCTGTGGGGGTGGTTGCAACGATGGAAGCAGGATAACTGGCAGTGCAGAGATAAACCCATCTGGGCTGCTGCATTGTGGCAAGATATTGCTGCTTGGGCAGAGAACCTGGTTGTGAAGGTATGTCATGTAGATGCTCATGTACTCAAGAGTCAGGCCACTGAAGAACATTGAAACAATAAGCAGGTGGATCAGGCTGCTGGGATTGAAGTGGTTCAGGTGGATCTGGACTGGGAGCAGAGGGGTGACCTATTTATAGCTCCATGGGCCCATGGTACATCAGGATATGTAGGAAGGGATGCAGCATACAAATGGGCTCATAATTGAGAGGTCGACTTGACTTGATGCCACTGCACAGGTTATCCATGAATGTTAAATATATGCCACGATCAAACAAGCCAAGTGGTTGAATGGTGGCGAGAAGCCACTACTCGGGGACTAGCTGGACATCAGTTGATTGGTGGTGAGCAATTGTTTTCATTTGGATTATTTGTCTTTCTTGGGTTTTATATACCTCTTTCTTTGTTTTGTTGTTCTTTTTCCTCCTATTTTCCTTGCAGAAAAAAAAAAAAAAGTTTATTTTTAATGATTAAACTGTCTTTATCTCAACTCATGAGTTTCTTTCTCACTTTTACCGTTTCAGTTCTCACCTCCATCCCACTGGGGAGGAGTGAGTGAGCAGCTGTGTGGTACTTAGTTACTGCTTGGGGTTAAACTACAACACCTCTACAGTCATTATAAAATGTATTGTGCAGAAGATGGAAAGGAGGGATAAAAGATTGCTACATTGGTTTACTTCTGTGGTATATTGCACACTTGCAGCTGTAACTATATAGGACTAAAGTTTTCAAGTTTTTCTGCATTTGTTGTAAGGGGATTGTTAATGTTCCTAGTCTGTCTTCTGTCTTGAAGAAATATAGGCAAATCATATTCTATAGTATGAGACAGATAAGGAGCAAATTTTTAATAATTACTCTTTAGTTTCATCCACTAACTGGTTTTCTTCAATAGTTTAATGGGACTTCATTATATTCTGAGACAGTTATGAATTATTTCTGTCTCATGCCTGAAAATATTTTAGATCTTTAATCAAGATTCATGCTTTCAATTAAGCTTTTCTTGTTTGTTTTTTACTTTTGTTTTTCAAAATATGTCTTATCCTTTTAGGCCTGAACTGTTTACAAGTATTTGGCAATATGTTGAAATGTTTGTAAATCTTGTATTAGGAAGGAAACATGCCATTGGAAGATTTGTTGGCATTCTATGGCTATGAACCCACAATTCCAGTTATGGCTGGTTCCAGTGTGAATAGCTCTCCAAGTGAACTTGCAGATGAGCTTCCAGATATGACTCTAGATAAAGTAAGTCAGAACTGTTTTCCCCTGTATTATGGTTTAAAAGTAGAAATCAGTGTGACCTTAACTTATATTTCACTGTCTCTTGATGTTACAAAATACATATCTTTGTCAATTTCAACATACAATTAAGAGTTACTGTACTGGTGGTGGACTTGACAGTGATAAGTTTATGGTTGGACTCTGACCTTAAAAGTCTTTTCCAACCTAAATGATTCTGTGGTTGTACTTTTTAATTCTTTTTCAAAGATATTTAGGATCTGAATTTAATTATAATTATCACACAAATGCATAACAACTTTAGTGGCATTGTATTATTACAATTGAGAAATGAATAAGGTAATGGTTCTTCTAAAACACATTCAGAGAACTTTAGATTTCCTTTTTTTTAATTTTATAGAAGTGGGATTTTTTTCTGAAAAGTTCTGTATTTTATTTTAATGTATGCAGTGTCCAGAAATAATAATTTTGGCTTTGAACATATATGTCATGTATCAAACCTTTGTAGATAACTCGAAAAGTGCACTACTGGGTGCTTTGGAATGTTTCTTTCAAATGCATATAATTTGTAAAAATCTCATCTTTGGGGGATAAGAGAGAGATTGTTTTCTGTGCAATTACTATATGTATCACATTGTTGAATAAAGAAACACAAAACTACAGTTTTTATGATTCACAGCCTAACTTTGAATTCTGAGATGAATCTGATTGCTGGCTATAAGGCATGCAGCTAGTAGTTTGTATTATAAAATCTGTAGGTAGTAAGTATGTGTTTTTTGCTTTCCATAAGTATGATGAAATGATAAACTCCAAAGAAAGTAAAGTATAATGATGGCTCTGCACATCTGATTCTCATTAGGAGTCACCATTGTGTTGAGGCTACAGAAATATACTTTGCTTCTTGTCTAATACAGTTCTTTGCCTCCCTAATCACTATACATAGGGGTTCAAGCATGTCTGGTAGTGGAGGAAGCGTGTTCTTGCTCCCTCTCCCTTTCTTTCACACCCCCCCTTGCTTGTTCTTGCTTGTTCTTGCTTGCCCCCACCCCCCCCCTTATTATCTTTTGTCTATTATCTGTAATTCTCAGGAAAAATATATGAAAGTGCCTGGCTTTTGTTTGCTCACCCATAACCCCCCCTTCCCCTGAATTTAAGGGGTATCTGTGATGTAAAGAATGACAGAATTTAAAATGTTTCCACTCACTTTTTTTTCTTTAAAAGTAGTTGGATGAACATCTGAGATTTGATGCTTGCAGGGGTTACTACTTCTGCATTTATTTTAATAGAAGACAAGGGGGAAATAAACCTATGTGTTCAACTCTGAAATGAATGGTTATATTTGTTTTGAGAATTAGGAGTGGATTAGCTTTTTAATTGTGAACAGTCTGCTAAAATTGCTTATGGTAAAATAATTAATTTTAATTAATGAGACTTACAATTTGCTGAATCTAAATGCTTACTAGTCCATATTTAATAGTCTGTCTAAAGTTTTATTTTTTTATTTTAATGATACAGGAGGAAATAGCTAAAGACCTCTTGTCAGGTGATGATGAAGAAACACAGTCTTCTGCTGATGACTTGACACCATCAGTTACTTCACATGAGGCTACTGACTTCTTTCCTCGGCCATTAAGATGTAGGAAACCTGATTTTATAATAGCACTCATAAAGTTTTACCATATACTATAAACTATACAGCTTTCTAGTTTAAAATATCAAAATTGTAGAGTGGGATTGAGAAACAGTGCTTTGCAGGATGTTGTACATGAATATTGTCTTTGGTGGGTATTACTGATTACCTAAAAGACCTATATTTATTATGATGCTCAAAGCACAAGCACAAATAATTTTTCTAAAAATACAGTAGCTTTTCATAATTAATAGTTAATGTGTGTCAAGGAACACATTGTAATTTTCTGTGTGTTGGTGAATGGCATCAATATGTAACCCATTCTTTTAAATTAGTGTTTCTCTACTAAAATTTTTGCTGCTACTTTTAAGCCAGTGACTCCTCTATTCAGCCTATAGATGTGAACTGGAATTTGATTTCTTTGTGATTATTTCCCTTCATACACTCAATAGTTTTCCATAGGAGTTTATGAGCTAGAGTGTTTTTATATGGGATGAGGCCTATGAACCCATGACCACCAAAATTTCACTACTCATGGAACTATTATGGGAAAGATCCAAGAGCCATTGTATCAATTATCCAACCGTGACAAGATATTGCTCATTGCTCCAACTCTAGTACACCAGTGAACAAATGAACTGCAATAGACAATGTGGAGGATTTTTATCACAGTTTTAATTTGGCAAGTATTTTGAGCTTTTTCTGGGGGATTTCATCCCTCTAGAGAAAGGGGATGATAAAGGCCATGTGCTGTCTCAATCATCAGCAACTGAAGCCCTTTGCATGCTGCTGATTGTGTAATGTAAGGCATTTTTGAGAGAGATACAAAAATCTTTAAAAATTATAATGCCCTTTTTTAGTTAAGCAAACCCCAATCTTGCTGGCACTTAAACGTTACTTATCAACTGTTAATGAATATGGCACTGAAAGTGTAGCAACTTTATGGAAAGAATTATTAGCCCCTTCATCTTACTCAGGATTAAGAAATAGTCATCTTTGCTTTCAGCTATTGTGGTTTTCTATCAGAATGTTGCCCTTTCTCTAGTAGAACTTTTGATTGGGCATTTTAAAATCAAATATCCACCATGTCAGGAGGGAAATGTCAGTTTTTTGTGCTGTTGACAGTTCCATCTTTTTTTCTTCTGATCCCTGTCCATTTCTCTTAACGTTCAATTTTAAGATAAACATGTCTAACACATAGGCCATTTTGTTAAATTTGGATTAATTGGAAAAAATAATTGCATATTATTATCCAGGCATATTGCCGTTTTGCGCATTCATGTTAGCTTCTTGCCTGCTGTTTCTAACAGCAAATAGACTGGTGATTCTAGTAATGACTACAGAAGAGGAGCCTCAGTCTATCATCTTGGATATTGTCTTTGATGTTGACAATTCTATTTAGTTGTGATGAAACTAAAATTGAAACCCTATTTATGAGCATGTTATTACTGAAAATTAAAAATATGAAATAGCTTTTATCAGAACTATAGATTCCATTCTGCTGGGGATAAAATAAAAAAATAGAATTACTACAGAACCTAGAACCACAGAGTTCCAAATTCTAACATATGAGTTATTCTGTGGAGTACTGTATTTGAATTACTTGGAGTGCTCTGCTATATTTCTTCCTAAGGAACAAAAAATATTAAAGAGGAGTAAGCAGCCTTTTGTTATCTTTTGATTATTCTGTTTTCTGTATATCTACTATATCTTTAGTCCTTGCTGAGGTAGCCTTGTTTAAAGGAATGTTTTGACTGCAAATCAAAACTTCAGATGAAAGGCTTCAGTAGGTAATAAAGACTTGCCTTCAACTTGCTTTGTGATTAACCCATGGCTAAGTCATAGCCCTGGAAGTTTTCTGGTTTTCTCATACCTTTTCTATAAGGTGTAAGCATTTATTGAAGAAAATCAATGAAGAAAAATGATCTAATTTCCTTTTGACTGTTAGAAATATTGTCTTAGTTGCAATAATGGTAAATGTTTCAGTTCTGCAATATGCAAGCACCAATGCTTTCTGACTTCATTCTAGTTTGATAGAAATGTAGATCAACAGACTGGTAATGAGTCTCAGAAAAAAAAAAATCAGGGCTCCTTTCAAAAGTAAAGAATATCTTGTAGTTCTGTGTTTGAACTGAAAATTCTTCCTAGCTAAAACCAACTTATTTGTGTCTGAAGCAAACACTACGTGTGATGGAGATAAAGAATCAGATGGTGAAGACATAGAGGCAGACAATGGTAATTCATCTGAAGATTTGAGAAAGGTAATAACTATATCTTAAGAAAAAGTTAAGAAAACTTTTACTATTAAAAAATGCGTTAAAATTTATAGTACATATCTAAAATAGTACCTTAATTCTGAAATTATCTGCAAAATCTCATGGTAATGGAATTTGTAATGCTTTCATGCACAGAATATTAATACCCTTTTCCTATGATTTTTGTTATACCTTCAGGAAATAATGGTTGGTTCACAGTATCAGGCTGAAATTCCACCTTACCTTGGCAGATATGGTGATAATGAAAAGGGTAAGTTATTCTGTTTTAGTTTTTATCTTATATTTATACATAGCAGCTGATGGAAAAATGCTATTTGAATTTATAAGATAAATTCAGTGACAGTTAAAAAAACCAAACCAACCAACCCTAGTCAACTGAAGTAATGCAACCACGTAATTATATCTTAAAAGTGCAATTCTACAGCTTTGAGAAGATATTTTCAAGAAGACAGGAGGGTGGATTACAGTATTAATTCTGAAGTATCTAGCAATATTAGGAGGCAAAAAACTGTGGGTCAAGAAGTAAATATTTTCATCAGATTATCATAACTGGGCTATGAACATATACGTTTACATTGAAGACCTTCAGTATTTTTTTTTTGCTTCTTTTTTAGCAAGCACGACAGTGTGGGTTACAAAATGGTTATGAAAAACAAAGCAATGAACTATTTGAATTTTCCATAGTATGAGTAGAAGATGTAGGTCTTGATATACCTTGTCTTTAAAAAAAAAAAAAACAGGTGTTTTAAGTATGATGTTATTGCTGTGTAAATTTAGATTAAAAACTGAAGTTGTGCCAGAGTAGAAGAAATAACTTCATTTAATAGAGTTTTATTTGGTACCTTTAGAAACCTTCACTGGCTGGAAGCATTAGCAAGTGAACATCTCTTGTGTTGCTTAAGAGATCTATGGAAGTTTTCTATTTTCTATGATTTGAGCATGATGCTTACTGGTTGAAAGAAATAGAAGAGTAAAAATCAGTTTTATCTGAATAGTCCTTTTACTATTTACACATCTTGACTTCTCCTTGGTCATGGCATAGAGAAGGGCCAATAACCAGAGAATGATCAGGAAGGCATTAATATGACAACTTTCTCTGGAACCAGCTGGTGCTAGAGAGAACCAGAGAGAATATTGTTCACTGGCATAGCCAGGAGCAAAGAGGTAGCTACCAGATGGAAGAGCCTGAGGAGTTCCTTTTGAGAATATCAGGCATGGATTCCAGCAAAAGGTACTGGGTTGTCTTGGTTGATAATGGAGATTGAAGCTGAGCTCAGCAATGCTTGGAGAGAGTGGAGGATTCTGTAAAAGCCCCTTTTGTACTCCCTGAAGAGCTTTTGATGGCAAACAGGGGCTTATATTTCTGCTGTGAAGTCTCAGCTACTGAAATTGTGCTAGAAAGCAGTTCTGCTCTTCTATAAACCTTACACTTGTAACATGTCTTTGAAAGCTTTCAGTGTTCTTAAGTCATAACAGAACTTTAGGAGATGCAATTTTATTCTTCACCTTAGCTTAATATTCTTTCCTGCAGTTATGAGAGATTTGAGAATCTTCTTCATCTCTTCTAGTGCAACTGCCATTATACTTGAGTGTGTTTGAATTTAATAATTCTAATTTGTATTGCCGAGAGTACATAAGGCATTATGTGTAAACACATCTATTGATCAGAGTAAAGGATTTAGTTTAATCTAGAATTTAAATGTGTGCATAGACAAGGGTTCAGGCCAACTCTTGAATATTTCCAGTATATTTCAAATAAGCTACTTAAGAGGTGCACACATGATTTCAGTATACTGTGAAGGGGGACTATACATCCTGATTGCTTGTAAAATAGTTGTTAACAGCATTCAGTTGTTCAGGAACGGGAGGTGGAGCTTCCTTTGTTCCTGAGTGACTCATCATAAAAGCAGGTGGAGGGCTTGCAGTGAGGGCCATTCAGGAACGGGAGGTGGAGCTTCCTTTGTTCCTGAGTGACTCATCATAAGAGACCACCGGGGAGCGCGGCGACCCGGAGCGCGGCGAACAGGAGCAGGCAAACAGGGTCACAGCGCAGGGTCACAGCAGTTTGCGCAGCAGTTCGCGCAGGCAGGGCAAGCAGGCGGGGCTGCTGGTTGTTGCTAGTTTGGTGTAGTGTTCATATTGGTTTATTAATCTTGGGCTTTCTCCTAAACAATGGTTTCAACCTGGTCAAAATCTGTGGTTGGTACAGGTGTATGTGACCAAGTAGAGCCCTCCAAAAAGAATGTGTCTGTACAGACCCATTCCTGCCCGGAGTGTTTGAGCTTGTCAGTGGCTTCAGGGGATGTTGTGGAGAAGGCCTGCCTACGGTGTGAACAAGTGAATGACCTCCTTTTGCTAGTGGCTGAGCTTAGGGAGGAAGTTGAAAGATTAAGAAGTATCAGAGATAGTGAAAGGGAAATAGACTGGTGGAGTTCAGCCCTTACATCTTTAAGGGAGGCCCACCAGGAGTCAGAGGACCCATATGCCTCTCACTCTCAGGCAATAGAGGGGCACCTGGTAGATGAGGGGGAATGGGAATGGGTCCCTGCTCGGGGTGGTAATAACAATAATCCCTCCTGCCCTCCATCCCCTAGCCAGGTGCCACTTCAGAATAGGTATGAGGTCCTGGATCTAGAGAGCCAGACAGATAATTTAGAAGAAAATTACCTGCCCAGTGAGACTTCCAATTACGACTTGTCTAAAAAACGGATTATTACCTCTAACATCAAGAAAAAAAGAAGGGTGATCGTAGTGGGTGATTCCCTTCTGAGGGGGACAGAAGGCCCCATATGTCGACCTGACCCATCCCACAGGGAGGTCTGCTGCCTCCCTGGAGCCCAGGTACGAAACATTACTGAGAGACTTCCTAGGCTGATTCGGCCCTCTGATTATTACCCACTGCTGATACTCCAGGCTGGCAGTGATCAGATTGAAAAGAGGGGTGTCAAGGCAATTAAAAGGGAGTTTAGGGCACTGGGTCAAGAGGTTGATAGGACAGGTATACAAGTAGTGTTCTGCTCAGTTCCTTTGGTGGCAGAGAAAAATGATGAAAGAAATAGGAGAACCCACATCTTTAACAAATGGCTCAAGGGTTGGTGTTATCGGCAAAATTTTGGATTCTTTGATCATGGAGCAACCTTTATGGCACCTGCTCTACTGGAATCAGATGGGATACATCTCTCTGTTAAGGGCAGGAGGTTTTTAGCCCATGAACTGGCAGACCTTATTGAGAGGGCTTTAAACTAGGTTTGAAGGGGGAAGGGGATGCATCTGGGCTGTGTGGAAGCAGGCCCAAGGATGATAAGACTGTTAAGGGAGAAATCAGTAGCCCAGCTAAGGTGCATGTATACCAATGCACGCAGCATGGGTAACAAACAGGCAGAGCTAGAGGCCATGGTGCATCAGAGGAACTATGATATTGTTGCCATCACAGAAACGTGGTGGGATGACTCACATAGTTGGAGCACTGCACTAGATGGCTACAAGCTCTTCAGAAGAGACAGAAAAGGGAGAAGAGGTGGAGGGGTGGCCCTTTATATTAGGGGAGTTTTGGATGTCACAGGTATTGAAACTAATGATGATGAAGTAGAGTCCCTATGGGTAAAAATTAAGGGGAAAGCCAACAAGGCTGACATCCTCCTGGGAGTCTGCTATCGTCCACCCAATCAAGATTGAAGAGGTGGACAACTTATTCTATAAGCAACTGAACAATGTTTCAGGATCATCAGCCCTTGTTCTTGTAGGTGACTTCAACCTACCAGACATCTTCTGGGAACTTAATACAGCAGAAAAACAGCAATCTAGAAAGTTTTTAGAGTGTGTGGAGGATAACTTTTTGTCACAACTGGTGAGCAAACCCACCAGGGGAGGGACTGTGTTAGACCTATTGTTCACAAATAGAGATGGACTGGTGGGTGATGTGGAGGTTGGAGGCCGCTTGGGGCACAGTGATCATGAAATTATAGAATTCTCGATAATTGGTGAAATAAGGAGAAATATCAATAAGATCTCCACACTGGACTTCCGGAGGGCAGACTTTGGCCTATTTAAGAGACTTATTCAAAGAGTTCCTTGGGAAACAGTCCTTGAAAACAAAGGAGTCCAGGAGAGATGGGTGTGCTTCAAGACGGAAATCTTGAGGGCACAGGAACAGACTGTCCCTGTGTGCCGAAAGACGAGTCGACGAGGCAAACGTCCAGTCTGGATGAGCAATGAGGTTTTGAAGGAACTTAGAAATAAAAAAAAGATGTATCATCTTTTTAAGGAGGGACTGATTTCTCAGGAAGTATTTAAGGGAGCTGCTAGGGCATGTAGAAAAAAAATCAGGGAGGCCAAAGCCCAGTTTGAACTTAACTTGGCAACTTCTGTTAAAAACAATAAAAAAAGTTTTTACAAATATATCAATGATAAAAGGAAGGGTATAACCAACCTTGGTTCCTTATTGGATGAGGCAGGCAACTTAGTAACTAAAGATAAGGAAAAAGCGGAAATGCTTAATGCCTTCTTTGCCTCAGTCTTTATTGGTAGGACAGCTTATCCTCAAGACAACTGTCCTCAGGGGTTGGTAGGTGGTGCCAGGGATCAGAATGGTCCTCTTGTTATCCAAGAGGAGGCAGTCAGAGAACTGCTGGGACACTTGGATATTTATAAATCAATGGGACCAGATGGGATCCACCCTAGGGTGATGAGGGAGCTGGCAGATGAGCTTGCAAAGCCGCTCTCCATCATTTATCAGGAGTCGTGGCTCACTGGCGAGGTTCCAGGCGATTGGAAACTGGCCAATGTGACACCCATTTACAAAAAAGGTAGGAAGGAGGATCCTGGTAATTACAGGCCAGTTAGCCTGACCTCAGTACCAGGTAAGATAATGGAGCAGTTCATACTGAGTGCTATCACACAGCACTTACAAGATGGCCAGGGTATCAGACCCAGTCAACATGGGTTTACAAAGGGTAGGTCATGTCTGACCAACCTGGTCTCCTTCTATGACCAGGTAACTCGTCTGGTAGATGCAGGAAAGGCTGTGGATGTTGTCTATTTAGACTTCAGCAAGGCCTTTGATACTGTCTCCCACAGCATACTCCTAGATAAGCTGGCAGCCCATGGCTTGGACAGGAGCACTCTTTGCTGGGTTAGGAACTGGCTGGATGGCCGGGCCCAGAGAGTGATGGTGAATGGTGCAGCATCCAGCTGGCGACCAGTCACCAGTGGTGTCCCTCAGGGGTCTGTATTGGGACCAGTTCTATTTAATATTTTTATAGACGACATGGATGAGGGCATTGAGTCCTTCATTAGTAAATTTGCAGACGACACTAAGCTGGGAGCTTGTGTTGATCTGTTGGAAGGGAGGAGGGCTCTGCAGAGAGACCTAGATTGGTTGGATGAATGGGCAGAGTCCAACAGTATGAAGTTTAATAAGTCTAAGTGTCGAGTTCTACATTTTGGCCACAAAAATCCCCTACAGCGTTACAGGCTGGGGACAGTGTGGCTGGACAGTGTTCAGGCGGAAAGGGACCTGGGGGTGCTGGTCGACAGCCGGTTGGATATGAGCCAGCAATGTGCCTTGGTGGCCAAGAAGGCCAATGGCATCCTGGCCTGCATTAGGAATTGTGTGACCAGCAGGAGTAGGGAGGTCATTCTTCCCCTGTACTCGGCACTAGTGAGACCACATCTTGAGTACTGTGTCCAGTTCTGGGCCCCTCAGTTTAGGAAGGATATTGAGATGCTTGAGCATGTCCAGAGGAGGGCAACGAGGCTGGTGAGGGGCTTGGAACACAAGCCCTATGAGGAACGTTTGAAGGAGCTGGGGTTGTTTAGTCTGGAGAAGAGGAGGCTTAGAGGTGACCTTATTACTCTCTACAACTTCTTGAAGGGAGGTTGTAGACAGGTGGGGGTCAGTCTCTTCCACCGGGCAGCAACTGACAGAACAAGGGGACACAGTCTCAAGCTACGTCAGGGAAGGTACAGGTTAGATATTAGGAAAAAATTTTTCACTGAAAGAATAATAAAGCACTGGAATTGTCTTCCCAGGGAGGTGGTGGAGTCACCATCTCTGGATGTGTTTAAAAAAAGACTGGACATGGCACTTAGTGCTATAGTCTAGTTGAGGTGTTAAGGCATAGGTTGGACTTGATGATCTTAGAGGTCTCTTCCAACCTCATTATTCTGTGATTCTGTGATTCTGTGATTCTGTGAATGGAAAAAGAAATTACCACATTGAGACCTAGATTTCCATTCTGCTAAGTAAGTTTTAGCAAATTTTAGTTGAAAATGACCAGTTAGCTGCCACCTCTTTTTTATTTTATATGCAGTATTTGAAATATTAAAGTACACTTTTTATTGTAAACTATAGCTTATTTGTTGTAAACATCTAAATAAAACTGAGTGGTTTTGCTAGGTTTTTTTATATGAAGATTAATACATATGCATAATTTGACTTGAATCATCTACCTGTCAGCAAGTTGCTCCTCTGTAGAGATTCTGTCTCAAGAGCCAGTCCCTTATCCTCATGGAAGCTGAATCTCTTCACCATGCAATACTGCGGTCTCTCTCTAAACTAATGCTTTTTGGGGAAAAAATGAGCTGCAATTTGAAAGTGGCATGACAGTATTTGATTTGATTACTTCTGTATTCCTGTTCTTTGTGAAATAGCTTTTTATTTTCTAGCCTTAAAAATGTGACACTTGCCATAAATTAATTGTTTTAACAGCCTATGAAAATGAAGACCATTTACTTTGGAAACCTGATGTGATCTCAGAAAGTAAAGTTAAAGAATACCTTTTTGAAACCTCCTTAAGAGCAGGAAATGAAAATATGATTGGCAGAATACCTGAAGGACTACATACACGTGACAATGAACAAGTATATTTTATATCCTGTTCCATTTGTGACACATTGCTTTGTAATTAATGTGTTCTCTTTCTCTGCTTTGTATTATAAAGGCAGCAATATTTTTTTTTAGTTGGATGTTGCTAGAGTCAGGATCTTATTTGTAATTTTAAATACATGCTTACAACTGAGTATTTGAATGTTGCCAGTGTGATCTATGATGTTTCCAATTGGCATCCTGTTGACAAATCCAGCTTTTCTAATTATTACATATAATGTTTACATTTGCCTAATTAAACCTTGCCTTAACATTTGGATGGTTTTGCTTTTGATTATTTTAACATTTTCATCCTGTATAAAGATATAGCCTCTTTTTACATTAGATATGTTCACTGAAAGGCTTGTTTCAGAAATTTAGATAGGATATTTGGAAACTTTAACTATTTCTAAAGATGACTTCTATTTTATAGGCACTCTATGAACTTCTCAAAAGTAGCCATAATGTTAAAGAAGCAATTGAGAGATACTGCTCAAATGGAAAGGCATCTCAGGGTAAGAGAGAGTATCTGCTTTTTAAGAAACGTCTTTGGAGGGGGTAGAAAACACGAGTAAGATTCAGATTAATAAGCACATCCCTTTCCATGATGACTTTAGCACAGATTACTCATAGAATCATAGAATATACTGAATTGGAAGAGACCCACAAGGATCATCAAAGTCCAACTCCTGGCCCTGCACAGGACACCCCAGAAATCCAACCAAATGCTCCTTGAGTTCTGGCAGTCTTGGGGCCATGAGCATTACCTGGGGAGCCTGTTCCAGTGCCCAACCACCCTCTGGGTGAAGAACCTTTTCCTAAAATCCAGCCCAAACTTCCCCTGACACAGCTCAGGCTGTTCCCTTGGGTCCTATCACTGGTCACCAGAGAAGAGATCAGTACCCTGCCCCTCCTCTTCCCCTCACAAATAAGTTGTGGATTACAATGACGTATGACCTCAGTCTCTTCTCCAGGCTGAACAAGCCAAGTGACCTCATCTGCTCCTCATACGGATTCCCTCAAGGCCCTTCACCATCTTTGTTGCCCTCCTTTGAACACTCTTTATTAGCTTTATATCTTTCTTATGCTGTGGTGCCCAAAACTGCCCCCAGGACTCGAGGTGAGGCCACCCCAGTGCAGAGCAGATTGGGACAATCACCTCCCTTTGACTGGCTGGCAATGCTGTGCCTGATGCACTCCAGGACACAGTTGGTTGTCCTGGCTTCCAGGGTACTGCTGACTCATATTCAACTTGCCATTGACCAGGACCCTCAGGTCCCTTTCTGTGGCCCTGCTTTTCAGCATCTCATTCCCCAGTCTGTCCGTACATTCAGGTTTGCCCCATCCCAGGTGCAAAATCCAGCACTTGCCCTTGTTGAACTTGATACAGTTGGGTGATTGCCCAGTCCTCTAATTGGTCATGGTCTCTCTGCAGGGCTTCTCTGCCCTCAAGGGAGTCTACAGCTCCTCACAGTTTTGTATTGTATGCAAACTTACTTAGCATCCCTTCCAGTCCTGTGTCCAAGTCATTAATGAAGATGTTGAAGAGCACAGGGCCTAAGATGGAGCCCTGCGGAACCCCACTAGTGGCAGGTGGCCAGTCTGATGTCACCCCATTCACTATGACCCTTTGCACCCAATCCATGAGCCAGTTGCTCACCCATTGCATGATGTTTATCCAGCTGTGGGCTGGGCATTTTGTCCAGAAGGATCCTGGGAGAAACAGTATCAAAAGCTTTACAAAATCCAAAAAATATGGCATCAATTGGCTTCCCTTGATCAACTAGGTGGGTAACTTTGTCATAAAAGGAAATCAGGTTTGATAAGCAGGACTTTCATAAAGCTGTGCTGGCTATGATGACTGTGATTGATGACTACGATCGATGACTGTGTTGTCCTTCAGATGTCTTTCAATAATTCCCATTAGGTATATAACTCAAATTAGGTATAATCTGACTGTTGACCAGATGGAGAATTCTGTTAGAGAAGTTTGCAATTTGTATAAAGGTTGCAGGATCAAATTTTAGATTTTTTTCTTTCCTCCGTTTTTCCATTTTTTTTCCATTTTAAGAATGATACAGACTAAGGAGAAGGGGGGAGTTGTAATTTTGCTCCCATAAGGCAGTTCTCCCCCACATTACAGTACCTTTTTGAGATAATGATCAATTATAAACTGATGACTATTATATGAGAATCAGGAGAACATAGCTGATAATATGAGTGAGCCCCACTCTTCATCACTGTGCTAACATTGTGCTATGTCAACCCTAAACTTGGTTCTACTCTATAATTCTCTAGGTCTATGGTAGAGTGTGGAGAGTTTTGCTTGAGTTTACAGTGGAAAACAATTTTGTTTGTCCCTAACTTTATTATTCCCTTAAATAAAAATCAGTGCATCATTTAGCAAAGACAGTTCTTTGTCCTGTAATTTGACACGTGTTCCATAAAGCAGAAATGGCCTATGAGCCCTGGTATAAGTTTGTATTCTGGTGGGTATTCCCTACTCAGAACTGGATCCAAGGGGAATTCGAATGTTTATGAGCTAGGTGTTCTAAGAGCTTAAGTATCTAAGATAAAAGTGAAGGGAACAATAAGGAATATCAGAACAGTGTTTCAGAAAGCTCTTTTATGAGAGACTGTGCGTTAGAGACCCAAATTCTGTCCTAGGGTCTAGTGCTCATCCTCTCCCAGGCCCCAAGTCAGATGAGGTTTATATCCTCATTAAAAATGGTGAAGGATGATAATACTGTTGATTCCTGTCTCTTAGAATAATCATTGTGCAATGATTTATACCCACTGAAGTCACTACTATTCTCAAAATGCATTCAAAATCTACATCTCCCAAGATAATTTCATAACAGTGAGACTTTACATGGGGATCTCCTCTTTGAAGCTTGAGAATTCTGTAGTAAGGAGTGCAAAATTAATGGACTTGTAGTGGAATGATTATCACCTTCATCTGAAAGCAGCAAGGTCTTTGTTCAAATGTCTGCTTCCAGAAATGTTTTGAAATCTGATTGTTGGTTGTTTTTTGTTCTCCACCCTCATTGGCTTTAAATGACAATTGAACAGATCACTACTATGAATGTAAGATGCCTGAAATATCCCTCCTTTATTATATATAGACACAAAGCCATAATCAAGATAGGGAAGCAACAATACTTGAGACAAAACTGACCTACTCAAATAGTTTGAGCTACTTTATTTTAAAGCTTTTATTCCTTTTTAGTGTGTTTTGTTTTGTTTAATTTGTAAAACTAAAATTCACTTCTGTCTTAAAAAAGTCAGAGGTTGTTCCTTCACTCTTTTGTTCCAACAGTCACTGTTCTTTGTATCTGATGCAAGAAGGAACATTCAGAAAAATAACGATGTTAACAAATCTTGGGGCTTTTTAATGACAAACTTCTTAAGAAATAATAAATCAAGTCTTTTGAATGTCCTTTGCCCTCCAGGGTAAAATACTTCAGTAATCAGACTCTTTTATGAGTCTTTATAAGCAGGAATACTAGATTTCAGGTAGGATATCTTTACATTAGAGGAAAGAACATGGGTCAAAATAACTGAACTGTTGGGTTTTTCTTAGAGTGTGTTTGGATGTTCAGGCATTAGCACCACAAAGATTAGTGAGTGAAAATGAGTTTATCATGCTACTTTTGCAATTGCCTAGAAGAGATGACAGCATGGACAGAAGAAGAATGCAGAAGCTTTGAACATGCACTTCTGATTTATGGAAAAGACTTTCATCTCATACAGAAAAACAAGGTTAGTATTTTACAGTTAAATGGAAGAATTGGTAGATGATATGATGCTGAATGTTTGTAAAAGCAATGCCTTTTTCAGAATCTATGCAAAAGAGTGAAATAAGAGCCAACATTTTAAAACCAGCTTGGTGTTTCTGTGCTAATTTTGCCTCTGATGCCATTGGAAAAGCTAGGTGTTGCAACATGCATCAATATGTTATCTTTGAAATCAACTCATGTTGATATTGCTTCCGTATATGCATTTATGTTAAAATTTAGATATAATGTCTGTCTCTCCTAGAGGTGTATTATTTTCCTACCATATCTGTGAGAGGGGAAAATACGTCTATTTTTTTCACTCAGAAGGTGTAATTCTACAGAAACGGGCTTAGCTCTTTGTGTTTTCAGAAAGTGTAGTCATCCATCAGTACTCTGGTTTCTGACCAACAAAGGAGTTCTAATCTTGATCTGAATTGCTTCTGATTAACTCCTTTGTGCCTGAAGAATAGGAATTTGGCTTTTTTTTTTTTAATCAAGTATATATATCATTTGGTACAGTTGCCAGTATGCATTTCCAAACTTTCTGTACATCTCCTGTATGTTTTGATACCACCTTGAGGTTTTGTACTGGTTTTGACTGGGATAGAGTTAATTTTATTTATAGTAGCTATGCTTTGGACTTGTGCTGGAAACAGTGTTGACAAGACACTAATGTTTTAGTTATTGCTGAGCAGAGCTTATGTAGAGTCTAAGCCTTTTCTCCTCAGACTATCCTGCCAGCAAGGAGGCTAGGGGTGTACAAGGACTTGGGAGGGGACACAGCTGGGAGAGCTGACCCCAACTGACCAGGGGGGTGTTCCAGACCATGACATCTTGCTCAGTAATAAAATTGGGGGTGAAAGTTGGTGGATGGGGGCTGCTGTGTCTTGGGGACTGGCTGGGCATCAATTGGTTGATTGTGAGCTGTTGGGTTTTTATGCATCACTTGTTTTTCTTGGGTTTTGTTTTCCTCTTTTTTAGCAATTTTTTTTTTAATTAGTAAATTGTCTTTATCTCAACCCATGAGTTTTCTCACTTTTGCCCTTCTAATTCTTCCCCTCCATCCCACTGGAGGGGGGAAATGAGCAAGCAGCTCTGCGGTGCTTAGTTGCTGGTGGGGGTTAAACCACAAGTTTTTTCTTTAGGAGACTGGTGCTTTTGTTGTATTTCAGGTAAACTTTATAGGATTGTGGTTGCTGTTCAACAACAGTCAGTTAATCCTGTTCAACACTTGGCTTAACCTGTCTTATGCTAAATATCTGGGTGGTTCAAATTTTAAATGGACCTTACCCGTAAACAGTAATTCACCAGAGATACAAATAAATAATTTAAAAGTATTTTTTCCAAAGTGCAACAAAGCATATGAGTTGGTTTGTCACTATGGACCAGAATTTTTCAAGTACCCAATGTCTTTTCTGCTTTACTTCTCTTGGGTCATTCAGTTGCCCAGTGTTTTACTCCTTAAGAGAGTCTGTCCCATAGTTAAAAAAAATGCTGTGTAGGTTATGAACTGAAATGCTTCAGGTGTAGATACAGTTTCAGTCTAGTTTAAAAAACCAAACCTAAACAACAATAATACATACAATAGAACATATGTAGTAATTATTTAAAATAGAATATACTGTTTCAGTTGAATGGGACCTACAACGGTCATCTAGTCCAACTGCTTGACCACTTCATGGCTTGCCAAAAGATCCAGCATGTTTTTAAGGCCATTGTCCATATGCCTCTTAAACAATGACAGGCTGAGTCATTGACCACCTCTCTAGGAAGTCCATTCCAGTGTTTGACCACCCTCTCGGTGAAGAAATTTGAAACTGTAGATCTCTTTTTCAGGTCTTTTGATTTAATTTGTTACAGATACTAGAACAGTAAAACTAACAATATTGCAGGAATTTGGGGACTGGGAAGATGACAAAACAATGCTTTGCATTTATCTTGTCAATTCTTCTTGCCTTCTTTTAGGTAAGAACCAGAACAGTTGCTGAGTGTGTGGCTTTCTATTACATGTGGAAAAAGTCAGAACGTTATGATTACTTTGCTCAGCAAACAAGATTTGGAAAGAAGAGGTATAACCATCATCCTGGAGTTACGTAAGTAAAATGTCCTTGGAATATGCTTTCTGTTGCAAATTATAAATGTAAAAGATAAGTTTTTCTTCCCATCATTGCAGTGTAAAGCTGCAGTGGCTATGGCAACTGAGAATAAATCCATCGTCATTTTTAGGCCTTGTTTTCTTGTTAAATAACCCATTATGAATGCCATATTCTTAAAGGGACTACATGGATCGTTTGGTAGATGAAGCAGAAGCTCTTGGTGGAGCAGTACATTCTTCAGCCTTAACATCTAATACTCGAACAGAAAGCATTCCTGATCAACAGCTAAGCATTCTGAACTCTATCACTGCCAATGAGTTGACAGGTAAATCAAGGGGAAAAAAACAAAGAAAACCCACAAACTTTTTGTTGTAACTATATAAACAACTATTTCATTTACATTTTATGTTCATCTGTTTTCCAGCACTGACAAACAGTGTAGCTACAGTCTGTCACACTTCAGCTGTGAACTGCCTGGATGATGCCTTCCCTCCTATGGACAGTTTACCCCGAGCACCAGTTAATCATGTTCCTGTTGGAACAGAAGAATTGCTTAACTTGCCTAGCAATGGTGAAAGTGATTGTTTTAATTTATTTGAGACTGGCTTTTATCACTCAGAGTTAAACCCAGGGAACATGTGCAGTGAGGAGGCAGAAAGACCTGCAAAGAGGTTGAAAATGGGGATTGCTGTCCCAGAATCTTTCATGAATGATATCTCTGTAAACAACCTTGGTGTGGACTTTGAGAACCACGCACACCATATTGCCAGTGCCAAAATGGCTGTTTCAGTGGCTGACTTCAGCAGTCTACCTGCAAATGAGACAAATGGTTTTATAAATACCCATACTCTTCACCAACATACTGCCCTTCACTCAGAATGACTGTGGAAAACTAAACAAAGAGTAGATACTTTATGCAGTAGTAGTAAACTTGATGGGAAGTATCAGGTTTGCTTAGTCTTTCACTGGAAGTTTGAACTTTGACATCAGTGATGTCTTTTTATGTATAGAACTATATCTTGATTTACCAAGAGTAATTTCTTTTTTTAGTCCATAAATGTGGAAATGTTTGGCAGAGTTTGGAACTAAGAGAACTCTGTGGTGCAGCTTTAAGCTCTGCTTCAAATTCAAAGGCTGTAGAGAGAGGCCATCATTTCAAAACCAGCACAGAAGTTCTGAACTGATTGGAGTGGCTTTTTAGTCAGTTACTTTTGCCATAATGGATGCAGTGTAATAACAGTGTTTACAGGTACCGTTCCTGATCCCTGCTCAATGTAGCATTTTTTTTTTCTTATAAAGGCAAGCATGGATTTATTTAACTGCACAAACATACAAGGATGTTTTTTAAATGGAACCTTCTCTCATGTGATCCTCAACTAGAGCACTTCAGTTTAAGAAAGCAGCAATTTCATCTTGGTGGAAGCTAGCACAAGGGACATAACATGAATAAATTATGAAGACTTACACTTGGAGGCTGTTGCAAAATAATAGGCCATGGCTACCTTAAACAGAAGTAATTATGCTGCCAGAGGTATCTGTGTACTTTAAACTTACTAGCTTAAACAGATATATTTTAGGCTATTGTATTCAGATGAGTTTTGTCCACAACTTTGAAGATTAATGCACCTGTGTAACTTAACGTTCCTAAGACAGCTGATGTATAAAGCTACAGTCTGAACACCTTAGGATTTACCACTAAACAGTCTGCATTTTGGAAGACAAATTGTTTGGAGCACTGCAGTTCAAAGTGTTACAGTTTTGAGGGACTATCTAGTTTATACAGAAGTAGTAGAACCTTGAAGTATGTATTTGAAAGTTTTTCTTCAGTGTGAATTGCATTTATTTGTTTAGCAAGTCATTAGCTCAAAAATGGCACTTCACTACTTTTGGTTAAATAGAAAAGGATGAGTGAAAATGTCTCCCATAAAAGCAACTACTTAAACTCAATAAATTTTTATTTTGACCATTAAGTGCAATTTAGCCATTCATGACGTTTTCTTGAAAATGTTAGCTCTAATTCTTGTGGGAAAACATCAGTCGGATTGCCCCTTTCCCTCCATACTTTTTCTTTGCACTGTTCATATTACAAATTTAATTGCCATAAACTTGTTTTGATTATTAAGGTGATTAAGCTTGCACTGTTGATATCTGTAATAGTTGCTTCAAGGTTATGCTAAGTAATTAGAAAATAGTGACTTTAATATTTGAAAGGGAAGAGGGTATTTATTATGCTTACTGTGAACTGCATTGACATCCTGAGTTATGGATGCAGTGTATGGAGTTTTCTTTACAGCACTGCAATGAAGATTACTATAAAGCATTTATGCAATATCACATTTATCATATTAAAACAAATTAGCTTAGCACAGTGGACAAAAGTAAAGATAATTTTGTAATCAGTTCTTAACGTATGCATCTGAAATATGGAATTCTAGTAAGTACACAGTAAATAATGGATAGCCTTGGCCCCACCCCATGTTGTATTCTGACATTTTTAGCCAAGTTGTCAGCTTCTTGCTGCTGTGTTTTGTGCTGAACTGTGTACCTTGTTTCTTTTCATTATGAATCAACATATTTTATGTAATTTTGTAAAATACTGGTCATAATACTTCACTGTTATACATTCAGGTCTATGGGTTTACAGTGAGTGGCTGGTCTGTATAAAAATCATTATACAAAGATGACTGAATGCTTATAACAGTTGCATTTAAATGAACATGCCCATTCTCATTAGCTGATGCCATAATATATTCAATTTATCTATGCATTGCTGGGCTCTTAATGTAGACAGAGACTTGTCTAAGCCTTGGGTTGTCAGCAAGTTGAATGGACACTTTAGTTATTTAATAAAGACTTCTGACCAAAATTCAGAAAATTATGGGAGAAAAATGAATTTCAGCTAGTCTAATAGATTTCTAAATGTTGATCTTATTTAGCTTGTTGGCTAGCCAGCTGTTATCATTTAATTCCTTGTTAAAATGAGGCAATAATTTGCAAGATTTTGTAAATATTTAATTCTTCGTATCTTTTTAGATATCTATTTCAATATTTTCTGACTACTTGTGTGTATAGTAACATTTTTGTGCATGCTTGATGTGACATTCATAAATTTGTACCACGATAACTTTATCCATGTAAAATAGCTATTTATTGAATTTTTCATTTACAAGCTGGACTTAATTTTTTTTAATCTCAGTTGAAACATTTAAAATGGAGAACTTGTTACTGTTTATTAAAAGAATTGTCTTTTGAAAGTCAGCATGAAAATAACTGAATTGTAACCATATGAAGAAATTATATTGCCTTGGTTCTTTGATGGTGAAGCACAATTCTTATAACAAACTGTGATGAATTCTTTGTCTTCTGCTACAATTGTTTTTCATGCAAACAAACAAAAACTCCACAACGGGCAATTGCAGTGTTGGTAAATGTATCCTTTTAATGTACGGGGAATCTGAAGGGTATAGCTGATTCATTTAGAAGTGTAACTTGGTGCTGTGATTATAGCAACACTTTTACTTTGATTACTTTGTCATCTTCTCATGGTAGGTTTTTAAAGGTTTAGTTTTCCTCTTGCCATGGTCGAAGTACTAAATTGTGTACTATTAGGTCAGTGAATTGTGTAATTGTTTCCTGTTTTTAACTTCTAAAACTGAGGATCAAAAATGTATGAAAACATCAGATCAAGTAGAACATAATGATAGTACTTAATTTAACCAAAGTCTTTAGGTAAGTATTTCAACTTTGAATGTAAACTAATGTATAAACTGACCAACAGGGACACTATTTGCCCAGCACTACAAGCACATTGTCTACAGATGGGGAAACTAAATACATTAATTTATAAAATAATGACAAGGTTACTATTTTTTTATTCCTATTTTTCATTGGAAGAAGGAAAATACTATCAATTGTAAAATACAGAAGGTATGGTTATAGTCCTCTTAATAAAACAAATTCCAGGTATTCAAAGTACCTTGTGCATAACAACAAATTTTGTGACAATCGGGACATGATTTTAATATCAGATGTTCAAGAGGAAGTTGCTATTGTTGCATTGGTTTTAATATTTGTACATAAATACTGATTTTTATTTTTTTTTTTAGCATTATTTTCTATTTGTTGTACTTTAATACCTGGTGTACAATTCCAGAAATAAATGTCTGGGAACTTTTCTTTATTTGTGATGCAGATATATTAAAAGCTTGGTTAGCTACTTTCATTTCAGAAATACAGAGCAATACCTCTGAACACATTTTAAGATACTCTGGGTCCTCCTGAAGTGCACACTACCACTCTATAAGTAGCTGGGAGAAGTCTCACAAGCATTACCCTTTGTTCTTGCAGGGGACTTCAACTTACCAGATGTCTGCTGAAAATACAATAACAGGGGAGAGGAAACTGTAGGGAGGTGGTGTGGTTTAACCCCAGCTGACAACTATGTACATGCAGGAATAACCCAGACTGTTTTCCCCAGCATGTTTTTGATGTGCACTACAGGAACTATCCCCTTCTACAGTACATAAAAGTTTTGATTGCGCAGGGCCAGCCTAATTGGCAGATCCTCTGGTGTTGACTAACCAGGTGCCTTCTGTTAAATGTGTATTCCAATGTTTGAAGGTCCCACCAGCCATTGCTCTCAGTGTCATCTTTAACAGTTCGTTATATTTTTCAATGTTTCCAGAGGCTGGTGAATGATAGGGAGTGCGATACAACCACTCAGTGCCACGTTCTTTGGCCCAAATGTCTGAGGTTGTTTCAGAAATTAGTCCTGTTACCTGACTCAGTTCTTTCTGATGTGGCATTTTACTATAAGACTTGCTTTTCAAGGCCCAGGACAGTATTCTGGGTGGTGCCATGGGGGACAAGATGTATTTCCAGCCAGACTGTAGTTGCTTCCAGCATTGTAAACACATGGTGCTTGCCGTCACAGCTTTGGGGGAGTGTGATATAGTCAATCTGCCAGGCCTCTCCATACTTATATTTCAGCCATTGTTCTCCATACCACAGAGGCTTTAACCACTTGGCCCTGCTTGATTGCAGCGCATGTTTCACATTCATGGATAACCTGTGTGATAGTGTCCATGGGCAAGTTGACTCCTCCAACTAAAAGTTGCATCTCTTCCCTTTATGTTGCCAATCCAAATTGACCTGAGCCACTTCAATCTCAGCACCCTGATCCACCTGCTGGTTGCTCCGATATTCTTCGGTGGCCTGACCCTTGAGTACATGAACATCTATGTGATGTACTTTCACAACCAGATTTTCTGCCCAGGCAGCGCTATCATAGAATCATAGAATGGCCTGGGTTGGAAGGGGCCTTAAAGATCATCTAGTTCCAGCCCCCCTGCCAGGGGCAGAGACACCTTCCACTAGACCAGGTTGCTCAGAGCCCCATCCAACCTG
Organism: Delichon dasypus; assembly: GCA_037837765.1. Lineage (NCBI taxonomy): Eukaryota > Metazoa > Chordata > Aves > Passeriformes > Hirundinidae > Delichon > Delichon dasypus. Next base: position 5,416,294 of record JBBAXF010000012.1, on the reverse strand, counting down.
GCCTAGAACAGTTCCAGGGATGGGGCAGTCACAGCTTTTCTGGGCAACCTCTTCCAGTGCCTCACCACCCTCACAGAGAAGAATGTTTTCCTAATATCTAATTGTTGTGATTTGATATTGGTTAAAATATCAGGTACTCATGAGAATCGTAATGAAGGGTTCATGAGTTAAGGATTAGGAGAAAACACTTTAGGGGAAAACAGGCTCAAACTTAAAGGTATAAAGTACATTTATTATTAACAGAGTCAGAAGAGGATAATGAGAAATAAGATAAGCCCTTAAAACACCTTTTTCCTCCCCAGCCCCTCCTTCCTTTCCACTGAGAGTGCAGGGAGACAGGGCATGGGGGTTTTGGTCAGTTCTTCATTCAAAATCTTCAGTTTGCTTAGGGAGACGATTCTTTTTTTCTGTAATGCCGTGGGGTCCTTCCCACAGGTCTGTCTGCTGCTGATGATTCGGGGAAATAAATTCATTTGGATCATAGACACCAGACCTCTCTCTCAATCCTTGCTTCCAGCTTGCGCCAAGCAAAGACATTCCAGCCATAGAGCCAAAAAAGCTCTGGGACACGCCGCCCGTAGCTCGGCTCGGGGGATGTATCCCACTCAAAATTGTCCGTTGCAGAAAACTGAGCTACCACAAAGGTTCTGGCAGCGGCGATAGCCCAGGACATGGGGTTCCTGGGCTGCAAGTGCACATTGCTGGCTCATAGGAATACTTATCACACAGTATGCTGAGCTGGATGTGACCCACGAGGATCATTGAGTCCACCTCCTAGCCTTGCACAGTACCATCTCCAAGAGTCACACCATGTGCCCAAGAGTATTGTCCAAACGCTTGAACTCTGTCAGGCTTGGTGCTGTGACCACTTCCCTGGGGAGTCCATTCCAGCACCCAACTACCCTCTGGGGGAAGAATCTTTTTCTAATATCCAACCTAAACCTCCCCTGACAACTTTAGGCCAGGTCACCACAGAGAGAAGATCAGTACCTGTCCCCCTTCTTCCCCTCATGAGAAAGTTCTAGAGTGCAATGAGGTCTGACCTCAGTCTCCTCTTCTCCAGGCTGAACAAGCCAAGTGACCTCAGCTGCTTCTCGTATGGCTTCCCTAAAGGCCCTTCAACATCTTTGTTGCCCTCCCTTGGACACTCTCTATTAGCTTTATATATTTCTTATATTGTGGTGCCCAAAACTGCCCCTAGGACTTGAGGTGAGGCCACCTCAGCACAAAGCAGATTGGGACAATGTCTCGGATTGAAACAAATTAAGAGGAAATGTCCTGAGAGGAACGTGTCCTCTAATGAAAGGCAGGTTTCAGCAGCCCCTCCTCCACTGGTTCAAAAGGAATTTCTTGGAAGAAAGTGAAAAAAACTAACCTTTATATTTAACAAGCAGGGTGCACACAGGCATGAAAAAGAAAATGAATAATGTTAGATAATAAACCTTCTCATTGTGGAGAAAACTGGTGCGTTTTTTAGAGTCCTGCTCTTTCTCTCCCAAAATCTGGAGCTGGGGTGTGGCATCCCAGGGCCTCCCCTCTGGGCTGCGACATGAGGCTCCAGGCGATGTTCTGGTGTTTTGGACCAGAGCAGAGTTAAACAGTTCCAGAAGAAGAAGCCACAATCCCAGGAAAAAGCTTCTTGCCTCAGCTAACAAAAAAGAAACTAGCTAAAAAGCAAAAGTCCTCTCCCTATCTGTGTTAGAAAACACAGTCAAGATAGAACTTGGGGGAGGATGTGCAAAAACAGCACCAAAAGAATTCCTCCGGTCCCCCCTCCCACCTTCCCCAGGCCTAGCTTAAAGCTACAGGACCTAGGTCTAGGCATAAAGCAGATGATAGGGGATACAGTATCATAAAGTCACCCCAAGACAATCACCTCCATTTGACTGGCTGGTGATGCTGTGCCTGATGCACCCCAAGACATGGTTGGTCCTCTTGGCTGCAAGGGCACTGCTGACTCATATTCAATTTGCCATTGACAAGGACCCTCAGGTCCCTTTCTGTGGCCCTGCTTTCCAGCATCTCGTTCCCCAGTCTGTCCACACATCCAGGGTTTCCCTGTCCCAGGTGCAGAATCGGGCACTTACCCTTGTTGAATTCGATATGGTTGGGGATTGCCCAGTTCTCTAAATTGTTGAGGTCTCTCTGCATGTACAGCCTCTCATCCACCAGCACCCTGACATCCTTCTCAGTAGGAGTGCTCTTGATCTGTTCATCCCTCAGCCTGGATTGATACTGGGTGTTGCCCCAACCCTGATGCAGCACTTTGCACTTAGTCTTGTTCAACCTCATGCAATTCTCATGGGTGAACTTTTCAAGCTTGTCCAGGTCCCTATGGATGGCCCCATCCTTCTGGTGTTTCATCTGCACCACTGAGCTTGGTGTCATCTTCAAATTTTCTGAGGGTGCCCTTGATCCCTTTGTCTGTGTCACTAATGAGAATATAAGACTGGTCCCAATACAGACCCCTGAGAGACACCACTGGTCACTGATTTCCATCGGGACTCTGAGCTGTTGACCACTACCCTCTGGATGTGACCATCCAACCATCGAATACACCTCTCTCCAATTTTGAGAGAAGGATGTTGTGGGGGACTGTGTCAACAGCTTTACAGAAGTCCAGACAAACGACATCTGTAGCCCTTCCCTTCTCCACTGATATAGTCACACTATCAGAGAAGGTCACTGGGTTGGTCAGGCAGGACTTGCCCTTGGTGAAGCCGTGCTAGCTTGTCCTGAATCATGTCCCCATCCTCCATATGCCCCAGCAGAGCTTCCAGGAGAGACTGTTCCATGATCTTCCCAGGCACAAAGGTGAGGCTGACAGGGTGGTAGTTCCTGGGGTCCACCTTTCTACTCTTTTTAATGATGGGGGCAATGTTTCCCCTTTTCTGGTCACCTGGGACTTCACCTGACTGTCATGACTTTTCAAATATCATGGAGAATGGCTTGGCAACTACATCAGCCAATTCCCTCAGGAGTCTAGGATGCATCTTGAGTCATTGAAAACCGATATAATCACGGACAAAGACCCCCTAACTAATTAAAGTTAGAAAGTGGTATGTTTATTCACTGGCGGGCAGCACGGGAGTCATCTCTGAAAGGCGTGGCCGCCCCAAACAAGGCTCTTTGCTCTCTATTTATTTTCCACAATCTTACATACAATATATATGCATAACCCCAGTACCTCCCATCCCCGCTCTGTATTAAAATGAGGCTATTAGTCCTTCATGCATGCGCAGTTCTTCTCTTGAATTGGGTCAGTGGTCTCAAATTGGGTCAGTGGTCTCAAAGGATGAAGTCAGGAGGGTCTTCATCAGGTCTCTGTGACCCTCTGGCACGATCCAAGGTCCCCTGCTTCGTGATTGATTGGTATGAAGTCCAGGTGCTGGCCATTGTTCTTAGTGGTTTTGATCTGTTCTTATGACAGTTCACTTACTCCACTTTTTCTATAAACAAGCTCATAATATAACAGTTAGCTCTAGTTTAGGCATCTAATAATCATTAACCTACCATTTGCTAATCTAACTTACATCTTGAGCAATATAAATTGCTTCTAACCCTTAGCTAAAATCTCAACTCTTTAAAATCATGTTTCGGTCTCACTGGGTCCCATAGGCTGATGTACATTCATGTTCCTCAGGTGGTCATGAACCCCATCTTGTCTTACAGTGGGAGGGACTTTTCTCTCATAATCAACATCTGTCTTGGTTTGGAAGACAGGTATCTACTAGGGAGGGGTGGGGCCTCTCTAGGAATGGGGGAATTCCAATCCCCTCCCTCCGAGTAATTATAATTTAGAAAATTAAATGGCTTTTTCAGGCAGGACTATGGGGAAAGGAGTAACAGTTCTTTACTAGTAAATATAACAAGGCAAACAAACAACAACAACTACAGCAATAATAATAAACAGAACCAGAAACCTCAAGGGGCTTTATTTCACAAAGCCCGGGGCAGTCTGATCTCTTGGGACTCCGAGAGCACCAAGCTGGAACGGTGGAAACTCTGGGACTGGTGACTGGAAAGGCAGGATGTTCCTGGTGAGAGGAATGACAAGATTTGCCTTTACAAACAAGCCCTGGGTCTGCTGGTAGATAAAACTAGCACTGAAAGATAAGAGAAACAATGGGAATGATTCTATTGATTGATGAATGGAAAAGAAGATACTTGCCTTTACAAACAAACCATAAGTTTGTTTGTAAATGAAATTGAATATCGAAAGATGAAAGCAACAATGGGGAAAAACCCATAAATCCCATAAAAATTAAAAATTAGGGGGGTTACAAATTAAAAGGGGAATCTTAGGCATTTCGGGAAGTCTGTACCTCTCAAGTACCTCAGCCAATGGGGAAAGAGAGAGGGAAATGCGGCCTGGAAATTAGGATAAAAAGGAGGCTGCATCCTCCAAAAAACTGAGAGACCCCAGGGGAAATGCCCCATGGCCTCTCCCTTTATTCGAATAAAGTAAAAGGACTCATCTGTCTCCTTTTTGGACATAAACCTCTGGTGTTCGTGGATTAATTTTCCTAACAATTTGGGGGCTCTCGTCCGGGATATTTCCACCGTCCGGGGTGGCAGGCAGCAAGCGGAACTGAAGGCGCGCCTCACCCAGTTTTGGTGATCAGCTCCCCTTGGTGGCGGCCAGCACCGGGCAATCGATTGGGTTCCTGAGACTGTCCAGGAGACAGACGAGTGGCGGACCGGGGGGGTCTATGAAGAGTCCACAGGGAAGGACCACTGAAAATCTCACCAGTGAGTAAAATGGGATCTTCTGGGAGCAAACTGGGAGGGTGCCCATGGAGGGTAGCACAGGTGAAACACAGCACCCATGGAGGGTTGCTAGGGTAAAGCCGGGAAGGGGCCCCGGCAAAAGGGATGACGATCCCATAATACCCCCGGAGAGTCCCTTGGGGAGAATGCTGAGGTCTTGGGACAGACTATGCATTCACCCAGAGGTAATTATGGAGATGATGGTAAAATATTGTTATTTTGTGTGGCCAGAGTATTAGTTGCCAAAGGGGCTTACGTGGCCACCTTATGGAACAGATAGGATTCGTTTGTGTAGAATTTTGTTGAAGTATTTAGAGGAGAATTGGAAAGGATGGATTGAAAGGGAATGTGGATTGATATGGTTTAGACAAGCAACAAAAGAAACCTATGTGTTAAAGAAAAAGGGAGAAGAGGAAAAAAGGGAGGAAGGGGGAACTGGTGAGAATTGAGATGTTCTTCAGTACTTTCCCCCATCTTGTCCTCCAGTGTTGCCAGCTGAACCAGGACCAGCTGCAGGTCCCCTGTATCCTCAACTCCCAGAGCAAAGGGATCAGGGGAATGTTGTTCCTATGGCCCCACCTGAGAATAATAATGGTGTAGGGGGAAGGGAGCAGCCTATCTTACCATCATGTAGAACTAGAAGAGGAAATAAATTGAGCACATCAGAAGCCCCCCGGACCCAAGAGACAGGGGTACACCAGCTGCCACTCCACCAAGTTCCTTTGGGGAGTCAAGGGGGAGGGTTTGGGTTTGTAATTGTACCACTTACTACCCAGGATATAAGGGGGTTGAAAAAAGAATTACCCCCATATTTGGATGATCCCACAGGTGTGGGGGAAAAGATAGAAGGATATTTGGGAAATGTGGATTATACATGGAAGGATTGGGATTTTCTCCTGGGGATTTTATTTGGGTCATCAGAGAAACCAATGATTCTGCAGAAAGCTCGGCAGCTGTGGGAGGATGAACATCCACAAGTGGCAGGGGGGGCTGGACCTAATGTACCTACAGTGGATGATGCCATCCCCCAGGTGGACCCCCAGTGAAACCCAAATGAGGAGACCAGTTTGGCTTGCCTCCGCGATTACTGTGTTTATTTAATTAGGGCAATTAAATCAGAAGTTCCCAGAACTAACAATATAGCTAAGGCTATGTCCTTAGAACAGGAGAAACATGAAAGCCCCTCTCATTGGTTAGAGAGGATTAGAGAGGCCTTGCGGAAACACGGGGGGATGGATCCGGAGGGACCAGCCTTTGACACACTGTTGAAGGTACAATTTGTTGCAAAGGCCTGGCCTGACATATGGAAAGGGGTACAGAAAGATGAAGAGTGGCAGAACAAGCCTCTAGAAGAACTAGTTAGAAAAACACAGCAGATATATGTAAGGAGGGATGAGGAAAAGGTAAAGGCTAAGGCAAAGATGATGGCAGAGTTTTTGCAGCCACGGAAGAATAAACAACAGGGTCCAAGGGGTCCCCCTGGACAGAGGGGACGTGGTAGACCACAAGGAAGTGGTAGAGGCATTCCCTCCTCGGCAGGGGAGAGCTGACCCAAACAGCGGTTGGGAAGGAACCAGTGTGCTATCTGCTGGGCAGAAGGGCATTGGAAAAGGTAGTGTCCGCAGAAACAGCTGGACCCTCAGGAGGAGGAAGTCCAGAGGATAATGGAAATGGATTGTTAGGGGTGTCAGGGGCTCCCATTATATCAAGGACCCACCACTCAGGAGCCCTTGATAACTTTAAAGGTGGGTCCAGGTCGAGAGGAGGTGTGTTTTCTGATAGATACAGGGGCCTCTCGATCCACTTTAAATTTTATACCTGGGGGGGGAATTATCAAAAAGATCATTAGTCATTCAAGGAGTGAGTGGAAAGGATGAACGAGTGTATTTTATTCAACCAATATTAATAGATGTGGGGGACAGGTTTGAAATACATGAATTCCTGTTTGTTCCTAATTGTGATTGTAATTTACTGGGAAGGGATTTGATGGCTAAAGTGGGAATGCAAATTAGTATTGTAAAAAATGACACAGTCCAACACTGTGATATCTATGTGTAAAATGTCTAAGAAGGCTTATGCTGAAATAAATCCAGAAGTGTGGGCAGCCCCAGGAAAATATGGAAAACTAAACATAGAGCCTCTCCAAATTACTTTGAAACAACCAAGAAAAGTGGTGTCTAAAAAGCAATACCCTCTTTCAAGGGAAGGAAAGAAGTGGTTACAGCCTGTCAGAGTCCCTGCTAAAAGCAGGTCTTTTGGAGCCCTGTATGTCTCCCTATAACACCCCTATCCTGCCAGTTAAGAAACCAGATAGAACCTACAGAATGGTGCAGAATTTAAGAATAATAAATGAAATTGTCAAATCAAGGCATCCCACAGTTCCGGATCCCTATACAATCCTAAATCAAATCCCTTCTTCACACCAGTATTATTCAGTACTGGTCTTAAAGGATGCTTTCTGGGGGTGTCCAATTACAGATGATAGTAAACAGTATTTTAGCTTTGAGTAAGAACAAAAGGAAGAAAAAATGTGTTTATTGATGGGTCTTCAAAGGTAGTAGAAGGGAAGCTATTTACAAGATACTCTATCGTTAATAAAAATCAACTAAAGGAAGGGGGGAGGTTACCATCCACCTGGTCAGCTCAGACAGCAGAGCTGTATGCACTTGTGAGAGCCTGTGAGTTATACCGGGATAAGACAGTGAATATTTTTACTGATTCTAAATATGCATATGGGGTGATACATGCATTTAGGAAACTATAGGAAGAAAGAGGTTTATTAACCTGCAGGGAAAATAAGTTAGTTCATGAGAACTTAATCTCTGGCCTATTAGAGGTGGTGAACTTAACCAACAAGGGTAGCAATAATACACGTTTGGGACACCAGGCAGAGTGCTCAGAGGAGGCAATAAGAAAGTGACTGGCTGATGAAGAAGCTCAAAAAGCTGCATTGTCTCCAGAAATCTCTAAGATCCTTCCCTTGCTCCCATTAACTGCATCACTGCCAGAGAAACTGTCTTTTTCACCAGAAGAACTTAAGATAATTAAAAAGAGTGGGGCAGAGGAAAAATGGGGTAATTGGTTTACAAGGGATGGTAAACAGTGGATACCAAAAGCTCTGGCCTTACAATTATTAAAACAACTCCATAAAGGGAGCCATTGGGACTTTCGAGGACTGGCAGCTTTCCTCAAAATGTATGCTGCTGTGGGTCTTTTTACCCTGGCAAAGCGAGCTGTTGAAGGTTTGATTTGTGCTAAAATCAATAACAGAGTTACAAAGAAACTTGCCAGGGGAGGGAGGCCTTGGGCTATACTTCCCTTCCAGAGACGCCAGGTGGATTTTACCGAAATGCCACGAGTGGCAAGGTTTAAATACCTTCTGGTAATAGTATGTCAGTTAACAAGGTGGCCAGAAGCATTTCCTGCCATTTCAGCAACTACAGGATCAGTTATTAAAGTATTTTTGGAACAAATATTTCCAAGATATGAGATTATAGAAGCAATAGACTCAGATAGGGGATCTCATTTTACAGGAAAAATTCTTCAAGGAGTTATGAGTGCTCTAGGAATAAGATGGAATCTCCACACCCCCTGGCATCCCCAGAGTTCCAGCTGGGTAGAGAGGGTGAGTGGAGAAATAAAGAAACACCTTTTGAAGCTAGCAATAGAAACCAAGATGCCATGGGTACGGCTCTTGCCACTGGCTTTAGCAAGGATAAGGGCTAGACCCAGGGGACATATTCAATTATCTCCCTTTGAAGTGATGTTTAGAATTCCTTACCGTTACAGTCCTGGGGTGACTGAGTATCCCCAATCGTCTGTTGGGTGCAGGGGGGAGGGCAAGCGCGGTTTGTTTTTCCCCAGGAAAACTCTGCTCCTCGGAGTGACCTTGAAGCGGGGGAGTTGGAACACGGCAAGACGAAAGAAGCTCTGTTGTTTTTTTTCCCCGGCAGTTAGTTAGTTAGTGCTAGCGTAGTTAGACGCTGTAGAATAGCTGAAGCTTTTTGCTTTTTTTTCTTTTCTTTTTTTTTTTCCTTTTTTCCCTTTTTTTCTTCCTTTTTGCTTTTTTTGCCCTCTCCTCGGAACTGTTCCAACCTCTCCAGACTAAGGACCTGGGGAAGCACCGGGGGCCTCCACAGGGGACCCACCCCACCAAGACCAGCCCTGCACATCTCCTTTTCTCCCAACGCTAGCGGAGATGGAGCGGTGGAGCACAGTGACGACCCTCAAGAGGAGACTTTCTTTAAGTTTGTTATCCCTCCGTAAGCAGCACAAAGCTCTTGTCATCGGGTATTGTGCTGGGAGTGCTTTGCCTGTTTAATAAACAGGTTTTTTCCACTTCTCTCTGAGGAATTCTTTTTCCCGAACCGGTTGGAGGAGGGGAGGGGGGCCCCGTGGGAGGGTTTCTCCCAGAATCTGCCTGAAACCACCACAAACTTATTGACGCCCATACGTGGGGCTCAAGAGAGTGGAAAAACCCTGTACTGATTAGTATTCAGCAGTTAGTAACTATGCTGCTTGAACTCATGTCTCTTGGGGTGGGGGCCTTGATGTGTTTTGGATCCTTAGGCTTCTTTGAGGTCTTAATACCTTTGTGGTCATTAGGTTTATTTGCATATCCAGAGATAGCCCCAATATTGTCATTAATACACAGTTTTTACAGTAGAGGGACACGGATTAGAGTAGCTATTGGCCTTGGTTTAATCATAATAATTTGTAGGAAGTTTATAAAGGTGCTGAGAGCTTTTCCTACTATGTATGGGTCATGGTTATGGTTATTCACCCTGTTTGTGGGAGGAGGAGCAGAGGATGAAACATTGCAGTCTTTAGTTTCCTTCTTCTCCTCTGAATCGGTTAAATCATTGCTGGAGAATGTTGAGTTTCCCCTGAGTGTTAGAGACCATCTTTCTGGTATGTCATCTGGTAAGCCTTCTCTATACAGTCTGCAGCTTCTCTAGAATATGGGCTGAGATTTCTAGAGGGGCTGATGAAACTCCTGACCCAGGCAGAGGAAATCCTGAGTGGTGTGGAGAATGGGAGGATATGGGCCAACTCCTCAAGGAATTCTCTGACCCTGTAGTCTGGGATTTTCCACGGGAACAAATTCAGAATCCAGTGGAGCTGGGGAAATACCTGAAAGAGAGGTACCATGATGGCTCTAAGGGGGAAAAGGTGGCTGCAGTAAGATGGGCCCTGGCATATGCTTATCGCACATTGCTAGAGACTGTAGGGCAGCAGACAGAGGCGGGGGGGAGGGATATAAATCAACAGCTACCCCAGTCACTCAGGCTGCAGCCAACACCCCAGTTATGAAGCCAGCAGCTAAACTAAAACCTGAGCCTGAGTCGACAGCTAAACCAGACAGTAAGCCTAAGCCCCTGGCAGTTGCTCCGGCAAAGAAGCACACACTCAAAACCGATCGACCAGTGGACGATGATGACCCAAGAGAGGGACCTTCGCCAAAATCAGAAGCCAAAGCTTCTAGCACAGGATCAGAAGCCAATATTGATTCCTTTTCCCTGAAGGACCTTCGGGGCCTAAGAAAAGATTACCGGCAACAACCTGATGAATCTATAATTAGTTGGTTAGTCCATCTTTGGGATGCTGCAGGAGAGGCTACAATTCTGGACGGCACTGAAGCGAGGCATCTGGGATCCCTGTCACATGATCCAGTCATCGACCAGGAGATGATGAGAGAGGCTAGTCCTTGCAGTCTCCGGATACGGGTCCTAGGAAGTGTGGCAGAAAGATACTTGTGTGCAGATGATCTCTATATGCAGCAAACCCCATGGAAGACCATAGAACAAGGGATTCAACGCTTGAGAGAAATGGCAGTGGCAGAGATGGTTTTCTCAGATGACATAAACACTAGGAACCCAGACTTGGTATCATGTACATCTGTGATGTGGCGAAAACTTATACGACTCGGGCCATTAGAATACGCTTCTGCTTTAGCAGTAATGAAGCGGGAGGACATGGAGGAGACGGTGCTTGATATAGCAAAGAAGCTCCGAGCATATGCAGTTGCTGTGCATGGCCCAACACACGCCAGAATCGCAGCTGTAGAAACACGTCTACAGAAACTAGAGGATAAGATAGATGAGAATCATAAGAAACTCAGGGAGGAGATTAGAGAGGACCTTCTCCAAATCTCAGCAGTACAGATCAGAGGTTCTGGTACCCAACATAGACACTCCCCGGCTAGGGAGAGAGGATACACTCCATGTGCTGAGCTGTGGTTCTTCCTGCAGGAATGCGGAGAAAATATGAACAGATGGGATGGAAAATCTACGGCTGCCCTGGCACAACGGGTGCATGAATTGAAGGAAGTCAAGACTCAAAGAGGGAGTTCCACCAAAAGGGAAGCGGCTCCAGTTGCCTATAGCCGAACTGCCAGGTATGACGATGATGACATGTCCGACCCCCTTGAAGGAACCTCTAAGACATATGCTCAAAGAAAGAAGGATAACCAGGCTTAGAGGGGCCCTGCCTCTAGCCAGGTAGAGGCTAGGGAAAACTGTGTATTTTGGACTGTGTGGATTTGTTGGCCTGGCACATCAGAACCACAAAAATATGAGGCCTTGGTTGATACTGGTGCGCAGTGCACAGTAATGCCATCAAGACATGTAGGGGCAGAATCTGTCTATTGCTGGCGTGGCAGGGGGATCACAAGATTTTACTTTGGTGGAAGCAGATGTGAGCCTAACTGGAAAGGAGTGGGAGAAGCAACCTATTGTGACTGGCCCAGAGGCCCCATGCATTTTGGGTATAGATTACCTCCGAAGTGGGTGTTTCAATGACCCAAAAGGACTCAGGTGGGCATTCGGGATAGCGGCTGTAGTGACAGAGGGCATCCGGCAATTGAACACCTTGCCCGGACTGTCTGAGAATCCATCTGCAGTAGGACTCCTGAAAGTACAAGAGCAATGGGTACCAATTGCCACTTCTATAGTGCACCGCCGACAGTATAGGACAACTCGAGATGCTGTGATTCCCATCCATAAGATGATTCAAGAGCTGGAGAGCCAAGGGGTGGTTAGTAAAACCCGCTCACCCTTCAACAGCCCCATTTGGCCTATGCGCAAATCTGACGGAGAATGGAGATTGACTGTGGATTACCGTGCATTGAATGAGGCGACACCAGCACTGAGCGCTGCCGTGCCAGACATGTTGGAGCTCCAGTACGAGCTGGAGTCCAAGGCAGCAAAATGGTATGCCACAATTGACATTGCTAATGCATTTTTCTCCATTCCTCTAGCTGCAGAATGCAGGCCTCAGTTTGCCTTCACATGGAGGGGAGTGCAGTATACCTGGAACCGATTGGCCCAGGGGTGGAAGCACAGCCCCACCATCTGCCATGGACTGATCCAGACTGTGCTAGAAAAGGGTGAGGCTCCAGAACATCTACAGTATATTGATGACATCATTGTGTGGGGGAACACAGCAGCGGAAGTGTTTGAGAAGGGAAAGAAAATCATCCAGATCCTCCTGGAAGCCGGTTTCGCTATCAAGAAGAGTAAAGTTAAGGGACCAGTGTTAGAGTCCAGGGCATTCCTTTGGTTGCCCTGGAGGGTCAGAGACCTAGACAGGGGGGTCTGGGACCCTGGCCCAGAGCCCAGAGCTCAGAGAGACACTAGATTTGATTTCAGTCCATGGGAGCGGCTTCTTGCACTGCAGGAAGCATTGCAGGCCACAAGAGTGTGAAAAATGTAGTTTAGTATATCACGGGGTAAAAAACCAGTGAGTTTAGGATTTTTGGCATTGAAGTGAATGGGGCAAGATGGAGAATTTAGGGCGTTGTCTCATTCTTCTTCCTTCTTGTTCCCTCACTCCATTTCTGCAGTGACGTTGGCACAAAGTAGTTAGTGAGGATTGAGTCAGAGTAAAGATGACCTTTTTAGTAATAGTGATAGACATTAGTAATAAATAGTAAATAAAGAATACGTAACAATTAGTATAAAAGATAAGGACAGCCCAGAGACGAGAGAGGGAGAGAGAGGGGAGAGAGGAGTCGGGAGAGAGGAGTCGGGAGTCGTGAGTCACCAAATGTCCAAGCCGCAGCAAACATCTTTTAGACACTGAGAAAATTGTAAGATAAGAACTAATAAAAGAAGCATGTAACCTTGAAAACTCTGTCTTTTCCTCCGTTTGGCACAAAGCTTTGCAGAGGGCCAGAACTCTAAAACCACCTGAATGCCGGAGAAATTAAACTCCTAAAAAGGAGCCCCCGACAGACCAGATCATGAGATCCAGTTCCTAGGAATAAAGTGGCAAGATGGACAGCGGCAGATTCCCACTGAGGTCATCAACAAGATTACAGCGATGTCTCCACCAACCAATAAGAAGGAGACACAAGCTTTCCTAGGTGCTATAGGTTGTCGCAGTGTCCGAATCGCGTGTTAATCACGCTGCAATAGCAAGCTCAGTCCACTAGATGTCACTGCAGCAGCGTGGTAAGGCGATGTGGCTAGGGCAGCGAGCCTGCTTTCCTGCCCTGAGGGCTCCAATTCTTCGCCGGCGACGGCACGGTGATGAAGCAGCAACTTTGGCAGTTTAAAGAAAGCCGGAGTCTTTGGGCAGGGTAAAAATTAGGTTTTATTGGAGAGGAGAGAGCCCCGGGGGCGGGCCCTCTCCTACGACCTGCTGCCCAGAAGAGACCCCGGGCCAGGGGTGCACGAGCTTTTTAAAGTGGGGTGGAAACAGGGGTGGCTGACAACCGGTTCAGCCAGTCACGACAACGGGGGGTGTAACTGGGGGTGTAAACTTTACAACAGGGGGCCAACCACAAAAGATGGGAGGGAATTCCAAGGGCTCCAGCCTATCACTCGACCCCCTCCCTGGAGTTTTCCAGAAGCCAGGGAAGGCGTCCAAAGTGACAGACAGGTCGACCACGAGGAGTGGGGGATGGGAGTGACAAAGACAGGTGCAGGGGAGGATTGATTGACAGAAAACGTCTGTTTAAGCAACCTAACTCATAAGGGGAAAACCAGTACAGAACACAGGGGTATACAGTGAACTAAATCATTACAAAAGTAACTCAAAAATCTTACAAAAATAACTTAATAACTTAATAAAACAATTCTCACACCACTACATCTCCCCCTTTTTTGTTTTTTCAAGAGGAGTGGGACTGGAATGGAGAAGGGTGGTACTGCTGATGCAGCGTCGGGTACCCCAGTCCATGTTCTTCTTCATCTGGATTTTGTCCTTCGTCTTCTGGGGTCCCCTCCAGCACCTCTTCCAACTCCAGTCCTTCCTCCTCATGGTCTTCTTCTGATATGGTGACATGGTTAACTGTGGGGGAGTGTGAGGTGGCAGAAACCAAATTATACAACATTTTTTTTAGTAAACCGAATGCAAGTACAATTAATAACAAAACAAACAAACAAAGCAATACAGTCTTTATGATGGAGGAAACCCAGCCAGAGATTCCCCAGTTGGTAAAGAGTCCGCTCAGCCAGTCGTCTGTTTTTCTTTTTATGTTGTTCACCATCTCCCGCATCTGTTGGATGGCAGTGTGGACGTCCTCGGCTTTTGATGACAGGTTCGCCCACACATTTGCTTTTGGTTGCGGGACCAGCCATCCGACAACTGGGAGACACAGGCTGAGCGTTATCAGGGCTCCGAGGGTTAGATGGAACTTCCTCGGAGCGGGGAATCTGGCTCGGGTTGCCGCCCTGTAGAAAACTAAAAGATACTAAACACACAGTTACATGAGTGGGGAACAGTCAGGGAAGGGTAACTCCGCCCAATGTTGTAGTTGGGGTTTTCTCTTCCGCCTCCACGCTGCTTCTGCTACCTGCGGACTGATCACTTTCTTGGATCCTGAGCCCTTAGGGACGTAGGGCTTCACCCACTTGGATGGAATCCACCTTGGTCCCGCGGGGGTGGACACGCAAGCGTATCCACGTCCCCACGTGACCAGGTCATGTGGCCCTTCCGTCCTTCCAGACTCAGGATCTCTGACCATGACCGGAGGCCTTTCTCTGATGGAAAACAGGGAGCTCGCCCCGAAGTGCCTTATGATTGGTGGATTGAGACTTTCAAAGGAACAATTTAAAAAGTTGATGGTAAAAAGTGCCCTGGCCAGTCTGACTGCTGGTGTTTCTGCTTTGAGGACCCGCTGCTGTTGATGTAGAACTCTCTTGATGGTACCATGGGTCCTCTCGACCATGGCTTGACCCGTGGGGGAGTGGGGGATGCCGGTCTTGTGCTCCATCCCCCATTGCTGCAGGAAGCTGCAGAGCTCCCTGGACTTGTACCCTGGGCCATTGTTGGTCTTGAGTTCCTTCGGGATGCCCAGGAAGGAGAAAGCGTGGATAAGGTGTTTAATGACATCCCCTGCTTTCTCCCCTGTGTGGGCAGAAGCGAACACAGCTCCGGAGAATGTGTCGATAGACACATGTATATATTTTTGGCAGCCAAATTCTGGGAAATGTGTGACATCTGTCTGCCACACCTCACAGCTCCTCAGCCCCCGAGGGTTGACCCCCGCATGCAAGGTTGGGACTGCATTTCGGGAGCAGGATGGGCACGCGGCCACAATCGCTTTGGCCTGCTCCCGCGTTAGATGGAAGTGGCGAACAAGGCCAGGCGCGTTTTGGTGGAAAAGCTGGTGGCTGAGTTTCGCCTGCTCAAAGATATTAGGCAGGGGGGCCATCCCAGCAGGGGCAGCAAGGGCATCTGCCTTCCTGTTCCCCTCCGCGACAAACCCCGGCAGATCTGTGTGTGACCTCGTGTGCATCACATAGAACGGCTGCTCTTGGTGGGAGACCAGTTTAACTAATTTCGAGAGCAACTCATATAAAGCAATGTTGGACACCTCCTGCAGGATGGCCTGTTCCGCTCTGGACACCACCCCCGCTACATACGCGGAGTCTGTTACTAAATTGAAAGGTTCGGGAAACCTCTCAAATGCCCTGACGACAGCGGCCAACTCAGCAACCTGAGGTGATCCTTCCACCTCAGCGATATCAGCCTCCCACTGCTGAGTTTGAGGGTCCTTCCAAGTCAATACTGACTTGTGAGACCTTCCGGACGTGTCGGTAAAAACTGTCAAGGCTTTGAGTGGCTTCCTGCTTCGAACCTCCTTTAAGGATAATGTGAATTTAACATCCTGATTAAAAATTTTGTGGGCTGGCCGATGAATTGAAATTTGCCCAGTAAAGGAGTCCAGTGCGAACTGCAGTGCTTCGTTTTCCTGCAGCAGGTGTTCCATCATTGACTTCGAAATTTGGCCCGATCTCAACCCAATTGGAATGTGAATACCCACAAAGTCACAACCGGCTAATTCTCTGATCCAGAACCTTGCCTTCCGGATCAGCTCAGCCACCAACTCCTGTGGCCGGGTCATCCTTTTGGACCTCTGATGGCTCAGGAAGACCCACTCTATGATAGAGAGTGGATCTTTCCCTTCTCGGTCCTTTTTTGGGATGTCCTTCCACTGAAAGATCATCCCGTGGAGGTGCGGCAACTTTCCCAGGATAATAAATTTGAAAGGCAGCTCAGGGTCAAATCTGTGAGCTTGCCTTGAGGACATAGCATCCTGAATCCTCTCCAGAGCCTTTTCCGCTTCTGGGGTAAGAGCCCTAGGAGAACTGAGCTCCTCTCCCCCTTTCAAAAAATTGAAAAGGGGGACTAGGTCCTCGGTGGTCAAGCCTAGCCAAGGCCTTACCCAGTTCAAGGCCCCACACAGCTGGTGTACATCCGCGAGGGAACTTACCTTCGTTTTGATGGACAATTTTTGCGGTACAGTGGACCGCTCTCCGATCTCCAGCCCGAGGTACTTCCAGGGTGGCATCCTCTGAACCTTCTCTTCTTGCAGCTCGAAACCTGCAGCAATCAATGCATCGATTGTCAGGTCAAGCGCATGAGTCAGCTCATCGTCAGTCGGGGCACACACCAGGACATCATCCATGTAGTGATGGATGATGGCCTGTCCCACGGCTGCGCGGACAGGGGACAGCAAGGACGCAACATACCACTGGCAGATAACCGGGCTGTTCTTCATCCCCTGAGGGAGTACCCGCCAGTGATAGCGCTTCCTTGGGGCTTCTCGGTTGATGGTGGGCACCGAGAATGCAAAGCGCGGGGCATCATCCGGGTGAAGAGGAATTTGAAAGAAGCAGTCTTTGATGTCTATAATTGCTAATTTCCAATTTTGGGGGAGCATAGTTGGGGAAGGCATTCCCGGTTGGAGAGATCCCATGTCTTCAATAACATTGTTAATTTGTCGGAGGTCCTGGAGGAGGCGCCACTTGTCTTTCCCCGGCTTTTGGATCACAAAAACCGGAGAATTCCAAGGGCTGTCTGTTTCCACAATGTGTCCCTTTCGTAATTGCTCCTCCACGAGCTCCTGGAGCACTTTTAATTTCTGTTTAGAGAGCGGCCATTGCTCCACCCAAACTGGATTATCAGTGAGCCAATTAAGTTTTTTGGTGGGACGCTCTTCAATGGTCGCCGTGGAAATGTCCACTGAGGGGTCGGGTATGTCAATCTTGACCCCCCATTGAGCCATGAGATCCCTTCCAAGCAATGGTTCCTTGTAATTTAAAACAAAAGGGCGGATATTTGCCAATTGCCCTTTTGGCCCCTTAATTTGTACTACGCTCCTTGACTGTCTTGCCAATTGAAGCCCTCCAACACCCTGGACGTGTCCAGCCACGTCCTGCAAAGCCCAATGTGACGGCCAATCCCGGGCTGGCACAACAGTCACATCTGCCCCAGTGTCTAAAAGAGCAGTGATGTTAATTGTTTCCCCGCCCACCGTAAATTTGCATGCTACCCGGGGCCTTTCCTCAGTGATGGCTTGCACAGGGCAAGCCACCGGGACCTTCGATGTATCATTTGGCCCCCGGGTAGGGATGATCTGTGCAATGATCTGACCTTTCGGGAGAAAGGTCGGTGGATGGGTGCATCGCAGCCAGAGAACGAGGTTCCCAGGGTTGTTGACTGAAATCCCTGGGAGGATCTCGATCTCTTGCGGGGTGTACTTACAATCCCCGATGACGACAAGTTCCTTCCCTTGGACTGGCCAGGCACCTTGTTCCTTAATATTTACAGAAAGGAAGGTCCAATCCGTGGTGGTCAGGTGGACAGCTTCGGTGAGCTCCAACCTATAAGGTTTTTCCTTAGAAGATGTTATTACAATAGGTTTGGACAGGTCATGGTCAGTTTTGAAAGTCACATCAGGTGTGTCACGTCCGGTAAAAATGTCCTTTTCAGTTTTGGGCAGCGTATCATCGGCGCTCTTCCTTTCCTTCCTCCCTCCCACTGCCTGGTCCGCCCTATTTGTGTCATTGCGCCGGGCGGACCTGCGCTCCTCCCTTAGTTTAACTGGTGGGAGTTCTCGCCCGCTACTCCTGTTCTCCCACCTCCCCCGCCTCCCCCTTTTTCTTTTTTAACAACTCAATGTCGTCCCTCAGTGGGCAATTGTTGGCCCAGTGTCCCGGCTCCCGACAGATGATACACTTGTTTCTTTGGGGAGCATGCGGCCTGTGAATGTGTTCTTGCTGGGTGCCAGACATTGCAGCTATCCTTGGTGTTTTTTGTTTCCAGTCCTGATCATTCCCTTGCATGAAGGGGACCTTTAATTGGCACACCCGGAGCATGTCCTGGATGGTCGGAGGAGGGTCCAAAGGGAGACTAAGAATTGCAGTCCTGCATAAATTGTTCGCATTTGCGAACACCATTTCCCTAAGGATTCCCTCTCTCACAGCCACTTCGGATACCTGGACTTCAATTGCCCGGGTGAGCCTTTCCACGAACTTGGTAAATGCTTCTTTGGTCCCCTGTATGATTTTATAATAAGGAATGACAGGACCATCTGGCACCATGCTAAAGAATGCAGTCACTGCACGCTCCCTTATTACCATGAGGGCTTTGACTGGGATGCCCGACGCCTGGTCTGTTGGATCCGTCCACCTTCCCTCACCCATGAGGTGTTCCAGGGTGAGGGCATTCCCATTTTCATCGATCGCAGTCTCGGGATCGACCAGGAGACTTGGCAAGGCCTCCCTAAGCAGCTGCTTCCATGCTGCCTCCCACAACTTGAACTCCGTGGAGTCCATGAGGCAGGAGAACAGCTGCCTAAGGTCTGCTGGAATGACAACAGCAGCTTCAAGATCAGAGCGGAGCAGGCCCCTAAAATAGGGACTGTCCCGCCCATAATCCCGATGAGCCTTGCATAGATCCCTGATGGTGGCCTGTGAAAATGGGTGGTGGATTGCTCGGACATTGTGCCCTCCTCGGGAGCCCTTGTAGGTGACTGGGGCTAATGAGGGAATAGAGGGAGGCAGCTGGGCCTCAGTAGACACAGGCTCCGGCCCCACCCCCCCCCGGCTCCAGACCGTGGGAACCGGGCAGGGGAGCGTGGGAACCAGAAGCCCAGGAGGCGTGTCTTTTGGTGGGGGGTGTGGTCTGGGAACCCACTGATGTCATGTGGGCGTTCCCGTGGGAGGAGTAGCTGGGAGGAGCTGTGGAAGTGGTCTTGGAAGAGGGAGGAAGCATGGGTGGAGTCTTTTGGGGGATAGGAGGGGCTGAGGAGAGGAAGGGGTTGGTCTGATCAAGGGTGGGAAGAAAGGGATTGAAGGAAGGAGGATAGGGGGATGGGGAGCACTGTGCCATGCGGTCTCCTCCATCTTGGGGATAAGGGGTAGGGGAGCCATTTTGTGGTTGGGGAGTCTCAGCTAGACTAAATCTAACACGAGGTTTATTAACTGGGGAAGATGGGAAAGGGTGGAATTCTTGAGCAGCCTGGCCAGGGCTGCCCAAGAAGCTCCGAGCAGTCTGGCTAGGACTGCCCGGGCAGGGAAGTAGAGAATTCCTGGGGGAGCCTGAGCCAGCAGGCTGGGGTCCTGCTGCTCCCTTCAGAATTCCCTTCTGGGGATGAGGAGAAGGGACAGAGGGACAGGGAGAACAAAGGGCAGGTTGTCTTGGACCTGGCTGTTTCTGCACTTTCCTATTAATTTTTGTAACAGCAGCTGAAAGCTGCAAAGCCAAATTGAGGAATTTGGAGGCTTGTTTGTCCCCTGAGAGTGCCAAATTATTAATTTTATCAATCACAGCTTGCCAAAATTTGGGGCTGTGTATTTGCTCCGGAGACGCCTGTGGAAAGTATAGGAACAGCCATCTGACAAACTTTTTGATCTCGCCCTTTGAAACTTTTAACTGGGCTATCTGAACAACAGAATTAAAACTATAATACAAAGCCTTCTGAGCGACCGAGAGATTAACACCCATATCTCTAACAATTTCTTTCTGTCGCTCCCCACTAACACTCAGGCAAAATGAAAATTTAACAAAAGAAAAAAGCGGAATAAATCTCCTAAAACCGGGTAATTCCCAAAACCAGACCCGGGGAGCCGCAGTGAAATTAAAATGCAGTGTCCTATAATTCTCAGGCTCCCTGCCCGATCCAACCACTGCCCTTAACTTAAAGTTTAAAAAAACGAAAACGAAAGTAAAAAGTTCTGAGGAGAGTTCCCGCAGGGGAATGGAGCAAACTGCCACCCCCCCCGAGCTGCGCAGCTTGGGATTCCCCCCACTCCTGGGGAATCCCTTCCCAAAGCTAGGGTCTCCGAACCCCGGAGCACCCTCCAAAAAGCAAGTCCCCTCACGAAGGGTAACTCACCCCCTCCTGGAACAAGACAAAACCTGAGGTTGTGGGTCCAACTGCCTGAGGAGGATCCGATGGGTGTCTGGGTTCCTCTCCTCTCCCCCGGGAGCGGGCTCTCCAAGCGCCACTGCCATCGGGGGGAGCGGGACGTCCAGGGATAGCTTCAGCTGTCCGGGACAGCTTAAAATCCGTGCCGCAGGGTCCGCCTCGTGACCGGGGGGGCCTCCACGTTGGACGTCAGACCGCTGTCGCAGTGTCCGAATTGCGTGTTAATCACGCTGCAATAGCTAGCTCAGTCCACTAGATGTCACTGCAGCAGCGTGGTAAGGCGATGTGGCTAGGGCAGCGAGCCTGCTTTCCTGCCCTGAGGGCTCCAATTCTTCGCCGGCGACGGCACGGTGATGAAGCAGCAACTTTGGCAGTTGAAAGAAAGCCGGACTCTTTGAGCAGGGTAAAAATGAGGTTTTATTGGAGAGGAGAGAGCCCTGGGGGCGGGCCCTCTCCTACGACCTGCTGCCCAGAAGAGACCCCGGGCCAGGGGTGCACGAGCTTTTTAAAGTGGGGTGGAAACAGGGGTGGCTGACAACCGGTTCAGCCAGTCACGACAACGGGGGGGTGTAACTGGGGGTGTAAACTTTACAACAGGGGGCCAACCACAGAAGATGGGAGGGAATTCCAAGGGCTCCAGCCTATCACTCGACCCCCTCCCTGGAGTTTTCCAGAAGCCAGGGAAGGCGTCCAAAGTGACAGACAGGTCGACCACGAGGAGTGGGGGAAGGGAGTGACAAAGACAGGTGCAGGGGAGGATTGATTGACAGAAAACGTCTGTTTAAGCAACCTAACTCATAAGGGGAAAACCAGTACAGAACACAGGGGTATACAGTGAACTAAATAATTACAAAAGTAACTCAAAAATCTTACAAAAATAACTTAATAACTTAATAAAACAATTCTCACACCACTACAATAGGTTTCTGGAGGATGCATATTCCCGAGTATAGTCAGATTGTGAGCCCTCTTTACCTGGTAACCCGCAAAAAGAATGATTTCCACTGGGGCCCTGTGCAGCAGCAAGCTTTTGCCCAGATCAAGCAGGAGATCGCTCATGCAGTAGCCCTTGGCCCAGTCAGAACAGGACCAGATGTGAAGAACGTGCTCTACTCAGCAGCCGGGAACAATGGCCTGTCCTGGAGCATTTGGCAGAAGTGCCTGGTGAGACTCGAGGCCGGCCACTAGGATTTTGGAGTCGAAGCTACAGAGGGTCTGAAGCCAACTACACCCCAACGGAGAAGGAAATCTTAGCAGCCTATGAAGGAGTTCAAGCCACCTCAGAGGTGATTGGTACAGAGGCACAACTCCTCCTGGCACCCCGACTGCCTGTGCATGGGTGGATGTTCAAAGGGAAGGTCCCCTCCACCCATCATGCCACTGATGCCACATGGAGCAAGTGGATTGCTCTTATTACGCAGCGCGCCCATATGGGTAAACTGAATCACCCTGGGATTTTGGAAATAATTACCAATTGGCCTGAGGGTGAAAATTTTGGCCTCACAGATGAAGAACAAGAGCAAGTGACACGGGCTGAAGAAGCTCCACCATACAACCAATTGCCAGCAGAGGAGACGCATTATGCCCTTTTCACTGATGGTTCCTGTCGTATTGTAGGGATGAACCGGAAGTGGAAAGCAGCCGTGTGGAGCCCCACACAACAGGTTGCACAAGCCACTGAAGGAGAAGGTGGGTCAAGACAACTTGCAGAACTCAAGGCTGTTCAATTGGCCTTGGATATTGCTGAAAGAGAGGGGTGGCCGAGGCTCTACCTCTATACTGATTCATGGATGGTAGCCAATGCTCTGTGGGGATGGCTGAAGAGGTGGAAAGAGGCTAATTGGCAGCATGGAGGGAAACCAATTTGGGCTGCTGAGGAGTGGAAAGACATTGCTACCAGGGTAGGGAGACTACCTGTGCAAGTCCGCCACGTAGCTGCCCACATCCCCAAGAGTAGAGCTAATGAGGAGCATCGAAACAACGAGCAGGTAGATCGGGCAGCAAAAATAGAAGTGTCAAAGATTGATTTAGATTGGGAACACAAGGGAGAGTTGTTTTTAGCTCGATGGGCCCATGATGCCTCAGGCCATCAGGGCAGAGATGCCACCTATAAGTGGGCCCGAGATCGAGGGGTGGATCTAACCATGGACAGTATTTCTCAGGTTATCCACGACTGTGAGACATGTGCTGCCATCAAGCAGGCCAAGCGGGTGAAGCCCCTATGGTATGGCGGGCGATGGTCCAAGTATAAGTACGGGGAAGCCTGGCAGATTGACTACATCACCCTTCCCCAAACCCGCCAAGGCAAGCGCTACGTGCTCACAATGGTGGAAGCCACCACGGGGTGGCTGGAGACCTACGCTGTGCCCCATGCTACTGCCCGGAACACCATCCTGGGCCAAGAGAAGCAAGTCCTGTGGAGACATGGTACTCCCAAGAGAATTGAGTCAGACAACGGGACTCATTTCAAGAACAGCCTTATTAACACCTGGGCTAGGGAACATGGCATTGAGTGGGTGTACCATATTCCCTACCATGCACCCGCTGCAGGCAAAGTGGAGAGGCACAATGCATTGTTAAAAACCCAGTTGAAAGCATTGTGGGGAGAATGGATGGAAGTTTTATGTGGAATATATATTGGTTATGTCTGTAAGTCGACAATATGGGGATAAGGGGTGGAAGATGTCCTGGGGTGACTGTGTATCCCCAATCGTCTGTTGGGTGCAGGGGGGAGGGCAAGTGCGGTTTGTTTTTCCCCTGGAAAACTCTGCTCATCGGAGTGACCTTGAAGCGGGGGAGTTGGAACACGGCAAGATGAAAGAAGCTCTGTTTTTTTTTTCCCCTGGCAGTTAGTTAGTTAGTGCTAGCGTAGTTAGACGCTGTAGAATAGCTGAAGCTTTTTGCTTTTTTTTCATTTTCTTTTTTTTTTCCTTTTTTCCCTTTTTTTCTTCCTTTTTGCTTTTTTTGCCCTCTCCTAAGAACTGTTCCAACCTCTCTGGACTAAGGACCTGGGGAAGCACCGGGGGCCTCCACAGGGGACCCATCCCCCCAAGACCAGCCCTGCACATCTCCTTTTCTCCCAACGTCAGCGGAGACGGAGCGGTGGAGCACAGTGACAACCCTCAAGAGGAGACTTTCTTTAAGTTTATTATCCCTCCGTAAGCAGCACAAAGCTCTTGTCATCGGGTATTGTGCTGGGAGTGCTTTGCCTGTTTAATAAACAGGTTTTTTCCACTTCTCTCTGAGGAATTCTTTTTCCCAAACCGGTTGGAGGAGGGGAGGGGGGCCCTGTGGGAGGGCTTCTCCCAAAATCTGCCTGAAACCACCACACCAGCCTAGTTGGGGGGTACAGATAATTGATGTATATTTAAAACAATATGTGGCCAGGATACTGTCTCTTGTGAAGTCTCTTCAACCGAAAGCTCAGCTGGTACAGACCCTACCTTTGGACTTTGCTGTTCACAACATCCAACCAGGAGATTGGGTCCTAATTAAGGAGTGGAAAGAAGCACCACTAGTGGTTAAGTAGCATAGACCTTTCCAAGTGTTGCTGACCACAGAAACAGCCATCAAGACAGCAGAACACGGGTGGACCCACCACACTCGGGTCAAGGTCTCTGAGGCCCCACAGATTTGGACATCTCACCTGGAAGAGAAGGATGGGAAGTCGCGACTGACACTCTGCAGGAGTTGACTGGAGCAGTAGCCAGTGCTGTCGCAGTGTCCGAATCGCATGTTAATCACGCTGCAATAGCTAGCTCAGTCCACTAGATGTCACTGCAGCAGCGTGGTAAGGCGATGTGGCTAGGGCAGCGAGCCTGCTTTCCTGCCCTGAGGGCTCCAATTCTTCGCCGGCGACGGCACGGTGATGAAGCAGCAACTTTGGCAGTTAAAAGTAAGCCGGAGTCTTTGGGCAGAGTAAAAATGAGGTTTTATTGGAGAGGAGAGTGCCCCGAGGGCTCTCTCCTATGACCTACTGCCCAGAAGAGACCCCGGGCCAGGGGTCCACGAGCTTTTTAAAGTGGGGTGGAAACAGGGGTGGCTGACAACCGGTTCAGCCAGTCACAACAACGGGGGGTGTAACTGGGGGTGTAAACTTTACAACAGGGGGCCAACCACAAAAGATGGGAGGGAATTCCAAGGGCTCCAGCCTATCACTCGACCCCCTCCCTGGAGTTTTCCAGAAGCCAGGGAAGGTGTCCAAAGTGACAGACAGGTCGACCACGAGGAGTGGGGGAAGGGAGTGACAAAGACAGGTGCAGGGAAGGATTGATTGACAGAAAACGTCTGTTTAAGCAACCTAACTCATAAGGGGAAAACCAGTACAGAACACAGGGGTATACAGTGAACTAAATCATTACAAAAGTAACTCAAAAATCTTACAAAAATAACTTAATAACTTAATAAAAATTCTCACACCACTACACAGTGCGTCGACATCGGGGGAAGCCTCGTATGCCTACCCACAGACTGCTTGCTGAAATAGTTTGTGTGGGCATCCCTACTCTCAGATCTCCAGTCACTGGGGGCCAATCCTCGCTGTCATTGTTTTCTTTATGTTAAGCTGTTTCTGTGCCTTCGCTCACCACAGGTGTAGTGGAGGACAACGTGAAAGTGAAAATTAGGTTAGGAGATTAGATTACATCATTAGAATGTTTCTCTTAATAATCTTACCTTTATATTGTCAGTTAGGTTAAGGCCAAAAGTGGGAAAATAATTTTTTAACCTTAGGAGAAGAAGTAGCAAAAACCTTTAACCTTAGCAATTGTTAGGTCTGCAGAGGGTCGGGGGACCTAAAGACTGGCCATGGGTGGCCAGCCCAGTCGAACCCAAATAGTGGGTTAGCACCCTAAGTGAGGTCCATAATGGAACAGGATTTTAAGATGAAGAAGGAAGTCCATGGCGGCTTAATTCTTCTAAAAGAGGCATTTATTGTCTAAATAGAACAGGAAGCATATATGTGGGGAAAAGTGTTTATGACTGGACTTTAAGTTTAGATTGTTAGCCCCCCAACTGCCCTCCTTATGATTGTTCCAGATATCAAGGCAGATAGAATCAAACATGTGTTAAGCTCACTAATAGTAGCTGGGTAAGGTGTTCCTTCCATAATTACCAAAAATATTTTGAAGGCTGTAAAGCAGTGGGGAAGGATAAGGTGGGGTTTTTTTACCCTTTATTTTTAAGCTACCCCCGATATAATTCCACAAGTGGGACACATGTTGTCTGTGACTATCAGTAGAAATGGCAACACTGGAATAGAACTCGGACCCTTTCTAATAAGTTCTAGTTCAGATCCAATAAAACAGATCTGGGATGTAACTGCAAGTAGAAACCTTATGTGAGAGCTTAAAAATGCAATATTCCAACATCAGATAGTATTAGATCATTTATTAGCAGAAGAAAGAGGAGTGTGTGGCAAATTAAATGACTCAAACTGATGTTTGCAAAGAGATGACAATAGAAAAGTAGTAAAACAAATAACAAAAGGAATAAAAAAGTTAGCTCATGTGCCAGTCCAAACATAAAAAAAGATAGAATGGGACATGTTTTCATAGTTACCCAGTGAACTATGAGTTTAACAAATGTTTTTCTTTCCTCTTAAGTGTTGTAGCAACTCTTATCTTTTTAACATGCATGATCCCTTGCTTGGTACAACTTATTCAACATGTGATCAAAGGGATGCAGGTAGTAGCCATGCCTACTGATCCAGAGATGGCTACAAAAAGACAGAAATTGATGTCACTGCAAATAATTGCAAAACCGAAAAAGACCCAAGAACAGAAAATTAAGTCAATGATAACTAAAATTTGTAAAGACAATTATTAAAATAAAAGAGGAGGGATTGAGAGGAATGACAAGATTTATCTTTACAAACAAGCCCTGGGTCTGTTGGTAGATAAAACTAGCACTGAGAGATAAGAGAAACAACGAGAAGGATTCTACTGATTGATGAATGGAAAAGAAGATACTTGCCTTTACAAACAAACAATAAGTTTGTTTGTAAATGAAATTGAATATCGAAAAATGAAAGCAACAATGGGGAAAACCCATAAATCCCATAAAAATTAAAAATTAGGGGGGTATTACATTAAAAGGGGAATCTTAGGCATTTCAGGAAGTCTGTACCTCTCAAGTACCTCAGGCAATGAGGAAAGAGAGAGAGAAATGTGGCTGGGAAATTAGGATAAAAAGGAGGCTGCGTCCTCTGAAAAACTGAGAGACCCCAGGGGAAATGCCCCATGGCCTCTCCCTTTATTCGAATAAAGTAAAAGGACTCCTCTGTCTCCTTTTTGGACATAAACCTCTGGTGTTTGTGAATTAATTTTCCTAACTGTGTTCTGTAACATTGTTACCCTGGTTTTTCTGAGTTTCTTTATTAGCCTTTTGATTTTCATAAATGGAGTCAGATCTTTTAGTTACTGTAGAATATTAGAGCAGTTTTTCTACCTTTCCCACATGTAGTGGTGTGAGAATTGTTTTATTAAGTTATTAAGTTATTTTTGTAAGATTTTTGAGTTACTTTTGTAATGATTTAGTTCACTGTATACCCCTGTGTTCTGTACTGGTTTTCCCCTTATGAGTTAGGCTGCTTAAACAGACGTTTTCTGTCAATCAATCCTTCCCTGCACCTGTCTTTGTCAATTCCCTCCCCCACTCCTCGTGGTGGCCCTGTCTATCACTTTGGAGACCCTTCCCTGGCTTCTGGAAAGCTCCAGGGAGGGGGTCAAGTCATAGGCTGGAGCCCGGGAGACAGCCCCCCCCCCGTTTCTCTGACTGGCTGAACTGGTTGTCACCACCCCTGTTTCCACCCCACTTTAAAAAGCTCGTGCACCCCTGGCCCGGGGTCTCTTCTGGGCAGCAGGTCATAGGAGAGAGCCCCCGGGGCATTCTCCTCTCCAATAAAACCTCATTTTTACCCTGCTCATAAGAGTCCGCCTTCTTCCTACTGCCGAGGTCGCCGTTGCTTCATCACTGTGCCCATCGCAGGGCAGAAGGAGGCTTTCTTAGCTACCCACTTCGCCCTACCACACTGCTGCAGTGACATCTACTGGTCTGAACTAGCTATTGCAGCATGATTAACACGCGATTCGGACACTGCGACACCCACAGAAGTAATATAAACAAATCCTTTGTTGTTCATTCTCTGTCCTTTGTTTGCATATTTCTAACCTGAAAACAATTGTAACTCACAATTTGTCTGGCCACTGAGGCTGAGGGGTGGAAACCCCAAAAAGCCAATCTGCTGCTAGACCCACAAATGTATAAAAAGTAAAAAATAAACAAAGGGGCTCTCTTCTCTCCGCTCTTTCAGCTGGGAGCTGGATCAGAAGAACCTCGGCAAAAATCTCTTGTCTGCGTGTGATTTATTTGTGTGTCCCGGTGACATAACATCTTGGATCAAAGGTTGGCAGAGACTTGGTCAGCAATCCAAAAAGCTTTAGAACAGGCTATAACCGTAATTTGTACAGCTCTTAGTACAGCGTGGAATCACAAGATTTTTGCTGAAACTCGGCTGATATTTTGCAAGGTTCCCATCTGTCATTTAGTTACAGCACGGCAAGAGATATGCTTAGCTCTCAGCTGCACACTCACTACTGTGTATGGAAGGTTGCTTGCAATTTTTAAACATATTTTAATAGCAATACGTCAAGAGCAAGGCATAACAGAGGACCTAGTCTGATAAGTAATTAATAACCAGCAATTTGGGTGGACTGCCTGACTGCATTGTATGGTTTCCTAGAGTGAATAGAAATACTTAAACCACCCCCTAGAAGGCAAAAAAGGAGGAGGGTAGTGGGGGACTCAGATTCAGAACCATCATCGACTCCAACCTCCCCCACTTGATCTTTAGCTTCATCTTCCTTCAGGAGGACAGCAATTGAGGTAGAGGTTTCTCCACCCACTCCTAAACCCAAATTTTATCCACCACTGCCTAGCAGTGACAGTGAGTGGGATGAACCTGAACCCCTCCCACCAGGTCCTAAACTTCCCCCACAAGGACCTATAGTACCAGGAACCCGAAAACAAACCAGAGAGGTTATATAAGCACCGCTAAGGCAAGCAATAACCTCTGATAGAGAAACAAAACTGATTAAGGTTCCCTTTTCCTCAATTGATTTAGAGAACTGGGAAAAGATTGATAAGGGCTATCAAAGTGATTGAATAGCCGTTGCTAAGAAAATGAAGTTTATGATTAAGCAGCATTCACCTGATTGGGCAGACCTGCAAATGCTGCTTAATGCCTTAACAGAGACTGAGGAGCAATTAGTTTTGATTTTTAGGACAGTCTCCAAGAGACATGTCTTAGGTTACAATGTAAGATGTGCCCAAAGTATGTATTCTATCACCATCTACATGAGCTGTTGAAACTAGGTTGGGCAGTGTTTCCCTTGCACCCTCCCTCCAGACTGTCTTCTGTTAATGGGCCATCAATGCCCTGCTGCATGACTCAGAGGTAACTCCCTCCAGGAGCAATCTCTGTTTAATGGACAATCAAGGACCCATTGCAAGACTGATAAAATTATATCAGCCCATTGTGAGATGCTCCGCCCAGGGGGAGGAGCCAAGCATTCCCACCTGGATATAATTTGGGACAGCACAGGCAGCCTTACTCACTGGATTCCCAGAGGACAAGAGCTACCAGACCTTTCTGCGGGAACACTGCTTCAACAAGACCGCTTCATCTGGACTGCTACCACCAAGGTTTCAGGTTGTATTCTGACTCTGTCAGTGATCTTTTGTACTATTGCATGTATTGTATTTTATTTTATTTTACCTTTTTTTTTTTCTCCTCTATTAAATTGTTTTTTCTGACTTGGAGTATCTCGCTGGTTTTGCCTTCAAGCCAGCACAGACATCAGGCAGAAACTCCAGAAGATCCAGGGTCCAAACAGCCAGAATTTAGAATAAACAGGGGATGAAGAAATTAGGAGCAGTAGTAAAAGAAGGAGAAAAGGGAAAATGTGGGCAAGGTCCACCAAAACAAGAACTACTCCAACTAGGAAAAGATCAATGTGCATTTTGCAACAAATCTGATCACTGAAAAAACCAGTGCCCAGTATTAAGAAGGGTGATGAACATAGAAAAGGTGATCAGAAAAGGGAACAAGTGGTTGCTCATGTAAAAGAAGACCAAGGAGGGCCCTACCCTAGGGGACCCTCTTGTTATAGTCAAACTGGGGAACAAAAAAAAAAAGAATTGAAATTTTTGATAGACACAGGGGCAACATTTTCAGTGTTGAATAAGGCCCTAATACCTGTAACCAATAACTATGTTATGGTAAAGGGGGCAACTGGCCAATCTGAAAGAGCTTATATTTGTAAACCATTGAAGTATAAATTGGGAAAACAGTGGGGCATCCATCAATTTTTATACATGCCTAATACTCCATCTGCTCTTTTGGGCAGAGATTTTGTGGTAGCGGCATGCAAAGCAATAACACGGAGACAAGAGGTCTGCAATGCAGAGTTGCTCCCCAAAACCAGAGCCTGTTTATTTCTTTCATTTTTATACATTTGTGGGTCTGGTTGTGGATTGGCTTCTGGGGTTACTACCCTTCACCCCACTGGCCAGACCAGCTGTCAATTTCCTCTAGGAAATGAGGAATTCAAATCCTTCCCTCCGTGTTATTATAATTTGGAAGATTAAAAAAAACTTTTCAGTCAGAGCTATGGGGAAAGGAATAACAGTCCTTTACTAGTAAATATAACAGGACAGACAAAAAACCAACAGCAATTATAATAATAGTAAAGCAGAACCAAGAACCCCAAGGGCAAACGGTGGAAGCTCCGGCGCTGATGGCTGGAAGCCGGGAGCAGTGGACTGTCCTCCGCAGGCAGGGGGGTGTCCTAGCAGGCAAAGTTGGCAGTGCCGGAGAAGCCACAGCGGCTGGACCCGGGCTGACCCAAAATCCAGCAGGACAGCGAAGAAAACTCTGAATTCCTGGGCGCTCCAACAGATGGTAGAATTCCCAGGACCAGACTCCTCCGTTAACCGTGGACTCCAGGCAGCCAGCAGTCGTCCAATCTGTGCTCCCCGGAAGACTGAGAGCCATGAGACCACCACCCTCAGCTCTCCCCGGAGCTTTCTCCCTCCCCCAAAACTAAGTGATCAGCTTCCTTTGTCCAGGTTAACCACTCTCTAACTATCAGTATTTAGTCTCCTAGCAACTTGCGTGTGGGGGGAAAAATTCTACAGGAAACTTAACCCTCAACAACATCCAAGGATAGAAGATGGGCAAATGCAACCATACCTCATATCCATAAATAAAAAATATACAGGAATTTTGGAAACAGGGAATCCTGACACAAAATACCCCTTTAGGCTTTCCCATACACAGAATACAACCTGGGGACAAGGTGCTCATAAAAACATGGAAAGAAGTCCCATTAACACCTCACTGGGAAGGCCCTTTTCTTGTCCTCTTAACCACAGATACAGCAATATGAACAACAGAAAAGGGATGGGCCCATGCATCCCAAGTAAAGAAGGTCGAGCCCTGGGAAGAGACAGCAGAGTGGAAAGTCACCTCTCCACCTGGGGACCTGAAACTAACTTTGCGTCGGCCAAGTAAATGACCAAAGGGGATCTGATAAGGTGCACTGAGCCCGATTGTGAATGTTACCCATTTGTACACTTCAAATGCGAGTATTGTAATGAGGTGTGGGTTACACACTGTATAAGGGGATATTGGCCAAGGGGTTTGTGTGATAAGTCCCTAGAAGAAAAAAGGTGCCTGACTAGCTGTATCTTAGAGCTTACCACAAGATTGGGGATAATCAAAGTAGATTCTGAAATTTGCTTTTGTGTGTTCCAAACTGGGATAAGGGGAAAATTGAGATCAAAGGCTAACATTCTTGCTATTGAGTGCCAAAGGTTAAATAAAGTACCCTGCAGTGTGTTGGAGTCCAGGGCATTCCTTTGGCTGCCCTGGAGGGTCAGGGACCCTGGACAGGGGGGTCTGGGACCCTGGAACAGAGCCCAGAGGGACATTGGCTTTGATGTCAGTCCATGGGAAAGGCTTCCTGCACTGCGGGAAGGATTGCAACCCACAAGAGTGTGAAAGATAGTAGTTTAGCTTATCACAGGGTGAAAAAACAGTAGGTTTGGGTTTTTAGTATTGAAGTGAATGGGAGCAAGATGCAGGATTTGGGGTGTTGTCTCCTGCTTCTTCTTTCTTCTTCCCTCACTCCATTTTCTGCAGTGACAGTGGCACAAAGTAGTTTAAAGAGACTGGGTCAAAGTAGGGATGACCTGTTTAGTATAAGTGATAGGTATTGGCAAATAATGATAAATAAAGAACACATAACAATTAGTATAATGTCTTCTTGGTCCAACGATCACGCCTCCAGGCAAACATCTCGCTTCAGTTAAGTCAGCCCCCACCCCCTGTATTGGGGTTGTAGGAGTCTCATGTCTCAGTCCTTGAGAGGGGCTTCATATAGGGATCACAATCTCAGTCCTTGGAAGGGGGTTTTGATCTCTGTCTGTCACGGTGGTTGCGAAGCAGATGAAGGATTTTCTGTGGGGGACCACCAAAGTTA
Organism: Delichon dasypus; assembly: GCA_037837765.1. Taxonomy (NCBI): domain Eukaryota; kingdom Metazoa; phylum Chordata; class Aves; order Passeriformes; family Hirundinidae; genus Delichon; species Delichon dasypus. Next base: position 5,384,317 of record JBBAXF010000012.1, on the reverse strand, counting down.
CCCCAGAAAGTTCCCTTGGCCAAGAGGTGGGGAAATTCATAGACTATTGTTGTGAAGCAGGGACCGTGAAGCAGTTGTAATCTTCAGGTACAAAACTACCATTACACTGCTCAAAGCCAGTGTACTGTGGCATGGTGACACAGGAGAATGCGCCTGCAGACGATTGGCAAGCATCCATCTCGAGCAGGCCAGAACTGCAGTGGGGTCCTCGGGATCCTTATGACGATCGTGAGGCAAATGAGGGGAACTTCAGACAGATTCTTACAGAGGCAAAATGGAGAAGAGCTCTTAATGAGCTCAGGGACAAATATCAGGGAGGAGCAAATGCAGGCTTCACCGTTGCACAATTGGCTGGTGATCCACCACTTGACAATCCAGCTCGTCAAGCCAGACTTTTTCCTCGGGAAGTGTTGACAGACATCAAGAATGCAGCCAGAAAGGCAATGGTGCAAATTCCACCGACAGGAGTTACAGAAAGTAGTTACACAGACATAAATCAAGGTCCTTCAGAATCTTTCACCTCATTCATCGATCGTCTCATGCAAGCAGTGGACAGGCAAGTCAGTGATGAGGGGGTGAAGCCACATTTGATTCGGTGTCTTGCATTTGTGAATGCCAACACAGAATGCAAGCATGTCATCAGTGCGATGCCTGGCCAACCCTCTATGGCAGAAATGACAGAGGCATGCAGCAAGGTGGGGACACCACAGCACATCACAACTGTTTTGGGAGATCAAGTGGAAAAGGCTGTCAAAGATGCATTCACAAATTTTCAGCAAAGACAATGCTACAAGTGTGGCAAACAAGGGCACTTCAAGAAAGACTGTCCAAAACTTGCAAAGATGGCAAGCTCACCGGATGCTTGTCCAAGGTATCATATTCATGCTTGCTGTGCATGACAACATTGTTGTAACACAGAAAACGTAAGTACTTTGTTTCTCACATCAGGGTACATGCATTTCTTCTAGGATTTTTAGTAGAAGGTAATGCACATGCAGACAAATTGACCATGCCGATTTCAAGGACTTTACCAAACATTTTTGAACAGGCAAAATTGAGTCATGCATTCTTCCATCAGAATGCTCAAGCACTAATGGAAACTTTTCACATTTCCAAAAATCAGGCAAAGGAAATCATTAGTGCTTGCCCAGATTGTCAGCTTGTACAGCCTCCTGCTTCCATGGGAGCAGTCAATCCAAGAGGATTGCACAGTTTGCAGTTATGGCAAACTGATGTCACAAAATATCCATCTTTTGGGAAACTCAAAAATGTTCATGTTTTAGTTGACACATTTTCAGGTGCAGTCTTCACATCATTGCACACAGGTGAGACAGCACAACATGCTTGTCGACATTTCTTGCAGGCATTTGCATCATTGGGCATGCCGCAAGAAATCAAAACAGATAATGGACCAACATATATAGGGAAAGTGCTTGACAAATTCCTGAAGAGGTGGGGTGTCCATCATACCTTTGGTATCCCACACTCTCCCACAGGTCAAGCAATCATTGAAAGGACACATCACACATTGAAATCTCTTTTGGACAGACAAAAAAGAGGAGAAGCAGACACAACACTGTACATGTGCTTGAATAAAGCCTTGTATGTGTTGAATTTTCTAAATGGCTCTTTTGCAGAGCCAACGCCACCAATTGTCAGACACTTTTCAAACATCACAAGAGCAAAGCTAAAGGAAAATCCTTTGGTTTTGGTCAGAAACCCAGAAACAGGACAGATTGAAGGGCCATTCAAATTAATAACTTGGGGCAAGGGATATGCTTGTGTCTCCACAGCGGTCGGACCGAAGTGGCTGGCGGTGAGGCGCGTGAAACCATACCGAGTCCAGACGCAAGCAGACACAGACCCCAAGACCGGAGAAAGAGAAGTGGGCACACAGATGTGAGCCAGTGTCAAGACAGCAGACATCCCTTCGTTCTACGTGCAAAAGAGACTCTGGGAATTGAGTTTTCTTTGGGGTTTGGGTTTTCTTTGGAACTTGGGTGGTGTTGCATTTTTAGGGATTCCCATGGGAAAAAGGCCATTGAACATGAAAAAAACTATCCTTGTGCCTCATTCTCTCCTTGGTTCCCTTGAGCAATGTGGCAGTTTTGCCTGTGGCCCAACCAAAAGAAAATGTTTGGGAAACTCTAGCCAATGCATCAGGTTTGGATACCATCTGTTTGACACACTCGAAGCCAGGGAAACCCTTCTCAACATGTTTAGTGGGGTTGCCAGTGAGCAAATGGCTGATTCCAGAGAACATCCCTCCAGTGATTTCAAAGTCCATTGTAAACCCAGTGGACAGATGGGATGTTTGGATGAAGTTCCTTCCTGTGGCTCCTTTTGAACCTCAGGAACTGGAAATTCTTGGATCGGTCCAAATGCAATTTTGTGTGAAATTTGGCCTTTCTGGAGTGGCACAAAACAAAAAAATAGATGTCACTCCAAACCTCAATTTTTACAGAAATTCATCATCTTGGTGTAATTACACTAAGATGCTGGACAAGCCATCCAACCATGTTCTAGCGCAATTGCCAAGAGGAATCTTTTTCATCTGTGGGGACAGAATTTGGCCTGCAATCTCCGCAAATGTCAAAGGTGGTCCATGCAGCATTGGAATGCCTTCATTGCTAACACCCAACATGACATTGCTGAGAGAACAAAAATATAGAGGGAAAAGATCTATCAAACTGTATGATCCAAATTGTGATGACAATGTTCACACGTGGGACAAGGCTCAGAGAATTGCGGTTGCACTTTTTTCACCACAAGCAGCATCAGGAGTAGCCTTGACACAATTGGATCGGGTGGGTTGTTAGCTGAGCAAACATGCCCGAGCCACCTCTCTTGCACTGAGTGACATGTTATTGGACTTTGACAGTGTAAGACGAGTGAGTCTCCAAAACAGAGCAGCAATGGGTTATCTATTGCTGACACACGGGCATGGGTGTGAGGAATTTGAGGGAATGTGCTGCATGAATTTGTCAGATCATTCCAAATCCATTCATGAGAACATCAAGCAATTGCAGGAGAGTGTGAACAAACTTGGAGAGGTAACTGGGTCATGGATGGATGGTGCATTCAATTTGTTTGACCTTTCACCATTGTGGAAGGGATTTTTAAAAAAAATTTGTATACATTTTAGTAGGGCTTGTAATTCTTCTCATGATCTTGCCGTGTTTGCTTCGATGCATACAGCAAGCCATGGACAGGGTTGCCAAAGAGGTGTTTTTGGTTCAAACAGGAGGGGGAGATGTTGGAGTCCAGGGCATTCCTTTGGCTGCCCTGGAGGGTCAGGGATCCTGGACAGGGGGGTCTGGGACCCTGGAACAGAGCCAAGAGGGACATTGACTTTGATGTCAGTCCATGGGAAAGGCTTCCTGCACTGCGGGAAGGATTGCAACCCACAAGAGTGTGAAAGATAGTAGTTTAGCTTATCACAGGGTGAAAAAACAGTAGGTTTGGGTTTTTAGTATTGAAGTGAATGGGAGCAAGATGCAGGATTTGGGGTGTTGTCTCCTGCTTCTTTCTTCTTCCCTCACTCCATTTTCTGCAGTGACAGTGGCACAAAGTAGTTTAAAGAGACTGGGTCAAAGTAGGGATGACCTGTTTAGTATAAGTGATAGGTATTGGCAAATAATGATAAATAAAGAACACGTAACAATTAGTATAAAAGATAGCGACAGCCCAGTCCGGGAGGAGTCGCCAGATGCCCAGGCAGCTGCACAGACCTTTGTTGGGCACTGAGAAAATTGTAAGATAAGAAACAATAAACAAAGTGCGCAACTTTGAAAAATGAGAACCTGAAGACTCCGTCTCCTTCTTGCGTCTGGCTCGGGGCTTTGCAGAGGGCAAAAAGACTCTAAAACCACCTGAATCTTGGAACAAAAACCGAGAGCAGTGCGGACACAGTTAAGCTATCGAGGTGGGGTGTCTTTAAACGGAGGCACGCAGCTCAGTCCAGGTATGATACCACAGAAGACTATTTTTGCTGCCGAGAAGATGGTTTACCCTGCCACTGGTGGCACCCCAGTGGGCATAGGCAGAGGCAGAGGAATAATAATAATCGTGGGGATCCTGATCTACCTGAATCTAGTAATGTGCCTCAAGACTGGTACGCAGTTGAATAACTCGCCCAGCACAGAGGTGCAAGGCCCCAGCAACGGGTGTGGGCACTGCGTACAGACTGCCCAGAAAGAACACGGGGAATCAGAGGTTCCGATATCCTCAGTCCCAAAGAACTGCAGCAAGGGTAAGATAAAGGGGCACTGCCCCAGAGATGGCACTCAGAAGGGAAATTACAGGCTAAAAGGAAAAATAAGGTGGTATACACAAAGGGCAACCTCTAAGGACGGGCAGTCAAAGCACGAGATGCATAAAAGAAATGTCGGACAAATATCTATCCCAATCTGTGATAAATGTAACCGAACTGTATGGACTGGGAGAAAAATGGAGTCTGTGTTTGTAGCATACTTTCAGACCAACCCATTATGCTATGACAATAGCCAGCTGGGAATGTGCATTATGGGTGGTAAAACATACTGGGTAGGGAAGAACCTGAAATATGAAACTGAAACCTCCCTCAAAGGTGAAACGGTTATCTTGGACCTTTTAGAGGATCAGGATGACCGAGTTTGCTTGCAATATGACCGAATGTTCTGCTTTTCAAGGAACAAAGAGGGAGTGGATCCAGAGAGCAAAATGAAACAAGTATCACAGGAGCTGAGAAAACAGGAAGCGGAAATGAGAAAAAGAAGGATAGAGCAGGAAAGGCTGAGAACCCTCAGTGAGCAATATGATCATCTTGAAAGACAATATACCAGTTGGGGTTTACCTGTCTCAGATAACCTATTTGTGGAACTGATGCAGGAGATCACAACAGAATTTGGCTTATCTAATTGCTGGATCTGCGGGGGACTCAAATCAGCGGAAAAATGGCCTTGGAAAGGTGAGAGTTTAGCCCCAGAGCAACTCCTAAAATGGGATAGTTCCAAAACTTCAAAGGCAATTCAGAGACCTGAGGGTTGGGTCCTGGACAAGAGAATAATTGGGACATTCTGCATTGGCAGGGAGGGAAAAGAGTACACCAAAATAGTGGGATACACTCCCTGTGTGTCCACTCTGACAATAAATTCCTTTAACAAAAGCAGAATGTGGCAGCCAGAAAGCCCTACAGGGCACTGGAGCTGAGGAAAAAGTGACAAGTGTAAATGGAGTGAAAAAATTGGACTTTGCTGGAACAAAGGCTCTGGAACTAATCCTTACCAATCTGTGGAGGAATTGAGGGGGTTCTGGAATGAACCCGAAAGTACAAAGATCACATGGAAAGCCCCAGATGGTTTGTATTGGATCTGTGGGAAGAAAGCATATAGAGAGTTGCCTCAGCAGTGGAAAGGATCATGCACAATAGGATTAATCAGACCTGTTTTCTTTACCTCACCTCGGTCAGAGCGTAGCTCACTTGGAGCCCCCTTATACGAAACACTGAGCAGGAGGAGAAGGGAGGTAAAAAAGAAGTTCCCTATTTTTGGTGGGGGTCAGACTTGGGGGGAGGAGGAGTGGTCTGCGGAAAGAATAATAGAATATTATTGTCCTGCAACATGGGCCCAGGATGGAAGCTGGGGGTATAGGACCCTGATTTATCTGTTAAACCGATTGATAAGACTGCAGGCAGTGGTGGAGGTTGTTTCTAACCACACCTCTGCCGCCCTCGAGCTGCTATCTAAACAACACTCCCAAACTAGGGCCTTTGTATATCAAAACAGAATAGCCCTCGACTATTTATTAGCAGAAGAGGGAGGAGTCTGTGGGAAATTTAATGAATCAGAATGTTGTATAGAGATTGATGACTATGGGGAAACCATCAGAAGCCTAGCAACAGAAATTAAAAGGGTAGCACATGTTCCAGTACAAAAATGGAACTCCATACTCCAAGCTTCCTGGTGGGATCAGCTGTGTGACGGAGCATGGTGGAAGAAGGCAATATTTTTTTATATTGTGTTCACTAGCCGAGATCGTATTTCTACCCTGCCTGATACCTTGTTTTATTAGGCTGATACATTCTGTAGTGCAGGGCATGCAAATAGCAGCCATGCCCACAGACCCAGAATGTGCTAGGGGAAAAACTAATCAGGTATCAAAAATAATGAAACTGGGAGAGGAAAACGTACACCATAGAGAAGCAGATGCCTTAGCCAGATTCGAGGAACAGATAAAAGGGGAAGGAGAGGCCTACAGATTGTATCGGGGAATTTCGGAGGAAGATTGGGATAATGAGCCTTAAAGTAACTAAAGGTTGAGAAATGAGATAATTAGTATCAAGCACCAGTAAAAACTAGTTGTAGAAGGTACAAAAAGCACAAATTAATATGTTTATGTAGAAGGGGAGGGATTGTTATATGTGTATATGATAATTCATGCAAATAAAATTGTCATATATATTTTTATGTACTGTTAAAATATACTCTTATATGTTGGAGTCCAGGGCATTCCTTTGGTTGCCCTGGAGGGTCAGGGACCTGGGAAGAGGGGTCTGGGACCCCAGCCCAGAGCTCAGAGAGACACTGGCTTTGATTTCAGTCCATGGGAAAAACTTCCTACACTGAGAGAAGGTTTACAGGCCACAAGAATGTGAAAAATAGTAGTTTAGATTATCACAGAGTGAGAAAATAATAGTTTTAGGTTCCTAGCATTGAAGTGAATGGGGACAAGATGGACAATCTGGGGCATTGTCTCCTTCTTCTTCTCCTTCTCTTTCCCTCACTCCATTGCTGCATTGACGTGGCACAAAGTAGTTAGTGAGGATTGGGTCAAAGTAAAGACGACCTTTTTAGTAATAGTGATAGACATTGGTAAGAAATAGTAAATAAGAAATACGTAGTAATTAGTATAAAAGATAAGGACAGCCCAGCTCGGGGGGAGGGGGAGACGTGAGGAATCCATGCAGCTGCGAACATCTTGTCGGACTCCGAGAAAATTGTAAGATAAGAAACAATAAACGAAGTATGCAGCATTGAAAAATCTAAACCTGAGAACTCCGTCTCTTCCTTCGGCTTGGCTCGGAGCTGTGCAGGGGAGCAAGGACCCTGAAACCACCTCAATGTTGGGGAAAGCCCCCGACACTTATAAGCTTTAAAACTCACAAGCCAGAGACTGCAACATAATGTCAAAACCACCTGGACAAAGGAGGAAGGACTTCATTTACAATAAAATAAGTGTGGCCAGCTCAGAGATGGACCATCCATCAAGGTGATCCGAGGAACGCCCGGGCGATGAAAATGTGATAAATATCCAGAGATTAAGTTAACCAGGGCCATCAGATAGATACATCTCAATGCCGGATTCCAGGAACACGATCACAGGTGTTCATCACTTTCCAGACATGCTTTGTTCAACTTGCCACAGAGAAAGAACTCCTCATGAATACGTGTAGTCCGAAACAGAAGAAAAGGGACTCAGCCTCGGGCGAAAAAAAACGTATAAAAAATCGCTCAGACAGGACAGTCGGTGTGGAGCACAGGGGACCCTCTGCTGCAGTGGTCAAACCTGTGTCTCACCCAGCGCCGACACCCGGGCTTGGCACTGACCTTTTTTTCTTTTTGATAGTGACTTTTTTTGTCTTTGCTCTCTAAAATTCTATTTGGACCTTTTTTTAATAAATTTCCTTCATTTAATAAACTGGAGCGTTTTTCATTTATAACAGCTAATTTTTAAAATTCTTTTTTATAATAATCCCATGGTCTCTGTCCACATTGCTCACAAACACACATACATAGGTGTTACCCTGGTTTTTCTGAGTTTCTTTATTAGCCTTTTGATTTTCATAAATGGAGTCAGATCTTTTAGTTACTGTAGAATATTAGAGCAGTTTTCTACCTTTCCCACAGAAGTAATATAAACAAATCCTTTGTTTTTCATTCTCTGTCCTTTGTTTGCATATTTCTAACCTGAAAACAATTGTAACTGACAATTCGTCTGGCCACTGAGGCTGAGGGGTGGAAACCCCAAAAAGCCAATCTTCTGCTAGACCCACAAATGTATAAAAAGTAAAAAAATAAACAAAGGGGCTCTCTTCTCTCCGCTCTTTCAGCTGGGAGCTGGATCAGAAGAACCTCTGTGAAAATCTCGTCTGCGTGTGATTGCTTTGTGTGCCTCGGTGACACATAGGTGAGTGATATTTAATTGACATGAATCACAGTCCAATTTCTCACAATATACACTCAGGCCAGGTGGCAATGTTCAGGTACATTCCCGGGGGGGGGGGGGGGGGGCAGTCTTTTGCAGCAGTCTCTGGATCTGTTGCATCACATGTAGTCCTGTGGTGCAAGGCTTCTGGGGAGCACTTTGGGGAGTCTTTGACACCCCCTCAGCTGCCTCCCACATGAATGTCTCATGGATGTAGCCTGTAGGGTTGGGGGTTCCACAGCTGGGCCAGTTTGTATAAGGGAGGATAGGTGTTCACTGCCCCTCATCAGAGGTTACACCATACACCCGAAACCTCCTCCCTCCCCTCATCTGAGGGAGAGTAAACCCGGCTTCTGTGGGCTGTGGTCTCCCCCATCAAAAACCCAGCCAGGGAAGAATCTCTGCTGGGTTTGGCTCTTTTTTGGCTGCATTCCTTTCCTTCAGCCTTGTTTCTTTTACCTTGAGCCTGAGATGATTGAACAGTAGAGTTCCCTTTATCTTATCTAGATGGCTTCACTTAGAGTCCAAAGTTCCAGTAAGGCATTTTCAGGGAGGCTTCTTTGGTTGTAGCTTCTTTATACTTTTTTTTTTTTTTTTTTTTTTTTTTTTTTTTTTTTAATAATAGGAAAAACTCTTTCATAGCAATGTTTAAGGCATGAATCATTTAAGTCTAACAAATTTTAAAAAGTTCAACTTTTAAAAATAGTCTTGTCTACATTTCATGCTAGATTTTCAAAGGAAAAAGCTTCCCTTGCCTCTTTCTCAAGACTTTTAGCATTCTGCTATTCTTATTAAAAAAGTTTATTTTGCCCAACAGAACACAGAGAAAAACTTTTAACTTATTTCTTTTTTGTAGTAATAATAAAAATATTAGTATTAGGCAAAGAAACCAGCATATTTTTGTGGAGTTTACCAACAGCCAGCAGATTTACAAGGGGATGTTTTACCTGGTCTTAGAGACAGATACAACACAGTCATGTAAGGACATCACTGGTCCTTCAGAGATGGTATAATGTGTGCATAACAAATATTTTAATCTAGGGGAAGTTGAAGAGCTTCTTTTATGTTTGTCATGGGTTAGTACAGTTTAGTTTTTTAGTCATAGAGGAATGTAGAATGATTTTCCGGGTTAGGACCTAGGAATTGCTTTAGAAAGGACAGGGACCTATCAGAGGGTTAGAATACTGGCATCTGTTTTGACCACTGAAAATTGTTGGCTACGACTTTGGGAAGTACCATATAAAACCCTTTGATTTCCTGTAGGTAGGCATTTTCCTTCTTGCCTTTGGCCAGAGAGAAACAGGTAACATCGTGTTGGGCCTGCTACTCCCCCCTTTTGGGGAGAAGCTGGCCTGAGGCCTGGCCGGATGCTATCGGCTCCTGGGGGGGGGGGGGAGGAGAGGTTGCTGCTTTACAACAACTACTTTCTCCAAACTTCCCTGGAGCAGGGAGAGATCTCTGCCTGGCCCCTGATAAGAGCTATGGGCACCATTCGGGCTGAGGCCAGCCCGATTTACACCAAGGGGTGAGCTGAAAAAGCATTTATGATCCTGCCTTTTTTTTTTTTGTGATTTCAGACTGCCCGGGTGCTCTGAGCTCTGATGTTTCTACTTGAGTTCTTCCTCCCTCACCAGCACAGCCTTAAACATCCAATACCATGAGCTACCGCGAAAGAAAAGACTCTAGGCCGATTTAACCCTTTCCTAACAACATGAAGCTTCCAGAGCCTGGCCCTTCTCTGAGAGAGAAAAGAAAGGGACAGAGTGAACTTAAAGAAGAAACAGCATGAAGTCAGTAGAGTCCGAATGAAAAGACTATTAGGACAAGGGTTGAAGAGGTAGTTGTTCCATTCTTATTTGAGCCCGTAGAAATGAACTCTATATTTAGATTATTCCTTTAAATCATGGGAAAGAAAAGCATTTGGGGAGATGATTGTTTAGATTTGTGTGTGGATTTGAGCAAAGGTGTTTGTGATGGACTAAGTAGTATTAATCCTATAAGATGCTTGAACAGAGATAAAGATGAGAAGCCCTCTGCGCCAGGGAAGAAGTGAGAAAATATCTCTGTACCTTGAGATAAATAATCCTTTGCCTTTAGAGTTATTCATCTTTAAAAGGTGACACCCCAATATGCAAAAGTCTAAGACCCATGACCCATAAGCAATTTAGGAACCTGCTAATGGGAGGGGTCACAAAGGCAGGTTTCTCCAGGTGGCTGTTTTTGTGACCGTTAAAACACTCACAAGAGAACTGTTCTAAGGGGTGGAGCTTCCTGTGCTGATACTGAGTGACTGTTTATAAGAGGTCTCTGGGGAGTGCTGCGACCCGGAGTGGGCAAACAGGGGCGTGGTGAGTCACTGGGGTGTGGACAAGGCAGTTCACGCAGCAGTTCGCGCAGGCAGTATTGCGAGCAAGTAAGGTGTCCTCTGTGTTGTTTGAAGTATTTCTGCTGCCTGGTTGCTTTTGGGGTGTCTGCTAGTAATGGTTTCTACACAGTCAAAAACTGTGGCTGGTATAAGTATATGTGACTATGTGGAGCCCTCCAAAAAGGATGCGTCTGTACAGATCCATTCCTGCCCGGAATGTTTGACCTTATCGGTGGCTTCAGGGGGTGCTGTGGAGGAGGCCTGCCTACGGTGTGAACAGGTGCGTGATCTGCTTTTGCTGGTGGCTGAGCTTAGGGAGGAAGTTGAAAGATTAAGAAGTATCAGGGAAAGTGAAATGGAAATAGACTGGTGGAGTTCAGCCATTCCATCTTTAAGGGAGGCCTCTGACTGTGAGTCTGAGGACTTACATGCCTCCCGCTTTCAGGTAATAGAAGGGCACCTGATAAATGAAGAGGAGTGGAAATCTACCCCCGCTCAGGGAGATAATAACAAAAACTTCTCCCCTTCCCTCAGCCAGATGCCACTTCAGAATAGATATGGGGTCCTGGATCTAGAGGGCCAACTAGATGATTTAGAAGAAAATTGTCTGCCCAGTGAGTCCCCCAGTTATGATTCATCTGAAAGATGCATCACCACCTCTAACATCAAGAAGAAAAGAAGGGTAATCGTAGTAGGTGACTCCCTTCTGAGAGGAACAGAGGGCCCCATATGTCAACCAAACCCATCCCACAGGGAGGTCTGCTGCCTCCCTGGGGCTTGGATACAAAATATCATTGAGAGACTTCCTGCGCTGATTCAGCCCTCTGATTATTACCCACTGCTGATACTCCAGGCTGGCAGTGATGAGCTTGAAAAAAGGAGTGTCAAGGCAATTAAAAGAGACTTTAGGGCACTGGGTCAGGTAATTGATAGGGCAGGATCACAGGTAGTGTTCTGCTCAGTCCCTTTGATGGCAGAGGAAAATGATGAAAGAAACAGGAGAACTCACACCATCAACAAGTGGCTTAAGGGTTGGTGTCATCGGCAAAATTTTGGATTCTTTGATCATGGAGAAATTTTTACAGCACCTCCTCTGCTGGAACCGAATGGGATACATCTCTCTGTTAAGGGCAAAAGATTCTTAGCTCATGAACTGGAAGAACTTGTTGAGAGGGCTTTAAACTAGGTTTAAAGGGGGAAGCGGCAGGAACCGTCAGTGAAAAGAGCATAGCGTGTTTCTTCTGCTGGCAGTTGGTTGTATGGTGGAGCTTCTTTAGCACGTGTCACTTGTTCCTGCTCTTTTTCATCTATGAGACTAAAGTTTTCACTTTCTGGCTAGTTTGTAATTATTTCTAAAATCCCAGGGTGATTTGGGTTTCTAATGCGGGCGTGCTGAGTGATGAGGGCAATCCATTTGCTCCATGTGGCATTGGTGGCATGGTGAGTAGAGGGAACTTCTGCTTTGAACATCTATTCTAGCACTGGTAGTTGAGGTGCCAGCAGGAGCTGTGTTTCAGTGCTTACTACTTCTGAGGCGGCTTGAACTCTTTTATAGGCGGCTAAGATTTCTTTTTTTGTTGGAGTGTAGTTGGCTTCAGACTCTCTGTAGCTTTGACTCCAGAATCCTAGTGGTCGGCCCCGAGTCTCTCCAGGCACCTTTTGCTAAAGGCTCTAGGACAGACTATGGCTTCCGTCTGCGGAGTAGAGTACGTTCTTTACATCTGGTCCCGTCCTGACTGGGCCAAGGGCCACTGCATGAGCGATCTCCTGCTTGATCTGGGTAAAGGCTTGTTGCTGTTTAGGGCCCCAGTGGAAATTGTTTTTCTTGCGGGTGACCAGGTAGAGAGGGCTCACAATCTGGCTGTACTCAGGAATGTGCATCCTCCAGAAACCTATGGCGCCTAGGAAAGCTTGTGTTTCCTTTTTGTTGGTTGGTGGACACATTGCTGAGATCTTGTTGATGACTTCAGTGGGAATCTGACACTTTTTATTGTGCTACTTTACTCCCAGGAACTGGATTTCACGAGCTGATCCCTTAACTTTGCTCTTTTTGATAGCGAAACTGGCTTCCAGGAGGATCTGGATGATCTTTTTTCCTTTCTTAAACACTTCCATTGCTGTGTTTCCCCACACAATGATGTCATCAATGTACTGTAGATGTTCCGGAGCTTCACCTTTTTCTAGTGCAGCCTGGATCAGTCCATGGCAGATGGTGGGGCTGTGTTTCCACCCCTGGGGCAGTCGGTTCCAGGTGTACTGCACTCTTCTCCATGTGAAGGCAAACTGAGGCCTGCATTCTGCAGCTAGAGGAATGGAGAAAAATGCATTAGCAATGTTAATTGTGGCGTACTATTTTGCTGCCTTGGACTCCAGCTCGTACTGGAGTTCTAGTATGTCTGGCACAGCAGCGCTCAATGGTGGAGTCACTTTGTTCAAGGCACGATAGTCCACAGTCAATCTCCATTCTCCGTCAGACTTGCGCACAGGCCAGATGGGGCTGTTGAAGGGTGAGTGGGTTTTGCTGACCACTTCTTGGGTCTCCAGCTCACGGATCATCTTGTGGATGGGAATCACAGCATCTCGAGTTGTTCTGTACTGTCGGCGATGCACTATTGAAGTGGCAATTGGCACTTGTTGCTCTTCTACCTTCAGAAGACCTACAGCAGATGGGTTCTCTGATAGTCTAGGCAAGGTATTCAAGTGCTTAACACCCCCTGTCTCTACAGCTGCTATCCTAAATGCCCACTTAAATTCCTTTGGGTCTTTGAAATACTTATTTTGGAGGAAGTCTATGCCCAAAATGCATGGGGCTTTTGGGCTAGTCACAATAGGGTGTCTCTTTTACTTATTTCTAGTTAGGCTCACATCAGCCACCACTAAAGTAAAATCTTGTGAACTCTGTCACTTCAGCAATGGAAACAGATTCTTCCTCTACATGTCTTGATGGGAGTATTGTGCACTGTGCTCTAGTGTCAACTAAGGCCTCATATTTTTGTGGTTCTGATGTGCTAGGCCAACGAATCTAGACAGTCTAAAAATCACGGTTTTCCCTAGCCTCTACTTGGCTAGAAGCAGGGCTCCTCTAAGCTTGATTATCTTTATTTCTTTGGGTAACTGGAGCTGCTTTCTTCTTGCTGGAACTTCTCATAGTCTTGCTATCTAATAATTCATGCAGCTGTTGTGTCATAGCATCAGTAGATTCTCTATCCTATTTTTTCATGTTTTCTCTACAATTACGCAGGAAGGACTACAGCTTAGCCCGTGGGATGCCTTTTTTCTCTCTATCTAGGGAACGTTTGCGTGTGGTGCCAGACCTTCTAACCTTTACTGCAGAGATCTGGAGAATGTTCTCTTTGAGTTCTTTGTGATTCTTCTCTATCTTGTCTTCTAATTTCATCATACGCGTTTCCAGAGCTGCAATTCTTGCATGTGTTGGACTATGCACGGCATCTGCATATGTTTGGAGCTTCTTTGCTATATTAAGCACAGTTTCCTCTGTCTCATCCCGCTTCATTATTGCTAAAGCAGAGGAGTATTCTTGTGGCTCAAGTCATACAAGTTTTCGCTACATCACAGGTGTACATGGTACTAAGTCGGGGTTTCTAGTGTTTATGTCATCTGAGAAGACAATTTCCGCCACTGCTATTTCCCTCAAGCGCTGGATTCTTTGTTCAATGGTTTTCTACTGGGTTTGCTGCATATAGAGATTGTCGGCACACAGATATCTTTATGCCACACTTCTCAGGACTTGTTCCTAGAGACTGCAAGGACTAGCCTCCCTCATCATTTCTTGGTTAATAACTGGATTATGTGACAGGGATCTTAGATGTCTTGCTTTAGTGCCATCCAGTATTGTAGCCTTGCCTGCAGCATCCTAAAGACGGACTAACCAACTAATTATAGATTTATCAGATCGTCGAGTATAATCCTTTCTTAGGCTACGAAGGTCTTTCAGGGAAAAGGACTCAATAGTATCTCTTGCTCTTGCAGCAGTTGGTCGGGCTCCTGATCTTGCAGCAGTTGGTCGGGCTCCTGATCTTGTAGCAGTTGGTTGGGCTTCTGATCTGGTAGCAGTTGGTTGGACTCTCGATCTTGTGCCAGTTGGTTGGGCTTCTGATTTTGTATTAGTTGGTTCAGCTTCTGACTGTGTATCATCAGTTGCTTCAGTTTCTGATTGTGTGTCAGGTGGTTTGACTACTGGCTGGGTGTCAGGAGGCATTGAGGATTCTTTACCTGAATCATCGTCTACTGGTCGATCGGTTTTGCCTGTGTGCTTCTTTCCCTTCTTTACTGCAGCAACTGCCGGTGTCTTAGCCTCACTGTCTGGTTTAGCTGCAGCCTGAATAGCTGTGGGATTGGCTGCAGCCTGAGTGACTGATTTATCTCCCTGCTCCCCTGCCTCTATTTACTGCTCTACAGTGTTTAGCAGTGTGTGACTCATTTTAGAAAAGCTATAAACTATATAGAGGAAGCTCACTAGGTAAAATACTAGGAAGGTGGTGTCTTTAACATTCAGGAGAACTTGAACATTTTCTCCAAAAGTGATGTAACTGACTTAAAAGAGAAGAAGGAAAGAAGAGGCTGAAGAGCCTCATCTCCTACTCCTCCTCTAACAAACTGGGTGCAATTGTTGATAAATCCCCAAAACATGCTGCTGGAACTAGGACGCAGGGCAGGACGAAAAAATCATAAACCGAACATACTCAGAACAAACTCTAGTATCTTTATAAGCTTCTTGTAAGCCATAATCACTGAACTCAGCAAAATAACTATTTTAATTTGTGCATCCCTAGTGTAAAAGCTGTATGTTAGGGACAATATTGGAGCTATTTCTGGGTAAGAAAACAAACGTAGGGACTAGAAAGGTATTAAGACCTCAAAAAAGCCTAGGGAACAGAAATGCAGAAAAGACTCCATTCTAAGAGACATTAGGAATTCAAGAAGCAACATGGCCACTGTTTAATCCCCATCTAAGGGACAAACAAACAAACAAAAAAAGCAGTTAATAATAATCAATACAAGTTTTTTCTACTCTCTCGTGCCCCACGTTGGGCACCAATTAGAAGTATGTCCTGGTTTGGGGCAAATTTGGGAGAAAACCCCTGTATAGGATCCCTCCAAGGAAGCAAACCCAGGTGGCCCCTCCCTCTAACCAGTCCGGTAAAAAAACAAAAAAACAAAAAACCAAAAAACCTCTTTGGAGAAAAGTGGAAAAAACTATTTTACTAAACAAATGTGCATACAAGTATAAAGAATGAATAATATGAAACAATAAAACCTCTCCTGAAGTGAGATGGCAAATTGAGAAAGTCCTTGCCGTGGGTGGAGCTCGGCTCTCTCTCTCTCAGTCTCTCAGTCTCTCCTCAGTCCCAGTCCCTCCGGCGCTGCTGGAAAATGCCGAGGTCTGGGCCCCGGTGGGCCGCAGGTGCAGCCCCCAGTGCTCCCCTGGGTTTTCAGTCCAGAGTAGGTTTAAACAGTTCTAAGAAAAAGGGAAAAAAAAAAACAGTTCAGGGAACTTCTCTGCCCTAGCTAGCTGAAACTAACTAAAAGCAAAAAAAATCTCTGTCCTGCAGTCTCTCCAAGCCTCCGCCGAACACACCGTCCGCCGAAGAATGTGGAGGAGTCAGGCAGCTTTCTGAAAACAAACTCCACGCTTCTCCTTGCTCTTAGAACCAGTCTTAAAGGCACAGGACTCAATATACAGCACAAACAGAACAGACGATTGGGGATACAAGCATCATAAAGTTACCCTAGGACAGGGATGCAGCTGGACTGTCTGGAAGCAGGCCCAAGGGTTGCAAGGCTGAGTTAGGGGCAAAGTCAGTAGCCCAGCTCAAGTGCATGTATACCAATGCACACAGCACGGGTAACAAAAAAGAAGAGTTGGAGGCCATGGTGCAACAGCAGAGCTATGATGTAGTTGCCATCATGGAAACATGGTGGGATGACTCACATGGCTGGAGCACTGCACTCAATGGCTACAAGCTCTTCAGAAGAGACAGGCAAGGAAGAAGAGGTGGAGGGATGGCCCTTTATATTAAGCAGACTTTTGATACTGTAGGAATTGAAATGAAGGAAGATGGAGTTGAATGCCTATGGGTAAGAATTAAGGGGAAGGCCAACAAGGCTGACATCCTGCTGGGAGTCTGTTATCGTCCACCCAACCAGGAAGAAGAGGTGGACAACTTATTCTATAAGCAGCTAGGTAATGTTTCAAGATCATCAGCCCTTGTTCTTGTGGGTGACTTCAACTTACCAGACATCTGCTGGGAACTTAATACAGCAGAAAAGAGGCAGTCCAGGAAATTTTTAGAGTGTATGGAGGACAACATTTTGTCGCAGCTGGTGGGTGAGCCCACCAGGGGAGGGACTATGTTAGATCTATTGTTTGTGAATAGAGATGGACTGGTGGGAGATGTGGTGGTTGGAGGTCACTTGGGGCAAAGTGATCATGAAATAATAGAGTTCTCAATATTTGGTGAAGTCAGGAGGAACACCAGTAAAACTCTTGCATTGGACTTCCGGAGGGCAGACTTTGGCCTGTTTAGGAGACATTCAGAACATCCCTTGGGAAGCAGCCCTTCAAAAAAAAAAAAAAAAAGAGATCAGGAAAGCTGGGCTGTCACCCTGGTTTTTCTGAGTTTTTTAAAGCCTTTTGATTGTTCATAAGATAGAGTCAGTCTTTTTAGCTTTTGTACAATATTAGTAGCAGTTTTTGCCTTTTCTCACACATGTAACATAAACAAATCCTTTGTTTTTCATTCTCTGTCCTTCGTTTGCATATTTATAACCTGAAAACAATTGTAACTGACAGTTGGTCTGGCCATTTGGCTGGGAGGTGATAACTCCAGAAGCCAATCCACAGCCAGACCCACAAATGTATAAAAAGTAAGAAATAAACAGGCAGAGGGGCTCTCGGCCTTGGCTCAGCCTTGGGCTCTCTCGGAGGAACATCTCTGCCCTGCAAAATCTCTTGTCTCTGTGTGGTTGCTTTGTGTGATGCGATCACACTGGGCATGCCTCAAAACAGATTTTGAGGGCACAGGAACAGACTGTCCCTGTGTGCTGAAAGGTAAGTCGACGGGGTAAACATCCAGCCTGGATGAGCAAGGAGGTTTTGGAGGAATTTAGGAATAAAAAGAGGATGTATCATTTTTGGAAGGAGGGTCAGATCTCTCAGGAAGTATTTAAGGGAGCTGCTAAAGCATGTAGGAAAAAAATTAGGGAGGCCAAAGCTCAGTTCGAACTTAGAATGGCAACTTCTGTAAAGGATAATAAAAAATGTTTTTACAAATATATTAATGGTAAAAGGAAGGGTAAGACCAACCTTTGTTCTCTACTGGACAAGGGAGGGAACTTAATATCTGCAGATGAGGAGAAGGCAGAAGTGCTTAATGACTGCTTTGCCTCAGTTTTTAGTGAGGAGACGACTTGCCTTCAAGACAACTGCCCTCCTGGGCTGGTAGATGGTGTCAGGGAGCAGAATGGTCCCCTCATTATTGAAGAGGTAGCAGTCAGCTACTGAAATGCCTGGATATCCATAAATCTATGGGCCCAGATGGGATCCATCCCAGAGTGATGAGAGAGCTGGCAGATGAGCTTGCTAAGCCACTCTCCATCATCTACCATCAGTCTTGGCTCACTGGTGAGGTTCCGTATGACTGGAAGCTGGCCAATGTGACACCCATTCACAAAAAGGGTGCAAAGGAGGATCCTGGTAATTATAGACCAGTCAGTCTGACCTCAGTACCTGGCAAAATAATGAAACAGTTTATATTAAGTGCCATCACACAGAACTTACAGGATGGCCAGGGTATCAGACCCAGCCAGCATGGGTTTAGGAGGGGTAGGTCATGTTTGATCAACCTGATCACCTTTTATGACCAGGTGACCCGCCTGGTGGATGCAGGGAAGGCTGTGGATGTTGTCTATTTGGATTTCAGCAAAGCCTTTGACACTGTCTCCCACAGCATACTCTTAAATAAGCTGGCAGCTCGTGGCTTGGACAAGAACACTCTTCGCTGGGTTAGGAATTGGCTGGATGGCAGGGCCCAGAGAGTGGTGGTGAACGGTGCTGCATCCAGCTGGTGGCCAGTCACTAGTGGTGTCCCTCAGGGGTCTGTGCTGGGGCCAGCTCTGTTCAATATTTTTATTGATGACATGGATGAAGGCATGGAGTCTTTCATTAGTAAATTTGCAGATGACACTAAGCTGGGAACGTGTGTTGACCTGTTGGGAGGACGAAGGGCTTTGCAGAAAGACCTGGAATGGTTGGACAGATGGGCAGAGTCTAACAAGATGAAGTTTAATAAGCCCAAGTGCCGAGTCCTGCACTTTGGCCACAATAACCCCCTGCAATGTTATAGGCTGGGGACAGTGTGGCTGGACAGTGCCCAGGAGGAAAGGGACCTGGGGGTACTGGTTGACAGCCAGCTGAACATGAGCCAGCAGTGTGCCCTGGTGGCCAAGAAGGCCAATGGCATCCTGGCCTGGATCAGGAATGGTGTGGCCAGCAGGAGCAGGGAGGTCATTCTTCCCCTGTACTCAGCATTGGTGAGGCCACACCTTGAGTATTGTGTCCAGTTCTGTGCCCCTCAGTTTAGGAAGGACGTTGAGATGCTTGAGCGCATCCAGAGGAGGGCAACGAGGCTGGTGAGGGGCTTGGAGCACAAGCCGTATAAAGAACGACTGAGGGAACTGGGGTTGTTTAGCCTGGAGAAAAGGATACTCAGAGGTGACCTTATCACACTCTACAACTTCCTGAAGGGTGGCTGTAGTCAGCTGGGGGTTGGTCTCTTTCTTCAGGCAACAACAGACAGAACAAGAGGACACAGTCTCAAGCTGCAACAAGGGAGATATAGGCTGGATATTAGGAAAAAGTTTTTCACTGAAAGAGTGCTAAAGTACTGGAATGGCTTGCCTGGGGAGGTGGTGGAGTCACCATCCCTAGAAGTGTTTAAAAAAAGACTGGATGTGGCACTTGGTGTCATGGTCTAGTTGAGGTATTAGAGATGGGTTGGACTCGATGATCTTGAAGGTCTCTTCCAACCTAAAAATTCTGTGATTCTGTGATTGGGTAGTGGCTTGTCCCTGCCTCTAGGCCCATCTCCCCCCTGGGAAAAAGCCCTGGGACTGCCAGGGATTGCTCTCTCTTGCTCCGGGACCAGGATGGGGACGGGGACCGGACTGGGCTCCGGACTCTGCGGGGGCAGGACCCCAGAATAAAGCCATGATTCCTGCCCTGGACAAAGAGCAGACTCTTTCCTTTTTCCATTGATGGATGCCTGCTCTCTCTAAAGACAAAGGTTTGCAGCCTCTGCGTAGCTTTAAGGCCCTGAGAAGGAAGATTCCTTATGGAGTGGGCTCTCTCTCTCAAGCTTGCCGAGGCTAAAACGGAGCACAGGCTCTGAGGGGGAGAGAGAGCCGATTCAGGTGGTGCCCAAGAGTGGTGCTAGAAGCCACAAGGGGCTTCCAGAAGGATCAAAGAACCACACATGGAGCACGTGGCCAAGGAACTTCACACAGGCATGTGAGTCCCGAAATGTGGCTCATCCATGCAGAGAGACAGACCTGTCAGGCTTGGCGTTCGCTGTGGAGTCTCCGAAACACAGGACTCCACAGAGCAAGGCTGCGGTTTTCCTTTGGACTTAAACCCATCAGAGTGCTGCGAAGAAGCCTCCCGAATGGCAGGCTGCTCCCAGAGAAGGTGATCACGTGCTCGTGGACAGCCGACCCTGGGAACCGAGACTGGAAGCCCTTTCTGCACCAAAAGGGTCAGTTTCAGGCAAAAGGCGTGACTGGGAAAGAAAGGAATTTGCGTCTGCACACTGGATTTTTGGTGAGTATTACCAATTTGTGATCTTAGGAAAAATCTTTCAGAGGCATTGTACCTCAGGGAAGGGGTTTTTTCATTTGAGGGAAGGTTTTCACCTTCAGAGCAAACCTTCAGGGTGCTTTTAATAGCAAATTCAGTTTCGGCTGAGCAGCCCGGGGGTGGGGGGGGAAGTAACAGTTTCTCCTCCCGTTTTTTTTTTCTCTCTAGTGCGGTTTCTTTTTTGCTTTTGGTTTCCCAGTCACTTAAAGGGGACACGGAAACTTAAAATCTGAGCCAAAAATGGGTGCTAGGCTGTCTGTGTCTCAAAAAAGAGTCTATTACCAAATTTTAAGTGCCTTGGATGATGGGGGGACCCATTGTTCAAAGAAACAGTTGAAAAAAATTATTTGGTGGTTGTTTTCTCATTTTCCACATGTATCATTAGAGCAAATAAGCTTCCCAGAATTTTGGGAGGCTGTTGCAAATAAATTGGCTGAATCAGGCTCCCCTAAAGATAAAGAAACTGCAAATTTTGCTCTTTGGAGCTTGCAAATTTGGTTTGCATTGCAAAAGCAAAATGAAAAGGAAAAAAAGCCAGTTCTTTGTGGATTTTCCCCAGTTTCCTCAGTTTCTCCCTCTCCCGACCCCAAATCCCTTCCCCAAGCTTGGATATTCTGAGGAAAGCAGTCCACCAGACAGGGCAGGGAAGCTGCAGCTCCCCTGGCTTTCCCCGAGTTCCTGAGTTCCCCTGCTCAAGGAATCCTGGCCAGATTCCTCGAGAAACCCCTAAACTTTCCCCAAACCTCCCTTCTCCCCCAGTTTTTACTTTTGCAGTCAGTTTGGATGCTCAAAATCCCCATCTTAGTGATCCCCAAGCTGGTCTCAGTTCTGTGGGGGGATCACAAGATGGCGGAGACTTCTTTGTCCCCCATAATGGCACCAGCCACAAGGAGACTCTTTTTCTGTCTCTCCTTCCCACAATCCCTTTGGTAACCTGAGCAACTCATTCCGCTCCCCAGACCCCTCCTTCCATTTGGTGCCACCCCTGGCACCGCCCTCTCCCCTCAAATCTTGTCCTCCAACTCCGCCCCTTGTGAGTCAAGCCTCCAGCCCCTCCCTGCCTCTGGTTCCCATGGTTTCCCCGCCCATAATCCCAGTTCCCACAGCCCAGAGGGGAGGGGGGAGGGAGCTGGGAACTGGAAGCAGGAACCAATCCTGACTTTTCTGCTACCCCTCTCACATATCAACAGTCAAAAAGGGGGGGGTGTTGTCCATGGTAACTGGGACCCTTTCCCGCAACAAGCGATTCAGGATTTATGCAAAGCTCAGATCAATTTTTGATATGAAAGTGAATACTTCTGCAACCTTTTAAAAGCAAATTTAGCAGGGAATCCTATAGTTCCCTTTGACCTTCTAAGAGATTTACTTCCGGAGCTTTGGCAAAATCCTGAAACAGCTGTCGATAATAATAATTTGCCAATTCGATTAGAACATCTATGTGGTGATGGTGAATGGGTCTCAGCCCTCAAGCAGGCTCAAGAAATTCCTTTAGCTGTTTTAGAACGCATTAAAGAAGCGGCTTTCAAAGCATTCTTTTCAATCCAGCCCGATGGGCCATTCCACCCGTACAGTAAAATAAAGCAGCTTCCATCAGAATCTTTAGTAACATTTGTTGAGCGATTAACCCGAGCTATCAAGTTACAGGTTAAGAATGAAGGAGCCCAAGAACAGGTCCTGGAGGAAATGGTGCTGACCAATGTGAAGAAACAGTGCAAGGGAGCCATCCTCAGCCTGCCCATGGAACCAGCTCCAACCTTAGATGACATCCTCCAGGTGTGTGCCAGGAAGGTTCCCTTCATGATAGCCCACCAAAGCCACAGTTCCAGAGATGCATTCAAACCACCACAAAGAGCTGCTGCTGCAAACGCCATGCCTTCTGAGCCTGTGCCACGATCACCGCCCGAGAGAAGAACAACGTGTCTCCCATACGATCAGGCTGGGCATTGGGCATCTCAATGCCCTTTAAAGAGACAATTACTGGACTTTCGGGACGATGGAGGTGGGGGGTCTCAGGGGCCCAAAGAGAATCTTTCAAAAAACTAAAAGGTGAGTGCTGGCTTGCCCAGTGTGCTGACATAAATGGGGAAAGTCCGAGGAGGGGGGAGAAAAAAACTGGAAAATGCAAATGTTAAATTAACTAATCCTGCTTTAACCAGTTCTGCTTTTCAGCAAAAGTCACCAGAGGTGATGATAAAGGATCCAGCAACCTGGGAAAAAAAGTCCTCATAATCGGGTCACCTGGGGTTGTGGGTACGCCTATGTGTCCACTCCCCCAGGTCTCAAGTGGGTGCCATCTGAGTGGGTGAAGCCTTTCATCCCTAAAAGTGCAAAGCCACCTGCAGAAGCCCCACAAGTGGCCAGTGCTGCCTGGAGAAGGAGAAAGCACCGAACCGTCTCCTTGTAATTGTCCTTTTCCCTTAACAGTGTTTTTCTGAACAGTTTATTGGCACTAGATGTCATTTTTTAATTTTCAGCTTTAAAGGTACTCAAGATCCGAACTCTGAAAATCTCCCACGGACTGAGCCTTCATCCCTCTCAATTTAATAAGAAAGGGGGAAATGTTGTAGTGCATTAATTGGGTTTATATTGTATTTCATTTTTATATTGGGTTTTGTAATGTTTCTTCTGTACCACCCTGTTCCCTTGGAAAATGTATCACGAGGTTTATCCCTGCTTGGCCCCGCCCATCCTCCCACCCTGGAATGTAACCCAACTCTGTTCCACTCCCACCTTGTCCCTGATTGGGTAGTGGCTTGTCCCTGCCTCTAGGCCCATCTCCCCCCTGGGAAAAAGCCCTGGGACTGCCAGGGATTGCTCTCTCTTGCTCCGGGACAAGGACGGGGACGGGGACCGGACTGGGCTCCGGACTCTGCGGGGGCAGGACCCCAGAATAAAGCCGTGATTCCTGCCCCGGACAAAGAGCAGACTATTTCCTTTTTCCATTGATGGATGCCTGCTCTCTCTAAAGACAAAGGTTTGCAGCCTCTGCGTAGCTTTAAGGCCCTGAGAAGGAAGATTCCTTCTGGAGTGGGCTCTCTCTCAAGCTTGCCAAGGCTAAAACGGAGCACAGACTCCGAGGAGGAGAGAAAGCTGCTTCATCTCATATTGTCCTAACCCTAATTGTCCAATTTTTTTATTACTATAATTCTATTACTATTTTTATAACCATTTTGTTACTATTAAACTTTTAAAATTTTAAAACAAGTGATTGGCATTTTTCACAAGTGAAGTGAGCATCGTTTCTCACATAACAATGTGTCTTGGTTTTGAAAGACAGTTGTCTCCCAAGGAAAACTAGAGCCTCCCTTGGAATGGAGAATGTAAACCCCCTTCCCTCCAAATTATTATAATTTTGCAATTAGGGGCTTTCAGGCAAAGATATGTGAATAGGAGTAACAGTTATTTACTAGGAATATTAAAAAAAAAAGGAAAATACAAATGTAGTAGTACAAAAAAAGCAAGCAAGGAAGCTAACAAAATTGCTGGAAAAAACCCTGACAGGGTCCGGCATATGACCTGACACCTTGTTGGTCAGGGCATTGGAAGCAGTCCAAATAAGTCCTCCTGGAGTAACAGATGTGGTTCTGTGGAGTAGAGATGGTCCTGTAGAAAGTCCAGGGGTGTTCGGTGGAGGCTTGGAGAGACTGCAGGACAGAGATTTTTTATTTTTTTTTTTGCTTTTAGTTAGTTTCAGCTAGCTAGGGCAGAGAAGTTCCCTGGACTGTTTTGTTTTGTTTTTTTTTTTCCTTTTTCTTGGGACTGTTTAAACCTGCTCTGGACTGAAAAAACCCAGGGGAGCACTGGGGGCTGCACCTGAGGCCCACCAGGGCCTGGACCTCGGCATTTTCCAGCAGCGCCGGAAGGACTGGGACTGATGAGAGACTGAGAGAGAGCCAAGCTACATCCATGACAAGAACTTTCTCAATTTGCTATCTCACTCCAGAACAAGAGGTTTTACTGTTGCATATTATTCATTCTTTATAATTGTATACCTTTGTTCATTAAGCAAAATAGTTTTTTCCACTTTTCTCCAAAGAAGTTTTTTTACCAGACCAGTTGGAGGGAGAGGCCACTTGGGTTTGCTTCCTGGAGGGATCTTATTCAGGGGTTTTCTCCCAGATTTGTCCCTAAATCAGGACAATACATTTTTATTGGTGCCCACTGTGGGGCTCGAGAGAGTGGAAAAAACTTGTATTGATTATTAACTGCATTTTTGGTTGTCCTTTGTGTGGGGATAAAGCAGTCAGTAGCCATGTTGCTTATTGAATTCCTAATGTCTCTTAGAATGGAGTCCTTTCTGTGTTTCTGTCCCCAAGGCTTTTTTGAGGTTTTAATACCTTTCTGGTCCTTAGGTTTGTTTTCTTACCCAGAAATAGCTCCAATATTGTCCCTAACATACAGCATTTACATTAAGGATGCACAAATTAGAATAGCTGTTTTGTTGGGCTCAGTGTTTATGATTTACAGGAAGCTTATAAAGGCACTGGAGTTTGCTCTGGGTATGTTCAGTTTATGGTTTTTTCGTCCTACCCTGCGTCCTAGTTCCAGCAGCATGTTTTGGGGATTTATCAATAATTGCACCCAGTTTGTTAGAGGAGGAGTAGGGGATGAGGCTCTTCAGCCTCTTCTTTCCTTCTTCTCTTTTGAGTCAGTTACATCACTTTTGGAGAATGTTCAGGGTCTCCTGAATGTTAAAGACACCACCTTCCTGGTAGTTCACCTGGTGGCCTTCCTCTATATGGTTTGTAGCTTTTCTAAAATGAGTCACACACTGCTAAATATTGTAGGGCAGCAGATAGAGGCAAGGGAGCAGGGAGATAAATCAGTCACTCAGGCTGCAGCCAACTCCACAGCTACTCAGGTTGCAGTTAAACCAGACAGTGAGGCTAAGACACTGGCAGTTGCTGCAGTAAAGAAGGGAAAGAAGCACACACACAAAACTGATCGACCAGGAGATGATGATTCAGGTGAAGGATCCTCAATGCCTCCTGACACCCAGTCAGGAGCCGAACCAACTGACACACAATCAAAAGCTGAAGCAACTGATGATACACAGTCAGAAGCCGAACCAACTGATACGAAATCGGAAGCTCAACTAACTGGTACAAGATCAGGAGATACTATTGAGTCCTTTTCCCTGAAGGATCTTCGTGGCCTAAGAAAGGATTACACTCGACGACCTGATGAATCTATAATTAGCTGGTTAGTCCGTCTTTGGGATGCTGCAGGCGAGGCTACAATGCTGGATGACACTGAAGCAGGGCATTTAGGATCCCTGTCACATGATCCAGTTATTGACCAAGAAATGATGAGGGAGGCTCACTCTAGCAGTCTCTGGGAACTGGTCCTGGGGAGTGTGGCACAAAGATATCTGTGTGCTGACGATCTCTATATGCAGCAAACCCAGTGGAAGACCATTGAACAAGGGATTCAGTGCTTGAGAGAAATTGCAGTGGCGGAGATTATCTTCTCAGATGACCTAAACACTAGGAACCCCGACTTGGTACTATGTACACCTGTGTTGTGGCGAAAACTTGTATGACTTGGGCCACAAGAATACTCTTCTGCTTTAGCAATAATGAAGCGGGATGACAGGGAGGAGACTGTGCTTGATATGGCGAAGAACCTCTGAGCATATGCAGATGCCGTGCATGGTCTAACACATGCAAGAATCACAGCTCTGGAAACACAGATGTGGGATTAGCAGACAAAATGGAGGAGAATCACAAAAAAATCAGGGAGGAAATGAAAGAGGGCTTTCTCCAAATCTCTGAAGTACAGGTCAGAGGCTCTGGTACCACATGCAAACGTTCCCCAGATAGAGAGGGAAAAAGCATCCCACGGGCTAAGCTGTGGTCCTTCCTGCGTGATTATGAAGAAAACATGAGAAGATGGGATGGAGAAACTACTGATGCTCTGGCGCAACGGCTGCGTGAATTGCTGGATGGCAAGACTACAAGAGGAAGTTCTACCAAGAAGGAAGCAGTTCCGGTTACCTAGGGAAATAAGGGTAAACAGGCTTAGAGGGGCCCTGCCTCTAGCCAGGTAGAGGCTAGGGAAAACCGTGTATTTTGGACTGTGTGGATTCATTGGCCTGGCACATCAGAACCACAAAAATATGAGGCCTTAGTTGACACTGGTGCACAGTGCACATTACTCCCATCAAGATGTGGGGGAAGAATCTGTTTCCATTGCTGGTGTAACAGGGTGTTCACAAGATTTTACTTTGGTGGAAGCTGATGTGAGCCTGACAGGAAATGAGTGGAAGAGACACTCTATTGTGACTGGCCACGAAGCCCCATGCATTTTGGGCATAGACTTCCTCTAAAATGGGTATTTCAAAGATCCAAAGGGGTTCAGGTGGGCATTCGGGATGACAGCTGCAGAGACAGGGGGTGTTAAGCAGTTGAATACCTTGCCTGGACTATCAGAGAACCCATCTGCTGTAGGTCTTCTGAAGGTGGAAGAGCAACAAGTGCCAATTGCCACTTCGACAGTGCATCGCCGACAGTACAGAACAACTTGAGATGCCATGATTCCCATCCACAAGATGATCCGTGAGCTGGAGACCCAAGGGGTGGTCAGCAAAACCCACTCACCCTTCAACAGCCACATCTGGCCTGTGCGCAAGTCTGATGGAGAATGGAGACTGACTGTGGACTACTGTGCCTTAAATGAGGTGACTCCACCATTGAGCGCTGCTGTGCCAGACATGCTGGAACTCCAGTACAAGCTGGAGTCCAAGGCAGAAAAGTGGTACGCCACAATTAACATTGCTAATGCATTTTTCTCCATTCCTCTGGCTGCAGAATGCAGGCCTCAGTTTGCTTTCACCTGGAGAGGCATACAGTACACCAGGAACCAACTGCCCCAGGGGTGGAAGCACAGCCCCACCATCTGCCATGGACTGATCCAGGCTGCACTGGAAAAGGGTGAGGCTCCAGAACATCTACAGTACATCGATGACATCATTGTGTGGGGGAACACAGCAATGGAAATGTTTGAGAAAGGAGAGAAGATCATCCAGATTCTCCTGGAAGGCTGGCTTCGCTATCAAGAAGAGCAAAATTAAGGGACCTGCTCGAGAGATCCAGTTTCTAGGAGTAAAGTGGCAAGATGGATGGCGTCAGATTCCCACTGAAGTCATCAACAAGATCACAGCAATGTGTCCACCAACCAACAAAAAGGAAACACAAGCTTTCCTAGGCGCCATGAGTTTCTGGAGAATGCACATTCCTGAGTACAGCCAGATTGTGAGCCCTCTCTACCTGGTTACCCGCAAGAAGAATGATTTCCACTGAGGCCCTGAACAACAACAAGCCTTTGCCCAGATCAAGCAGGAGATCGCTCATGCAGTAGCCTTTGGCCCAGTCAGGACAGGACCAGAGGTGAAGAATGTGCTCTACTCTGCAGCCGGGAACTATGGTCTGTCCTGGAGCCTTTGGCAAAAGGTGGCTGGTGAGACTCGAGGCTGATGACTGGGATTCTGGAGTCGAAGCTACCGAGGGTCTGAAGCCAACTATACTCCAACAGAGAAGGAAATCTTGGCCGTCTATGAAGGAGTTCAAGCCGCCTCAGAGGTAGTAGGCATTGAAACACAACTGTTGTCACCTCGACTACCGGTGCTGGGGTGGATGTTGAAAGCCGAAGTTTCCCCCTACCCACCATGCCACCAATGCCACATGGAGCAAATGGATTGCCCTCATTACACAGCATGCCCGTATTGAAAACCCAAATCACCCTGGGATTTTGGAAATAATTACAAACTGGCCAGAAGGTGAAAACTTTGGTCTCATGGATGAAGAGGAACAAGAGCAAGTGGCATGTGCTGAAGAAGCTCCACCATACAACCAATTGCCAGCAGAAGGAACACGTTACGCTCTTTTCACTGACAGTTCCTGCCGCATTGTTGGGATGAAACAAAAGTGGAAAGCAGCTGTATGGAGTCCCACACAACCGTTTGCACAAGCCACTGAAGGAGAAGGTGGGTCAAGCCAACTTGCTGAACTCAAAGCTGTTCAACTGGCCTTGGACATTGCTGAAAGAGAGAAGTGGCCAAAGCTCTACCTCTACACTGATTCGTGGATGGTAGGCAATGCTCTGTGGGGATGGCTGGAGAAGTGGAAGAAGGCCAACTGGCAGTGTAGGGGAAAACCTATCTGGGCTGCAGAAGAGTGGAAAGACATTGCCACTTGGGTAGAGAAGCTGCCTGTGAAAGTCCGTCATGTAGATGCCCATGTCCCCAAGAGTCGGGCTAATGAGGAGCTCTGAAACAACGAGCAGGTAGATCAAGGTGCAAAGATAGAGGTGTCAAAGATAGACTTAGATTGGCAACACAAGGGAGAGTTGTTCCTAGCTCGATGGGCCCATGATGCCTCAGGTCACCAGGACAGAGGTGCCACTTATAAGTGGACACGAGACCGAGGGGTGGATCTAACCATGGACAGTATTTCTCAGGTTATCCATGACTGTGAGACATGTGCTGCGATCAAGCAGGCCAAGCGGGTGAAGCCCCTATGGTATGGTGGGCAGAGGTCCAAGTATAAGTATGGGGAAGCCTAGTAGATTGATTATATTACAGTGCCCCAGACACGCCAAGGTAAGCACTATGTGCTCACAATGGTAGAAGCCACCACAGGATGTCTGGAGACCTACCCTGTGCCTCACGCTACGGCCCGTAACACCATTCTAGGCCTTGAAAAACAAGTTCTTTGGAGTCATGGTACTCCTGAGAAGACTGAGTCAGACAATGGAACTCATTTCAAGAACAGCCTCATGAACAACAGGGCTAGGGAACATGGCATTGAGTGGGTGTACCATATCCCCTATCATGCACCAGCTTCTGGGAAAGTAGAAAGGTACAATGGACTGCTAAAATCCACCTTGAAGGCACTGGGTGGGGGATCATTCAAAAATTGGGAGCAGCATCTAGCAAAGGCCACCTGGTTAGTTAACACCCAAGGTTCCACCAACAGAGCAGGCCCTGCCCAATCCCAGCCCCTACATACAGTAGATGGAGAGAAAGTCTCAGTAGTACATGTAAGAGGTTTGTTAGGTGTTCTAGGTTACACTGTAAGATGTGCCCAAAGTATGTATTCTATCACCATCTACATGAGCTGTTGAAACTAGGTTGGGCAGTGTTTCCCTTGCCCCCTCCCTCCAGACTACCTTCTGTTAATGGCCCATCGATGTCCTGCTGCATGACTCACGGATAACTGCTTCCAGGAGCTCTCTCTGTTTAATGGGCAATCAAGGACCCATTACAAGACTGATAAAATTATATCAGCCCATTGTGAGATGCTCCACCCAGGGGGAGGAGCCAAGCATTCCCACCTGGATATAATCTGGCATCTGGGACAGCACAGGCAGCCTTACCCACTGGATTCCCAGAGGACAAGAGCTACCAGACCATTCTGCGGGAACACTGCTTCAACAAGACCACTTCATCTGGACTGCTACCACCACGGTTTCAGGTTGTATTCTGACTCCGTCAGTGGTCTTTTGTACTATTGCATGTGTTTTATTTTATTTTATTTTATTTTACCTTTTTTTTTTTTTCTCTCCTATTAAATTGTTTTTTCTGACTTGGAGTCTCTCGCTGGTTTTGCCTTCAAGCCAGTACATTAGGGAAAACAGTTTGGATCAATTCTGCTTCAAGCACAGACAAACCCATCCATGGGATTGTCTTTGCTTAGGGACCAGGTTGCACATGGTGGGTAATGCAGAAAGATGGAACCACGCAATGTGTACCACAGGGAGATCTGATTGTGGAGTGAGAACTGTGTGTAACTATCACTGTGTGCTGAATGGTACTGCCACTGTATGTAGCTGTTTATTGCATAGGGTTTTTATATAGATATATGTGTGTGTAGAGCTAGAGTATATATATTAGTTTTGGTAAATTGATGATATGGGGATAAGGGGTGGAATGTCCTAGGGTTGAGGCATGACTTTAAAGAGTTAAGATTTTAGCTAAGGGTTAGAAGCAATTTATATTGATCAAGATGTAAGTTAGATTAGTAAATGGTAGGTTAATGATTATTAGATGCCCAAGCTAGAGCTAACTGTTGTATTATGAGCTTGTTTATAGAAAAAGTGGAGTAAGTGAACTGTCATAAGAACAGATTGAAACCACTAAGAACAATGGCCAGCACCTGGACTTGGTATCAATCAATCATGAAGCAGGGGACCTTGGATCGTGCCAGACGGTCACAGAGACCTGATGAAGACTCTCCTGACTTCAACCTTTGAGACCACTGACCTAATTTGAGACCACCGACCCAATTCAAGAGAAGAATTGCACACGCGTGAAGGACTAATAGCCTCATTTTAATACAGAGCAGGGATGGGTGGTGCTGGGGTTATGCATATGTATTGTATGTAAGATCTTGGAAAATAAATAGAGAGCAAAGAGCCTTGTTCGGGGCAGCCACGCCTTTTGGAGATGACTCCCGTGCCGCCCGCCGGTGAATAAACATACCACTTTCTAACTTTAATTAGTTAGAGGGTCTTTGTCCGTGACTAAATTGGTTTTCAATGACTCAATTTGGCGAGCCAGCCAGGAGAAGGTTCTGCTCAGCTCTGAGACCAGCTCGGGTGGAGGACCCCACCAGGGTGCCCCCGGAATATTCCTGGAAGAGTGGGCTCCGCTCCCCGACCTGTTCATCCAGCAGCAGAAAAGAACTCCTGACTACTAAAACTCCGGACAAAAAGGTATGTTTATACTTGAAAAATAGGTACCTTTTTGGAATAGGCGGTTGGTAAGACACTGAGAGACGTCTCGTGCACAACACATGCCTCGGTTGCTCTGCAGAGCCTGGTTTAGCTTGGTTTGGTTTGGTAACCCGTGTCCCGTGGTGGGGAGCGGCAACCGGTTTTTGTTGTGCCTTGATAATCTGTGTCCCGTGGTGGGGGCAACAGCGGCAATAGGATAACTGGTTTTGTTGCCAGTTTTTGGTTTAAAGGTTCCTTGGTCATCCATAATTCGAGCAGCTAGCCTGAGTTTTAAGATACAAAGGGTCCCGTCGTGGGTCGCAGAAAATCCTGATTGCGACTCTGCACGCGCTGGTTGTGTGTGTGTAGTGTGCACAGATTTGTGTTTTGTGGGTTTGCGTGTCTAGGCTGTGGAAGAATTTTTGGTGCACCGTGTGTGTTGTGTTTTGTAAGAGTTTGTGTCCTAAGTGATTTGACCTGTAAGGCGTACGCATGGTCAGGAAAGGCTGTTGGTAAGTCATGGGAGACGTCCCACGCACAATTTGTGCTTCTGTAGTGTGCTTGCAAGCTTGATTGGTATCTGGTCAGTTGTACTTGGTTGCCAGCAGAGAAAACTGTTAAGCTATCGTACCGGGCTGTGGAGGGCTCGGATTGTTGCTGCTGGCAGAAGGGGATTTTGCCATTTGCTGTGCCATAGAGGGCTCAGTTTGCTAGAATCCGGGACTAGCAATTGTAAGGGCAAATCCTGATTTGTGGTTGTTACACTGTGTGAATGTGTCCTGATTGTGAGAGAGTTTGTTGAGACGTGCTACCAGCACAAAGTGATTGAGGAGTTTGGACCCGCGGTTCCGTTTTCGGGGGACTGAAATGGCTGGGGAAAAACAAAGTGAGTGGGGTGTATTAAAACCCTTAAAGCCCCTTCCCTGCTGTGACTGTGGTGTGTGTGTTTTGGTTACCGGGACAGTATTCATTGTAACTGTATTTTTGAGGCAACATCCATCTTGTGTTAAAAGTTTTAAGTGCAGCATATGCTGAGTGAAAGAGTTGATTAGCCTCTGAGAGCTGAGGCGTGAATGTTTTTGAAGTAGATTGAGGACAGACAAAGGACAGGGCCAATTTGGCAAGAAGGAAAAGAAACCCTTGACAAGAGCTTAGTTGTGATTTAGGTATGGAAACTGTGTTTGTAGATTGTTGGAATTAAAATAAGGGTAACTTCGGTCTGAGAACTCGATCTGGCCAGATGAATAAAAGGAATTCCTTTACGTAAGTGGTTTAGGCTTGACTCGTAGGAGTTTGTGAATTCAGCAAACTGGTGGATAGACAGAGGAAATAAGAGAATGTATTTAGAAGGTTTATATCAGATGTCTGTTGGGAGACTAGTGGCTCTGGATTAGGAGCAATGGGCTGTGGAGAATTTAGAAAGTCAAAAAGAAGTGAATGGAATAGCTTGTATTTTTGGGAATTTTCCTGCAGCTTTTGGTGCATCTAGAGGTTGTCACTGTGGCTTGAAAATATACTTCCCTCTAGCCACCCCCCGGCTCTCGCTAGCTCAGTTATTCAGGGGTTTTAGGGAAATATATTTCAGAGAGACAGAATAGAGATTTCAAAAGAGTGGCTCTCACCCCCAGCTTCCGTCCAAGCTTTATTCTCGATGTGATGTTCCAGGAGGCCGAGGAGAGAGAGAGAGAACCAGGAAGAAACAGGGGTATATCTAGTTTTGGGCCAAGGAAAGATATTGGCCCTGAGCCAATAGGGTCAGGAGTAGGTATGATAGGGAAAAAGGGTTGAACTACATAGCACAGGTTTCAGGGGGACTCTGAGGGGAAAAACCATTCCTCAGAGGAACACAACAGTGGCTGGGTGCTTTTGCATTGTAAAATTTGTGCAGGACGTTACTACTGTTCTGCTAACCGATACAGAGAATGTGCCCAGTGTAAGCAACAGCTCCTTGATCAAGCTGATTTAGAGCAAAGATTTTAACACATTTAGTAAAACAATTCCTGTTTCAACTTCAGCTCCACCTTTAACCAAAACAATTTCTATTTCAACTCTGTCTCTAGCTCTAAGCACAGCTGATTCAACTCTGATTTCTATTTCAAGTTCAGCTTCATCTTCTATTTTATCCCGTACTCCAAGTACTCCACTTACTCCTAAATCTCTCCCACTGCCCAGCAGTGACAGTGAGGAAGAAGAGCCCTCTCCAAAGGTTCCTACAGCATCCCAGACTCAGAAACAAACCAAAGAAGAGAACATCACAACGGGGAGGCAGTGGTTGCTCATGTTAAGAAAAACTGAGATGGACCGGAGGATCTTACCCTAGGAGACCCTCTGGTTATAATGAAACCAGGGAAGAAAGAAAAAAAAAAAAAAAGAAGTTTTGATAAACACAGGGGCAACATATTCAGTGTTAAATAAAGCTTTAATACCAATAACAGATGATTATGTTATGGTAAAAGGGGTAACTGGCCAATCTGAAAAACCTATTTTTGTAGACCATTGAAATATAAACTTGGGAAACAATTGGGAATTCACAGGTTTTTATATATGCCCAATGCTTCATCAGCACTTTTGGGCAGGGATCTATTGGAGCTATTAGAGGTAAAAAAAAAAAAAAAAAAAAAAAAATTAAAAATGGAGAGATTACTTTGGAGGTTGAGGACCAAGAATATGTGGAATTGTTAAGCATGATGTAGATAACTAATGAGGCTAAAGTTAAAAGTGAAGGTGAGATTTACAGGAAAATAATAGATTAGGTATTTTTTGGGGTTTGAGCATCTAACATACCAGGAGAGTAAAGAATGCACCCCCAGTGCAAGTTAAGTTTTAAAAAAAGAAAACAACTAGAGTTAAGCAATACCCCCTGAAGAATAGTTAAGGGATTAGCCTAGTGATTGAAATTTTTTTTCCTGTTAAAAAGCCTGATGGATCATAGCTGTTAATAGGATAACTGAAGATTTATACCCAGTGGTTCCCAAACCTTATACTTAGTTAACTTGTTTAACACCTGAACTAACATGGTTTATTGTTTTAGATTTAAAGGATGCTTTCTTTTGCCTTCCTCTCCATGAAGCCAGCCAGAAAATTTTTGCATTTGAATAAAAAAAAAGTCAGCTCACATGGACAGTGCTTCTGCAGGAGTTCAAAAAATTGCCCACCTTGTTTGGAGAACAACTAGCAAAAGATCTGGAATCCTGGGAAGCTCCATCAGGAAGACAATTGTTACAGTATGTGGATGACCTCCTGATAGCCACCAAAACTCAAGAGGCATGTCTGGAGTGGATGGTAAGCCTCCTAAACTTTTTGGGCCTACAGGGGTATGGCATATCCCAGAATAAAGCCCAGATGGTGAAGCAAACAGTTATTTACTTGGGCTACGAGGTTAGTACTGCACCAAGAACCTTAGGACAGGATCACAAGGAAGCAATATGCCAGACCCCAAAACTCCAGACAGTAAAAGAACTGAGAACTTTTCTAGGCATGACAGGGTGGTGCAGACTGTGGATTTCTAACCATGGGTTGTTTGTTAAACCTCTGTATGCCTTGATCACAGAAGGGAGCAGGGATCTCCAAAAGAAACAACGCAAGCCTTCGACCAGCTAAAGAAGGCCCTCATGTCAGCTCCAGCCCTGCGACTTCCAGACATGAGTAAACCATTCTTTTTGTTTCCACATGAGAAGCAGGGGATTGCTTTGGGAATACCAGCACAAAACCTGGGCCCATATTGCAGGGCAGTTGCCTAAGCAGCTGCATGCAGCAGCTAAGAGATGGCCAGGGTGCCTCAGAGCCATTGCAGCAGTGGCAGCGAACATCCAGGAAGCACACAAGTGCACCCTAGGCTGGAAGATGACTGTGCTAGTATTCCACACAGTGCCTGCAGTCCTAGAAGTGAAAGGGGGACATTGGCTCTTCCCACAGAGATTTCTGAAGTACCAAGCCATAATGGTAGAACAAGATGATGTTGAGATTGTGGTAACTAACATTGTGAATCCAGCTTCCTTCCTCAGCGGGAGTATGGGAGAACCAGTGATCCATGAGTGCCTGGAGGCCATCAAAGCCACCTACTCCAGTTGCCCGGATCTGAAGGATACCCTGCTTGAGAATACTGAGACCTGGTCCACCGATGGAAGCAGCTATGTCATCAGTGGAAGGCATGCTGGGTATGTGGTTACCACAAGATGAGAGGTAATAGAATCTGGACCATTACCAACCAACACCTCAGCACAGAAGGCTGAAATAACTGCCTTAACTTGGGCTTTAGAGCTGGCAAAAGGAAAGAAAGTTAATATCTACACAGACTTAAGGTATGCATTTGGGGTAGTTCATGCACATGGAGCCGTCTGGAAAGAAAGAGGGCTGTTGAATTGACAAGAAAAAAAGTATTAAACATGCACAAGAGATAATAAAACTGTTGGAGGCAGTCCAGCTACCTGAAAATGTAGCCATCATGCATATCAAGGCACACCAAAAAGTGAGCTCTGAATTGGAGGAAGGAAACGAGCTGGTGGACAGAAAGGCAAAAGAAGCAGCTAGAGGTTAGGTAACTGTTGAAACTGTTGAGGCAGCCTTAATTCCAGATGAGCAAATTTCCATTGAAGGTAAGCCAAATCACAGTATAAAGGACAAGAGGTGTGGGCTATTACCGATAAAAGGAAAGGAAGACTTATGTTCCCCTCTTACATGCTATAGTCATTAGTGAAAGAGGAACATGAAAAAACACATTGGGGAATAGATGATTTGTATAATTATTTGAAGGATAGAATCATAGCTAGAAATTTGTAAAATATAGTAATTTAGGTGACTTGCCAATGTAGCCTTTGCCTCCAAACTAATCCCAAAAATAGTTTTAAACCAAAGCTTGGGCAAATTGGGAAAAGATACGTACTGGGCAGCAGTAGCAAATTGACTTTTCAGTACTACCCAGGAAAAGAGGGTACTGATATCTATTGGTATTAACAGATACCTTTTCAGGGTGGCCAGAAGCTTTCCCTACCAGAACTGCCGAAGTGCAAGAGGTAACCAAAGCAGTGTTATAAGAAATAATACCATGCTTTGGAGTCCCAGCCACAATGTTTTTAGATAGGAGTCCATATTTTATTTCAAAATTGTGCAGCAAATTAAGCAGCAAATTATAAAACTGGAGCTCAAACCAGAGAACTAGATGGACCAGTACATGGTGTATAGCCTGGGGATTATGTATACATTAAGTCTTTTGCAGAAAAAACTTTGGAACCACAGTGGGAGAGACCATTCCAAGTGCTCCTCATCTTTAATACAATCAAGATCAAGGAACAAAGCACCTGGATCCATCACTCACAAGTGAAGAAAGCTCCTGAGAAACTTTGGAAAGTTATATTGGGTGACAATGAACTAAAATTAAAACTCTCTTGGGAAAATAAATGATAAGTATAATATAACAACTTTTTGAAAAATAGGAAAGCTTGTAATTGTAATGGGTAATCAAATAGGTATAGCCTGGAAAGTTGTGGCAATTATGACCATTGCTATAGCCACAGCTAATGCAGCACCACTGCATTATAATGTGACTGGTATATATAAGTGCCAAGGGAAAGCTTATGATTTTCTCTCCTGTAAGTCTCTGATTCAGATGCTAAAAATTACAAATGCAACTGTATAAGAAAACTTTATTTAACTTGTGCATTTGTAACTTTGTCAAAATTGAAGAATGTGATTTTTCCTATTAGGCACATGTTGTATAAAGGCAAACTTGACTACTGTTCAAGAAATATTGCCTGTGCCTATAGAGATGAACTTAACTTTAGTTGCACAATTATTGAAACACCATGGATTAAAGAAAAGGAAAAATTAGAAAGAAAGAGAACTTTGATTATAATGCATCATAACGCAGAGACTATAAGGAGGGGATTTAAAAGTTAGTAGAAGGCCCATCCCATCATTGGTGGGATGTGCTTTTGGGGTAGTCACCAGCTGCAACTGGTTTGCTCAATACCTTGGTTTATTTGATTACTGTTTTGTTTAATTTATTTGGTATAAGTTTGATTTTGTTTGTTATAATATTTCTTTGGAATTGGAGAATGCTGAAGTGACTAGCAGCTTTAACTTTATTATTAAGAGCATATAGTACAGTTTTAAAGGACCCCTACCACACAGTTTTGCTAGATAAAGAAGAATTTACATATTAGTAAAAGAATTTACTAACTTTGAAGAAGGAGTGGGGAAATGATGCATGATTTTAAAGAGTTAAGATTTTAGCTAAGGGTTAGAAGCAATTTATATTGATCAAGATGTAAGTTAGATTAGTAAATGGTAGGTTAATGATTATTAGATGCCCAAGCTAGAGCTAACTGTTGTATTATGAGCTTGTTTATAGAAAAAGTGGAGTAAGTGAACCGTCATAAGAACAGATTGAAACCACTAAGAACAATGGCCAGCACCTGGACTTGGTATCAATCAATCACGAAGCAGGGGACCTTGGATCGTGCCAGACGGTCACAGAGACCTGATGAAGACTCTCCTGACTTCATCCTTTGAGACCACTGACCCAATTCGAGACCACCAACCCAATTCAAGAGAAGAATTGCGCACGCGTGAAGGACTAATAGCCTCATTTTAATACAGAGTGGGGATGGGAGGTGCTGGGGTTATGCATATGTATTGTATGTAAGATCTTGGAAAATAAATAGAGAGCAAAGAGCCTTGTTCGGGGCGGCCACGCCTTTCGGAGATGACTCCTGTGCCGCCCGCCAGTGAATAAACATTCCACTTTCTAACTTTGATTAGTTAGAGGGTCTTTGTCCATGACTATATCAGTTTTCAATGACTCAGGGTAACTTTACGATGCTTGTATCCCCAATCGTCTGTTCTGTTTGTGCTGGATATTGAGTTCTGTGCCTTTAAGACTGGTTCTAATAGCAAGGAGAAGCGCGGAGTTTATTTTGAGAAAACTGCCTGACTCCTACACATTTTTCTCTGAACGGGGTGTTCGGTGGAGGCTTGAAAACACTGGAGGACAGAGATTTTTATTTTATTTTTTTGTTGCTTTTAGTTAGTTTCAGCTAGCTAGGGCAGAGAAGTTCCCTGGACTGTTTTTTTTTTCCTTTTTCTGGGACTGTTTAAACCTGATCTGGACTGAAAAACCCAGGGGAGCACTGTGGGCTTACACCTGCGGCCCACCAAGGCCTGGACCTCGGCATTTTCCAGCAGCGCTGGAGGGACTGGGACTGGTGAGAGACTGAGAGAGTCAAGCTACATCCACGACAAGAACTTTTTCAATTTGCTATCTCACTCCAGAACGAGAGATTTTATTGTTTCATATTATTCATTCTTTATACTTGTATGCACTTTGTTTGTTCAGTAGAGTAGTTTTTTCTACTTTTCTCCGAAGAAGTTTTTTCACTAGACCGGTTGGAGGGAGGGGCCACTTGGGTTTGCTTCCCGGAGGGATCCCATTCAGGGGTTTTCTCCCAAATTTGTTCTTAAACCAGGACAGGGGTTAATAAGGCTGTTCTTCAAATGGGTTCCATTGTCTGACTCAATCCTCTCCGGGGTACCATGTCTCCACAGGATTTGCTTTTCAACGCCCAGGATGGTGTTCCGGGCAGTAGCGTGAGGCACATGCCAGGTCTTCAACCATCCGGTGGTGGCTTCCACTGTGGTGGTGCAGAACTGTTTTATTAGGTTTTTATAAGAAGTTTATGTTATGGTTCATTTCACTGTATCCCCAATGTTGTAACCCTTTTTGTGTTGTCTGTATAAGGTGTTTTGTGTCAGTCCTCCCACCCCCCTTGCTCTGGGGCAGCCTGTCTCTCCAGGAGCCCTCCCAAGTTGCGAAATCTCAGGGAGGGGGCTTCAGGTGATAGGCCCCCTGGGGGGAATTCCTTTAGCTTTGGATTTTAGTGGTCCAAGGCTTGGGGGTGGGCACACCCTGTTACCCCTGAAACTCCTGATTCGTGGTCTTGCAGTATCCTCCCTGGAACCCCTCCCCCGCTTATAGGGGGCAGGAGGGAGGAAAAATCTCTCTCAGCATCTCGCTCTCAACCTCTCAGCACCTCGCTCTCAACCCCTCAGCATCTCAACTCTGGAGCTAATAAACATCTTTTAACCTGCTCAGCTGAGAGCCAGCCTTTTCTGCTGCTGTTGCTGTCACATTTTTGGGGTTCAGCTGCTGAGCTGAGAAGCCAAAACGAACTGGAACCTTCTGTGCCTGGGTTGACCCGAGCTAGCCAGAGGTCATCTCCCGCCCGGTGCGGGACGGAACCAGACACACTTACACCATGGTCAGCACATCGCGCTTGCCTTGGCGGGTTTGGGGAAGGGTGATGTAGTCAATCTGCCAGGCTTCCTCGTACTTATATTTGAACCACTGCCCGCCATACCATAGGGGCTTCACCCGCTTGGCCTGCTTGATGGCAGCACACGTCTCACAGTCATGGATAACCTGAGAAATACTGTCCATGGTTAGATCTACTTCTCGGTCTCGTGCCCACTTATAGGTGGCATCTCTGCCCTGATGGTCTGAGGCATCATGGGCCCATTGAGCTAGGAACAACTCTCCCTTGTGTTGCCAATCTAAGTCTATCTTTGACATCTCTACCTTCCCAGCTTGATCTACTTGCTCATTGTTCTGGTGTGTCGCTCGAGGACACAGAGATACTCACAGAGTCTCTTGACTCCAAGAAGATTAAGGCTGAAGAAAAGAACTTTATTTTTTACAAAGTCCTCGCTTATATAGATTCTGAACAATGACCAGGGATTGGAGAACAAGGTTACCACCTCTCCATCCCACGGCCCAGACGAGAAGTCAATCTCTTGACTCTCATCAGAGAGGAATATTAAAACATGATTGTTTATAGTAAAAACCATGAGAACTCTACTACAGAACTGTAAACATCTCACAAAAGCTCACATAATATGGCAACATTTCACTCTTTTTCTGTTACGAAAAAGAAAAAGAAAAAGAAAAAGAAAAGAAAAAGAAAGAAAAAGAAAAAAGAAAATTAACAATGTTCAGTTTCTGTTTGTGCAATGACCATCGGAGTGATCACTCGTGTCATCTGCATCTGAGTCATCACTCGATGGTTTATTCACTTGATGACTTTCATTTTGGTCATGGTCTCCAGCTTGTCTATTGGCCGTATTTTCCCTTTGCAGTCACAGGTCAGGATGAACACACTTCGCAGGTACCCAGCGTACACCAGTATCTGTGGATACACACACATACCCACGCCCCGAAGCAATAAGGTCATAGGGACCTTCCCACTGTTTGGTGACTAAATTCCGCACCTGAACCTTCGCTCGAGGTTGATGCGTCTCATCCGAAGCCAGTAACGAAAGATGATGGTTCAAAATGACAGGATTATTTGAATTCTGCGGCACCGTAAGGTGATTAATGTTATACAAAGTTTTTACCAACCGACTGTGTGGGGTTTCACCCTGCATTCCCCGATTTTTTTTTTAAGAACCCGCTTTAAAGTACCATGAGTGCATTCTACAATAGCTTGACCAGTTGGAGAATGAGGGATACCAAACTTGTGTGATACACCCCACAACTGCAGGAACTGCCGCACCTTGCGAGGTGTAAGCAGGATCACCGTCAGTCTTCACAGAAAAATATATGCCTAGAACAGCAAAGGCCTGCCTCCAGTGGGCAATGACATCACGGGTCTTTTCTCCAGTGTGAGCCGAAACCCACATCGCAGAGGAGAAGGTGTCGACAGTGACATGCACATTCTTGAGCCGGCCAAACTCGGCAATTTGAGTGACATCAGTCTGTCAAATCTCCAAGGCCCTAAGACCTCTGGGGTTTAGCCCTGCTGGCAAAGGCGCAGCAAGCGCGTGACAGTCGTCACACAACTCGACAATGTCATGGGCCTCAGCTGGCATCAACTGAAACTGCTTCTGCAAGGTATGTGTGTTCTGATGGAAAAACCCATGCGATGCCTTGGCCTGTGTGAGTGTATCAGGCTGAGGTGCTGTCCACGATGGGTTAGCCAACTTGTCAGCCCTTGCGTTACCTTCCGCTACAAACCCTGGCAAATTGGTATGACTCCTTACATGCAGAATGTAGTATGAATGAACTCGGGCCTGAATGGCATACCACAGGGTCTTCAGCAAATGGAACAAAGCAGCATTGCTGACCTCCTTCAAAACTGAATGACCCAAATGCTGTGCCATGTCAGCCACATAGGCGGAATCTGTGACCAAATTGAAAGGTTCCTGGGAAAATCTTTGAAATGCCATGACAGCAGCCCTCAATTCAACCAATTGGGCTGATCCATCCTCATGACCTTCCAGAAGCTGCCACTCAGATCCATCTCTCCAAGTAACAATGGCCTTGCCTGTCCTTCCCAAACTGTCAGTAAAGATGGTGGGTCCTTGGACAGGTTCCTGACTAATTTTGGGCCGCAAAAAAATTTCAGTGAGTTTTGCCACATGCAATACCTTGTGGTTGGGCAGAAGATAAGCGATCTGTCCAGAAAAGTTTTCCAGAGCACTTTGCAGAGAAATACTGTTTGCAAATCTCCAGTCAAAGTCCTCCAGCTGTACCGGGAGTACGATCTTTGCGGGATCCGCACTCATTAATTGTAAACACTGTTGTCGGCATTTGATTATCAAATGAGCAATCAGCTCAAACAAGGCAGTTGCCGTCTTCTGCGGCTGATGGGGCAGGAAGACCCATTTAAAAGCATGCAAGAAATCGGACCATTTTTCATTCCATTGGCCAATGATGCCTGTGGGATGGAAATCTGGAGTGGTAATGAAGACAGTGACATCAACGGAGGGATCAATGCAATAGACTTGGCAAGTAGAAAGAGCTCGCTGAACCTCGTCCAGCACCTGATGTGCCTCAGGGGTCTGTTGGGGAGGATGAAGCCAAAAAGCCCTATAAATATGACTGCTTAGATTCTGAGAATGTGAAACCTGTGAGATAGAATTGAAAGCAAGTTTTGATGTTTGAGCGTTACTGGATGTTTGGGAAAACAGTTATGTGACCAGCTGAAGGTCACCTGCAGCTAGACCCAGAGGTCAAATGGGATGTTCTGTCTCACCCCCAATGTATGGTTCATCCCACACCTGTACCCCTCCCATGAAGGATCAGGTATCTGTAACCCCATTGGCCCAAGTCCTGTTCCAGCCCACCTTGAAGCCCCCTGATAAGGGGGCTGCAACAATGGGTTGGTCTCTTACCCCTCTCCCTCTCTTTGCCTGGCACCCTTCCCCGAGGACTTTCCTCTCTTGGAATTTCCTCTCCCTTCCCCCACCTCCCTAGGCCTTGCCACAAGCTGCAGTCTGGCAGCTCAGAGCAAGGCCTCCCCATCCTTTACAATAAACCTCATCTTCTAAAACCCAACTTCAGAGATCTCTCGTCTACATTCATCCACACCATCCTGGAGTCAGCAGCGAAGCAATTTCTACAGGGGTCAATGTGTGAGGCAACTTCAAATCAGTCTCCCTTTAACAAATCAAACAAAGGAGACAGTTGTGTCGTGGTCAGTCCCAGATACGGACGTAACCAATTGATGACACCCACCAATTTCTGGGCATCATTCAGTGTCTTCACCAAATGTACAAATTGCACCTCTTGGTGTTGGACCGTTCGTTCCAAAATTTTGACTCCCAAATATTTTCAAGGAGGTTGTTGTTGAACCTTTTCTGGAGCCACCTGCAGCCCATGAGAATGCAAAGCATTGATCAACTGAGGCTGTACCCTCAGCAATTCATCTTGGGTGGACGCAGTCACCAATATGTCATCCATATAGTGATAAAATCGAGCATCAGGAAACTGCTTGCAAACTCCAGACAAGGCTTGGGCCACATACCATTGGCAAATGGCTGGTGAATTGCGACAACCCTGAGGTAAAACTCTCCACTGATATCGCTGTGTGGGCTCAGCATTGTTGATAGCTGGCACTGAGAAGGCAAATTTCGGTCTGTCATTGGGATGCAAAGGAATTGTAAAGAAACAGTACTTCAGATCCACAATGAAGACTGGCCATTCTGCGGCAAGCATGGTGGGCGACGGCATACCAGCCTGCAAAGTTCCCATGCTTTCCATCACGGCATTAACTTTCCGGAGGTCTTGTAACAACCTCCATTTTCCAGATTTCTTTTTGATGCAGAAGACAGGAATGTTCCAGGG
This sequence comes from Delichon dasypus, assembly GCA_037837765.1. Classification (NCBI taxonomy): domain Eukaryota; kingdom Metazoa; phylum Chordata; class Aves; order Passeriformes; family Hirundinidae; genus Delichon; species Delichon dasypus. The sequence continues at coordinate 5,341,063 of JBBAXF010000012.1, read as the reverse complement.
ACTGGTAGAAGACTCCGGATGGCCCTGGTCCAACTGCTCCTGAACTAAATCACGGAGGGCTACTAGTTTATTTTGAGGAAGGGGCCACTGATTCTCCCAAACAGGTTTGTCCACCAGCCACCATATAGGAGGCGTGGGACACTCTGCACCTTTCATTGCACTGACCCTCATCAAAAGTCCGTCCCGATGCGCACTCCCCACGCAGCCAGAACATCCCTCCCCCAGAGACTGACATGAGTTTTGGTTGTGACATGAGGCCAAACCGCGGCCGTCTGTCCTTCTGGGTTTGTAATCATCACAGGCCTCTGGCTTACGTAGCATTACGCTGTTCCTGCCAACCCCACGACAGACATCTGCACTGAATCCAATGGCCACTACGGGGGCCAAGCGGCAAGGGAGAGAATCATGATGTCTGCACCCGTGTCGAGGAGCCCGCGGAGGCAGATCTCTGATGGTGTCGCACCAGGGATGGACAGGGTGCACACTTTCTCAGGACGGTCTTTGGTCAGGACAGCAGTCCAATGAACCTGAGGCAGTCCAATGGATCCGAAGCCGCCGTTTCCTCGCAACTGGTTCTCTGCTCTGTGAACAGAAGACTTAAAAGGCACAAGTTGAGCAATTCTGATATTTTCAGGGATAGTGACAGAGGGATGGGTGTCAAAACCATGGCATAAATTTGTCCTGTAAAGTCTGCATCAATGAGTGCTAGATGCACCATGATACCCTGGGCGGTGGCACTAGACCTTCCCATGAGGAAAGCACTCATGCCTCCACCCACAGGACCAAAGGCAGCCAGGAGAACTTTGTGCACTCCACAAGAGTCTAAGACGACTGTTGCTGCTGTGCAGACATCGAGACCTGCTGAGCCACAGGTGCTGGCTGTAAGCTGGCCAAGCAGACCTCCATCGGCTCCGGGCCCTGGAAAGAGTTTTGTGTCTGAGCACATCTTCCCTTCGCACTTCACTTCCCATTTCCCAAGCTCAACAAAGGCTGACCATTAGCATGAACTGTCGCCTTACAGGCATTCGAGGTATGATTCGGTCCTCCACACTGACTGCAGAAACGGATGACAGTTGTCCCCTTCTGTACTTTCTTTCCCTGTTTCTTGCTGGCCTGAGCATTCCTCTGCTTTCGCTGTCTGCCCTGCGGCCCTGTCCAGGCCGGCTGTGGAGCAGTAGCCACGGCAGCCACCTTATAACCTGTGGCGCCTACCATTGCACAGGCCTGTGCCATTTGCGATACAGAAGGATCACCAGGAAGGGCCTCAATGATCCTCCTCCACTTGACATTACAGTTAGGTCTTGCAGGGTGTTTGAGCAAAAGCTACCTTGCATTCAGATCTTCCACCTGCCTCTCAACAGAGGCAGTCAACCTCTCTTCAAATAGCAGAAAGAGTTCATGTGTTCCCTGGACAGCAGCCACAAAGGAATCCTTTGGAGCAGCCATTTCTATGGTTTGAACCAATGCTGCCATGCCCATTCTGTGGCACTGGTCGAGCACCAGAGGGTCAAGGGCAAGCTGCCTTTGAAGATCAGCAAAATTACCCACACCCAGCAGCACACCAGTTCCTATCACACATCTGGGATCCTGCTGACCTAATAAGCATTCTGTGCTACAACTCTGCCTGCCAACTGAGTCCATTTGCATTCAAAAGTGTCATATTCGACAGGCCGAAAAAAAACAAGAGCCAAACGCTGGATATCATAGGGTGGCAATGCATCAGCATCAAGAGATCGAAGCACCTGCATGACTTCAGCAGACCCCAGCCCATATTTTCCAACCTTATCCCAGAGCTCACTCATGCCTTTCCACGATAAAGGTTGATGGGTCCTGTTGCTGTGTTCTGTCTCCGCACCGGGCAGACGCCGGCCTCTGGCTAGCTCAGATGCGCACAGCGATCAGGATGTTCCCAGTTCGGATAGGCACACAGGTTATCTTTACCTGCTTGTCACCGAGACACACAAAGCAGCCACACGCAGACAAGAGGTTTTGCAGAGCAGAGGTTTCTCTGTCCAGCTCAAAAGCTGAATCCAGGTGGAGAGAGAGCCTCTTTGTTTTATTTTTTACTTTTTATACATTTGTGGGTCTAGCAGAAGATTGGCTTTTAGAGTTTTCACCTCTCAAGCCAACTGGCCAGACCAGCCGTCAGTTACAATTGTTTTCAGGTTAGAAATATGCAAACAAAGGACAGAGAATGAAAAACAAAGGATTTGTTTATGTTACATCTGTGGGAAAAGGTAGAAAACTGCTCTTAATATTGTACAATAACTAAAAAGATCTGACTCCATTTAAGAAAATCAAAAGGCTATAAAAAACTCAGAAAAACCAGGGTAACACCTGCTGGCTCAGCTTCTCAGCAGCAGCTGGACTAAGTAGTGTCGTGACAGCAACGGCAGTAGAAAAGGATGGCTCTCAGCTTAGCAGGTTAAAAGATGTTTATTCAGGCCGAGCTGTGGGAGTACCACAGCTGGTCCAAACCGCAGGCCAGAGAGGCCAAAGAGCAAGAGAGAGTTTGAATCTCCCTCCTCCACCTTATAAGCAGGGGAGGGATCAAGGGAGGTTACAACAAGACAACAAATCACGGGATTCAGGGGGTAACAAGGGGGTGTCCCCCTCCAAGCCTCTGACCAACCACCTCCAGAGGAAAAGAATTCCCCCCGGGGGACCTATCACCTGAAGCCCTCTCCGTATGATTTCGCAATCTTGGGAGGGGTCCCGAAGTGATAGACAGGCTGCCCCAGAGCGAGGAGGGACAGAGGGGATGGTCCAGGTCAGGTGAGGGGTGGGAGGACTGACACACAACACCTTATTATACAGAAAACACAAAAGGGGATGGACTGTTACAAAACTGGGGATACAGTGAACTGAACCATAACATAAAACTTCTTATAAAAACCTAATAAAACAATTCTCGCACCGCCACAGATGGGTGTTATGATTTGCTCCCCAAAGTACAGGGAAAGCCTGATGTCCTGGGGAGGCTACTGCATCTGCTAAATCCTGTCCCATGGACTCCACAGGAGCAGGGCCAGATGCCTGTCTGGGGGGTACTTCACCATCACCTGATATCACAGTGGTCTCTACAGCAGCAGCAAGGCTAGAGAATTCATCTCTACCCTCCAGGGGGCGATGTGCCAAGTCACAATCACCATCTCCTCGACATTGTCTTTTACATCATCCCAAAATTGTATGTGGTCTCTCGGACGTACAGTCACCTGACACAGGGGCAGAGTCCACAGGCCAGCTGAGGAAGACCCACCAGCCTGGGACACCCTGCTTCGGGAAGACACTGGCCTCATAACGGCCATGTCTCTGCCTGTGCCAAAGGTGAACACCACAGGGCTTGCGCTTGCCGGTGCCGCCCTCCTCGGACGGGCATGCAACTCCGACGTGGGGTGGAGCGGGTCGGGCTCGGGGCCTCCCTCCCCAAGGATTAGGAGGGAGCGGGATGCAGGGAGAGGCGTGGCCTGCAAAGCCGCGGCTCTGTCTTTTGCCAGTGCTGAATGTTCGGGCAATGGGAGGAGGAGGGGGGGGGGGGGGGGGGGTGTCATGAAGGAGTGGAGGAAGCCTCGGGGGTGGTGGCAGGACGCAGCGCAGAGGGGGGCACGGCCAGCGGAGCTGCAGCACCGCCCTGCACTGCCGTCAAAGGCTTCACCACTGGCGAGACGGGCCACACAGGCAGCCTGGGGCAGGGGGGGGAGGAGAAGCCACGGGAGGGGCAGGGCTCAGGTTCACGCTGGCCGAGTCTGGGCCGGTGCCTGCACTGCGAGCAGCACAACCCACCACGCCTGGCTGGGCCGGGACAGGGAGGGGAGCAGACGGGACCACCCCCAACAGAGTCCCGCCTGTGGCACAGAAACCCATAGTGGGTGCGACCTGCTCCAGACGGAGTGAGACGGGCGTCCCACCCACTGGGACTGGGTCCGACAGGTCAATCAAAATGCCGGTTTTCTCCTCCGGAGCTGCAAGGCAGTATTTCGTGGCAACGCCACAGCTCAGACATTGCACCGTCACCGAATCCACGTCCAGCAGAGCCGCGGGCAGCGCCCGCAATCCCCCGCCTCTCCCCAGCTCCAGGAAGGCAAAGGGAGAGAGCAGCTGCCCACCGCTGTCCCGCCTCACGGGCTTGGGGAGGGGCGGAGTCTGCCCAGCCGTTTCCACGGGACCGTCAGAGACCCGCAGGGCCCTGCCCATATGCCAGTCGGCCAAGACCAGCTTGCTGGGGGCCACATCCACCCCCGGGGAACCGATCCTGTGACCAGGGACGAGAACCCTCCCCGTCGCAGTGGCCTGGGGGGGAAGGGAGAGCTCCGTCTCAGCTTCCAATAGAGGCTGTTCCTCCCCCTCAGCTTCACTGTCCAAGCCAGACAAATTCTCTGTTGTGTTAGAAGATCCACAACGTGCTATTAGAGAATAGCAGCGCTTCCAAAATAGCATCAATTTGGCCACGTCTACATTGAATCCTGCAGACAAAGTCAGGATCATATATTCACCCAATTCGCTCCAACTCTCTGTAGAGAATGCTTTTGCAGGGCTAACGAAAAAACCTTGATCCTTTCCATACAGATATAATCTCTGAAATTCATCCTCAGTAACAAAAGCTTGCTTCCTCTGCAGCAAATTTAGCCAAAATTCAAAAACCACCATATCTCCTGCTGAATACGCAGAAACTACCATCTTTGCAATTGTACAGGGTTGCGGGGGGGGGGAGGGGGGGGGGGAGGGGGACGGACCCTCACAGGGGGCTTACCGTACCTGCACAAAACACAGACTGCAGTTCCACACATGGGGTCACCAGATGTCGCTAGAGGATACAAAGAGATACTCACAGAATCTCGACTCCAAGAAGATGAAGCCTGAAGAAATTTATTTTTTACAAAGACCTCGCTTATATAGATTTTGAAGAATGACTAGGGATTGGAGAGCAAAGTTACCACCTCTCCATCCCACTGGCCAGGCTAGAAGTCAGTCAGTTGACTCTCATCAGAGAGGAATGTGGAAAACACGATTGTTTATAGTACAAACGGTGAGAACTCAGCTACAGAGATGTAACCATCTCACAAAAGCTCACATAATACGGCAACACTGGTGCTCGTCATTAGTCCAACTCTTGGGGACATGGGCATCTACATGACGGACTTTCACAGGTAGCTTCTCTACCCGACTGGTAATGTCCTTCCACTCATCTGCAGCCCAGATGGATTTTCCCCTATGCTGCCAGTTGGCCTTTTTCCACCTTTCCAGCCAACCCCACAAAGCATTGGCTACCATCCACGGATCAGTGTAGAGGTAGAGCTTTGGTCACTTCTCTCTTTCAGCAATGTCCAGGGCCAGTTGAACAGATTTGAGTACAGCAAGTTGACTCAATCCACCTTCTCCTTCAGTGGCTTGTGCAACCTGTCGTGTGGGGCTCCATACAGCTGCTTTCCACTTCCGGTTCATCCCTACGATGTGGCAGGAACCGTCAGTGAAAAGAGCGTAGTGTGTTTCTTCGGCTGGCAGTTGGTTAAATGGTGGAGCTTCTTCAGCACGTGTCACTTGTTCCTGCTCCTCTTCATCCATGAGACCAAACTTTCCACCTTCTGGCCAGTTTGTAATTATTTCCAAAATCCCAGGGCGATTCGAGTTTCCAATGCGGGCGTGCTGAGTGATGAGGGCAATCCATTTGCTCCAAGTGGCCTCGGTGGCATGATGGGTAGAGGGAAACTTTCCTTTAAACATCCACCCCAGCACTGGTAGTCGGGGTGCCAGCAGGAGTTGTGCTTCTGTGACAATCACCTCCAAAGCGGCTCAAACACCTTCATAGGTGGCCAAGATTTCCTTCTCTGTTGGAGTGGAGTTGGATTCGGACCCTCAGTAGCTTCAGCTCCAGAATCCCAGTGGTTGGCCCCGAGTCTCCCCAGGCACTTTCTGCCAAAGGCTTCAGGACAGATCATAGTTCCCAGCTGCAGAGTAGAGCACATTCTTCACCTCTGGTCCTGTCCTGACTGGGCCAAAGGCTACTGCATGAGTGATCTCCTGCTTGATCTGGGCAAAGGCTTGTTGTTGTTCAGGGCCTCAGTGGAAATCATTCTTCTTGCGGGTAACCAGGTAGAGAGGGCTCACAATCTGGCTGTACTCAGGAATGTGCATTCTCCAGAAACTTATGGTGCTAGGAAAGCTTGTGTTTCCTTCTTGATGGTTGATGGAAATATTGCGGTGATCTTATTGGTGACCTCAGTGGGAATCTGACACCATCCATCTTGCCACTTTATTCCCAGGAACTGGATCTCTCGGGCAGGTCCCTTAACTTTGCTCTTCTTGATAGCAAAACTGGCTCCCAGGAGAATCTGGATGATCTTCTCTCCTTTCTCAAACACTTCCATTGCCGTGTTCCCCCACACAATGATGTCATCAATGCACTGTAGATCTTCCAGAGCCTCACCCTTTTCCAGTGCAGCCTGGTTCAGTCCATGGCAGATGGTGGGGCTGTGTTTCCACCCCTGGGGCAATCGGTTCCAGGTGTACTGCACTCCTCTCCATGTGAAGGCAAACTGAGGCCTGCATTCTACTGACAGAGGAATGGAGAAAAATATGTTAGCAATGTCAATAGTGACGTACCACTTTGCTGCCTTGGACTCCAGCTCGTACTGGAGTTCCAGCATGTCCAGCACAGCAGCGCTCAGTGCTGGACTCACTTCATTTAAAGCACGGTAGTCCACAGTCAGTCTCCATTCTCCCCCAGACTTTTGCACAGGCCATATGGGGCTGCTGAAGGGTGAGTGGGTTTTGCTGACCACCCCTTGGGTCTCCAGCTCATGGATCACTTTGTGGATGGGAATCACGGCATCTCGATTTGTCCGATACTGTCAGCGTTGCACCATTGAGGTGACAACTGGTACTTGTTCCTCTTCTGCCTTCAGGAGTCCTACTGCAGATGGGTTCTCCGACAGTCCAGGCAAGGTATTCAATTTCTTATTGCCCTCTGCCTTCACAGCAGCTATTCCAAAAGCCCACCTGAGTCCCTTGGCATCTTTGTAATAGCCGTTCCGGAGGAACTCTATGCCCAGAATACACGGGGCCTCTGGGCCGGTCACAATCAGATGTTTTTGCCACTCCTTCCTGGTCAGGCTCACCTCAGCTTACAACAGTGTCAATTGCTGTGATCCCCCTGTCACCCGGGCAATGGAAATAGGTTCTGTCCTCATATATCCCGATGGCATCAGGGTACTCTGCGCACCAGTATCAACCAAAGCTTCATATTTCTGTGGCTCTGATGTGCCAGGCCATCGGATCCACACCGTCCAAAAGACTCAGTTTTCCCGTGCCTCTTCCTGGCTAGAGGCAGGGCCCCTCTAGCACTGGTTATTATTCCTTTCCTGGGCATACATTGTAGAGGATCCTTCACAGGGATCTGACATACCATCCTCACTTCTATAATACCTGACTGCTTGGTCATGGGTTGCTTAAGCTACCTTTATCTTAGTGGGACCCCCTCGGTTAGTGTTTCTCTCCTTGAGCTCATATACCTGTGCTGCCAGGACAGAAGTGGGTTTCCCATCCCACCTTCCCATGTCTTCCCCATGGTCACACAGAAAGAACCACAGGTCAGCTCGTGGGGTGTTCCCTCTCTCTCTAGCTGGGGGACATTGGACTCTGACTCTGGGGCCTGTAACTTGCACCAGTGCCATATGGGAACTGTTTCTCCTCATCTCCTCCCTCATTTCCTCTTTGAGTTCTTTAACTATGGCAGAGACATGAGTCTGCATTGGGCCACTGATCATTCTCTCAATTTCTGAGTTTGTTGGCTACAGAACCCACTGTCTCTCGGTTGTCTTTGGCATTAATTGTTGCAATGAATGTGGCATATTGAGATGGTCCTAGAGTTGTCAGATTCCACAACATTTGCCCTGTGCATCTAAACTTGTCAGTCATTATCATGCTGACCGCTCCTCCCAAAAAGTACCTCCAATACAGCCACTTCCCTCACATGTTGGATCCCTTCCTAAAGGGTCTTCCAGTGCATTCTATGGTGGTGCTTCTGCATTCGTTCTTTGTGGACAAACCTCTGTTGCTGTGTATTATTTGGGTTTATATTCTATTTCATTTTTATATTGGGTTTTGTAATGATTCTTCTGTACTCCCCTGTTCCCCTGGAAAATGTATCATCCTGAGGTTTGTCCCTGCTCCTTTTCCCTGCCCATTCTTCCACATTGGAATGCAACCCAACTCTGTTCCACTCCCACCTTATCCCTGATTGGGTAGTGGCTTGTCCCCACCTCTAGCCCCTTCCCCCTGGATAAAAGCCAGGAAGAGCACGTGGAATGCCTCTTGGCTGGGGGACACTGACTGGGCTCCTGACCCTGCGGGGAAAGGACTACAGGAGAAAGACTGAATAAAGCTCTGATTCCCCCTGGATCAAGTGCAGAGACCCTTCCTTTTGCCATCAATGGATGCCTGTTTGCTCTAAAGGAAAAGGTTCACAGCCACTCTGGGATCTTTAGGGCCCTGAGAAAAAATCCTTCCAACTTTGGTTTGTCTCTCAAGCTAGCCAAGGCAAAAATGGAGCCGGGGGGCTCTGAGAGAGAGACAGACCACAAACCTCTCCCTTACACTCATTAAAAGCCGCTCCCAGAGAGAAAGGGGCCCTGGCTCCCTTACGAATACCTGATTCACACCTAAGTCCTGGGTCAAGGGTCCCAAATTCCTTGCCTCACCACTATCTAGTTGCACACCCATACCCATAAGGTCCCAGATCCAAAGTAACCAGGCTGTATAAGCTTCACGTCCCCGTCATACAATATCCTTTTGCAGATTACGCAGACTTTCATATGACAGGGACTCGGTGATGGTCTCAATCTGTGGCTCCCCTGTGGGTTGTGAGGGCTGTCCTTTCTTGTCCTTATTACCTGGGTTTGCCGATTTCACCTTATACTTCTTTGTTTCCACGGGGGCAACTGCTGCTGGCTGTGGCTGCCCCTGTGGTTCAGCCGGAACCTGGATGGTTGTAACGTCTGTGGGTTCTGTTGCTGCACTATCAGACTCTCCTTTGTCAGGGCAGGGGAAGGCTTTCCCACCAGCTGGGGCTAATGAGGCTACTACAGGGGAAAGGTACTCCCTCAGCATCTGGCCCATCTCACGCATCTCCTTCACCCAATCTGGGTGGTTTATTTCTGAGGCAGGCTGTGGGGCAGGGTCAGGCTGTGGGGCAGTATCCTTATTCCCTAGGGTAGATATCAGGGTGGTTATCCAGGTAAATCTCCCCTTATCTCTAAATGCTAAACAGAATAGGCATACCAGCAACACCAGCCACTGTATGATATCATTAGCATTCAAGATTTGAACCCTTAAAAAACTGGTGGGGTAGACCCAAAGAGCTGGGTGAAGGGTTGGGAAAAAATTTCGCCTGGTGTCATTTCCTCACAGTAGGTACTGTTGTTAAAGTAACCCCAAAACACACACAGTTAGTGTATGATAGCCCTGAATCCATGTGCCTGCCTTCCAGAGGAAGTTAAAAATCCACAAATTCCTCACCTTGTTAACCCATATAGGAAACTGGATAACAGCCACAATAGCCTTAGTTACAGGGCCCATGTTTAGGTAAGGGCCTGCAAATGGGAGAAATACAGTCACCACCACATGCCACCCGAACCAGGGTAAGCCAGACCACATGGTATCAAGTACACAACAATGTAGGCACTTAAGAACTGTTATCCCTTTTTCTCTCAATGCCCTCGTGCCCCACGACTGGGCTCTAAATTCTGTCTTGGTTTTGAAAGAGAGTTGTCTGCCAAGGAAAACTAGAGCCTCCCTTGGAATGGATAATGTAACCCCCCTTCCCTCCAAATTATTATAATTTTGCAATTAGGGGCTTTCAGGCAAAGATATGGGAATAGGAGTAACAGTTCTTTACTAGGAATAGTAAAAAAAGAGGAAAATGCAAATGTAGTAGCACAAAAAAACAAGCAAACAAAAATCCTGGAAAAATCCCTGACAGAGTCAGGGATACGACCTGGCACCTTGGTGGTCAGGGTGTTGGAAGCAGTCCAAATAAGATCTCCTGGAGTAACAGAGGTGGTTCAGTGGAGTAGAGATGGTCCTGTAGAAAGTCCAGTGGTGACAAGATGGGTCTGGTCTTCCTCTGGGAATCCAGTGGAAAAACCAGTTACCTTGTGTCCTTCAGTCCCAGTTTTTATCTAGCTAGGAACAGCTGGCTCCTCCCCCACTGGGTGGAGCATCTAACAATGAGATGATGTAATGTGTCATGTCATTGGTGGGCCCTAATGGCCCATTATCAGAAGATGTCCCTCTGGAGGGTGGAGGGGTGGTGAAAGAGATAAGAAACAGTGCCCCACCTGGTTTTAATGGCTGGGCCATTATCAGAGGGCATCTGCCCCCCTCCCCCCTGGAAGGGTGAGAGAAGGCTAAAACATCTCCCAAAAAAACAGCTTTCAACAGATGAAATAGAATACACATTTTTAGGTTACATAATCCAATACACCATGACACAGTTTTATGCAAACATGAGTCAGATAATTATATGTTGTAATTGTGATGTTGTGTGGAAGGACTTTTAAAATGTAACCCTAGGCTAGACAACAGTGAGTTTGTGGTGTGTTATAAATGCATATTATAAAGTTTGCTTTTTGCAAATATTGAAATGAATGCTATATGTATAGTGTGGAAAGGTTTTACTGTATTAATCTAGTTTCTTTTGGTTTTTGCTATTAACAGGGCTTAAAATGGTAGTGTGATATATATATATATATTGTTGTTGTTATAATATAATATTAAAATGGAAACTATGTGATGTCAGATGCTTTTTGTAGCTAACCCGGAAGAATAGGAAAGATAATCAGGAAATTCCCCACATTCTTGGATTAGCTAGATGAAGATAATGGGGACAGACCCCCCCCCCCCCCAAGCCTCGAAAGAAAGTATTTATTGATCCTCTGTTATCAGAGAATGGAATGTGAGACAACTAAGATGCACCACCAAGAAATTTATCTAAAAGGAGTAATAAAATGCTAAATTAGTGAAATGGGGACAGGTTGGGGGAGTTGAAACTAGGAGGGCATCTGAACTCAAAGGAATGTTTGAATAATGTATTAGGGTCTTTTGAATATGTAACATGCTGAGCCTTTTAAAGAAGTGTTCTGAAAGGGTAGGGTGTGCTCTTGGCTGAATGCCATGTCACCCGGCCGAGATCCTTTGCTTTCTCTTTTCCTAATTGTGTTATTTTTTTAAATTAAACTATTTTTAAAAACATTTACCATGAAACTGAACCTCATTTTCCACATGGAGGAATGATCCCTCTCACTCCATGCATTGAATAAACAAATACCTGCTCTATAGCCATCTGACTTTAGTGTTGAGGGGGGGTGAAACATGACTTTAAAGAGTTAAGATTTTAGCTAAGGGTTAGAAGCAATTTATATTGATCAAGATATAAGTTAGATTAGTAAATGGTAGGTTAATGATTATTAGATGCCTAAGCTAGAGCTAACCGTTATATTATGAGCTTGTTTATAGAAGAAAGTGGAGTAAGTGAACTGTCATAAGAACAGATCGAAACCACTAACAGTGGCCAGCACCTGGACTTCGTATCAATGAATCACAAAGCAGGGGACCTTGGATTGTGCCAGAGGGTCACAGAGACTTGATGAAGATTCTCCTGACTTCAACCTTTGAGACCACTGACCCAATTCGAGACCACCGACCCAATTCAAGAGAAGAATTGCGCACGCGTGATGGACTAATAGCTTCATTTTAATACAGAGTGGGGATGGGAGGTGCTAGGGTTATGCATGTGTATTGCATGTAAGATCTTGGAAAATAAATAGGGAGCGAAGAGCCTTGCTTGGGGCAGCCATGCCTTTCAGAGATGACTCCTGTGCCGCCCACCGGTGAATAAGCATTCCACTTTCTACCTTTAATTATTCAGAGGGTCTTTTTCCGTGACTATATCGGTTTTCAATGACTCGGGGGGGGGGGGGGGGTTGCCTACTTTTGGGCATCAATGAATTTAAACAATTCCATCTGTATGTAAACAAAAGGTCAGTTATAGTAGGAACTTAGGCAATAGTCCGATTCACTTCCTCATTTCCCCTATACCGGTAGAAAGAGATTTTAGTGAGAACTTCCTTCTGAATCATCATTAATTGGAATCAATGGTTTGGTTTGATTTTATTTGTCATTCAGTTTGAAGTGGCAAAGGGTTTCTAGCTAGCCAGTATCTTGGCCAGTTTGTCCTTCAGTCTCTTTTATGTTTTGCTTGCACAGTGTAGGAATGCATTTCCACACCCGAGCGGGTGTCCTCTATACAAGGGAAAGAGTTTCAGCTTACCTTGGAAGATTTAAAGAAGTTAAACTGTATCTTTCCATAGCTGTCTCATTGTAATTGGCTCAGTGCCAGCACAAGGCCACTAGTTGGGCTTTAACAATGTTTCTCAAAACCTGTAGCTGTTTCTACTGGCAGTTTGCCAATAGAACCCTCCTAGGTCGTTCAGTACTTATGGTGTTTCTTTATAAGACCAGATGACCGCTGATGGCAAAAGGAAAGAGCCTGCTCTCTCACCGGGGGAATATTGGCTTTATTCTGGAGTCCTGCCCTGCCAGCTGGAACTCTTTCCCGGTGGCTCGCCGGTGCCGGAGAGAGCAAGCCCGGTCATCCCCGGGGCTTTTTCCCCGGGGGGGACGGGCTCAGAGGTGGGACAAGCCACTACCCAATCAGGGATAAGGTGGGAGTGGAACAGAGTTGGGTTACATTCCAGTGTGGGGGATGGGCGCAGCCGAGCAGGGACAAACCATGTGATACAGTTAAAGGGGAACAGGGAAAAAACATTACAAATCTGATGAAACACAATATAAACCAAATTAATGCATTACAACAAGTACTTAAGGACGAGCACTGTGCTTGGAGCTTTTTAGGGTGTTTTTAGCAAGGTGTCAGAGAAACCTCTGACACCTATGCTCCACTTTTCCTTTTATTTTTGTATTGTTGGTTACTTTGCTTTTATTAAAATGTATTGCTTTACAAAACACCTCTAAAGAGCCATCTCACTATTATTAAGCCATTCTGAGAAGTGCTGGACACCCTCAGAGACTTGATAAATTTTCACGTAGCTTATTCCATTCTGGCCACGTGTAAGATTTTATCAGCTCAGCCCCTGTATTGAGCTTCTTCCTCCTAGACTCATGAGTCTTCCCCATCTTTTCTATAACGCCTTTTCACTTGTCCAGATGGCACCTTCCTGCCTATTCCTTAGCAGGGACTCACCCCTACAAAACTCTTGCCCACTGGAGCTACCTCATGCATTTCATAGAGACATTCTAAGGAAGGTTTGTTATCAGGGACCCATGTCAGGCTGCACCCTACACCCCTCCTATTTTTACCACTTGTTGGGGTTAGGATTTTTCCTTTTGTTTCATTCTCTCATGGAATTTTGTTCCATTTGTTCCTAAGAGACAATAATGACCGGTACTTAAGAGACACAAAAGATGTAGCTGACAGGGAGGGGGAGGAGTGCAGCTGGCTGCACAATCATAGTTGAGGGGCATTCTCTTGGGAAGGGCTGGGATACTGGGAGATTTTAGGCTAGGGGGAGGGGTTAGGTACAGCTCCTAGCTCTCTCTCCCTCTTAGCACCGGAGGGGAGACAGGTTGCAGCCGCTGTGGAAAGAGTTCTCTGCCACCACTGCAGGGCTCCATCTCCTGCTGTCTTCTACTGGGAGTGAATCTCTGCCTGTAAGAGCAGCTGTTGGACTGGTAAGACATTAAATGTGAAGAATTAGGGATTTTAGGAAAATTAAGATAATAGTTGTTGAATTAGTTGAAGTAGGTAGATAAGCTTTGCTTGCAGTTAACAGAAGCCGGATCTTAGATAAGCTATCCCAGATTTAGTAACTCATTGCTTGTCAGCTTTATGTTTATGTAGCTGTGCTTGTTACAAAAACCAAAATACGGTAAATAAGATATAACTGCAGACTTCCTGCTTAAAGAACCCATTCAACACATGAAACTATAAGTTCTGCCAAGGATTCATTAATCACTGTGAAAAGTGCATATTATATGGCTCTATGCAAGATAATTACTATATGCATTGTTATATGTGTATATGATAATTCGTGCAAATAAAATTGTCATATATATTTTTATGTACTGTTAAAATATACTCTTATAAGCTTTAAAACTCACAAGCCAGAGACTGCAACATAATGTCAAAACCACCTGGACAAAGGAGGAAGGACTTCATTTATAATAAAATAAGTGTGGCCAGCTTGGAGTTGGACCATCCATCAAGGTGATCCGAGGAATGCCAGGCGATGAATATGTGATAAATATCCGGAGATTGAGTTAACCAGGGCCATCAGAGAGATACATCTCAATGCCGGATTCCGGGAACACGATTATGGGTGTTCATCGCTTTCCAAACATGTTTTGTTCAACTTGCCACAGAGAAAGAACTCATGAATACGTGTAGTCCGAAACAGAAGAAAGGGGACTCAGCCTCAGGCAAAAAAAAAACGTATAAAAATTGCTCAGACAGGACAGTCGGTGTGAAACACAGGGGACCCTCTGCTGCAGTGGGCAAACCTGTGTCTCACCCAGCGCCAACACCCGGGCTCAGCACTGACCTTTTTTTTTTTTTTCTGATAGTGTTTTTTTTGTTGTTGTTGTTCCTCTCTAAAATTCTATTTGGACCTTTTTTTAATAAATTTCCCTCAATTAATAAATTGAAGCATTTTTTCATTTATAACACATATTATGTTGCATTGATTAGTAATGTTGTATTAATATTTTGATAGTGTAGTAAATGTACTTTTGTAGTTAAAATGTAGTTTTTATATACCAACCACAGGAAAACGTAAATCTTTCAGAGAAAAAGAATTTATCACTTCCTTATCAGAAGAGACCAACTTCTGCCTCGGCTCAGCCCTGAAGATGCCATAGAGATTAAAGGAAAAAAGTGACACTAACCAGAGAGAATTCTTTGTTTGAATAGAACTTATGCATCGTGTATGAAATGTATGAATATTCAACAGGCTATTGCTTTTAAGAGATAATCCTTTGTTAACGGGGGTCCTTCTTGGGAGCTTTTTGCTCGGGAAGGCACCCAGATGTCTGTTACTTTGTTTTTATTGTCTCGTATTGTCCTAACCCTAATTGTTCAATTTTTTATTTACTCTAATTCTATTTTTATAACCATTTTATTTTCTATTAAACTTTCCAAATTTTAACACAAGTGATTGGCGTTTCTCACAGGCCCCTAAAAATTTTGCTAGATTGAGGGATGAGAGTGCCCAAGAGCACCCAGGATTGAAACCTGCTGGGTTGAGGGATTAATATCCCAAGAGCACCCAGGGTTCTGCTGGATTGAGGTTATGCCCAAGAGCATCTAGGGTTGGACAACACAGCTGGATTGAGGGGATATCCAAGAGCACCAGGACTGGCCAGTAACACCTAAAATTGTAATAGGTGATTTGAAAGTAAAAGGTACCTTATTGTTGTTTTGTTGTGTGAGAGTGAGTCGCACACAAAATCTGCCTCAGCTTCCCGGGCAGGTGGGACTGTGGCAGGGGGTGTAAATGACCCGCAAACAGGCCATTGTTCCCCCGGGCATGTGGAGGGGGGAGTCATGGTAAGAGTGTAAGTGACACACAAATCAGCCTCATAGGTGGACCGGCACCAGAGGCGGCCAGATTCTGGGCCCTCCCCGGAGGCCCAGCTATACTGGAACCCAGAGGCCAACCCCAAGGCAAGGGGGGCCAGACGGAGCCGCGATTCTCTGGCGACAGGGATTGGCTTCATGTCCTAAGGGTGTGAAAGAATATGTAAAAGTGAAGGAGAAATGAAGTAAGAGTAGATGGATGAGAGCACATGTAATGTTGATTGTTAATTTTAAAATTCACTATATCTCCTTGTAGGGAGGTGTATTGTATTAAATAGTTTTGTGAGAAAGAGGGGATTTTTTTGTGTGTGCATAGATAGAAGTAAGTGGAATTTAGATTGTAAGAAAAAGTGAAAAACAGAGGTGGGGGACGAATAGATAAGGTCTTGAAAAATGGGACAGAAAAACAGCAAGTTGGATACAGGGAAGAAAAAAGGGTGTTAAAAATTACCAACGGAAATACCTCAAGATAGCCCTCTCGGTGTTTTGTTAGCTAACTAGGATAAAAACCCTTGTACAAGAAGAAAGGAAAAGATAAAGATGATACAATTTTGCATGATAGAATGGGCAGAGAAGGAAATAAGATTTGACCATGTTTATTGGCCCAGATATGGCTCTTTTGAGAACTGGATTTGTCAGGCTCTAAATGTATTTTAAATTCAAAGGAACCGTTTAATCCCGAAGAAAGAGAATATGCCACATGTTGGACAGGAGATTTTAGGAGAATAAAAGCCTTTCACGTATCAGAAACCCCCGAGATGAAACAAGAAAAGAAAAAGGGGAAAAAAAAGGGAGGGGAACAAGAAGAAAAGAAGAAAAAGAGTGGGATCCTTTGCAGGTTTTGCCCCCTCCGTTCCCGCTCGCGCTCCCACCGTTCGCGGCCGAGCTCCCTGTCCCGGGTCCCGCTTCAGCCCCGCCTGCCCCGGTTCCCATCCCGAGTGCCGGCTCGCAGCCCGCAGCAGCTGTGCTGGTCCCCGCATACACCCCAGCCCTGGCCCCGCCGGTGAATTTGTCTGCCCCGGCCGCCTGGTCCGTGGCCACCCTAATGGCCGTGCCGGGGGTCCCTCCTGACGTGTGGTCTAAGACCACCGCCCCGACCATGCCGGGGGTCCCGTCGGTCCCAGCTGTCCTATCTCCGATCACTTCCCCCACTGCCCGATCCCCGGCTGCCCTGCCCGTGCCGGCTGCGCTGGGCGCTGCCGCAGCTCCTTTGTCTCTGCCAGGAGCCCCTGACTCAGCCGCCATCAGCCCCATGCAGGCTGCACACGCTCCCCTCTGGTATCCCCCAGAACTGCCCCCTCCTCTGCCGGTCCTGGCAGCAAACTCCGCCTACGCTCTGCCCTTGGAGGACCAAGCCTCGGCGCTGTGCCCTCCCCTCACCGCCCTTCC
Source organism: Delichon dasypus (assembly GCA_037837765.1). NCBI lineage: Eukaryota > Metazoa > Chordata > Aves > Passeriformes > Hirundinidae > Delichon > Delichon dasypus. The sequence continues at coordinate 5,324,025 of JBBAXF010000012.1, read as the reverse complement.
TGCCCTGAGCTCCGTTCCCTCGGTAACCACAGCTACTGCTCAGAGAAATGACTTCTCCCTAGAAATGCCTTATCGAAACACTAGAAGTTCACTTAAAAGACAGCCCTCTTTGGATTCTTTCTCAAAACACGGGAAAAAGACGACAGAGGAGAAAAACCAAAAATGGGATAGAGAAATTAGTCTATTTCCACTAAGAGAAGTCCCAATGGGAGGGAGTGGAACAGGGTTTGTAAATGCCCCTTTGACTTCTTCTGAGGTCAGGAATTTTAAAAAAGAAATCAAAGGAATTTTAGAAGATCCTATAGGCACAGCTGAACAATTAGACCAATTTTTAGGTCCGAATATTTATACTTGGGAAGAGATGCAGTCTATAATGAAAATAATATTTTCTCAGGAAGAAAGGCAGTTAATCAGAGCAGCTGGAATAAAAGTCTGGGAAAAAGAGAACCCACAGGGGCCCCCCGGAGAAGACAAAATGCCAACTGCATCTCCTGAGTAGGGTCAAAATAACGAGGAGGGGAGGAAATACATGAATGAATATCGTAATTTAATAATCAAGGGAATAAAAGAGGCAGCACCCTGAGGGCAAAACACTAAAAAAGCTTTTGAGGCACAGCAAGAAAAAGAAGAATTTACAACTAAATAGTTAGACAGACTTAGGAGAAATATGAAACAATATTCCAGAACAGACCCTGAAACTGATGTGAGAAAAGCTTTGTTAAGGATTAACTTTGTTACTAATGCCTGGCCAAATATTAGAAAAAAATTAGAAAAAATTGAGGATTGGCATAATAAATCATTAGATGACTTATTAAAGGAGGCTCAGAAAGTTTATGTCCGAAGAGATGAAGAGAAAGCTAAACTGAAAGCAAAACTTATGGCAGTCACCATGCGAGAAAACAATTTCCAAAAAAATCAAAAACACACAGGCACTACTTCTAGATATAAAATTAATAGAGACAGGGGAAAGGAAAAGAATAGAATCCCAATACAAACCAAGTCTCAGCAGCATTCCAAGAATGTCTGCTTTTACTGTGGGGGCGAGGGACATTATAGGAAAAATTGTCCTAAGCAGGTAATAGATCTGAAAATCTTCAAAGAGGTGAGCACAGAAGAGGAATAGGGAGGTCAAAGGCTCTATTTTTTAGGGGACAAATAGCATCTAGAGCCTGTGATAACTCTAAAAGTGGGTCACCAAGGAGAAGAATTGGAATTTGTAGTAGATACAGGGGCAGAAAGAACCCGCCTGCTAAATGTACCAAAAGGTTATAGTGTGAGTAAAGATACTGCAAAAGTAACAGGGGCAAAAGGAGAAACTTTTACAGTTCCAGTCATTAAAGATGTAGTAATTGAAGGGGAAACTAAAATTTGGATGGGAGATGTCTTATTGGTCCCAAAGGCAGGTAGCAACTTACTAGGAAGAGACTTACAAGTGAAATTAGGAATAGGGTTTATACCAGAAGATGGGAAAATGACAGCTAAAGTTTTAAAATTAGGCCAAGAGGATGAAGAAAAAATTAACAAGGAAGTTTGGGATGGGGAAGGAAATAGGGGAGGATTAAATATTGACCCTATAATTGTTACAATAGAGAGAGAAGATTGCCCCATACGTGTACGTCAATACCCCATATCTTTAGAGGGATGGGAAGGTTTGAAGCCAGTAATAGAAGGACTAATAAAGGACGGGACATTGTAACCTTGCATGTCTCCCCATAATACCCCTATTCTCCCAGTAAAGAAGCCTGATGGGAGTTATAGACTAGTACAAGATTTAAGGGAGGTTAACAAAATAACTCGGTCTCGTTACCCAGTGGTACCCAATCCCTATACACTTCTAAGTAAAGTTCCACCCCAGCATCAGTGGTTTAGTGTAGTGGATCTTAAAGATGCTTTTTGGGCCTGTCCACTAGCCAAGGAGAGCCGAGATATCTTTGCCTTTGAATGGGAGGATCCAAAAACTAGAAGAAAGCAGCAATTAAGATGGACAAAATTACCGCAGGGGTTCACAGAGTCTCCAAACTTATTTGGGCAAGCTTTAGAGAAAATACTGCAAGCCTTCTCCACTCCTCCTGGAATACAAATTATCCAATATGTGGATAATATTTTACTATCAAGATAAGATGAAGTTGAAGTTAGAGAAGTTACAATAAAACTTTTGAATTTTCTTGGAGAAAAAAGATTAATGGTATCAAAAGGGAAGCTGCAATTTGTAGAACCAGAGGTAAGATATCTTGGACACTTGATAAGTAAGGGTAGTCGAAGGCTAAATCCAGAGAGAATTGCAAGAATTTTATACGTTCCACCTCCCTCTTCAAAGAGGGAAATCAGAAAACTACTCGGATTATTGGGATATTGTAGATTATGGATTGAGGGGTACACACAGGCAGTAAAATTTTTGTATGAAAAGTTGACAGAGGGAGATAATATAAAATGGACCAAGGAAGATGATGATAAATTAGAAAAATTGAAGTTAAAATTAGCCTCAATACCAGCTTTAAGTTTACCCTCACTAGAAAAACCCTTTCATCTGTATGTGAATGCAGAAAAGGGGGTAGCTCATTGAGTTCTAATCCAAGAGTGGGAAGGAGTAAAGAGACCAGTATCTTATTTATCAAACATGTTGGACCCAGTGAGCCACGGCTGGCCAGTATGTATTCAAGCTATAGCCGCTACTGCAATCCTGGTAGAAGAAAGTCGTAAGCTTACTTTTAGAGGTAAACTAATTGTGTGCACACCTCATGCGGTTCGAAATGTGTTAAATCAGAAAGCTGAAAAATGGTTGACAGACTCTAGAATGTTAAAATATGAAGCAATTTTGATAGATAGTGAAGATCTGACATTAGAAGTAAACAGAAGTTTAAATCCAGCTCAATACTTACATGGAGAACCAGCAGATAGCCTAATACATAATTGTTTAGAAATTATCCAATACCAAACAAAAGTTTGAGGGAATCTTGAAGAACAAGCCCTTTCAGGAGGGGAAATAATCTACGTGGATGGTTCCTCCAGATGTCTACAAAGAAAAAGAATGTCAGGCTATGAAAATATTACTTCCCTCTAGCCACCCCCCGGCTCTCGCTAGCTCAGTTATTCAGGGGTTTTAGGGAAATATATTTCAGAGAGACAGAATAGAGATTTCAAAAGAGTGGCTCTCACCCCCAGCTTCCGTCCAAGCTTTATTCTTGATGTGATGTTCCAGGATGCCGAGGAGAGAGAGAGAGAACCAGGAAGAAACAGGGGTATATCTAGTTTAGGGCCAAGGAAAGATATTGGCCCTGAGCCAATAGGGTCAGGAGTAGGTATGATAGGGAAAAAGGGTTGAACTACATAGCACAGGTTTCAGGGGGACTCTGAGGGGAAAAACCATTCCTCAGAGGAACACAACATCTCCCCCTTTTTTGTTTAAGACATTAGAAGAAGAACATTAGGTTACACGGAATGTGAGTTTTCCCAGCAATTACAATTGGTGGGGGAGTCAACCTGCTTTAGGTTTGCTAACTCTATGTGGTTGACTTCTGAGGTAGAAGGTACGAGACTATTGATAGCCCTGAAAATCAAACAGCGTAGGATCCCGAACGCTATTGTTACAAGGAAAAGAATAACAAGAAATAACAGAATTGTTTTAACTATAGAAGTCCACCACCCTGTAAGTCCCCAGCCTTTGAACAGTTCTTTGATCCAGTCCTCAGATTCTTGCTTCACTTGTCCGATCAAGCTGTTCATGCTTCGAAGGGCAGCATGGATGTTTGGAGCCTTCGAGGTCAGGTTTAGGCAACACAGTCCTTCAAATTCCTGGCATTCATGTCCATGAAGTAACAAGAGATAATCTATAGCAGCACGGTTCTGGAGAGTGGCCTGTCTGGTAATTTCCTCATCTTCTAGGAGAGAGCTGATGGCGGTGGACGTTAAATTTGCCTGTTTGACTACCCAGCACTCTAGATGGCCCAATTCACCTAGAGCTTTGGCTGCTGCGACCCACAGAAGGAACAGGGACACAGCAACTCTTTTTGACTTGGCCCAATGAAAAATTTCTGAATTACAATTTGGATCCAATTGGTCAGCACTTCTCTTTTGAATTTTGTTTGCCGATTTGTTTTTGTGAGTCCATTCACCAATTAAAGTTTGGTTGGGTGTCAATATGGACAACCGCCCTATGGTACATGGCCCTCCTAAAAGCCGAGATGGAATTCCTGCCCATAATGGAATTCCCACTAGAGAGGTGGACATAGGATTCTCTGTTGATGCAGTGGACAAACATATGTTTTCCTGCTGAAGTGTCTGTGCCAGGGTCACCCAGACAATTTGATGCAGCTGAGGGATGATCTATGCAGCTGCCAGACTGTTCAGCAACAATAAGATGACAACTTGTATGGGGTTCATCACAGGGTTGAGTGTGAGGTAGGCTTTCTCTAAAAGGAAAAAACAAACATTTTTAAAACATGTTAAAAGTTTCTGTTTCTGCCGGAAGGAGTCCACATCTAGGAAGATTCACTTTCTTCCATCCGGCGGCGTCTTCTTTTGGATGCAACATCTACTTGCCTCTTATCCCCTTCTTCTGGAGCTGGATTTTTAGGGACAAAAGGTTTCACCCACTTCTGGGGAATCCACCGAGGGCCTGAGGGAGTGGCCACGCATGCATAGCCACGACCCCAGGTCACTAGCTCATAGGGACCTTCAGTTTCCCAAGTTTCTGGATCCCTAATCATGACCGGTGGACGCTGAGACAATTTGAACTGATTGCCACTATTAAAATGGCATACCACTGGAGGACTCATGTTTTCAAATGAACAGTTCAGAAAATTGATAGTAAACATGGCTTTGCAGAGTTTCTCATGTGGAGACATCCACACAGTCGTACTACTCTGTCTGGCCAGGACCTGTTTGAGTGTCTGATGTGCTCGCTCAACCACAGCTTGACCTGTGGGGGAGTGAGGGATGCCAGTTTTATGTTCCACTCCCCACTGCTGGACAAACTCCAGGAACCCCTTGGACGTGTACGCTGGGCTGTTATCAGTTTTGATTTCTTTTGGAATCCCCAACACTGAAAAAGGTTGCACTAGGTGTTTCTTGACATGTTCAGTCTTTTCCCCTGCATGGGCAGAGGCATACACTGCACCTGAATGTGTGTCAATGCTTACATGAACATATTTGAGGTGTCCAAAACTAGGAATGTGTGTGATGTCTGTCTGCCATACCTCACAACTGCCAAGGCCCCGGGGGTTAACTCCCATACCCACCGATGGCATCGCTTGGACGTGGCAGTTGGGACAGGTGGCCACAATGGCTCGAGCCTGGCTCCGTGTTAGCTGGAACTGACGGATCAGGCCTGGCACATTCTGATGGTATTGTTGGTGACCCAGCTTTGCCTGTTGGAAGATATCAGGGAGACGTGCATTTTCAACAGGTGCAGCAAGGGAATCTGCCTGACGATTCCCCTCTGCAACTTCACCTGGCAAATCCGTGTGTGATCTTACATGCATCACATAGAACAGATGTTCTCGATGAGAAATTAAATAAATTAGCTTTGAAAGCAATCTGAAGAGATGCTCATTGTCAATTTCTTTGAGCACAGCCTGCTCCGCTCTGGACACTACCCCCGCCACGTAAGCAGAGTCTGTTACCAAATTAATTGGTTCTGAGAACTTCTCAAAGGCTCTTACCACTGCAGCTAGTTCAGCCACTTGGGGGGATCCCTCCACAAACTCCACATCAGCTTCCCAACGCTGAGTCTGAGGATTTCTCCAAGTCATCACCGACTTGTGGGAAGCCCCGGATGCGTCCGTGAACACTGTGAGAGTCTTGAGTAGTCTCCGATTCCTCTTCTCACGAGGAATGAGGTGGAATTCCTCATTGAGCAACTTGTGAGATGGGGCATGGACTGATATTTGTCCCCTGTAGCTGTCCAGAGACAATTGGAGACTGGCATTGCTCTGGAGCAAATGCTCAAACATCTCTTTGGTCAATCTCTTGGGAGAGTTCCTTCCCTCCTTAGAAAGTTTGACCGGAAGGTGAATACATGTAAAGTCACAACCAGCCAGCTCACACAATCTCACCCTTGCCTTCCGAATCAGTTGAGCTATCAACTCTTGTGGCTCAGTGATGGTCTTGGATCTTTGGTGAGAGAGGAAGACCCACTCTATGATCGAGTGAATCTCTCTGCCCTTCGATCCATTGAAAAATCAAACCATGCAAATGTGGCAGTTTTCCTAGAACAATGAATTGGAAAGGTATGTTTGGCTCACATCGATGAGCCCGCCTCTCTGATAAGGCCTTCTGTACCTTTTCAATTGCTGTCTTTGCCTCTGGGGTCAGTTCCCTGGGAGAAACTAGCTCCCTCTCCCCCTTCAATAAATTGAAGAGAGGGTCTAAATCTTCATTTGTGAGGCCTAGCCAAGGTCTTACCCAATTCAAAGACCCACACAAAGAGTGGAGATCTGCTAAGGTTTTGGGATTACACTCAATTTCCAATTTCTGCAGAACAATGGTCCTTGCAGCTATTTGTAGACCCAGGTACTTCCAAGGTGGCATCCTTTGAACTTTATCTTCCTGCAATTGAAATCCAGCAGAGGTTAAAACCTTAACCACTAGGTCAAGCATGTGTTGGAATATAGAGTCATTGGGGGCACACACGAGTAGATCATCCATGTAGTGAAGGATGATGGCATCCTTTCTCTTGGTACGTACTAGTGACAGTAGTGAGGCTACGTACTGTTGGCATATGAAAGGACTAGATTTCAGACCTTGGGGAAGTACTTTCCAGTGATATCTCTTCATTGGGACTTCTCGATTAATGGTAGGAACCGAGAATGCAAACCGTGGGGCATCTTCTGGGTGTAGAGGAATTTGGAAGAAACAATCTTTGATATCTAAAACAGCCAATTGCCAGTCTCGAGGGAGCATTGTTGGAGAAGGCATCCCTGGTTGGAGTGGTCCCATGTCCTCTATAATTTTGTTTATTTCTCGGAGGTCATGGAGCAACCTCCACTTGTCCTTTCCCGGTTTCTTTATTACAAAGACTGGGAAATTCCAGGGGCTTGTTGTCTCTTCTAGGTGACCTTGAGCCACCTGCTCCTCCACAAGCTCCTCAAGCGCCTTGAGCTTCTCTTTACTCAATGGTCACTGTGCTACCCATCTTGGGTTATTGTCCAACCACTTTTGTTTATGGGTAGGGCGCTCCACAGTGGCTATTTCCAAAAATCCTGGGGTGTCTTAGGAATGACCAATTGGACTCCCCACTGTGACATGGTGTCTCTCCCCCATAAGGGAGCCTTATAATCAGCAACAAATGGACGGACATTTGCCAATTTCCTGTCAGGTTCCTCAATTTGCACTACGTTTTTTGAGATTTTTGCCATTGTGATTCCTCCTATGCCCTGAAGTTTGCCTGCCACAGGTTGCAACTCCCAATGTGATGGCCACATGCTCTCAGGTATAATGGTAACGTCCGCGCCGGAGTCGAGCACCCCCTCCACATGGAGGCGGTCTGACCCACGGGCTAAGTTACATGCCAGAGAGGGTTTGTTCTCCCCCACCACCTCTGCCCAGTAGACTTCTGGTGATTTTCCATCCGCTAGGACTTCAGCCGGAACAGGAATGGCCTGGGCAAGGACTTGCCCCTCCGTCAGGTAGAATGGTGGGTGCATGCAACGTGCCAACAGCGTGAGGCCTGTTATCTTTCCCTTAATGGTCATGGGAGCTACCTCAACCTCCAAGGGTGTGTGTGCTGTGTCCCCAATAACAAAATACTCACTGTTCGGTTCCATGTGGTTAACCTTCATGTCCTGTGAAATGTTTTGCAGGTCCACTGTAATTACTGTCCAATCAGTAGATCTGAAATGAAAACCTGTGGTAGTCACGAGCCTATATCGGCCTCGCGGCTGCCATACCTTGTTAGTTGAACATTTGACATTTTTATTTTTCTGTACCCCCACACCCTGCGACCTGCCCTCCCCCTTTTTTGTTAAGAGAGAGACATTTGTCACGGTATGGCCTTGTAAATTTCTGTCTTGGCGCGTCAAGGAGAGAAAATCTGGGCCGCGCTGTGAATTCAGTTTTTTTGATTTTTTGACTTGCGTTTCTGGTTTTCTGGGCAGGCCTTGGCGAAGTGTCCTGGCCTTTTGCAGCGGTGACAGATGATGTGCTGCAGCTGGTCTGATGACATCGGTTGCGTCCTTGCTCCTGGTGCTGCAGCTGCCACAGGCTTTGGGTGTGTCAGTCCTGGATTCCTTTCAGGTGTACTGAAAAGTTCTGCTCTCTTGATACAGGCTTCTATCATCTGTGCAAGACTAGGCGATGGGTCAAGGGATAGGCTAAGAATGATTCTACGACAGGTCTCATTAGCATTCCTCTGAGCCATCTCCTTAATCAATTCTGCCTGCACCACTGGGTCTTGCACTTGTCTTTCCACTTGACTTCTCAGACGGTCCACAAACTGCAAGAAATTCTCTGAAGGAAACTGTTTAATGTTAACATAACTGGTCTTTATCTCAGGTGATGGAATCTGATAAAAAGTCTTTTCTGCAGCATTACAGATCTTATCTAAAACTGACTTGGATAACAACCGAGTTTGCTCATTCGCACTAGATAAATCACCTTCACCGCACAAATGATCATGTGTGATGTCATTGTAATCCCTGTCCATCGCATCAGGTGTTTGCTGAATTTCCTGCAATACTGTTTTCAAAGCTTTTTTCCATAATCCTTCCCATAGGTCATACTCTGAGGGAGTTAATAGGCATCTGAATAAATCTTTAATGTCACTGGGTACCATCTCATTTGAATTGAAGGTAGCTTTCATCATGCCCTTAAATATTTCACTGGATCTCCCAAATTGTTTCTGCACTTTACACAGCTCTTTTTTATCTTGGTATGAAAAAGGCAGATACTCTCTACGCACGTGTCTTTTACCTACATATACTACAGGAGCCACAGATAGTATGCTTTCTTGATCGTTATTCTGAGTTGCTAAAAATCCTATTGCTTCTCTATTGCCCAGGCAGCTCGAGGGTGTTGTCCCACCCCCTCCCTGGGGTCCAGCAACAGGATCCCCCCTCCCCTGGGGCCCCAGGCTAGGCTGCCCCTTAGCCCTTGCAGCAGGGGGGCCACCCCCCCCCCCCCCCGACTCTGCTGCTGCGGGCTGGCAGCTGCCCTTCATTATCTATCTCCCCATCCGCGCTGGGAGTAGTGGTTGTAAGGCACCCTCCCCCCTCCCCCTTCGCGCGGCCGCTGGGAGGGAGGGGGAGGCACTGGGGAGAAGGGTGGGGTGGGGGATTGGGTGAGAGATCTGGGGTCGGGGCGGGAAGTGGGGGGAAGAAGGGATAGTGGGAAGGAGGAATATAATGCCGTCCGCCATCAGGGCTGACCGCGTGGTTGGAGCCCCCCAGGGTCTCATCCACGTGGCCAGAGTCCCGAGAGGAAAAAAGTGCATCTTGCTGAGGGAAAACAGGTGGGAGAGGAGGGTATAAGGACGATGGGTGGGTTTGAGGAGAAGAATGCAGTATGGAATTAGGGAATCCCTGCTTCTCAGGAACAGGGTATTGCTGAGAGGTTTTGCATGGCTGGCTGCTGTTTTCTGCTTCTAACAGCTTCTTGCGTACTTGTAAGAATATTGGAATAAATGAAGAAATTTTGTTTTCCCCATTTTCAACTTTTAAAGTTATTAATTTTCCCACATCATCCCAAAATGAAACAGAATTTATATCTTGTAGAGTACTGTCTGGAATCTCAGCTGACAGCCAGGAAATAAATTTGATTAAGAGCTTATTAGGAAATTTTAGATCTTTTGAAATATTTTAAGTTGTTTAAAAGCACTCTTTTGATTTCTCGATAAACGTATGCCCATGTTTCTGATGTTTTAAAAGGCAAAGTGTTTGAAAAATCTTCACCCCTGACGTGAAAAACTAAAGACGCCGCTTCCCGCTCGCTCCCGAGATAAGAGGCAAGGCGGGCAACCCACGGCTCGGGGCGGCCGTCTCTGGCCGCTTCTCCCGACTGCGGGGACACGGGCAGGGGGGTGTCCCGGTGCCGGCTTCTGTCCCGGGACCCTCCCGTAGCTAGCCCACCCCAAAAATGCGTGGTTTTCCCCAGTACACCGAACTCAGCCGTTCCGCAGAGAAAAAAATCTCAAACCGCGTTACGCCACACGCTCTGGCGCAGGGTCCTAAAGCCCTCTCACTATTAAACTATAGGGATCTTCTAGCGGACCCCGCAGCACGTGTTGCAACGTCAGGGTTTTCTGTCTAAGGTCGATTCACTTTTGTAGTAAAAGCGAACTCCCAACCTTGTCCTGCCACCCCGACCTGCTCTAAAACAGCCGATAGTGGCCAGGTAGTTGTGCCTCCCAAAGAGATGATTAACCCCTTAAATAGGGAGTCCCTCTTAATGCGTGGGCTTCTTAATATTTCGTAACAAACCGACGTTGGGGACCAACTGAAAATATTACTTCCCTCTAGCCACCCCCTGGCTCTCGCTAGCTCAGTTATTCAGGGGTTTTAGGGAAATATATTTCAGAGAGACAGAATAGAGATTTCAAAAGAGTGGCTCTCACCCCCAGCTTCCGTCCAAGCTTTATTCTCGATGTGATGTTCCAGGAGGCCGAGGAGAGAGAGAGAGAACCAGGAAGAAACAGGGGTATATCTAGTTTAGGGCCAAGGAAAGATATTGGCCCTGAGCCAATAGGGTCAGGAGTAGGTATGATAGGGAAAAAGGGTTGAACTACATAGCACAGGTTTCAGGGGGACTCTGAGGGGAAAAACCATTCCTCAGAGGAACACAACAAGGCTATGCAGTAGTTAATGGAAAAAACATGCAAACTATTGAAAAAGGAAAATTACTTTCAAACTGGTCAGCTCAAACCTGTGAATTATATGCTCTAAAAAAGGCACTAGAATATTTAGCACACAAGAAAGGAACTATATATACTAATTCGAATTATACTTTTGGAGTAGTACATACCTTTGGAAAAATTTGGGAAGAAAGAAGATTACTTAATTCAAAAGGAAAAGGATTAGTACATGAGGGGCTCATTTTAGAGATTTTAGAGGCATTAAAAATACCTGAAGAAATAGCTATCGTACACATTAAGGGACACCAAAGAGGAGTGACCCCAGAAATATGAGGAAATAATTTAGCAGATCAGGAAGCTAAGGATGCAGCAGAAAATGGAGCTGAAAGAGTTATGTTAATATTAACTCCAAATGAGGAAAAATTGGAAATCCCAAAGTTTAGTGAAGCAGAGAAAAAAGAATTAAACAAGATAGGAGGAGAACAGGCTGAACCAGGGAAATGGAAACTTCCTGATGGAAGACAATTAATAAAATACTGGCTAGAAAAATATTAGAAGACATGCATCAGAAAACCCACTGGGGTACTCAGGCTTTGTGTGATCATTTTTTAAGGAACTATGGATGCATTGGGATTTTTGGAGTAGCAAAGCAAGTAACTGAAAAATGTATAACTTGCCAAAGGATAAACAAAAAGGTGATGAGAAAAACATTAGGAGGTCGTGAGTTAGCTCTTCGACCATTTCAAAGTATCCAAGTAGATTTTACTGAACTTCCTCAAGTACAAAGATGGAAGTATTTATTAGTAATGACAGACCATCTAACTCATTGAGTAGAAGCAGTTCCCACTACCAAGACCTCAGCCAACATAGTAAGTAAAACCCTTTTAGAACCGATTATTCCCAGATACGGAATGGTTAATAGAATAGACTCGGACAGAGGAACACATTTTACATCAAAAGTGTTACAACAAATAATTCAGTCTTTAGGGATAAAATGGGACCTGCATATCGCATGGCATCCACAGAGTTCTGGTCGTGTAGAAAGGATGAACCAGACTTTAAAGAGGACTTCGACCAAGTTAATAGTTGAAACCCAAATGTCATGAGTACAATGCCTACCTTTGGCCTTATTGAGGATCTGAACACAACCCAGGTCAGACCTGGGAGTGTCACCCTATGAAATGATGTTTGGGTTACCCTTTTTATCCACCCTACATGAAAATGCTACCTATGAGGTAGGGGAAGTGAGCGTTAAAAGATACGTTAACACCATTGCGAAAACTCTTGAAAACCTACGGTTGAAAGGAATAATCCCTCAAACCACACCTTTAGACTTTAAAATCCATAATGTTCATCCAGGGGAATGGGTGCTAGTAAAAACCTGGAAAGAACAATCTTTAACTCCTCAATGGGAAGGTCCTTTTCAGGTATTGCTGAGGACCGAGGCTGCGATCCGGACCAAGGAACGAGGGTGGATCCACACCAGCAGAATCAAAGGACCTGTGGAAGAACCTAAAGAGTGGACGATTACATCTGAACCAGGTGATACAAAACTGACTCCTAAACAGGAAACGGGTAGTAATGAACTGAGAAGACCCAAATGGTCCAAGAAACATACACAGGATCACACCTAATTGGGAGATAAGGCCAAGCTTATATCAGCGGTTTCAAGTACTGCCTAGACAAGCTTTGAGATGCCTCTAATACCCTCCTTGGGGAGGAATCCTTCCACTCCAAACAGGAGGATCAGGACTGTTTCAGACAGAGAACTCTTGTATTCACACCTTAGCCTGTGATTTATGCAAAGAGGAAGAAGAGCTGCAACTTCCATCAGTACCAAACCAAATACTTTGTTTGATCCACCCAAATATCAGACATACTAGCTGGGTTAAATGTAAATGTTTTAATTGTAGGAAGAATTAGTATTGTAGTTCACACAATCAATGCTCTCGTTGCAGGAAGTGTCAAGGGCCAAATCGATCTCCTATCCAGGTAGAACTCGAAGAAACTGAAATAATAACTGTTTTGTAGATGGGAATTATTAGTGCCTGTTGAATGGGAGATACCTGAAGAACAGTGGGAAACGACAGTTAAGGAGTGTCAGAAACTATTTGTCTGGAAATTACCTAAGAGGAAGTGACAAGGAAATAGAGGGCAAGACCAGATTGGCCTCTGTATTCGCCACCAAGAAGATCAAATACACCTGCTGTGGGTTGCAATCCCATAGGCATGGGAGGTGGGAGTATAAGCCATACTGGACCTCTGTTAGTCCTTTTTCTGTCACTCAATTTTTGTCTTTTCCCTTTTGGGATATTGACAAGGCTATGCTATAGGTGTTACCAAAAGCTGTACATGGAAAGACACCAAGGTTCTTTTTTCCACTTCTCACACTCATGTCAACAGTCACTGTTATAACCCATCCAAATTAGGCAATTGCATGCATAATAGGAAAAAGTACTGGATTGCAGAGAACTTAGGAACAAGTGGTAGCAGGATGGGAAGTCAATGCCCAAAAGAGGAGAGATAGATTTGTTTTACCTACATTTTTGGGCACAAAGCACAAGGTTTAGGAAAAGAGCAGTTGATAAACAAAAAGGCTAAGTTAGTACAACCACCTAAACCTGTACCGATCTCAATTGATGATTTGTATACAAAACTTGAACAGCAATTAGAAAAAAAATTAGATATCTCAAGGATGAGTAAAAATCAGTTTGTAGAATTGGGGGAAAGAATAAGTAAGAAACTTAACATAACCAATTGTTGGGTCTGTAGAGAGGTTTTGATGTCAAAAGAATAGCCATGGAAAGGCAGCAGCTTAAGCCCAATTGAGCTCCTCAAGTGGAACCAAACAAGTACAAGTGGAGAAAACCAACCAGAAGGGTGGATTTTAAGCTCAACAGTGATAGGGGAAGAATGTTTTTGGCACACTAGGAAAAGGTTCCTTCATGAAGTAAGAAAAACACCCTGTAAAAGATATAAGATTAGTAACGAAACTTCTGTATGGTGGGTCCCAGAAGAACCAACCGTGTATTGGACCCAAGAAAAAGCAAAAAAAGTGAATTGTAAGTATGATAACAAAATTAAACTTTTTCATTTTAATGATACAGGCAACAATCCTTACTGTAGCATCCCAGAAATTTCCAAATTTTGAAAGAATATAAATCAACAAAAATTTGACTATTAGAAAGCTTCAGATGGCTTATTTTAGATATGTAGATAAAGAGCATACCCAAAACTCCCCTCTCAGTGGAAAATGAGCTGTACTCTGGGAATTATACAGCCAGGATTTTTTCTTTTACCAAGACCTGATGGAGATCAATTAAAGATACCAGTTTATAAGGATTTAAAGAGAAACAAAAGTGTGTCTGGTTCTGTCCCGCACCGGGTGGGAGATGACCTCTGGCTAGCTCGAGTCAACCCAGGCACAGAATGGTCCCAGTTCGTTTCGGCTTTTCGGCTTAGCAGCTGGACCCCAAAAGTGTTGTGACAGCAACAGCAGCAGAAGAGAAAAGGCTGGCTCTCAGCTTAGCAGGTTAAAAGATGTTTATTAGCTCAAGAGCTGAGGAGCTGAGAGGCTCAGAGCTGAGAGCTGAGAGGCTGAGAGCCTGAGATGCTGAGAGAGTTTTTTCCTCCCTCCTACCCCCTATGAGCGGGGGAGGGGTTCCAGGGAGGACACAACAAAAAAATGAATCAGGGAATTCAGGGGGTAACAAGGTGTGCCCACCCCCAAGCCTTGGACCACTAAAATCCAGAGCTAAAGGAATTCCCCCCAGGGGGCCTATCACCTGAAGCCCTCTCCCTGAGATTTCGCAACCTGGGAGGGCTCCTGGAAAGACATGCTGCCCCAGAGCAAGGGGGGTGGGAGGACTGACACAAAACACCTTATTATACAGACAACACAAAAGGGATACAGAATTGGGGATACAGTGAAATGAACCATAACATAAATTTCTTATAAAAACCTAATAAAACAGTTCTGCACCACCACACAAAAGAGATTTGATTAGAGGATTCCAAAAATGTAGAAATGAGGAATGACCCCCTGAACCCATACTAGAAACATATGGGCCAGCCACCTGGGCACAAGATAGGGATATCGAACCCCAATTTATATGCTAAATCATATTATAAAACTTCAAGCTGCTGTAGAGATAATAACGAGCAAAACTGGTTGGGCAATATAATTAATATCAAGGCAAAAAACCCAAACTGTGTATCAGAATAAGTTAGCTTTAAACTATCTATTAGCTAAAGAAGTGGGTATTTGTAGAAAGTTCAATATATCAGATTGTTGTTTTAAAATAGATGACAATAGAGATGCCGTCCTGGACATAGTCAATAATATCAGAAAAATCGCCCATGTACTAGTTTAAAAGTAAGAATCAATGCTAAATACTAGCTAGTGAAATAAAATATTAGGAGTAGAATAGTAGAAAAAGTTAAGCTTCTTCCTTTTATGTGCTACAGCTGGTCTAATATTTCTTCCTTGTTTGATCCTCTGTTTCATTCAGCTCATCACCAGTGTGGTACAAGGCATGCAATTAGTGAACATTGACCAAAAGTTGCCTACAACAACAACAACACAAAAGATTATAATGTTAAAGAAACAAAATAATATAGAAGACCCCTTCAAAGAAGTGAGATTGATTTGTGAAAAAAATGAGGAAATAATGAAGGCTAGAAAACAATGAATATTGCTTGAGCCAAATTAATTATAAAAAGAAAGAGGGAGGATTGTGAAAAGTGCATATTATATGGTTCTACACAAGATATTTACTATATGTATTATGTTGTATTGATTAGTAATGTTGCATTAATCTTTTGATAGTATGGTAAATGTAGTTTTGTTGTTAAAATGTAGTTTTTATATACCAGCCACAGGAAAATGTAAATCTTTCAGAGAAAAAGAATTTATGACTTCCTTATCAGAAGAGACCAATTTCTTCTGCCTTGCTCAGCCCTAAAGACGCCATAGAGATTAAAGGAAATAAAGTGACACTAACCAGAGAGAATTCTTTGTTTGAATAGAACTTATGCATCATGTATGAAATGTATGAATATTCAACAGGCTATTGCTTTTAAGAGATAATCCTTTGTTAACGGGGGTCCTTCTTGGGAGCTTTTTGCTCAGGGAGGCACCCAGACGTCTATAACTTTGTTTTTATTGTCTCGTATTGTCCTAACCCTAATTGTTCAATTTTTTATTTACTCTAATTCTATTTTTATAACCAACTTATTTACTATTAAACTTTTAAAATTTTAAAACAAGTGATTGGCGTTTTTCACATCAAAAATGCATTGAACAGGTAGAAAGGTCAAGACAAGGAAGACTCATCTTACTTCCTCATTTTTGGTGACCCCTCCCTGGAAGAGACCCCCCCGACTCATTTTAGGAAACAAAGTACGCATGCTTAATAGCCTTTTTGCCAAATAGCATACGAAGCGAGGAATGGGAGGTGACAGGGGTATGAATATGTATTTGTATTTTGGGTATTGTACACTTTTGTAAATAAAAGGCTTTGTAATTACCTGTGAATTTCACAGTGTGTATTAGGGAACTATCCTGCATGCTGCCTGGCCGTTATAAACATACACTTTATAACTTTAAACTGTTAGAGAGTTTTTGTCCGTCACAGTTGGGTATTGATACTAGATCAATGTTGGGAAGGATGAAACTAGAAAGCCTTATAAATATGACTGCTTAGATTTTAAGAATATGAAACCTATAAGTGAAATAGAATTGAAAGCAAGTTTTGATGTCTGAGATGTCCTAGTTACTAAATGTCTAGAAAACAATGGTATGGGCAGTTGAAGGTAAGCCTCCCTTGATTTAACAATGCCCTTCTCTTTACCGAAAGTCCAAGGGTCAGAGCAGACCCTGCTAGCTTGGCAAGAGGGGATTGAAGAGTAACTCTTAGAGTTTAAAGTGTAACACATAGGGTAATGTAATGATTCTTATAAGCTGTATGTAAATCTTATAGGATTTGTATCTTGTACTAGATTGTTTAGTGTAAATTAGAATATTCAGTATGGAAAAGGATTTAATGTATTGTAACGGGAACTTCGGTCTCTTCACTCGGCTTCTCCTTTCTTCGCTCTGCTTCTCCTCTCTTCGCTCTGCCTCTTCGCTCTTCTCTTCCTCTCTCCTCTCTACTACGCTATTAGCTCCTCTTCTTCACTCTCTGAGTTCACTCCCTTAGTTCTCTCCTAGCTCTCTTCCTCTCTCTCACGGGCCTGCTCTGAGCTGCAGCTGGCAGCTCTCAGCAGGGCCCCTTCACTCACGACCTATGCAATAAACCACATGCTCTAAGACCAGCCTTGACTCTAGAGATCTCTCGTCACCACCTGTCCCATCTGGCCACACACCCAAGGAGACTCCTACAGATCAATACCCATATTTCTTTAATAAGTAACTGGGACTTTATTAACACCCTACCTCACTAGAAAGGACCCTCATCATCTACTCAGGTGACTCAGGGGAAAACCCGGGACCCCAGGATGCCGAGCCCCCGACCGAGGAAGCCTCTCCCAGCTGTGTTCAGGAGCTAGGCTGCTGTTGTCCAGCCCTGATGTTTCTCTGCCCCTGCTCTAGGTTTTTCTCTGCACTGTAACCCTGCGCTCCCTGCCTGTCGGGACACCCCACAGCTCCTACTACAACTGTGGAGTTTCTGATACATTTTGTTTGCCACTCCGGGGTCTGCTCGTCCCTGCTATTCTATCTTGGTGTTTCTGAGGTTCCTGCTACAGCTCAATTTGCTATTTGGGGGGACACTGGGATCAGCTGCCCACCATGAGTTGGTAAAGGAAGTCCCTTTTCTCTCCCGCCTGCTGCGCCGGTCATTACCCTCATGAAGTAACTGAGCTTGCACCACAGCACCCCCTGCAGCTGCAGGGGAATCACTGCACCTGCCCTGCCCAGCTGGAAGCCAACATCACCCCTGCCAGCTGTGACCGTAACTACACCAAAAGGGAAAGTGCTTGACAGCTGAGAGAAGGCTGTTACTGGGTTTTCTGGTTTTGTTTGTTGCTGCTGCCATTGTTATTGTTTGTTTGCCTAGTTACACATGAAAGGAAAGATGTGTAATAATGTCTACAAATAATTTGGTGGGTGAAGGTATGGGTGTTAATGTCTTTGAAACTGGTCTTAAAGTGTCTACTGACTTTGGGCAGCAGGTTTGTTACTGGGCCCAGACAGCTTTGTCGGGGGCTTTCCCCCACATTAAGGCGGTTTCAGGGTCTTTGCTCCCCTGCACAGCTCCGAGCCAAGCCGAAGGAAGAGACGGAGTTCTCAGGTTTAGATTTTTCAATGTTGCATACTTTGTTTATTGTTTCTTATCTTACAATTTTCTCGGAGTCCGACAAGATGTTTGCAGCTGCATGGATTCCTCACATCTCCCCCGAGCTGGGCTGTCCTTATCTTTTATACTAATTACTACGTATTTCTTGTTTACTATTTCTTACCAATGTCTATCACTATTACTAAAAAGGTCATCTTTACTTTGACCCAACCCTCACTAACTACTTTGTGCCACGTCAATGCAGCAATGGAGTGAGGGAAGGAGAAGGAGAAGAAGAAGGAGACAATGCCCCAGATTCTCCATCTTGTCCCCATTCACTTCAATGCTAGGAACCTAAAACTATTATTTTCTCATTCTGTGATAAGCTAAACTACTATTTTTCACATTCTTGTGTCCTGTAAACCTTCTCTCAGTGTAGGAAGTTTTTCCCATGGACTGAAATCAAAGCCAATGTCTCTCTGAGCTCTGGGCTGGGGTCCCAGACCCCTCTGCCCAGGTCCCTGACCCTCCAAAGCAACCAAAGGAATGCCCTGGACTCCAACACCTCCCCCTCCTGTTTGAACTAAAAACACTTCTTTGGCTACTTTGTCTATGGCTTGCCGTATACATAGAAACAAACACGGCAAAATTATGAGAAGGATTACAAGCCCTACTAAAATATATATAACTATCTTCAAAATTTCTTTCTACAATGGTGAAAGGTCAAACAAATTGAACAAACTATCTATCTATGACTCAGTTACTTCTTTAAGTTTGTTCACACTCTCCTGCAATTGCCTGATGTTCTCATGAATGGATTTGGAATGATCTGACAAATTCATGCAGCACATTTTCTTAAATTTCTCACATTTATGCCTATGGGTCAGCAAAAGATAATCGCTGCCTTGTTTTGGAGACTTGCTTGTCTTACACTATCAATGTCTAACAACATGTCAGTGCAAGAGAGACAGCTCGGGCATGTTTGCTCAACTAACAACTTACGTGATCTAATTGTGTCAAGGCTGCTCTTGACGCTGCCTGTGGTGAAAAAATTGCAACTGCAGTTCTCTGAGCCTTGTTCCATGTGTGAACATCATCATCACAATTTGGATCATACATCTGAACAGATCTTTTCTCTCTCTGTTTTAGTTTTCTCATCAATGTTATGTCAGGTGTTAGCAATGAAAGCATTCCAATGCTGCAAGGACCACCTGTGGCATTTGCAGGAATTGCAGGCCAAATTTTGTCCCCACAAATGAAAAAATTTCCCCTCGGCAACTGAGGTGGAACATGATTGGATGGTTTTTTCAGCATCTTAGTGTAATTACACTAAGACGATGAATTTTTGTAAAAATTGAGGTTTGGAGTGATGTCTACAGTTTTATTTTTTGTCACTCCGGAAAGGCTGAATTTCACACAGAATTGCATTTGGACTGATCTAAGAATTTCCAGTTCTTGAGGTTCAAAAGGAGCCGCAGGAAGGAATTTCGTCCAAACATCCCATTGGTTCACTGGATCTACAATGGACTTTGAAATCTCTGGAGGGATGTTTTTTGGAATCGGCAATTTTTTCACTGGCAACTCCACTAAACATGTTGAAAAAGGTTTCCCTGGTCTTGAGTGTGTCAGGCAGATGGTATCTAAACCTGATGCATTGGCTAGAGTTTCCCAAACATTCTCTTTTGGTTGAGCCACGGGCAAAACTGCCGCATTGCTCAAGGCAACTAAGGAGAGAATGAGGCACAAGGATAGTTCTTTCATTTTCAATGCTCTCTTTTCCTTGGGAATCTCTAAAAATGCAACACTACCCAAGCCTAAAAGAAAACAAGTCCCAAAGTCTCTTTTGCACATAGAACGAAGGGATGTTTGCTGTCTTGACACCGGCTCAAGTCTGCATGCTCACTTCTTTTCTTCTAGTCTTGGGGTCAATTTCTGCTTGCGTCTGGACTTGGTACGGTTTCACGTGCCTCGCTGCTAGCTACTTTGGCCTAACTGCTGTGGAGATACAAGCATATCTCTTGCCCTAAGTTATTAATTTGAATGGCCCTTCAATTTGTCCTGTGTCCTAGGGTAACTTTATGATGCTTGTATCCCCAATCGTCTGTTCTGTTTGTGCTGTATATTGAGTCCTGTGCCTTTAAGACTGGTTCTAAGAGCAAGGAGAAGCGCGGAGTTTGTTTTGAGAAAACTGCCTGACTCCTCCACATTCTTCTGCTGACGGGGTGTTCGGCGGAGGCTTGGAGAGACTGCAGGACAGAGATTTTTTTTGCTTTTAGTTAGTTTCAGCTAGCTAGGGCAGAGAAGTTCCCTGGACTGTTTTTTTTTTCCTTTTTCTTGGAACTGTTTAAACCTGCTCTGGACTGAAAACCCAGGGGAGCACTGGGGGCTGCACCGGTGGCCCACCGGGGCCTGGACCTCGGCATTTTCCAGCAGTGCTGGAGGGACTGGGACTGAGGAGAGACTGAGAGAGAGAGCTGAGCTACACCCACGGCAAGGACTTTCTCAATTTGCCATCTCACTTCAGAAGGAGAGGTTTCATTGTTTCATATTATTCATTCTTTATACTTGTATGCACTTCATTTGTTTAGTAAAATAGTTTTTTCCACTTTTCTCCAAAGAGGTTTTTTGTTTTTTTTTTTACCAGACCGGTTGGAGGGAGTGGCCACTTGGGTTTGCTTCCTTAGAGGGATCCTATACAGGGGCTTTCTCCCAAATTTGTCCCAAACCAGGACAGTCCTGTTTCTGGGTTTCTGACTAAAACCAAAGGATTTTCTTTCAGTTTTGCTCTTGTACTGTTTGAAAAATGCCTGATGACTGGTGGAGTTGGCTTTGCAAAAGAGCAATTTAGAAAATTCAACACATACAAGGCTTTATTCAAGCGCATGTATTGTGTAGCGTCTGTTTTTCCTCTTTTTTGTCTAAAAGGGATTTCAATGTGTGATGTGTCCTTTCAATGATTGCTTGACCTGTTAGAGAGTGTGGGATACCAAAGATATGATGGACACCCCACCTCTTCAGGAATTTGTCAAGCACTTTCCCTATATATGTTGATCCATTGTCTGTTTTGATTTCTTGTGGCACAGCCAGAGATGCAAATGCCTGCAAGAAATGTCGACAAGCATGTTGTGCTGTTTCACCTGTGTGCAGTGATGTGAAGACTGCACTTGAAAATGTGTCAACTGAAACATGAACATTTTTGAGTTTCCCAAAAGATGGATATTTAGTGACATCAGTTTGCCATAACTGCAAACTGTGCAATCCTCTTGGACTGACTGCTCCCATGGAAGCAGGAGGCTGAACAAGCTGACAATCAGGGCAAGCACTAATGATTTCTTTTGCCTGACTTTTGGAAATGTGAAAAGTGTCCCTTAGTGCTTGAGCATTCTGATGAAAGAATTCATGACTCAATTTTGCCTGTTCAAAAATGTTCAGTAAAGTTCTTGAAATTGGCATGGTCAATTTGTCTGCATGTGCATTGCCTTCTGCTAAAAATCTTGGAAGAGAAGAATGTGCTCTGATGTGCGAGACAAAATATTTATGTTTTCTGTTTTGCAACAATGTTCTTATGCACAATAAATATAATTATAAATTTTTATTGTTAACTTCTCTTAAAAGTGAACCCTCAAGTCTTTTGACTACATTATCTACATAAGCTGAATCTGTGATCAAATTAAAAGGTTGCTGGAACAGCTCAAAAACTTTGACTACTGCTGCTAATTCCACTATTTGTGGTGACTTTTGTACTATTCTTATATCTGATTTCCACTCCCCTGTGATGTTATCCTGCTATGTATTTACTGATTTGTGAGTTTTTCTAGAGCCATCGGTAAATACTGTTATTGCATCCAATGGCACTTCACTTATTTTTGGCTTTTCTCTGAAACTTAATTTTGCTTTCAACAGCTTGTGGCTTGGGAAATGAATAGTACAAACACTTGAGTAATCTAACAATGCAATCTGCAAGTCCTCTGATTTTTGCAATGCCTAATCAAAATCATCTTTTTTCAAAGGCAGGTAAATTGTTGTAAAATCTTTGCCTGCCATTGTTTGCAGCTTGGTCTTAGCTTTGATGATGATCTGAGCTATCATTTCCAGACTTGAGAGGATTGTCCTCGGAGACTTGTAAGATAAAAAAATCTACTCTAAAAACAACAATGGGTCTTTTTGTGATGAGTCCTACTGAAAAATCAACCCATATAACTGTATTTTTTCTCCCAACACTGCAAGAAAGAAAGGTAAAGATGTTACAAAACGATGTGCCTATCTCTGCTGGAGGGCTCCAGCAATTTTCTCAAGGGCTTCCCGAGCCTCAGGAGTGAGGCTCCTGTGGGATTTGATGTTATTGTCCCCTTTCAAAAGATTGAACAACGGCACAAGTTTATAATTTGTGATTCCTAAGATGGATCTCATCTAGTTGATCTCTCCCAAAAGTTGTTGCAAATTCTGTAAGTTGTTAACTTCTGTTCTAATTTTAATTTTCTGTGGTTTCACTGTTCAGTGATTTTCTATCCTAGGTATTTCTAAGGTGCAATTTCTTGAATTTTTGAAGTGGAAATTTCTAAACCTGCGTTTTGCACTTTTGTGATCACACAGTCATGAGCCTTCTGCAATTCCTGTTGTGTCAGGGCAGCAATGAGCAGATCATCTATGTAATGAATGATTTTTGCTCCTGGATGTTTCTCTCGAGCTGGAGACAGTGCCCGTGAAACAAACCATTGGCAGATGGTCGGAGAGTTCTTGAGGCCTTGAGGAAGAACAACCCAATGGTATCTCTGCAGAGGCTCCTCCCTGTTGGCACTTGGGATGGAAAAGGCAAATCGAGGAGCATCATCTGGATTAAGTGGGATGCTGAAAAAACAATCTTTGAGATCAATGATCACAAGTGGCCAATCTCTCGGAATCATTGAGAGAGATGGAAGCCCCAGCTGAAGTGGTCCCATTTCCTCAATGACCTCATTGAGTTTTCTGAGATTATGAAGCAATCTCTATGAACCAGGGGCTTTCTTGCGAACGACAAACACTGGGGAATTTTAGGGACTGTTTGTTGGTACAATGTGTCCCTTTTCCAATTGTTCCCTGACCAAGTTTTTGAGAGCACTCAATTTTTTTCTCTCGAGGGGCCACTGATCTACTCAGACAGGATTGTCTGTTTTCCAGGTCAGTTTTAAAGTGGTGAGTGCCACAATGGCCCCTACTAAAAATCTAATTTTAACTTTACGCTCCATTGCACTAAAATGTCTCTTCCCTACACTGTGATGGGTCTTTGCACAACAAATGGGTGAATTATTGCAGTCTTACCTCTTGACTTCGAGACAACAATCGCATCTTCACTCTGCAGACATAAGGTGTTCCCCCCTATGCTTGAAAGAGGACTCAAGGGAGCAATTAAATTCTAACTCTTGGGCTAAAAAAGATATGAAATTACTGTGATGTCCGCCCCCGTGTCGAGCATCCCTTTGACTGCGATTGTTTTGTCACCCTGGGTCAATTCACAGACGAGAATTGGTCTGTCTCGGCCTATGTGTTTCACCTAGGAGGCATGAACTTCCATGTGCTTACTTGAAGGAGGATCTTGTTCTCGGAGCACTGGCAAGACTTGTTCTGCAGCATGGGGTGGCAATACAATTGCCCTGGCAATTGAGGTGTTCCGGGGAATGATCAATTGTGGCTGATGAGGCTTTGCTAAAACTGTTAACTCATCATTGCGATCTGCTGAAATGACAGAAGGGTAAATAACAAGTCCTAAAACACTGCTTCTGTCCTTACTTATAATTAGAAAGTTTTGCCTCTTTCACAAGGACTCAGTGACACTAGTGGGTATCACTGCATAATTGTCATCTAAAAAACATATCACTTTGGAAGTTGCTAAATCACATTGCGCCCCGGGTGGTAGTAACTTTGGATCGCTGGGGATCTTACAAATTGTCCTGCTGAGGGCGTCAGAATGCTGTTCCCCTATGATTGTCCCCTTTGCGGAGCTTGCTCTTGAGTCATTGCTATCACTTGTGTCGTCGCGCGCTGACGATTTGCGCTCCTTCTGGAGTTTCCCGACTGAGTTCTTCTACTCGCATTGTTTCTTGCAGGGCGATGCTTCCTTCTCCCGCATGCCGGACAATGATCTGATGAGTTTGCATTGTTTGTAACTTGTGGGCAGTCTTTCTTGAAATGCTCTGGTTTGCCACACTTGTAACACTGTGTTGGAAATTTGCAAATGCTTCTTTGACAGCTTTTTCCACATGATCTCTTAAAATTGTTGCAACGTGCTGTGGTGTCCTCGCCTTGCTGCATGCCTCTAGAATTTCTGCCATGGTGGGTTGGCCTGGCATCGCACTGATGACTCGCTTGCATTCTGGATTGGCATTTGCAAATGCAAGACACTGGATCAAATGTGACTTCACTCCCTTATCAGTGACTTGCCTGTCTATTGCTTGTGTGAGATGATCGACAAATGAAGCGAAGGGTTTTGAAGGACCTTGCTTTACATCTGTAAAAATACTTTCTGTGACTCTTGCTGGTGGAATCTGCACTATTGCCTTTCTGGCTGCATCCTTGATGTCTGTCAGAACATCTCGAGGAAAAAACTTGGCTTGATGAGCTGCACTGTCAAGTGGTGGATCACTGGCCAATTGTGCAACTGTGAAACTTGCATTTGCTCTTCCCTGGTATTTGATTCTGTAATCATTTAAAATTTTTCTCTATTTTGCTTCCTAGAGAATGAATTGTGAGTCGCTCAGAATCATGGTTGAAAGATCGGAGGTCAAATGGTGTTAAATCATAAATATTAAATGTCCCTTTTAAAAGTTGTTTGAAATATGGAGACCCTAACCCATTATCACGAATGGCTTTCATCAGATCTTTGACGACTTTACGATCTAATCTCTCCTATCTTGGGTTTGCATCATGTGCATCATATGTTACTGGCATATCTATGCTTTTTGGATTTATTGAAAGTGTATCCCCTTTCAATGTAATTTTTTTTATGTCTGTCCAGTCTGTTGGACAAAATTCTGGCTTGGCAGAAGCCTGTGCGGTGTCTGCCTCTGAAATTGTTTCTTTTGTTTTTTCTTTTGCTGCTGCTTCTTCTTTCTCAGGACCTACTTGTTTTGGAGGCTTCACTTCCTCGGGTTTTGTTTCTTTTTCTTTTTCTTTTTCTTTTTCTTTTACTTTTTCTTTTTCTTTTTCTTTTTCTTTTTCTTTTTTTTTTTTTTTTTTTTTTTTTTTTTCTCGCTGAACAGGAATTAGAGCTTGCTGAGCATCCTCAAATTTTTCTGAAATTTTCTTCTCTGGAAGAAAAATCTGAGAGAAAGAAGACGTGGGGTCGTGGCGAAATGCTGTTTCTGTGAACTTTCGAAAAAATTTGTTCATAAAGTCTTCAGATAACAAAAATGACGAAGCTTGTCATGTAAACTCAAGTGCCTTTACTCTCCTGGCAGGAATCTCTTTTGATGCTGTGATTCTGATTATATCTTCATCTGTAATTGACATCTCTTGGTCCTCATCAACAACGTCCTTATCTCTCATCTTCGCATCTTCGGCAAAGGTTCTCTCGGTTTTTGTTTGAATTGCTGTTTTGAAGAAGTTGATTTTTTGTATGAAACTGGAAAAAAACGATGCAATGTGGGTGTGTCCTCCCAAACCGATGCTTTGGTGGATGCGACTGATGATCTCTGTGATCACTGCCTCTCTGCCCTGCTCCTTGGTGACGATGGCACGCTGGCAGCTGTCGTCTGTGGGCTTGGAGTTCTCAAGTATCTTTTAAGTTTTGGAAAAGCCTGTAAAATCTGAGATATTTTCGGACGCGCGCCCATCTGCAACATCTTGGCAGCTGTCTCAGTGTTTCTGCACACTGAGGGACGCCAGATGTCGGGGGCTTTCCCCCACATTGAGGCGGTTTCAGGGTCTTTGCTCCCCTGCACAGCTCCGAGCCAAGCCGAAGGAAGAGACGGAGTTCTCAGGTTTAGATTTTTCAATGTTGCATACTTCGTTTATTGTTTCTTATCTTACAATTTTCTCGGAGTCTGACAAGATGTTTGCAGCTGCATGGATTCCTCACGTCTCCCCCGAGCTGGGCTGTCCTTATCTTTTATACTAATTACTACGTATTTCTTGTTTACTATTTCTTACCAATGTCTATCACTATTACTAAAAAGGTCATCTTTACTTTGACCCAACCCTCGTGCATCCTTCCCCCTCAGGCTGCACTGTTATCTGAGAAATGCTCATTAGGCCTCAGCCTTGATGAATATTCCCTGGGCTCACCTCCTCTTGAGCTTATCAGAAACATTGTCTGCTCCCAGGAACTTGTGCTGTCTAATGAGCTCTGGCTCTTTTTTTTAATGAACAACTGTCCTGGATACAGAGACAAGGGAGTAGAGTTTTCAGCACTGTTTATTATAATACTATTTACATCAGCCTTTGGCATGGTTTTGGCAGAGAAAATTCTGTGGCCTTAACTGGAAGGGAGTCTATTTTTTGTCTGGGTCGCTGAAGTGATCAGCAGACCTCAGCACTGTACCACCTGCATTTCTTTTCCCATTTTCTGAACCCTCCAGGACTGTTCTGCAGGACAAGGGGGCTAAGAAGAAGCAATGGGGCCACTCCCAAACCATGCAGTACGGAAATGATTGCTCTGGAACTGCAGCCACAGTTTTTGGAGACCAGCATAAACGTACTCCCCACCCTGTCCCCAACAAGGCATTGACATGAGACAGTTGCTGCCTGGTGTGAGAAACAATGCTCACTTTTAAAATGCCAAAGATTTATTAAACCTTAACAAAATACAACAAAAACTGAGTAAGGAGAAAGAGCAGTGCTGAGAGTCTTCATGTCTAGCAGCCACATGCTTGTCTACAAAATGGATGCTCTGCTTTTTATACTCTTGGCCCCGCTCCAAGTCTCATCAGTCAACCCCTTCTTTGCTGTCCATAGGTGAAGATCGCTTTCTTACATCTTGATTGGAGGTCAGGTTTTGCCATAGTAACAAGCCAGTCCTCCTCAAATGCCCCCACTACCAAGGCCATCCCATGACAACAATACAAGGGGGAGGGGAAATAGGACTATGGGAGGACATACTAACATAACATAACTATATATCTACAAAACTTCTAACATACACATAATATTTATCCCTTAACTGTGAGAGCAAACCATCTCCATTACTTATTGTGGATGCTGAATGAGAGAGATCAGGCAGCAGCAGCACAGTGTCTGTGTGAAACTAAGTCACATAACTTTCTCACACTGGCCTGAGAAATTGTGGCCTGAGAAACTGAGGAAGAATTCAATCAGTCCTTGGAGAAGGAAAACAACCTTTGCAGGTGTTGTTTGTCTCCCTGTTGTTTACTTGCAAGAAACCATCGAGGGGTATTGTTCCTAACTGTCCAATGATGGTGATGTGTTGGTTTGCTGACCAATGAAACTTTATTCTCTCGGAACTGTCTATAAAAGTGTAGAAATTGCTTCTTTCTCCTGCTGCTGAGGACTCCAGGACGGTGTAGATAAATGTAGACGAGAGATCTCTGAAGTTAGGTTTTGGAAGATGAGGTTTATTGTAAGGGATGTGGGGGCCTTGCTCTGAGCTGCCAGGCTGCAGCTCGTGGCAAGGCCTAGGAAAGTGGGGGGAGAGGTAGGGAGAGGAAATTCCAAGAGAGGAAAGTCCTCGGGAAAGGGTGCAAGCGAAGAGAGGCAAAGAGCAAAGAGACCGAGCCACCTTCGCAGCCCCTGATAAGGGGTCTCGAGGTGGGCTGGAACAGGACTTGTGCCAATGGGGTCACAGATACCTGATACTTCAGGGGAGGGGTACAGGTGTGGGATGAACCATACATTGAGGGGTGAGACAGAACATTCCATTTGACCTCTGGGTCTGGTTGCAGGTAACCTTCAGACTGTTTTCCCAGACATCCAGTATCTAACACATCTCAAACATCAAAACTTACTTTCAATTCTATCTCACATACAGGTTTCTCATTCTCAGAATACAGGCAATCATATTTATAGGGTTTCTTGGCTTCCTCCTCCCCAACATAAAAGAGGATTTTAAAGAGTAAAGATCACTCTCATTTTGATTCTAAGCCGGAGAGCCTTGTGTCGTTATTATCGCCGTCCCTAATGCAATAGCGACATCTGGTGGACCCCGCTGTTCATCGCAGCCGCGACTGCTCATCGTAGCCTAGACTGAAGAACTGCCACCAGCTTCCCTCAGGAGAGGTAAGCAGCATACCCACCGCGCCTTCCTGGAGAAGGCTGGTCCCTTCGATCATGAGGTAGAGAACTCAGCCAAGTAGAGCGGGTCTGGGATGGCACCCTGACGAAGCTCGAGTTCGTATTCCTGGGACAAACCACTGCGTAACTGCAACTCGGCATACGCAGGCCGTCGGGGCACAGGTTTTTCCAAAAATGGGAAAACAAAGTTCCGCTGAGGAGTGAATCATCCTCTCTGTGTGGAAGGACGTATTGCCGCGTATGGCATTCACAGTATCAGAAGAGTCCCTGCATGCTTTGTTCCAGTGGGCAAAAGCCCATGGTTTTACAGTGACCGCAGACAATGCCTTTAGTCCAGATACTTGGCAGTCGGTAGGGGACCACTTATGGTTCGAGATACCAGCGCGTGTAGCCTGGTGGTCACCTGGGGCACACTCTTTAAAGCCTTACAGCTTTGGCCATCTCTGGAGGGTGATGCAGGAGTGGAGGATTTGGATGCCCAGGATGCCTTTTCTATGCACACAGAGATGATGGAGGGTGGCGGGGCCAGGGAAGCTGCAAGCAACGTTCCCTTGGCTCCACCCGGACCTTTGAGGGACACGGGAATTGCGTGAATGACCTATCTCTTGCCGCGAGACTACATCCCTCCGAAGTATCCCTCCCCTTGGGCTCTTGTAATGCCAAGGTATCCGTCACCCACTGACTTATTAAAGAAATATGGGTACTGATCTAGCATTGATACCCAACTGTGATGGACAAAAACTCTCTAACAGTTTAAAGTTAGAAAGTGTATGTCTATTACGGCCGGGCAGCATGGCAGGATATTTCCCTAATACGTGCTGCGAAATTCACAGGTAATTACAAAGCCTTTTATTTACACAGAGGACAATATACTTATCAATAAAGCTGTTAAAACACTGGTCAAGGAACATCGATGCTGGGCCTATGAATGCTGTGTCATATAAATACATTTCACTCTTGCTCATGTGGGCAACCATCAGTTGATTTGTGATCTTGGCACACACAAAGCTAAAAGTCAGGATGTAGAGGCAGAGATGCCTCTCAAAGAGCTGCACAGTAGATTTCTTGTAGATCATTGCAGCCAAGGCAATCGCAGAGCCAATATGGAGAAAAGGTGAGAGGACACTTGTTCCTGCTAAAGTGGATCCATTTTTGCTAAACTCCAGTTTGTACAGGAGAATATGGTTCCTGCTGCAGTACAAAGGGCTGGGAGTATTTTCACCTGAATGTTCAGTCTTGGAATCAGAGATTGCTAAAAAGGTGGTCCTTCAATCACTGCCAGTAAATGCATGATTATTATGAAGATTTGTACTTCAGTCACATCAATCATGCCAAAGTGCAGCGTTCTTGAGATGTACCTCTGTCAGTGCGTGCAGTTGTCACCGAGAAACACAAAGAAATCACACGCAGACAAGAGATTTCTGCAGAGGTTCCTCCGATCCAGCTTCCAGCTGAAAGGGCGGAGAGAAGACCCTCCTTGTTTATTCTTTTACTTTTTATACATTTTTGGGTCTAGCAGAAGATTGGCTTTTTGGGGTTTCCACCCCTCAGCCTCAGTGGCCAGACCAATTGTCAGTTACAATTGTTTTCAGGTTAGAAATATGCAAACAAAGGACAAAGAATGAAAAACAAAGGATTTGTTTATATTACTTCTGTGGGAAAGGTAGAAAAACTGCTCTAATATTCTACAGTAACTAAAGATCTGACTCCATTTATGAAAATCAAAAGGCTAATAAAGAAACTCAGAAAAACCAGGGTAACATGCAGTAAAACATGAATGTCACAGCAAAACAACAGAAGAACATCCAATCAGGGTTGGTTCCAGCTGCACAACAATACAAATTCCCAAAACCACAAAGACTGTGGACAATGAATCACAGCCATGATTAAAAAGCTCTCCTAACGGAGTGCTGCTATCTGTCCTTCTTGCTTGTTTTCCATCTGTAGCATCCAGGGACTGGAATGCCACAGGTACAAGCAATGAATGTCCAGGGAGGTGACTACTCTAAAGCTGTTGAGCAGTAACATACTAATAACAGAGTTGTAAATATATTTATTAACAGTTCAATGATGGTGATCAAATTGGGGGCAATCCAGGCTGGAGAATTGATATCTGCAGTATGAATCCAGTCTAACATTGTTTGAGCACTTTCAGATTTCAAGCCGTGCTCCTTTACTGTATTTTTTGCCTGTTGCAAGATTTTCCATTCATGCTGCTCATACATAGAATTGCCATCTCTGAACGCGACAGGACACGCTACAGGACATGCCATGTGTCCTGCGGGTTCCCACTGTCCTTCTAGTATAGCATCACATATAATTCCGGACCATTGAGTCACAGGGAGGGCATGCAAAGGCGTTGCCTGGGGACTGCTTTCTGCAGTTTGTTCTAGCAATTGTTGCATTGGAGTTAACTGGGAGCTAAACAATTTTGGCTCCTCCTGATTTTTAGCATTTATTGTAGATAGTTCTTGGGCTTTTTCCAGCAGCAGCTCAGTTGCTGCATGCGCTCGCTCATGCCTGAATTTGCTCAGTCAGTTCTTTTAAACCAATCGTGGGTTCTGCTGGGGGTTCTGCTGCATCAACGGGGTTCTCCTCTAATTCGTCTGGCAGCAGAACAGCGTCTGGGGAAGGTGGTCGACAGCAGGAGTCACCGGTTCCCCTCTCTTGGTCAACCGGTGTCTCTTCGGGCACAGCCGAGAAAGGGGGGAGCACTTGGCGCATGCGTTGTGGGAGCGGCGGCACTGGGAGCGGCTCTGGAGGCTTTTTGAAGCATCTCGGCCACCGCAGTACACTGGGTTGCCGTAAAGCAAATGGGGGGGGGGGGGGGCGCCTTGTTCCCGAGAAAAGCTCTGAAACTATTTTTTTTTTTTTCGGGTTGATGGGGGGTGGCGGCGGCGGTGGCAGGAGCGGCGGACCCTCAGGGGCCGCTTCCTCCTTGTCCTGCCTGTTGCTGCGGGGCACCATGGAGCCGCCCCCGTGGAGGGACGGGGGCGGTCCGCGGGCCGGGAGCTGTGAGCCGGACGTTGGCCAGCGACAGTGCCGGGGCGTCGGAGGTGGCGGGAGGGCACGGCGGGGGCCCCACAGCGCCTCCCCGACTTCGCAGTGCCGGGGGGTTGTTAAATGTCCATTTCCGCGTCCCCAGTTAATCAGCTTTTGCAGTACTTTTTCTGCTACTGTATTTCCACTCTCATAGAGTATATTAGTTGTGATATATGTCCTAAAGTTAATTCGTGTTACCTCATTTATTATGTATATTAAAAGGGAATTCGTAGTATCCTCTGTCAAAGGAGATATATATTTTGTAGAGATATATGTTGTAGTAGAAGTTTTGTGTAGTTTGCCCTGTTATACATTTAAGTTTTACATGCGGGATAAAACCAGCCACTGCACAAAAGAAGATTCCCCGGACTGGGGAAACACCCCGGAGGCACTGAGAAAAGAAATGATTGGATTTACCGGAAAGGAGGGAGAGGAGACAACAGCTGCCGGGAATCTCTGAAAAGGATACAAAGAACGACGGAAACCAAAGATAGAAGTCTGGAGACCAAGATGATTGCTGCAGATAGACATCTCCACGAGTCTCCGATGAAATTTACATCTTCATAACGCACCCAGACCCGAACATCAGCAGCATTGTCTTCCTCTACCGGTCTATTCAAACCCCGATTACAGCACCTACCTGTGCCCTGAGGGGAAGACCGTCACATTCCCGGACCTCTCTCCACGATCCAGTGTATAAAAAGAGACTGCTGCAGACCAAAAATGTGAACTTTGGGAGGGTAACAGGCTGACAGAGTCTGCTATCCTAGTTCACCCAGCGGCGACCCCGGGCTCGACGCTGTCCTTTTGATTGTGGCTAACCGAGACTGTAATTTTGTCTCTTAATAAAATTCCAAATTTTTGATAAACTGAATTTGGTGAATCTCATTTATAACATTAGTAAATAATTTAACTGCTGCAGCAAATTCACATTCCATGCTTGCCGTTGTCAATGGGGCAGGGAAGGGAGTACTCAGCACCTTCCACTTTTTTTCAAGAAAACTGCCCCCTGCTCCCCTTACCAGCTCAGCCTCGCAATCTATTTGCAAGGACAGCAAGCTTCTGCTTTAATGCTGATGCATCTCTTAGCAGATCAGCGTCTGTCCGCTATTTTCCAGAGGGTCTCAACTCAATGCAGCTGCATCTGTCGGCGATTTCAGCGTCTAACCGCTCAGCGTCCCACCGCTAATTTTCTCCTCCGGGTCATCACCCCAACGTCCCTATTCGGGCACCAATTAAATGTGATTTAAAACGCGGGGAGCAGCCTGAGTCAAACACCTTCTTCACAGAAGTAGTGGTGAATGCTCATTTATTGAGGGTACACAGGGTTCTTTTATACATATATCATTCTTGTGCATAAGCTATTCACGTAGCATTTTACTACATGCCATTGGTTACCTCCTGGTGTCCACGAGCCCCAAGGGGCTATGCTATTCGATAGTGTTATCTGCATAAGCATTCCTTTGCAGTTATCTGTTTACACTTTGTTGAGGGGCCAGCAGCTTGTTCCCAGACTCTTCGTCCTGGTTCTCAGGCTCAACATCCTTGACAGTGCTAAAACAACAGAACTTTCCCAGCGCTGTAAGGCGTCTCTGCGTCTATCTCCAAAAATCCTGCTACACAACAGCATCCTCCTTGGAAATATTTAGGAGTCAAAATTTTGGATCGAACTATTCAACATCAGGAGGTGCAATTCACAGATTCTATTAAGACTCTGAATGATGCCCGGAAATTGATGGGTATCATGACGTGGTTACGTCCTTACTTGGGGCTAACCACAGTGCAACTGTCCCCACTGTTCAAAATTTTAAAGGGGGACCCTGATCTGAATTGACTGTGAGAATTGACTCCTGAGGTGCGACAAGTGCTGGAGGAAGTCCAACAAGCTGTTTCTGCTCGTTAGGTTTACTGAGTAGATCCTTCCATTGATATCACTATTTTTATTACCAATACAGATTTGCATCCTACAGGTATCATTGGCCAATGGAGTGAACAACGGTCCGATCCTTTGCACATTTTGGAATGGGTCTTTTTGCCCCATCAACCGAAAAAGCACCCACATTGTTTGAATCGATCGCTCAATTGATAATCAAATGCTGTCAATGTAGTTTGCAATTAATGGCAGCTAATCCTGCAAAAATTATTCTCCCAGTACGACAGGAAGAATTTGAATGGAGTTTTACTAACAGCACTTCCTTGCAAAGTGCACTGCAAAATTTTTCAGGGCAGATTGCTTATCATGTGCCCAGCCACAGATTATTGAAATTGGCAAAGTCAGCCGAATTGTCATTTTGGCCAAAAAGTAGTTGGGTGCTGGTGCAAAGACCTATCATCTTCACTGACGGCTCAGGCAAAATGGGGAAAACCATTGTTACCTGGAAGGAGGAATCTGAGTGGCAAGTGCTGGAAGGCCAGGAGTCAGGCTCCGCCCAGTTAGTTTAATTGAGGGCTGTTGCCATAGCATTCCAGTGGTACCACTGAATTTGGCCACTGATTCTGCTTATGTAGCAGACTTAACCAAACATTTGGTTTGTGCACTTCTGAAAGAAGTTGATAACAAAAATTTATTTCAGCTGTTGAAAACTTTGTGACGTGCAATCCAGGCCCGAGTTCATCCATATTACATCCTGCACATTCGGAGCCACACTAAGTTACCAGGTTTCATAACAGAAGGTAATGCATGCTCAGTTTGTGTGTGCGCCCAGGTAGACGTGGAAAGCTAGCGCACACACACAGCCTCTTGCTCACCTGCACATAGCCCTGGTGTACAGTAGTACTTGTCAGTAGCACACACGCACATATATGGAGTTGTGCACACTAATATGTGTAGTGTTATATACATACATATCTTACATAGGGCCATGCTTACACGTAATCTTACAGAGGATTTGTAGCCAGCCCCAGCAGAGAAAAAGAAACCTCTCTTTGGTCAGAGCGGAACTGCAGAGGTATCTCCATGCACTGTGCTGTGCACACTAGCACATCAGTAGCAGTGCAAAGTGGGACATGTACA
The DNA here is from genome assembly GCA_037837765.1 of Delichon dasypus. NCBI lineage: Eukaryota > Metazoa > Chordata > Aves > Passeriformes > Hirundinidae > Delichon > Delichon dasypus. The sequence continues at coordinate 5,289,689 of JBBAXF010000012.1, read as the reverse complement.
CTTGCATCTGAGCACACTAGAAAACACACATGCTTGCAGCTTCACACATTGACACACATGTACACCCCAGCACCTATGTGTGTACACAGAGCTATACATACTAGCATACATAGGCACAGCATGTGCAGACTCACGCACCCTGGCACACACATGCACAGTCACACACACTGACACATGCATGCACAGTACTTCCTAGAGTCCTTCTGGAAAGAGAATAGTTGGACATCTACTGCTTGCTACCCTGTAGGCAATATTCCATCCCCTGTGCCTTTAGGGTAGGGACAGTGCACATTAAGAGAGGAAGGGAAAGGGAAGTGTTTTGTCAAGGGGCACCTCTTGCCTCTTACCTGAGGGAGGTATATGTGGTCCCTATTTTTGTGGGGGGTAACTCACAGTTTCTTGGGGATCAGGTACACACAGTAAGGAAAGCTCTAGGCCTCTGTAGAGGTGACAGTGACTAAAACCAAGTTTGTTAGGTTTCATCTTGGATTGAAAGAGAGAAAGGTATTCTGAAATTATTGTATATATATGGAAAAAATAAATTTGAGTGGGAATGACTCTTCTGTGTTACACTTGATCTAAAATCAGTATAAGAGAGAAAAATAAAGAGGTAGGAAGTGGCAAGAGAGCAGGAAAACACAGCACATCTTACACCAATGCTTTTCTGGAACCTAGGATTTTCTATTTGGACAAAGTGGGGTGCAGAGTAACTTTCCTTTGAGATTTAGGACTGAGAGGCTAGAGCAGAAAGGGTTGTTTAGTGAGAAGTCCCTTCTCTCTGATCTGTACTGGGGTTGTATATGGATGTTTAAAACTTGCTACATTCACTCTTCCTCTGACTCACACCATGGCCAGTACACATAATCTCTTTCTTAGTCCATCCTACCACACAATATTGCGTATTTTTGTTGTTGGGGTCACATCTGCACTGGGTTCATTTTCTTCTCAGTGGGCTATCAGGGATGGGAGGGGAGTATATCTGTTGACATCTCTGTACTTTCTCCTTCTCCCCTTGGGGTCTTGCTACTTGCTCCCAGTCCCATCCCAATCAGCCATCTTCAGGCCCTCCCACAAGGCCCGCCTTCCCAATTAGCCAGAAGGAGAAAGAAAGAGTTAAAAATGCATATTCTAAAATTGGCTTTTCATAAATATTAAAATGGATGCAATATGTATAATGTTAAAGTAACTTTGCTTTAAAGGTATAATTTTTATTTCTGCTATTAACTGAACTTAGACACAGTAGTAAAAATAGCTGATATGGATATGCTTGTAGTTGAAATGCCTTCTTGGTTGGGATAACATCCAATAAACATATGATGAAGACCCCTGCTACTGATATGCCAACTATCAGCACCTACTTTCTGAAGAAAGTATGGACCAAAACCCAAGCTGGAGGTGATAAAAATAACTCAATAAAAGCACAGCCAAGAAACACACATGCTCTAAAAAGGAGGATCCAAGGAGGGACCATGCTAAACAGCTCCTGGAATATGTAAACTAGTTGGTGAAAAGTTTGAATATGCATAATGGTTTAGGAATATGCAATAGGCTGATGCAATAGAAAAGGTATTTAAAGGGCTTCTCCGAAAGCACCGGGCTGTTAAAAAAAATTGCTTTATTGCTTTTGTCTCCTATTGTCCTTTACTAAACTTTTAAATTTTACCAGGACAGTGAACCTTGTTTATCAAAGAAAGAAAGAAAGAAAGAAGTTTCACCTTCTTCTCGGAAAACAAAAGCAAATAACCTGCTTACAGTCCGGGGACCCTCATACAAATGATTTATTAAAGAAATATGGGTATTGATCTAGTATCAATACCCAACTGTGATGGACAAAAACTCTCTAACAGATTAAAGTTAGAAAGTGTATGCTTATTACGGCCGGGCAGCACGTGGGATATTTCCCTAATTCACACTGTGAAATTCACAGGTAATTACAAAGCCTTTTATTTAAAAAAGTGTTGAATACCCAAAATACAAATGCATATTCATTCCCCTGTCACCTCCCATTCCTCGCTTTGTATGCTAATTGGCAAAAAGGCCATTAAGCATGCGTACTTTGTTTCTTAAAATGAGTCGGGGGTCTATTCCAGGGAGGGGTCACCCAAAATGAGGAAGTAAGATGAGTCTTCCTCATCCTGACCTTTCTACCTTTTTAATGCATTCGTGACAAATGAATCCTTGGTAGAACTTATAGTTTCCTGTGTTCAATGGATCCTTTAAGCAGGAAATCTGCAGCTATCTTATGTCCTATTTACCGCATTTTGTTTTTTTGTTACAAGCCCAGTTACACAAACATAAAGCTGACAAGCAATGAGTTACTAAATCCGGGATATTTTATCTAAGATCTGGCTTCTGTTAACTGCAAGTAAAGCTTGCCTATCTACTTCAGCTATTTCAGCAACTTATTATCTTAACTTTCCTAAAAATCCCTAATTCTTCAAATTTAATGTCTCACCACCGGGTCGGTTCTGCCACTCCTCTCTTGCCTCGGCTTGGCGCCCCAGCACCCTCGGCACACTAGTGCAAGCAGTCGCCAAGCCGCTCGTGCGGCTTTATGCCGGCGGGTCACGAGGAAGCCTCCCCACCTCAGTGTCCTGATGCCATAGTTTTATGTGCCGATGGATACTGCAGAGAAGTCTCTGCAGCCCAGCACTCCTGGGTCAGCCCCGCTGGGTGCTACCATTCTCCAAGCCACCGCCCTCTCCTAGCCGAGTTGGCAGTGCTGGGGATTACAGCACTAGATTTTGGCGCTCCGGTCTGGAAACCCTGCCACCCTAATCCTCAGCAGCACCAAGAGTTGCTGGGCCAGGTCCCCGCCGGCCGTCCCCCATGCGGGTTCTTGCCCGAGGCCTCCAAGACACCGCACAACCGAGCTCGCCTCCGACCTTTGGCAGCGCTGCATGCGAACTGTGCTTGGTGCCACCTCAGCTTCCGCTGGGCCGGCGAGCGCTGGGAGTTACTATGCCGGGTCCCCTAGGCCATCACTCACACAGACCAGCTCCCGCTTGTCGTTCCCGCTCGGGAAACCCCTTACAACGCCTTTGTCCACTGTCTCGGCTCAGAAAGCCCAGCTCACCTCCTTGCCCGAGGTCTCCGCCTGGAAAACCCCGCACACACGGTTCTCTCCGAGTGGCGCCGACACCATGCAACTGGGAAAACCCCCGATACACGCGGCTCCCTCCGAGAGGCGGTTTTCCCACCGCCGGTGCTGGCTTCGCGGAACTGGGTACCCTGCTATTGGGTCAGCCCAGCTAGGCTCTGCTGCTCGGTGTCCATAAGTCGCGGCGGGCAGGCGAGCCTGCAGCATGGAAGGCTTACTACACTTAGTGCTACCGAACGCTGTTTATATGAATCTGCCTCCGCTTGTGGTTCCCACCGCCAGCGACCCCTCCCAAAGTCTTGTCAGTCAACTCCTTCTCTGCCGTCTATTGGTGGAGATCACTTTCTTTAAACTTGATTGGAGATCAGGTGTTGCCATGTCCCGCCTCCCAGTAACAAGCCTGCCCTCCCCCAAATGCCCCGAGCAGTGACAACAATATAAGGGGGAAGGGAAAGAGGACTATGGGGAGAATATATCAAAATAACATAACTATACATCTATAAAACTTCTCTTAACATGCACATAATATTTATCTCTTAATTGCGAGTGCCAACCATTGCATTTCCCATCTATAACAAAAACCAAAACCTGGAATACTAGTTCAAATTAAGAAACGCTGGCAGTTGCAGAGATGACCCCCTTAAACAGCTGGAACCTGGGGAGCAGCCCCAAACCATGGCTACAGGCAGCAGTGGTCTCACTGGCACTTCAGATTTGTGAAATACCGTTTCCCAGTGTTATAAATGAGTAATGAGATGGTTGGTGTGAAAAACGCTAATCACTTATTTTAAAAGTTTAATAGTAATAAAATGGTTATAAAAATAGAATTAGAGTAATAAAAAAAAAAATTAACAACTAGGGTTAGGACAATACAAGACAATAAAAACAAAGACACAGATGTCTGGGTGCCTTCCAGAGCAAAAAGCTCCGAAGGAGGATCCCCATTAACAAAGGATTATTGTCACCCTGGTTTTTCTGAGTTTTTTTAAAGCCTTCTACTTGTTCATAAGATGGAGTCAGTTTCTTTAGTTTCTGCACAATATTAGGAGCAGGATTTCACTTTTCTTACGCATGGGAACATAAACAAGCCTTTTGTTTTCGTTCTCTGTCCTTTGTGTACAAATTTCTAACCTAAAAATAATGTTAATTGACAGCTGGTCTGGCCAGTGGGTTGGAAGGGCAATAACCCCAGAAGCCAATCCACAATCAGACCCACAAATGTATAAAAATGTACGATAATAAACAGTCTCTCTCTGGAGGAGCAACTCTGCACCGCAGACCTCTTGTCTCCATGTTATCGCTTTGCGTGCCACAATCACAGATTATCTCTTAAAAGCAATAGCCTGTTGAATATTCATACATTTCATACATGATGCATAAATTCCATTCAAACAAAGAATATCTCTGGTTAGTGTTACTTTTTTTCCCAGTCATGGGTTAGTACAGTCTGTTCTTTTAGTTATAGAGGAATGTAGAATGATTCTCCAGGTCAGGACCTGGGAATTGCTTTAGAAAGGACAGGGACCTATCAGAGGGTTAGTTAGAATATTGGCATCTGTGTTGACCACTGAAAATAGTTGACTACGACTTTGGGAAGTACCATATAAAACCCTTTGATTTCCTGTACGTGAGCCTTTTCTTTCTTTCCTTTGGCTAGATAGAAGCAGGTGACATCGAATTGGGCCTGCTGCTCCCCCCCTTTTGGGGGGGAAGCTGGCCTGAGGCCTGGCCGGATTCTATCGGCTCCTGGGTGGGGGGAGGGGAAGGAGAGGTTGCTGCTTTACAACAACTACTTTCTCCAAACTTTCCTGGAGCAGGGAGAGATCTCTGCCGGGCCCCTGATAAGAGCTATGGGCACCATTTAGGTTGATGCTGCCCTGATTTACACCGAGGGGTGGGCCCAAAAGGCATTTATGATCCTGCCTGTTTTTTTTGTGATTCTCGACTGCCCGGGTACTCTGATCACTGATGTTTCTGCATGAGTTTTTCCTCCCTCACCAGCGTGGCCTTGAACATCTAATACTGGGGGGGGGGGGGGGGGGAGAAGAGCCTCTAGGCAGATTTAACCCTTTCCTGGCAACATGAAGATTCCAGAGCTTGGCCCTTCTCTGAGAGTGAAAAGAAAGGGACAGAGTGAACATAAAGAAGAAACAGCATGAAGTCAGTAGAGCGAGAGTGAAAAGACTATTAGGACAGAGACTTGAAGAGTTGGTTGTTCCATTCTTATTTAAGCCATGAAAATGAACTCTAGATTATTCCTTTAAATCATGGGAAAGATGCATTTGAGGAGATGATTGTTTTGATTTGTGTGTGAATTTGAGCAAAAGTGTTTGTGATGGACTAAGTAATATTAATCCTATAAGATGTTTGAACAGAGATAGATATGAAAAGCCCTCTGCACCAGTGAAGAAGTGAGAAGATATCTCTGTACCTTGAGATGAAGAATCCTTTGTTTTGAGTTATTAATCTTTGAAAGGTGATCCCCCAGTATGCAAAAGTCTAAGACCCATGACCCAAAAGCAGCTTGGGAAACTGCTCCTGGGAGGGTCACAAAAGCAGGTTTCCCTGGACAGTTGTTTTTGTGACAGTTAAAAACCCACAAGAGAACTGTTCTAAATTATCAGTAGGATCCATGACTCTAAGAGAGACTCTTCTCCTAAAGAATTAATGAAAGACAATTATCAGATAGTAAAACTGACTGAAAATTACAAGTTTTGTCTCTTCATGTTGTTTTGTAAAAAAGTTAATAGTTTATAAGAGGAGAAAAGAGTATTTTTAGAGTTTCATTCTGTTTTGTTTTAGGTTTTTTTCCCAACTTTCTTTTTCTATTCTTTTAGTGTGTGTTAATAAAACTATTTGTTCATTTTTAAAGTTGAGCCTGCTTTGTTTTTCTCCTAGTCTCTCTCCCACAGAAAAAGAGTGAGTACTAAGACCAGAATTTAGTGAACATGAAACCACTACATTCCCTTAATCTGTGGCGTCTTTTTGGGTCTGAGCAAGGCAGGAGAAGTTGGTCTCTTCTGATAAGGAAGTCATAAATTCTTTTTCTCTGAAAGATTTATGTTTTCCTGTGGCTAGTATATAAAAACTACATTTTAACTACAAAACTACATTTACCATAATATCAAAATATTAATACAACATTACTAATCAATAAACCATAATACATATAGTAAATATCTTACATAGAGCCATATAATATGCACTTTTCACAGTTGGCTCTCACAATTAAGGGATAAATATTATGTGCATGTTAGAAGTTTTGTAGATATATAGTTATGTTACGGTAGTATGTCCTCCCATAGTCCTCTTTCCCCTCCCCCTTGTATTGTTTTCATGGGATGGCCTTGGTAGTGGAGACATTTGAGGAGGACTGGCTTGTTACTATGGCAAAACCTGACCTCCAATCAAGATGCAAGAAAGTGATCTCCACCAATGGACTGCAAAGAAGGGATTGACTGATGAGACTTTGGGAGGGGCCAAGGGTATAAAAAGCAGAGCATCCATTTTTGTAGATGAGTATGTGGCTCCTAGACACGGAGACTCCTATCACTGCTCTTTCCCCCTACTCAGTCTTTTGTTGTATTTTGTTATGGTTCAATAAACCTTTGACATGTTAAAAGTGTGCATTATTTCTCACAGTTTTGTTTTTTTGGGGGGGAGGCTTCTCCACCATCTTGTCTTTGTCCTCTGGGCCATGTGGGCTGCCTGAGCAGCCACCATCTTGTTTTCTTTGTTCACAGGAGGGCCATGTGACTCAGGTGATTTATTAAAGAAATATGGGTATTGATCTAGTATCGATACCCAACTGTGACAGACAAAAACTCTCTAACAGTTTAAAGTTAGAAAGTGTATGTTTATTACGGCCGGGCAGCACGTGGGATAGTTCCCTAATTCGCACTGCAAAATTCACAGGTAATTACAAAGTCTTTTATTTACAAAAGTATTGAATATCCAAAATACAAATGCATATTCATACCCCTGTCACCTCCCATTCCTCGCTTCGTATGCTAATTGGCAACAAGGCTATTAAGCATTGAGACGTTAATTTTGAGGAACTAAGGATTTTTAGGAAAGTTAAGATAATAAGTTGCTGAATTAGCTGAAGTAGATAGGTAATCTTTGTTCGCAGTTAACAGAAGCCGGATCTTAGATAAGCTACCCCGGATCTTGTAACTCATTGCTTGTCAGGTTTATGTTTATGTAGTTGTGCTTGTAATGAAAAACAAAATGTGGTAAATAGGACATAAGATAGCTGCAGATTTCCTGCTTAAAGGACCCGTTGAATACAGGAAGCTGTAAGTTCTACCAAAAAATCATTTGTCACGAAAGCATTGAAAAGGTAGAAAGGTCAGGACGATGAAGACTCATCTTACTTCCTCATTTTGAGTGACCCCTCCCCAAAATAGACCCCCGACTCATTTTAAGAAACAAAGTACGCATGCTTAATAGCCTTTTTTGCCAATTAGCATACGAAGCGAGGAATGGGAGGTGACGGGTATGAATATGCATTTGTAGTTTGGATATTCAACACTTTTGTAAATAAAAGACTTTGTAATTACCTGTGAATTTCGCAGTGCGAATTAGGGAATTATCCCGCGTGCTGCCCGGCCGTAATAAACATACACTTTCTAACTTTAAACTGTTAGAGAGTTTTTGTCCGTCACAGTTGGGTATCGATACTAGATCAATACCCATATTTCTTTAATAAATCAGTGGCAGGAGACTCCTTGATGTAGAACCTGGATGAAATCCACCTCTCGGCTCTGTGGGATCCTGTAGGAATCTTTGAATTAGTGGAACTTGTTGGCAATGGTACCTACAAGCAGCAATTTTTTCTCTAGTCAGAGAACAGGAGGAAGTGAGGACATGTGAGGGAAAACACCATGGCAGCAGCAAGGTGAGTGAAAAAAAAGGAGGGGGAGTAAGTGCTTCAAGTGTCAGAGCGGAGATTCCTCTGCAAGCAGTGGTGAGGACTATGGTGAAATAAACTGTTCCCTTGTAATGCATGAAGTCCACAAGAGATGCAAAGATCCACTCGCAATCCATGAGAAAAGTGCTCATGCTGGAGCATGTAAATACCAGAGAAAGCTGTGATCTAGTGGGAGACCTGAATAGAGAGAGAGGCCCTCTGCTTACAGAGATAGAGCGAAAAAGCCCTTGCTTCCAAACTAGAGCATCCTAGCCTTAAAAGACTGCGCCCTGTGGACAGATGACCCATGCCACAACAGTTTTGAGACGACTGCCCGTGGGAGGGACCCCATTGATGCCTTAGGAAGGCTGACCTGAAACAGAGACTGGACAAAGCTAGAAAATAAAATATTTATTGAAAGGCCTCCAGGATCTACCTTGGACGAGACAGGAGCCTAACCAAGGCTGCACCCATAGTGGTCACAAAAGAAAGATGGTGTCAGGGTCACAAGATCTTACATTTTTATAAGTTTTGGTCCATTTGCATATTGAGGTTTAATTGTCCAATTACAGCTTCAGGTTGTGAGTATCCATCCTTCTTGTTCCTCCCTTCAGTCCACTGTTGTTTGTGCTTTTGGTCAGAAAGTTGTCCTTGGTCTCCAGCAAGAAAAGGATTTGTTTTGTCTACCTACTCTGTGAAGAGAGCTTACTGGCACTTAATATGAGGCTCAGAGCTACATCCCTTAGGCAGCACAGAATCTGAAAATATGAAAGCTAAAGCTTAAGGCATCACCATGATATAGCAGAATGAAAGACTCCTCTCCTGGAGCGAACAGGAAAAGATCTTGAGTGATGAACTGACCAAAACCCTCACACCCTGTCCCCCTGGGTGTCGGAAGGAAAGTCCAAGGGTCTGGGGGGGGGGGGGGGGGGCGGGAGGTGTTTTAATGGCTTATTTTGCTTCTCATTATCCTCTTCTGACTCTGTTAATAATAAATTTACTTTATACCTTTAAATTTGAACCTATTTTGCCCTTAGAGTGTTTTCTTTCAATCCTTACCTGAATTCATAAGCCCTTTGTTAAATGACTTTTGTGGGTACCTGGCATTTGGCCAGTGTCAAATCACGACACCTGGGAAGGCATGCAGTGTACCTTTAACAGGCTTCCTCAGGGATATAAGCATTCACCCACAATTGTTCATGCTCAGAATTAATATTGCAGAATTAATATTAAATCTGTTTTTACAGATACCTTTGCTGATGATTTTTTAAGTGATCTTAAAACACTTGTTCATGATAGCCTGCTACTTCCCAAGTGGAAAACAGATCCTGGCAACTTATGAAGATGTTTAAAATGCTTCAGAAGTGATTGGCACCAAAGCACAGTTCCTCTTGGCACCCCAACTGCCAATGCTGGGCTGGATGTTAACAGGAAAAGTCCCTTTCACACATCATGCCACTGATGCCACGTGACATAAATGGTTCACACTGATTACATACTGAGCTTAAATAGGCAATCCCAATCCCCAAGGGATCTTGGAGATCCTCACGAACTGACCTGAAGGTGAAAATTTCAGACTATCATCATCAGAGTAGGAAGAGCAGGTGACAGGGGCTGAGAAGGCCCCATCATATAATCAGCTACTAGAAGATGAAAAGTGACACAGTCTCTTCAGTGATGGTTCCTGCTGTATTGTAGGGCTACATTGAAAATGGAAAGCCTCTGTATGGAGTCCTATGTGATGAATCGCCGAAGCTAGTGAGGGACGAGGTGGATCAAGTCAAGCTGCAAAGCTGAAAGCCATCCAGCTGCCTTTAGATATGGCTGAATAAGAGAAATGGCCAGTGTTCTACCTCTACACTGACTCATAGATGGTGGCAAATGCTCTGTGAGGGTGGCTGGACTGATGGAAAAAGACCAATTGGCAGAGCAGAGGTAAACCCATCTAGGCTACTGAATTGTGGTAAAATTCTGTTGCCCAGGTAATTAAGTTGGCTGTAAAAGTATGTCATGTAGATTCACACGTACCCGAGAGTCGGGCTACTGAAGAGCATGGCAATAACAGACAGGTGGATCTGGCTGCCAAGATTCTAGTGTCTCAGGTCTATCTGGACTGGCAACATAAGGGTGAATTATTTCTGGTTCAGTGGGCCCATGACACCTGAGGTCATCAGGGGAGAAATGCAACATACAGATGGGTTTTTGATCGAGGGGTGGACTTAACGATGGACACCATCTCCCAAGTTATCTATATGTAGTGATTTCACGTTTGCTTATCTCTGTCAAATTTAGTGTGGTGGTTTAAGTGTTTGTTTGGGTTTTTTTATGCTGTGAGATAGGATTAGGAGAAAAAGGCAGGTAGGCTCAACTTAAAGGCAAATAGATTTATAAACATATACTAAAAGAAGAAAATAAGAATCAAAATGAAACTTTCAAAACACTCTCCCTCACCCACAAACTTTTCACTTTTTCACAAACAACATAAAGAGATAAAACCTATGTTTTCTGGTCAGTTTTACTATTTGAAAATAATCTTTCATTAATTCTTTAGGGAAAGGAATCCCTCTTAGTTTACCATGAAATTTCCCCCACTGACAACTTAGATCAGTTCTTTTGTCACAAAAACAGACACCCAGGGAAAACCTGCTTTTGTGAAATCTCTCATTAGTAGTTTCTTAAGCTGCTTACAGGTTATGGGACTCAGGCATATTGGGGTGTTACTTTTTAAAGATGAACAACTCTAAAGGCAAAGGATTTTTCATCTCAGGGAACAGAGATTTCTTACTTCACTGGCATAGAGGGCTTCTCATCTCTCTGTTTAAGCATTTCATGGGATCACAATAATTACAACTGCTTTACTCAGTTTATCACAGATACCTTTGCTCAAAATCTACAAATCTAAACAGTCATCTCCCTAAATGCATACTTTTTTATGATTTAAAGGGATAATCTACATACAGAGTTCATTACTACGGCTCAAATTGAGAAGTCTACCTAAAAATGGCAAAATCCTCAATCCCTTCTTCTAATAGTCTTTTTATTTTCTCTTCACTGACTGTTTATACTGTGTTTCTTTATAGTTCAATCACTTTGTTCTTTTCTTCTTTCTTAGGGAAGGGTTAGAGCTCCGGAAGTTTTATTTTGTTCCAGGAAAGAGTTAAAACTTTCCCAGGCCTTGGGTAGTTATGTGATTTCTGCCGGGCAGCAGCCACTAGGATTTTAAAGCCATGCCGATGGGGGAGGTTTAGAAACAGTGTCTAGGATCTTAGTAATTAGGTAGGCTGATGGATGCCTCCCCCTCCACCCCTCAGTGACAATTGGTGTGGGCCAGGCTGGGCCGGCCAGTAGGTGCTATCAGATGCCTGTCGGACATCTCCCTTGGCTCGGCCAGCTCAGGGTAGGCTTTAAAATTAGCTGATGTTTAAGCTGCGGCCTCCCCCGCTGGGAGCCAATGGGGCCTGGGGCATGACTGAGCTAGAGCCGGCTCCTCCTCCCACAAGGAGAGTGTCAGCCCGGCTGGCTTGGGCCGCTCTATGGAGCGGCTGCTGAGACCAGTTGTTATGAATCATCATTTTAAAGAGTTAAGATTTTAGCTAAGGGTTAGAAGCAATTTGTATTGATCAAGATATAAGTTAGATCAGTAAATGGCAGGTTAATGATTATTAGATGCCTAAGATAGAGCTAGCTGTTATATTATGAGCTTGTTTATAGAAAAAGTGGAGTAAGTGAACTGTCATAAGAACAGATTGAAGCCAGTAAGAACAATGGCCAACACCCGGACTTGGTATCGATCAGTCACAAAGCAGGAGACCTTGGATCATGCCAGAGGGTCACAGAGACCTGATGAAGACTCTCCTGACTTCATCCTTTGAGACCACTGACCCAATTCGAGACCACTGACCCAATTCAAGAGAAGAACTGCGCATGCATGAAGGACTAATAGCCTCATTTTAATACAGAGCAGGGATGGGAGGTGCTGGGGTTATGCATATGTATTGTATGTAAGATCTTGGAAAATAAATAGAGAGCAAAGAACCTTGTTCGGGGCAACCATGCCTTTCGGAGATGACTCCTGTGCCACCCGCTGGTGAAAAAACATACCACTTTCTAACTTTAAGTAGTTAGAGGGTCTTTGTCCATGATTATATTGGTTTTTAACAACTCAGTTACTTGCTCCTCTGGCCAGAAGGCAAAGGAAGTTTCCAAGGCATGTCTTGATTTTTAAGCCTGTATGTTCCCAGAGGCATGTCATCTTTTTATTTGGTCAATCAAGCTGTCAATTCTAAAGTCATTAACTAATTGACACTTGTTATCTGTGCTAAACCAGCACACCATAACTGTGAAACATGCACTGCAATCAAGCAGGGCCAAGTGGTTAAAGCCCCTGTGGTATGGGGGATGATGGTTGAAATAGAAAGATGGGGAGGCCTGGCACATCCATTATGTCATTCTTCTGCAAACCCACCACGGAAAGTGCTACATGCTGACAGTGGGAGAAACGATCACTGGATGGCTGGAGACATACCCTGTGCCTCACGCCATGGCCTGGAAGATCATCTTGGGCCTTGAAAAGTAAGTCCTGTGGTGACATGGTACCCCAGAAAGAACTGAGTGGTACAACGGGACTTATTTCAAAAACAGCCTCATAGACACCTGCACCAGACAACACAGGATTAAGTGAGTATATCATATTCCCTATCATGCACCAGCCTCTGGGGAAGTTGAATAGTACAATGGACTGTTAAAAAACACATTGAAAGCAGTGGATGGTGGGACTTTCAAACATTGGGATCTACATTTCACATTGGCCACCTGATTCGTTAACATTAGAGGCTCTACCAATAAGCTGGCCCAGCCCAATCAAAACCTCCATGTGAAGGTGATTTTTGAAAAGAAAGAAAAACAAAACGAAAACAAAAACAAAAACACAAGGAACAGCCAGAGTCAAACACCTTCACAGAAGTAGTGGTGAATGCTCCATTTATTGAGGGTACACAAGGTTCTTTTATACATATATCATACTTGTGCACAAGCTGTTCACACGGCATTTTACTACTAGCTATTGGCTAGTGTTATCTGCATAAGCATTCCTTTGCAGTTACCTGTTTACACTTTGTTGAAGGAAAAAGCTGGTTCTCAGGCTCAGTGTCCTGGTTCTCAGGCTCATCATCCTTGACAGTGCTAAAACAACAGAACTTTCCCAGCCTTGTCAGGCATCTCTGTGTCTGTCTCCAAAAATCCTGCTACATCCATGTACTGTAGAAGGGGATAAAGTCCCCATGCTATATATGAGGAATGTGTTAGGGAAGACAGTTCGGATTAGTCTTGCCTCAAACAAAGGCAAACCCATCCATGGGATTGTTTTTGTTCAAGGACCTAGGTGCACTTGGTGAGTAATGCAGAGGGACAGGGAAACCCAATGTGTACCTCAGGGGGATTTGATTTTTGGTGAGAACAGTCTGTGATGTTGAATTGTATGTGTGCCATAACTCCCATGGCCAATGAGGATGGACTGCTCCAGATACAAGAGTTGTGAGCTCCTGATGCAGCAGCCAGCTGACAGTACACCAGCCCTCCTGCCCTGGAGGACATCTAGGATGGATAGAACCAACAGTCATGGACTAAATGAAATCAACAGACAGCTTGGAGTGACAGCCATTCACTATGGAGATGATACCTGTGTGCTTATATATATGTACGTATGTATATGTATATGTATATGTATATGTATATGATTGGAAGGTGTAGGATCTGGGCATGACGAAAAATGTTTACAATAAGAGGTGGATAATGTCCTGGTTTGAGCCACAACAGGGTTAATGTTTACAGTTGCCATGAGGGGGCATGGCTAGAACCTGGTGTTTATTCTGTTCTACATGTAATTTCCAGGGGCAGGGGGAAGGGACTGTCTTTGGGGTAGAAGGGGTTCCTTCTGGTTGAGTAAAAGAGGCAGAGGGAGCTGTCCAGTACTGTCTGTTGTTGAGGGGGATGGGGGGTGTTTCTGTGTGAATTGTTTCTTTTCTTGTGCCCTCTCTCATTAGTATTGTTGCTGCTACTGTTTGTTTTCTTATCTCCTTGCTGTTGGAAGTAAATTGTTCTTATCTCAACTTGAGATCTTTGCCTTGACCTTGGGGTCGCCATCAGGGAGGAGCTGGTGGGGAATGTGACCCTCCAAGGCAGCCTTGGCATTACTGACCATGAGATGGTGTAGAGATCCTCAGGGCAGTGAGGAGGGCACGCAGCAAGCTCACTGCCCTGGACTTTAGTAGACCGAGGCAGAGGGGCCCAAGAGTGTTCACTCTTATTCCAGGATCACCTTTGCCAAGCTCAGGAGCAATGCATCCCAACAAGGAGGAAATCGGGCAAATGCATCGAGGAGCCTCCATGGATGGATAAGGAGCTCAGGGCAAATTCAGAGTGAAAAAAGAAGTTTTCAGGAAGTAGAAACAAGGACAGGTGGCCTGAGAGGAATACGGGGAAATTGTGCAGGAAAGTAACTAGGGACAAGGTTAGGGATGCCAAGGCTCAGTTAGAATTGAGTCTGTCCAGGGACATCAAGGATAACAGGAAGGGCTTTTATAGATATGTTGCAAGCAAATGAAACACTAGGGATAACGTGAGCCTGATACTGTTGGGGGTTAGGTTTTCCTGTGGAACTTTTCCCCCCATAAGTTGCTAGGAGACTAAATACTGATGCTTAAAAGGGTGCTTGCCCCATACAAAGGAAGTGGATCACTTAGTTTAGGGGCGGTGAAGGGAAAGGCTCCTGGGAGCTGAGGGTGGGGGTTTTGGCTGCTCTCGGTTTTCTGGGGAGAACGGTCGAGCGACGGCTGGCTGTGTGAAGTCCACAGTTGGTGAAGGAGTCCGGTCCATTTCATCTGCTGGAGCGCCCGGGAGTTCAGAGCTCTTCGCCTGCCCTGCTGGATTTGGTCAGCCTGGGTCCAGCTGCCGCGGCTTCTTCAGCACTGCTCACTTTGCCTGCCAGGACACCCCTCGCCTTCCGAGACAACCCACCGTTTCCAGCTATCAGCCCCGAGTTTTCACTGTTTCGGCTTGGTGCTCTTGGGATCCCAAGAGATAAGACTGCCTGGGACTTGTGAGACAAAGCCCCTCGGGGTTCTTGGTTCTGTTTTATTATTATTATAATTGCTGTTCTTGTTTGTCTGTCCTGTTATATTTACTAGTAAAGGACTGTTTTTCCTTTCCCTATAGCTCTGACTGAAAAGTTTTTTTTAATCTTCCAAATTATAATAACACGGAGGGAAGGGATTGGAATTCCCCATTCCTAGAGGGGCCCCGGCTCTCTCTAGCAGATACCTGTCTTTTCAAACCAAGACAGAATTTGGTGCCCAACGTGGGGCACGAGGACATTGAGAGAAAAAGGGATAACAGTTCTTAAGTACCTATATTGTTGTGTACTGGATATAATGTGGTCTGGCTTACCCTGGTTCAGGGTGGCATGTGGTGGTGACCGTATTTCTTCCATTTGCGGGCCCTTACCTAAACATGGGCCCTGTAACTAAGGCTACTGTGGCTGTCATCCAGTTTGCTATATGGGTTAACAAGGTGAGGAATTCGTGGATTTTTAACTTCCTCTGGAAGGCAGGCACATCGATTCAGGGCTATCATACACGGTGTGTTTTTTGGGTTACTTTAACAATGGTACCGACTGTGAGGAAATGACACTGGGGGAAATTTTTTCACAACCCTTCACCCAGCTCTTTGGGTCTACCCCTCCAGTATTTGAAGGGTTCAAATCTCTGAATGTTCATGATATCATACAGTGGCTGGTGTTGCTGGTATGCCTGTTCTGTTTAGCCTTTAAAGATAAGGGGAGACTGACCTGGATAACCACCCTGATACCTACCCTAGGGAATAAGGATACTGCCCCACAGCCTGACCCCGTCCCTCAACCTGACCCTGCCCCACAGCCTGCCTCAGGAATAAACCACCCAGATTGGGTTGAAGGAGATCCGTGAGATGGGCCAGATGCTGAGGGAGTACATTTCCCCTGTAGTAGCCTCCTTAGCCCCAGCTGGTGGGAAACCCTCGCCCTGCCTCGACAAAGGAGAGTCTGATGGTGCAGCAGTGGAACCCACAGATGTTACAACCGTCCAGGTTCCACCTGAACCACAGGGGCAGCCACAGCCAGCAGCAGTTGCCCCTGTGGAAACAAAGAAGTATAAGGTAAAATCAGAGCACCTAGGCAACAAGGATAAGAAAGGATGGCCCTCACAACCCGCAGGGGAGTCAGCGGTTGAGATCATCACTGAGTCCCTGACATACAAAAGTCTCTGTAATCTGCAAAAAGATCTTGCACAACAGGGACGTGAGGCTTATACAACCTGGTTACTTCAGGTCTGGGACCTTATAGGTACAGGCGTGCAACTAGATAGTGGTGAGGCAAGGAATTTGGGACCCTTGACCCAGCACTCAGGTGTGAATCAGGTATTCGTAAGGGAGCCAGGGCCCCTTTCCCTTTGGGAGCGGCTTTTAATGAGTGTACGGGAGAGGTTTGTTCACAGAGACAGAATACAGGAGCACCATCATAGAATTCACTGGAAGACCCTTGAGGAGGGGATCCAACAGCTGAGAGAAGTGGCAGTATTGGAGGTACTCTTTGGGAGGGGTGGACGGCATGATAATGACCCCAACAAAGTCAGGTGCACAGGGCA
Organism: Delichon dasypus; assembly: GCA_037837765.1. Taxonomy (NCBI): domain Eukaryota; kingdom Metazoa; phylum Chordata; class Aves; order Passeriformes; family Hirundinidae; genus Delichon; species Delichon dasypus. Next base: position 5,273,002 of record JBBAXF010000012.1, on the reverse strand, counting down.
AATGCTGTGGAATCTGGCAACTCTAGGACCATCTCAATACGCCACATTCATTGCAACAATTCATCCTGATAACAACCGAGAGACAGTGGGTTCTGTAGCCAACAAGCTCCGAAATTACAAGAGTATGATCAGTGGCCCAATGCAGGCTCAGGTCTCTGCCGTGGCTAAGGAACTCAGAGAGGAGATAAGGGAGGTAAGGGAGGAGATGATGAGGAACAGTTCCCATGTGGCACCAGTGCAAGTTACAGGCCCCAGAGTCAGAGCTCAGCATCCCCCAGCTAGAGAGAGAGGGTACACCCGACGAGCTGACCTGTGGTTCTATCTGTGTGACCATGGGGAAGACATGGGAAGGTGGGATGGGAATCCCACTTCTGCCCTGGCAGCATGGGTGCGTGAGCTCAAGGAGAGAAACACTAACCAAGGGGGTCCCACTAAGATGAAGGTAGCCTCAGCATCCCATGACCAAGCTGCCAGGTATTATAGAAGTGAGGATGATATGTCGAATCCCTGTGAAGGATCCTCTACCATGTATGCGCAGGAAGGGAATAATGACCAGTGCTAGAGGGGCCCTGCCTCTAGCCAGGAAGAGGCACGGGAAAACTGGGTCTATTGGACAGTGTAGATCCAATGGCCTGGCACATCAGAGCCACAGAAATATGAAGCTTTGGTTGATACTAGTTCACAGTGTACACCGATACCATCAGAATATGTGAGGACAGAACCTATTTCCACTGCCGGGGTGACAGGGGGATCACAGGATTTGACTCTGTTGGAAGCTGAGGTGAGCCTGACCAGGAAGGAGTGGCAGAAACATCCAATTGTGACTGGCCCAGAAGCTCCATGCATTTTGGGCATAGACTTCCTCCAAAATGGGTATTTCAAAGACCCAAAGGGGTTCAGGTGGGCATTTGGGATGACAGCTGTAGAGACGGGGTGTTAAGCAGTTGAATACCTTGCCTGGACTATCAGAGAACCCATCTGCTGTAGGTCTTCTGAAGGTGGAAGAGCAACAAGAGAAAATTGCCACTTCGACAGTGCATCGCCGACAGTACAGAACAACTCGAGTTGCTGTGATTCCCATCCACAAGATGATCCGTGAGCTGGAGACCCAAGGGGTGGTCAGCAAAACCCATTCACCCTTCAACAGCCGCATCTGGCCTGTGCACAAGTCTGATGGAGAATGGAGACTGACTGTGGACTACCGTGCTTTAAATGAAGTGAGTCCATCACTGAGCGCTGCTGTGCTGGACATGCTGGAACTCCAGTACGAGCTGGAGTCCAAGGCAGAAAAACGGTACGCCACTATTTACATTGCTAACGCATTTTTCTCCATTCCTCTGGCTGCAGAATGCAGGCCTCAGTTTGCCTTCACATGGAGAGGAGTGCAGTACACCTGGAACCGACTGCCCCAGGGGTGGAAACACAGCCCCACCATCTGCCATGGACTGATCCAGGCTGCACTGGAAAAGGGATGAATCGGAAGTAGAAAGCAGCTGTATGGAGCCCCACACAGCAGGTTACACACGCCACTGAAGGAGCAGGTGCGTCAAGCCAACTTGCTGAGCTCAAAGCTGTTCAACTGGCCCTGGACATTGCTGAAAGAGAGAAGTGGCCTAAGCTCTGCCTCTGCACTGATTCATGGATGGTAGCCAATGCTCTGTGGGGATGGCTGGAGAAGTGGAAAAAGGCCAACTGGCAGCGTAGGGGAAAGACAATCTGGGCTGCAGATGAGTGGAAGGACATTGCCACTCGGGTAGAGAAGCTACCTGTGAGTCTGTTATGTAGATGCCCATGTCCCAAAGAGTAGGACTAATGAAGAGCACCGAAACAATGAGGTGGTAAATTAAGCTGAAAGGATAGAGGTGTCAAAGATAGACTTAGATTGGCAACACAAGGGAGAGTTGTTCCTAGCTCGATGGGCCCATGATGCCTCAGGCCATCAGGGCAGAGATGCCACCTATAAGTGGGCACGAGACCGAGGGGTGGATCTAACCATGGACAGTATTTCTCAGGTTATCCATGACTGTGAGACGTGTGCTGCCATCAAGCAGGCCAAGCGGGTGAAGCCCCTATGGTATGGCGGGCGATGGTCCAAGTATAAGTATGGGGAAGCCTGGCAGATTGATTACATCACCCTTCCCCAAACCCGCCAAGGCAAGCGCTATGTGCTCACAATGGTAGAGGCCACCACAAGATGGCTGGAGACCTACCCTGTGCCTCACGCTACGGCCCGTAACACCATTCTAGGCCTTGAAAAACAAGTTCTTTGGAGGCATGGTACCCCTGAGAGGATTGAGTCAGACAATGGAACTCATTTCAAGAACAGCCTCATCAACAACTGGGCTAGGGAACATGGCATTGAGTGAGTGTACCACATCCCCTATCATGCACCAGCTTCAGGGAAAGTAGAAAGATACAATGGACTGCTAAAAACCACCCTGAAAGCACTAGGTAGGGGATCATTCAAAAACTAAGAGCAGCATCTAGCAAAAGCCACCTGGTTAGTTAACACCCGAAGTTCCACCAACAGAGCAGGCCCTGCCCAATCTGAGCCCCTACATACAGTAGATGGAGAGAAGGTCCCAGTAGTACATGTAAGAGGTTTGTTAGGGAAGACAGTTTGGATCAATTCTGCTTCAAGTACAGAGGATCCCATCCGTGGGATTGTCTTTGCTCAGGGACCAGGCTGCACATGGTGGGTAATGCAGAAAGATGGAACCACACGATGTGTACCCCAGGGAGATTTGATTGTTGGGTGAGAACCGTGTGTGATTATCGTTGTGTGCTGAATAATATGTAACTGTATATTGCATATTGTTTTTATATAGATGTATATGTGTGTTTAGAGCTAGAGTATATATTAGTTTTATTAAATTGACGATATGGGGATAAGGGGTGGAATGTCCTAGGGTAACTTTATGATGCTTGTATCCCCAATCGTCTGTTCTGTTTGTGCTGTATATTGAGTCCTGTGCCTTTAAGACTGGTTCTAAGAGCAAGGAGAAGCGCGGAGTTTGTTTTGAGAAAACTGCCTGACTCCTCCACATTCTTCTGCAGACGGGGTGTTCGGCGGAGGCTTGGAGACTGCAGGACAGAGATTTTTTTTTGCTTTTAGTTAGTTTCAGCTAGCTAGGGCAGAGAAGTTCCCTGGACTGTTTTTTTTCCTTTTTCTTGGAACTGTTTAAACCTACTCTGGACTGAAAACCCAGGGGAGCACTGGGGGCTGCACCTGCGGCCCACCGGGGCCTGGACTTCGGCATTTTCCAGCAGCGCCGGAGGGACTGGGACTGGTGAGACACTGAGAGACTGAGAGAGAGCCGAGCCGAGCTCCACCCACGGCAAGGACTTTCTCAATTTGCCATCTCACTTCAGAAGGAGAGGTTTTATTGTTTCATATTATTCATTCTTTATACTTGTATGCACATTTGTTTAGTAAAATAGTTTTTTCCACTTTTCTCCAAAGAGTTTTTTTTTTTTTTTACCGGACTGGTTGGAGGGAGGGGCCACCTGGGTTTGCTTCCTTGGAGGGATCCTATACAGGGGTTTTCTCCCAAATTTGCCCCAAACCAGGACAATAAGCTTCCTGTAAACCATAATCACTGAACCCAGCAAAATAGCTATTCTAATTTGTGCATCCCTAGTGTAAAAGCTGTATGTTAGGGATAATATTGGAGCTATTTCTGGGTAAGAAAACAAACCTAAGGACCAAAAAGGTATTAAAACCTCAAAAAAGCCTTGGGGACAGAAACACAGAAAGGACTCCATTCTAAGAGACATTAGGAATTCAATAAGCAACATGGCTACTGACTGCTTTATCCCCACACAAAGGACAACCAAAAATGCAGTTAATAATCAATACAAGTTTTTTCCACTCTCTCGAGCCCCACAGTGGGCACCAATAAAAATGTATTGTCCTGATTTAGGGACAAATCTGGGTGAAAACCCCTGAATAGGATCCCTCTGGGAAGCAAACCCAAATGGCTCCTCCCTCCAACCGGTCTGGTAAAAAACTTCTTCGGAGAAAAGTGGAAAAAACTATTTTACTAAACAAACAAAGTGCATACAAGTATAAAGAATGAATAATATGCAACAGTAAAACCTCTTGTTCTGGAGTGAGATGGCAAATTGAGAAAGTTCTTGTCGTGGATGTATCTTGGCTCTCTCTCAGTCTCTCATCAGTCCCAGTCCCTCCGGCCCTGCTGAAAAATGCCGAGGTCCAGGCCCCAGTGGGCCACAGGTGAAGCCCCCAGTGGTCCCCTGGGTTTTCAGTCCAGAGCAGGTTTAAACAGTTCCAAGAAAAAGGAAAAAAACCAGTCCAGGGAACTTCTCCGCCCTAGCTAGCTGAAACTAACTAAAGGCAAAAATAATCTGTCCTGCAGTGTTTCTAAGCCTCCACTGAACACTCCGTCCGGAGAAGAATGTGAAGGAGTCAGGCAGCTTTCTGAAAACAGACTCTGCACTTCTCCTTGCTCTTAGAACCAGTCTTAAAGGCACAGAACTCAATATCCAGCACAAACAGAGCAGACGACTGGGGATATAAGCATCATAAAGTTACCCTAGGACAGACTGCTACTAATAAGATGCTCACGGGACACAGACTACTGAGGCCTCTGCTACTGCTGTGGCTGCTGTTTTTGCTTGGGCCTTAGAGACTTTATGTTACAAGGCTTCTGCGTATTTCTACGGACTCTAAAAACATTACAATAAAAAACGATGCAATAAAGGACTTGATTTTATAACTACGTAGCTTCCAGTCTTCAATGAAGACACCCAAATCTCTCGGCATCAGACAACAAGTTTTCCTTCTGCCGTGACAGCCCATTCCTCTTGGTCATATGTTCCCCCTTGTTTCTCAATTAGTTTCCTATCTTGCTTATTATATTCTGGCTTACGTTCAAGGGTGATCTGACCATCCGGAATCCAAGTTCCCATTACAGTTCTCTCTCCTTTTGCTGCTTCTTTTGCCTCTCTGTCCGCCAGCTCATTTCCTTTCTCTATTCTGAGCTCACCTTCTGGTGTGGCTTAATGTGGATAATTGCTACCTTCTCAGGCAGCTGAACTGCTTCCAATAGTTGCATTATCTCTTGTGCATGTGTCCTAAGGTGACTTTTTGATGCTTATATCCCCAATTGGCTCTTCTGTTTATGCTGTATGTTAAGTTCTGTACATTTAAGACTAATTCTAAGAGCAAAGCAGAGAGAAGGAGAAGTGCAAAGTTTGTTTTAAGAAAACTGTCTGACTCCTAAAGATTCCACTCCTGGACTGTGTTCGTCTAAGGCTCAAACAGACAGTAGAACAAAAATCTCTTTACTTTTAATTAGTTTTAACTAGCTAAAGCAAAGAAGCTCCCTAAACTGTTGTTTTTGGTTTTTTTTTTCCTTTTTCTTAAAACTATTTAAACCTGTCCTAGACTAAAAAACCCAAAAAGATACCCATATCTCACACCTGTCCCCTCAGAGCCCAAGACAACATTTTTCCAGCACCAGAAGAACTGTTAAGAGACTAAACAAGCTAAGCTACGCACAGCAAACACTTTCTAAATTTACCATCTCACTTCAAAACAACAAGAAGTTTTGTTGTTTCATATTATTCATTTTTTATGCTTGTAGACACTTTGTTAAATAAATATTTTTCCCACTTTTCTCTAAAGAAATTATTTTCCCAAACCAATCAAAAAAAAAAAAAAAAAAAAAAAAACACAAACAAAAAAAACCAATTTAAATTTACTTCCCAAAAAGACCCTAAACCAGGACAAATATATTTATTGGTGCCCGTCCAACTGTGTGGCACAAAAAAGAAGAAACTTATACTAATTACATTTTAGTTATACTTTGTGTAAAACTAAATCAGTCAATAACCATATCACTTTAAATTCATGTCACTTAAGATAAAGTCCTTCCTATATTTTTATTCCCTAAGCTTTTTTAACATTTTAATACCTTTCTAATCCCTAGGTTTATTTTCTTATCCAAAAATAGCTCCAGTGTTATCCCTAACACGTAGCTTTTACACTAGAGGAGCACAAATTAAAATAGCTATTTTGTTCAGATCAATAATAATAATTTATAAGTTTATAAAAGTACTAAAATTTGCACTAACTATGTTTAGTTTATAGTTTCTTCATCCTGCCCTGTCCTAGTTCCAGCAGCATGTTTTAAAGATTTATTAGTAATTATACCAAATTTATTAAAGAAAAAGTAAAAAGATGAAACTTTTCAGCCTTATCTATCCCTCTTCTGTTTTAAATCTATTACATCACTTAAAAAATATTCAGTGTCCCCTAAATGTTAAAAAGATCACTTTCCTAGTATTTAATCTAGTAAGCTTCCTCTATATAGTTTACAACTTATCTAGAGTGAGGGCTAAGATATCCAAAAAAGCTAATGAGACCCCTAACCCAAAAACATACCCAAAAGTAAACCTCAGTGTAGAAAATCCTAAGTAGTATTAAAAAAAAAGAGAGAATGGGCTGAACTTAAAAAAAAATTCTCATCCCCAGCTTAAAAATTTTCATGTAAACAAATTCAAAGCCCAGACAAAGTAAAAAAAAAAAAAAAAAAAAAAAAAAAATCTAAAAAAACCTACGATAATAAGTCTAAAGAGAAAAAGCTCATTACAACAAGCTAGGCCCTAGCATATGCTTATCGCATGCTACTAAATACTGTAGAACAGCAAATAAAAGCAGGGGGGCAGGAAAATAAATCAGCAGGTACCCAAATCATTCAAGATACAACCAACACCCCAACTACTCAAATTGTAACTAAACCAGACAGTGAGCCTAAGTTAGCAGCTACACCAAATAAAAACCATAAGCCAGCAACTAAACCAAACAGTAAGCCTAAAACAATAACAATCACTGCAGGAAAGAAGCACACATGTAAAACAAATCAACCAATAAACAATACTCCAAAGAAAAAACCCTCAACAAAAACTCCTAACACAAAATCAAAACTCCTAACACAAAATCAAAAGCCCAATCAACTCACACAAAATCAGAAACCAAACCAACTCACACAAAATCAAAAACCCAACCAACTAGCACAAAATCCAAAGCCCAACCAATAAGCATAAAATCATGAGCCACTATTAAATCCTTTCCCCTAACAGACTTGCATAACCTAAGAAAAGATTACACTCAACAGCCTAATAAATCTATAATTATTTAGTCCATCTTTAAGATGCTACAAGTGAAGCTGCAATGCTAGACAGCACGCAAGTAAAACATCTAAGATCCCTATCACATAATCCAGTTATCAACCAAAAAATAATGAGAAGAGCTAACCCTCACAGTCTCTAAAAACAAGTCCTGGGAAGTGTGGCACAAAAATATCTGTATGCAGACAATCTCTATATACAACAAACCAAATAAAAAACTATAAAACAAAAAATTCAACACTTAAAAGAAATAGCAGTAACAAAAATTGTCTTCTCAAATGACCTAAACACTAAGAACCCAAACTTAGTACCATGTACACCCATAATATAGCAAAAAATTTATATGACTTGAGCCACAGAAATACACTTCTACTTTAACAATAATAAAGCAAGATGGTACAGAGGAAACCATACTAAATATGGTGAAGAAGCTCCAAGCATATACAAATACCATACATAATCTAACACATACAAAAAGCACAGCTATAAAAACACATGTACAAAATTAAAATCAGAATAAAAGAAAACCACAAAAAACTCAAAAAATAAATTAAAGAAAAAATAATAAAAATCTTTCTCCAAGTCTCTACATTACAAATCAAATGTTCTAATATCAAATGCAAACATCCCTCAAATAAAAAAAAAAGAACACCCCACAAGCTATAGTCCTTCCTACGTTATTGTAAAAAAAACATTAAAAGAAAAAAATCTACTGCTGTTCTAGCACAAGTACTTTAATTAAAAGACAACAAAACTAAAAAAAGAAGTTCCACCAACAAAAAAGCAACACAAATTACCCAGAGGAAAAAAGATAACCAAGATTAGAGGGGCCCTACCTCTAACCAAGTAAAAGCTAAAAACCCCCATGTTTTTTAAACTGTGTAAATTTGTTGGCCTGGCACATTAAAACCACAAAACTATAAAGCCTTAGTCAACACTAATGCACAGTACACATTAATCCCTTCAAAACATATAAGAGTAAAATCTGTTTCTCTTACTAATGTAAAAAAGAAATCACAATATTTTACTTTAGTAAAAGCTGATATAAACCAAACTAAAAATAAGTTTAAAAACCACCCTATTATAACTAACCCAGAGGTCCCATGCATTTTAAGCATAGGCTTCCTCCAAAATAAGTATTTCAAAAACCCAAAAAACAATTCAGGTGGGGGTTCAAGATAACTGTAAAGACAGAGTGTTACACAATTAAACACCTTACCTAAATTATCAAAGAATCCATCTGCAGTAAAACTTCTAAAAGAAAAGAACAAGTGCCAATTACCACTTCAACCAACAATACAAAACAACTCAAGATACTATAATTTGCATCCACAAAATTATACATAAGCTAAAAACCCAAAAAGTAGTCAACAAAACACATTCACCCTTCAACAACCCCATTTAGCCTGTGTGCAAATCTAAAAAAAAAAAAAAATTAACTATAAACTATCGTACCTTAAATAAAGTAACTCCACTACTAAGCACTACTGTACCAAACATATTAAAACTCCAATACAAACTAAAGTCCAAAGCAACAAAGTAATACACCACTATTAACATTACCAGTTCTCCATTCCTTTAACACCAAAATACAAACCTCAGTTTACCTTCACGCAGAGGGGAGTGCAGTACACCTAAAACCAATTACCCCAAAAATAAAAACACAATCCTACCATCTAACATGAACTAATTCAAACTACACTAAAAAAAGTAAAGGTCCAAAACATCTACAGTACATTAATAACATCATTATGTAGGAGAACACAACTAAAGTGTTTAAAAAAAAAAATAAATCCAAATTCTCCTAAAAACCAGTTACACTATCAAAAAAAAAAAAAAAAAAACAAACCAAAAAAACCCAAAAACCCAAAATTAAAAAACCTACTCAAAAATCCAGTTCCTAAGAGTAAAATAAAAAAATAAACAACATAAAACTCCCACCAATATCATCAACAAAATCACAGCAATGTCTCCACTAACCAACAAAAAAACCCCACAAACTTTCTTAAGTACCATAAGCTTTTAAAAAATACACATTCCTAAGTAGAACCAAATTAAAAGCCCTCTCTACCGACTCACCCACAAAAAGAACACTTTACAGTAGGGCTTTAAACAACAAGCCTTTACCCAAATCAAACAAAAAATCACTCATACAAAGTGTCAAAGACAGACTTAAATTAACAACATAAAAAAAGTTATTTCTAGCTCAATAAGATCATAATACCTCAAATCATCTGTCGCAGTGTCCGAATCGCGTGTTAATCACGATGCAATAGCTAGCTCAGTCCACTAGATGTCACTGCAGCAGCGTGGAAGGGCGAAGAGGCTAGGGCAGCGAGCCTGCTTTCCTGCCCTGAGGGCTCCAATTCTTCACCGGCGACGGCACGGTGATGAAGCAGCAACTTTGGCAGTTGAAAGAAAGCCGGAGTCTTTGGCAAGGGTAAAAATGAGGTTTTATTGGAGAGGAGAGTGCCCCGAGGGCTCGGGCTCTCTCCTATGACCTGCTGCCTAGAAGAGACCCCGGGCCAGGGGTGCACGAGCTTTTTAAAGTGGGGTGGAAACAGGGGTGGCTGACAACCGGTTCAGCCAGTCACAACAACGGGGGGTGTAACTGGGGGTGTAAACTTTACAACAGGGGGCCAACCACAAAAGATGGGAGGGAATTCCAAGGGCACCAGCCTATCACTCGACCCCCTCCCTGGGGTTTTCCAGAAGCCAGGGAAGGTGTCCAAAGTGACAGACAGGTCGACCACGAGGAGTGGGGGAAGGGAGTGACAAAGACAGGTACAGGGGAGGATTGATTGACAGAAAACGTCTGTTTCAGCAACCTAACTCATAAGGGGAAAACCAGTACAGAACACAGGGGTATACAGTGAACTAAATTATTACAAAAGTAACTCAAAAATCTTACAAAAATAACTTAATAACTTAATAAAACAATTCTCACACCACTACATCTCCCCCTTTTTGTTTTTTCAAGAGGAGTGGGACTGGAATGGAGAAGGGTGGTATTGCTGATGCAGCGTCGGGTACCCCAGTCCATGTTCTTCTTCATCTGGATTTTGTCCTTCGTCTTCTGGGGTCCCCTCCAGCACCTCTTCCAACTCCAGTCCTTCCTCCTCATGGTCTTCTTCTGATATGGTTACATGGTTAACTGTGGGGGAGTGTGAGGTGGCAGAAACCAAATTATACAACATTTTTTTTAGTAAACCGAATGCAAGTACAATTAATAACAAAACAAACAAACAAAGCAATACAGTCTTTATGATGGAGGAAACCCAGCCGGAGATTCCCCAGTTGGTAAAGACTCTGCTCAGCCAGTCGTCTGTTTTTCTTTTTATGTTGTTCACCATCTCCTGCATCTGTCGGGTGGCAGTGTGGACGTCCTCGGCTTTTGATGACAGGTTCGCCCACACATTTGCTTTTGGTTGCGGGACCAGCCATCCGACAACTGGGAGACACAGGCTGAGCGTTATCAGGGCTCCGAGGGTTAGATGGAACTTCCTCGGAGCGGGGAATCCGGCTCGGGTTGCCGCCCTGTAGAAAACTAAAAGACACTAAACACACAGTTACACGAGTGGGGAACAGTCAGGGAAGGGCAACTCCGCCCAAATGTTGTAGTTGGGGTTTTCTCTTCCGCCTCCACGCTGCTTCTGCTACCTGCGGACCGATTACTTTCTTGGATCCTGAGCCCTTAGGGACGTAGGGCTTCACCCACTTGGATGGAATCCACCTTGGTCCTGCGGGGGTGGACACGCAAGCGTATCCACGTCCCCACGTGACCAGGTCATGTGGCCCTTCCGTCCTTCCAGACTCAGGATCTCTGAGCATGACCGGAGGCCTTTCTCTGATGGAAAACAGGGAGCTCGCCCCGAAGTGCCTTATGATTGGTGGATTGAGACCTTCAAAGGAACAATTTAAAAAGTTGATGGTAAAAAGTGCCCTGGCCAGTCTGACTGCTGGTGTTTCTGCTTTGAGGACCCGCTGCTGTTGATGTAGAACTCTCTTGATGGTACCATGGGTCCTCTCGACCATGGCTTGATCCGTGGGGGAGTGGGGGATGCTGGTCTTGTGCTCCACCCCCCATTGCTGCAGGAAGCTGCAGAGCTCTCTGGACTTGTACCCTGGGCCGTTGTCGGTCTTGAGTTCCTTCGGGATGCCCAGGAAGGAGAAAGCGTGGATGAGGTGTTTAATGACATCCCCCGCTTTCTCCCCTGTGTGGGCAGAAGCGAACACAGCTCCGGAGAATGTGTCGATAGACACATGTATGTACTTTTGGCAGCCAAATTCTGGGAAATGTGTGACATCTGTCTGCCACACCTCACAGCTCCTCAGCCCCCGAGGGTTGACCCCTGCATGCAAGGTTGGGACTGCATTTCGGGAGCAGGATGGGCACGCGGCCACAATCGCTTTGGCCTGCTCCCGCGTTAGATGGAAGTGGCGAACAAGGCCAGGCGCGTTTTGGTGGAAAAGCTGGTGGCTGAGTTTCGCCTGCTCAAAGATATTAGGCAGGGGGGCCATCTCGGCACGGGCAGCAAGGGCATCTGCCTTCCTGTTCCCCTCCGCGACAAACCCCGGCAGATCTGTGTGTGACCTCGTGTGCATCACATAGAATGGCTGCTCTCGGTGGGAGACCAGTTTAACTAATTTCGAGAGCAACTCATATAAAGCAATGTTGGACACCTCCTGCAGGATGGCCTGTTCCGCTCTGGACACCACCCCCGCTACATACGCGGAGTCTGTTACTAAATTGAAAGGTTCGGGAAACCTCTCAAATGCCCTGACGACAGCGGCCAACTCAGCAACCTGAGGTGATCCTTCCACCTCAGTGACATCAGCCTCCCACTGCTGAGTTTGAGGGTCCTTCCAAGTCAATACTGACTTGTGAGACCTTCCGGACGCATCAGTAAAAACTGTCAAGGCTTTGAGTGGCTTCCTGCTTCGAACCTCCTTTAAGGATAATGTGAATTTAACATCCTGATTAAAAATTTTGTGGGCTGGCCGATGAATAGAAATTTGCCCAGTAAAGGAGTCCAGTGCGAACTGCAGTGCTTCGTTTTCCTGCAGCAGGTGTTCCATCATTGACTTCGAAATTTGGCCCGATCTCAACCCAATTGGAATGTGAATACACACAAAGTCACAACCGGCTAATTCTCTGATCCGGAACCTTGCCTTCCGGATCAGCTCAGCTACCAACTCCTGTGGCCGGGTCATCCTTTTGGACCTCTGATGGCTCAGGAAGACCCACTCTATGATAGAGAGTGGATCTTTCCCTTCTCGGTCCTTTTTTGGGATGTCCTTCCACTGAAAGATCATCCCGTGGAGGTGCGGCAACTTTCCCAGGATAATAAATTTGAAAGGCAGCTCGGGGTCAAATCTGTGAGCTTGCCTTGAGGACATAGCGTCCTGAATCCTCTCCAGAGCCTTTTCCGCTTCTGGGGTAAGAGCCCTAGGAGAACAAAGCTCCTCTTCCCCTTTCAATAAATTGAAAAGGGGGACTAGGTCCTGGGTGGTCAAGCCTAGCCAGGGCCTTACCCAATTCAAAGCCCCACACAGCTGGTGTACATCCGCGAGGGAACTTACCTTCGTTTTGATGGACAATTTTTGCGGTACAATGGACCGCTTTCCGATCTCCAGCCCGAGGTACTTCCAGGGTGGCATCCTCTGAACCTTCTCTTCTTGCAGCTCGAAACCTGCAGCAATCAATGCATCGATTGTCAGGTCAAGCGCATGTGTCAGCTCATCGTCAGTCGGGGCACACACCAGGACATCATCCATGTAGTGATGGATGATGGCCTGTCCCACGGCTGCGCGGACAGGGGACAGCAAGGACGCAACATACCACTGGCAGATAACCAGGCTGTTCTTCATCTCCTGAGGGAGTACCCGCCAGTGATAGCGCTTCCTTGGGGCTTCTCGGTTGATGGTGGGTACCGAGAATGCAAAACGTGGGGCATCATCCGGGTGAAGAGGAATTTGAAAAAAGCAGTCTTTGATGTCTATAATTGCCAATTTCCAATTTTGGGGGAGCATAGTTGGGGAAGGCATTCCCGGTTGGAGAGATCCCATGTCTTCAATAACATTGTTAATTTGTCGGAGGTCCTGGAGGAGGCGCCACTTGTCTTTCCCCGGCTTTTGGATCACAAAAACCGGAGAATTCCAAGGGCTGTCTGTTTCCACAATGTGTCCCTTTCGTAATTGCTCCTCCACGAGCTCCTCGAGCGCTTTTAATTTCTGTTTAGAGAGCAGCCATTGCTCTACCCAAACTGGATTATCAGTGAGCCAATTAAGTTTTTTGGTGGGACGCTCTTCAATGGTCGCCGTGGAAATGTCCACTGAGGGGTCAGGTATGTCAATCTTGACCCCCCATTGAGCCATGAGATCCCTTCCAAGCAAGGGTTCCTTGTAATTTAAAACAAAAGGGTGGATATTTGCCAATTGCCCTTTTGGCCCCTTAATTTGTACTATGCTCCTTGACTGTCTTGCCAATTGAAGCCCTCCAACACCCTGGACGTGTCCAGCCACGTCCTGCAAAGCCAAATGTGACGGCCAATCCCGGGCTGGCACAACAGTCACATCTGCCCCAGTGTCTAAAAGAGCAGTGATGTCAATTGACTCCCCACCCACCGTAAATTTGCATGCTACCCGGGGCCTTTCCTCAGTGATGGCTTGCACAGGGCAAGCCACCGGGACCTTAGATGTATCATTTGGCCCCTGGGTAGGGATGATCTGTGCAATGATCTGTCCTTTCGGGAGAAAGGTCGGTGGATGGGTGCATCGCAGCCAGAGAACGAGGTTCCCAGGGTTGTTGACTGAAATCCCTGGGAGGATCTCGATCTCTTGCGGGGTGTACTTACAATCCCCGATGACGACAAGTTCCTTCCCTTGGACTGGCCAGGCACTTTGTTCCTTAATATTTACAGAAAGGAAGGTCCAATCCGTGGTGGTCAGGTGGACAGCTTCGGTGAGCTCCAACCTGTAAGGTTTTTCCTTAGAAGATGTTATTACAATAGGTTTGGACAGGTCATGGTCAGTTTTGAAAGTCACGTCAGGTGTGTCACGTCCGGTAAAAATGTCCTTTTCGGTTTTGGGCAGCGTATCATCGGCGCTCTTCCTTTCCTTCCTCCCTCCCACTGCCTGGTCCGCCCTATTTGTGTCATTGCGCCGGGCGGACCTGCGCTCCTCCCTTAGTTTAACTGGTGGGAGTTCTCGCCCGCTACTCCTGTTCTCCCACCTCCCCCGCCTCCCCCCTTTTTCTTTTTTAACAACTCAATGTTGTCCCTCAGTGGGCAATTGTTGGCCCAGTGTCCTGGCTCCCGACAGATTATACACTTGTTTCTTTGGGGAGCATGCGGCCTGTGAATGTGTTCTTGCTGGGTGCCAGACATTGCAGCTATCCTTGGTGTTTTTTGTTTCCAGTCCTGATCATTCCCTTGCATGAAGGGGACCTTTAATTGGCACACCCGGAGCATGTCCTGGATGGTCGGTGGAGGGTCCAAAGGGAGACTAAGAATTGCAGTCCTGCACAAATTGTTCGCATTTGCGAACAACGTTTCACTAAGGATTCCCTCTCTCACAGCCACTTCGGATACCTGGACTTCAATTGCCCGGGTGAGCCTTTCCACGAACTTGGTAAATGCTTCTTTGGTTCCCTGTATGGTTTTATAATAAGGAATGACAGGACCATCTGGCACCGTACTAAAGAATGCAGTCACTGCACGCTCCCTTATTACCATGAGGGCTGTGACTGGGATGCCCGACGCCTGGTCTGTTGGATCCGTCCACCTTCCCTCACCCATGAGGTGTTCCAGGGTGAGGGCATTCCCATTTTCATCGATCGCCGTCTCGGGATCGACCAGGAGACTCGGCAAGGCCTCCCTAAGCAGCTGCTTCCATGCTGCCTCCCACAACTCGAACTCCGTGGAGTCCATGAGGCAGGAGAACAGCTGCCTAAGGTCTGCTGGAATGACAACAGCAGCTTCAAGATCAGAGCGGAGCAAGCCCCTAAAATAGGGACTGTCCCGCCCATAATCCCGATGAGCCTTGCATAGATCCCTGATGGTGGCCTGTGAAAATGGGTGGTGGATTGCTCGGACATTGTGCCCTCCTCGGGAGCCTTTGTAGCTGACTGGGGCTAATGAGGGAATAGAGGGAGGCAGCTGGGCCTCAGTAGACACAGGCTCCGGCCCCACCCCCCCCGGCTCCAGACCGTGGGAACCGGGCAGGGGAGCGTGGGAACCAGAAGCCCAGGAGGCGTGTCTTTTGGTGGGGGGTGTGGTCTGGGAACCCACTGATGTCATCTGGGCGTTCCCGTGGGAGGAGTAAGTGGGAGGAGCTGTGGGAGTGGTCTTGGGAGAGGGAAGAAGCATGGATGGAGTCTTTTGGGGGATAGGAGGGGCTGAGGAGAGGAAGGAGTTGGTCTGATCAAGGGTGGGAAGAAAGGGATTGAAGGAAGGAGGATAGGGGGATGGGGAGCACTGTGCCATGCGGTCTCCTCCATCTTGGGGATAAGGGGTAGGGGAGCCATTTTGTGGTTGGGGAGTCTCAGCTAGACTAAATCTAACACGAGGTTTATTAACTGGGGAAGATGGGGAAGGGTGGAATTCTTGAGCAGCCTGGCCAGGGCTGCCCAAGAAGCCCCGAGCAGTCTGGCTAGGACTGCCCGGGCAGGGAAGTCGAGAATTCCTGGGGGAGCCTGAGCCAGCAGGCTGGGGTCCTGCTGCTCCCTTCAGAATTCCCTTCTGGGGACGAGGAGAAGGGACAGAGGGACGGGGAGAACAAAGGGCAGGTTGTCTTGGACCTGGCTGTTTCTGCACTTTCCTATTCATTTTTATAACAGCAGCTGAAAGCTGCAAAGCCAAATTGAGGAATTTGGAGGCTTGTTTGTCCCCTGAGAGTGCCAAATTATTAATTTTATCAATCACAGCTTGCCAAAATTTGGGGCTGTGTATTTGCTCCGGAGACGCCTGTGGGAAGTATAGGAACAGCCATCTGACAAACTTTTTGTTCTCGCCCTTTGAAACTTTTAACTGGGCTAGCTGAACAACAGAATTTAAACTATAATACAAAGCCTTCTGAGCGACCAAGAGATAAACACCCATATCTCCAACAATTTCTTTCTGTCACTCCCCACTAACACTCAGGCAAAATCAAAATTTGACAAAAGAAAAAAGTGGAATAAATCTCCTAAAACCGGGTAATTACTTCCCAAAACCAGACCCGGGGAGCCGCAGTGAAATTAAAATGCAGTGTCCTATAATTCTCAGGCTCCCTGCCCAATCCGACCACTGCCCTTAACTTAAAGTTTAAAAAAACGAAAACGAAAGTAAAAAGTTCCGAGGAGAGTTCCCGCAGGGGAATGGAGCAAACTGCCACCCCCCCGAGCTGCGCAGCTTGGGATTCCCCCCACTCCTGGGGAATCCCTTCCCAAAGCTAGGGTCTCCGAACCCCGGAGCACCCTCCAAAAAGCAAGTCCCCTCACGAAGGGTAACTTACCCTCTCCTGGAACGAGACAAAACCTGAGGTTGTGGGTCCAACTGCCTGAGGAGGATCCGATGGGTGTCTGGGTTCCTCTCCTCTCCCCCGGGAGCGGGCTCTCCAAGCACCGCTGCCACCGGGGGTAGCGGGACGTCTGTAGTGGTGCAGAACTGTTTTATTAGGTTTTTATAAGAAGTTTATGTTATGATTCATTTCACTGTATCCCCAATGTTGTAATCCCTTTTGTGTTGTCCGTATAATAAGGTGATTTGTGTCCTCCCACCCCCCTTGCTCTGGGGCAGCCTGTTTCTCCAGGAGCCCTCCCAAGATTGTGAAATCTCAGGGAGAAGGCTTCAGGTGATAGGCCCCCCGGGGGGAATTCCTTTAGCTTTGGATTTTAGTGGTCTGAGGCTTGGGGGTGGGCACACCTTGTTACCCCCTGAAACCCCTGATTCGTGGTTTTGTAGTATCCTCCCTGGAACCCCTCCCCCGCTTATAGGGGGCAGGAGGGAGGAAAACTCGCTCTCAGCATCTCTCTCAGCCTCTCAGCAACATCTCTCAGCACCTCGCTCTCAACCTCGCTGCTCCTCAACTCTGGAGCTAATAAACATCTTTTAATCTGCAAAACTGAGAGCCAGCCTTTTCTCTTCTGCTGCTGTTGCTGTCACACATTTGGGGGTTCAGCTGCCGAGCCGAGAAGCCGAACGAACTGGAACCATTCTGTGTCTGGGTTGACCAGAGCTAGCCAGAGGTCACCTCCTGCCCGGTGCGGGACGGAACCAGAAACAGACGTCCAGGGATAGCTTCAGCTGTCCAAGACAGCTTAAAATCCGTGCCGCGGGGTCCGCCTCGTGACCGGGGGGGCCCCCACATTGGACGTCAGACCGCTGTTGCAGTGTCCGAATTGCGTGTTAATCACGCTGCAATAGCTAGCTCAGTCCACTAGATGTCACTGCAGCAGCGTGGAAGGGCGAAGAGGCTAGGGCAGCAAGCCTGCTTTCGCCTGAGGGCTCGTATCCCTCCGGCAGAGACGGCACGGTGATGAAAGCAATGGCGACCTCGGCAAGTAGGAAGAAGGCAGACTCTTGCAGGCAGGGTTTAAATGAGGTTTATTGGAGAGGAGAGCCGGGAGCTCTGCCCCTGTGACCTGCTGCCCAGAAGAGACCCCGGGCCAGGGGTGCACGAGCTTTTTAAAGTGGGGTGGAAACAGGGGTGGCTGACAACCGGTTCAGCCAGTCACGACAACGGGGGGGTGTAACTGGGGGTGTAAACTTTACAACAGGGGGCCAACCACAAAAGATGGGAGGGAATTCCAAGGGCCCCAGCCTATCACTCGACCCCCTCCCTGGAGTTTTCCTGAAGCCAGGGAAGGTGTCCAAAGTGACAGACAGGTCGACCACGAGGAGTGGGGGAAGGGAGTGACAAAGACAGGTGCAGGGGAGGATTGATTGACAGAAAACGTCTGTTTAAGCAACCTAACTCATAAGGGGAAAACCAGTACAGAACACAGGGGTATACAGTGAACTAAATAATTACAAAAGTAACTCAAAAATATTACAAAAATAACTTAATAACTTAATAAAACAATTCTCACACCACTACATGTTCCCTAGGCTTTTTTAAGGTTTTAATACCTTTCTAGTCCCTAAGTTTGTTTTATTATCCAGAAATAGCTCCAATGTTGTCCCAAAATGCAACTTTTACACTAGAGATACACAAATTAGAATAGCTATTTTGTTGAACTCAGTAATTATAATTTGCAGGAAGCTTATAAAAGTACTAAAGTTTGTACCAAATATGTTCAGTTTATAGTTTTATTGTCCAACCCTACGTTCTAGTTCCAGCAGCATGTTTTAGAAATTTATCAATAATTGCACCCAATTTGTTAAAAGAGGAGTAGAGAATAAGGCTTTTCAACCTCTCCTTTCCTTCTCTTTTGAATCAGTTACATCACTTTTAGAAAACATTCAGGGTCTCCTAAATGTTAGACACCACCTTCCTAGTATTCCACCTAGTAACCTTCCTCTATATAGTTTATAGCTTTTCTAGAATAAGTCACACATCACTAGATACTGTAGAGCAGCAAATAAAAACAGAGGAGCAGAAAAATAAATCAGTAACTCAAGTTGCAGCTAAACCAGACAGTAAGGCTAAGACACCAACAGTTACTGCAATAAAGAAAAAAGCACACACACAAAACCGATCAACCAGTAGACAATAATTCAAGTAAAAGATCCTCAATGCCTCCTGACACCCAATCAAAAGCCGAACCAACTGACACACAATCAGAAGCTAAAGCAACTGATAATACACAGTCAAAAGCTGAACGAACTGATGCAAAATCAGAAGCCCAACCAACTAGCACAAAATGAGAAACCCAACCAACTGCTACACGGTCAAGAGATACTATTAAGTCCTTTTCCCTGAAGGACCTTCATAGCCAAAAAAAAATTACACTCAACAACCTGATAAATCTATAATTAGTTAGTTAGTCCATCTTTAAGATACTACAAGTGAAGCTACAATATTAAATAGCACTAAAGCAAAGCATTTAAGATCCCTATCACATAATCCAGTTATGGACCAAAAAATGATAAGAAAAGCTCGCCCTTAGAGTCTCTGAGAACGGGTCCTGGGAAGTGTGGCACAAAGATATCCGTGTGCAGATGGTCTCTATACGCAGCAAATCCAGTAAAAAAACCATTAAACAAAGAATTCAACACTTAAATAACAGTAGCAGAGATTGTCTTCTCAGATAACCTAACACTAAGAACCCCGACTTAGTACCATGTACACCTGTAACGTAGCAAAAACTTGTACGACTTGAGCCACAAAAATGCTCTTCTACTTTAACAATAATGAAGCAGGATGACACAGAAGAGACTGTGCTTAATATAGCGAAAAAGCTCCAAGCATATGCAAATGCCGTGCATAGTCCAACACATGCAAAAATCACAGCTCTAAAAACACAGATGCAAGAATTAGCAAACAAGATGGAAAATAATAACAAAATACTCAGGGAAGACATACTCCAAATCTCTGCAGTACAAGTCAGAGGTTCTAGCACCACACACAAACATTCCCCAAATAGAAAGGGAAAGGACATCCCACAGGCTAAGCTGTGGGCTCTCCTGTGTAATTATAAAGAAAACATAACAAAATAAGATAAAAAATCTATTGATACTCTGGTACAACAGCTAAGTGAATTATTAAACAGCAAGACTATAAGAGAAAGTTCTACCAAAAAGGAAGCAACTCCGGTTACCCAAAAAAATAAGGATAATCAGGCTTAGAGGGACCCTGCCTCTAACCAGGTAGAGGCTAAAACAACCTGTGTTTTTTAGACTATGTATATTCATTGACCTAGCACATCAAAACCACTTAAATATAAAGCCTTAGTTAACACTAGTGCACAGTGCACAATACTCCCATCAAAACATGTAGGAGAAAAATATGTTTCCATTACTAGCATGACTGGGGGTTCACAAGATTTTACTTTTGTAGAAACTGATGTAAACTTAACTAGAAATTGTTGTATTACCCCACGAGACTAGATGACTGCCGATGGCAAAAGTAAAAGTCTGCTCTCTCTCACCGGGTGGGATATTAGAGCTTTTATTCTCAAGTCCTGCCCTGCTTGGCTGGAGCCTGTCCCAATGGCTCGCCGGTGCCAGAGAGAGCTCGCCACTCCCCTGTCAGGGCCTTTTTCCCCAGGGGGCAGGGCCCAGAGGCAGGGACAAGACACCACCTGTCGCAGTGTCCGAATTGCGTGCTGATCACGCAGCCACAGCTAGCTCAGTCCAGTAGATGTCACTGCAGCAGCGTGTTAGGGTGAAGTGGCTGGCTGGGCTATCCACCTTCTGCCTGAGGGCTCGGTATCCCTCCGCCGGAGACGGGCACGATGACGCAGCAACCTCAGCAGTTGAATGAAAGGCGGGCTCTTACAGGCAGGGTCTAATATAGGTTTATTAATACAGAGGAAGAGCGGAGCTCTGCATCTGTGACCTGCTGCCCAGAAGAGACCCCGGGGGCAGGCATGCACGAGCTTTTCAAGTGGGGTGGAAACAGGGGTGACGACAACCGGTCAGCCAGTCAGCGAAACGGGGGAGGGGTAACTGGGGGTGTAAACCCTAAAACTGGGAACCAACCACAACACGATGGGAGGGGGTCTCCCAGGCTCCAGCCTATCATTCGACCCCCTCCCTGGAGCTTTCCAGAAGCCAGGGAAGGGTCTCTGAAGTGACAGACAGGGCAACCACGAGGAGTGGGAGAGGGATTGACAGAGACAGGTGCAGGGAAGGATTGACTGACAGAAAACGTCTGTTTAAACAACCTAACTCATAAGGGGAAAACCAGTACAGAACACAGGGGTATACAGTGAACTAAATCATTACAAAAGTAACTCAAAAATCTTACAAAAATAACTTAATAACTTAATAAAACAATTCTCACACCACTACAACCACCCAATAAGGGAGAAGCGGGAGGGGAACAGGGCTGGGTTACATTTCAGTGTGGGAGATGGGCACCGCCTGGCAAGGACAGATCACATGATACATAGAAAAAGCATTACAAATCCGATGAAATATAAACCAAATTAATGCATTACAACAAGAAATAAGTAAAAAAAAAAAAACCACCCTGTTGTAACTAGCCCAGAAGCTCCATGCATTTTAGGCATACACTTCCTCCAAAATGAGTATTTCAAAGACCCAAAGGAATTCAGGCAGGCATTCAGAATAGCAGCTGTAGAGACAAGGAGTGTTAAACATTTAAATGCCTTGCCTAAACTATCAAAAAACCCATCTACAATAAGTCTTCTAAAAGTAGAAGAGCAACAAATACCAATTACCACTTCAACAGTACATCACCAAAAGTACAAAACAACTCAAAATATCATAATTCCCATCCACAAAATGATCTACAAGCTAAAAAGACAAAAAGTAATCAGCAAAACCCACTCACCCTTCAACAACCCCATTTAGCCTGTGCGCAATTCTAACGAAAACTAAAAACTAACTTTAAACTACCGTACTTTAAACAAAATGACTCCACTATTAAACGCTGCTGTGCCAGACAAACTAAAACTCCAGTACAAACTAAAGTCCAAAGCAGCAAAGTAGTACACCACCATTAACATTACTAATGCATTTTTCTCCATTCCTCTGTCAATAGAATACAGGCCTCAGTTCACCTTCACATAGAAAAAAGTACAGTACACCTAAAACCGATTGCCCCAAAAGTAAAAACACAACCCCACCATCTACCACAGACTAATCCAAACTACACTAAAAAAAAGTGAGGCTCCAAAACATCTACAGTACATCGATAACATCATTGTATAAGAGAACACAACAATAGAAATGTTTAAGAAAGAAAAAAAAAGAATCCAAATTCTCCTAAAAGCTAGCTTTGCTATCATGAAAAACAAAGTTAAAAGACCTGCTCAAGAGATCCAGTTCTTGAGAATAAAGTAACAAGATGAACAGCATCAGATTCCCACCAAAGTCATCAACAAGATCACAGCGATGTCTCCACCAACCAACAAAAAACCCCACAAGCTTTCCTAAGCGCCATGAGTTTTTAGAAAATGCACATTCCTAAGTACAACCAGATTATAAGCCCTCTCTACCTAGTTACCCACAAGAAAAGCAATTTCCACTGGGGCCCTAAACAACAACAAGCCTTTACCCAAATCAAGCAAGAAATCTCTCATACAGTAGCCCTTAGCCCAGTCAAGACCAGATGTGAAAAACATGCTCTACTCTGCAGCTGGGAACCATAGTCTGTCCTAAAGCCTTTAGCAAAAAGTGCCTAGTAAGACTCAAAACCGACCACTAAAATTCTAGAGTCAAAGCTACCAAGAATCTAAAGCCAACTATACTCCAACAACAAAAAATCTTGACCACCTATAAATGAGTCCAAGTCACCTCAGAAGTAGTAAGCACTGAAACACAACTCCTGCTAACACCTCAACTTCCAGTACTAAAATAAATGTTCAAAACAAAAGTTCCCTCTACCCACCATGCCACCAACACCACATAGAGCAAACAGATTGCCCTCATTACACAGCGTACCCGTATTAAAAACCCGAATCGCCCTAAAGTTTTAAAAATAATTACAAATTAACCTAAAGAAAAAAACTTTAGTTTCACCAATTAAAAAAAAAAAAAAAAAAAAAGAGAACAAGTGACACGTGCTAAAGAAGCTCCACCGTACAACCAATTGCCAGCAGAAGAAACACGCTACCCTCTTTTCAGGGACAGTTCCTGTCATATTGTTAAAATAAAAATAGGAAGCAGCTATATAGAGTCCCACAGGACAAATTGCACAGGCTACTAAAAAAAAAAGTGAGTCAAGCCAACTCACTAAGCTCAAAAGTATTCAATTAGACCTAAATATTACTAAAAAAAAAAAAAAAAAAGTAGCCAAAGTTCTATGTTGTAATGCATTTATATTGTGTTTCATCGGATTTGTAATCACATGGTTTGTTCTTGCCCAGCTGTAACCCAACTCTGTTCCCTGCCCACTTTATCCCTGATTAGGTAGTGTCTTGTCCCTGCCTCTGGGCCCAGCCTCCTGGGGAAAAAGCCCCCATACGGGCAGGGCCTAGGTCTCTCTGGCACTGGCGAGCCATCGGGAAGATCTCCAGCCAAGCAGGGCAGGACTCGAGAATAAAAGCTGTAATATCCCACCTGGTGAAAGAGAGCAGACTCTTTTCCTTTTGCCATCGGCGGTTGTCTAGTCTCATAAAGAAATACAACAGTTCTACCTCTACACTAATTTGTAAATAGTAACCAATGCTCCATAGAGATAGCTAAAAAAGTAAAAAAAGGGCAACTAACAGCATAAGAAAAAAAACCAAAAAATTTAAACTACTAATAAGTAAAAAAACTTTACCAATCAAGTGAAAATACTACCTGTGAAAGTCCATCACATAAATACCCATGTCTCCAAAAGTCAGACTAATAAAAAACACCAAAATAACAAACAAGTAAATCAAGCTACAAAAATAAAAGTATCAAAAATAAACTTAAATTAGCAACACAAGAAAGAGTTGCTCCTAGCTCAATAGGCCCATGATGTCTCAGGTCATCAGGGCAGAAATGACACTTATAAGTAAGCACAAAACCAATGTGTCTGGTTCCGTCCCGCACCGGGCGGGAGATGACCTCTGGCTAGCTCTGGTCAACCCAGGCACAGAATGGTCCCAGTTTGTTTCGGCTTCTTGGCTCGGAAACTGAACCCCCAAAAGTGTGACAGCAAAGCAGCAGAATAGAAAAGGCTGGCTCTCAGCTTAGCAGATTAAAAGATGTTTATTAGCTCCAGAGTTGAGGAGCAGAGAGGTCGAGAGCGAGGTGTTGAGAGCGAGGTGCTGAGAGGCTGAGAGAGGAGCTGAGAGAGTTTTTTTCCTCCCTCCTGCCCCCTATAAGCGGGGGAGGGGTTTCAGGGAGGATACTACAAAACCACAAATCAGGGGTTTCAGGGGGTAACAAGGTGTGCCCACCCCCAAGCCTTGGACCACTAAAATCCAAAGCTAAAAGAATTCCCCCCAGGGGGCCTATCACCAGAAGTCCTCTCCCTGAGATTTCGCAATCTTGGGAGGGCTCCTGGAGAAACAAGCTGTCCCAGAGCAAGGGGGGTGGGAGGACACAAAACACCTTATTATACAGACAACACAAAAGGGATACAGAATTGGGGATACAGTGAAATGAACCACAACATAAACTTCTTATAAAAACCTAATAAAACAGTTCTGCACCACTACTTCTCCCCCTTTTTTGTTTTAAATACAGGAGGAGGGCTGGAATGGAGGAGGGTGATATTCAAAGTCCGGGTAACTCTCGGCGAGCCACTCTGGCTGAGTGGGCCACTCCATCTGAGGTTCCTCTTCTGGGTGTCTCCTGTCTTCTGGGTCTTCCTCCAGTTCCACGTTCTCCTCCCATCCAGGCACGGATGATACAGCAACTTGGTTCACAGAGGGGGCATGTGTGGTGCTAGAAATTAATCTACCTAACATTTTTTTGATGATACCAAATCCAATTAAAATTAACAGAATAACAAACAAAAATAACAAAACTGATTTCAAAATTGAACCCACCCAGCCCGAAATTCCCCAGTCCCCAAACAATCCATTCAGCCAGTCACCAGTCTCTCTCTTTGATGTCATTCACCATGTCTCAGATGCTCTGGCTGGCTTTGTGGTCTGCCCCATTGCCCTGGTGGCTTTGGGCTGGGGCACCAACCATCCGGAGACAGGTGCAGTGAGACTGGCAAGCAGCAGGATGCTGAGGAGCAGGTGGAACTTCCTCAGCACAGGGGACTGGCGCTGCACAGGCTCTGACAGGACTAAAAGAACTAAAACAAACAATTAACATTCAAGCAGGGGTCATTCAGGAAAGCGAAACTGTCCTGGGAAAAATCTTCCCTCCTTTTCCTCCTAAAAGCTGCCTGAGTAACCTGTGGCAGTTTCTTTTTCTCCCCTGAGACCTTCGGGACATAGGGCCTCACCCATTTTGATGGTAACCATCTCGGCCCTGTGGGGGTGGACATACAAGCGTACCCACGACCCCACGTGACTAAATCATGAGGTCCCTCTGTCCTTCCAGTCTCAGGGTCCCGGACCATGACTGGCGGCCTCTCCTTGATGTTTAGTTGAGGGTTTGCCCCAAAATGACGAACGATCGGTGGGTTTAAAAACTCAAAGGTGCTGTTTAAAAAATTCAGTGTGAATAGAGCCCTGGCCAATCGGGTCTGCGGTGTTTCTGTTTTCAACACCGGTTGTTGTTGGTTGAGGACCCTTTTAATTTCTCTGTGGGTCCTCTCCACTGCAGCTTGGCCTGTTGGGGAATGGGGGATGCCGGTTTTATGTCCCACTCCCCATTGCTGCAGGAAGCTGCAGAATTCCTTGGAACGGTACGCTGGGCCATTATCAGTTTTTAATTCTTTTGGGATGCCCATGAAGGAGAAAGCCTGGATGAGGTGTTTAATTGCATCCGAGGTTTTCTCCCCTGCGTGGGCGGAAGCAAAAACTGCACCGGAGTAGGTGTCCACCGACACATGTACATATTTAGATCAGCCGAATTGGGGGATATGTGTTACATCAGTCTGCCACAGCTCACAGCTGTTCAGACCTCTGGGGTTCACTCCCGCACTTAAGGTGGGGAGTGCATGCTGATTGCATGAGGGACACGTAGCCACAATTGCCTTAGCCTGTTCCCGAGTGATGTGAAACCGGCGAACAAGGCCAGGCGCGTTCTGATGGTGAAGCTGATGGCTGAGCTTTGCCTGCTCAAAAATGCTTGGCAATGGGGCCATCACTGCAGGAGCAGCAAGAGCATCAGCCCTTCTGTTCCCCTCAGCTATGAAACCTGGCAGATCGGTGTGTGATCTCGTATGCATCACAAAGAATGGCTGCTCTCTGTGGGAGACAAGCTTAACAAGCTTAGAAAGCAGCTCAAACAGTGCTGTGTTAGACACTTCCTGCAGTATTGCTTGATCTGCCCTCGATACCACCCCGCTACATAAGCGGAGTCCGTTACTAAATTGAAGGGTTCGGGGAACCTTTCGAAAGCCCTGACAACAGCGGCCAACTCAGCAACCTGAGGTGATCCCTCCACCTCGGCAACATCTGCCTCCCACTGCTGAGTCTGAGGGTCCTTCCAAGTCATAACTGACTTGTGGGACCTTCCGGACGCGTCCGTGAAAACTGTCAGGGCCTCTAAAGGCTTCCTGCTCTGAACA
Organism: Delichon dasypus; assembly: GCA_037837765.1. NCBI lineage: Eukaryota > Metazoa > Chordata > Aves > Passeriformes > Hirundinidae > Delichon > Delichon dasypus. The sequence continues at coordinate 5,246,626 of JBBAXF010000012.1, read as the reverse complement.
TCTTTCAAATTCAGTGTGAATTTGGCATCCTGATTAAAAATTTTGTTGGCCGGCCCGATGAATTGAGATTTGCCCAGTAAAGGAATCCAGAGCAAACTGCAGTGCTTCATTTTCCTCAAGCAGGTTTTCTAACATTTCCTTTGTAATTTGACCCGATCTTAATCCAATTGGAATGTGAATGCATTCAAAATCACACCCTGCCAATTCCCTGATCCGGACTCTGGCTTTTCGGATCAGTTCAGCCACCAGTTCCTGTGGACGTGTCATTCTCTTGGACCTTTGATGGCTGAGAAAGACCCATTCTATGATTAGAAGCGGGTCCTCTCTGCCCTGGTCCTTTTTGATGTTATTTCTCCACTGGAAAATGACTCCATGGAGGTGTGGCAATTTCCCCATAATTATGATTTTGAAAGCCAGGTCTGGATCACACCGGTGGGCCTGCCGAGTGGACATGAGATGCTGTACCTTTTCCAGAGCCTCCTTTGCTTCCGGGGTTAGTTCCCTGGGAGAACTCAGCTCCTCTCCCCCTTTCAATAAATTGAAAAGAGGGGCTAGGTCCTCAGTTGTGAGGCCTAGCCAGGGTCTCACCCAGTTCAATGCCCCACACAGCTGATGGACATCTGCGAGGGTCTGAATTTTGGGCCTGATTTCCAATTTCTGCGGCACAATGGTCCGCTTGCCAATTTCCAGCCCAAGGTACCTCCAAGATGGCATCCTTTGAACCTTGTCTTCCTGCAGCTCGAACCCTGCAACAACCAATGCATTAATTGTCAGGTCAAGCGCGTGTGACAAGACATCATCGGTGGGGGCACACACAAGCACATCATCCATATAATGATGGATGATTGCTTTCTCTGCGGCTACGCGGACCGGGGACAGCAAGGAAGCCACATACCACTGGCAGATGATAGGTGACACCTTCATCCCTTGGGGAAGAACCCGCCAATGGTAGCGTTTCCTCGGGGCCTCTCGGTTAATGGTGGGAACTGAGAATGCAAAACGTGGTGCATCGTCAGGATGTAGGGGAATATGGAAGAAACAATCTTTTATATCTATAACAGCCAATTTCCAATTTTGTGGGAGCATGGTCGGGGTAGGCATCCCGGGTTGAAGAGAGCCCATATCTTCTATCACATTGTTAATTTGTCTGAGATCCTGGAGGAGCCTCCACTTGTCCTTCCCTGGCTTCCGGATAACGAAAACTGGCGAATTCCAAGGGCTGGTGGTCTCTACAATGTGACCCTTAGCTAACTGCTCCTCCACGAGCTCTTCAAGCGCCTTCAATTTCTGTTTTGAAAGCGGCCACTGCTCCACCCACACTGGCGAATTTGTTTTCCAATTCAGCTTGTGGGTAGGGCGCTCCTCAGCGACCGCCGCCCAAAAATCCTGTGGGGGGTCTGGGATGTCAATTGTGACTCCCCACTGGGCCATCAGGTCTCTCCCCAGCAAGGGTTCCCTATAATCCAAAACAAAACGGCGTAAACTGGCCAACTGCCCTTTTGGCCCCTTAATTTGAACCACACTCTTTGATTGTTTGGCCAATTGCATTCCCCCTATTCCTTGCACGTGTCCTGCCACGTTTTCCAAGGCCCAACGTGACGGCCAGTGCTTGGCTGGGATCACAGTCATGTGCGCACCCGTGTCTAGCAGGCCTGTGATGTTAATGGCCTCATCACCCACCTGTAACTCACATCCCACCTGGGGTTTCACTTCTGTGATCTTGTGCACGGGACAAGCAGTTGGCATCTTGTCTTCTTCCGGGCATTCCCAGGTGGGTATGATCTGGGCAACTATCTGCCCTTTAGGTAGGAATGTTGGTGGGTGAGTGCAGCGTAGCCAGAGAACGAACCTTCCAGGATTGTTATCAAGCGTTCCTGGAAGAATTTCGATCTCTTTTGGGGTGTGTTTGCAGTCCCCCACAACGATGAGCTTACCTTTGACCCTTGGCCAGGTACCCTGCTCACTGTTGTCAACTGACACAAAATTCCAGTCGCTGCCTTTCAGGTGCATACCCTCTGTGAGCTGCAACCAGTAGGGGGTATACTTAGAATTAGTTGTTAAAATTGGCTGTGCCATGTCATGGTCTGTATAAGTCATTTCCAGTATGTTATTTTTGCTGCCACCCTGAATGGGGCAATGCAGCTTCTCCTTCTTTTTCCCTTGGCTCCCCTTCCCCTCCCCTCCTGCCTGGTCCACCCCATTTTTTTCTTCACGCAGGGCGGACCTGCGCTCTTTCACCAGTTTTTTTGTGAGGGTTTAAACCCTCTCCCTTTTTCCCCTTCCCCTCCCCCTTTTTTGTTTTTGAGGTCCTCTAATTCTTTCTTGAGGGGGCATTTGGAAACCCAGTGCCCCAAATTCCCCCACAAAAAACACTTCTGGGAGCTTTGAGCAGAAAGCTTCTTCCCGGTGTTCGGTGTTTTTCGGGAATCTTCAGCTTCCATGGCTGCAACTTGATGAGGTTTGGGCTGTGGACCTGTGGATGAACTCATAAAAGGCAACTTTACCTGACATACCTGAAGCATGTCTGGTAAGGTTGGTTTGGGGTGTAGGGGTAAACTTAAAATCGCAGCACGACATAAATCATTTGCCTTCGAAAATGCAATCTCTGTTAAAATGTGTTCCCGAGCCATTTCGTTTTTGACCTGAGCTTCAATAGCTCGGGACAGTCTCTCCACAAAATCTGTGAAAGACTCCCTTTGGTCCTGTCTGATTTTCGAATATGAAATCACAGGACTTTGTGTTTGCTTGCTGAAGAATGCAGTCAGGGCTGTCTCTCTCACTACGTGGAGGCACTGGACAGGAATGACCACTTGGTCAGTGGCTTCTGCCCACTGCCCCTCACCAGCGAGGTGTTCTAGAGTGATGGGATTTCCCTGAGCATCCACTCTAGTGTTAACATGGCTGAGGAGCCCTGGTAAGGCATCCTGGAGCAGCTGTTTCCAAGCTGTGACCCATAGGATGTACTCTGTTGGGTTCAGCAAGCAAGAAAACAGGTACTTTAAATCAGCAGGCACCACTTCCTCTGCAGAGAGATATGCTCTGAGGAGCCCTCTGAAATATGGCCCATCCCGGCCATATGTCCTGTGAGCTTTGCAAATTTCTTTGATGGTGGCTCGGGGAAATGGGTGGTACTCTGCCCTGTTGTTACCACCGCGGGCATTGCGGTAGGTAACAGGGGCAAGAGTCGGAATGGAGCAGGAGCCGGCAGCTCCATCTGCTCCGGTTCCCTGCTCAGCCATTTCCGGGTTTGAGGGAGCGAGGGAGCCCTGAGGCACTTGGTTGCTTGGCAACCACGTCCCTGCAGGGGGCGCGGTTTGCCCGGGGGGTGACATCATCGAGGACTGGGAGAGCGGGGGGAATCCCGGAGAAGGGGGCTCCGGGGCGGGCGGCAGCGCGGCAGCTGCGGGGGGGGCGGCGGGCCAGGGCCCGGCGGAGGCACCCCCTGCCGGCAGCACCGGGGGGGACGCAGCGGGCCGCGGCCACTCCGCGGTGGGGAACCCCTCAGGCAGCGGCGCCGCGGGGGGGGAGGGGGGGGTGCTGCAGCGAGCACGCGCAGCCACAGGGGGTTGGGGGGGGCAGCGCGGCTGCGGCGAGCGGGGCGGGGGCGGGGCCGCGGGGGTCGGGACCGCCACCACGTGGGGTGGGAGCGGGGCCGGGGCCGGGGCCACGCGGGGCGGGGGAGGGGCCGGGGCCGCACAGGGCGGGGGAGGGGCCGGGGCCGCGCGGCAGACACCCAAAGTCACAGGGGTAAGGTGGGGCGGGGGAGGGGGGCGGGGCGGGGCCGCACCGTGCGGTCACCGCCATCTTGGGGTCCCCATGCCGGCCACGTGGCTTCCCCCCCCCACAGAAAAACGAACTCGGCATTTTTCAGCCGGGGAAAGCAGGGACAGAGGATTGTCTTGTTCCCGAGACCTCCCGGCCCCACGGGGCCAGCGCGGGCGGGGTGGCTGGGGCATCCCGGAGGCTGAGCGGGCGGGCGGGAGCCCCGCTGCTACATTCAGAACACTTTCCCGGGGACACAGGGACTGGGGAGAAGAAGCGGGGGGAGGAGGGGGAGAACACGTTTCTCTGCCCGGCTCATGCTGCATTGCCTGTTGAGACTGAATCGCTGATTTAATGTTAGTTGCTACAATAAAATACTTTGTAGCCTTTTTGTCTCCTGTTTTAATCAGCCGAATTAATTGCCTTTCTACAGTGCCACAGAAATTGGCGCTGCAGACTGTCTCAGGAGTTACATGGGGGAAATGGAGACCAAGCCACTGAACAAAACTTTTTAACTCGCCTTTTGCGATTTTCAATTTCGCCTCTTTCAGAACCAAAACATAATTATAATACAACCTTTTCTGAGGGACCATTAGCTTTCCGCCCATGTTTCGATACTAAGTTGCTTTTCAACCCGAACCCAGATGAAAAGCACTCCCCCCGCAGACCCCGTCTGCTCGAAATCACAGGAGGTTTAACCCTTTAGCTGCGCAGCTATTTTTGGAGGATTTTTTCCTCCCCAGTAGATCCCCCTCCCTCGGGGGAACCCTAAAACCAGTAAATATCTCCCGTTGGGGGTATACTTACGTGTCCTGTGACCTGGGGGGTGCGTGGGTCGGGTTGTTCTGCCGCAAGAAGGACTCCGGTCAGGGCCCGAAGCTCCCCTTCTTTCCCCTGGAACTTTGCCTCGTTTAAAAGTCAATTTCACAGGGGTGCGTGACGCCCAAAGACTGTTCTTCGGGCTAAATCAGCCCCAGTCTGTTCGCAGGGTCCACCTCGTCTCCGGGGGGGCCCTGCGTGGGCACCAGACGCTCTGTCACCGTGGAGCCGTGCTCCACGTGGTCCAAGCTGCTTCTGCCGGCGTGGTCTGCTCCACCTTGGAGTTCCACGCTCTGTGTCTCTGCTGGTGTGGTCTGCTCCACGTTGGCGTGCCAAAATCTGTGTCTGGTTCCGTCCCGCACCGGGCGGGAGATGCCCTCTGGCTAGCTCTGGTCAACCCAGGCACAGAATGGTCCCAGTTCGTTTCGGCTTCTTGGCTCGGCAGCTGAACCCCCAAAAGTGTGACAGCAAAGCAGCAGAACAGAAAAGGCTGGCTCTCAGCTTAGCAGATTAAAATATGTTTATTAGCTCCAGAGTTGAGGAGCAGAGAGGTCGAGAGCGAGGTGCTGAGAGATGTTGCTGAGAGGCTGAGAGAGGAGCTGAGAGAGTTTTTTTTCCTCCCTCCTGCCCCCTATAAGCGGGGAAGGGGTTTCAGGGAGGATACTACAAAACCACAAATCAGGGGTTTCAGGGGGTAACAAGGTGTGCCCACCCCCAAGCCTTGGACCACTAAAATCCAAAGCTAAAGGAATTCCCCCCAGGGGGCCTATCACCAGAAGTCCTCTCCCTGAGATTTCGCAATCTTGGGAGGACTCCTGGAGAAACAGGCTGTCCCAGAGCAAGGGGGGTGGGAGGACACAAAACACCTTATTATACAGACAACACAAAAGGGATACAGAATTGGGGATACAGTGAAATGAACCACAACATAAACTTCTTATAAAAACCTAATAAAACAGTTCTGCACCACTACAAACCAAAGAGTAAATCTAACCATAAACAGTATTTCTCAAGTTATCCATGACTATAAAACGTGCACTACAATCAAGCAAGCCAAGCAAGTAAAACCCCTATAGTATAGTAAGCAGTAGTCCAAATATAAGTATAAAAAGAACCCTAACATATTAATTATATTATATTGCCCCAAACGCACCAAAATAAATACTATGTACTCACAATAGTAAAAGCCATCACAAGATAGCTGAAAACCTACCCTGTACCTCACACTACAACTCGTAACACCATTCTAAACCTTTAAAAGCAAGTTCTTTAAAAGCATAGTACTCCTAAAAAGATTAAATCAGACAATAAAACTCATTTCAAGAACAACCTCATCAACAACTAAGCTAGAAATCATAACATTAAGTGTACCATATCCTCCATCATACACCAACTTCAAAGAAAGTAAAAAGATACGATAAACTGCTAAAAACAACCCTAAAAACACTAAGTAAAAAATCATTCAAAAATTAAAAACAGCATCTAAAAAAGGCCACCTAGTTAGTTAACACCCAAAGTTCCACCAACAGAGCAAGCCCTGCCCAATCTGAACCCCTACATACAGTAAATAAAAAAAAAAAAAATCCCAGTAGTACATGTAAAAAGTTTATTAAAAAAAGCAGTTTAAATTAATTCTACTTCACGTACAGACAAACCCATTCGTAAGATTGTCTTTACTCAAAGACCAAGTTACACATAGTGAGTAATACAAAAAGATAAAACCACACAACATGCACCTCAAAAAAATCTAATTATTAAGTAAAAACTGTGTATAACTATCACTATGTACTAAATAGTATTACCACTATATATAACTGTATATTACATACTGTTTTATATAAATATATGTGTATGTAAAACTAAAATATATATATTAGTTTTATTAAATTAACAATATAAAGATAAAGAGTAAAATGTCCTAGAGTGACTTTATAATACTTGTATCCCCAATTGTCTGTTCTGTTTGTGCTGTATATTGAGTTCTGTGCCTTTAAGACTGGTTCTAAAAACAAAGAAAAGTGCAGAGTTTGTTTTAAAAAAACTACCTAACTCATACACATTCTTCTCTGGACAGGGTGTTCAGCAGAGGCTTAGAAAGACTGCAGAACAAAGATTTTTTTTTACTTTTAGTTAGTTTCAGCTAACTAAGGCAGAGAAGTTCCCTAAACTATTTTTTTTTCCTTTTTCTTGGAACTGTTTAAACCTGCTCTAGACTGAAAACCCAGGGGAGCACTGGGGGCTTGCACCTGCGGCCCACTGGGGCCTGGACCTCAACATTTTCCAGCAACGCCAGAGAGACTGCGACTAATAAAAGACTGAGAGAGAGCCGAGCTACATCCACAGCAAGAACTTTCTCAATTTGCCATCTCACTCCAGAACAAGAGGTTTTATTGTTTCATATTATTCATTCTTTATACTTGTATGCACTTTGCTTGCTAAATAAAATAGTTTTTTCTACTTTTCTCCAAAGAATTTTTTTTTACCAAACCAGTTAGAGGGAAGAGCCATTTAAATTTACTTCCCAGAGGGATCCTATTCAGGGGTTTTCTCACAAATTTGTCCCTAAACCAGGACACATACTAAGTGAGAGTAGGTGGGGATTGGTTATGATTATGTATAGGCAATGATAAATATGTATGGACTCAAGTGTATTTAAAGCAGAGCATCTACTCTGCTGGACACACACAGCTTTCATGAAGTGATTCCTCGTGTGTCCAGCGCTGAATAAACAAACATACCTGCTTCACTAACCTGCTGGTTGTGTAGTCTCAATTACCACATGTCAGTCTACAAATTAATGATAATAGAAATGCAGTTTTAAATATAGACAAAAGCATCCAGAAAATAGCCCATATACCAGTCCAAAAGTCGGAATCTATAATTAATAAGAGATGGTGGAAAATTTTTTTTAGAATATCCTAGTAGGAAAAAATAAGATTTGAAATGCTATGTTCTTGGGGGTTAGGTTTTTCTTCCTTTTGTTCCTTTTTACTTATAGAATTTTTTCTCATAAGTTGCTAGTGTAATATATGATATAAAATAATTCGTGCTTGTCAAAGATTCAAAAAAAATAACAAAAAATTGAAAAAGCAAGGGCAGGGAAAGAGACTGATTTGCAATTGTGAAGTGGACAGCCGGCAAAAGGAAGGACCTGATTTCCAATAGAAAAGAGTGGCTTCAAATGGAGATGGGCCTTTACCAGAGATGAGTCCAGGAGTCCAGTGAAGCCCCAATGATGAGTACCCGATATGCATCTATGATAAGGATAATCTGCATTGTCAAGGTGTCCTGGTTTGGGGCAAATTTGGGAGAAAACCCCTGTATAGGATCCCTCCAAGGAAGCAAACCCAGGTGGCCCCTCCCTCCAACCAGTCTGGTAAAAAAAACAAACCTCTTTGGAGAAAAGTGGAAAAAACTATTTTACTAAACAAATGTGCATACAAGTATAAAGAATGAATAATATGAAACAATAAAACCTCTCCTCCTGAAGTGAGATGGCAAATTGAGAAAGTCCTTGCCGTGGGTGGAGCTCGGCTCTCTCTCTCTCTCACCAGTCCCAGTCTCTCCGGCGCTGCTGGAAAATGCCGAAGTCCAGGCCCCGGTGGGCCGCAGGTGCAGCCCCCAGTGCTCCCCTGGGTTTTCAGTCCAGAGTAGGTTTAAACAGTTCCAAGAAAAAAAAAAGGGAAAAAAACAGTCCAGGGAACTTCTCTGCCCTAGCTAGCTGAAACTAACTAAAAACAAAAAAATCTCTGTCCTGCAGTCTCTCCAAGCCTCCGCCGAACACCCCATCCGCCGAAGAATGTGGAGGAGTCAGGCAGTTTTCTCAAAACAAACTCCGCGCTTCTCCTTGCTCTTAGAACCAGTCTTAAAGGCACAGGACTCAATATACAGCACAAACAGAACAGACGATTGGGGATACAAGCATCATAAAGTTACCCTAGGACATTCCACCCCTTATCCCCATATTGTCAATTTAATAAAACTAATATATACTCTAGCTCTACACACACATATACATCTATATAAAAACAATATGCAATATACAGTTACATACAGTGGCAGTACAATTCAGCACACAACGATAATCACACACGGTTCTCACCCAACAATCAAATCTCCCTGGGGTACACATCGTGTGGTTCCATCTTTCTGCATTACCCACCATGTGCAGCCTGGTCCCTGAGCAAAGACAATCCCACGGATGGGATCCTCTGTACTTGAAGCAGAATTGATCCAAACTGTCTTCCCTAACAAACCTCTTACATGTACTACTGGGACCTTCTCTCCATCTACTGTATGTAGGGACTCAGATTGGGCAGGGCCTGCTCTGTTGGTGGAGCCTCGGGTGTTAACTAACCAGGTGGCCTTTGCTAAATGCTGCTCCCAGTTTTTGAATGATCCCCCACCCAGTGCTTTCAGGGTGGTTTTTAGCAGTCCATTGTATCTTTCTACTTTCCCTGAAGCTGGTGCATGATAGGGGATATGGTACACCCACTCAATGCCATGTTCCCTAGCCCAGTTGTTGATGAGGCTGTTCTTGAAATGAGTTCCGTTGTCTGACTCAATCCTCTCAGGGGTACCATGCCTCCAAAGAACTTGTTTTTCAAGGCCTAGAATGGTGTTACGGGCAGTAGCGTGGGGCACAGGGTAGGTCTCCAGCCATCCTGTGGTGGCCTCTACCATTGTGAGCACATAGCGCTTGCCTTGGCGGGTTTGGGGAAGGGTGATGTATTCAATCTGCCAGGCTTCCCCGTACTTATACTTGGACCATCGCCCGCCATACCATAGGGGCTTCACCCGCTTGGCCTGCTTGATGGCAGCACACGTCTCACAGTCATGGATAACCTGAGAAATACTGTCCATGGTTAGATCCACCCCTCGGTCTCATGCCCACTTATAGGTGGCATCTCTGCCCTGATGGCCTGAGGCATCATGGGCCCATCGAGCTAGGAACAACTCTCCCTTGTGCTGCCAATCTAAGTCTATCTTTGACACCTCTATCTTTGCAGCTTGATCTACCTGCTCGTTGTTCCGGTGCTCCTCATTAGCCCGACTCTTGGGGACATGGGCATCTACATGACGGACTTTGACAGGTAGCTTCTCTACCCGAGTGGCAATGTCCTTCCACTCATCTGCAGCCCAGATTGTCTTTCCCCTACGCTGCCAGTTGGCCTTTTTCCACTTCTCCAGCCATCCCCACAGAGCATTGGCTACCATCCACGAATCAGTGTAGAGGTAGAGCTTTGGCCACTTCTCTCTTTCAGCAATGTCCAGGGCCAGTTGAACAGCTTTGAGTTCAGCAAGTTGGCTTGACCCACCTTCTCCTTCAGTGGCTTGGGCAATCTGTCGTGTGGGGCTCCATACAGCTGCTTTCCACTTTCGTTTCATCCCTACGATGCGGCAGGAACCGTCAGTGAAAAGAGCATAGCGTGTTTCTTCTGCTGGCAGTTGGTTGTATGGTGGAGCTTCTTCAGCACGTGTCACTTGTTCCTGCTCCTCTTCATCCATGAGACCAAAGTTTTCACCTTCTGGCCAGTTTGTAATTATTTCCAAAATCCCAGGGCGATTTGGGTTTCCAATGCGGGCGCGCTGAGTGATGAGGGCAATCCATTTGCTCCATGTGGCATTGGTGGCATGGTGGGTAGAGGGAACTTCTGCTTTGAACATCCATCCCAGCACTGGTAGTCGAGGTGCCAGCAGGAGCTGTGTTTCGGTGCCTACTACTTCTGAGGCGGCTTCAACTCCTTCATAGGCGGCCAAGATTTCCTTCTCTGTTGGAGTGTAGTTGGCTTCAGACCCTCTGTAGCTTCGACTCCAGAATCCCAGTGGTCGGCCCCGAGTCTCCCCAGGCACCTTTTGCCAAAGGCTCCAGGACAGACCATGGCTTCCGGCTGCGGAGTAGAGTACGTTCTTCACATCTGGTCCCGTCCTGACTGGGCCAAGGGCCACTGCATGAGCGATCTCCTGCTTGATCTGGGCAAAGGCTTGTTGCTGTTCAGGGCCCCAGTGGAAATCGTTCTTCTTGCGGGTGACCAGGTAGAGAGGGCTCACAATCTGGCTGTACTCAGGAATGTGCATCCTCCAGAAACCTATGGCGCCTAGGAAAGCTTGTGTCTCCTTTTTGTTGGTTGGTGGACACATTGCTGTGATCTTGTTGATGACTTCAGTGGGAACCTGACGCCTTCCATCGTGCCACTTTACTCCCAGGAACTGGATCTCATGAGCTGGTCCCTTAACTTTGCTCTTCTTGATAGCGAAACCAGCCTCCAGGAGGATCTGGATGATCTTCTCTCCTTTCTCAAACACTTCCCCTGCTGTGTTCCCCCATACAATGATGTCATCAATGTACTGTAGATGTTCCGGAGCCTCACCCTTTTCCAGTGCAGCCTGGATCAGTCCATGGCAGATGGTGGGGCTGTGTTTCCACCCCTGGGGCAGTCGGTTCCAGGTGTACTGCACGCCCCTCCATGTGAAGGCAAACTGAGGCCTGCATTCTGCAGCCAGAGGAATGGAGAAAAATGCATTAGCAATGTCAATTGTGGCGTACCATTTTGCTGCCTTGGACTCCAGCTCGTACTGGAGTTCCAGCATGTCCGGCACAGCAGCGCTCAATGGTGGAGTCACTTCGTTCAAGGCACGGTAATCCACAGTCAATCTCCATTCTCCGTCAGACTTGCGCACAGGCCAGATGGGGCTGTTGAAGGGTGAATGGGTTTTGCTGACCACCCCTTGGCTCTCCAGCTCACGGATCATCTTGTGGATGGGGATCACAGCATCTCGAGTTGTTCTGTACTGTCGGCGATGCACTATTGAAGTGGCAATTGGCACTTGTTGCTCTTCCACCTTCAGAAGACCCACAGCAGATGGGTTCTCTGATAGTCCAGGCAAGGTATTCAACTGCTTAACATCCCCTGTCTCTACAGCTGCTATTCCAAATGCCCACCTAAATCCCTTTGGGTCTTTGAAATACCCATTTTGGAGGAAGTCTATGCCCAAAATACATGGAGCTTCTGGGCCAGTCACAATAGGGTGTCTCTTCCACTCATTTCCAGTCAGGCTCACATCAGCCTCCACCAAAGTAAAATCTTGTGAACCTCCTGTCACCCCAGCAATGGAAACAGATTCTTCCCCCACATGTCTTGATGGGAGTATTGTGCACTGTGCTCCAGTGTCAACTAAGGCCTCATATTTTTGTGGTTCTGATGTGCCAGGCCAACGAATCCACACAGTCCAAAAAACACGGTTTTCCCTAGCCTCTACCTGGCTAGAGGCAGGGCCCCTCTAAGCCTGATTATCCTTTTTTCCCTGGGTAACCGGAGCTGCTTCCTTCTTGCTGGAACTTCCTCTCACAGTCTTGCCATCCAACAATTCACGCAGCCGTTGTGTCATAGCCTCAGTAGATTCTCCATCCCATCTTTTCATGTTTTCTCCACATTCACGCAGGAGGACCCACAGCTTAGCCCGTGGGATGCTTTTTCCCTCTCTATCTAGGGAACGTTTGCGTGTGGTGCCAGAGCCTCTAACCTGTTCTGCAGAGATCTGGAGAATGTTCTCTTTGATTTCTTTGAGATTCTCCTCCACTTTGTCTGCTAATCCCCGCACCTGTGTTTCCAGAGCTGCAATTCTTGCATGGGTTGGGCCATGCACAGCATCTGCATATGTTCAGAGCTTCTTCACCATATCAAGCACGGTCTCCGCTGTCTCATCCCGCTTCATTATTGCTAAAGCAGAGGAGTATTCTTGCGGCCCAAGTCGTACATGTTTTCGCCACATCACAGGTGTACATGGTACCAAGTCGGGGTTCCTAGTGTTTATGTCATCTGAGAAGACAATTTCCGCCACTGCCATTTCCCTCAAGCGCTGGATCCCTTGTTCAATGGTTTTCCACTGGGTTTGCTGCATATAGAGATCGTCAGCACACAGATATCTTTGTGCCACACTTCTCAGGACTTGTTCCTAGAGACTGCAAGGACTAGCCTCCCTCATCATTTCTTGGTCAATAACTGGATCATGTGACAGGGATCCCAGATGTCTTGCTTCAGTGCCATCCAGTATTGTAGCCTCGCCTGCAGCATCCCAAAGACGGACTAACCAACTAATTATAGATTCATCAGATCGTCGAGTATAATCCTTTCTTAGGCCACGAAGGTCCTTCACGGAAAAGGACTCAATAGTATCTCCTGCTCTTGCAGCAGTTGGTCGGGCTCCTGATCTTGCACCAGTTGGTCGGGCTCCTGATGTTGTAGCAGCTGGTTGGGCTCCTGATGTTGTAGCAGCTGGTTGGGCTCCCGATTGTGTGCCAGTTGGTTGGGCTTGCAATTTTGTATCAGTTGGTTCGGCTTCTGATTGTGTATCATCAGTTGCTTCACCTTCTGATTGTGTGTCAGGTGGTTTGACAACTGGCTGGGTGTCAGGAGGCATTGAGGATCCTTCACCTGAATCATCGTCTACTGGTCGATCGGTTTTGTCCGTGTGCTTCTTTCCCTTCTTTACTGCAGCAACTGCCGGTGTCTTAGCCTCACTGTCTGGTTTAGCTGCCGCCTGAATAGCTGTGGGATTGGCTGCAGCCTGAGTGACTGATTTATCTCCCTGCTCCCTGCCTCTATCTGCTGCCCTACAGTGTTTAGCGGTGTGTGACTCATTCTAGAAAAGCTATAAACCATATAGAGGATGGTCACCAGGTGAAGTACCAGGAAGGTGGTGTCTTTAACATTCAGGAGACCCTGAACCTTCTCCAAAAGCGATGTAACTGACTCAAAAGAGAAGAAGGAAAGAAGAGGCTGAAGAGCTTCATCCCCTACTCCTCCTCTAACAAACTGGGTGCAATTGTTGATAAATCCCCAAAACATGCTGCTGGAACTGGGACGCAGGGCAGGACGAAAAAACCATAAACCGAACATACCCAGAACAAACTCCAATATCTTTATAAGCTTCTTGTAAGCCGTAATCACCGAACCCAGCAAAATAACTATTTTAAATAGTGCATCCCTAGTGTAAAAGCTGTATGTTAGGGACAATATTGGAGCTATTTCTGGGTAAGAAAACAAACCTAGGGACCAGAAAGGTATTAAGATCTCAAAAAAGCCTAGGGAACAGAAATGCAGAAAAGACTCCATTCTAAGAGACATCAGGAATTCAAGAAGCAACATGGCCACTGTTTAATCCCCACCCAAGGGACAAACAAACAAACAAACAAAAAAAGCAGTTAATAATAATCAATACAAGTTTTTTCCACTCTCTCGTGCCCCGCAGTGGGCGCCAATAAGAAGTATGTCCTGGTTTGGGGCAAATTTGGGAGAAAACCCCTGTATAGGATCCCTCCAAGGAAGCAAACCCAGGTGGCCCCTCCCTCCAACCAGTCTGGTAAAAAAAACAAACCTCTTTGGAGAAAAGTGGAAAAAACTATTTTACTAAACAAATGTGCATACAAGTATAAAGAATGAATAATATGAAACAATAAAACCTCTCCTCCTGAAGTGAGATGGCAAATTGAGAAAGTCCTTGCCGTGGGTGGAACTCGGCTCTCTCTCTCTCTCACCAGTCCCAGTCTCTCCGGCGCTGCTGGAAAATGCCGAAGTCCAGGCCCCGGTGGGCCGCAGGTGCAGCCCCCAGTGCTCCCCTGGGTTTTCAGTCCAGAGTAGGTTTAAACAGTTCCAAGAAAAAAAAAAGGGAAAAAAACAGTCCAGGGAACTTCTCTGCCCTAGCTAGCTGAAACTAACTAAAAGCAAAAAAATCTCTGTCCTGCAGTCTCTCCAAGCCTCCGCCGAACACCCCGTCCGCTGAAGAATGTGGAGGAGTCAGGCAGTTTTCTCAAAACAAACTCCGCGCTTCTCCTTGCTCTTAGAACCAGTCTTAAAGGCACAGGACTCAATATACAGCACAAACAGAACAGACGATTGGGGATACAAGCATCATAAAGTTACCCTAGGACACAAGGGCATGCATCTCAACAAGTTCCGGTAAACTGAGATAAGCATTCATCTCTTCCCAGAAACTGTCTTGTCAAGCCAACAGCAAAGAAAAGAGACTGCATGAAGGGAGCAAGAGGACAGAAAAGAATAGAAAAAGCTCTGCCTTAGTTGAAAAACTGTATAAAAACTGGCCCAGCTGTTACAGTGTGTTAATTGGGTTTATATTGTGTTTCATTTTTATATTGGGTTTTGTAATGTTTTTCTATTGTATTCCCTGTTCCCCTTGGAAACTGTATCAAGTGGTTTGTCCCTGCTCGGCCTTACCCATCCTCCCACGCTGAAATGTAACCCAACTCTGTTCCACTCCCACCTTATCCCTGATTGGGTTGTGGCTTGTCCCTGCCTCTAGGCCCGTCCCCCCTTCGGAAAAAGCCCCTGGACAGCCGGGGCCTCTCTCTCTCTGGGACCGGACAGGGATGGGGAAAGAGTGTCAGCTGGCAGGGGCAGGACCCCTAAGAACAAAGCCGTGATATCCCCCCGGACAGAGAGCAGGCTCTGTGCCTTTTGCCATCGACGGTCATCTGGGTCTCTCAAAAGAACTCCCACACCCGGCAGAGGCCGACTTCGTGAACAGGGGGGATTTCAGAGTGATAGAGTCTGAATCTGTGTTCACCCACTGCCGACCCTGGACTCGACACTGTTTCTTTTGATTGTGGCTTTCCGAGACTGATTTTGGTTGTGCAATAAAATCTGTTTTAATTATTAATTCGGCTACTTTATTTATACCACTAGCAAACATTAACAATTGAGTACTTAAGAAAACAAAAAAAGTAATTAAGCTCAGGGGAAGAGGGCATCTGGTTGCACTTCTCTTGTCTGGGGGATTTCTCTCCAACGGGCAGAGATACCCGAGAACTGCACAGGTAAAAGACAGGGCTGGGGCAGCTGCTAGTGCTCTCTCTCTCGACTTTGGAGGACAGTTGAAGCTGCTGCTTGGGGGAGGGAATTTGCTGCCACCACTATAACCCAGCCTGGAGCTGCTTCTTCTGCTGTGGGATGAGCCTTTGCTTGCTAGAGCAGCCACTGAATTGCGACCTTAACATCTACCTTCCTACAGGAGGGATTTTCACCGTCTGCTCGGGTGCCCGGGATCCTAAGCCCACCTCTTCCTGCCCTGCTGAGAGCCAGGTTGCTGCTGCCCCACCCCTGCTGCTTCTTCATCACTGCTCTGGGTTTTTCTATGCTGTAGCCCCACAGCCCCTGCCCTGCTGGGATGTCTTGCAGTTCCAGCTACTGCCGCAGAGCTTCTGATGCAACTCATCCACCAACCCGGGATTTTTGCTCATTCCTGCCATTCCAGCTTGGTGCTCCCCAGAGTCCTTCTGGGGCACCAGGATCGACTGCCCCAGAGGGTTTGAGAAACAAAGCCTCTCCTCCATCCTTTCCCGTCTCTGTCGAGCTGCCATTACCATGTGCTCCCCAAGCTCGGGCCACAGCGCCCTCTGCAGCTGCAGGGGAATCATCACACCTGTCCTGCCCACTAGGAGTCACCAGCGCCCCCTGCCGACTATGACCATAACTGCACCAAAGGGGAAAGTGCTTGCAGCCGAGAAGGCTTTTACTGGGTTTGTGGTTCTGTTTGTTGTTAATGCCGTAGTTGTTGTTTGTTTTCCTTGTTATACACACTAGTAAAAAACTGTTATTCCTATCCTCATATCTTTTTGCCTGAGAGCCCCTTAAATTCAAAATTATAATAATTTGGAGGGAGGGGGTTTATATTTTCCATTCCAAGGGAGGCTCCTGCCTTCCTTAGCAGACACCTGTCTTTCAAACCAAGACATATGAAGAATAACAAGTTTAATTTTTCTTCCATGTTTGATTCCATGTCTTATCCCCTTAATTACTCATGTAATTCAAAACATGCAAATAATAACAATGCCCACGAATCTAAAGTCAACAACCTTGAAAAAAATGCACAGTCATGATATTTAAAAAAATCAAACAATAATAAAAACTTTAAAAAGCACTTATGAGCTATGAAAAGTATCAGTGTGCTACAAATAACGAGGTTTAAAACAGTAGCTCGAGCCAAATACAGGAAAAAAAAAACAAAGGGGGAAATTGTTGTAAATAATTATGTAGTTGTTGGTTTCACTATTATCTATTAGCTTTTGCAAATTATTATTAATCACAACGATTTTGATGTAGTGCAGTTTGTAATCACTTTTAGCTGTTTTTAATATAGTATGATATAGTGGTGCAAGAGTTGTTTTATTGAGTTATTAAGTTATTTTTGTAAGATTTATAAGCTACTTTTGTAATGGTTCAGTCCACTGTACCCCCCTGTGTTCTGTAATCGTTTCCCCCCTTATGAGTTAGTTATATAACCAGATGTTTTATGCCAATCATTCCTTCCCTGCACCTGTCCCTGTCAATCCCCCCTCTCTCCTCTTGGTCGCCCTGTCTGTCACTTCGAGACCCCTGCCTGGATTCTGGAAAGATCCAGGAGAGATGTCGAGTGATAGGCTGGTGCCGGGGGAATCCCCTCCTCCCCTCTTGTGATTTGTTAATGGTTCAGAAGTTGACACCCCTGTTACCACCCATGTGTTCCCTGGTTGGCTGACCCGTTGTCACCACCCCTGGATCCTCCCCCGTTTATAAGTGGCCGCAAGGCTTTGATCTAGGCTCTCTCTGGGCAGCAGTGGTCTGAGGTGGAGCTCCTTGCTGGACTCCCCTTAATAAACTACCTGCTACCCTGCTCAAAAGAATTGACCCTTTTTCCGTTGTCGCAGTCGCAACTCCATCAGGTCCACTCGCCGGTGTGGGGAACCAAGAACCCACCGGGAGGAGGTTACTTGCCCTGCCTGTAACCCCGACCGATCCACGCTGCCGCAGTGCAAAACTGAGCTAGCCTGTGGTCAACGCCTGCTAGACGTGAGGGACACAGCAACAGTATAATTTGTCAGTTTTTGTGGCCAATGCCCTGGCCCTGTGTAGCTTATATATATATGTGTGTGTGTGTGTGATAAACATATATTATAGTTTAGGCTTTCACAAAATATTAAAA
Source organism: Delichon dasypus (assembly GCA_037837765.1). NCBI lineage: Eukaryota > Metazoa > Chordata > Aves > Passeriformes > Hirundinidae > Delichon > Delichon dasypus. The sequence goes on along the minus strand of JBBAXF010000012.1, from coordinate 5,229,067 downwards.
TAGAGAGAAATAGCTAATGTCTTTGTAACTAACTGACAATAGTGGGAATAACTCAAATTTGTGGAAATAGCTAAAATTGTCTGTAAGATTGAATCATGATTTTAAAGGGTTAAAATTTTAGCCAAGGGTTAGAAGCAATTTATATTGATTAGAATGTAAGTTAGAAAAACAAAATATAAGTTAATGATTATTAGATGCTTAAGCTAGGGCTAAATGATGTATTGCTTGCCATTATGTGCCTGTTTTAGTTTTGTTTATAGAAGGAAATGGAATAGATGAACCATCATGAGAACAGATTGAAACCAATGGAACCATGACAAGCACCTGAACTTTATACTAATCAATCACAAAGTAGGGGATATTGGATTGTGCCAGACGGTCACGAAGGCCTGCCAGTATTGAGAAGGTAGAAAGGTCATTGTGATGAGGATATTTCTGACTTCATAATTTGAGACCACTGACCCAATTTGAGACCACTGACCCAATTTGAGGGAAGAATTGTGCACACGTGAAGGACTAATGGCCTCATTTTAATACAGAGCAGAGAATGGGAGGTGCTTGGGTTATGCATATGTATAGTATGTAAGACTTTGGGAAATACATAGAGGGCAAAGAACCTTGTACTTCCCTGCAATATCTCTAGGAGATAACTCCCGTTCCGCCCGTCGCAATAAACATACCACTTTCCAACTTTAACTAGTTAGAGAGTCTTTGTCGGTGATCATATTGGTTCTTAATGATTCATGATGAGATAACATTGAAAGAACCATACAGATAACATCAAAAGAAAGGATGTGAAGAGGACTCCTGCCACTAACCCTTTGACTATCAATAACTCCCCATTTGTCATTGCGAGGAAATGGCATACACAACTCCCAAAAATCAAATCTGCATTATTGCACAACAGGTCAGGGGTCGAACCAAGCTAAAGAATCCCCAGAACATGTAAAAGAGCTAAAAAAATTTTTAAATATGTATAATCATCATAAATATGCATTTAATCAATGCAATTAAAAAATATATATGAAGAGTTGTTATAGTAAATCTGTGTGTATCTAGCTATGGCTATGCACCCAGTGCTATAAAAGTCCCTTTTTATTCCTTATTAAACCTCTAAAATTTTAAAGAGTAAGTCTCATTTCTCACATAAACAACTAAGAGTCTCTTTTAGAATATTTCGAACGCACATAATAGCTATCATAACTTGAAAAATATTTGCAGGAAACCTGCCTTTATTTAGTAAAGTAATGTCTACTTGTACTTTGAGAGTGTTTTGCCTATTTCTTTTGAAACAATTTATAATAATCAGAAACTTTATAAAAAGTATTATCATCATCTTCCAAAAAGTTCATAAAGAAATGTCATGGGTTGGCACAGTTTGGTTTTTAGTTAAGGAGGAATATGGAATGCTTTTCCCTGTCAGGACCTTGGAATTGCTTTAAAAAGGACAGGGACCTATCAGAAGACTAGTTTGGAATATTGGCATCTGTTTTGACCACTGAGGATGTCAAATGCGACTTTGGGAAGTACCCATATATAAACCCTGATTCCCTGCAGGTCACTCTCTTTCGTCCAGGCTGGTCACTAGGTAATATCATGGGCAGCAGAGGAGGGCCTGGCTCAGGCCCTGCTGCCCTTTGGCAGCTGGGCCCAGCCTGGCCAGGCCTCCAGGAGCCTCTGCCCACACGGGAAGCGGCACCCAGGACGGCTGAGCCTCCTTTCCCCAGGCTGCCGGCAGGGGAGAGGGGAGGCTGCAGCTCGGCAGTGCTGGCCACGTGCTTAATAGCCGCTGGCAGCAGAGAAAGAAAGCCTGCAGCTCCATAGCAACTCAGCTGAGCCACCTTAAATGAGACCAAGGGGTGGAAAAGAGGACATCCACCAGCGTCCCCCATCAGCACGGCTTTGGTCTCTACAGCCCTGCAGCCTGGGGCAGAGAATCACATGGCCACTGCAGGTCTGGGCAGATTTAACCCTTTCCTGACAACATGAAGCTTCCAAGGCCTAACCCTTCCCTGAGAGAGAGAAGAAAGAGACAGAGTGTACGTAGAAGAAACACCGCATGAAGTCAGTGGATCAGAAGTGAAAGAACTGATAATATTATTGGACAGGGGGATCGAGGAAGTGGACTTTTTAACTGGACTTGTCTGGGGTAAACTATAGAGAAATGGACTGTTCCTTGTAATAGCTTGATGTTGTTTGGGGGAATGTTGGTTCTGATCAAAATTAGGGACTGATATGATTGAGATTTAAGTGAGAATCTCAAAGCCTTTGCTCTTAGGTTAAAAGGAGGTCTCAGCCTTTGAGACAAAGATGATTTTAGAAAGAAAGTGATTTGAAGCCCTCAGCTCCTGGGGTAAAAAGAGGTCTTTATTTCTTTTGAGATAGAGATGATTTTAGATATAGAAGAAGCATTTTTAAACAGTACCCCAAATACACTGAGAGGCCCATAAGTAGCCAGGGGAAAGGCTGCTAATGGGTGGAACAGCACAATCTGCAAAAACTCTGGGCGGTTGCAGATTTGTGACATTGAGAGCCACTAGACTGTTTTTGTCTTGTGGTGAGTGTCTCCATGGGACTCTAGAGAGACTCCTCTCCTAAAGTGATGAAAGATTATGTTTAAATAGTGAAACTGACTGAAAATCACAGGCTGTGTCTCTCTGTGTTGTTTTGTAAGAAGGTTAACAGTTTGCAGGAGGAGGGAAGAGTGTTTTGGAGTTTCATTCTCTTTTATTTTAGTTTTTTCCCAACTTTCTTTTTTTTCCATCCTTTTAGTGTTAATAAAACTATTTGTTTATTTTTAAGCTTGAGCCTGCTTTGCTTTTCTCCTAATCTTTCTCCCACAAAAAGAGAATAAACCCTAAGACCACTACACTAAATTTGGCAACCAAAATTTAGCGAATATAAAACCACTACATAAATTGGTGTTTCTTCCCGGTTTCAAATTAAAACCATTACAAGAAATAAGCATTTCTATTCTGCAGATGTGGAAACTAAGGCACAGAAAAGTTTAAAAAATCAGTCAAGGTTTAAGGCAGGATTTCTGTCAGAAGTGAAATCAAAACAAGACAATACTGATTTGAAGCTATTGCATCATCTTTGTAGACTGAAGGTTGTATTTCAGGGAATGCAAATTCTGAGTTATTTTCCACTTATTTATGGAGAGGTAGTGTGTTGGTTTTGCACTGCCTGTTTTTTTGGTAGCGGGAGGGCCACAGAGGTAGCTTCTGTGAGAAGCTGCTAGAAGCTTCCACCATGTTTGGTAGAGCAAATCCCTGATGGCTCTGAAGATGCACATGCCACTGGCCAAAGATGAGCCAAATAGAAATGATGGTAATGCCTCTGTGATAACATATTTAAGAAGAAAATCAAAGCAAAGTGGGGGGGGGGGGGGGTTAGTTTTAATTCAAGCTAGAGAAGAGGAAGACGTGAGAACATTTGAGGGAAAACAACATGGAGACACCAAGGTCAGTGGAGAAGGAGGGGGAGGAGGTGCTCCAGGCACCGGAGCTGAGATTCCTCTGCAGGCTGTGGTGATGACCATGGTGAGGCAGGCTGTCCCCCTGCAGCCCATGGAGGTCCATGGGGGATACAGAGATCCACCCACAGCCCCTGGGGGAGGTGCCCACAACAGAGTGGGTGGATGCCGAGAGGAGGCTGTGATCCAGTGGCAGACCCGGTGGAGAGAGAGGGCCCCTGATTCCAAGCTGGAGCAGCCTGTCCTTGGAGAACTGCACCCTGTGGAGGAGTGACCCACACTGCAGCAGTTCTGGGAGGACTGCCCATGAGATTGGAACCACACTGGAGAAGTTAATGGAGAACTGTCTCCCATGGGAAGGTGTGAATGGACGTAGAGTTTGTAGTCTGACCCTGATAGCTGCTATTTTCCCAGAGAGGTCTTGCTAGAGACAGCCTTTCCGGGGGTCTCGGAAAGCCTCAGCAAGGTGCAGCCAGGGGCTGCAAGTGATTCAGCTCTTAGCAGTGGTTTCAGCTCTTAGCAGTGATTTCAGCTCTGCCTTGTGAGGTTATCCTAGGCTGACTCAAGGGACAGAGAAACAGAAGTGCAGTGTAGCAGTTCCACAGGATAGCTTTTATTATCCTGTGAAGGGTGGTCAGGGACGGCAGCTCCCTCCAGAGTAGGGTATTTATGGAGGAAAGCAAGGGTGGTACCAAAAGGGGAAGAACCAATGGGCTTGGGAAGGTATATCAAAGCATTATGGGTGCCTTGTTCTGACCTGAGAGAGAACTGCTTCATCTAGGTCCTCTCTCCTGGGAAGGGTTGAGATGAGCTTATCACATTCCATTCAAGGGACATCCCTCCAGGGCAAGGGCCTGGGAGGCTCATCCACCTCCACAGGAAGGGACCCCACAGCGTAGCAGGGGAAGGACTCCTCTCCCTGAGCGGTGGAAGAAAACCTCAAGTGATGAACTGACCAAAACCCCCACACCCTGCCCCCCTAAGCTGTCGGTGGGAAGGAGGGAGGGGTTGGGGATAAAAGGTGTTTTTAAGGGCTTGTTTTAATTCTCATTATCTTCTTCTGATTTTGTTAGTAATAAACTCACTTTGTACCTCTAAGTTGAGCCCGTTTTGCCATTGGAATGCTTTGTCCTGGTCCTTATCTCAACTCACGAACTCTTCATTTAATTTTTTCTCTCCTCTGCCCAGCTGTAGGGCAAGTGAGCAGCTTTAGTGGGTACCTGGCATTTGGTTAATGTCAAACCACAACAGGTGGCACTGTATATAATAGACAGGTTTGAATGTATGGCCTTCACATTTGGCAGTGGCACAGTTGAGAGCCTCTAGGTAAGAATCAAGGGGCAAACAAATAATGCAGATATCATTGTGGGAGTCTACTATAGACCTCCTAGACAGAACGATGACACCGACAAATTATTCTTTGAGAAACTAAGGGACACTTCCAAGTCAACTGTCCTTGTCCTTATTGGATTTCAACTTGCCAAAAATTAACTGGAACCATCACACATCTGGTACAACCCAGGCCAGAAGATTCCTAAGAAACCAGGATGACAAGTGTATGGAACAGGTCCTAAGGGGGCCAACTCAGAAAGATGCCTTCCTTGATCTACTGCTTGTTAACAGAGAGGATCTCATGAGTGAAGTGGTGATAGGTGGCCATCTTAGACAGAGACCATGAAGCAATTGAGCTTAAAATCTCTGGTGACAGGAGGAAAAGTGTCAGCAAAACCTCAACTCTGGACATGAGGAGAGCTGACTTCAGGCTACTCAGGGATCTACTGAGTAAGGTCCTCTGGGAAAATGTTTTTGCAGGTGCTGGGGTCCATCAGTGTTAGTCACTTTTTAAATATCACCTCTTAAGGGCACAGGAGCAGCAATTCACAAATATCAGAAGTCAAGCAGATGAGGCAGAAGGCTGGCTTGGCTGAACAGGATTCTTCTCTTGGAAATAAGGCAAAAAATGAAGGTGTTTGCCCAGTGGAAGCAAGGTCAAGTGACATGGGAAGAATACAGAGATGCTGCTCGCCACCACAGGGAGAAAATTTGTGCAGACAAAGCTCAGCTGGAGTTGAAGTTGCCAGAACTGTAGGGTACAATAAAAAGTGTTTTTAAAAATATATTAATGGCAATAGTCAGGGTAAAAATAACACTGGCTATTACAGGATGAGGATGGTCTCCTCACAAACAGGCACATGGACAAGGCAGAGATGTTTATTGCTTTCTTTGACTCTGTCTTCAACACAGATGATAGCCTAAGGAAGTCTCAGTACCCTGAGCTGGAGGACCATGACTAAAAGAATGATCAACTCCCAGTCAACTCTGAGCTTCTGCAGGATCTGCTGCTCCAGCTGGATCCCTACAAATCTATGGGGCCTTATGGAATTCATCCAAGAATCCTCAAAGGGCTGCTGACGTCATCACAAAACCTCTGCGATGATTTTTGAGTGGTCCTGGGAATCCAGAGAGATCCCAGCTAACTAGAAGCTGGCAAAAGTTGTCCTGACTTTCAAGAAGGACAAGAAGGAGGACCTGGGAAACTACAGGCCTGTTAGTCTCACTTCAGTGTCTGGTAAAGTTTTGGATAAGGTTATTCTGGGAGGTATTGAAAAACATCTTGGACACAATGCAGTCATTGGTCACAGCCACACAGCTTCATGAGAGGAAAGTCCTGCTTATCAAACCTGATTTCCTTTTATGACAAAGTTACCCACCTAGTTGATCAAGGGAAGCCAATTGATGCCATTTTTTTTTGATTTTGTAAAGCTTTTGATACTGTTTCTCCCAGGATCCTTCTGGACAAAATGCCCAGCCCACAGCTGGATAAACACATCATGCAATGGATGAGCAACTGGCTCATGGATTGGGTGCAAAGGGTCATAGTGAATGGGGTGACATCAGACTGGCCACCTGCCACTAGTGGGGTTCCGCAGGGCTCCATCTTAGGCCCTGTGCTCTTCAACATCTTCATTAATGACTTGGACACAGGACTGGAAGGGATGCTAAGTAAGTTTGCATACAATACAAAACTGTGAGGAGCTGTAGACTCCCTTGAGGGCAGAGAAGCCCTGCAGAGAGACCATGACCAATTAGAGGACTGGGCAATCACCCAACTGTATCAAGTTCAACAAGGGCAAGTGCTGGATTTTGCACCTGGGATGGGGCAAACCTGAATGTACGGACAGACTGGGGAATGAGATGCTGAAAAGCAGGGCCACAGAAAGGGACCTGAGGGTTCTGGTCAATGGCAAGTTGAATATGAGTCAGCAGTACCCTGGAAGCCAGGACAACCAACTGTGTCCTAGAGTGCATCAGGCACAGCATTGCCAGCCCATCAAGCAAGGGGATCATCCTGCATTGCTCTGCACTGGGGTGGCCTCACCTCTAATCCTGGGGGTAGTTTTGCTCACAACAGTATAAGAAAGATATAAAGCTAATAGAGAGTGTCCAAAGGAGGGCTACAAAGTTGATGAAGGGCCTTGAGGGGAAGCTGTACGAAGAGTCACTGAGGCCTCCTGGCTTGTTCAACCTGGAAAAGAGGAGACTGAGGTCAGACCTCATTGTAATCCACAACTTCTTTGTGAGGGGAAGAGGAGGGACAGACACTGATCACTTCTCTCTGGTGACCAGGGACAGGACCCGAGACAGTGGCCTGAAGTTGTGTCAGGGGAGGTTTAGGTTGGATATTAGAATAAGATGCTTTACCTGGAGGGTGGTTGGGCACTGGAACAGGCTCCCCAGGGAATGGTCAGAGCACCAAGCCTGAAAGAGTTCAAGAAGCATTTGGACAATACTCTCAGGCACATGGTGTGAGTCTTGGGGATGGTGCTATGCAGGGCAAGAAGGTAGACTCAGTCCTTGTGGGTCCCTTCCATCTCAGCTTATTCTGTGATTCTCTGAAATACCAAGAGTTTCTAATAGCAACATGAAAAAATATCACTACATAAGAGTATAAACATCACATACATTGGGCAGGTGTCCAGTAGTAAAGAACCATATCTCTAAATTCCCAATTATGAGTAAATAAGAGGGCCTCTGAAATTTGTTCAGAGGGATCTGGAAAAGAGCGTAACATAGCTCCAGGCAGACAAGTTTGGGTTTTTTTAACTTGAATTCAACCCTATTCAAAGCATTTCAATCCATTAATGTATTTATTTTTTTTTCTGCAAAATTTCAGATGACAGAACCATGCAACAGATCACAGAATCACAGACTGGGTTGGGAGGGACCATAGTGGTCCAAGCTCCTTGCTTGTGGGGAGGAAAGTGTTAAAAACAGAATATTGGTGAGGAGAAAGAGTTGTTTTTAAAATTGTTTTCTCTCAATATGACCTTGCAGCTGAGGATGCTAAAAATAGCCAATCTGGGAAATTTCACATTGTTGAGAAGTGGAATTTCTGTAGAAAATAACAGAATGTTGTTAAATACTTGAAAGCATTCTTACCATACACTTGGGGCCTCTTTGTAAGGGGAGAAGTTCAGAGACTGTAAAACACAGCCCAGAAAAAGATTGTGCATACTCTGGGCCCTTTCATATGTAATACAAGGCTTAGGCCTCACTGCTTTTTGCCCCTGCTAAGTTGGAATAAGCTAAGAAGTATATGTGAAGCAAGGGGGTTAAAAGTCAAAGAGTGATTATTTTAGAGGTAGTAGTCTGAACAATGTATCTCACAACACTGCTGTGCTTGCAAAGGCAGGCAAGGCCATTGCTTGCAAAAGCAAGATTAAAAGAATGCAAGGCTAGCGGATAAGAAAGAAACTGCATGAGGCAATGATAAGAAAGACTGTTAGGATCAAGACTAACCTTGTGGCTTGAACTGTGACCAAGAAGCCAGTGAGCATGCACAAAAGGATGGGGTAAAAAGTTCAAACGAGAGGAAGACTTGCATTACTTCATCAGGAAGACCACCGACAACCACCAGAGGGCACCGCACAGGCGCAAAAGACTGATAAGTTCATTTTAATATGAAGCAAGGCTAGGCAGAGTTAGGTAATATGTATCGACAACTTAATACATATGTAACATTTTAGAGAATAAGTAGAGAAAGGTGACTCTTTGGAGTTGCACAGGCCTTTGGGAAATATCCCACATTGTGCCCGGAGCTGATAAAATACATACCCACTCTTCAACTAACTCTTATTAGTTGTGGAGTCTTTTTTTCCACAAGTCATTTGGCGACCACGAAGGGACCCTTTCTGCCCCTGCAGGACTGACTGGGGAATGGACTTACTTAGCGCACCTTGGGATTTTCAGGAGGGCCCCCAGGCCCTGGCTTCCTCACTGCAGGGACAGACAATGGACCGCTGGCACTGTGAACAAATGGTATGCACTGATCCTAGAGAAATCCAAAAGTCGTACCCAGGGCCAGAGGTCTGTTGATAAGCCACTAGATACATCTGGCGCACAACATAGTCCCTAAGTAAATGAAGTTTGGGGCTTGCATGCAGTCGCTGGTTGATAGAGCAGCCTGACAGAGGGATTAAGGGATTTTCTGACTGATAGGGCAGCCTCTAGCAACTCTGGGGATGGGCTGAATGAACCCTAGTTGTTGTTCATGCTAACTCTTGTTTTTGTTTGTGTGAACCCTTTTCTTTTGTCTGTGTATTGTGATTTTGAGTCCGGACATTTGATTGTGTGATCCCCCGATCTGCGCTTCCGTCCCCGAGTGTTGGAATTCTGGAAACTTAGATTTTGAGGTTTTAGTATATAGCAATACATGTGAGTCAAGATGGATGCCTTTGGGCATCGTCTGAGTCCTTCTTCTTCTTCTTCCTTCTTCCTTCTTCTTTACAGGTTTGGGAGGTTTTCTGTAATTGTTTGATGGAGTCTGCATTGCAGACTTCAAGTAGTTAGATATTGGGTTTAAAACAAAAATAATTTAGGTGGCATTTCATAATTGTACAGGTTGTCCTTGAAAAGAGCTGGTAGAGATAGAGAAGTACTCCATTTTACCTCATTTCTCTAGCTTGCTAGTTAGAGCTCATGCCTCTTGCGACTGTAAATACTGTAAATAGATAAGATATAATAAACATCCAAGTTTGAACTCAAAATCTATTGTCTTGGATTATGTAACCTAAAAATGTGTATTCGATTTCATCTGCTGAAAGCTGTTTTTTGGGAGATGTGTTATCCTTCTAACTCCAGGGGGGAGGGGGAAGGATGCCTTCTGATAATGGCCCAGCCATTAAAACCAGGCGGGGAAGTGTTTCTTATCTCTTTCACCACCCCTCCATCCTCCAGGGGGACATCTCCTGATAATGGGCCATTAGGGCCCACCAATGACATGACACATTACACCATCCCATTGTGAGATGCTCCACACAGTAGGGGAGGAGCCAACTGTTCTTAGCTACATATAAACTGGGACTGAAGGACACAAGGTATCCTATTTTTCCACTGGATTCCCGGAGGAAGACCGGACCCATCTCGTCACCACTGGACTTTCTACAGGACCATCTCTGCTCCACAGAACCACATCTGTTACCCCAGGAGGACTTATTTGGACTTCTTCCAACACCCTGACCACCAGGGTGCCCAGGTTGTATCCCTGACTCTGTCAGGGTTTTTCCTGGATTTTTGTTTGCTTCCTTGCTTGTTTTTTTTTTTTTTTTGTTGTTTTTTTTTTTTTTTATTATTATTATTATTATTATTGTACTACTACATTTGTATATATATATATTAATATTCATAGTAAAGAACTGTTACTCCTATTCCCATATCTTTGCCTGAAAGCCCCTAATTGCAAAATTATAATAATTTGGAGGGAAGGGGGTTTATGTTCTCCATTCCAAGGGAAGCTCTAGTTTTCCTTGGCAGACAACTGTCTTTCAAAACCAAGACATCTATGCTTCCCGTGTCTTTCATCTTGACATCGGCAGGGAAAAAGAAGCCAGAACTGTAATACCTGGGAGGTAGAGTGAGCGGGAGTGGGAGTCACAAGCCAAACCACTCTGAGCTCTGTTCATGCGAGCGGGGGTGTGCTAGCTGAGCAACCTGAAGTAGAAAATCAGACTATTTCAAGAGAGAGAGAGAAGCAGGATAGCTTGGTTTTGTGATAATTTTAGGGCTAATTTTAGGGCTTTGGGTTTGAAAGGGTGACATCGATCTTAGGTGCTGATACAGTATAGGGTTTGTGCAGGGCTTGGTATTACTCTTCTGTCAGGTGGCAGTGTTGGCACCCAGTGTAAGAAGGAATAATGTTTTAGCCAAATAGACTTTGAGCCTGAGATTTTAAAGCTTGTGTGCGGAAATCACATCTGAAACTTGGGAAGTGCAAGAGGAAAACTGGGAGAGAACTTTAAAAGCCTGTAAAAGGTTTGGGTGGAAGCGAGACAAGGCAGGGAGAAGAAGATAATGGGGACTGGCCAGAGCAAGGAGATTTCTAAAGCTAGTCTTCTGGGGTGCATCCTGGCACACTGGAAGGGTACTGTGGGTTCTGGGGGCATGGAGAGCAAACGGAATCTTATCAAGTATTGCAATCAGTGGTGGCCTTTGTATCAATTGGAAGATGGAGCGAGGTGGCCACCTACTGGAACTTTAGAATACAATACCTTATTACAAGTGATGTTTTTAAGGCAAGAAGTAGGACGGGGTTTTGTATGTGGTTATGTTTTTCTCCTTTCGTAACCACCCTGAATGGCAGAGAGATTGTGGAATAAGAGCCCCTTCTGATCTCCTGGTGTTAACCCTTGAAAAGGACTGCAAAGCAAAAAAAAAAAAAAAAAAAAAAAAAAAAGGGAAGCTTAAGCGGTTCTGCTCAGCTTGTAGCATTGGTCAGAGATGTACAAAAAAAGATAAGGCATACCAGATAGTAACACAGGAACAAGATCTAGGTGACTTGCTTAGGCCTCCCCCTGGGGAACGGGAGGAGGATGAAGACTGGGAAGAGACATCAGCTCCAGCAGCTCCAGCCCACCCCCTCCTAGTAGTCAGATTTCTTCTCAGACTAGAAAGCAGGTATTCCAAGCACTCCTACAGGAGGCAGTGGAGCCAGATGGAGAAGGAATGTTAGTAAAGATACTTTTTTCCACAATTGACCTAGAAGCATGGGAAAAGGTTGCTAAAAATTACTGGAGTGACCCAATAGCCACTGCCAAACCTTTAAGATATATAATAAAACAACATAACCAAGATTGGAGTGATATGCAATTATTATTAGATGTGCTGACTCAAATGGAAAAATGATTGATTTTAGAAACAGCAGGGGATTTGGTGGAAGACTATTACAAAACTCAGCAGTCAGATGTAAAGGGCTATTTCCCACTTCAAAAACCAAAGTGGAACCCAAATATAACAGCAGAAAGAGAAAAGCTACAAAGCTATCAGGAATGGATAGCAAAAGGGGTGGAAAGAGTAATTCCCAAAACTATAAACTGGTCAGCCTTATATGCAATGAAACAGGGTCCCTTAGAGTCTCCATCTGAATTCCTGGACCGTTTGAAAGACGCAATGCGCCGTCACACCCCACTGGATCCTGGATCTGAGGTAGGAATACAACAGCTAGTAAGTTTATTTTTGGGACAGTCTACAGGAGACATTAGAGGTAAACTTCAGAAGCTTTGGGGAACAGACGGGAGAAATCTAGAAGCGCTATTAGATGAGACATGGAGAGTATTTAGCAATCAAGAAGAGGGATACAAACAAGGAATGAGAAAACTGGTGGTGATAGTGAGTGAACAAGAGAAAGGTAGACAAAGGCAGGGACCACCCAGACAAGGCCTGTTGTAATGCATTAATTTGGTTTATATTGTGTTTCATTTTTATATTGGGTTTTGTAATGTTTTCTTCTGTATCCCCTGTTCCCTGGAAACTGTATCACGTGGTTTGTCCCTGCTTGGCCGTGCCTATCCTCTCACACTGGAATGTAACGCAACTCTGTTCCACTCCCACCTTGTCCCTGAATGGGTAGTGGCTTGTCCCTGCCTCTAGGCCCTTTCCCCCTGGGTAAAAGCCCTGGCGGTCTCCTTCGCCACAGGACGGGGATGGGGAAGGAGCTAAAGGAGCGACTGGGCTCCAGACTCTGCAGGGGCAGGACCCCTAAAAATTAAGCCGTGATTCCCGCCCCTGGAGAAAGAGTAGACTCTTTGCCTTTTGCCATGGATGGTCATCTGGGTCTCTCAAAAGAATTACCACAAAGGCCCACCCCAGCTGGGTAGGAATCAGTGTGAAATTTGTAAAGAAGATTGCTCCTTGGAAAAATCAGTGCCCAGAATGAAGACAATGACCGACAGGTGTTGTGGTCGAGATGGCCACAGCACTCAGAGAGCCTCAGTAGAACTTCAGAGGGCTTCAAGTATCAGTACCTTGTTATCTAAAAGTCTTTTGTACCTTTTCTATGTTGCAGTCCCATGAGCAGCTCCACACAGCTCTGGCTCTTTCTCTCCTCCTCTCTTCCTTCTGCAGTTTCTCCTCGCTCCTTCCTGTCCCTAGCATGACCACCTAACCCTGTCTGTCCCTTGTACGATGTCTTATTCTTTCTGTCCCTTGAACGACCTCCTGTCCCTTCCTCCTCACAGCAGCTCCAGCAGATTCCAACTGAGTCTTCTCCCAGCTAATTCACTCTTTTATCATGCCCATAGCTGTGAGGGCAAGGCTGCTCCCACTCTGAAAATTAACACAGCTGCAATATATGGGAGGTAAGATTGCCTTTAGTACTATCTCTGTCTTCCCACAGACAGGAAAGAGGGAACGGAGGTAAAAAGGAGGTGATCACACAGGTAAAAGAAGACTGAGGAGGACTGGAGGATATAAAAATGAAGCTGATGGAAGAAGGGAAAGAGCTGAAATTTTTAGTTGACACAAGAGCAACGTATTCAATTTTGAACAAAGCTTTAGTTCCTGGGGGAAAAGATTATGTTGTGGTTCAAGGGGCAACTGGCCAGCCTGAAAAGGCATATTTTTGCAAATAATTAAAATACAAGCTTGGGAAGAAGTAGGGCATTCATAAGTTTCTATATATGCCCAATTCTCTGAAGGCACTTTTGGGTAGAGATCTATTAGAACAATTACAAGCAACCATTACCTTTAAAATTGGGGAAATTACTCTGGAGGTAAATTATCAACAGCATGTGGAAGTCTTGAGCGTAATGTAAACAGCTATGGAAATGAAAGAGGAAATTGGTGAAGAAATAATTAACTGGGTTTTTCCTGGAGTGTGGGCATCCAACGTACCAGAGAGGGTGAAAAACGCACCTCCTACACTAATTAAACTTAAGGAAGGGAAACAACCAGTTGGAATTAAACAATACCCCTTGAAAAAGGAAGATAGGGAAGGAATTAGCCCAATAACTGAATTTTTATTTGCAATTAGGATTGTTGAAAGTGTCAATCTGACTTTAACACTCCCATTTTGCCTGTTCGAAAACCTGATGGGTCATATCAAGTGGTACAGGACTTACAAGCTGTCACTAAGATAACTGAGGACCTGTACTGTGTAGTGGCAAACCCAAATACTTTGTTAACATGCCTAAGACCACAACTAACTTGGTTTACCATTTTAGACCTGAAAGATGCCTTCTTTTGCCTCCCTCTCCATGAAGCCAGCCAGAAAATTTTTGCATTTGAATGGGAAAATCCTAAAAGGGGGTGCAAAACTCAGCTCACATGGACGGTTCTGTCTCAGGGATTCAAGAACTCGCTCACTTTGCTTGGAGGAAAACTAGCAAAAGACTTAGAATCCTGGGAAGCTCCACCAGAAGAAGGAAAGCTGTTGCAATACGTAGACAACCTCCTCATAGCCACCTGGACAAAAGAGATGTGTGTGGCCTGGACAGTAAGCCTCTTAAACTTTCTAGGACTCCAGGAGTACAGGGCATCAAAGAAAAAGGCTCAGGTGGTAAAGCAGAAAGTGATCTACCTGGGTTATGAGGTCAGTGCTGGACAACGGACTCTAGGGCGTGATTGTAAAGAAAGGATATGTCAGACCCTAAAACCCAAGATGGTAGAAGAACTGCGAACCTTTTTGGGAATGACAGGATGGTGTAGGTTATGGATATAAAGCTATGGGTTGCTAGCAAGACCTTTGTATGAGCTTATTACAAATGGAGACAGCGACCTCCAGTGGACAAAGGAGATCACACAAGCCTTTCACCAGCTAAAAAATGCTCTCATGTAATCTCCGGCTTTAGGACTTCCAGATGTGAGTAAACCATGCTTTCTGTTTTCTCATGAGAAACAGCGGATAGCCCTGGGAATACTAGCACAAGACCTGGGCCCATATCGAAGGGCAGTTGCTTACTTTTCCAAGCAACTAGATGCAGTGGCCAAGGGATGGCTGGGGTGCCTCAGAGCCATTGCAGCAGCTGTGCTGAATATCCAAGAAGCACTCAAATTCACCCTGGGCCAGAAAATGACTGTACTAGTGTCTCACAGTTTCCACAGTGCTGGAAGTGAAAGATGGGCACTGGCTTTCCCCACACAGGTTCCTGAAATACCAAGCCATCATGGTAGAATAAGATGATGTAGAAATAGTGGTAACTAACATTGTCAACCCAGCTTCTTTTCTCAGTGGAAATCAAGGGGAGCCAGTATACGATGATTGCCTCAAGATTATCGAAACAACCTACTCCAGCCACCCAGACCTGAAGGACACCCTTTTTGATGATGCAGGAACCTGGTTCACTCATGGAAGCAGCTACATCATCAGTGGAAAACAACATGCTGGGTATGCAGTTACCACCCCAGAGGGGTAATTGTTGCTGTGTATTATTTGGTTTTATATTGTTTTTCATTTTTATATTGGGTTTTGTAATGGTTTCTTCTGTACTCCCCTGTTCCCCTGGAAAATGTAACATCCCGAGGTTTGTCTCTGACCCTTTTCCACGCCCATTCTCCCACACTAGAATGTAATCCAACTCTGTTCCACTCCCACCTTATCCATGATTGGGTAGTGGCTTGTCCCCGCCTTTAGCCCCTTCCCCTGGATATAAGCCAGAAAAGCATGTGGAAAGCTCTCTTGGTTTGGGGACAGTGAAGGGGCTCCTGAGCCAGGCGGGGGCAGGGCCACAGAAGAAAGACTGAATAAAGCCCTGATTTCCCCCCAGATCAAGTGCAGACCTTCCTTTGCCATCGACAAGGACCTGCTCTCTCTAAAGGAAAAGGTTCACAGCTGCTCCTGGGTTTATTGTGGCCCTGAGGAAAAATCCTTCCAACTGTGGTTTGTCTCTCAAGCTAGCCGAGGCAAAAATGGAGCCGGGGCTCCAAGAGAGAGACTAGCCACAGGTAATATAATCTGGACCTTTGCCAGCAGATACCTCTGCACAAAAGGCCAAGATAATTGCTTTAACGCCTGCTTTAGAAATAGCAAAAGGAAAGAAAATAAACATTTATACAGACTCCAGATATGCATTTGGGGGTTGTACATGCACCTGGAGCCATTTGGAAAGAAAGGGGACTCTTGAACTCTCAAGGGAAGAACATCAAACATGCACCAGAGATAATGCGACTATTGGAAGCAGTCCAGCTGCCTGTAAAGGAAGCAACTATGCACATTAAGCCACACCAGAAGGTGAGCTCAGAATTGGAGGAAGGAAATGAACTGGCAAACAGAGAGGCAAAAGAAGCAGCAAAAGGTGAGATAACAGTAGAGGGAGCCTTGATTCCGGACGGTCAGATCTCCCTTGAAGGTTAGCCAGTATATAATAAACAAGACAGAAAACTAATTGAGGACCAAGAGGGAACATATAACCAAGAGGGATGGGCTGTTACTACAGAAGGGAAGCTGATCATCCCTTCCCATTTATTATGGCCACTAGTAAGGGAGGAACATCCGAAAAAACACTGGGGAATAGATGCCTTGCATAACTATCTAATTGGAAAGATTACTGCCAGGAATTTATATGCTACCATCACTCAAGTAATCTGGCAGTGTGACCTTTGCCTCCAGAATAACCTCAAGAATACCCCCAAACCAAAACTAGGCCAAACTGGAAAGGGCCATGAGCCCAGGCATGAGTGGCAATTTGACTTTTCAGAACTCCCAAGAAAAGGAGGGTATCAATATTTGCTGGTGTTAACAGATACCTTTTCAGGGTGGCCAGAGGCTTTCCCCACCAGGACTGCCAAAGCCCGGACATCATACCACACTTCAGATTTCCAGCCCCAATATCCTCAGATAAAGGACCACATTTTATTTCAAAAACAGTGCAGCAAATTAGTCGCCACTTGTGCATAGATTGGGGACTCCACACCCCATACCACCCTCAGTTAAATGGCCAAGTGGAGAATCATTTAATTAAGCAGCAAATTGTGAGGCTAGGACAAGAAGCTAATTTACCCTGGCCCCAGTCTCTCCCACTGGCATTACTATGAATTCGGACTAAACCTAGAACTAAAGAAAGCTTAAGTCTGTTTGAAATGCTTTATGGTAGACCAGATGGGGTGCAAAAGGGAATGTCTACCCAAGTTGGGGAAGAAACACTGACCACCTACATGGTGGCCCTGGGTAAACAACTCAGAAAAATTGAAAAGCATGCAGCTGGAAGTCAGAGCAGAGGATTGGATGGGCTAGTGCATGACATACAGCCTGGAGATTATGTGTTGGAGTCCAGGGCATTCCTTTGGCTTCCCTGGAGGGTCAGAGGCCTGGACAGGGGGGTTTGGGACCCTGGAACAGAGTCCAGAGGGACATTGGCTTTGATCTCAGTCTGTGGGAAAGGCTTCCTGCACTGCGGGAAGGATTGCAAGCCACAAGAGTGTGAAAGATAGTTTAGCTTATCACAGGGTGAGAAAACAGTAGGTTTGGGTTTTTAGTATTGAAGTGAATGGGAGCAAGATGGAGGATTTGGGGCGTTGTCTCCTGCTTCTTCTTTCTTCTTCCCTCACTCAATTTTCTGCAGTGACAGTGGCACAAAGTAGTTTAAGGAGACTGGGTCAAAGTAGGGATGACCTTTTTAATATAAGTGATAGGTATTGGCAAATAATGATAAATAAAGAACATGTAACAATTAGTATAAAAGATAAAGCCACAGCCCAGTCCGGGAGGAGTCGAGGAGTCACCAGATGCCCAGGCAGCTGCACAGACCTTAGTTGGGCACTGAGAAATTTGTAAGATAAGAAACAATAAACAAAGCGCACAACCTTGAAAAATCAGAACCTGAAGACTTCATTTCTTTCTTGTGTTTGGCTCAGAGCTTTGCAGAGGGCGAAAAGACTCTAAAACCACCTGAATCTCCGAGCAAAAAAACCCCTGAGAATTATGTATATGTTAAGTCTCTTGCAGAAAAAACTTTGGAACCACAGTGGGACGGACCATTCCAGGTGCTTCTCACCACTTTCACCTCAATTAAGATCAAAGAACAGAGCACTTGGATCCACCACACTCAATTAAAGAAGGTTCCAGAAGCCCCTTGGAAAGTAACACCGGGTGATAGTGAACTGAAAATAAAACTTACCTGAGCAAAATGAATGCATTGTGGTCAGGAATATTTAGTAATTAAGCTTGCAGAAATTTAATCAAGAAAATTGTTTTGTTGGCAATCATAATTATAATCCAAGAATTGGAAAGTACCTCTAGACAGAACAATGATGAGTGGCCTTGGTCCCAAGCCTTTATTCAGTACACTGGCTCCATGGGAAAGTATTCTGATATAAAAGATTTAAATCTATCAGCTGTGGTCATGCATGTAAACCAAGTATATGAAAGGCAGGAATGGCAAAAACAAAGGTTGTGTGTCGGGGGCTTTCCCCGTTTTTCAGGTGGTTTCAGGGTCCTTTGCCCCCCTGCACAGCTCTGAGCCAAACCGGAGGAAGAGACAGAGACTTCAGGTTTACATTTCTCAAGGTTGCATACTTTGTTTATTGTTTCTTATCTTACAATTCTCTCAGAGTCCAACAAGATGTTCGCAGCTGCATGGACTTCTCACGTCTCCCCCCGAGCTGGGTTGTCCTTATCTTTTATACTAATTGCTACGTATTTCTTATTTACTATTTCTTACCAATGTCTATCACTATTACTAAAAAGGTCATCTTTACTTTGACCCAATCCTCACTAACTACTTTGTGCCACGTCACTGCAGAAATGAAGTGAGGGAAGGAGAAGGAAGAAGAAGGAGACAACGCCCCAGATTCTCCATCTTGTCCCCATTCACTTCAATGCTAGGAATCTAAAATTACCATTTTTTCACCCTGTGATAAGCTAAACTACTATTTTTCACACTCTTGTGGCCTGTAAACCTTCTCTCAGTGTAGGAAGTTTTTCCCATGGACTGAGATCAAAGCCAGTGTCTCTCTGAGCTCTGGGCTGGGGTCCCAGACCCCTCTTCCCAGGTCCCTGACCCTCCAGGGCAACCAAAGGAATGCCCTGGACTCCAACAGTTGCGGTCACTTCAAGGGACTATAGGAGAGGTAATCAGAATAGGATGTCGGATGATTAATGGGACTGCCCATAGGAAAGCAATCCAAATTAGTGTTTCAACTACTCCTATAGACAAGCACCGGGAGATTTGTAATTGTTCAAGTGAATTAGACTGTTGGTATAATTTTAGTACAGATCATTGAGGTGATTTGTCTTTGGACCCATGATACTATTGGGCTCATTCAAATTTAAAATAAATGCCATAACTGGGCCCATTACAACCTATACCAGCACTCCAGCCCAAACCCAAATCACACCACTTAGGCTTGAACCCAAAATTTATTAAATTGGCCCATATGTAATAAGGAATACGGTCCAACAACAACTGTTGCTTAACCCAGAATGGTGTCTCAAGCGTGTTGAATTACTAATGCAAACTAACATCTCTGAAGTTCAGCCAGCCTGCTTTTCTTTCCTAAAGACATCCTTTGAAGGCTGGGCAACATGGTTACAAAAGCAAGTACACTTTAAAGGCAGAATGCAAAGAAATCTGACTGGAGTATTAGGAACAAGATTGGGAGTTTTAAATGGAATCTATTCAGGCATATTAACGAATAAGCTGACCACTGCAACCGGTGATTTGACAAAACTAAAACAGCCCCTACAGTCATCTCTATTAGCATTAGGGACTAGTCAGTGGCAGGTTTCAAAAGTGTTACGGAGATAGGGAAAACCTGAGGACCAAGACCATAGATTAATAATAAATGTACTTGGTATGGCCCAAGATAATGTGTCTTTAGCTTTCAGCTGTATACAAGCACAGTTACGGATGCAATCAACAGCTGCCTTGATTAAGAGAAGGAAGTAAAGGTGCTTTTCCTATTGAGATTCAAAAAGTTGTTTGAGACAATGCTACTGATTTCCAAAGAAAATTCCAATCTTGGTGGACCCTGGTAAATTTTCCCTCCTTGTCAAAGGTACATGGTAAGGCATTGAGAGACGCATATCATAGGAATTGGGAAGGAAAATCTTTGTATTAAGTAAAAGAATTTATTAATTTTCTAGAAAAGGGGGAAGCATCCAGTGAGGCAAGAGCGTTAGGAATTAAGGAGTGATTGATTAGGGATTGTAGTCAAGACAATGTATCTTGTTTAAGATTTACTATGCTTGCAAAAGCAGGATGAAAGAATGAAAGGCTGTGTTAAGGAAGACTGTTTGGACCCTTAGACCGGCCTTGAGGCTTGGACTGAAACCAGGAGACCAGGTATCATGCATAAGGAGGCAAGGTGAAGAGTTCAACCCTGAAGAAGATTCCTTACTTCATCCACCACATGACCACCAGATGACCACCAGAGAGCCCTGCACAAGCGCAGAAGGACTCTTAAGCTCATTATAATACAAAGCAAGGCTAGGCAGGGCTAGGTGATAAATATGTATAGGTGTATTGTGAAATTTAATGGATATGTAAGACTAGAGAATAAATTGTAGGATGAGTATTGCTGAATAGGTGCATGCCTTTGGAGGAGCTATCCCCCATGTGTTTCAGTGTTGAATAAAAGCATACCTACTTTACAACTTTCAGGAGTTTTGGAGTTTTACCGCGTATCATGACTTATGGAAAAATAAACCTATTTTTTCTCTTTGTGGACATCTATGGTTTGATCCTAGAATTTTTGTAACTCAGAACCTTTTCTTATTTTGTAGGCAGCTGTCTAAATTAGATGAATTATAATAGTGTTGGCTGAGGAAGATATGAGCATAAAGATAAGAACCTTGAGGTTTTTTGTGGTACAGCATTCTGTAGCACGTGACGTGGATCATCTAGATTCTTCAGAGGGAAAAGATTAACAAGGAGTAATAGAAGTCTAGCATGATGTGTATCCCCACCTCCCATGCCTTATGGGATTGCTGCCCTGTAGTGGATTTAGCATTTATTCTCTTGTTTCTGTGGGAGGGAGAGATTAGGAGAAAAAAAAAAAAAACAAAGCAGGCTTAAGCTTAAAAATGAACAAAAATAGTTTTATTAACATACACTAAAAGAATGAAAGAAAAAAAGGAAAGTTGAGAAAAAGAAAACTTAAACTAAAACAGAATGACACTTTAAAACATGCTTCTCTCCTCTTACAAACTATTAACTTTCTTATTGAACAACATAGAAAGACACAACTTGAGATTTTCAGTCAGTTTCACTATTTAGACATGATCACTCATTACTTTAGGAGAAGAGTCTTTCTAAGATTTTTTTTATGAAGACGTTTGCCACAAGACAAAATAGTCCAGTGCTCCCAATGTCACACATCTGCTGCCGCCCAGAGTTTTCGCAGACTGTGATGTTCTATCAGCAAAGCTTCTCAGTGTATCTGGGGTACTATTTACGAATACTTCTTCTAGTCTAAAATCATCTTTGTCTCAAAGGCTGAGACCTCCTTTTAACCCAGGAGCAGGGGCTTTAAAGTTCTCAAATAAATCTCAATTAAATCAGTCCTCAATTTTGATTAGATTTAGCATTCTCCCCTACAACACTAAGATGTTACAAAGTACAGTCCATTTCTCCATAGTTTACCTTAGAGAAGTCCAGTTAAAAATGTCCACTTCTTCAATCCTATTCCAATATTATTAGTTCTTTCACTTCTCATCTAACTGACTTCATGCAGTGTCTGTTCCATGTACCTTCTGTTTTCTTTTTTCTTCTTTCTCTCAAGGAAGAATTGTGCTTTAAAAGTTCTGCATTGCTAAGAAAGGGTTAATTTTTTTGCCCGGGCTTGCAAAGGCCATGTGCACGCGCTGGGCTGGTAGAAGAAACCAGCAAATGTCTTTTTTTCCACCCCTCGGTCTCATCCAGGGCGGTCCAGCTCGGAGCTATCACTAATCTGGTCTCCCCCCGCTCTCTATGCAGGAAGCAGCTTCTGAAAGCCCAGCCGGGCCCGGCCTGTCCGCCCAGAGAGGCAGCAGAGCCTGACCCGGGCCGGGCCGGGCCTGGACCCGGACCCGGACCCGGCCCCGACCCACGTTGTTACCTCCTGGCCGATCACTGAAGCAAGAGAGTGGGCGGTCAGCTGCAGATAAGTTTTAAATGTTCCTTCCAAAGTCACACTGACACTTCTCATTGGTCAACTTAGCTGTCAATATCCCAGCCTGCTTTCTGATAGGTCCTTGTCTTTTTCTCCCCAACCTACGCCACGGTTAGGGCAGGGAAAAAAACATTTTACATTTCTCTATATCTAGAAAACAAAATTGTGCTAACCTATGATAGTACCTTTTCTGATTTTGCCACATAAGATTGCCACTTATAAAGAAGGGGAAGACAGTGTCAAAAAATATGTCCTGTCTATATCACAAACACTAGAGGGACTACAAGAAAAAGGGATAACCCCTCAGATTGCTACCTTAGATTTCAGACTTCATAATGTCAATCCTGAGAACTAGGTAACAGTCAAATCATAGAAAAACCAACCTTTAACCCTACAATGAGAAAGTCCCTTTCAGGTGCTGGTCACCACTGCAAAATGAGGATAGACTCATACTTGCAAAATTAAAAAACAAGTAAAAAAACCCAGCAACTAGAAAATCATCACTTCCACAGGAAAACTAAAAATTACTCTGAAACAAAGTGTGTGTGCTCAATGTGGCAAGTAGACAACGTGCAATCACACATCAATCCAGACTGAGAAAGAGTTCCCTGTAGGCTTTATCAGTTCTTTTATATTCCCAAAGGCCAGAGGCTCTCCAAACTCCAACACAAATTTTAGGGCAGTAATTTAATTCCTCCCATGTCGAGTGGATCAAGATTATATAAATTAAAAGACACCAGGACCATAAGTGATGCTAAAGTTTTTGCTTCTGCTTGTGACCTAGAAAAAGAAAAACCACCAGCTCTCCCTGCTGAGATATCTCCCAGATTTATTCCTGATCACATATCCTGCTTAAAGAACTCCAATGCAAGTCATTCAAGATAAGTACAATGCCAGTGTGAAAATCAAAGCCAACTGTGGCAGTGTAGGTCCCTCAAACAGCAAAAATTTGCAAAATTGTCAAGAAAAAGAGAAAAATTTAAAGACAATTCGAGGGCAAGTACAAATCTTAACATTGTGTTATAAAATTAAATTAATGCTCCCTGATACTCATGAGCTATTAGAAGCTAAGTGGGAAGCTGTGATATATTGAAAACGAAGACCATACTTTGAGTGCAGACAACAGCTCCATATAATGTAGATGCAATAAAACCCTACTCTGCAAGTAAAATTAATAATGCTAGTTGAGTAAAAAATGATCAAGAACCACAATATAAGAAAAGCTAGCAACATAAATAATTTCATGATAAAGAGGTAGAAAACTGTCACTGATGCAGTGTCCGCCCTCGCGCTTGCCAGCACGGCCACAGGCCAGCTCAGTTTATGCACTGCAGCAACGTGGATGGGTCGGGGCAGCAAGTCGGGCGAGCCGCCTCCTCCCCGTGGGTTCTCAATTCTCCCACACCAGACACGAGAGGATCGATGGAGAACGCAACCGCGGCGGCCAAAGGGCGACTCCTCTAGGCAGGGTATAACGGTGTTTATTGCAGGGAGAGGGAGCACGGAGCTCGGCACTCTCTGACCCCCTGCCCAGAAGAGCCCCGGGAGCAGGTGTGCACGAGCTTAAAAACAGGGGAGGGGACCGGGGTGGCAACAACCGGTCAGCCAATTACAATAATGAGGGGTATAACTGGGGGTGTAAACCTAATAACTGGGGGCCAACCAAAAAACAAAGAGAGGGGATTGCCAGGGCCCCAGCCTATCACTCGACCCCCTCCCTGGAGCTTTCTAGAATCCAGGGAAGGGTCCTAGGGTGACAGACAGGGCGCCCAAGGGGAGAGAAAGGAGATTGACAATTAGGTATAAAAGGGGGAAGAGATGACTGACATATAACGGACTTTCTCTAACTCCGGGCAGACAGGTTACAACCAATACTAAAAACAGGGGGGTACAAGGAACAAGCCATTACAGAAAACTCAATATAAATTACATTAAATAAATAAAACAAACGCACACCACCACATGTCACCGTCTGGTCCGGTGGTAAAGGTGCCATGACCTTCCTCACTAGAAGCATCTTTAAAAAGACACCTAGATCAACATAGGCACAGGCACTCACAGGTGCAGAGTAATCAGCTATTTGGTACCCTCTCAACTGCAGAGTGATTAGCTCTTTGGGAGGCTGCCTGAGCAGCAAAGCCACATTTGCTGCCCCAGGTGACACAGGAGTAAAAGCAGCAAGACGGGGTCTTTCCAATCTCCAGGAGAGCTTTTTTATTCTACAAGGTCCAGAGGGGAAAGGAGCCCAGTGGTCCCAGGGGAGAGAGATTACATAGGGTAGCCAGGGGCAGGGCTTCACAACTTGGTCAATGGGGAAAAGAATCGGGAAAGGGACCAATCAGGGGAAAGATCAAAAAAGAACCAATCAGGAGGGGTAAAAACCAGGAACGAGGGGAATAAACAATAGGGTATGAAACATTAACATTTATCTGCAAAGGCTCATGGGTTGAAGTATTTTTTCTCACCTTGAGCCACAAGGAAATCTCTCAAAGGGACTTCCCAAAGGAGAGTTCCTGCAAACAGAGTCAGCCTAGGGGCTGCACACTCTCCAAGAGAGTGAATTGTCCTCTGTGGATGGTCCACGGACCACCATGAAAAACAAGACCAAATTAACCACTGTACTCGACACCAAGATCACACATACCTGTGGGCAGTATCATGGGTTGGCACAATTTTGTTTTCTGGTTATAGAGAAATGTGAGATTTTTTTCCTTGTCCTGACCGTGGAGTGGTTTGGGAGGGGGAGGACAGGGACCTATCAAAAAGCTGGCCAGGATATTGGCAGCTAAGTTGACCAATGGGAAATGTCGATGCGACTTTGGAGGAGACATTTAAAACTAATCTGCTGCTGATTGGGCTCTCTTGCTTTGGAATCAGCCATGAAGTAACATCAGAGGTGGCTGGGCCAGGCCTGGTCGAGCCTCTGAGGGCCACTGCCCGCACAGGGAGGGCCTGGGCCGGCTGAGCCCCTTTCCCCTGCTTGCCGGCAGGGAAGAGGGGAGGGTGCAGTTTGGCAGTGCTGACCACATGCTCGGACCATGGCAGAAGGGGCCAAGCCATGGCCCAGCTTAATTGCCACTGGCAGCAGTGAAAGAAAGCCTGCAGCTTCATAACAACTTTAAGCTGAGCCGCCCTGGATGAGAACAAGGGGTGGAAAAAAGGACATCTACCAGTTTCCTCCATCAGCACAGCTTTGCATTTTCTTCAGCTCATGCAGCCTCGGCACTTGCAGGTGGCCCTTGCAAGCCTGGGTGTATTTAACCCTTTCCTAGCAACATGGAACTTTTAAAGCACAATTCTTCCTCGAGAGAAAGAAGAAAGAAAACAGAGGGTACGTAGAACAGACACCGAATGAAGTCAGTTAGATTAGAAGTGAAAGAACTAATAATATTGGAATAGGATTGAAGAAGTGGACATTTTTAACTGGACTTCTCTAAGGTAAACTATGGAGAAATGGACTGTACTTTGTAGCATCTTAATGTTGTTGGGTAGAATGCTAAATCTAATCAAAATTGAGGACTGATTTAATTGAGATTTATTTGAGAACTTTAAAGCCCCCGCTCCTGGGTTAAAAGGAGGTCTCAGCCTTTGAGACAAAGATGATTTTAGACTAGAAGAAGTATTCGTAAATAGTACCCCAGATACACTGAGAAGCTTTGCTGATAGAACATCACAGTCTGCGAAAACTCCGGGCAGCAGCAGATGTGTGTGTGAGCAAACATCTTCATAAAAGATCTTAGAAGGACTCTTCTCCTAAAATAATGTGTAGTTATGTCTAAGTAGTGAAACTGAATAAAAATCCTAAGTTGTGTCTTTCTATGTTGTTCAATAAGAAAGTTAATAGTTTGTAAGAGGAAAGAAGCGTGTTTTTTAAAGTTTCATTCTGTTTTAGGTTTTTTTCTATTCTTTTAGTGTGTGTTAATAAAACCATTTTTTGTTCATTTTTAAGCTTAAGCCTGCTTTGTTTATTTGTCTCCTGATCTCTCCCTCCCACAAAAATATTAACACTAAAATCCCTACATTAATTAGTGTTTCTGCCTGGTTTTATTAAATTAAAAACATTACAGAGAATTAAATCATCAGCATATTGGATAAGTTTTACTTCAGGTACTATAGGGAAAAGTTGCAGTACCTCTTGTAAGGCTTGTCCAAATAAATTAGGGGATTTGATAAATCCTTGGGGTAATTTAGTTAATCTGAGTTGTTGCTTTCTTCCTGTGTCAGAATCTTCCTATTCGAAAGCAAATATGTCTCTGCTTTCTTCTGCTAAGGGACAAGCCCAAAAGGTATCTTTGAGGTCTATTACACTAAACCACCAATGTGATAGAGGGATTTTACTCAATAGTGTATAGGGATTGGGTATTACTGGGTATCAATCGATAGTTCTTTTATTTACTTCTCTCAGGTCTTGGATGAGCTGGTAGGTTCTTGTTTACCAGTAATATAGGTGTATTGTGGGGAGATATGCATGGTTTTAAAGTTCTATCTTTAATTCTTGAATTACTGTTTGCAGCCTTTTTGTCTCCTCTAAAGAGAGTGAGTATTGCCATACTCGAACTGGGCAATCTTTGTTAGTTATTTTAATTACTATAGGGGTGATGTTTAACTTCCTCCTATTTCCAGGCTTGGCCCAAACTACTCCTTTAATTTGTTTTTCATCTTTTGCTTTTAATCGGAGTTTGACTACCATTTTCTTTCCCTCTGCAAGCACCCCGATGCCTAAGTGTACTTGCAAATCGCTCCCTAGCAAACTACATCTTGCCCTCAGTACTAATAAAACATCCCCTTTTCTTATTTTGTTTGCTCCTTTAAATATTACATGTTTTATAACTGGTGCTTTAATTTTTTCTCTTTTTACTCTTACTACTTGAATTGTATTTTGTTTTTACATCCTTTTGGAATTCTACACACATATGTCCTCTCAGCCCCTGTATCTACTAAAAATTCAAAATCTTCTTCCTGGGGGCTTAGTTTTAAAGTTATCAAGGACTTCTGTTGATATTTTGACCCCAGGAGACATAGCCCCATACCTCTTTATTTATCAGTTTCTTGAGCCTCCTTAAAAACTTTTAGGTCCTGTCTTGGGTTGCTATGCAAGATGTAACCAAAAGTATGTATTCTATTTGCCATCTGTTGAAACCGGTAGGGGAGGTGTTTTACTTTATCTCCTCTAACCATGGGGGGAGGGGGCAGGTGTCTTCTGTTAATGGGCCAGCTGTTAAAACCAGGTGAGGCAGTGTTCTTTATCTCTTCCACAATCCAGCCTCCCTCCAGGGGGATATCTGCTGTTAATGGGCCATTAAGGCTCACTGCATGACTGAAAAAATTACATAATCCCATTGTGAGATGCTCCATCCAGCAGGAGGAGCCAAGCATTCCTACCTGGATAAAACCTGAGATTCAGAACAGCAGGACAGCTTGTTTTCCACTGGATTCCCAGAGGAAGACTGGACCCATCTCACCACCACTGGACCCTTCTACAGGATCATCTCTACTCCAACAGAACCACATCTGTCACTCCAGGAGAACTTAATTGGACTGCTACCAAAACCCTGATCAACAGGGTATCAGGTCGTGTTCTGACTCTGTCAGTGGGTTTTTTTTTTCTTTTTTTTTTTTTTTTTTGTACTACTACATTTTTTTTTAATATTCCTATTCCCATATCTTTTCCTGAAAGCCCCTTAATTTCAAAATTATAATAATTCAGAGAGAGGGGGTTTACATTCTCCATTCCAAGGGAAGCTCCAGCTTTCCCTGGCAGAAACCTGTCTTTCCAAACTCAGACAGGTCCTTTTCCCTCTGTGGCCAGTTTTGCTTTAACCGCCTACTTTCTTTGCAATAGTGACAGATTGGGCTTCAGTTGTTAGGGTCTCCTTTTCTTTTTTTAAGGACTCTTTCTCACGGAGCTCTGTTCTCTTTATCTTCTCCCTGGTTCTACTTGCTTTGCCCTGACGGGGGTGTTACTTCCTTATGGGGTGGGTCGTTGCACACTGGTTCCCCCTGGCAACAGCAGCTGCCATTATTTTATCTTTTGCTTTCTCTTTATCCTTCTGCACACATACTTTTGGTGCCTCTTTTAATACGTCGCTTAATCTCTTGTCTTGCCGTTCTTCCAGTCTTTCTAGCTTTAATAAGGCTTGTCTAGCTACTGTATTGGGGTCTATACCTGAATATTGTTTCATATTTTTTCTTAATCTCTCTAACCACTTAGTTGGGGTCTCTTCCTTCTTTTGTTGTTTAGCATATGCCTTATGGGCATTCTGCGTTCGCTTCTAGAGTAGCTTCTCTAATCCCCCTGACAATTAATGTTCTATAATCTTCTGTTTTGCCTTCCCCTGGGGATATTGTGATCCCAATTAGGTCATTGCAAGGGCATTTTTTGATCCCCAGGGTGTCACCGAGACATGCAAAGCAGTCACACGAGACGAGAGATTTTCACAGGGCAGAGACTTCTCCGTGCCAGCTCAAGCTGAGCCAGGGCGGAGAGAGACTTCCTTGTTTATTTCTTACTTCTTATACATTTGTGGGTCTGGCTAAAGATTGGCTTCTGGGGTTAAACACCCCTCAGCCTCAGTGGCTAGACCAACTGTCAGTTACAATTGTTTTCAGGTTAGAAATATGCAAACAAAGGACAGAGAATGAAAAACAGGATTTGTTTATGTTACATCTGTGAGAAAAAGGTAGAAACTGCTTCTAATATTGTACAGTAACTAAAAGGTCTGACTCCATTTTATGAAAATTCAAAAGGCTTTAAAAAGCTCAGAAAAACCAGGGTAACACCAGGGAGTCCGTGTGCATGTTCCCTTTCTCATATCTGCATATCTGCTACTTGGATCATTTGTCTTTCTTCAGGTGTAAACAAAAGGTTTATTATAGATTGTATTTCATCTCAGGTATAAACATTGGGTCCTAAAAATTGGTCTACTTGTTCTGCTAATCCAACAGGGTCTTCTAGTAGACCTTTTAATTATTTTTTAAATGTTCTCACTTCAGAGAAATTAAGTGGGGCAGTTACAAACCCGATTCCTCCGTGTGCCCCTCCCAATGGTACTTCCTGAAGGGGGTATAGTACCACTGCTTAATTCTCTTTTTTTAATTCATCTTGTTGCACTGCTCTTCCCCTGGTATTTCAACTAGGTCCATCACAGGGTACTTTAGGTGCTGGCAGATATGGAGGAGGAAGATAATCTAAGGGATCTCAGTTTTTCACTTCTTTTAATTTAAATGTATTTGCCTCCCCCAGAAATGCCTTGCCTTTTTAACAGGCAGCATAGTCCCTTTCTTCCTGACTAAATGGCATTCACATGAATATTCAAATATTGGCACATCCACTTCTCAAAGGACTCATGCTTTGGTCAGTATAAACGATTGCATCTTATTTCCTTTGTAGTCTATTTTATCATACAATAATGTATCATTTAATTTTTATTTTTCGTGTTAGGGTTACGTTTTCACTGTGTTAGTTTTATCCCTAGGGGACTATCTGAAGGTATATCTATTGATGTTTTCCTGCTCTCCTTTCTCCTGGGGGTTTTCTCCTTGCTTGCTTTGTGTCCCATTTCTCCAGCTTATCCTGGCACCGCCTGCACACGTTTTTTTTCCCTTTTTTCTTAGCTTCCAAGCAAATCTGAGTCTACACTATTTATATGTATTTTCTCAGTCTTTTTTAGGTACTGTCGAGACTCAGGGGACTAAATGCTGTTTCTCACACACTTTTAATTATCACTACTTTTCAAGAATTGATCACTGCCTCCCGCCACACACTTTCTGTCCTTGGATTGTCTGCTTCCTCGTGTCCTACAGAAATTAGGAAAATTAATGTCTGATTTCTGGCTCTTAATTTCGCTATTTCACAAACTTGGCACCAGTCACTCCTTTGCATAGAAGTGCAATATCAGCTTTTATGACAAATTTTACATTCACACAATACCCAAGGCTCACATCTGAGTCTACAACTTAAACACAAAATTCTACTCATACAGACAACACAAAATCTTTATTAGAAGTTTTATTCATATGGAGAACAAATGCTTTGCTTTTCTCCAGCTGCTTCAGTCACCCAAAAAGTAGAAACATGTCTCAAATCCCCTAACTCATTTAGTATGGAAGTACGTATCATTCACTCAGCACTTACACTCCTCAATTACACAAGATGCAGGACATACACATATACTTTACACTCTCTTCACTCCCTATTCACACATGTACACAATGCTAAGGTAACTCTGTTGTTTAGTTAGGTGTTAATATCCTTCTGCTGGTACTATTTATTAAATAAAGTGCTTTAAATTTCCTCAGAACCCCCTCTCTTTCTATAATGCCCTTCTAAGTGGAATAACCTCCATTAAATTCTCAATTCGAGTCTCCTTGTGAGTCATTAAATTTGGAGAATTAGGGATTTTTAGGAAAGTTAAGATAATAAGTTGCTGAAATAGTTGAAATAGATAGGTAAGCTTTATTCACAGTCAACAGAAGCCAGATCTTAGATAAGATATCCCAGATTTAGTAACTCATTGCTTGTCAGCTTTATGTTTGTGTAACTGGGCTTGTAATGAAAAACAAAATGTGGTAAATAGGACATAAGATAGCTGCAGATTTCCTGCTTAAAGGACCCATGGAACACAGGAAACTCTAAGTTCTACCAAGGATTCATTTGTCACGAATGCATTGAAAAGGTAGAAAGGTCAGGATGAGGAAGACTCACCTTACTTCCTCATTTTGGGTGACCCCTCCCCAGAATAGACCCCTGACTTATTTTAGGAAACAAACTAGGCATGCTTAATAGCTTTTTTGCCAATTGGCATATGAAGCGAGGAATGGGAGGTGACAGGGGTATGAATATGTATTTGTATTTTGGGTATTCAACACTTTTGTAAATAAAAGGCTTTGTAATTACCTGTGAATTTCGCAGTGCATATTAGAGAGCTATCCCATGTGCTGCCCGGCCGTAATAAACATGCACTTTCTAACTTTAAACTGTTAGAGAGTTTTTGTCTGTCACAGTTGGGTATCGATACTAGATCAATACCCATATTTCTTTAATAAGTCAGTTGGATAAGCATCAGAATCTCTTCATGTCCCGCCCTTTGCAGCCCGCTGTTCTAAGTACTGTTTTACATACAAGCATCCTTAATCTGGTGCTGTGTACTTAAGCATGGATTTACAGTATCAGGCTTAAGGTCTAATGTACATCATGTTCTGGGACTGTTATAGTACTCAACTAGAGCTGTTGTTCCTGCATGCAGAATCAAGCTATAGTCATTCCCTACAATTATTCTGGGACTCACTTGATCTCCCCCTTTCGCTTCTCCTCGTGGATCTTCCTCCACAGAAATGTGGCTAGAAGGACCCTGCTCTCGCTTCACAGATTGGGACCGTCTTGTCTTCGTCTCACCCCCCCCCCCACCCCCATTCATTCTCCTGGCATCCGCGCCTCCCCCGCACAATACTTACCCATCTAGGTTTTTGTGCACAATTTAGGGGCTGACAGTTGCCGCGGTTCCTTGGGGGAACCTTTTCTTTCCCTTTTCCTTACCTTTTCTTTCTACTTTATGAGTCCTAAGTCCCCTTTATCTGCCAAGTGTCAGACCTGCAGTAGCCAGTGATACCAGGAAAAACCGGTTGAGCTGTCAAACTCAGCAGGGCGCGCCCCTCACTCAGGATTTCCAGGAGTCACTGAGATGAGGTGTTAATCTCAGTGGAACCTCCAATTGTGAGAAATGAGATTCACTGTTTTAAAATTTTAAAAGTTTAATAAGG
The DNA here is from genome assembly GCA_037837765.1 of Delichon dasypus. Classification (NCBI taxonomy): domain Eukaryota; kingdom Metazoa; phylum Chordata; class Aves; order Passeriformes; family Hirundinidae; genus Delichon; species Delichon dasypus. The sequence goes on along the minus strand of JBBAXF010000012.1, from coordinate 5,197,473 downwards.
GATAAAAAGGGACTTTTACAGCGCTGGGTGCATAGCTGTAGCTAGATACACACCATTTTACTATAACAACTTTTCTTACATACTTTTTCACTGCATTGATCAAATGCATATTTATGAAGATGATCCATATTTAAATATTCTTTTCAGTTCTTTTACGTGTTCCGGGAATTCTTTATCTTAGTTCGACTCCTTGACTTATTAAAGAAATATGGGTATTGATCTAGTATTGATACCCAATTGTGACGGACAAAGACTCTCTAACAGTTTAAAGTTACAAAGTGTATGTTTATTACGATGCCAGACAGAGTGCGGGATAGATCCCAAATACATAACGCTGTTTACAGGTGATCACAGAGTCCTTTTATTTACAAAAGTATTGAATACCCAAAACACAAATGCATATTCATAACTTTGGTACATCCCATTCCCCACTTTGTATGGCAATTAGCTAAAAAGCTACTAAGCATGCATTGTTTGTTCTTTGAAATGGGTCAGTGGTCCTTTTTGTTTGATAGCCAATTTGATTAATAAAAAGAATTAATTCCATAATTAAAATACAATTGTAAGAAGCCACAAGCAAAAGTCAGTACCACACTGTACCAGGTGAACAGTGCTGGGTGAGACAGGGAGGGGCTCGAAGGCACCGCTTTACCTTGTTTCACAAAATACTATTATCACAGGGTCACTTTTATAAGCTCTCAAGCCTTTTCGAGGGGTCCCTTCTTTTTCAGTGGTCTTGTCTTCTCTTACATTTTGGTACGTCTCTCTCTCTTTATTGCAACGCCCCTTTGGAATGCGGTTCTTCCAGTTGAATATTCATGCTGGTTCCAATAAAAATCCCCTGAAATACACATCTCCCAGGCAAATATTCATGATGGTTTCAACATAATTTTGTTGGATGGAGATCCTCTGGGATATGCATCTCCCAGACGACTATTCATGCTGGGTTTTTTATTAGACAAGATTACTTTTGTTTCAGCACAAATTTTTTATATCATGTATTACAGTCCCCTCCTTTCTTTATTAATTCATTAATTCATGCTTTTAGGATAAGTTTTGATAAAGCTCATTCATACAAGATTTAACAACTACTTTTTCTATACTGCAAATTAGCATATACAATCACTTATTTTTCCTATAGCTTAAGACTAGTACTGACTATACATGTGAAATAACTTTCTTATGTTTTCTCATATTGTTCACTAAAACTCGTCTTTATAGCTGTCCCAGGACTGTACCTTATATATTTCATAGCCCTTTTGTTGTCCATATAAGTTATCTTTTATGTTATTTAGTCGTGCCTGAGCTTCAAATCTGGCTAGAGCTTCAGCAGCTCTACTCTTTCTATCTTCTTTTAATTCCATTATCTTAGATATTTTAGATGTTTTCTCGAATTGACTAGTTTTCCCTGTAGCTAATTCGGGATCAATGGGCATTGATGCCATTTGCATGCTTTGAACAATAGAATGGATTAATCGGATGAAACATGGTATGAGACAAGGTAAAAACAGTAACCCCATTATTGAATACAGTATTAAAAATCCTAACTTTTTCCACCAAGCTTCTCTTCCAAACAGTTGATCCCACCATGAAGCTTGAAGGATAGAATTCCATTTTTGAACTGGCACATGTGCTACTTTCTTAATTTCTGCCACTAGGTTTCTTATAGTCTCCCCATAGTCATCAATTTCTACACAGCATTCTGATTCATTGAACTTTCCACAGACTCCTCCTTCTGCCAACAAATAGTCTAACGCGATTTGGTTTTGATACACAAATGCTTGCATTTGTGAGTGTTGTTTAGCTAGCAACTTGAGAACATCAGAGGTATGATTTGATATGACTTCTACTACTGCTTGAAGCCTTATTAGCTGATTTAATAGATAAATTGGGGTCTGATATCCTCAGCTCCTGTCTTGAGCCCAAGTGGCTGGACTGTAGTATGCTATTATTCTTTCTGTAGGCCATTAATCCTCTCCCCTTTTTTGATTCCCTCCTGCTTGTGGGAACTCAAGTCTTAGCTCTCTCTTTTCTGTCTGACACTCAGTTATAAGAATGTGTGCCTTTGATCTTAATTTACCCCTCACCCTCTGTTGAAATAATCAATACCACTCTGGGGAGTTTAATTCCAATATGCCCAAATTAGTAGCAACCTCTAATGAATGGCTGGTTATAGAGGTTTCTTCTACCCAGCACACTGGACAAAGCCCTCTAGGTTTATATCCACGTCTACAGTGTTTAACCTAAATTTCTTGACAATAATAGCACTCAAAATGAATGAAAGGATAACACCCGCACCCCGGTACCTAACACCTTGTCTTGTCTTCTTCAGTCATTTGTATGTCGATTCAGTTTTATCTTCAAGCTTCCTGAAGGAGAAGTCACTTTCCATCCAGATGTCTTCTCCTGGTGTTCAGTCTTCTTTACTCGGGAGTGGTATGTCCAACCTTTCTCAGCTGTTCGTACTGCTGTATCTGTGGTTAAAAGTACAACAAAAGGACCTTCCCAGTGAGGTGTGAGGGAGACCTCTTTCCAAGTTTTGATTAGTACTTCATCTCCTGGTTGTATTTTATGTATGGCAAACCCCAAAGGAGTACTTTGCATTATTACCCCTCTCTTTTTTAGTTCTTGCAGATTCTTATTAATGGCTATTAGATATGGCTAGATTTGGCCATCATCTAGCCTTGGATGTCCTACAGGCATCCCATGCTCATAGGGCATCCCATAAAGCATCTCAAAAGGTTACAGTCCACTCTCGGAGTGTGGCACAATTCATATGTTTAGCAAACCTAATGGGAGGCATTTAACCCAGGACATTTTTGTCTCTAGCATTAATTTTGACAGTTGGGCTCTTAATGTTTGGTTCATTCTTCCTACTCATCCAGAGCTTTGAGGGCGCCATGGAGTGTGATATTCCCAGTGGATACTTAAAACATCTGCCAGTTGTCTAATGATTTTTGTTGTAAAATGTGTTCCCTGATCTGAATTAATGTGGTCTATTATGCTGGTCTATTTATACCTCCCCACTTTGTGTAGTTCAGTGAAATCTATTTGGATCCTCTCGAACAGGTGGTACGCTAGAGGGCGCCCTCCTAATGGGGTTTTCCGTGTCCTCGTCCAATTTACCCTCTGACATGTCATGCACCCTAGTACTTCTTGTTTGGCTAGCTCATAGATCCCTTTACATCCAAGAAACTTCAGAAACTGCTCTGAAGTGCTCATGTCCCCCAATGAGTCTGCTGATGTAATCTATTTAAAACCTTCTTAGTATAATCTCTAGATAGCAATTCCCTTCCATCGGGAAGTTTCCATTTGCCTCCCTTCCACTCGCCCCCTATCTTCTTATATTCTTCAATTTCCCTTGAGGTGGGATGGGGGGATATTCCTGGGCTTTACCCACTTTAATTTCTGGAATATCTACCACTAATAGTGCTGCTTTTTTTACCTCCATGTCTGCTAAATTATTTCCTCTAGTTCGGAATTGCCTCCCCACCTGATGACCCTTAACATGGACTACAGAAATTGCTTTTAGTCTTCTAATAGCTTCTAGAATTTGTTTTATTAATTCTTCATGAACTAATCCTTGTCCTCAGGTGCTGGTTAAACCTCTCTCTTCCCAAATTTTCCCAAAGGTGTGGACTACCCCAAAGGCATATTTGGAGTCTGTAAAAATTGTCCCTTTCTTTTCTTTTAGCCTTTTAAGCGCTTGTAAAACTGCATATAATTCGCAAGCCTGTGCTGACCAACTAGCACTTAAAGGTCCTGATTCTACCACTTCCCCTGCCATCCCATCTATTATTTCATATCCTGACTTTCTTTTCCCCTCTATGACCCTTGAGGACCCATCCACAAACCACTTTTCTTCTTCCTCTAGCCCTTCTTCTTCCAAATCTGGTCTTATTTTGGTTTTCAATTCTACCACTTCTGTACAATTATGACTATATCCTTCTAATGGCTCACTAAACAGGAACTGTGCTGGATTCTGAGCAGTAGTTATTCGTAATTCTAGGTCAGGTGAATGAATCAGTATAGCATCATATTTTAAAAGCCTAGCATCTGTAAGCCATTTGTCTGCTTTTTGCTGCAAAATGCTTCTTACATTGTGAGGGGTGTATACTATCAGCAGGGGTCCAAAGGTGATCTTTTTGGCCTCTTCCACTAATAGTGCTACTGCCAATATTGCCTGTAAGCAAGTGGGCCAGCCCCGGCTTACGGGGTCTAAGAGCTTTGACATTTACCCTACAGGTTTTTTAGTCCCGGCCCAATCCTGCGTTAACACTCCATGAGCAGTATGGTTGCTGACATCTACCAACAGCTGAAACTGTCTTCTTACATCAGGAAGGCTTAACACTGGAGCTGCTACAAGAGTCTCTTTTAATTCCCTAAATCCTGTTTCGTCTTGCTCTGTCCATTTTATTCTGTCAGTAGTCAATTTCTCATATAAGAATTTTACCTTCTCACTATACCCTTCAATCTATTGCCTGAAATACCCCAAAAGTCCCAGGAGCTGTCTCACTTCTCTTTTTGTCTGCGGGGGAGGTAATGCATCAATTCCAGCCACCCTCGCAGGGTCTAACTTACTTTTTCCCTTGGTGATCTAGTGCCCTAGATACTTTACCTCTGGTTCAGTAAACTGCAATTTCGATTTTGATACTTTCAGTCCTTTCTTTCCTAAGAAATTCAATAAGGCTATAGTGTTTGCCCTTACTTCTTCCTCCTTATGACCAGCTATTAATAAGTCATCAACATACTGCAATAGCTTGGTCCCTGCTGTTGGCACAAACTGACTTAATAGCTGCTCTAGTGCCTGTTACCTCCGCTGAGGCGTAGCGACCTGGTTCCAGGAACGACACGGCAGCCACAGCCAGGCTGCTCGGACCATCAGCTCACAGACACCAGTGTGGTGGACGGCTAATGGCGTTTATTAACTGGTTACATGGAGTTATAAAACCTCTGTTTGCTACATCACATCCGTCTTCTTACGTTACAAGTTAGGTGTTGCTTAGCTTATCAAGGACACTGACCAACTAAGAATTGAGGGAGGGGTTCTGTCTGCCCGTACAACGCGATATCTTCCGACCGCCTGTCCCTAATCTCCCACATTTCCCCCCCCTCCCATGACTAAGTAAAAAAGTATAAAAGTATAAATGTTATAAAAGTATAAATGTTATAAAAATATAAATGTCATAAAAATATAAATGTCATAAAAATGCAAAAGTTGTTAAAGTTAGTATAATAGGATACAAAAGTGGTATAAAATGTTAGTAACAAGCACACTTCACGATAATTGCATGCGTTCGACAAATAGGACGTCGAATTTCTCTAAACGGCTTCTAACAAACGACACTAACTTGTTCAAAATGCAAGGCCCAAAAATCAATGTCAGGAGTATCATGGTGAGAGGGCCTATTAGGGTGGAAACAAGGGTGGCTAGCCATGGGGACTGATTGAACCATGACTCGAACCATCCTTGTTGGGCCTCTCTCTTTCTCTGGGCCAGTCTTTCTCTCAGTTCGGCCATGGAGTCTCGCACGACTCCGGTATGGTCTGCATAAAAACAGCATTCTTCTCTCAAGGCGGCACACAGGCCTCCTTGCTGCATGAGCAAGAGGTCCAGTCCTCGCCTGTTCTGCAGGACGACTTCCGAAAGCGAGGAGATAGATCTTTCCAGAGAGGAGATGGATTTTTCAATTCTCAGTAAGTCTTCGTCAATTGTCATTTGCAGCTGAGAGAGTCTTTGATGTTGGGTCACGAGAGCTGAAACACCTGTGGCTGTGCCAGTGGCTCCTAGGCCAAGGAGCATTGCAATGGTTATACCTGTCATTACTTCTCTTTTGTGGAGCTGGACTGTTTCTTCTAAAAAGCGATACATTTCTTCTTCTTGGTGATACAGGACTCTAGGAACAATCAGAACTTGGACACAAAAGTCAGCAAGGTTACTGAATTTACCAAGGTACACACGGGGGTTATTCTGATTTGTTGACAGACCCACATTCCTGGCAGGAATGGAACTGCCCACTTGTCAGTCTTTTGACTAGGTTGGATGAATTCAGTACAAGTATTTCCCTTCTGTTTTGCTACGGTTACACTGCCAAAGCACTTGCCTCGGCCTGTGACTTGGCTCAGGGTAATTTCTCTCCGGGGGGTGTCCCACTTAGAGTTGTGTGGATTGTTTGCTGCCGAATATTCAAAAGGAGCATCAAGGGCGACACCCTCATAAAAAGGAGGTTCTGCGTTATAACATAACCAGCATGATTTTGTAAAGTTTGGATTGGGTTGGTTCAACGACAAAAAGGTAGTATTTAACACACTAAGAAACAGATTGTAAGGATTTGACTTAGGTTTTTGGTAAATGGCTAAAAGACGGGATGATGAGGAGGTGCCAAGTGTGGCTTCCCTCTTGTGTCTGCATGCTGCGAGACTCTGAAAGGGTTTGAATGAATGGGGCACTGAAGGTGGGAGTCTGATAATTTGTACATTTGCCCAATTTAAATGCCTGGCTGCACTTAAAGCATGCCATTTTTATCTTCTTTCCAGTCTGTGAGAGGAGTTCGTTCTTTTTCTGACTTCCCCTCAACCCAAGTAGAAACATTGTTGTTACTGATTTTATATACTGTTACTTCTTCTTTGTCGGAGCCGAAGCCGGAGCCAGAGCCAGAGCCGGCAGCAGAGGACTGGCTATCCCAGTCTCAGCTGAAGTCCGATTCAGAGCCGGAAGTCGACTGACTAGCTGCTTCCGGGCTCCGGAGCCTTTTGGTTGGGGTCCGACCCCTCCCCTTTCCCTCAGGGCTGGGCCACTCCTTCTCCTTTGGCCCCCGCCCCTTTCCCTCTGGGCTGGGCCACTCCTTCTCCTTTGGCCCCCGCCCCTTTCTCTCGGGGCTGGGTCACTCCTTCCCCCTGGGCCCCCGCCCCTTTCCCTCTGGGCTGGGCCACTCCTTCTCCTTTGGCCCCCGCCCCTTTCTCTCGGGGCTGAGCTGCCCCCTGCACCTGCGCTTCCCCCGCCTCCTGCTGTGGGAGCTTCTCGCCTTAGAAAAACGAGCTTTTTGGTAAAGATTAGCTTCAGTTCTCTCTTTGCGCTCTCCTCCCTTTTTCTGCTCGCGCGCCCCCGCGTTAGCAAACGAGCTCTCTTTGTTTTCGTTGGCAACGAGCCCACTATCAGCACTATCTTGAGGCGCATAAGGTGGAGGTCCCTCCCCCGCTTTTTCAGCATTCCTAGCTTCTTCAGCTAGACCGTTGTAAAATGACTGCATCTGTTTTATCTCTTCAGTGAGCGACCTTGAGCTTGGAGGCTTTGAAGCGAGCTCTTGATTTTCTGAGCCTGAGCCGATGCATTCGGCTGAACTGGCTTTATCAGCACTCTGAACATTATCACTAACATTCAGACTGCATTCTTTTACACTCTGAAAATTCTCAACAACAGTTTCCTCTGAGAAAGGTTGCGTCGCTGCTGCAATACCCAATTGGGGGGAAACTTTTAAACAATTTCGAGCAGCTCTCCAGGTCTCCTGTTCATGCAAAGCCTTCTGTAATGCATCTACGACCCTTCCCCATGCCTTAAGAGTTTTCCCCGAGCCGGAAGACATTGTGTCTTCGGCAAGAGCTTTAGTACATTGATCCCAAACATCTGGGTGGAGGATATCCACCGAACGATCAATGATACTAAGTTGCAAAAGCCTCGTCACTGCGAGGGTAAAATCTTTTGCTTTACAATCAATTCCCCACTGCTTATGAATCTGAGATACGACCTTCATGAGGGCTTCCATCCTCCTCACGGGTCCTGGGGCGTCCCCCTCGCTGAGTTGGGCCAGCCGCTCGGCCGTCGTTCACCCGTCCAGGCGACTCCCGTTCTCCCGGGCAACTCCCGGGGCTTCAGCACCACTTGTTACCTCCGCTGAGGCGTAGCGACCTGGTTCCAGGAACGACACGGCAGCCACAGCCAGGCTGCTCGGACCATCAGCTCACAGACACCAGTGTGGTGGACGGCTAATGGCGTTTATTAACTGGTTACATGGAGTTATAAAACCTCTGTTTGCTACATCACATCCGTCTGCTTATGTTACAAGTTAGGTGTTGCTTAGCTTATCAAGGACACTGACCAACTAAGAATTGAGGGAGGGGTTCTGTCTGCCCGTACAACACGATATCTTCCGACCGCCTGTCCCTAATCTCCCACAAGTGCCTGTCCAAGTAAGTTTGGCAAATCTACAAAACCTTGGGGAAGCACTGTCCACCTGAGCTGTTGTTTCCTTTTTGTCTCTGGGTCTTCCCACTGAAAGGCAAAATAATCTCGACTGTCCTTAGCTAACTGACAAGTCCAAAAGGCATCCTTTAGGTCTATTACACTATACCAGGTGTCTTCAGGAGAAATTTGGTTCAGAAGGGTGTATGGGTTTGCAACTACTGGAAAACATGTTTTTGTTCTTTGGTTGACTGCCCTTAGATCCTGAACTAACCTATAGGTTCCATCAGTTTTCCGTACTGGCAGGATAGGGGTGTTGTGCCTTGACATACAGGGCTCTAAGGTCCCTCTTTTTATTAATTCACCAATTACAGGTTTTAGTCCCTTTCTCCCTTCTAAAGAAATGGGATATTGTTTGACTCTAATAGGGTCCTCTGGCCTTTGTATTTCAATGGAAATTGTCTCCATCTCCAACCTTCCGACTTCCCCTTGAGTGTGCCAGGCTTGGGGATTAATTTTATTCTCATCCTCTTGAGTTAGTCTGTACAGGCTGATTACAAGATCCTTTCCTTTTACTGTCAAGCATATTCCCAGAGCTACAATCAGATCTCTCCCTAATAAGTTATAATCTGCTTCCTCAACTAACAACATATCTCTTGAACAAATCTTAGTTTCTGACTCTATTTCTACATCCTTAATAACTGGGGCCTTAAAGGGTCCCCCCTTTGCCCCTATTACCATCACTGTATCTTTACTTTTTATACACCCTCTTGGCATTTTCTGAAGGGTACTCCGTTCCGCCCCCGTGTCAATCAGAAAGAATACCTCTTCCTTTTGGTGTCCTATTTTTAATTTTATCAAGGGCTCGGGTGGTGGTTTGGACCCCAGAATAAAGAGTCCCTGACATCCCTAATTGTAGTGGTGCAAGAGTTGCTTTATTAAGTTATTTTTGTAAGATTTATAAGTTATTTTTGTAATGGTTCTGTCCACTGTACCCCCCTGTGCTCTGTAATAGTTTCCCCCCTTATGAGTTAGTTATATAACCCAATGTTTTATGCCAATCATTCCTCCCCTGCACCTGTCCCTGTCAATTCCCCCTCTCTCCTCTTGGTCGCCCTGTCTGTCACTTCGAGACCCTTCCCTGGATTCTGGAAAGATCCAGGAGACATGTCGAGTGATAGGCTGGTGCCTGGGGAATCCCCTCCTCCCCTCTTGTGATTTGTTAATGGTTTAGAAGTTGACACCCCATGTTACCACCCCTGTGTTCCCTGGATGGCTGACCCGTTGTCACTACCCCTGGATCCTCCCTTGGTTATAAGTGGCCACCAGGCTTTGATCTATGCTCTCTTTGGGCAGCAGTGGTCTGAGGCGGAGCCCCTTGCCGGACTCCCCTTAATAAACTACCTTCTACCGTGCCTAAAAAGAGTCGACCCTTTTTCCGTCGCCGCAGTCGCAACTCCATCAGGTCCACTCGCTGGTGTGGGGAACCAAGAACCCACCGGGAGGAAGTTACTCGCCTTGCCTGTAACCCCGACCGATCCACGTTGTTGCAGTGCTGAACTGAGCTAGCCTGCACGCCTGCCAGGCATGAGGGGACACTGCCATACCTAATCTTCCTGAAAAATCCTCTCGTCTCGCATTCTCTTTCTACATTCTTTTTTGAAGTGCCCTTTCTTTTTGCAATAATAACATTCAGGAAGTCGGTCCTGAGGACTCTCTGCAGCTCCTTTCCGTGGGACAGACTGCTTCTTTTGGCCTCCCTGGTTTTGCGCTGATCTTGCCGGGCTTTGGGGATGCTCCTGCTTCTGAGCTTCTCTAACAGCTGCAACTAATACCTTTGCCTGAACCTTTTGGTTTTCCTCATCCCTCCTCACATAAACTTTCTGAGCTTCTCTCAACAATTCCTGTAAACCCCTCTCTTGCCAATTCTCCAACTTTTCGAGTTTCTTTCATACATCTTCCCATGATTTTGCTACAAATTGTGTTTTTAACAATGCCTCTCCTATTGGGGAATTCGGATCCACCCCTGAGTACATTTGCAGGCTTTTTCGTAATCTCTCCCCTGACATTCTCTGAATACTTTGCTAATGTTCTGCCCTTGGGGGAATAGCCTCCCAAACCCCTTGTATTATCATTTCCCTTAGGTCTGTCATATTTCCACGACCCCCTTCCGTTTGGGCATCCCACCCAGGTCTTTGATTCGGCCACTTCTGGTCCCCAGGTACCCCTTGTGTATTTCAGTGTTCCCATCCTCTCATTCCTGCTTGTCTTATCATTTCTTTCTCCTCAGTAGAAAACAATGTCCAAAGTATAGCCTGCATATCATCCCATGTGTACATGTTTGGGCCCAAAAACTGGTCTAACCTGTCTGACACCCCCAGGGGATCATCCATCAGCTTACCCATCTCCTTTTTAAAGGCTTGGACATCTCCCATATTAAGGGGGACATTAACATATCTGATTACTCCCTGCGCTGTTGGTACTGCCCTCAAAGGGAGGAGGTTGTGTCCCTTTTCCCTATCCTCCTCACTCTCGCTATTTTCACTAGTAATTTTTCTTTTATTTTTCTCTGTGTCCTCCTTGAAGGGGGAGAACAAGTTACTGCAGGGGGAGCGGTTGGTCTCGTGGTTTGCACTGGCTGGGGTGGGGGTTGGGGGGCAATTGTGAAGACTGAATGGGCTGAGGTGTCAGGTATGTGGGTTGGGGTGGGGGTTGTGGAGGCTGGCTGGGCTGGGGCTGCGGGGCTAGGTATGGGGGTGGTAGATGGTCGAGGGGATTCCAAGCCTCATTCTTGGTCTCAGTTGGGCTTTTAGTCCTAACAGCAAATAATCCAACTGTTGATCCTGTCCATATCCTTGCATAGTCCTTTTCCTCTTGATCTGATGGTTCCTTACTATTTACATAAGTATTTAGAGCTTGGTACACGCAATTATCAAAAGACCCAAACATGGGCCAGATCAAATGGCTTCTAAACTCTTTCCCCCCCGCCCCAAGCTTCCATACAATAGTGAATCACCTTTTCTTTAGATTTTCCTTCCTTTGAGGGCCAATCTTCCCAGTTTTCTAACATAAACCCCAGTGGGCTATCCGATGGAATTTCTGGGATTTCCCTCCTCTTTTTTCCCCAAGACTTTTCTTGGAATCCTCTCTGAACTTTACTTTTTCTCTGCCCCATTTTACTGGATGTTTCAGTCTGATTCTCAGTCACCTCTCCCTTCAGTGTCCAGGCCCTTCGCAGGGTACTGGAAACACACCTCTAAAGTATCTACAATTGTCCTGCAATTTTTGTTGCGTCATACTAAGCCGCATGATTTTCAATTTTGATTGTGTCATGGGTTAGTACAGTTTATTTTTTTAGTTATATGGAATGTAGAATGACTCTCTGGGTCAGGACCTGGGAATTGCTTTAGAAAAGATAGGGACCTATCAAAAGGTTAGTTGGAATATTGGTATCTGTTTTAACCACTGAAAATTGTTGGCTATGATTTTGGGAAGTACCATATAAAACCCCTTGATTTTCTGTAGGCGGGTCTTTTTTCCTTCTTTCTTTTAGCAAAAGAGAGACAAGTAGCACCAAGTTAGGCCTGCTGCTCCCCCCTTTTTTGGGGGGAGCTCGCCTGAGGCCTGGCTGGATTCTATCAGCTCCCGGGTGGGGGGGAAGGAGAAGTTGCTGCTTTACAACAACTACTTTCTCCAAACTTCCTTGTAGCAGGGAGAGATCTCTGCCAGGCCTCTAATAAGAGCTATGGGCACCATTTAGGCTGAGGCCACCACAATTTACACCGAGGGGTGGGCCGAAAAGGCATTCATGATCCTGCCGGGGTTTTTTTTGTGATTCCAGACTGCCCGGGTGCTCTGATCCCTGATGTTTCTGTGTGAGTTCTTCCTCCCTCACCAGCGCGGCCTTGAACATCTAATACCATGAGCTACCATGGGAGAAAAGAGACTCTGAGCAGATTTAACTCTTTCTTAGTAACATGAAGCTTCCAGAGCTTAGCCCTTCTCTGAGAGAGAAAAGAAAGGGATAGGGTGAACATAAAGAAGAAACAGCATAAAATCAGTAGAGTACGAGTGAAAAGACTATTAGGACAAGGGTTGAAGAGTTAGTTGTTCCATTCTTGTTTGAGCCCGTGGAAATGAACTCTATATTTAGATTATTCCTTTAAATCATGGGAATGATAAGCATTTGGGGAGATGATTGTTTAGATTTGTGTGTGGATTTCAGCAAAGGTGTTTGTGATGGACTAAGTAATATTAATCCTATAAGATGCTTGAACAGAGATAAAGATGAGAAGCCCTCTGCGCCAGGGAAGAAGTGAGAAAATATCTCTGTACCTTGAGATAAATAATCCTTTGCCTTTAGAGTTATTCATCTTTAAAAGGTGACACCCCAATATGCAAAAGTCTAAGACCCATGACCCATAAGCAGCTTGGGAACCTGCTAATGGGAGGGGTCGCAAAGGCAAATTACCCCGGGTGGCTCTTTTTGTGACAATTTAAAAATCCACAAGAAAACTATTTTAGGTTGTCAGTGGGATCCATGACTCTAAGAGAGACTCTTCTCCTAAAGAATTGATGAAAGACTATTGTCAGATGGTGAAACTGACTGAAAATTACAAGTTTTGTCTCCTTATGTTGTTTTGTAGGAAAGTTAACATTTTGTAAGGGGAGGGAAGAGTGTTTTTAGAGTTTCATTCAGTTTTGTTTTAGTTTTTTTCCAACTTTCTTTTTCCATTCTTTTAGTGTGTGTTAATAAAACTATTTGTTCATTTTTAAGCTTGAGCCTGCTTTGCTTTTCTCCTAGTCTCTCTCCCACATAAAAAGAGTGAGTACTAAGACCAGAATTTAGTGAACGTAAAACCACTACAGATTGGTACTTAGTTTGTTTGATTAGTTGAGTTACCGATCTTCCAGCCAACGGGGGACTGTCCTGCAGTGTTCTGACCCGTAATGCGCTCCCTTTTATTTACTTCCTTCCCTCTCTCTCTTTGACCCTCTCAGTCTCAGGCTAAAAGGCTTACCCATCCCTCAATTTCCTGAGAGCGTACCTTCCCTTTTAGCCCCCTCCGTGACTAATGTCTGAACCCCTTTTCCTGAAATTTGGATTTTACATACGAAATGAGTCCCTTCAAAATCGCTTCCTCCTTTTGCCGACCCTATCCCTTGCAGGATATGGGAAATGCGGGGTATCAGGAGTCCACACCGGCTTCGTGACTACGTCACGTCTCACTTTGCATGCTCAGTCACCCTTACTCAACCAGCAATACTTATGGTCTCCTGTGCACGTAGAATTAAAAGTATAAATTACTGTGGTCTGAGGAACCCCACTTTGGGTCCTCTATGGGCCCCCTGGGAGCACCGAGCTCGTCTCTCTCTTTTGCTTATGGCTTTTACTTTAATTTCAATGTTTGGATGCAATGGCATTGCTGGTCTTCCACACCGTCACGTGTGGAGTCCTATTTTGAGAAGGCTGAAATCTGATCTTCCCCCTTTTGACCAAAACCTGACTCCTCCCCTAGAATACCTGATAAAACCCACGAGCCTGCCCCTACTCGCCCTCTTTGTCTTCACCCCTCTTTGCTCTCACCCCCTCCCCGGCCCAGGGTAGGGGGGAATAAATGGATTCTTGTGCTTACAACAAAGACTTGTCTTTTCTGTTTCCCTGCCGGTGGTTGTAACCTCCCTGGACACAGTCACTGTTGCCACACAACACAACAGTGAGGCCACTAATTAATAGTGGAGCGCGCCCTGATCAGAGAGGAAGAGTCGCAGACCCAAAGTTGCTATCACGTCGGGGTCACCAGTCTGTTATAAATTGATAGCCAATTTGATTAATAAAAAGAATTTATTCCATAATTAAAATACAATTGTAAGAAGCCACAAGCAAAAGTCAGCACCACACTGCACCAGGCGAACAGTGCTGGGTGAGACAGGGAGGGGCTTGAAGGCACCGCTTTACCTTGTTTCACGAAATACTATTATCACAGGGTCACTTTTATACACTCTCAAGCCTTTTCGAGGAGTCCCTTCTTTTTCGGTGGTCTTGTCTTCTCTTACATTTTGAGACATGTCTCTCTCTTTATCACAATGCCCCTTTGGAATGCAATCCTTCCAGATGAATATTCATGCTGGTTTCAATCTCCTCAAAATACACATCTCCCAGATGAATATTCATGCCGGGTTTTTTATTAGACGAGATTACTTTGGTTTCAGCACAAAATTTTTATATCATGTATTACACTTTTCATGGGGAGGGGTCCCCAAAATGAGGAAGCAAAGAAGTCTTCCTCGTTCTGACCTTTCTACCTTTTCAATGCAAATGTGATAAATGAACCCTTGGTAGGACTCCTATTTCCTATCTTTGTGACTGTTCAATGGGTTTCTGGGCAGAGGAGGCCTACAATTGTCTTATGTTCCTAAAAGCTATTTATCAGTTTCTGTATTCTTCATTATAAACACAGCTAACCAAACATAAAGTTGGCAAGTAATCAGTTATTCTAATACAGAAGGGTGATCCCAAACACAGTTCTTTTAGTTAATTACTAACTTTTAATTTCAGCAAAGCCTATCTATCTACTTTAGTTAACTTCAGCAAAGCTTATCTCTAACTAAAATCTTAACCCCTCTAAAATCCTTAATTCTCTAAAGTTTATGTCTCACCTTGACCTCATCCTCTTAGAGTAGGTGCCATAATGAAGATGTGATTTTGAGTCTTGTATTTTATTTCCTCACAAGGCCCCCTGGTCTGTGGTTTGACGGTTACTGATAGCTGAAGGGTCAGTGGTAGATTCCTCCTTGCTCTTTCAGTGTTATTTGCCTGGTTCTTTTTAATGTTGTCTTATACAGACATTTTAGCTATTTTTACAAGTACTTTCAATCAATATTAGCTATTTCACTATTGTCAGTTACAAAATTGATGGCATTAGTTATTATTTCACAACTACAATTACTTCTGCAAAAGTTAATATATATATATATATACACAGCATATAGCCTCTATTTTAATATTTTGTGAGAGTCTAAACTATAATATATATTTATCACACTAAAATATACAATCTATACAGGGATTAGGGTATTAACCATAAAAGGCTGACAAACTATACTATATCAAAAGCAGTTATAAAGAGACTACAAACTGTACTATATCAAAATAATTTGCAAAAGCCAATATATAGTAGTGAAAGCCAACAACTACATAGTTACTTATAACAAGCCTTGTGCAGACCCTTGTCTGTTTCAGGAGTCAAGTTTGTTGGAGTCTAGGGCATTCCTTTGGTTGCTTTGGAGGGTCAGGGACCTGGGCAGAGGGGTCTGGGACCCCAGCCCAGAGCTCAGAGAGACACTGGCTTTGATTTCAGTCCATGGGAAAAACTTCCTACACTGAGAGAAGGTTTACAGGCCACAAGAATGTGAAAAATAGTAGTTTAGCTTATCACAGAATGAGAAAATAATAGTTTTAGGTTCCTAGCATTGAAGTGAATGGGGACAAGATGGAGAATCTGGGGCGTTGTCTCCTTCTTCTTCTCCTTCTCCTTTCCTCACTCCATTGCTGCATTGACGTGGCACAAAGTAGTTAGTACATAGGCCTGGGGTCCTTTGTATCCCTGTCTCCAGAACCACAGGATCTGTTCTGGAGTCTCCCCAGGTACTTTTTGCCAGAAGCTCCAGGAAGGATTATTCTCCCCTGACACGTGGAAAGACTCTGAAACTTAGAGACAAAGTGAGTTTTAAAGTAGGTATGTGATATACTCAGCGCTGGACGCTGTAATAGACTATGAACACGAAGAAAGTTCCAATAGGAATTTATTAAATTACAGCAGGCAAAGCAAAGGCAAATACAGCGCTGGACGACAGGGGGAGTCTCCGCTCCGCCAACTGCCGTGGATTGGCAGGGTTTTCAGTCTCGCTTTTATCTTGCTTCTTTCCTCCGATGATGTATGTGTGACGTGTGGCTAGGAGGGTCTTTTTTCTGTCCCTCGGTGGTCGCAGAGATGAAGGCTGTAGTTGTCCTCTTCCTTATATGGTAACTAAGCTGGAATTCCTGAAACTTAAAGCTGATTAAGCAAGTAGAGAGAGAGAAAAGAAATTGGGCAAGGGAATGTTTGCCTATAAGCTTAGATAGTAACATAGTAACTTCCTGTTATCTTGAGTTATTTGATCTCCAGTGAACAAAAAAATAGTTAATGTTTATCACAATTCCCCCATTTCTCTTGTTCTTACTTATTTTTGTTCACTGTATCTTTGCAGTTCTTGTCTAGCTAACTCTAAAGTTTCTAAATTTTTTTCTTCAGGTATCTGATCATACATAGTCCTAAGAAGCATAAGATGTGCCGCTTCCAGCCGGCTTTTCACTATAGTAATCAGTTTATTAAATATACATGGTCCAAAGGTAAGCCTGAGTGCCAACAGAATTACTGGCCCCGCAATAGTAGAAAACAGTGTGGTTAACCAAGGGGAGTGGTTGAACCAATTTTCATACCAATTTTGATGTGCTTCATTTTCTCTTTTCCGCTGTTCTGCTTCCTTAGTTCATTCATAGTATTGATTACTACTCCTGTGTGATCTGCATACGAACAGCATTCTTCTTTTAGCGCTACACAAAGGTCCCCTTGTTGTAAAAACAGCAAATCTAAACCCCTTCGGTTTTGTAATACTACTTCTGACAGTGATCTAATTGATTTTACTAACCCATCAATTGCTTTTTCTATTTTACTTAAATCTTCATCTACAGAGATTCTTAGTGCTCTAAATTCTTTCTGTTGGTTGACTAATGAGGTTATCCCTGTTCCAGCTCCTACTCCTCCCACAGTTAGAAGAGTTGCTATCGTCAGGGCGGTGAAAGGTTCTCTTCTCATGAGGTGATGTTCTGGGATTGTGTGCTGTTCAAGGACATAATCTTTCGGATGATAAGTAATTTTCGGTATAATAGCTACTTGAATACAATAGTCATGGGTGTGATTGAAAATTTTTAGAGATAAACAAGGAGTAATTCCTATACTCTGGCAAACCCACCGAGTATTGAGAGCCGGGAGTAACCAATCTGCTTCTTGTTTTTGCTTTGGATCTTTCACAGTGATGTTACACAAATGTTCTCTATTAGGGGGAACAGTACCTACACAACGTCCTTGTCCGGTTACCTGAGAGAGTGTTACTCCTTGAGTACTTTCTTTAGCCTTTTTCCAGAGACATTCTTTTGGATTAGTCCCATTTATTCTTCTTGTTTTAGCTGTTACCCCAATGGCTTAATAAAAAGGAGGTCGAAATTTATAGCAGAGCCAACACTCTCTGGTTAGATCGGGATTTGTTCTATTTAGTATGCCATAACTAGCTTGCATAATTCTCCACAAGGTTCCATATACTGATACATCTTTAGGGACTCCAATTTGGGGTGCTCCTAGCTTTGTCTCATTAATCTTTGTAATGTTGGCCTGATCCTGGTTTATTAATACTGGGTTTGGTCCTATACCTCCCCCCCCCCCCCCCCCCCCCCCCCCCCCATCTCTGGCGAATGGGGAGCGGGTTCCTTCTTTATTTGGATTACATTCCCCCTATCTCTCCCGGGTTCCCAATTGACGGGGGCTTTCCCCATTATTGTGGTGGTTTTAGGGTCTTTGCCTCCCTGCACAGCTCCGAGACAAGCCGAAGGAAGAGACGGAGTTCTCAGGTTTAGATCTTTCAATGTTTCATACTTTGTTTATTGTTTCTTATCTTACAATTTTCTCGGAGTCTGACAAGATGTTTGCAGCTGCATGGATTCCTCACATCTCCCCCCGAGCTGGGCTGTCCTTATCTTTTATACTAATTACTACGTATTTCTTATTTACTATTTCTTACTAATGTCTATCTCTATTACTAAAAAGGTTATCTTTACTTTGACCTAATCTTTACAAACTACCTTGTGCCACGTCAATGCAGCAATGGAGTGAGGGAAAGAGAAGAAGAAGGAGAAGGAGACAACGCCCCAGATTCTCCATCTTGTCCCCATTCACTTCAATGCTAGAAACCTAAAACTATTATTTTCTCACTCTGTGATAATCTAAACTACTATTTTTCACACTCCTGTGGCCTGTAAACCTTCTCTCAGTGTAGGAAGTTTTTCCCATGGACTGAAATCAAAGCCAGTGTCTCTCTGAGCTCTGGGCTGGGGTCCCAGACCCCCCTGTCCAGGTCTCTGACCCTCCAGGGCAACCAAAGGAATGCCCTGGACTCCAACATCTCCCCCTCTTGTTTGAACTAAAAACACTTGCTTGGCCACTTTGTCTATGGCTTGCCGTATACATAGAAACAAACACGGCAAAATCATGAGAAGGATTACAAGCCTTACTAAAATATATATAACTATCTTAAAAATTTCTTTCCACAATGGTGAAAGGTCAAACAAATTGAACAAACCATCTATCCATGACTCAGTTACCTCTCTAAGTTTGTTGACACTCTCCTGCAATCGCCTGATGTTCTCATGAATGGATTTGGAATGATCTGACAAATTCATGCAGCACATTCCCTCAAATTCCTCACATCCATGCCCATGGGTTAGCAAAAAATAATCAATCGCTGCCCTGTTTTGGAGACTTGCTCGTCTTACACTATCAATGTCTAACAACATGTCACTCAGTGTAAGAGAGACAGCTCGGGCATGTTTGCTTAACTAACAACCCACGTGATCTAATTGTGTCAAGGCTGCTCTTGACGCTGCCTGTGGTGAAAAAATTGCAACTGCAATTCTCTGAGCTTTGCTCCATGTGTGAACATCATCATCACAATTTGGATCGTACATTTGAATTGATCTTTTCCCTCTTTGTTTTAGTTTTCTCATTAATGTTATGTCGGGTGTTAGCAATGAAAGCATTCTAATGCTGCAAGGACCACCTGTGGCATTTGCAGGAATTGCGGGCTAAATTTTGTCCCCACAAATGAAAAAAATTCCCCTCGGCAACTGAGCTGGAACGTGATTGGATGGTTTTTTCAGCATCTTAGTGTAATTACACCAAGATGATGAATTTCTGTAAAAATTGAGGTTTGGAGTGACGTCTACAGTTTTATTTTTTGTCACTCCGGAAAGGGCAAATTTTACACAGAATTGCATTCGGACTGATCTAAGAATTTCCAGTTCTTGAGGTTCAAAAGGAGCCGCAGGAAGGAATTTCGTCTAAACATCCTATTGGCTCACTGGATCTACAATGGACTTTGAAATCTTTGGAGGGATGTTTTCTGGAATCGGCCATTTGTTTACTGGCAACCCCACTAAACATGTTGAAAAAGGTTTCCCTGGTCTTGAGTGTGTCAGGCAGATGGTATTCAAACTTGATGCATTGTCTAGAGTTTCTTAAACATTCTCTTTTGGTTGAGCCACGGGCAAAACTGCCGTACTGCTTAAGGCAACTAAGGAGAGAATGAGGCACAAGGATAGTTCTTTCATTTTCAATGCCTTCTTTTCCTTGGGAATCTCTAGAAATACAACACTAACTAAGCCCAAAAGAAAACAAGTCTCAAAGTCTCTTTTGCACGTAGAACGAAAGGATGTCTGCTGTCTTGACACCGGCTCACGTCTGCGTGCCTACTTCTCTTCCTCCAGTCTGGGGGTCTGTCTCTGCTTGCGTCTGGACTTGGTACGGTTTTACGTGCTTTGCTGTCAGCTCAACTGCTGTGAAGACACAAGCAAATCCCTTGCCCCAAGTTATTAATTTGAATGGCTCTTTGATTTGTCTTGTTTCTGGGTTTCTGACCACTGCTGCTAATTCCACTATTTGTGGTGACTCTTGTACTATTCTTATATCTGATTTCCACTCTCCCGTGATGTCATCCTGCTATGTACTTACTGATTTGTGAGTTTTTCTAGAGCTATTGGTAAATACTGTTATTGCATCTAATGGCACCTCACTTATTTTTGGCTTTTCTTTAAAACTTAATTTTGCTTTTAACAGCCTGTGGCTTGGGAAATGAATAGTACAAACACTTGAGTAATCTAACAATGCAATCTGCAAATCCTCTGATTTCTGCAATGCCTAATCAAAATAATCTTTTTTCAAAGGCAGGTAAATTGTAGCAAAATCTTTGCCTGCCATGGTTTGCAGCCTGGTCTTAGCTTTGATGATGATTTGAGCTATTATTTCCAGACTTGAGAGGATCGTCCTCGGAGACTTGTAAGATAAAAAAATCTACTCTAAAATCAATAATGGGTCTTTTTGTGATGAGTCCCACTGAAAAATCAACTCATATAACTGTATATTTTCCCCCAACACTGCAAGAAAGAAAGGTAAAGATGTTACAAAACAATGTGCCTGTCTCTGCTGGAGGGCTCCAGCAATTCTCTCAAGGGCTTCCCGAGCCTCAAGAGTGAGGCTCCTGGGAGATTTGATGTTACTGTCCTCTTTTCCTTCTCCCGCATGCTGAACAATGATCTGATGAGTTTGCATTATTTGTAACTTGTGGGCAGTCTTTCTTGAAATGCCCTGATCTGCCACATTTGTAACACTGTCTTTGTTGGAAATTTGCAAATGCTTCTTTGACTGCTTTTTCTACTTGATCTCTTAAAATTGTTGCAACGTGCTGTGGTGTCCCCACCTTGCTGCATGCTTCTAGAATTTCTGCCATGGTGGGTTGGCTTGGCATCGCACTGATGACTCGCTGACATTTTTGATTGGCATTTGCAAATGCAAGACACCGGATCAAATGTGACTTCACTCCTTCATTAATAACTTGCCTGTCCACTGCTTGTGTGAGACGATCGATGAATGAAGCGAAGGGCTCTGAAGGACCTTGCTTTATATCTGTAAAACTACTTTCTGTGACTCCCGCTGGTGGAATCTGCTTGTCACTTGCCACCCAGGAGTCGGTTTGCTCACTGGCCCTTTAATTCTGCTTGCATGGGTCCATCCCTTTTCTGCTGTTCTGATTGCAGTTTCTGTAGTAAGCAATACAAGGTAAGGGCCCTCCCATTGTGGGGTCAGGGATGCTTCTTTCCAGGACTTTATCATTACCCAATCTCCTGGTTGCACCTGGTGCAGTTTTAAATCTAGTGGGGGTCTCTGAGCTAACCTTCCTTTTTTCCACAGATTTTCCCTATATTTCATTAGGCTGGTAATGTATATATTCATATTCTGATCCCTCAACTTTGGATGATCTTGTGGTTCCTCTATGTTGTAGGGCATTCTATACAACATTTCAAACGGGGATATTCCCATATCTGATCTGGGTTGTGTCCGGATATTTAGCAATGCTAATGGTAGGCATTTTACCCATGACAGTCTGGTCTCAATCATAAGTTTGGTCAATTGTTTTTTAATTTCCCCATTCATTCTTTCTACTCTCCCTGAACTTTGGGGGTGCCAGGGGGTGTGATAATCCCATTGTATTCCCATTTTTGCCATCGTCTCTTTAATTATTTTGGATGCAAAGTGAGGGCCTCTGTCTGAGTCAATGATTTCTGTGACCCCATATCTGGGAATAATCTGCTCTAATAGGGTCTTGATTACTGTTTGTGCTGTTGCCCTTGCCGTAGGGAATGCCTCTACATAATGGGTTAGGTGATCCACTATTACCAATAGATATTTATACCTCCCAGTCTTGGGTAATTCAGTAAAGTCTAGTTGGATGTTAGCGAATGGCCGGTATGCTGTGGGTCGTCCCCCCATTAAGGATTTTCTTAAATTGGCCCTATTTACCTTCAGGCAGGTAACACACCCCCTCACTACCTGCTTTGCCAAGTCATCTGCCCCAATACACATATGTTTGGTGGCGAATTGATCTACCAATGCTTGTGCCCCCCAATGTGTTTTGCTATGTATTCTCCTCATAATATCCATAGCTATGGATTTAGGCAGTACAGTTCTATTATCCTCTGGAAGTCGCCATTCCCCTTCTGGGTCTTCTCTCAACCCCATTCTTTTCATCTTTTCTTTTTCCTGCATAGTAAAACTGTATATCTTTTGCAAATTCCCTCTGCTAGTCTCACGCTCTTTTCTTTCAGCCTTCGGATCTTTCTGGGGGGTAGATTGTGACGTCTGTAAAGCAGCCCTTCTTGCCTCCTGATCTGCTGCATTATTTCCCCTGCTTTTAAAATCCAATCCCTTTTGATGCCCTTTCAGGTGAACAACAATTTTCCTAGGTCCCCTCAAGGCCTTCAGCAATTTCCTGATTAGATCCTGGTGAACCAGGTTTTTTCCCTGGGAGTTTATCAACCCCCGTTCTTCCCATATTTTCCCAAAAGTGTGTATAATCCCATAAGGATATTTTGAGTCAGTATAGATGGTACCTGATCTATTCTTCAACAACTGCAATGCCCGTAGCACCGCATAAAGTTCACAAGCCTGTGCCGACCAAGATCCATTTAGAGGGCCTGATTCTATAACTGCAAGTCCTTCTCCCCCAACTATTGCATAACCAGAAACCCTTTTTCCATTTATCACTCGTGATGAGCCATCTACAAGCAACCTATCCCCTTCTTCTAATTCTTCTTCATCCAGATCTGGTCTTATTTTGGTTTGTTCTTCTATGGTAGATAAGCACTCATGTGCCAATCTATCCTCGCTTGGCCTTCCATATAAGAATTGGGCTGGATTTTGTAAGGCTGTTACCTCCAGGGTTAATTTTGGGGAGTCTAATAGGATTCCCTCATACTTCAAGAGTCGGGCATCCGTTATCCATTTTTCTGCCTTTTGTTGCAAAATTCCCCGGATATTATGAGGGGATAATACTCTCAGTTCCCCGTTGAAAGTGATTTTTTTAGCCTCCTCCACCAGCAGGGCGCAGGCCACTATAGCCTGCAAACATGTAGGCCACCCCCTGCTGACAGGGTCTAACAGCTTAGATAAGTACCCAACAGGTTTCTTTTTCCCAGCCCACTCCTGAGTCAATACCCCATAAGCCGTCCCACTATCTGTATTTGCAAATAGATAAAAGGGTCTTTTTAGATCGGGTAGGCTTAACACAGGGGCACTGACTAAATCATGCCACAGAGCTTTCAGATGTTTGTCATCTTTTTCATCCCATTTCACTAGCCCTCCTTGGCTCAATTTCTCATATAAAAACTTAACCTTGGTGCTATAGTTCTCAATCCACTGTCGGCAATACCCCATGAGACCTAACAACTGCCTGATTTGCTTCTTGCTTCTTGGAGGTGGTATAGATAATATTCCCTTTACCCTTTCAGGGTCTATCTTCTTTTCTCCCTTCCGTAAATAGTGCCCAAGATACTTTACTTCTTCTTCTACAAATTGCAGTTTTGCCTTAGATACTTTGAGCCCCTTGGCACTCAAGAAGTTGAGTAATCTAATGCTTTCTGCCCGTACTTTGTCCTCCGCTTCCCCCGCAATCAGGAGGTCATCTACATATTGAATAAGGGTCACTCCTTCCCCAGTCTGATATTCCTGCAAGATTTGTTCTAAGGCTTGTCCAAACAAGTTAGGAGACTCAGTAAATCCTTGGGGAAGAACAGTCCACCTTAGCTGCTGTCTCCTATGGGTGATCGGATCTTCCCACTCAAATGCAAAGTAATCCCTACTCTTTTCATCTAGAGGGCATGCCCAAAATGCATCCTTAAGGTCAATTACACTATAATATTGTTTTTCGGGACCTAGTCTACTTAGCAGGGTATGAGGATTGGCTACCACCGGAAAACGAGCTACTGTCCTTTTGTTTATTTCTCTCAGGTCATGCACCAACCGGTATGATCCATCTGTCTTTTTTACTGGCAAAATGGGGGTATTAAAAGGAGACATGCAAGGTTCTAAGAGTCCTTTGCTTAATAGCCTCTCGATCTCGGGCTTCAATCCATTCTTACCTTCCGGGGAAATAGGATATTGCTTGACCCTTATTGGTGTCTCAGGATCCTTAATGGTTACCGAAAAGGGGGGTATGTTTAGCCGTCCTACACTATCAGGGATGTACCATACTTCTGGATTTATCCTCTCCTCATCTTCTACCCTTAAGGGGCAGAGTTTTATTTTGATTTCCTCATTAACTACTTCTATATTAATGCCCATTTCTATAATCAGGTCTCTTCCTAACAAATTATATTCTGCTTCTGGTACCAGCAGAAGGTTCCCTATTTCCATTTTAGATCTCGATTCCACTAATACATTTTTAATAACGGGGACCTCGAAGGGCTCCCCCTTAGCCCCTACTACCTGAGCAGTTTCCTTTGATATCTTACATCCCTCTGGTAGTATCTGGACTGTCGACCGCTCAGCTCCAGTATCCACTAAAAACTCAAATTCCTGCCGCTGAGGACCTATTTTCAATTTTATCAAGGGCTCTTGATGTTTCCGTGTCCCCAGCAAATAGAGCCCCTGACCCCGTTAGTCTTCCTTGAAGGCTCTCTCATCCCTCAGCCGCTTCCTGCAATGTCTCCGAAAGTGTCCTTTATTCCCGCAATAGAAGCATACGCTGACTTCTTTCTCCTCTATCCGGGGAAACACCCCCCCCCCCCCCCCCCTTTTCTCTGGGCCACTTGACTTGTTTTGGGAGGGGCATCAATTCTCCTAGTTTCCCTTACTGCTGCCACCATCATTCTTACTTGTTTCTTGTGACTCTTCATCCCTTCTCACATATACCTTCTGTGCTTCCCTCAATAGCTCACCCAGGTCTCTATCTTGCCAATTATCTAATTTTTCTAACTTCTTTCTGATATCTTCCCACGATTTAGCCACAAATTGTGTTTTTAACAGTGCTTGCCCCAACAGGGTCTCAGGGTCTAAGCCCAAGTACATCTGCAGGTTTTTTCTCAAGCGTTCTAGCCAATCCGTAGGTGTCTCCTCCTTTTTCTGTCTCTCACTAAATGCCTTATTGATGTTCTGCCCCCTAGGCACCGCTTCCCGGATCCCCTGTACTATTATCCCCCTCAGATCCTGCATATTGGTTCTGTGATCCTGCTGCTGCTGATTCCAATTGGGATTCTGCAAAGGCCACTTGGTGTCTGCTAAAGGTCCTTGTGCATGTTGTGCATCCCATATTCGCATCCCTGCTCGTCTAATCATATTTCTTTCCTCGGCCGTGAAGAGAATATTCAATATTGCTTGCAACTCACCCCAAGTATAAATACTGGGTCCCAAAAATTGGTCCAGCCTCTCGGCCACCCCCAAAGGATCTTCTAGGAGACTCCCCATTTCTCTCTTAAATTCCCGAACATCCCCAGAACTCAAAGGCACTGAAACAAACCCTATCACTGGGTGAGGTCCCTGCCCCCCCCCCCCACAGGCATTTCTCTTAGGGGATATAGGTTATGCTGTCTAGCCCGACCTTGGGTTATGGGTCCCTGCGGTCCCTGCACTTCCTCGGGGGACTCGGGATTACCTCCGGCTTCCTGAGGCTCCATTGGAGGTGCATTCGGGATCTGGGGGTTCTGAGGGGGTATGTAAGGAGGTGGGATCAGTAAGGCTTCTTCCTCTTTATTCCTGTCTTTCTTCCATCCTCCCTCTTTGAGGGGAAACAGGAGTACTTCATCCCCAGGTCTTGTAACCCATACATTAGCATATTCACTTTCTTCCCAACTAAAAGGAGTTTTAGTGCTTACCCACAAGTTAAGTTTTTGCCTCACCCAATCTTCTGATGATCCAAAAATAGGCCAAAAAATATTCCGGGAAATCTCCTTCCCACCCCATACTTCCACACAATAATGGATCATTTTAGCCTTATCTTTACCCCCTGTGTTAGGGTAATGTTTCCAATTGTCTAATATGAACCCCAGTGGGCTATCTCTAGGCACCGGGGGAAGTTTTATGGGAGTAGAGGGCCTGCTCTTCCTCTGCCCCATCTTCTGAAGTGCCCTCACACAAGCGTGGTGCAGAAGTCACTCGCTTCCCCTTGTTCGTGGCTCACGCCCTCTTGGGCAATGAGAAACGCACTAGTGAGGGTCCCCACTCGCTTGGAGAATCCGAGCTGCCGGTTCTCCTCTCAGACACACACACACTCGCAGCACTCCAGGATCCCTGACCCAGACCGAATGGATTCTTCCACACAGATACTCACGCGTCTTGCGTCTTCGTCCGGACCTTTTGTGCACAAAGTTTATAGGGTCTGCCGGCTTCCTTTGCCTAATGCCTTGAATTTAGGTTAGTCGGTCCAACCGAGACAGGAATCGGGTCTACCAGGGCCGCCGACTGATTGGCGGGGCACCCCCCAGGCAGAACCAAAAGTCCTATCTTGCAGGTGGATCCGAGTCACAGCACCAAATTGTAATAGACTATGAATACGAAGAAAGTTCCAATAGGAATTTATTAAATTACAGCAGGCAAAGCAAAGGCAAATACAACGCTGGACGACAGGGGGAGTCTCCGCTCCGCCAACTGCCGTGGATTGGCAGGGTTTTCAGTCTCGCTTTTATCTTGCTTCTTTCCTCCGATGATGTATGTGTGACGTGTGGCTAGGAGGGTCTTTTTTCTCTCCCTCGGTAGTCGCAGAGATGAAGGCTGTAGTTGTCCTCTTCCTTATATGGTAACTAAGCTGGAATTCCTGAAACTTAAAGCTGATTAAGCAAGTAGAGAGAGAGAAAAGAAATTGGGCAAGGGAATGTTTGCCTATAAGCTTAGATAGTAACATAGTAACTTCCTGTTATCTTGAGTTATTTTATCTCCAGTGAACAAAAAAATAGTTAATGTTTATCACAGATGCAATTTGGGATAGCTCCCAAAGGCATGCGTACACCTTGCTCATTTGTATTTGCTTTTAACCTCTAGAACATTACATATGCATCAAGTTTCGCAATACATTATGTATATTCATTCCTTAGCTCCCCCCCTCCACTTCGTATGCTAATGGTCTTATCAGTCCTTTTCGCCTGCGCAGTTGTCTCTGGTCGTGGTCTTGGGGGTCCCAAAGGATGAAATAAGTTTGTTTCCTCTTGAGATGAACTTCTGACCCTGCTGCCTTGGGCATGCTTACTGGTCCTCTGGTCATAGTCCAAGCTATGAAACCAGCCTTATCTGGTCCTGGGGCCTGAGGAGCCTCTTTATCTCAGTGTCTCTGGTAATCTTGTATTCTTGTCTCCTGTTCTGGTAAACATCCTTCCCCTTGTCAGACATCCTTGCATTCCTCCTTATTGTTCTTGCACATAAGTTCTGTCTCTTCCCCCTTAGGCAACTAATACAGTACAAAGAGCAGCAAGTATTAAGCAATACACATCATCTGATATGTATTCTTAATAAATGTCTTCTAATTTCTATGATTAATACCCTCTAGTTTCCAATCTCATGTTTCAATCCTCCCTTTTCAATAAGGCAGTAAATTCTTTTACTCAGTGCAAATTCCAATCCTTACAATATGTGTCTCTCAATGCCTTGCCATGTGCTTGGGATAAGGAAGTTAATATTGCTATTCGTTGTAACAGTTTCCAATTCCAAATAAGCATTACAAAGACAGCACTAAACTTATACTAACTAATATTAGT
Organism: Delichon dasypus; assembly: GCA_037837765.1. NCBI lineage: Eukaryota > Metazoa > Chordata > Aves > Passeriformes > Hirundinidae > Delichon > Delichon dasypus. Next base: position 5,169,907 of record JBBAXF010000012.1, on the reverse strand, counting down.
AAAACCATGATGGGGTGACATAATGTATTTAGGATCACAGTTGTAGTAGGTGACCATCCAAAAAGTGAGTCCCACCAATTGTGACTTAAATCTTGTTTCACTCTTTGCAGAACCTTGTTTATTTCCTTTGTGTCATGATGGACAGTAATTAAAGTTTTCTCTCCAGTTTCCTGAATATCTTTTAGAATTTTTACAAGGTCTTGATAATTAATTGTTTTACTAAAGTGAGATTCATCCCAATAGGTGTGGGTGACAGCCTGTGATATATAGTATTGTCAGACTTAACTAGCTGGTGGGACACAACTGGTGCTGAATACAGAAAGTCCCACACTAAAATTTTGACAAAGCTACAAATACAGAGATTAGAATGATTCTTGCTAAGCAAAGTTACATTATCCCTGTCTATATAAAACCACACACAGTTCTCAAGCACAGACAACCCTGACCAATATATACAAGTACAGTTTTTTTTTTTTTTACTAGTATTCGGATGAATTTCAAAGTGACAAACACCCTGTTCAGTATCAGGACATATATCTCGAGCATCGATTGTGTTACTTTCACAAATGAACCCCTGTTGTTCCCGGGTAATGCATGATTCCAGATTCACAGTTTGCCATTTCTCATCCACTCTCTGTGCCCATGTTCTGTGTTCTGAAGGGTAGAGCACTGATCTTTCATAATTTAATCCTAATGCTATAATGGGCTGAATAACATGAACTGTAGCGTTACGTACAGTGAGCACAAAAGCAATAGCCATGTTAGCAATTGGATCATAGGTAAAGTTTACCAAAGTCCACCAAGATTGAAATTTCTTTTCAAAACCAGTAGCATTGTCCCAGACAGCTTTACTGATTTCCATCGGAAAGGCTCCTTTGCTTCCTTCTCTTATAATTAAGGCAGCTGTTGATTGCAACCATATTTGTGCCTGTATACAGCTAAAAGCCAAAGACACGTTACTCTGAGCCATAGCAAGTGCATCTATGATTAACCTGTGGTCTTGGTCCTCTGCTTTCTCCCAACTTGGCAACACTTGAAATCTGTCACTGACTGGTTGCCAATGCCAACAAAAATGACTGTAAGGGTTGTTTTAATTTTGTTGGATCACTTGTTGCAGTGGCCAGTTTATTAATTAATATTTCTGAATCAATTCTGTTCAGAACTCCCAGCCCTGTCCCTAATATTCCAGTCAGATCTCTCTGCATTTTACTCCTGGTATATGCTTGCCTTTGCAACCATGCTGTCTAGCCCTCAAAGGATGTCTTTAGGAAGGAAGAGCAGGCCGGTTGAACTTCAGAGATGTTAGTTTGCATTAGCAATTCAACGTGCTTGAAAGACCATTCTCAATTAGACAACAATTGTTGTTGGCCCATGTTTCTTATTACATATGGGCCTATTTCATAAATTTTGGGCCCAAACTTAGGTGGCGTGATTTGGGTTTGGGCTGGGGTGCTGGTGTAAGTTGTGATGGGCTTAGTTGTGGCATTTATTTTAAATTTGAAGGAGAGCCTATTGATGATTGATGGAGAGATGGGAAGACTGATTCAGAGATCAGAATTTGATTTTACTCAGGTTCTGCAAAAGCTTATATACCATATCAGGAAGGTTAATTTTCCACTACAATAATTAGGTTAACAGATCATACATACAATTCATACATTTACAACATGTTAAGTTTGCAGAGGCTTGATCGAATCTTCTCTCTTCCCGTAAGCAGGTTTAATCCCATCTTCTGTAATCTTCAAGGCTCTGTTTGTTCATGCCATGGCATCTTGGTTATCAAACCAGCCATGATAATTAAGTCTGTCTTACTCTCTGTCTTGTGTATTCCCACAAGAGCCCAATGTTATCATGGGCCCAAAGACAAACCACCTCAACGGTCTGTGCTAACGTAAAGTTATACCAACAGTCCAATTCACTTGAACGACTACAAACCTTCTGGCGTTTGTCTGTGGGAGTGGTTGAAACACTGATTTGGGTTGCTTTCTTATGAGTGGTTCCATTAATCATCTGACACCCTATTCTAATTTTCTTTTCTATAGTCCCTTGGAGCTACCACAGCCTTTGTTTTTGCCACTCTTTCCTTTCATATACTTGGTTTTTGTGCATGACTACAGTTGATAGGTTTAAATCTTTAATATAAGAATATTCTCCCATGGATCCAGGGTGCCAAGTAAAAGCTTGGGACCAAGGCCACTCAGCATTGTTCTGGCCAGAGGTTTTTCCCAGTTCTTGGATTGCAATTATGATTATGAACAAAATTTTCTCAACTAAATTCTTGCAACTTAGATTACAAGACATTTCTAACTGCAATGTACTCATTTTGTTCGAGTGAGTTTTAGTTTCAGTTCATTATCACCCGGTGTTATTTTCCAAGGAGCCTCAGAAGCTTTCTTCACTCAAGAGTGGTGAATCCAGGCATTCTGCTCTCAGATCTTAATTGCAGTGAAAGTGGTGAGAAGCACTTGGAATGGTCCTTCCCACTGTGGCTCCAAAGTCTTTTCTGTAAGAGACTTGGCATACACATAATCCTCAGGCTCTATATCATGCACTGGCCCATCTAGCCCTCTGCTCTGAGTTCCAGCCACGTTTTTCAATTTCTCTGAGTTATTTACCTAAGGCTACCATATAAGCAGTCAGCCTTTCTTCCCCAATTTGGGTGGATATCCCTTTCTGTACACCATATGGTCTCCCGTAAAGCATTTCAAAGGGCCTCAGCTTTTCTTTAATTCTGGGCTTAGTTTGAATTCGCAGCAATGCTAACGGGAGGGACTGGGGCCAAGGCAAATTAACCTCTTGTCCTAGCCTCACAATTTGTTACCTGATCAAATGATTCATTTTCTCAACTTGATCGCTTGACTGGGGACGGTATGGTGTGTGAAGTTCCGAGTCTATGCCCAGATGTTGACTGATCTGTTGAACTATTTTTGAAATAAAATGTGGTCCTCTATCTGAAGATATTGTGGCTGGAACTCCAAAGCGTGGTATTATTTCTTGCAACAGCACCTTGGTTACCTCCCTGGCTTTGGCAGTCCTGGTGGGGAAAGCCTCTGGCCATCTGTAGTGGTTTCACGTTCACTAAATTCTGGTCTTAGTACTTACGTTTTTCTGTGGGAGAGAGACTAGGAGAAAAACAAAGCAGGTTTAATTTTAAAAATGAATAAATAATTTTATTAACACACACTAAAAGAATGGAAATAGAAAGTTGGAAAAAAAATTAAAACAAAACAGAATGAAACTCTAAAAACACTCCTTTTTTATAAACTGCTAACTTTCTTATAAAATAACATAAAGAGATAAAACCTGTGATTTTTAGTTAGTTTTACTATTGGACAATAGTCTTCTATTAATTTTTTAGGGGAAGAGTCTCTTTTAGAGTCATGGATCTTACTGATAATTTAGAACAGTTCTCTTGTGGGTTTTTTAACTGTTACAAAAACAGCTGCTTGGAGAACTTGCCTTTGTGACCTTTCTCATTAGCAGTTTCTTAAGCTGCTTATGGGTCATGGGTCTTAGACTTTTGCATACTGGGGTGTTACTGTTTAGATAAATAACTTTAAAGGCAAAGGATTCTTCATCTTAAGGTACAGAGATCTTTTCACTTCTTTACTGGTGCAGAGGGCTTCTCATCTTTATCTCTGTTAAAGCATCTTATAGGGTTAATATTACTTAGTCTATTACAAATACTTTTTTTTAAATCTACACACAAATTTAAACAATTATTTCCCCAAATGCATATCTTTCTTATGATTTAAAGGAATAATTTAGAGTTCATTTTTATGGCTCAAATAAGAATGGAACAACTAACTCTTCAACCCTCTGTCCTAATAGTCTTTTCATTTTTGTTTAACTGATTTTATGCTGTTTCTTTTTTATGTTCACTCTGTCTCTTTCTTTTCTCTCTCAGAGAAGGGCTAAGCTCTGGAAGCTTCATTTTGCCAGGAAAGGGTTAAATCTGCTCAGAGTCTCTTCTCTCCCGCGGTACCACATGGTATTAGATGTTTAAGGCCGAGCTGGTGAGGGAGGAAGAACTCACGCAGAAACATAAGAGATTAGAGCACCAAGGCAGTCTGGAATTACAAAAAACTAGGCAGGATCATAAATGCCTTTTGGGCCCACCCCTCGGTGTAAATCAGGGCGGCCTCAACCTAAATGCTCCAGCAGGGCAGGCGAAAGGCGAAAGGGCTCCGAATTCCTGGGCACACGAGCGGATGATGGATGGTGGTAGAATTCCCAGGACCGGACCCTCCATTAACAGTGGACCCTTCACGCAGCAAGCTGCCGCCCGACCGTGCCTCTCCAATGCCCAGAGCAGGAAAAAACACACTCAGCTCCCCCAAACTTAAGTGATCTTCCCCCACCCTTGGCCACTTCTTTTGTGTGGGTCAAGCACCCTCTAAGCATCAGTATTTAGTCTCTTAGCAACTCATGGGGGGGATAAATTCTATAGGAAAAAACCCCCAAACCTAACCCCCAACACCTTGAGATAAGAAACTGAATAAACATATCTAAAGACCAAAAAGCTGCAAGTTCCATTCATCTTTTAATCCTAATACAAGACTTTGTGTGAGAGAAAACACCCGACTCTCACATCTGGCATCCCTGGTTGGGCACCCAACAGCCAAACTACCACCAACAGACCACCAAGAGATGATCAAAAGACTGCCAAAACACCTTCAAAAGCAAAGTACTGGGACACTCGCTCTCTGAAGCTCAAGCAAAAACATAGTGTTATAAATGAAAAAATGCTCCAATTTATTAATTGAGGGAAATTTATTTAAAAAAAGGTCCAAATAGAATTTTAGAGAGGAAGAACAAAAAAAAAAAAAACATCATCAAAAAAGAAAAAAAGGTCAGTGCCAAGCCCGGGTGTCGGTGATGGGTGAGACACAGGTTTGACCGCTGCAGCAGAGGGCCTCCTGTGCTCCACACTGACTGTCCTGTCTGAGCGATTTTTATACGTTTTTTTTCGCCCGAGGCTGAGTCCCTTTTCTTCTGTTTCGGACTACACGTATTCATGAGGAGTTCTTTCTCTGTGGCAAGTTGAACAAAACATGTCCGGAAAGTGATGAACACCTGTGATTGTGTTCCCAGAATCCGGCATTGAGATGTATCTCTCTGATGGCCCTGGGTAACTCAATCTCCGGATATTTATCACATATTCATCACCCGGCGTTCCCCGGATCACCTTGATGGATGGTCCATCTCCGAGCTGGCCACACTTATCTTATTGTAAATTAAGTCCTCCCTCCTTCGTCCAGGTGGTTTTGACATTATGTTGCAGTCTCTGGCTTGTGAGTTTTAAAGCTTATAAGAATATATTTTAACAGTACATAAAAAAATATATGACAATTTTATTTGCACGAATTATCATATACACATATAACAATAGGAAGACCTCCGGAGGTGCCAAACTCAGGAATCCAAGATGGAATGAGATAAGGACCTAGGCGCCAGGGAAATCGTCTGCCATGACCTGCTGGCCAGCAAATGGAACGGACCAGAACAGACCTGAGGGCGGCAGAGACCTATATAAGTCAGGGTAAGCTGTCAGATATAGAAACATGGGGGGATCCTTTTCACAGACACAGTTAGACATTTTTTCTGCTCTGGAAAATTTAATTTCGGCCCATCCAGTCGCTGTTTCCAGACAGGAATTGGAGTCCTTGTTAATCTGAGTCCATAATTTATACCCACATGTCAAGACCCAGGATTTGTTTAAGCCATATTTATGTCAGGATGTAAATAGGCAGTTATATCACTGTGCCACCCTCAAAGACAAGGGGGCACTCAGGCTTTTATCTGCAGGTCGAGTATTACTCGAGATAATGTCCCAGGGAATCCCAGAAAACCCTCAAATGCTGCAGGACACGATGGTGGGGGCAGCTGCCCTTCCACACTGGCGCTGAGCCAAGGCATGTGACCACTCCCACTACACTCTTAAGGGAAGGTTTTATCCCGGCAGAAGCAGGGGAAGCCACTCACCAAGGAGCTTAAACAGAATTAGCGCAAACTCCATTTCCAACTCCTGGAAAAGTGAAATTAGTTATACACCCTCCACATCAAGAAGAATGGGACTGAGACAGAGAAAATAAAGGGTTCCTGGCATTCGGCCAAGACCACACTATATTAACAGAGAACTGTTCCTTAAAAGCACCAGTCTGTCACATATTAGTTTCAAAATTCCCCAGCAAATCAATCTTCTCTCTCTGGCCCCAATGGGTCTTCTAAATTCCTCCTTTAGGGCTCTGGTCACTGTTATGCTCACCTGGTACTGATTATCTACTCGTTCTTTGGGCCCCAAAACCAGGAAACACGATATAGAAGTTTGGAAGATGGCCAGAAGAACAAAAGAGCATGCGCAAGGAGACGAGTTGAAAAGTTCAACTCAGAGGATGACTATGTGCTTCATCCCCAAAGACCCCCAACAACCACCAGAGCGATCAATAAGGAGCAGTGCGCAGCCGCAAATAGGTGTGGAACTAATTTTAATACGAATCGGGGACAAGCAGGGTTAGAAAATGAATATGTATTAGGTGTATCATATAACCCTAGTTTGTAGCAATAAAAAGGGAGAAACAAAGCTCCCAGGTGTGCATGTCTTTGAGGAGTTATCCCCATTCACCTCAGCGCTGAATAAATTCATACCTACTCTCATAACCACTCTGAGTTATTGTGGTGGTTTCAGGAAAAGACTTCCTCAGAGAGAAGTGGAAAAAACCTGTTTATTAAACAGGCAAAGCACTCTCAGCACAATACCCGATGACAAGAGCTTTGTGATGCTTACGGAGGGATAACAAACTTAAAGAAAGTCTCCTCCTGAAGATAGTCACTGTGCTCCACCGCTCCGTCTCTGCTGGCGTTGGGAGAAAAGGAGATGTGCAGGGCTGGTCTTGGTGGGGTGGGTCCCCTGTGGAGGCCCCCGGTGCTTCCCCCAGGTCCTTAGTCCGGAGAGGTTGGAACAGTTCTGAGGAGAGGGCAAAAAAGAAAAAAAGGAAGGAAAAAAAAAAGAGGGGGAAAAAGAAAGAAAGAAAAAAAAAAAGCAAAAAGCTTCAGCTATTCTACAGCGTCTAACTACGCTAGCACTAAACTAACTAACTCCCGGGGAAAAAAAACAACAGAGCTTCTTTCGTCTTGCAGTGTTCCAACTGCCCCGCTTCAAGGTCACGCCGAGGAGCAGAGTTTTCCTGGGGAAAAACAAACGGCGCTTCCCTCCCCTTTGCACCCAATAGACGATTGGGGGATACACAGTCACCCTAGGACAGTTATAGAGTCTTCTCCCGGCACATCAGGACGACATTCTTTGAAGCTTGTCCCACTGCGCCTGCGCAGACGCCCCGGGAGGGAGGGTCGGGAAACGGGGTCTAGCGGAACAGATCTCCCAACTCCACCTTCCTCCCCTCTCCAATCTCCACCTCAGGGACAGTCTCAGACGCCTCAACCTACCCCGAGGCACACAATCCCTAAATCTATATCACTGGCGCCCCTCGACTCCCTCCATCCAACAGGGACGGGTTCGGAGCCGCGGCTCGGGAGCTCTGTACCACCCTCTTCCCCCTGCGTCACGGAGAAGGCGGTGGAGGGGGGAGTGGGAGTGGGGGGGAGCAACTGCGCCAGCGAGCGAAGTGCCCGAGGGGGCAGAGCCACCTCGCGGGGGGGCAGCGGTAGCAGAGGCGGGGCTGCAAGAGTCAGCGCGTGGGGCGACAACGAAGGCGGGGCGGTTCCAACCCGAGCTCAGAGGGGCGAGGGTTGGGCCGCAGGAGGAGGAGCGGGACCGCGCCGTGCGGAGACCTGCGGGGTTCGCGGAAGATGCTAGTTTGACGGCTGCAGAAGCTGGCACAGGGCCAGGAGGGGCAGGAACGGGGCAGGAACAGGGCGGAGGTTTCCCTCTGGGCGCCTCCCTCTCATAGCAAGCGGCGCCTCACCCGTCCCCTCCCATCAGCGCCGAAGCAGCGGCGGCGCTGATTCCCAGTGTTCGCCCAGAGCAGCGAGCAGACTCAGAGCTGCTTTCAGAAACAACAACAGCCAGGGCGGGGAATTTTTTTTACAAAAACACCAAGCAGTTTCAACCGTGACTACAGAAATTCCCATTCCATTCCGCTCGGAGCGAAGCTTCGAGCCACCGCAAGTGATCAATCTAGTGCCAGCGCCACCTAGTGACAGAACAGCACAATTGCAGCAGTTTTACCCTACAATTTATAAAAAATATTTCAGTTTGGGACAATTTCCAAAGCAATTTAACACAGCAGAACAAGGACTTTTGCCAATTTCTGAGGAACACAGAGCTCAAAATATTCCTGCTTCAGAACAGCAGCAGACATATTGCTGATGAAAACATCATCAGAATCACAGCTTTGCAAGACATTCCTATGTCATCTCAAGCCTCATCTCATTTCTGGACCACAGCAACTGATGCTACAGCTCCTCGCATGCCTGGTCCAAGGCTCTGGTTTCCAGAACAACCAGAACAGAAACCTAGTTCCTCAAGTCATCCACACTCCTTTCCATTTTCAAAAGATTTTATGAGGCAATTTCTCCTTCAGTTAAAAGACTGCGCTTTGGAATTTTACCCACATCTTGCAGCATACTTTCCTCAATTATCCCTTTCAGCACAAGGTAGCCTCTCCCTTCCAACATCCCCTGTACATACTCCCTACATGTCTATGCCAAGGTTACCTGCTGGGTCCACGGCAGCTTCAGCCATGATTTTCCCTGGATGTGCTCCAGATGAACTGTACCTCCCCATGCCTCAAACAGGAGGGGGAGGGGTGCCTGGGATGCAAGTAACCCTTGGGTCAGAAGAGGCTGCATCAGGTCAAAATGCACAGCAATTGACTCCACTTTATAGGCATATTCCTACAGGTTCATCCAGTGCAACAGACTGGGCAGACATCAGGAAGAAAGCATTAAAGGAGAAAGATTTTGAAATAGCAGATACAGAAAGTATTGCATTGCCAGTACGTTATGGCCCACAGAATGCAAACCCAAGATGGGAACGTTTAGACCATTAAGTGATCAAAGACCTCATGAAAGCAGTGAAAGACAGTGGTTTAGGATCTCCATATTTTAAACAGCTTTTGAAAGGCACATTTAATGCTTATGATATAATGCCATATGACTGCAGAGCCATCACTTCAAGGATTCTTACAGACTCACAGCTCCTCATATGGGAGGCAAAATGGAGAAGAGCTCTTGGAGAGCTGAGGAACAGATATCAAGGAGGACCACATGCAGCTTTCACCATACCTCAGTTGGCAGGAGACCCACCCTACGACAGACCTGAAGATTAAGCTGAACATCTGCTTCTAGATGTGTTTGCAGATATCAAAGAAGCAGCACGAAAACAATTTTGCAAATTCCACCAGCTGGAACTCCTGAAGGCATTTATATAGAGATCAAGCAAGGTCTTTCTGAACCTTTTACTTCATTCCTCGCTTGTCTCACACAAGCAGTGGACAGGCAAGTGAGTGACAAAGCAGCAAAGCGACATCTGCTTCAGAGCCTTGCATTTGCAAATGCCAGTGTGGAATGCAAACGCATCATCAGTGCCATACCTGGTCAACCCACTGTGACTGAGATGGTAGAGGCATGCAGTAAGGTGGGCACACCTCAGCATGTTGCAACAATTCAAGCAAGCATTTGGGGAGAACAAGTGGAAAAATTCTTCAAAGACCAGGATGAAAAATTTTCAAAAACTCTCGCAGCGCTGCAACCAGCACTCCAACAAATCAACTCTACAGAAGTGATGGAGACAAAATCTGTAGGAGGATCATGCTACAAATGTGGTAAACATGGGCATGTCAGGAAAAATTGCCCAGAACTTGAAAAAATACCACTAAATCACCAGGCCTTTGTCCAAGATATCGAAGAGGAAAACATAATGCAGGTCAATGTTATTCCAAAACAGATTTGGACGGAAGACCTCTACCTCTTCTGGGAAACTTGAACAAGAGGGTGAATCGTCAGCGCATGACGACATAAGTGATGACGATGACTCAAACCCAGATTCCACAGGGGGTGCAACCATCAGGGAGCGTCAATCAGTCTCTCTTAGCAGGACCATCTGCAGGATCCCCAGCGATCCAGAATTATTGCCCCCAGAAGCTCAATGTGACTTGGCAACTTCCAAAATAATATGCTTCATGGATGGGAATCATGCAGTGATACCCACAGGGGTCACTGGAGCATCATGGAAAAGGCAAGATTTTTTAATTATAGGTAAAGAAAGAAGCAGTATTTTAGGGCTCATTATTTATCCATCAATCATTTCAGCAGATTGCAACGAAGAACTAACAGTTTTAGCTCAACCTCTACGCCCTTCATTGACCACTCCTGAAAATACTTTAATAGCCAAAGCCATTGCTTTGCCATCTCATGCAACGGAACAAGTTATGCCAGTGCTGGATCAGCAGATTTCTCCTTGTAGTGAACATGTTGAAATTCATGCCACATGGGTGAAACAAATAGGTCGGGATCGACTCATCATTGTCTGCAACTTGAGTTGTGGTGAAAAGATGATCTCAATCAAAGGTATGTTAGATACAGGTGCGGACGTCAGTTATTTCTTACCTCTTTTGGCCCAAGGAGTGGGGCTTGGTAACACCTTTGAATTCCCTCTCAGGCATTGGGGGAAATTCCCTGTGTCTGCATAGTGAGGATGCAATTACTGCCTCTGGGCCAGGAGGAAAGACAGTAGTCATTCATCCTTTCATTGTGCAGAAGCCTATCACAGTGTGGGGAAGAGACATTCTATCACAATGGGGAATGAAACTAGAAGTGGATTTTTATTTGGAATAATTTACTATATTTGAGTCTGAGTTATGTTTTAGTGTTTGGTTGATGTCAAGAGTAATTTCTGTATGGTTTATTTTAAGTTTAGGCCCTGTTAAGTGTAAGTTAAATCTAAGATTAAGATTTATAAAGTTTAAGAGATAATAGATTTATATCTTATTAAAGTTTTATTTCATGTAGGTTTTAAATTATCTTAAGTTTTGTTAAATTATGCTTATCTAATTTGCAAAGTTTAGTTGATTTTTCTTAGAAATAAGATGGCTTTGACTGAGACAGCTGTGTTGAAACACTGAAAATCTTGTCTGTGGATGGAAGAAGATACAATTTTTACATTGTGGTTGTTATTGGTTGTAAGCTGTTTTAGTGGTATTTTTTGTGTTTTATCTTAAGGTCATAAATACATAATAGTTTAGGAGAGGTGTTGTCTCAACTTCTTAAAATGACTAGTGCTGATATATTGATTACATTATGTGAATGTGCTAATTTTCTATATTTATGGTTAACTTCTTATATGCTTTAACATCTTTTCTAATTATCCAAAAGACACATGTCACTTCGAGATCCTTCCTTTTGTTTTCCAGTTGCTTAAGCATTTCATAACTACTAATGTTAAGAGCTTTGTTTTAAAAATGTATTAAGGGACGTCACTCTAGTATAAAGCCAGGGTCCTGGCCACGCCTTGACTTTAACTAGATGGAATGTTTCTACCAACAAGCCCAGATGTTTTCTGCACCAAAAACTAGATATGAGTCCCTTTGACTTGACAATTTGAATTATATTTATAACAGCTGGACCAGCTTTTGGAATGAACCTGAGAACCTTGCCCAGGAAAGGATATCCCAGGTCCTCACTGAAAAGGGTTTTTTTTCAGCTGTTGCAGATTCTAGGACAATGGTACAGTATTTTAGCAATTAACAATCATTCAACTTCATATGTGTTGTTGTTAACAGTCATTAGTTATGCTTGTCATTTGAAATATTTAGTTGTTATATATCTGATTTTTTTTCTAATTGTCTTCAGTTTTTAACAAGTTATGCATTTTTCCATCAAGGTACACTTTCTCCATTAACCTGTAGCAAAGAGCTTGCTTGTGTTTCTGCAGATTCAGAATGCAGGTGAATTCCAGCAAAGGACTTAAGATCATATCAGGCACAGAAACTCTGACAACTCTGAGAACAGAGAAGCAAGCACACAAACGTGAACTGCACAGAGACTGTAACTGATGGCAGACATCTCTTCCAAATGCAAGAACTGTGAACCTTGGGTTTCTTTTTCTTTTCTGCGAGAAAATGTGGTGTAGTGTTGCATTTCAGAGATTCCCACGGGAAATAAGGCCATTGAACATGAAGTTTGATCAAGCAGTATACTTGTACCTTGTTTTCTTAACGATTGCCTTAAGCAATGCAGTGGTTTTGCCCGTGAGTCAACCAAGGGAAAATGTTTAGGAAACTCTGGCCAATGCGTCAGGCTTGGACACCATCTGTTTGACTCATTCAAGGCCAAAGAAGCCATTCTCAACATGTTTAGTAGGTTTGCCAGTGGATAAATGGCCAGTTCCAGACAACATCCCTCCAAAACTTTCGCAGTTTACTTTGAACCCAGTGAATAAATGGGGTGTCTGGACCAAATTTCTCCCTGAGGCTCCTTACTGAAAATATTACTTCCCTCTAGCCACCTCCCGGCTCTCGCTAGCTCAGTTATTCAGGGGTTTTAGGGAAATATATTTCAGAGAGACAGAATAGAGATTTCAAAAGAGTGGCTCTCACCCCCAGCTTCCGTCCAAGCTTTATTCTCGATGTGATGTTCCAGGAGGCCGAGGAGAGAGAGCGAGAACCAGGAAGGAACAGGGGTATATCTAGTTTTGGGCCAAGGGAAGATATTGGCCCTGAGCCAATAGGGTCAGGAGTAGGTATGATAGGGAAAAAGGGTTGAACTACATAGCACAGGTTTCAGGGGGACTCTGAGGGGAAAAACCATTCCTCAGAGGAACACAACATCTCCCCCTTTTTTGTTTAAGACATTAGAAGAAGAACATTAGGTTACACGGAATGTGGGTTTTCCCACCAATTACAATTGGTGGGGGAGTCAACCTGCTTTAGGTTTGCCAACTCTATGTGGTTGACTTCTGAGGTAGAAGGTATGAGACTATTGATAGCCTTGAAAATCAAACAGCGTAGGATCCCGAACGCTATTGTTACAAGGAAAAGAATAGCAAGAAATAACAGAATTGTTTTAACTATAGAAGTCCACCACCCTGTAAGTCCCCAGCCTTTGAACAGTTCTTTGATCCAGTCCTCAGATTCTTGCTTCACTTGTCCGATCAAACTGTTCATGCTTCGAAGGGCAGCATGGATGTTTGGAGCCTTTGAGGTCAGGTTTAGGCAACACAGTCCTTCAAATTCCTGGCATTCATGTCCATGAAGTAACAAGAGATAATCTATAGCAGCACGGTTCTGGAGAGTGGCCTGTCTGGTAATTTCCTCATCTTCTAGGAGAGAGCTGATGGCGGTGGACATTAAATTTGCCTGTTTGACTACCCAGCACTCTAGATGGCCCAATTCACCTAGAGCTTTGGCTGCTGCGACCCACGGAAGGAACAGGGACACAGCAACTCTTTTTGACTTGGCCCAATGAAAAATTTCTGAATTATAATTTGGATCCAATTGGTCAGCACTTCTCTTTTGAATTTTGTTTGCCGATTTGTTTTTGTGAGACCATTCACCAATTAAAGTTTGGTTGGGTGTCAATACGGACAACCGCCCTATGGTAGATGGCCCTCCTAAAAGCCGAGACGGAATTCCTGCCCATGCCCGATCCCCACAAACCAAGAACAGTCCCTTGGGGAGGCTTCTGGGTCTTGAGTGAGATGGGTTTTCTGCCTCAATATGGCTTATCTGATGACACCATCTTTTTGCAGAAAACTCCCCACGATACTGTTTTATATTGTGGTACTCATTAACGTTAGGAGGTTTTGGGTAGATAGAAAAATGTATGCAGAATGATGCAGGGGAGGAACCCCATAACTCTAATTCTTGGGGTTCTTGAAATACCTTGGGCAAACTTGGCAACCACTCCTCTAAGGGGTTCACGGTCATCCCAGCCTTCTGCGGATGACCCTTGTATGGTCGGAAGGTGTTAGGCTCTGGAATTTCGTTGGACCTATGTGTGTCTAATCCTGCTGAAAATTCTCCAGCCTGTAATGGAATTCCTACCAGACAGGTGGACATAGGATTCTCTGTTGATGCAGTGGACAAACATATGTTTTCCTGTTGAAGTGTCTGTGCCAGGGTCACCCAGACATTTTGACGCGGCTGAGGGATGATCCATGCAGCTGCCAGACTGTTCAGCAACAACAAGATGACAACTTGTATAGGGTTCATCTCAGGGTTGAGTGTGAGGTAGGCTTTCTCTAAAAGGAAAAACAAACATTTTTAAAACATGTTAAAAGTTTCTGTTTCTGCCGGAAGGAGTCCACATCTAGGAAGATTGTTTTTCTTCCATCCGGCGGCGTCTTCTTTTGGATGCAACGGCTACTTGCCTCTCATCCCCTTCTGCTGGAGCTGGATTTTTAGGGACAAAAGGTTTCACCCACTTCTGGGGAATCCACCGAGGGCCTGAGGGAGTGGCCACACATGCACAGCCACGACCCCAGGTCACGAGCTCATAGGGACCTTTGGTTTCCCAAGTTTCTGGATCCCTAATCATGACCGGTGGACGCTGAGACAATTTGAACTGATTGCCACTGTTAAAATGGCGTACCACTGGTGGACTCATGTTTTCAAATGAACAGTTCAGAAAATTGATAGTAAACATGGCTTTGCAGAGTTTCTCATGTGGAGACATCCACACAGTCGTACTACTCTGTCTAGCCAGGACCTGTTTGAGCGTCTGATGTGCTCGCTCAACCACAGCTTGACCTGTGGGGGAGTGAGGGATGCCAGTTTTATGTTCCACTCCCCACTGCTGGACAAACTCAAGGAACCCCTTGGACGCGTACGCTGGGCCGTTATCAGTTTTGATTTCTTTTGGAATCCCCAACACTGAAAAAGCTTGCACTAGGTGTTTCTTGGCATGTTCAGTCTTTTCCCCTGCATGGGCAGAGGCATACACTGCACCTGAATGTGTGTCAATGCTTACATGAACATATTTGAGGTGTCCAAAACTAGGAATGTGCGTGATATCTGTCTGCCATACCTCACAACTGACAAGGCCCCGGGGGTTAACTCCCATACCCATCGATGGCATCGCTTGGACCTGGCAGTTGGGACAGGTGGCCACAATGGCTCGAGCCTGGCTCCGTGTTAGCTGGAACTGACGGATCAGGCCTGGCACATTCTGATGGTATTGTTGGTGACTCAGCTTTGCCTGTTGGAAGATATCAGGGAGACGTGCATTTTCAACAGGTGCAGCAAGGGAATCTGCCTGACGATTCCCCTCTGCAACTTCACCTGGCAAATCTGTGTGTGATCTTACATGCATCACAGAGAATGGATGTTCTCGATGAGAAATTAAATAAATTAGCTTTGAAAGCAATCTGAAGAGATGCTCATTGTCAATTTCTTTGAGCACAGCCTGCTCCGCTCTGGACACTACCCCTGCCACGTAAGCAGAGTCTGTTACCAAATTAATTGGTTCCGAGAACTTCTCAAAGGCTCTTACCACTGCAGCTAGTTCAGCCACTTGGGGGGATCCCTCCACAAACTCCACATCAGCTTCCCAATGCTGAGTCTGAGGATTTCTCCAAGTCATCACCGACTTGTGGGAAGCCCCGGATGCGTCCGTGAACACTGTGAGAGCCTTGAGTGGTCTCCGACTCCTCTTCTCACAAGGAATAAGGTGGAATTCCTCATTGAGCAACTTGTGAGACGGGGCATGGACTGATATTTGTCCCCTGTAGCTGTCCAGAGACAATTGGAGACTGGCATTGCTCTGGAGCAAATGCTCAAACATCTCTTTGGTCAATCTCTTGGGAGAGTTCCTTCCCTCCTTAGAAAGTTTGACCGGAAGGTGAATACATGTAAAGTCACAACCAGCCAGCTCACACAATCTCACCCTTGCCTTCCGAATCAGTTGAGCTATCAACTCTTGTGGCTCAGTGATGGTCTTGGATCTTTGGTGAGAGAGGAAGACCCACTCTATGATCAAGAGTGAATCTCTCTGCCCTTCGATCCATTGAAAAATCAAACCATGCAAATGTGGCAGTTTTCCTAGGGCAATGAATTGGAAAGGTATGTTTGGCTCACATCGATGTGCCTGCCTCTCTGATAAGGCCTTCTGTACCTTTTCGATTGCTGTCTTTGCCTCTGGGGTCAGTTCCCTGGGAGAAACTAGCTCCCTCTCCCCCTTCAATAAATTGAAGAGAGGGTCTAAATCTTCATTTGTGAGGCCTAGCCAAGGTCTTACCCAATTCAAAGACCCACACAAAGAGTGGAGATCTGCTAGGGTTTTGGGATTACACTCAATTTCCAATTTCTGCGGAACAATGGTCCTTGCAGCTATTTGTAGACCCAGGTACTTCCAAGGTGGCATCCTTTGAACTTTATCTTCCTGCAATTGAAATCCAGCAGAGGTTAAAACCTTAACCACTAGGTCAAGCATGTGTTGGAGTATAGAGTCATTGGGGGCACACACGAGTAGATCATCCATGTAGTGAAGGATGATGGCATCCTTTCTCTTGGCACGTACTGGTGACAGTAGTGAGGCTACGTACTGTTGGCATATGAAAGGACTAGATTTCAGACCCTGGGGAAGTACTTTCCAGTGATATCTCTTCATTGGGGCTTCTCGATTAATGGTAGGAACTGAGAATGCAAACCGTGGGGCATCTTCTGGGTGTAGAGGAATTTGGAAGAAACAATCTTTGATATCTAAAACAGCCAATTGCCAATCTCGAGGGAGCATTGTTGGAGAAGGCATCCCTGGTTGGAGTGGTCCCATGTCCTCTATAATTTTGTTTATTTCTCGGAGGTCATGAAGCAACCTTCACTTGTTCTTTCCCGGTTTCTTTATTACAAAGACTGGGAAATTCCAGGGGCTTGTTGTCTCTTCTAGGTGACCTTGGGCCACCTGCTCCTCAACAAGCTCCTCAAGCGCCTTGAGCTTCTCTTTACTCAATGGCCACTGTGCTACCCATCTTGGGTTATTGTCCAACCACTTTAGTTTGTGGGTAGGGCGCTCCACAGTGGCTATTTCCAAAAATCCTGGGGTGTCTTAGGAATGACCAATTGGACTCCCCACTGTGACATGGTGTCTCTCCCCCATAAGGGAGCCTTATAATCAGCAACAAATGGACGGACATTTGCCAATTTCCCGTCAGGTCCCTCAATTTGCACTATGTTTTTTGAGATTTTTGCTATTGTGATTCCTCCTATGCCCTGAAGTTTGCCTGCCACAGATTGCAACTCCCAATGTGATGGCCACATGCTCTCAGGTATAACGGTAACGTCCGCGCCGGAGTCGAGCACCCCCTCCACATGGAGGCGGTCTGACCCATGGGCTAAGTTACATGCCAGAGAAGGTTTGTTCTCCCCCACCACCTCTGCCCAGTAGACTTCCGGTGATTTTCCATCCGCTAGGACTTCAGCCGGAACAGGAATGGCCTGGGCAAGGACTTGCCCCTCTGTCAGGTAGAATGGTGGGTGCATGCAACGTGCCAACAGCGTGAGGCCTGTTATCTTTCCCTTAATGGTCATGGGAGCAACCTCAACCTCCAAGGGTGTGTGTGCTGTGTCCCCAATAACAAAATACTCACTGTTCGGTTCCATGTGGTTAACCTTCATGTCCTGTGAAATGTTTTGCAGGTCCACTGTAATTACTGTCCAATCAGTAGATCTGAAATGAAAACCTTTGGTAGTCACGAGCCTATATCGGCCTCGTGGCTGCCATACCTTGTTAGTTGAACATTTGACATTTTTATTTTTCTGTACCCCCACACCCTGCGACCTGCCCTCCCCCTTTTTTGTTAAGAGAGAGACATTTGTCACAGTATGGCCTTGTAAATTTCTGTCTTGGCGCGTCAAGGAGATAAAATCTGGGCCGCACTGTGAATTCAGTTTTTTTGATTTTTTGACTTGCGTTTCTGGTTTTCTGGGCAGGCCTTGGCGAAGTGTCCTGGCCTTTTGCAGCGGTGGCAGATGATGTGCTGCAGCTGGTCTGATGACATCGGTTGCTTCCTTGCTCCTGGTGCTGCATCTGCCACAGGCTTTGGGTGTGTCAGTCCCGGATTCCTTTCAGGTGCACTGAAGAGGTCTGCTCTCCTGGTACAGGCTTCTATCATCTGTGCGAGACTAGGTGATGGGTCAAGGGGAAGGCTAAGAATGATTCTGTGACAGGTCTCATTAGCATTCCTCTGAGCCATCTCCTTAATCAACTCTGCCTGTACCACTGGGTCTTGCACTTGCCTTTCCACTTGACTTCTCAGACGGTCCACAAACTGCAAGAAATTCTCTGAAGGAAACTGTTTAATGTTAACATAACTGGTCTTTATCTCAGGTGATGGAATCTGATAAAAAAGTCTTTTCTGCCGCATTACAGATCTTATCTAAAACTGACTTGGATAACAACCGAGTTTGCTCATTCGCAGTAGATAAATCACCTTCACCGCACAAATGATCAAGTGTCATGTCATTGTCATCGCTGTCTATCGCATCAGGTGTTTGCTGAATTTCCTGCAATACTGTTTTCAAAGCTTTTTTCCATAATCCTTCCCATAGGTCATACTCTGAGGGAGTTAATAGGCATCTGAATAAATCTTTAATGTCACTGGGTACCATCTCATTTGAATTGAAGGTAGCTTTCATCATGCCCTTAAATATTTCACTAGATCTCCCAAATTGTTTCTGCATTTTACACAGCTCTTTTTTATCTTGGTATGAAAAAGGCAGATACTCTCTACGCACGTGTCTTTTACCTACATATACTACAGGAGCCACAGATAGTATGCTTTCTTGATCAATATATCTGAGTTGCTAAAAATCCTATTGCTTCTCTATTGCCCAGGCAGCTCGAGGGTGTTGTCCCACCCCCTCCCTGGGGTCCAGCAACAGGATCCCCCCTCCCCTGGGGCCCCAGGCTAGGCTGCCCCTTAGCCCTTGCAGCAGGGGGGCCACCCCCCCGACTCTGCTGCTGCAGGCTGTATTATCTATCTCCCCATCCGCGCTGGGAGTAGTGGTTGTAAGGCACCCTCCCCCCTCCCCCTTCGCGCGGCCGCTGGGAGGGAGGGGGAGGCACTGGGGAAAAGGGTGGGGTGGGGGATTGGGTGAGAGATATGGGGTCGGGGCGGGAAGTGGGGGGAAGAAGGGATAGTGGGAAGGAGGAATGCAATGCCGTCCGCCATCAGGGCTGACTGCGTGGTGCGAGCCCCCCAGGGTCTCATCCACATGGCCAGAGCTCTGAGAGGAAAAAAGTGCATCTTGCTGAGGGAAAACAGGTGGGAGAGGAGGGTATAAGGACGGTGGGTGGGTTTGAGGAGCAAACTCCAGTATGCAATCAGGGAATCCCTGCTTCTCGGGAACAGGGTATTGCTGAGAGGTTTTGCATGGCTGTCTGCTGTTTTCTGCTTCTAACAGCTTCTTGCGTACTTGTAAGAATATTGGAATAAATGAAGAAATTTTGTTTTCCCCATTTTCAACTTTTAAAGTTATTAATTTTCCCACATCATCCCAAAATGAAACAGAATTTATATCTTGTAGAGTACTGTCTGGAATCTCAGCTGACAGCCAGGAAATAAATTTGATTAAGAGCTTATTAGGAAATTTTAGATCTTTTGAAATATTTTCAAGTTGTTTAAAAGCACTCTTTTGATTTCTCGATAAATGTATGCCCATGTTTCTGATGTTTTAAAAGGCAAAGTGTTTGAAAAATCTTCACCCCTGACGTGAAAAACTAAAGACGCCGCTGTGTCCCGCTCGCTCCCGAGATAAGAGACAAGGCGGGCAGCCCACGGCTCGGGGCGGCCGTCTCTGGCCGCTTTTCCCGACTGAGGGGACACGGGCAGGGGGGTGTCCCGGTGCCGGCTTCTGTCCCGGGACCCTCCCGTAGCTAGCCCACCCCAAAATCGCGGTTTTCTCCGGTACACCGAACTCCAGCCGTTCCGCAGAGAAAAAAATCTCAAACCGCGTTACGCAACACACTGCAGCGCAGGGTCCTAAAGCCCTCCACTATTAAACTATAGGGATCTTCTAGCACACCCCGCAGCACGTGTTGCAACGTCAGGGTTTTCTGTCTAAGGTCGATTCACTTTTGTAGTAAAAGCGAACTCCCAACCTTGTCCTGCCACCCCGAGCTGCTCGGAAACAGCTAATAGGGGCCAGGTAGTTGTGCCTCCCAAAGAGATTATTAACCCCTGTCCTGGTTTGGGGCAAATTTGGGAGAAAACCCCTGTATAGGATCCCTCCAAGGAAGCAAACCCAGGTGGCCCCTCCCTTCAACCAGTCTGGTAAAAAAAAAACAAACCTCTTTGGAGAAAAGTGGAAAAAACTATTTTACTAAACAAATGTGCATACAAGTATAAAGAATGAATAATATAAAACAATAAAACCTCTCCTTCTGAAGTGAGATGGCAAATTGAGAAAGTCCTTGCCGTGGGTGGAGCTCGGCTCTCTCTCTCTCTCACCAGTCCCAGTCCCTCCGGCGCTGCTGGAAAATGCCGAAGTCCAGGCCCCGGTGGGCCGCAGGTGCAGCCCCCAGCGCTCCCCTGGGTTTTCAGTCCAGAGTAGATTTAAACAGTTCCAAGAAAAAAAAGGGAAAAAAAAAAAAACAGTCCAGGGAACTTCTCTGCCCTAGCTAGCTGAAACTAACTAAAAGCAAAAAAAAATCTCTGTCCTGCAGTCTCTCCAAGCCTCCGCCGAACACACCGTCCGGAGAAGAATGTGGAGGAGTCAGGCAGTTTTCTCAAAACAAACTCCGCGCTTCTCCTTGCTCTTAGAACCAGTCTTAAAGGCACAGGACTCAATATACAGCACAAACAGAACAGACGATTGGGGATACAAGCATCATAAAGTTACCCTAGGACAACCCCTTAAATAGGGAGTCCCTCTTCATGCGTGGGCTTATTAATATTTCATAACAAACCGACGTTGGGGACCAACTGAAAATTATTACTTCCCTCTAGCCACCCCCCGGCTCTCGCTAGCTCAGTTATTCAGGGGTTTTAGGGAAATATATTTCAGAGAGACAGAATAGAGATTTCAAAAGAGTGGCTCTCACCCCCAGCTTCCGTCCAAGCTTTATTCTCGATGTGATGTTCCAGGAGGCCGAGGAGAGAGAGCGAGAACCAGGAAGGAACAGGGGTATATCTAGTTTTGGGCCAAGGGAAGATATTGGCCCTGAGCCAATAGGGTCAGGAGTAGGTATGATAGGGAAAAAGGGTTGAACTACATAGCACAGGTTTCAGGGGGACTCTGAGGGGAAAAACCATTCCTCAGAGGAACACAACACCTTACGAACCTCAGGAACTGGAAATCCTTGGTTCAGTGGAAATGGAATTTTGTATAATATTTGGTTTTTCTGGGTCGAAACAGAGAACAAAATGATAGCTGTTACTCCAAATAATATAATTTATAAAAATGCAGCATCTTGGTGTAATTACACAAAGATGACGGTCATACCATCTAACCAGGTTCCATTGCAGTTGCCACGAGGGATCTTTTTCATTTGTGGGGACAGACTTTGGCCTGCCATCCCTGCAAATGTCAAAGGCGGTCCATGCAGTATTGGGAGACTTTGTTTGCTAAGGCCCAACATGACATTAATAAAAGCTCAAAAATGTAGAGGAAAAAGATCTGTCACCCAATATAGTCCCAATTGTGATGATAATGTTAATACATGGAAAAAAGGCCAGAGATGTATAGCAGCTCTGCTTTTGCCACAGGCAGCAGCAGGAGCAGCCTTGAAACAATTGGATCAAATGGGCTGTTGGTTGAGTAAGCACGCCCATGCTACCTCTCTCGCACTGAGTGATTTGTTAACTGATGTTAACAGTGTGAGATGAGCGACTCTTCAAAACAGAGCCGCAAGTGACTATCTGTTATTAGCGCATGGACATGGATGTGAAGAATTTGAGGGAATGTGCTGTATGAATTTATCGGGTCATTCAAAATCTATTCCTGAGAGTATAAGGCAATTGGAGGATGGAATGAACAAGCTTGGGGAAGAAACTGTATCATGGATGGATGGTGTGTTCAATTTATTTGACCTTCCACCAATGTGGAAGGGAATTTTAAGAGCAGCTATATATGTATTAATTGGTATTGTAGTTCTTTTTATGCTTGTGCCATGTCTACTTCGGTGCATTCGACAATCCATGGACAAAGCTGTCAAAGAATTGCTTTTGGTTCAAACAGGAGGGGGAGATGTTGGAGTCCAGGGCACGTGGAAAATACCTCGAACTGCCCTGGGGGGTCCAAGACCCTAGCTGGGACCCCAAGAAAGCATTGCCTTTCACATTAGTCCATGGGAAAAACTTCCAACACGTAGAGATGAATTAAAAGCAACGAAGATTTGAAATAAATAGTAGTTTAGTTTGTCACAAGGTGAAAATTTGTAGTTTTGGGTTTTTAGTATGGACATAGATGACAGCAAGATGGAGGATTTTGGGGGTGTCTCATCTTCTTCTTCTGCTCCATTTTCTGCTGTAATTGTGGCACAAAGACACTGGTAGAATGGGTTTGATGTAGAAATTGTGTTTTTAAAATAGGTAGCAATTATTGGCACAAAACTGTAAATATAGTTCATTTTAAGCGTTAATTGGACTAGAAATCTTTAAAAGAATTTGGAATTCTTCTGCTGGAGTTCTTGCCAGCTGTGTTTTCCAGCGTGTTTAGCTAAAAGTGTTAGCGACATGCAGACCTTGAGATAAGAAACTGAATAAACATCTCTAAAGACCAAAAACCTGCAAGTTCCATTCATCTTTTAACCCTGGTACAAGACTTTGTGTGAGAGAAAACACCCGACTCTCACACCTTTTGATCCTCAATTAGCTTTCTGTCCTTTTTATCATACACTGGCTTACCTTCTAGGGAGATTTGGTCATCAGGAATCAAGGCTCCTTCTACTGTCACCTCACCTTTTGGTGCTTCTTTTGTGTCTGTCCGCCAGCTCGTTTCCTTCTTCCAATTCAGAGCTCGCCTTCTGATGTGCCTTCAAGTGCATGATTGCCACTTTCTCAGGCAAATGGACCACTTCCAGCAGTTGTATTATTTCTCGTGCATGTTTAATGTTCTTCCCTTGTGAATTTAACAGTCCTCTTTCTTTCCAGATAGCTCCATGAACGTGCACCACCCCAAATGCATATCTTGAAACTGTAAAAATGTTAATTCTCTTTCCTTTTGATAGCTCTAATGCATGGGTTAGGGCAATTATTTCTGCCTTCTGTGCAGAAGTACCTGCAGGTAATGGTCCTGATTTGATTTGGTCTTTCAATGTGGTAACTGCATACCCAGCGTGTCATTTTTCATTGATGACATAGCTGCTTCCATTGGTGAACCAGGTTTCTGCATCATCCAAAGGGGTGTCCTTCAGGTCTGAGTGGCTGGAGTAAGTAGCTTCAGTGGTCTCCAGGCAATTGTGTTGAATTGGCTCTCCTTGGTTTCCACTAAGGAAAGAGGCTGGGTTGACAATGTTAGTTACTACTATCTCTACATCATCTTGTTCTACCATGATGGCTTGGTATTTCAGAAACCGTTGAGGGGAAAGCCAGTGGCCTCCCTTTGTTTCCAGTACTGAGGATACCGTATGGGACACTAGCACAGTCATTTTCTGGCCCAGGGTGAACTTCCAGGCTTCCTGAATGTTCAGCACAACTGCGGCCACTACCCTGAGGCAACCTGGCCATCCTTTAGCTGCTGCATCCAGCTGCTTCGAAAGATAAGCAACTGTGCTTCTATATGGGCCCTGGCCCTGTGCCAGTATTCTCAGGGCAATTCCCTGTTTCTCGTGAGAGAAGAGGAAAAATGGTTTACTCACATCTGGAAGTCCCAAAGCCAGAGCTGACATGAGGGTCTTTTTCAGCTGACCAAAGGCCTGTGTGGCTTCCTTTGTCCACTGGAAGTTTCTGTTCCCATTTGCGATGAGCGAATACAGGGGTTTCACGAGTAACCCGTAATTGTAGATCCACAGTCTGCACCATCCCGTCATGCCCAGGAAGGTTCTCAGTTCTTTTATTGTCTGGGGTCTCGGGGTTTGGCATATTGATTCTATGCGCTCTTTCCCCAATGTCCGTTGCCCAGCACTGATCTCATAGCCCAGGTAGATCACCTTTTTTTTTACCACCTGAGCCTCTTTCTTTGTTACTCTGTAACCCTGAAGCCCCAAAAAGTTTAGAAGGCTTACTGTCCAGGCCATGCACCCTTCTTCTGTTAAGGTAGCTATTGGGATGTAATCTACATACTGCAAGAGTTTCCCTTCTCCTGGTGGAACTTCCCAGGATTCTAAATCCTTTGCAAGTGTTCTCCAAACAGGGTGGGTGAGTTTTTGCACCCTTGTGGAAGAATGGTCCATGTGAGTTGAGCTTTGCGTCCACTTTTGGGATTCTCCCACTCAAATTCAAAAATTTTCTGGCTGGCTTTGTGGAGAGGGAAGCAAAAGAAGGCATGCTTCAAATCTAAAACAGTAAACCAAGTTATCTCTGGTGTCAGACATGTCAACAAGGTGTACGGGTTAGCCACCACGGGGTAGAGATCCTCAGTTGTCTTGTTAGCAGCCCATAAATCCTGCACGACCCAGTATGACCCATCAGGTTTGTGGACAGGCAGGATAGGAGTGTTAAAATCAGATTGGCACTCCCTCTGCAACCCCAGCTGTAAGAAATTTTCAATTATTGGGCTAATTCCTTCTTGTTCTTCCTTTCTTAAGGGATACTGCTTGATTCTGACCTGACTGGTTGTTTCCCTTCCTTGACCTTAATTTGTATTGGAAATGCATTTCTCGCCCTTCCTGGTACATTGGAGGCCCATACTCCTGGAAACACTTGGTTCAGTAATTCCTCATTAATTTCCTCTTTAGCCTCGGAAGCTGTCAGTATTAAACTCAATATCTCTATATATTTTTGATCATTCACCTCCAGAGTAACCTCTCCATTTTTAAACTAAATGGTTGCCTCTAATTTCTCCAATAGATCTCTCCCTAGGAGCGATTCCAGGGAGTTGGGCATGTATAGAAATTTATGGATGCCCCACTGTTTTCCATATTTGTATTTGAGTGGCTTGCAAAAATATGCTATTTCAGATTGGCCAGTTGCTTCCCTCACCCTAACATAATCATTCCCCTCTGGCACCAAAACTTTATTTAAAACTGAAAGTGTTGCCCCTGTGTCCACCATAAGTTCTACCTCTTTCCCCTCCTTCCCCAGTTTCATTTTTATAACCAGTGGATCTCCTGGGGTAAGGTGCCCCAGTCCCCCTCAGTCGCTTTTTGTGCAAGCTACCATCACCTCCCCTTCCCCGTTCCCTTTCTCATTTCTCCTTTGTTCAAGACACTCATTTTTCCAGGGTCCAAATTTTCTGCAAACTGCTCACTGATCTTTGCCCAGCTGGGGTGGTCTTTGCCTAGGTGATTCTTGTCCCTGCCTCCCTTTCCCTTCCTCTTTTACTACTGCCATTATCTTTCTCTTCCCTTGCTTATATCCTTCTTGATTGCTGAAAACCCTCCACGCCTCATCTACCAAGGCCTCTAAATTCCTTCCCTCTGGTCCCCAGAGCTTCTGAAGTTTCTTCCTGATATCTCCTGTAGATTGCCCTAAAAATAAATTTTCTAGCTGCTCTATCCCTACCTCGGATATGGGATCTACTGGTGTATGACAGCACATCGTGTCTCTCAGGTGATCTAAAAACTCAGAAGGAGTTTCAGAGGGAGCCTGCTTAATTGCATACAAAGCTGACCAATTTATAGTTTTGCGGTTGGCCTGTCCCACCCCCTTTGCTACCCATTCTTGATAATTTCGTATTTTTACTAATTGCTCTTCATTATTTGGATCCCAATTTGGATCCTGGAGAGGAAAAACATCCTTAACATCCTCTTATGTTGTTCTGCAAAAGTTTTCTGCTAAATCCCCTGCTGTTTTCAAAACTAGCTGTTTTTCCATCTCCATTAATGCTTCCAATAATAACTGCAGATCGGACCAGTCCAGTTGATGCTGCTTAATCATATATCTTAACCTTTTAGCGGTTCCTGTTGGGTCAGTCCTATAGTTCTTGGCAACCTTTTCCCAACCTTCTAAGTCAATTGTAGAGAAAGGGACTTTAACTAGCACTGTTTCTCTCCCGGGTCTCACCTTGTCTGTTTTCTAGTCCAAGATGCTATGGGAGCACTCATGCTCATGGAAGGTTTCTCATCATCACTCACTATCAGGCAGTGGGAGATAGAATGTTGTTTGTCAATCAGAGGTGCGTGGAGGAGCAGATGGTCCATCTTGTCTCCCTTCTAAGGGAGCTGGATCTGCTCCCCTTTGTCTCCTTTGCCCCTCAGGGGGTGGCCCAAATCAATCCAGTAACTCTTGTGTTTGTGCCTCTGCTTGGTAGACCTTATCATGATGTGTGCAACGCTGGTTTCTTGAGCACGTACTGCAGCATCGTTTAAGCCTGCTTCTATTAACTTTGTTTTCCTTTTCAAGGGCTAATACCAGGGGATCGGAGGGGGCCCACAATCCCTCTGCCATTTGGGGTGATTTCGGAGGGAGAAAAACATATCTGCATATGAAACTTCAGACCATTTTCCCTCACATCTGAGGAAAAGCATAAGCTGCAATAAGGTGTCATATTCTAAACTACCATTCTATGGCCACTTTGCTCCACATTCCAGATGATATAAGGGCCACCAGTGGCTGCAGTACTTCACAAGGGTGCATTTGGATTCTGTACCTCCCGAGCCTGCAATCTCCTTCCAGTGAGCTAGAATACAGCCCAGAGGGCTTGCCCTAGGGATTTCCTTACTCTTTCCTGATCCCATTATTCTACTGTTGCCCAAATCTCTTCTCACACTCTCGTACAGTCTTTTCCAATCTTTTCCTTTTACACTCCAAATCTCTGGGACTATATGTGCCCTTCCACAAAAATACTCTAAAATCTCTAGTTTAGGGTCCTGTAGAAATTGCTTCTTTCTCCTGCTGCTGAGGACTCCAGGACGATGTAGATAAATGTAGACAAGAGATCTCTGAGGCTGGGTTTTAGAAGATGAGGTTTATTGTAAGGGATGTGGGGGCCTTGCTCTGAGCTGCCAGGCTGCAGCTCGTGGCAAGGCCTAGGAAAGTGGGGGAAGGGAGAGGTAGGGAGAGGAAATTCCAAGAGAGGAAAGTCCTCGGGAAAGGGTGCAAGCAAAGAGAGGCAAAGAGCAAAGAGCAAAGAGGCCGAGCCACCCTCGCAGCCCCCTGATAAGGGGTCTCGAGGTGGGCTGGAACAGGACTTGTGCCAATGGGGTTACAGATACCTGATACTTCAGGGGAGGGGTACAGGTGTGGGATGAACCATACATTGAGGGGTGAGACAGAACATTCCATTTGACCTCTGGGTCTGGCTGCAGGTAACCTTTAGATGGTCACCTAACTGTTTTCCCAGACATCCAGTATCTTAACACATCTCAAACATCAAAACTTACTTTCAATTCTATCTCACATACAGGTTTCTCATTCTCAGAATATAGGCAATCATATTTATAGGGTTTCTTGGCTTCCTCCTCCCCAACAGGGTCCTCTCCACCCTGTTACTCCACACTGAGCATTAGCACTATGTCTTCTACTCAAGGAACAACACCACTCTCCACAGGATCCACACTTAAACCAACACCCACGCTAGGTGCTGCCATTGCCTGCAGAAACAGGTGGTCCCATACCTTCTCTTTTTAAACAAAAAGCAGTACAGCAAAGACATTAAAACAAACAGCACTAACCTAGAACAGCATTTATTGCACAAGCCCTAAAGGCAGTATCCACATTAAAACAAACAGCAGTAACAAAGAAAACAGCAATGTATCAAATAAACCCTAAAGACAATACTCGCAACAAACAATCCCTACAGAAAGCACTCCATCAAAGTAGGACGAAAAAACCCTTAAGAACAGAACTCCTGGCAAGCAGCACTAAACAAACCCTAAAGCAACATGCCGTAAAGAGAAAATATTGAAAAGTAAATCGCAGAGAGTTCAAAGAGTTCCCTTGTGCACACGATAAGAAAGGAATAGACATATAAGCGGTAGTTTGATGCTTTTAGGACTTTCGACACAAGATAGCAGTATTACCTCAAAAATACACCACAGTTCCCAAAACCTCAGTCACGTTACACAAAATTTCAGGGTTGCACAGAACCAAACACAAAACACATCTGAACTTTTAACACTCACACACACAACCAAACAGCAGCAATAAAACAGGAATTCGTTCAATTAGCCCCCAGAACTGCTAGCAGCCAATCCACTGTCAATGAATCCCCCACTGCCTTTCCTTTGGTCAGTGGTCCCTACTGCTAGCTGCACATTTGACTAACAGTTGCTTGCAAGCCCAAAACCCACCAAGACCCTTTCTGTGTGCTCAGACGTCTCTGTGTGGCTTATCAGTGGTCTCTATGGGGCCCTCCTTTTTAAAGAAATACATACTGTTTCTCCGCTGCTCAAGAGGTCGTTGTCTGTCCGCACAGTGAGAGACCTGAGAAGTGGAATTCCTTCTAGAGAAAATCATAGGGGTGCCTTAGGAAGTCTGCCCCTTAGTCGGTCCTATGGCTGAGCACAGGATGTCCCATCTGGGGTGCCAAAATGACATGTGGAAAGGCTCTAAAACTCAGAGACAAAGTGAGTTTTAAAGTAGGTATGTGATTTGCTCAGCACTGGACGTGATGCGGGATAGCCCCCAAAGGCATCCTCACTCATTTGTATTTTCTTTTAACCTCTAGAACATTACATATGCATCAAGTTCTGCAATACATTATGTATATTCATTCCTTAGCTCCCCCCCCTCCGCTTCATATGCTAATCATCTTATCAGTCCTTTGAGTCCTTTGCACCTGCGCAGTTGTGTCTGGTGGTGGTCTTGGGGGTCCCAAAGGATGAAATAAGTTTGTTTCCTCTTGAGATGAACTTCTGACCCTGCTGCCTTGGGCATGCTTACTGGTCCTCTGGTCATAGTCCAAGCTATGAAACCAGCCTTATCTGGTCCTGGGGCCTGAGGAGCCTCTTTATCTCAGTGTCTCTGGTAATCTTGTATTCTTGTCTCCTGTTCTGGTAAACATCCTTCCCCTTGTCAGACATCCTTGCATTCCTCCTTATTGTTCTTACACATAGTCCTGTCTCTTCCCTCCTTAGGCAGCTAATACAGTACAAAGAGCAGCAAGTATTAAGCAATAAACATCATCTGATATGTATTCTTAATAAATGTCTTCTAATTTCTATGATTAATATCCTCTAGTTTCCAATCTCACGTTTAATCCCAGCTGTGGTGTAGAGCACATTTTTCACATCCTGTCCTGTTGTGCTGGCTTGAAAGCAAAACCAGCAAGAGACTCCAAGTCAGAAAAACAATTTAATAGGAGGGGGGAAAAAAATCAATGCAGTAGTACAAAAGATCACTGACAGAGTCAGAATACAACCTGACACCATGGTGGTAGCAGTCCAGATGAAGTGGTCTTGTTGGAGCAGTGATCCCACAGGAAAGGTCTGGTAGCTCTTGTCCTCTGGGAATCCAGTGGGTAAAGCTACCTGTGCTCCTGTGCTGTCCCAAATCCCAGATTATATCCAGGTGGGAATGCTTGGCTCCTCCCCCTGGGCAGAGCATCTCACAATGGGCTGATATCATTTTATCAGTCTTGTAATGGGTCCTTGATTGCCTATTAAACAGAGATAGCTCCTGGAGGGAGTTATCTATGAGTCATGCAGCAGGGCATTGATGGCTCATTAACAGAAGGTAGTCCGGAGGGAGGGGGCAAGGGAAACACTGTCCAACCTAGTTTCAACTGCTCATGTAGATGGTGATGGGATATGTACTTTGGGCACATCTTACATTGTAACCTAGGACATAATCCACCCCTTATTCTATTACCATCTACATCATACCCAAATTAATACACTCTTATAGATAGACAGATATATATACACATACTTAAACATACACATATACATACACACAGAATGAAACCTTACACACAGTTCTCACTTAAAATTAGGTCTCCCTGTGGTACACAACTGGTTTCTCCAACTTTCTGCATTACCCACCAAGTGGAACCAGGTCCTTGAGCAAAAACAATCCCACGGATGGGTCTGCCTTTGCCTGAGGTGGGATTAATCCAAACAGTCTTTCCTAAAATACCTTTCATGTGTACCACAGGGACTTTATCTTCATCCACTGTGTGCAAGGGTTCAGACTGGGCAGGACCAGCTCAATTCATCGACCCTCACGTGTTGACCATCCAGGTGGCCTTTGATAAATTCACTTCCCAATTTTTGAAGGTCTCCCTGCCAAGCACCTTCAGGGTAGTCTTAAGCAGTCCATTGCATCATTCAACTTTCCCAGCAGCTGGTGCATGATAAGGGATGTGATATATCCATTCAATTCCATGTTCTCTAGCTCAGATGTTTATAAGGCCATTCTTGAAATGGGTCCCATTGTCTGACTCGATTCTCTCAGGGGTGCCATGTCTCCACAGGACCTGCTTTTCTAGGCCCAAGATGGTATTCCAGCCAGTAGCATGAGGCACAGGATAGATCTCCAACCATCCTGTCATTGCTTCCACCATGGTTAGCACGTAGCACTTGCCTTGGTGCGTTTGGGGAAGGGTGATGTAGTCAATGTAGCGGCAGGTCTTTAGGGTAGTCTGAATGCATCTCTGGAACTGTGGTTTAGGTGAGCTGTCATGAAGGGAACCTTCTGGGTACACACGTGGAGCATGTCATCTAAGGTTGGCACTGGTTCCAAGGGCAGGCTGAGGATGGCTGCCTTGCACTGTTCGTCTGCATTGGTCAGTGCCATCTCCTCCAGGACCTGTTCTTGGGCTCCTTCATTCTTAACCTGTAACTTGATAGCTCGGGTTAATCCTTCCACAAATGTTACAAAAGGTTCTGATGGAAGCTGCTTTATTTTACTGTAAGGTTGGAAGGACCCATTGGGCTGGATTGAAAAGAATGCTTTGAAAGCAGCCTCTTTAATGCGCTCTAAAACAGCTAAAGGAATTTCTTAAGCCTGCTTGAGGGCTGAGACCCATTCACCATCACCACATAGATGTTCTAATCGAATTGGCAAATTATTATTATCAACAGCAGTTTCAGGATTTTTCCAGAGTTCCAGGAGTAAATCTCTTAATCTTTTTTTCCATGTGGAGTCCCAAAGCCTAAACTGTGTGGATAAAAGGAGGGCAGAAAAAAGCTGCCAGAGGTCAAAGGGAACAATAGGATTCCCTGCTAAATTTGCTTTTAAAAGGCTGCGAAACTATTCACTTTCACGTCCAAATTTGGCCTGAGCTTTGCATAAATCCTGAATCGCTTGTTGGGGGAAGGGGTCCCAATTACTGTGGACAGCACCCCCCCCCCCCCCCCCCCCTTTTTGACCATCGGTATGTGACAGGGGTGGCAGAAAAGCTGGGATCACTTCCTGCTTCTGGGTTCCTGGCTCCCCTCCCCTCCCGGGGTGTGGGAACTGGGACTGTGGGCTGGGAAACCATGGGAACCAGGGGCAGGGAGGGGCTGGAGGCTTCAGTCACAAGGGGCGGAGTCGGAGGTTTGAGGGTAGGGGGCAGAGTCAGAGGAGAGGGCAGTGCCAGGGGAGGCACTGAAGGGACGGAGGGGTCTGGGGAGAGGAAGGGATTGCGAAAGGGATTGTGGGAAGGAGGGACAGACAAAGAGAGAGGCTCCTTGTGACTCGAGAGCACATGGTTTCCGCCATTTTGGGAGACACAGGAGTCCCCTCCATCTTGTGACCCCCCCCTTCCGAACTAAGACAAGCTTGGGGATCACTAAAATGGATGTTTTGTGCACTCGAACTGCCCGCAAAAGTAAACCGAACCTGGGGTTTACAAACTGGGGAAGAAGGGAATTTTGGGGAAAGTTTAGGGGTTTCTCGAGTAATACCCAATTTTGGGGAAGGGATTTTGGGGTCAGGAGAGGGAGAAACTGAGGGAACTGGGGAAAATTCACAAAGAACTGACTTTTTTTCTTTTCATTTTGTTTTTGCATTGCAAATAAAATCTGCAAGCTCCAAAGAGCAAAATTTGCTTTTTCTTTATCATTAGGGGAGCTTGATTGAGACAATTTTTTTTCAACAGCTTCCCAAAATTCTGGGGAGCTTATTTGCTCAGATGATACGTCTGGAAATTGAGCAAATAACCACCAAAGGAAATTTTTTAATTGCTTCTTGGAAAAATGGGTTTCCCATCATCTGAGGCACTTAAAATTTGGTAATAGACTCTTTTTTGAGACACAGAGAGTCTAGCACCCATTTTTGGCTCAGCTTTTAAGTTTCTGTGCCCCCTTTAACTGTGGCTGGGAAACTGAAAGTTAAAAAACCCTCGCTGGAGAGAAAAAAAGCCAAAAAGGGGAAACAGTTTCCTTTTCCACCCCCTCCCCAGGCTGCTGAAAGAAACATGCCATTAAAGCACCCTGAAGGTTTATTCTGAAAGCAAAAACCTTCCCCGAAAGGAAAAAACCCTTTTCCTTGAGGATCAATGCCTCTTAAAAAGATTTTCCCTTAGAAAACCAAAAGTGGTACTCACCAAAAATCCAGTGTTCCTGTCCTTTCTTTCCCAATCACGCCTTTTGCCTAAGACTGACCCTTTTTGGTGCAAAAAGAGCTTCCAGTCTCAGATCCCAGGGTCAGTTTTCCATGAACATGTGGTCACTCTCTCTGGGAGAAGCTTGCCCATCGGAGGCTTCTTTGCAGCACTCCGATGGGATTTTTGAGTCCAAAGGAGAAAACTGCAGCCCTGGCCTGTAGAATCCTGTGTTTTGGAGACTCCACAGCAAACGCCAAGCCTGACGGGTCTGTCTCTCTGCGTAGGTGGGCTACGTTTCGTGACTCACCTACCTGCGTGAGATTCTTCGGCCACGTGCTCCCCAAGTGGTTCTTCCAGCTTTCTGGGAACCCCTTGTGGCTTCGAGCAGCATGTAATGGCACCAGTTGTTGAGTTTCTTATGAGACCAGACGATCGCCAATGGCAAAAGGCAAGAGTCTGCTCTCTCTCACTGGGTGGGATAAACCAGCTTTATTCTGGAGTCCTTTCCCCGTGGACGCCAGTGCCAGAGAGACTGAGGCCCCACCCGTGCCGGGGCTTTTTCCCCAGGGGGCAGGGCCCAGAGGCAGGGACAAGCCACTACCCAATCAGGGATAAAGTGGGAGTGGAACAGAGTTGGGTTACATTCCAGTGTGGGGGATGGGCACTGCTGAGCAAGGACAGACTATGTGATACAGAGAAAAAACATTACAAATCCGATGAAACATAATATAAACCCAATTAATGCATTATGATACACTTTCTTGGTAAAATTTAAAAAGTTAATAAAAAAGACAATTAGGAGACAGAAAAGCAAAATAGATAATGGCTGGGTGCTTGTCATTCAGCCAGAGCAAGCCTTACCATCTCAGAAACACTTCTTTAAATGCACCAGCATGTTTCATATTCATAGACCTTCATGCATTATTCAAACATTCTTTTGCTTTGTTTCAACCCCCAACCTGCCCCCATTCTGTTGGAATGCTGGAAATCTGGATTTGGGGATTTTAGTATATAGTAATGTGTGTGAGTCAAGATGGAGGATTTTGGGTGTTGTCTAAGTCCTTCTTCTTCACCTTCTTCCTTCTTTTTCATGGGTTTCGGTGGTTTTCTGTAACTGGGTGAAAAAGGTCTGGATTGCAGGCCTTGGGTGGTCATTATTGGGTCAAAAGTATAAATAATATAGGTGTCACCTCATTATTGGGCAATTATTGCTTAAATAATCTTGGAAAGAGTTAGAAGCACTCCATTTTACCTCGTTTCTCTAGCTTGCTAGATTGTGCTCATGCCTCGTGAGTCTGTAAATACTGTAAATCAGTAAGATATAATAAACAACTCCGAATTTGAAATCTTCATTTCCCATGTCTTTCATCCTGACCTTGGCAGAGAGAAAAAGAAGCCAGAACTAATACATTCTGTTTCTCCTTGTCACTCCATGCTGTCCCCACACTCCCTGATAACAGAGAGGCAATAAATTCTTCCTTTGGTGTCTGTCGCTGTTATCTTCATCTAGATAGGATATTGTGAAGAATTTCCTGATTATCTTTACCAAAAAAGAACCCTACATCACAGTTTCCATTTTAACATTATGCTATAGCCCAAGAAATATATACATTAATAGCAGAAATAAAAGAAACTATATTAATACAGCAAAGTTTTCCAACATTATACATATAGCATTCATTTTATTATTTGCGAAAAGACAACTTTATAGTATGCATTTATAATTCTCAGTTCCCCAACTTCCAGTAGTGCAAACCTAAAGCGACTCAACTTCTGAGTGAAGGCTTATTCCCCGCAGAACTTTTGATTGTAGCTAAGCTGGGGAAAGAGGACATTGAATTTCTGGTAGATACTGGAGCTGCTTATTCTGTGTTAAATGCCTTGGAAAGGAAACTGAGTCAGGATACTGTATGTGTTGTTGGGGCGACCGGGGCAACCAAAACACGGCCTTTCCTCTAACCTTTAAAATTTATGCTGGGGAAGCATTGGGTAACCCATCAATTCCTTTATATGCCTAACTCCCCTAAACCATTGCTGGGGAGGGACTTGCTAGAAAAAATTGGAAGCAGAAATTAAATTTAAAAAGGGGAAGGGTGTACAAGTTGTAAATCCTGAATCCAAGTTTGTCCAAGTTGCTGCACTTTTTATACAGGAAAAATGTGAGGAAATCCCTGCCTGTCGTCTGATCTTTTCAGCCTTCTGATGTTTTGCATTTTTGTAGTGGAGTTTCTCATGGATTGTAACATAAACAAAGTGATTGTTTTTGCATTCCTCTCTGGAGAAGGGACAATTGATGGACTTCTAGTTTGACCAGTGGGGTAGGAGAGGTGGCAACCTCATTCTCCAATCCCTGGTCATTGTCCAGAATCTATATAAATCAAGGTCAAGAAATAAATGCTCCCCCTTTTTTTCTCTGACAACTGGACTGCGTAAGTGTCGTTACTTTTGTGTCCGTCTAGAGACACCTGCCGAAGATGAAAATGTGGTAAATCCAATAGCATGGGCCAGTGATATACCAGGAAGATCCAAACAAGCAGAACCAGTGAGTATTGCACTAAAACAAGGACCCACACCAGTAAGGCAAAAAGAAGGACCTCACAACCTGAAGCTGTAATTGGACAATTAAACCCCAATATGCAAATGGACCAAAACTTATAAAAATGTAAGACCTTGTGACTGGCCAGCCATTTTGTGACCATTCTAAGTCCACCTTGGGTGTAGCCCAGGTCAGGCTCTTGTCCTGCCCAAGGTATATCCTAGAGGCCTTTCAATAAATATCTACTTTATTTTTAGCTCTGTCCAGTCTTTTTTTCAGGTTGGCCTTCCTAAGGCATAACTGACCCCAAATCAAGTCAGAAACTTTCTTTGAAGGTTCAGTAATAAAAATATTATTCCACTTGGGCTGTTGTTCCTGCAAGAAAAATAAGTTATCTAGGCCTTTCATTAAAAAACAGGTTCTCATTAGCGTTTCTGATAAGCTCAAGAGGGCCTTAGTCCAAGTGCAGTTTGTCTAGGATGAGGCCTAACAAGCAATTTTTCAGGTCATAGTGTCGTCTGGAGGGAGGGAAAACACCACCATAATCCTGCCTGTGACTAAAGTTAGCTTCTCTGGGCCTCTACACTGCCCCCAGCCTGTAGTGCTGCAGGGGGTGGTGTGACCCGTGTGCAGAACCTGGCAGTTGGCCTTGTTGGGCCTCATACAATTGGCCTCAGCCCATCAATCCAGCCTGTCCAGATCCTTCTGCAGAGCCTTTCTGCTGTCCAGCAGATCAACATTCCCACCGGACTTGGTGTTGTCTGTGAGGGTGCACTTGATCCACTCATCCAGGTCATCAAGAAGGATATTAAACAGAATTTGCCTACTACTGAGCTCCGGGGAACCTTACTAGTGATGAGCCCCAACTGGATGTTGGCACCATTCCCCACCACTACCTGGGCCCAGCCATTCAGCCAGTTTTTTACCCAGTGAAGAGTGCACCTGTCCAAGACATGAGCAGCCAGTTTCTCCAGGAGAATGCTGTGGGACATGGTGTCAAAGGCTTTAATAAAGTTCAGGTAGACAACATCCATAGCCTTTCCCTCATCCACTGAGTCACCTTGTCATAAGGGGAAATCAGGTCGGTCAAGCAGGACCTGTCTTTCCTAAACCCATGCTGGCTGGGCTTGATTCCCTGGTTGTTCTGTAGGTGCCACATGATGGCCCTCAAAATGGTCTACTTCATAGCCTTGACTAGCACCAAGGTTCAGGCTGATAGGCCTGTAGTTCCTCAGATCCTCCTTACGAACCTTCTTGTAGATGGGCATAGCATTTGTTAACCTATAGTACACTGAGACCTCCCCAGTTAGCCAGGACTGCTGGTGATTGAAAACCTCTTCATGAGCTCTTCTGCCAGCTCCCTCAGTACCCTTGGGTGGATCCCATCCAGCCCCATGGACTTGTGCGTGTCTAAGTGGCATAACACTGACCATTTGTGGTGGTTTTAGGCAGATTTTGGGAGAAATTTTTTTACAGGGCCCCCCTCCCCTCTTTTAACTGGTTTGGGAAAAAGAATTTTTTAGAGAGAAGTGGAAAAAACTTGTTTATTAAACAGGCAAAGCACTTTTAGCATAATACTTGATGACAAGAGCTTTGTGCTGCTTACGGAGGGATAACAAACTTAAAGAAAGTCTTTTTTTGAGGGTCGTTACTGTGCTTTACTGCTTTGTCTTTGCTGACGTTGGGAGAAAAGGAGATGTGCAGGGCTGGTCTTGGTGGGGTGGGTCGCTGGTGGAGGCTCCCGGTGCTTTTCTAGGTCTTTAGTCCGGAGAGGTTGGAACAGTTTTGAGGAGAGGGCAAAAAAAGCAAAAAGGAAGGAAAAAAAAAAAAAAAAAGGGAAAAAAGGGAAAAAAAGAAAAAGAAAAAAAAACAAAAAGCTTTAGCTATTTTACAGCATCTAACTACGCTAGCACTAACTAACTAACTGCCGGGGGAAAAAAACAACAGAGCTTTTTTCATCTTGCCGTGTTCTAACTCTCTTGCTTCAAGGTCACTCTGATGAGCAGAGTTTTCCTGGGGAAAAACAAACTGCGCTTGCCCTCCCCCCTGCACCTAACAGACAATTGGGGATACACAGTCACCCTAGGACATCTTCTACTCCTTATTCCTATATCGTCGACTTACAGACATAACTAATGTATATTCTACATAAAACTTCTATCCATTCTTTTCACAAAAAACCCCCCAAAAAAACTAAACAAGCAATATCTATCATGCTCTTGTCACATTCCACACTGAGCTACTGAATCCAGGCTCTAGACTGCAGGGTAGAAGGATTCTTCTCTCACTTACTCATACTTTTAACACTTGCTTATACTTTTAACACTTAACACATACCCTCTCACACATTTTCTTCTATTTCATTCTGCATGGTTTAATGTATAGACAATGGCAATAGCATTCAGCAGACAGTGATGTTTGTAAATGATTTTTACTTAACAATCAGATCTCTCTGAGGTACACATCGTGTTGTTCTATTTTTTTGCATTATCCACTATGTGTAACCTGGTCCCTGAGCAAAGACAACCTCACAAATGGGTTTGTCTGTACTTGAGGCAGACTTGATCTGCACTGTCTTCCTTAACAGACTTCTGGCATGCACTACTGGGACTTTATCTCCATCTATTGTATGCAGAGGCTCAGCCTGGGCAGGGCCTGCTCGGTTGGCGGAGCCTCGGGTATTGACTAACTAGGTGGCTTTTGCCAAATGCTGCTCTCAATTTTTGAAATATCCCCCCTCAATGCTTTTAACTGGGTTTTTAACAATGCATTGTGCTTTTCCACTTTGCCTGCAGCGGGTGCATGGTAGGGAATATGGTACACCCACTCAATGCCATGTTCCTTAGCCCAGGTGTTAATAAGGCTGTTCTTGAAATGAGTTTCGTTGTCTGACTCAATTTTCTCGGGGGTACCATGTCTCTACAGGACTTGCTTTTTAAGGCCCAGGATGGTGTTCTGGGCAGTAGCATGGGGCACAGCGTAGGTCTCTAGCCACCCCGTGGTGGCTTCAACCATTGTGAGCACGTAGTGCTTGCCTTGGCGGGTTTGGGGAAGGGTGATGTAGTCAATCTGCCAGGCTTTCCCATACTTATACTTGGACCATTGCCCGCTATACTATAGGGGCTTCACCCACTTGGCCTGCTTGATGGCAGCACACGTCTCACAGTCATGGATAACTTGAGAAATACTGTCTAAGGTTAGATCTACTCTTCGGTCTCGGGCTCACTTATAGGTGGCATCTCTGCCTTGATGGCCTGAGGCATCATGGGCCCATCGAGCTAAAAACAACTCTCCCTTGTGTTCTTAATCTAAATCAATCTTTGACACTTCTATTTTCT
This sequence comes from Delichon dasypus, assembly GCA_037837765.1. NCBI lineage: Eukaryota > Metazoa > Chordata > Aves > Passeriformes > Hirundinidae > Delichon > Delichon dasypus. The sequence goes on along the minus strand of JBBAXF010000012.1, from coordinate 5,131,565 downwards.
ATATCTGCTTAAATCTACCTGCTCGTTGTTTCGATGCTCTTCATTAGTTCTACTCTTGGGGATGTGGGCATCTACGTGGCGGACTTTCACAGGTAGTCTTCTTACCCTGGTAGCAATGTCTTTCTACTCTTTAGCAGCTCAAATTGGTTTCCCTCCACGCTGCTAATTAGCCTCTTTTTATTTCTTCAGCCATCCCCACAGAGCATTGGCTACTATCTATGAATCGGTATAGAGGTAGAGCTTTGACCACTCTTTTCTTTTAGCAATATCTAAAGCTAATTGAACAGCCTTGAGTTCTGCAAGTTGACTTGATCTACTCTCTTTTTTAGTGGTCTTAGCAACTTGTCGTGTGGGGCTCCACACGGCTGCTTTCCACTTCCGGTTCATCCCTACAATAGGACAGGAACCGTCAGCGAAAAGGGCATAATGTGTCTCCTCTGCTGGCAATTGGTTGTATGGTGGAGCCTCTTCAGCCCGTGTCACTTGCTCTTGTTCTTCATTTGTGAGGCTTGAATTTTCACCCTTAGGCTAATTGGTAATTATTTCTAAAATCTCAGGGTGATTTAGTTTACCCACACGGGCGCGCTGCGTAATAAGAGCAATCCACTTGCTCTATGTGGCATCAGTGGCATGATGGGTGGAGGGAATTTTCCTTTTGAAAATCCACTCTAGCACAGGCAGTCGGGGTGCCAGGAGGAGTTGTGCCTCTGTATTAATCACCTCTGAGGCGGCTTGAACTCCTTCATAGGCTGCTAAGATTTTTTTTTTTCTGTTTGGGTGTAGTTGTCTTCAGACCTTCTGTAGCTTTGACTCTAAAATCTTAGTGGCCGGCCTTGAGTCTTACCAGGCACCTTCTGCCAAAGGCTCCAGGACAGGCCATGGCTCCCAGCTGCAGAGTAGAGCACATTCTTTATCTCTGGTCCTGTCTTGATTGGGCTAAGGGCTACTGCATGAGGGATCTCTTGCTTGATCTGGGCAAAAGCTTGCTGCTGCTCAGGGCCTCAGTGGAAATCGTTCTTTTTGCAGGTGACTAGGTAAAGAGGGCTCACAATCTGACTATACTCGGGAATATGCATCTTCTAGAAACTTATAGCACTTAGGAAAGCTTGTGTCTCCTTTTTATTGGTTGGTGGAGACATTGCTGTAATCTTGTTGATGACCTTAGTGGGAATCTGCCGCTGTCTATCTTGCCACTTTACTCCTAGGAACTGGATCTCATGAGCTGGTCTCTTAACTTCACTTTTCTTGATAGTGAAACTGGCTTCCAGGAGGATCTGGATGATTTTCTTTCCCTTTTCAAACACTTCTGCTGCTGTGTTTTCCTACACAATGATGTCATCAATATACTGTAGATGTTCTGGAGCTTTACCCTTTTTTAGCGCAGTCTGGATCAGTCCATAGTAGATGGTGGGGCTGTGCTTCTACTCCTGGGGCAGTCGGTTCTAAGTGTACTGCACTCTCCTCCATGTGAAGGCAAACTGAGGCTTGCATTCTGCTGCTAAAGGAATGGGGAAAAATGCATTGGCAATATTAATCGTGGCATACTATTTTGCTGCCTTGGACTCTAGCTCGTACTGGAGCTCTAACATGTCTGGCACAGCAGCGCTCAGTGGCAGTGTCACCTCATTTAATGCATGGTAATCCACAGTCAATCTATTCTCCTTCAGATTTACGCACAGGCCAAATGGGGCTGTTGAAGGGTGAGTGGGTTTTACTAACCACGTCTTGGTTCTTCAGCTTTTGAATCATCTTATGGATGGGAATCACAGCATCTCGAGTTGTCCTATACTGTCGGCGGTGCACTATAGAAGTGGTAATTGGTACTCGTTGCTCTTGTACTTTCAGGAGTCCTACTGCAGATGGATTTTCACACAGTCCAGGCAAGGTGTTCAATTGCCGAATGCTCTCTGTCACTACAGCCGCTATCCTGAATGCCCACTTGAGTCTTTTCGGGTCTTTGAAATACTCACTTCGGAGGTAGTCTATGCCTAAAATGCATCGGGCTTCTGGGCCAGTCACAATAGGGTGTTTCTCTTATTCCTTTCCAGTTAGGCTCACATCTGCTTTCACTAAAGTAAAATCTTGTGATCCCCCTGTCACGCCAGCAATAGAGACAGATTCTGCCCCTACATGTCTTGATGGCATTAATGTGCACTGCGCACCAGTATTAACTAAGGCCTCATATTTTTGTGGTTCTGATGTGCCAGGCTAACAAATCTACACAGTCTAAAATACACAGTTTTCCCTAGCCTCTACCTGGCTAGAGGCAGGGCTCTTCTAAGCCTGGTTATCCTTCTTTCCTTGAGCATATGTCTTAGAGGTTCCTTCAAGGGGGTCGGACATGTTATCATCATCATACCTGGCAGTTCGGCTACAGGCAACTGGAGCCGCTTCCCTTTTGGTGGAACTCCCTCTTTGAGTCTTGACTTCCTTCAATTCACGCACCCGTTGTGCTAGGGCAGCTGTAGATTTTCCATCCTATCTGTTCATATTTTCTCTGCAATCCTGCAGGAAGAACCACAGCTCAGCACGTGGTGTGTATCCTCTCTCCCTAGCTGGGAAGCATCTACGTTGGGTACCAGAACTTCTGATCTGTACTGCTGAGATTTGGAGAAGGTCCTCTCTAATCTCCTCCCTGAGTTTCTTATGATTTTCATCTATCTTATCCTCTAGTTTCTGTAGACGTGTTTCTACAGCTGCAATTCTGGCGTGTGTTGGGCTATGCACAGCATCTGCATATGCTCGGAACTTCTTTGCCATATCAAGCACCGTCTCCTCTATGTCCTCCCGCTTCATTACTGCTAAAGCAGAAGCGTATTCTAATGGCCTGAGTCATATAAATTTTTGCCACATCACAGATGTACATGATACCAAGTCTGGGTTCCTAGTGTTTATGTCATCTGAGAAAACCATCTCTGCCACTGCCATTTCTCTCAAGCGTTGAATCCCTTGTTCTATGGTCTTCCATGGGGTTTGCTGCATATAGAGATCATCTGCACACAAGTATCTTTCTGCCACACTTCCTAGGACCCGTATCCAGAGACTGCAAGGACTAGCCTCTCTCATCATCTCCTGGTCGATGACTGGATCATGTGACAGGGATCCCAGATGCCTCGCTTCAGTGCTGTCTAGAATTGTAGCCTCGCCTGCAGCATCCCAAAGACAGACTAACCAACTAATAATAGATTCATCAGGTTGTCACCGGTAATCTTTTCTTAGGCCCCGACGGTCCTTCAGGGAAAGGGAATTAATATTTGCTTCTGATACTGTGCTAGAAGCTTTGGCTTCTGATTTTGGCGAAGGTCCTTCTCTTGGGTTGTCATCGTCCACTGGTCGATCGGTTTTGATTCTGTGCTTCTTTGCTGGAGCAACTGCCAGGGGCTTAGGCTTAGTGTCTGGTTTAGCTGTCGACTCAGGCTCAGGTTCTAGTTTAGCTGCTGGCTTCATAACTGGGGTGTTGGCTGCAGCCTGAGTGACTGGGGTAGCTGTTGATTTGCATCCCTTCCCCCCGCCTGTCTGCTGCCCTACAGTCTCTAGCAATGTGCGATAAGCATATGCCAGGGCCCATCTTACTGCAGCCACCTTTTCCCCCTTAGAGCCATCATGGTACCTCTCTTTCAGGTATTTCCCCAGCTCCACTGGATTCTGAATTTGTTCCCGTGGAAAATCCCAGACTACAGGGTCAGAGAATTCCTTGAGGAGTTGGCCCATATCCTCCCATTCTCCACACCACTCAGGATTTCCTCTGCCTGGGTCAGGAGTTTTATCAACCCCTCTAGAAATCTCAGCCCATATTCTAGAGAAGCTGCAGACTGTATAGAGGAGGCTTACTAGATGACATACCAGAAAGATGGTCTCTTTAACACTCAGGGGAAACTCAACATTCTTTAGCAATGATTTAACCGATTCAGAGGAGAAGAAGGAAACTAAAGACTGCAATGTTTCATCCTCTGCTCTTTCTCCTACAAACAGGGTGAATAACTATAACTATGACTCATACATAGTAGGAAAAGATCTCAGCACCTTTATAAACTTCCTACAAATTATTATCATTAAACCAAGGCCAATAGCTACTCTAATCCGTGTCCCTCTCCTGTAAAAACTGCATATTAATGACAATATTGGGGCTATCTCTGGATATGCAAATAAACCTAAGGACCACAAAGGTATTAAGACCTCAAAGAAGCCTAAGGATCCAAAGCACATCAAGGCCCCCACCCCAAGAGACATGAGTTCACGCAGCATAGTTACTAACTGCTGAATACGAATCAGTACAGGGTTTTTCCACTCTCTCGAGCCCCACGTTGGGCGCCGGGGAAAAAAACTACAGAGCTTTTTTCGTCTTGCTGTGTTCTAACTCTCTTGCTTCAAGGTCACTCCGATGAGCAGAGTTTTCCTGGGGAAAAACAAACCGCGCTTGCCCTCCCCCCTGCACCCAACAGACGATTGGGGATACACTGTCACCCTAGGACACCATTTTCTCTTGGATTATGGGGGCTTCATTGTGCTCCCCATCCCTTTCATCTCAGGAGATTGGGTGTTGCGTGGAGTCAAAAGACAAAACTTTCCAAACAATATTAAGAGTGGTAAGATAAAAAGTAATTCTTTAATGAAAGCTTTCAGGTGCACAAATATGTCTCTGCACATGTGTGATAAAGTATTTCTACAATTTTTTAAAGTTCAATTAATTAGTATATCTAGCAGGTACATCCAATAGGAGATCAGTTGCCCCAGTAACTCACCCTTGGGTCAACCCCTTGGAGTTGGACCAGAGGCTTCCTTGCCCTATTTCTTGCTATGTCTCTTAAGTTCAGGTGGAAAACAAGATGTCCTTTTCAGAAAGTATCTTCTTAAGAATAAGACTAAACAGAATTTCAAGAATGTGTTAGAAAAGGACACCCAGGTCCTTGGGCAAAGACAATCCCTCAAATGGGTTTGCCCTTTGCCATGGGGGAAGAAATCCACACTGACTTCCCTAGCCACTTCTTCATGTGTAATGCAGGACCCTTGTCTCCTTCCACAGGGCTTAGTTTGGGTGGGACCAGGGCAGTTAGCAGATCCCCTAGTATAGACTACCCAAGTGGCTTCGGCCAAGTTCTCATCCCAATGCTTCCATGTCCCATTACCTAGTACCCTTAACATAGTTTTCAGCAGCCCATTATATCTTTCAATTTTACCAGGGGCCTGTGGATGATAGGGAATATGATATATCCACCTAATGCCATGCCTCTTTGCCTAGGAGTTAATAAAATTATTTCGAAAATGAGTCCCTGTAGTGGTTTCATGTTCACCTGTTTCTGTTTGCCAAATTTAGTATAGTGGTTTGACTGTTTACTCTTTTTCCCTCTGTGAGATAGGATCAGGAGAAGCAAAGCAGGCCCAAACTTCAAGATAAACAAATAAATTTATTAATACACACAAAAGGAAGAAAAGAAAATTTTAAAAAATTGAAACCTTTAAAACACTTTTCCTCCTCCCCCCCCCCCCCCCCCCCCCCCATGGGTGTTCACTTTCCCACAAACAACATAAAGAGACACAACCTGTGATTTTCAGTCAGTTTCACTATTTAAACATAATTTTTCATCACTTTGGGAGAGGAGTCTCTCTAGAGTCCCATGGAGACACTCACCACAAGACAAAAACAGTCTAGTGGCTCCCAATGTCACAAATCTGCAACCGCCTGGAATTTTTGCAGATTGTGCTGTTCCACCCATTAGCAGCCTTTTCTCTGGTTACGCATGGGTCTCTCAGTGTATTTGGGGTACTGTTTAAGAATGCTTCTTCTAGTACAAAACAAGGATTCTCTTCTTCTATCTCTAAAATCATCTCTATCTCAAAAGAAATAAAGACCTCCTTTTATCCCAGGAGCCGAGGGCTTCAAATCACTTTCTCTCTAAAATCATCTTTGTCTCAAAGGCTGAGACCTCTTTTTACCCTAGGAGCAAGGGGACTTTGAGATTCTCACTTAAATTTCAATTATATCAATTTCCAATTTTGATTAGAACCAGCATTTTCCCAAACAACATTAAGATTTTACAAGAAACAGTCCATTTCTCCATAGTTTACCCCAGAGAAGTCTAGTTAAAAAATGTCCACATCCTCAATACTTCTTCTAATAATCTTTTTCAGTTCTTTCACTCTTGCTCCACTGACTTCATGTGGTCTTTCTTACATACACTATGTCTCTTTCTTTTCTCTCTCAGGGAAGGGTTAGGCCTTGGAAGCTTCATGTTGCCAGGAAAGAGTTAAATCTGCCCAGGCCCGCAGTGGCCATGTGATTTCTGCCCCTGGCAGCAGTCTCTCCACTGCTATACCTCAGATCAGTCTGGTTTCCTCCCTCCACTCCTTTCTTTCCCGTCTAGGAATCACCAGAGGAGGGGAGGGGGAGAGGAGCTCTGCTCACCCCTCAGTGACAATTGGGGCAGCCTTGGCCTAACCAGGCCTATAGCTGTTATCAGAGCCCTGGCTGGCAGAGATCCCTCTTTGTTCCGGGGCTCCATTGGTTCCAGTGAGGTTTTTTCAAAGTAATTGATGTTAAGCTGCAACCTCTTGTCCCCCACCAGGAGCCAATGGAGCCCAGTTAGGCCTTGGGGCCAGCTTCCCCCCACAAAGGGAGGGAGGGAAAGCAGCAGGCCCAACTCTGTGTTACCTGTTCAGCTGACTAGGAGGAAAAGGGATAACCCAAACAAAGCAGGATTTATATGGGTACTTCCCAAAGTCGCATTTAACATTCTCAGTGGTCAAAGCAGATGCCAATATCCCAAACTAGACTTCTGATAGGTCCCTGTCCTTTCTAAAACAATTCCAAGGTCCTGACAGGGAAAAACACTCCACATTTCTCCCTAACTAAAAAGCAAACTGTGCCAACCCATGACACCCCCCACTGACAACCTATAACAGTTCTCTTGTGGGTCTCAACTCTCACAAAAGCAGCCACCTGGAGAAACCTGCTTCTGTGAAATCTCCTCCCATTAGCAGTTTCCCAAGCTGCTTATGGGTCATGTCTGCTTACTTAGGGTACTGTTTAAGGATGCCTCCTCTAGTATAAAACAAAGATTCTCTTCTTCCATCTCCAAAATCATATTCATCTCTAAAATTAGAGATCTCCTTTTTCCCTAGGAGCGAAGGGCTTTACATCACTTTCCTTCCTCTGAGGCTGGCTTCCCCTCCAGACAGTATTCATATGTTACAGGAAATATTCCATTCTCCATGGTTTCACCAGAAAAAATTCAGCCAGGCAAGGCAATTCCTCTGTCCTTTCTCCAATTAGTCTTTTACTCTCTCTCCATCTGACTTCACGCCATGTCTTCTCTACATTCACTCTGTCCTTTTCTTTTTACTCAAAAGGAGGATTAGAGTTTTAAAAAGTCTCAGTCTGTTTCAGAAGAGTTCACATTCTTGCCTGAGCCTGGAGAGGGTCATGTGATCTCTGCCAGGCCGCAGCCTCTAGGATTTTCAAAAGCCATAGGGATGGGTGGGGAAGAACTTCTGGTCCAGAGATCACCGAGTGGCCTGACTGATGGATGCCACCCCCCTCTACCCCTCGGTCCCTGTTTCTGCACACTCAGGGACACCAGATGTCGGGGGGTTTCCCCAACATTGAGGTGGTTTCAGGGTCCTTGCTTCCCTGCACAGCTCCGAGCCAAGCCGAAGGAAGAGACGGAGTTCTCAGGTTTAGATTTTTCAATGTTGCATACTTCGTTTATTGTTTCTTATCTTACAATTTTCTCGGAGTCCGACAAGATGTTCGCAGCTGCATGGATTCCTCACGTCTCCCCCTGAGCTGGGTTGTCCTTATCTTTTATACTAATTACTACGTATTTCTTGTTTACTATTTCTTACCAATGTCTATCACTATTACTAAAAAGGTCGTCTTTACTTTGACCCAATCCTCACTAACTACTTTGTGCAACGTCAATGCAGCAATGGAGTGAGGGAAGGAGAAGGAGAAGAAGAAGGAGACAACGCCCCAGATTCTCCATCTTGTCCCCATTCACTTCAATGCTAGGAACCTAAAACTATTATTTTCTCATTCTGTGATAAGCTAAACTACTATTTTTCACATTCTTGTGGCCTGTAAACCTTCTCTCAGTGTAGGAAGTTTTTCCCATGGACTGAAATCAAAGCCAGTGTCTCTCTGAGCTCTGGGCTGGGGTCCCAGACCCCTCTTCCCAGGTCCCTGACCCTCCAGGGCAACCAAAGGAATGCCCTGGACTCCAACAGGTCCCATCCGGGGTGGCCTAGCTCGGAGCTGCTCTTTGGGGCTCCCAAGGGGGCGAGAAACATCTTCCCCAGTCCTGACCAGCAGAGGGGTAGGCTTTAAAAGTTCATTAGATGTTAAGCTGCAGCCTCCCCCTTTCCCTGCCGCCAGCCAATGGAGGGGCCCGGAGGTATGACCAGGCCCAGGATGGCCTTCCTCCCAGCAGGGGGAGTGACAGGCCTGGCCGGGCCACCAGGCCCCGGGGGGCCACATGACGGATCGAGACTGGCCCTGTTACCTGTTCCAATGGAGGAAGGAAAAGGGAAAGTTTCCCAAGATCCTCCTGATTTAAGCCTGTGTGTTCCCAGAGATGTGTCATCTTCCTAATTAGTCAGTCAAGCTATCAACTTTAAAGCAAGTAACTAATTGGTTCTTGCTATCCATGCTAAACCAGCACAGTCCCATTGTCTGACTCAATTCTATCTGAGGTTCTCTTGTTTTCTTTTCCGAGATTCAGGTGGTTTAAGAGTCTTTTTGCCTTCTGCAAAGCCCTGAGCCAGACGCAACAAAGAGACAGTGTCTTCAGGTTCTGATCTTCAAGTTTGCGCACTTTATTTATTGTTTCTTATCTTACAATTTTCTCAGTGCCCAACAAAGGTCTGTGCAGCTGCTCAGGCATCTGACAACTCCTCCTCATTGGTCTGTGGCTTTATCTTTTATACTAATTGTTACGTGTTCTTTATTTATCATTATTTGCCAATACCTATCACTTATATTAAAAAGGTCATCCCTACTTTGACGCAATCTCTTTAAACTACTTTGTGCCACCATCACTGCAGAAAATGGAGTGAGGGAAGAAGAAAGAAGAAGCAGGAGACAACGCCCCAAATCCTCCATCTTGCTCCCATTCACTTCCATACTAAAAACCCAAACCTACTGTTTTTTCACCCTGTGATAAGCTAAACTACTATCTTTCATACTCTTGCGGCTTGCAATCCATCCTGCAGTGCAGGAAACCTTTCCCATGGACTGGGATCAATGTCAATGTCGCTCTGGGCTCTGTTCCAGGGTCCCAGACCCCCCTGTCCAGGTCTCTGACCCTCCAGGGCAGCCAAAGGAATGCCCTGGACTCCAACAGGGTTCCATGTTACCACAAAATGTATCTTTCAGGACCTGAAATCGTGTTCCAGGCAGTGGCATGGTTTACTGGGTGCGTTTCCAGTCAGCCAGTTGTGGCCTCTACCATGGCGTGGATCTAACTCTTGCCTTGGTGTGTTTGTGGCAATGGCCCAATGTAAGCAATTGGCCAGGCTTCACCATACTGGAAACCCAGTGTTGAGGGTTAAGTTTCTGTAGAATTTCCCCCCCCCCATAAGTTGCTAGGAGACTAAATACTGGTAGTTAAAGGGTGCTTGACCCGGACAAAAGGGAGTTGATCACTTAGTTTTGGGGGAGGAAAAAAAGCTCCCGGAGAGCTGAGGGTGGGGGAGCTCGCTGCTCTCAGCTTCCAGGGAGCACAGTCGGGCGACTGGTAGCTGCGTGGAGTCCACCGATAATGGGGGAGTCTGGTCCTGGGAATTCTATCATCTGTTGGAGCACCCAGGAATTTGGAGTTTCTTCGCTGCCCTGCTGGATTTTGGGTCAGCCTGGGTCCAGCCACTGCGGGTCCTCTAGCACTGCCCACTTTGCCTGCCAGGGCACCCCCCTGCCTGCTGAGGACAATCCACCACTTTCCAGCCATCAGTGCCGGAGTTTCTACCTTTTGCCCCTCGGGGTTCTTGGTTCTGTTTTACTATTATTATAATTGCTGTTGTTGTTTGTCTGTCCTGTTATAGTTACTAGTAAAGGACTGATATTCCTTTCCTCATAGCTCTGACTGAAAAGTTTTTTTTAATCTTCCAAATTAAAATAACACGGAGGGAAGGATTTAAATTCATCATTCCTAGAGAGGCCTGCCTCTCCTTAGCAGACACCTGTCTTTTCAAACCAAGACACCCAGCCACCGCCCTCCACTCCAAATAGGCTTCACTCGTGTGGCTCACTTGATGGCAGCACATTTCACACTGATGAATAACCTGTGTGATGGCCTCCATGGTCAGGTCCACCCCTTGATCACAAGTCCATCTGTATGTTTCATCCCTTCCAAGATGCCCTGATGTTTCATGGGCCCATCAGGCTACAAATAGCTCACCCTTTCTTTCCCAGTCTAGGTCCACCTGAGCTATTCCAATTTTGGTGGCCTTATCTACCCATTCATTGTTTTGATGCTCCTCAGTGGCACGACTTCTGGGCATATGAGCATCTATGTGGCATACTTTCAGAGTCATGTTTTCTATCCATGCAGCAATTTCCTGCCATAATGCAGCAGCCCAGATGGGTTTCCCCCTGTGCTACCAGTTGCTTTTCTTCCACTGCTGCAGCCATCCCCATAGGGCATTAGCCACCATCTAGGAGTCAGTATAGACATAAAGTATGGGCCACTTTTCTCACTCAGCAATCTCTAGGGCTAGTTAAATGGCTTTCACCTCTGCAAATTGGCTTGATTCGTCTTCCGCTTCAGCAGCCTCAGTGACCTGTGTAGAACTCCACACAGCAGCTTTCCACCTCCAATGGTTTCCCATCACTCAGCAGGATCCATTAGTGAATAAAGCATAACTTCTTTCATTTTCTGGTAACTCATTATATGGTGGTGCTTCTTGGGCACGAGTCACCTTCTCAGGCAGTGCTCCAAAATCTCTGGCTTCTGGCCAATCTGAGATCTCTTCTAGGATTCCTGAGAAACTGGGTTTTCCCATTCACGCTCATTGTATAATTAATGCTACCCACTTACTCCATATAGTGCTGGTTGCATGATGTGTTGAGGGAATGGGGAACTGGGCATCTAGATCAGGCCATGGCAGATAGTGGGGCTGCATTTCCACCCCTGGGGCAGTTGGTTCCAGGTGTATTGGACACCTCTCCAAGTGAAAGCAAATTGTGGTCTGCCACCAGAGGGACTGAGAAAAATGCATTAGCTATGTCAATTGTGGCATACCATTGTTGCATTAAATCAGCCGGGACTCAGTTCCTTCATGCAGGAAAAGCCAATTCTTTATTCACATAACTCATTTTTATACTGTTTTCACAGACCTCGTGTTCACCTGTAATTGGCTAGTAGTTTTCTTTCCACTCAATTTATTGGTTAGGTGTTTTTGTGTGTACGTGTTAAGACTCTTTCTATTCACAGGTGTTTACATATTTTCTTTGTGGATTCTCATGGGACAGATCTTTTGTTATTACAGGTGCAACTTATTTTTCTCTCCAAGAATGACTTGTGTTAACTGACTTTCATTCTCCAAGTTCTTTCACATGGGAACTTACCTAGCTGCACTTAGAAGAAGTAACAGGTCAGCTGGTAATTCAGCAGAGCAAGGCCTGATTTTACAAGGCTTTTCTTTTAAAATATCTCTACCTGTATTTAACATACCATTTGGCTGCTTTTGACTCCAGCTTGTATTGGAATTCCAACATGTCTAGTACAGCAGTGCTTCAAGGTAGCATGACTTCATTCAGGCCCTGGTAGTCTACTGTCAGCCTCCATTCCCCATTTGACCTCTGCACTGGCTATATGGGGCTTTTGACAGGTGAGCGGGTTCTGTTGATTACCCCTTGGCTCCCCAGATTAATTAGTTAATGAATAGGAGTTAGAGTCTCAGTTTGTACAATACTACTAACGGTGCACTGTCCTGGTAGCAGTTGGTACTTGGTCTTTCACCTGTAGCAATCCTATGATGATGGGATTTTCTGAGAGTCCAGGCAGGGTGGATAACGGTTTGATCTTCTCTGTATTCACTGTAGCTACACCAAAAGCCCATTAATATCCTTTTGGATTCTTGAAGTACCCTCTCCTGAGGTAGTCGATGCCAATGATACAAAGAGCCTCTGGGCCAGTCACAATGGGGTGCTTTTGCCATCTGTCCCCTGTTAAACTCATCTCAGCTGAAAATTACTTCCCTCTAGCCACCCCCCGGCTCTCGCTAGCTCAGTTATTCAGGGGTTTTAGGGAAATATATTTCAGAGAGACAGAACAGAGATTTCAAAAGAGTGGCTCTCACCCCCAGCTTCCGTCCAAGCTTTATTCTCGATGTGATGTTCCGGGAGGCCAAGGAGAGAGAGAGAGAACCAGGAAGGAACAGGGGTATATCTAGTTTTGGGCCAAGGAAAGATATTGGCCCTGAGCCAATAGGGTCAGGAGTAGGTATGATAGGGAAAAAGGGTTGAACTACATAGCACAGGTTTCAGGGGGGCTCTGAGGGGAAAAACCATTCCTCAGAGGAACACAACATCTCCCCCTTTTTTGTTTAAGAACATTAGAAGAAGAACATTAGGTTACACAGAATGTGGGTTTTCCCACCAATTACAATTGGTGGGGGAGTCAACCTGCTTTAGGTTTGCCAACTCTATGTGGTTGACTTCTGAGGTAGAAGGTATGAGACTATTGATAGCCTTGAAAATCAAACAGCGTAGGATCCCGAATGCTATTGTTACAAGGAAAAGAATAACAAGAAATAACAAAATTGTTTTAACTATAGAAGTCCACCACCCTGTAAGTCCCCAGCCTTTGAACAGTTCTTTGATCCAGTCCTCAGATTCTTGCTTCACTTGTCCGATCAAACTGTTCATGCTTCGAAGGGCAGCATGGATGTTTGGAGCCTTCGAGGTCAGGTTTAGGCAACACAGTCCTTCAAATTCCTGGCATTCATGTCCATGAAGTAACAAGAGATAATCTATAGCAGCACGGTTCTGGAGAGTGGCCTGTCTGGTAATTTCCTCATCTTCTAGGAGAGAGCTGATGGTGGTGTACGTTAAATTTGCCTGTTTGACTACCCAGCACTCTAGATGGCCCAATTCACCTAGAGCTTTGGCTGCTGTGACCCATGGAAGGAACAGGGACACAGCGACTCTTTTTGACTTGGCCCAATGAAAAATTTCTGAATTACAATTTGGATCCAATTGGTCAGCACTTCTCTTTTGAAATTTGTTTGTCGATTTGTTTTTATGAGTCCATTCACCAATTAAAGTTTGGTTGGGTGTCAATACGGACAACCGCCCTATGGTAGATGGCCCTCCTAAAAGCCGAGACGGAATTCCTGCCCATAATGGAATTCCTACCAGGCAGGTGGACATAGGATTCTCTGTTGATGCAGTGGACAAACATGTTTTCCTGCAGAAGTGTCTGTGCCAGGGTCACCCAGATGTTTTGACGTGGCTGAGGGATGATCCATGCAGCTGCAAGACTGTTCAGCAACAATAAGAGGACAACTTGTATGGGGTTCATCACAGGGTTGAGTGTGAGGTAGTCTTTCTCTAAAAAGAAAAACAAACATTTTTAAAACATGTTAAAAGTTTCTGTTTCTGCCGGAAGGAGTCCACATCTAGGAAGATTCTCTTTCTTCCATCCGGCAGCGTCTTCTTTTGGATGCAACGGCTACTTGCCTCTTATCCCCTTCTGCTGGAGCTGGATTTTTAGGGACAAAAGGTTTCACCCACTTCTGGGGAATCCACCGAGGGCCTGAGGGAGTGGCCACGCATGCATAACCATGACCCCAGGTCACGAGCTCATAGGGACCTTTGGTTTCCCTAGTTTCTGGATCCCTAATTATGACTGGTGGACGCTGAGACAATTTGAACTGATTGCCACTGTTAAAATGGTGTACCACTGATGGACTCATGTTTTCAAATGAACAGTTCAGAAAATTGATGGTAAACATGGCTTTGCAGAGTTTCTCACGTGGAGACATCCACACAGTCGTACTACTCTGTCTAGCCAGGACCTGTTTGAGCGTCTGATGTGCTCGCTCAACCGCAGCTTGACCTGTGGGGGAGTGAGGGATGCCAGTTTTATGTTCCACTCCCCACTGCTGGACAAACTCAAGGAACCCCTTGGATGCGTACGCTGGGCCGTTATCAGTTTTGATTTCTTTTGGAATCCCCAACACTGAAAAAGCTTGCACTAGGTGTTTCTTGGCATGTTCAGTCTTTTCCCCTGCATGGGCAGAGGCATACACTGCACCTGAATGTGTGTCAATGCTTACATGAACATATTTGAGGTGTCCAAAACTAGGAATGTGCGTGATGTCTGTATGCCATACCTCACAACTGACAAGGCCCCGGGGGTTAACTCCCATACCCATCGATGGCATCGCTTGGACCTGGCAGTTGGGACAGGTGGCCACAATGGCTCGAGCCTGGCTCCATGTTAGCTGGAACTGACGGATCAGGCCTGGTACATTCTGATGGTATTGTTGGTGACTCAGCTTTGCCTGTTGGAAGATATCAGGGAGACGTGCATTTTCAACTGGTGCAGCAAGGGAATCTGCCTGACGTTTCCCTTCTGCAATTTCACCTGGCAAATCAGTGTGTGATCTTACATGCATCACATAGAACTGATGTTCTCGATGAGAAATTAAATAAATTAGCTTTGAAAGCAATCTGAAGAGATGTTCATTGTCAATTTCTTTGAGCACAGCCTGCTCCGCTCTGGACACTACCCCTGCCACGTAAGCAGAGTCTGTTACCAAATTAATTGGTTCCGAGAACTTCTCAAAGGCTCTTACCACTGCAGCTAGTTCAGCCACTTGGGGGGATCCCTCCACAAACTCCACATCAGCTTCCCAATGCTGAGTCTGAGGATTTCTCCAAGTCATCACCGACTTGTGGGAAGCCCCGGATGCGTCCGTGAACACTGTGAGAGCCTTGAGTGGTCTCCGACTCCTCTTCTCACAAGGAATGAGGTGGAATTCCTCATTGAGCAACTTGTGAGACGGGGCATGGACTGATATTTGTCCCCTGTAGCTGTCCAGAGACAATTGGAGACTGGCATTGCTCTGGAGCAAATGCTCAAACATCTCTTTGGTCAATCTCTTGGGAGAGTTCCTTCCCTCCTTAGAAAGTTTGACCGGAAGGTGAATACATGTGAAGTCACAACCAGCCAGCTCACACAATCTCACCCTTGCCTTCCGAATCAGTTGAGCTATCAACTCTTGTGGCTCAGTGATGGTCTTGGATCTTTGGTGAGAGAGGAAGACCCACTCTATGATCAAGAGTGAATCTCTCTGCCCTTCGATCCATTGAAAAATCAAACCATGCAAATGTGGCAGTTTTCCTAGAACAATGACTTGGGAAGGTATGTTTGGCTCACATCGATGAGCCCGCCTCTCTGATAAGGCCTTCTGTACCTTTTCGATTGCTGTCTTTGCCTCTGGGGTCAGGTCCCTGGGAGAAACCAGCTCCCTCTCCCCCTTCAATAAATTGAAGAGAGGGTCTAAATCTTCGTTTGTGAGGCCTAGCCAAGGTCTTACCCAATTCAAAGACCCCCACAAAGAGTGGAGATCTGCTAAGGTTTTGGGATTACACTCAGTTTCCAATTTCTGTGGAACAATGGTCCTTGCAGCTATTTGTAGACCCAGGTACTTCCAAGGTGGCATCCTTTGAACTTTATCTTCCTGCAATTGAAATCCAGCAGAGGTTAAAACCTTAACCACTAGGTCAAGCGTGTGTTGGAGTATAGAGTCATTGGGGGCACACACGAGTAGATCATCCATGTAGTGAAGGATGATGGCATCCTTTCTCTTGGCACGTGCTGGTGACAGTAGTGAGGCTACGTACTGTTGGCATGTGAGAGGACTAGATTTCAGACCTTGGGGAAGTACTTTCCAGTGATATCTCTTCATTGGGACTTCTCGATTAATGGTAGGAACCGAGAATGCAAACCGTGGGGCATCTTCTGGGTGTAGAGGAATTTGGAAGAAACAATCTTTGATATCTAAAACAGCCAATTGCCAATCTCGAGGGAGCATTGTTGGAGAAGGCATCCCTGGTTGAAGTGGTCCCATGTCCTCTATAATTTTGTTTATTTCTCGGAGGTCATGGAGCAACCTCCACTTGTCCTTTCCCGGTTTCTTTATTACAAAGACTGGGAAATTCCAGGGGCTTGTTGTCTCTTCTAGGTGACCTTGAGCCACCTGCTCCTCCACAAGCTCCTCAAGCGCCTTGAGCTTCTCTTTACTCAATGGCCACTGTGCTACCCATCTTGGGGTATTGTCCAACCACTTTAGTTTATGGGTAGGGCGCTCCACAGTGGCTATTTCCAAAAATCCTGGGGTGTCTTAGGAATGACCAATTGGACTCCCCACTGTGACATGGTGTCTCTCCCCCATAAGGGAGCCTTATAATCAGCAATGAATGGACGGACGTTTGCCAATTTCCCGTCAGGTCCCTCAATTTGCACTATGTTTTTTGAGATTTTTGCCATTGTGATTCCTCCTATGCCCTGAAGTTTGCCTGCCACAGGTTGCAACTCCCAATGTGATGGCTACATGCTCTCAGGTATAACGGTAATGTCTGCGCCAGAGTCGAGCACCCCCTCCACATGGAGGCGGTCTGACCCACGGGCTAAGTTACATGCCAGAGAAGGTTTGTTCTCCCCCACCACCTCTGCCCAGTAGGCTTCCGGTGATTTTCCATCCACTAGGACCTCAGCCGGAATGGGAATGGCCTGGGCAAGGACTTGCCCCTCTATCAGGTAGAATGGTGGGTGCATGCAGCGTGCCAACAGCGTGAGGCCTGTTATCTTTCCCTTAATGGTCATGGGAGCAACCTCAACCTCCAAGGGTGTGTGTGCTGTGTCCCCAATAACAAAATACTCACTGTTCGGTTCCATGTGGTTAACCTTCATGTCCTGTGAAATGTTTTGCAGGTCCACTGTAATTACTGTCCAATCAGTAGATCTGAAATGAAAACCTTTGGTAGTCACGAGCCTATATCGGCCTCGCGGCTGCCATACCTTGTTAGTTGAACATTTGACATTTTTGTTTTTCTGTACCCCCACACCCTGCGACCTGCCCTCCCCCTTTTTTGTTAACAGAGAGACATTTGCCACGGTATGGCCTTGTAAATTTCTTTCTTGGCGCGTCAAGGAGATAAAATCTGGGCCGCGCTGTGAATTCAGTTTTTTTGATTTTTTGACTTGCGTTTCTGGTTTTCTGGGCAGGCCTTGGCGAAGTGTCCTGGCCTTTTGCAGCGGTGGCAGATGATGTGCTGCAGCTGGTCTGATGACATCGGTTGCCTCCTTGCTCCTGGTGCTGCAGCTGCCACAGGCTTTGGGTGTGTCAGTCCCAGATTCCTTTCAGGTGCACTGAAAAGTCCTGCTCTCCTGGTACAGGCTTCTATCATCTGGGCGAGACTAGGTGATGGGTCAAGGGGAAGGCTAAGGATGATTCTACGACAGGTCTCATTAGCATTCCTCTGAGCCATCTCCTTAATCAATTCTGCCTCTACCACTGGGTCTTGCACTTGTCTTTCCACTTGACTTCTCAGACGGTCCACAAACTGCAAGAAATTCTCTGAAGGAAACTGTTTAATGTTAACATAACTGGTCTTTATCTCAGGTGATGGAATCTGATAAAAAAGTCTTTTCTGCCGCATTACAGATCTTATCTAAAACTGACTTGGATAACAACCGAGTTTGCTCATTCGCACTAGATAAATCACCTTCACCGCACAAATGATCATGTGTGATGTCATTGTAATCCCGGTCCTGCGCATCAGGTGTTTGCTGAATTTCCTGCAATACTGTTTTCAAAGCTTTTTTCCATAATCCTTCCCATAGGTCATACTCTGAGGGAGTTAATAGGCATCTGAATAAATCTTTAATGTCACTCGGTACCATCTCATTTGAATTGAAGGTAGCTTTCATCATGCCCTTAAATATTTCACTGGATCTCCCAAATTGTTTCTGCATTTTACACAGCTCTTTTTTATCTTGGTATGAAAAAGGCAGATACTCTCTACGCACGTGTCTTTTACCTACATATACTACAGGAGCCACAGATGGAATCCCCTGCTGATCGTTATTCTGAGTTGCTAAAAATCCTGTTACTTCTCTATTGCCCAGGCAGCTCGAGGGTGTTGTCCCACCCCCTCCCTGGGGTCCAGCAACAGGCAGCTCTTCCCCCCTCCCCTGGGGCCCCAGGCTAGGCTGCCCCTTAGCCCTTGCAGCAGGGGGACCACCCCCCCCGACTCCGCTGCTGCGGGATGCCTTATCTATCTCCCCATCCGCGCTGGGAGTAGTGGTTGTAAGGCACCCTCCCCCCTCCCCCTTCGCGCGGCCGCTGGGAGGGAGGGGGAGGCACTGGGGAAAAGGGTGGGGTGGGGGATTGGGTGAGAGATATGGGGTCGGGGCGGGAAGTGGGGCGAAGAAGGGCTAGTGGGAAGGAGGAATGCAATGCTGTCCGCCATCAGGGCTGACCGCATGGTTTGAGCCTTCGAGGGTCCCATCCACGCGGCCAGAGCTCCGAGAGGAAAAAAAGTGCATCTTGCTGAGGGAAAGCAGGTGGGAGAGGAGGGTATAAGGACGATGGGTGGGTTTGAGGAGCAGAATGCAGTATGCAATCAGGGAATCCCTGCTTCTCGGGACCAGGGAATTGCTGAGAGGTTTTGCATGGCTGTCTGCTGTTTTCTGCTTCTAACAGCTTCTTGCGTACTTGTAAGAATATTGGAATAAATGAAGAAATTTTGTTTTCCCCATTTTCAACTTTTAAAGTTATTAATTTTCCCACATCATCCCAAAATGAAACAGAATTTATATCTTGTAGAGTACTGTCTGGAATCTCAGCTGACAGCCAGGAAATAAATTTTATTAAGAGCTTATTAGGAAATTTTAGATCTGTTGAGATGTTTTTAAGTTGTTTAAAAGCACTCTTGATATCTCGATAAATGTATGCCCATGTTTCTGATGTTTTAAAAGGCCAACTGTTCGAAAAATCTTCACCCCTGACGTGAAAAACTAAAGACACCGCGTCCCGCTCGCTCCCGAGATGAGGCAAGGCGGGCTGGTCGCGGCTCGGGGCGGCCGTCTCTGGCCGCTTCTCCCGACTGAGGGGACACGGGCAGGGGGGTGTCCCGGTGCCGGCTTCTGTCCCGGGGCCCTCCCGTAGCTAGCCCACCCCAAAAACGCGTGGTTTTCCCCAGTACACAGAACTTAGCCGTTCCGCAGAGAAAAAAATTTCTAACCGCTTTACGCAACACACTCCGGCGCAGGGTCCTAAAGCCCTCTCACTATTAAACTATAGGGATCTTCTAGCAGACCCCGCAGCACATGTTGCAATGTCAGGGTTTTCTGTCTAAGGTCGATTCACTTTTGTAGTAAAAGCGAACTCCCGACACTGTCCTGGCACCCCGAGCTGCTCGAAAACAGCCGATAGGGGCCAGGTAGTTGTGCCTCCCAAACAGATTATTAACCCCTTAAATAGGGAGTCCCTCTTAATGTGTGGGCTTATTAATATTTCATGACAAATCGAGGTTGGGGGCCAACCGAAAATATACTTCCCTCTAGCCACCCCCTGGCTCTCGCTAGCTCAGTTATTCAGGGGTTTTAGGGAAATATATTTCAGAGAGACAGAATAGAGATTTCAAAAGAGTGGCTCTCACCCCCAGCTTCCGTCCAAGCTTTATTCTCGATGTGATGTTCTGGGAGGCCGAGGAGAGAGAGAGAGAACCAGGAAGGAACAGGGGTATATCTAGTTTTGGGCCAAGGAAAGATATTGGCCCTGAGCCAATAAGGTCAGGAGTAGGTATGTTAGGGAAAAAGGGTTGAACTACATAGCACAGGTTTCAGGGGGGCTCTGAGGGGAAAAACCATTCCCCAGAGGAACACAACACTCAGCCTCTATTACAGACAACTCTTGGCATCCCCCTGTCACCTCAGAGATCCAGATAGCTTCTGCACTCGTGTGTCTTGATGGCATCAGTGTACACTGTGCACCAGTATCTACTAGAGCTTTATACTTCTGTGGATCTGATGTGCCAGGCCGTCAAATCCACACAGTCCAGTATACCTGGTCATCCCTTTCCTCCTCCTGGCTGAAGGCAGGGATCCTCTATATCTGTTCCTGTTCAGAGTATTCACTATCTGACCTTTGTGATGCCAGATCAGAGGTTCCGTCATCAGGGTTATTGGAGATAGTTTTAGTTTTCTTATATCTGGGAGATCACTGATTGTCATCTGGTCTCTCTGCGGCAACTACATTGACAGTCTTCTTGGGCGGCCCCTTCTTAACAGGTCTCTGCCCTCTCAGTTAACAGACACAGGCTTTGAGCTTAGAGGTGGATTCACCATCCCACTTCCTCATGTCCTCCCCCTGCTCACGCAGAAAGAACCAGAGTTTGTTACATGGCCTGTTCTTGGGGCTTCCCTTCCCTCTGACTGGGGTTGGAGATGAGTGATCTCTTGGGCTGCCCCTAAATGTTGGGGTAGTGGCTTGTATGGATGAGGGAGTACCCAGAGTTTCTTCTGCATTTAGGAGCCAGGAGGACGCCACCTCTACAGTTGGTGTATCCATTTGCAGATAATACAGTGCTACCAAGCTTCTGGAATATGACACAGGGGTGCCTCGAAACACTTTCCTCCACATGGCCAATGTACAAGGGGCATCCTCTGGATCTTTAAAGACACTGTCATTCTTTAGATCACTATATACAACTTCCAGCACTGCTAATTCTCTCAAGTACTAGATACCTTTATCAGCATTGGTCCACTTACCTGGGGATTTCACAAGATCTTCCTTAAATGGATATCTTGCCCTCACGCTTGAGAGAAGCCATTTCCAAAGGCTGCAAATTGCTCCTTCCTTTCCAAGACCTCTTTCAATTTCCTGATCCTTAGCAAGGGATTCCAACTGTTGGGCTTCATGACCTAACTGCTGACTATCAGCCCCATTATCCTAGCATCGCAGCAGCCATGCAGAAATCTGCTCGCCTGGCTGGTGGCTATAATATTTTAGCAAGTCTCGAAGTTCTGATGAGGTCAGGGAACAAGTAACTTCAGTTTCATGTTTGACTTGCCTCACTCCCTTTGATTTATTTGCTGAAAGGACTGCCTCTTGATCTTACCCCTCCTCTGCTTCCTCTTCTTCCTCTTCTTCCTCTTCTTCCTCTTCTTCTTCCCTTACTAATCAGTGGTATGGGCCTGAAACTTGCCTTATCCATTTTTTTCTTTTCACTACTGGGGCAATTACTGTAGTTGCTGTGGTTTGGGTCCCTATCTCAGCCATAGTGTCCTCAAACACATTTTGGGTTCCTGCCTCAACTACAGTCCTCTGAGGGTATTGAACAGAGGCTCGGTAGGCCCAGGCCAACCTCCAGTACAGGGCGAGAAGCTGCTTGCATTCCTGTGAGTAAACAAGGCACCCTTCTATCAGTCAACAGGCCAGTTTGTTAGGGTTGTTTACCTCTTCAGGAGTAAACTCCCAGGCAATGGGAGGTAATAACCTCCCTAGGAACCTGCCCAAATCCCTCCATACACCTTTACACCCAGGAACTGAGTGCCTCAGGGCAGATTTTAACAGCTCCTCACTCAAGGGTTGTTTCCTCCTGTACCAGGATGATGACAAATTCCATGAATTCCATAATATAGAAACAGTATTGGCTAATACTATTAATAATATCACACAGGTTATATAAGGATTGGCAATGACCATGGGAGCCTGCAGTAAAAGATCATCCATATTGAAATTCAGCCTAGGCAGAGAGGAGGAGTTATATTCATTCATAGTCATTGTTTGCTTCAGCGTGTTCCCAAAATTAGCAAAATAAAGATAAGCAGTGTGGCTGCCAAAGGCTTTGTGCCACACAGGAGCTTACTACTTGAGAACTGCTATTGAAAATTACTAGAGCATGCAAAAAAAAAATTATATATATATATATATATATATATATATATATATATATATATAAAACTGCCTTTATCTTGTCCCTGTTTGAGCACCAAAAAACTGTAGCGGATTGACCCTGGCTGGATGCCAGATGCCCATTCAGTTGCTCTATCACTCCCTTTTCCACTGGGACAGGGGAGAGAATAAGATGGAGAACAACCAGCAGGGTGAGATAAGGCAGTTTTATTACAGCAAAAGAAAGAAACAAGTGGAGATCTGAGCGTGCAAGAGTTGAAGAGGAAAAACACTTCCTGGGAAGCAGGGCTTCAGCACGCGTAATGGTTTCTCTGGAAGGCAAACACTGAAGAATCATTAATGCCCCCCCCTTCTTCCTCTCTCCCTTATCTTATATATCTGAGCCGACATTATATGGTATGGAATATCTCTGGCGAATTTGGGTCAGGTGGCCTGGTTGTGTCCCCTCCCAGGATCTTGCCCACTCACATCCCCTTTGGTGGGGGAAGGAATGTCAGAGGGACAGCGTTGGTCTGCTATCAACACCCGTTCAGCTACCAATGCAAAGCACAGCACTGTAAGGGCTGTGAATTTTACCTCAGACCCAATACAATCAATTAGCTTATTATTCTAAAACATGAGAAAGGACGGGAAAAGTACTAGTAACCATACAACTATATATTAAAAACCTACAAAGCTACTGATGTCTAAAGTTTTTTGCCTTCCATACATTTTTCATATATTTTTAGCTTTGTAAACTGTTAATACATGGCTATATAGCTGCTGGTATTTCCCCTACCCTTTCTG
The DNA here is from genome assembly GCA_037837765.1 of Delichon dasypus. Classification (NCBI taxonomy): domain Eukaryota; kingdom Metazoa; phylum Chordata; class Aves; order Passeriformes; family Hirundinidae; genus Delichon; species Delichon dasypus. Next base: position 5,108,852 of record JBBAXF010000012.1, on the reverse strand, counting down.
TTAGATTTTAGAACAATAAGCTAACCTTTCTAATGCATACTTGGAATTCTGTTAAGTCTTGTTCTCAAGAAGTCATCTGACAAGGTTATTTCATTTTCCAACCAGAATCTGAGAAGACACAACAAGAAATGGGGCAAAGAAGCCCCTGGAACAACTCCAATGGGGCAAAACGCAGGGAAAATTACCTAACTACTCTTCTAATTGGACAACATTTGTTAGATATGCTCATTTGTTAAACTTACACAAATTGTAAAAATCCGATGCCAGGAGTGTCCATGACCATCGGGACACCTGGAAGCATCAAATAAAGGCCTGCTTTTTATTTTACTATTTTAACACTGTTGCAAGAGTTTTCTCTTTTGATATTAGGCAACACTACAAGTAGATGAAAAAAGCTAAAAAATTTTTAAGCATCATTTCTCCCCTTTAGAGACTTGACAAAAATTCTATCTTGTCTAGTCTCTATCAGTTACATTTAACATTAGACCATAAGAATGACTATAAACTACAGCATGAATCATACAGCAAGCTATTATGCAGACACTAACTACAAATATAACTTATATGAACAGTTGTTTTATCCAAGTCCAGTTTGGTAACCATGAAGTATCATAGGTTAGCACAATTTTGTTTTCTAGATGTAGAGAAATGTAAAATGTTTTTCCCTGCCCTGACTGCAGCATAGGTTGGGGGGGAGGACAAGGACCTGTCAAAAAGCAGGCTGGGATATTGGCAGCTAAGTTAACCAATGAGAATTGTCAGTGTGACTTTGGAAGGAACATTTAAAACTAATCTGCGGAGACCGCCTGGCTCTCTCGCTTTAAGATCAGCAATGAGGTAACATCGGAGGTGGTGGGCGGCCTCGGGTCGGGCCTTGCTGCCCTTTTGGGTGGCCAGGCTGGGCCTGGCCGGGTGTCTGAGGGCTGCTGCCCGCACAGAGAGAACCTGGGCTGGCTGAGCCCCTTTCCCTTGCTTGCTGGCAGGGGAGAGGGGCAGCTGCAGCTCAGCAGTGCGGGGCCATGTGCTCAGACCCCGGCAGAAAGGGCCAAGCCATGGCCCAGCTTAATCACCGCTGGCAGTGGAGAAAGCAAGCCTGCAGCTCCATAACAACTTCGAGCTGGACCACCCTTGATGAGACCGAGGGGTGGAAAAAAGGACATCTACCAGCTTCTTTTATCAGCACGGCCTTGCATTTTTTCTTCAGCCCTGCACGTGGCCTTTGCAAGCCCAGGCAACTTTAACCCTTTCTTAGCAACACGGAACTTTTAAAGCACAATTCTTCCTCAAGAGAAAGAAGAAAGAAAAAAAAACAAACAAACCAGAAAGTACATAGAACAGACACTGCATGAAGTCAGTTAGATGAGAAGTGAAAGAACTAATAATATTGGAATAGGATTGAAGAAGTGGACAGGTTTAACCTGACTTTTCTAAGGTAAATTATGAAGAAATTAACTGTTCTTTTCAGCATCTTAGTATTATTTGGGTAGAATGCTATTCTAATCAAAATTAAGGACTGGTGTAATGGAGATTTATTTGGGAACTTTGAAACCCCTGCTCCTGGGTCAAAAGGAGGTCTCAGCCTTTTGAGACAAAGATAATTTTAGGTCAGAAGAAGTATTCGTAAATAATACCCCAGATACACTGAGAAGCTCTGCGGATAGAACATCACAGTCTGAGAAAACTCCGGGTGGCAGCAGAATGTGTACCAATGAGAGTACCGGACTATTTTGCCTTGTAGCAAACATCTTCATAAAAAGATCTTAAAAGGACTCTTCTAGAGTAATGAGTAGTTATGTCTAAGTGGTGAAACTGACTGAAAATCCTAAGTTGTGTCTTTCTATGTTGTTCAATAAGAAGGTTAATAGTTTGTAAGAGGAAAGAAGCATGTTTTAAGGTATCATTCTCTTTTAGTTTAAGTTTTCTTATTTCTCAACTTTTTTTTCTTTTCTCAGTCTTTTAATATATGTTAATAAAACTATTTTTGTTCATTTTTAAGCTTAAGCCTGCTTTGTTTTTTTTTTTCTCCTAATCTCTCCCTCCCACAAAAATATTAACACTAAAACCCCTACATTAATTAGTGTTTCCGCCCAGTTTTATTAAATTAAAACCATTACATGAAGTAAGTGTATGGAAGATATTTTCAGAGTCCAATGAGTCATCTTTAAGAGTTATCTGATGTAAAATTTGAGTTTGTTTCTAAATTTCAGCCAAATCTTTATTAATTATTCCACTCTGATCTATATAAGAACAACAACTAGTGTTTAACAGCCAGTTGTTATTCTCATCAATTGTTGGTATTTGAGTCCAACGGTTGTTTTTTATGAAGAGCTTTGGTTATATTTTTGTCCTGGTTTAAGGCAAATTTGGGAGGATGTAACACAAGGTTCATGGGTTGGAGACAGACACATGACACAGTAACTCCTGAGTTCTCAGCAACAGCCTCGATTTATTGTTCCAAGCTCCCTTTTATAGTGAGTTTGAATTTCCTGGGCTTGGGAAGCCCATTGGTTGGGAATCTTTGCACCGCCCAGATCGCTGGCCAGTGGTGTGTCTGCATCCAGGTCTTAGATGAGATTGCTGAAGTCTTTGTTCCCCTAGGGACTTCTAGAACAAGCCAGATCAGCTGAATTGTGTCTGTTATGATCAGACTCATTATGTCCAGCTGTAAACCAGTTGTACATTGCTACATCAGGAAACTCCAAAAGACGTCCCTCTAGAAAAGCAGATTCAAGTGGCCTCACCCCCAACTGGTCCAGTAAAAGATTTCCTTGGAGAAAAGTGGAAAAAACTGTTTATTTAACAAGCAAATTATTTACAAGCATTAAAAAAGGAATAATATTGAACAATAAAACCTCTTGCTGTTCTGAAGAGATGGCAAATTCAGAAAGACCTTTTCCCAGGGGGTAGCTCAGCTCGCTAAGTCTCTTATCCGTCCCTCCAGTGCTGGAAAATGCCATGGCCCAGGCCCTAGTGGGCCACAGGTGTGAGCTCCTGGTGTTTTTCTGGGTTTTCAGTCCAGATCAGGTTTGAACAGTTCCAAGAAAAAGCTAGCTAAAAACTAACTAAAACCAAAGGAAAGCTCTCTCCCGCTGTCTGCCTGTGCTGCAGACAACACTGTGAGAAGGATGCGGGGGAGCAAGTGCAGTTTCTGATAACAAGCTCCGCGATTCTTCTTTCCCCTCCCCTTCACTCTCGGAACCAGTCTTAAAGGTGCAGAACTTAATATCAAGCATAGACAGAACAGACAATTGGGGATACAAACATCATAAAGTCATCCCATGACAATTTTGGACTACAGTCACATGCAAATTTTGGTTCCAAACATTAAACAAGGTTACCAACCATGCAGATATTAAACAGAGAAAGAACAGTTTAAACCCCATCATCATCTTCATTTGTATCAGTCTCTGTTTTTTTGTTGTTTCAAGAGCAGAAGCATTCCTAACTCTGGAGTAGTGAATCCAGGGTTCTTTTCCAGCGAGTTTAACTGTGATGAGGGTGGTCAGCGGGACTTAGAAGTCCTCTCCACTTAGCTTTCAGAGGGGTCACTGTCCCACTATTTACCATAGACCCAGTCTCCAGGCTGGAACAGACGAGGAGCTGTGTCCAGTCCTATGGGTATGGATAACATGACAAATTTCCACAGCTCCTGCAAAGTGGAGCTTAAAGCCATTAAATACTTTTGTAAGTCAGTTTTCCCCCACATGTGAATTTCTCTTGGGATATGTGGAATTTGATATGACCTGCCATATAATATTTCATAGGGACTTATGTTATTCCTCACCCTTACTTGTATGAGGATTCTCAGTAAGGCTATAGGCAAGGGCTGAACCCATGTCATAGAAGTCTCTTGACAAATTTTGCTAATCTGTGTTTTGCAGGTTCCATTCATATGTTCAACTTTGCCACTCGCCTGGGGTCTTATGGAAGTATGCAGATTCCAAACAATTCCCAGAATTTGACTAACCTCCTCCACTACTGTTGCAACAAAGTGTGGCCTTCTATCTGATGACAATCCCAAAAAGAACCCAAAACCTTGGAATTATATGATTGAGCAAAACTTTCACCACCTCCTTTGCTGTGTTAGTGAGACAGGGTAAGCTTCAGGCTGTCCACCAAAAGTGTCAACCAACACCAGTACATACCTGTATCCTTCTTTGTGTGGTAACTGAGCAAAATCTATTTTCCAATAGTCTCTAAGAAGTTCTCTGGCCTTTGTTACCTCTAGCACTACTCTTTTGCTCGTATCAGGTTTATTTTGATGTCAGATTTCACACTTGCTCACTATATATTGCATAATTTTGGTCATTCCCCTTCCTCTTACTATCTTTTTCAGATGTTTCAAAAGATTTTCTGTTCCCCAATGGGTACCTTCATGTTCCTGCTGAGCTTTCTTGAAGCAGCAGGGGTGGGACTACAACCTGTCCTGTTGGTGTAAAAGCCCACCCACTTTCTTTGATTTCAGCCTTAAGGAACTCAGTTAACTGGTGGTCTTTCTGATCATACTTTGGAGTAAACCCTGACAGATTGATTTCATTCTTTAGTTCTACTGTTAATATATCTTGTTCTGCATCCCCTTTTGTCATTTCATTGGCAAAGTGATTCCAGAATTCAGGAGTTGTTTTCCCTTTTTTATGAGCTTTTCAATGCATAATAGACACCTTTGTAGGCTTCAAATACTTTGCAGGAGTGCAAGGATCTGTCCAGCATGTTTGATTCCATTACCTTGAGCGGTCAACCAGCCCTCTTTCCTTCCATATGGCTCCATGGGCATGCACAACACAAAATGTATATTTAGAACCAGTCTATATATTTACCTTCTTTGCTCTGCTCAGTTATAGAGCTCTTGTCAGTGCAATCAGTTCAGCTTTTTGTGATGATACCTCTGGTGGCAAGGCCTTTGCTTTGCTTACCTTGTCTGTGGTTGTCACTGAATAACTTGTCATTCCTTTACCATCTTGCACAAAGCTGCTTCCATCTGTATACAATTCCCAATCTGGATAGCCAGAAGTTATTTTCTTTTGAATGGTAAAATCCTGATACTGGATGGAAAACCCAATTAACCTGGGCAGTGTTACCTCAAGGTTTCAAAAACAGCCCTACCATCTTTAGGAATCAGTTGTCTCAGGACCTTGAGGGAAGGAAACCCCCAAACAGTGGGGAATTCTATTGCAGTATGTGGATGACCTTCTTATAGCCGCTGACACAAAAGAAGACTGTATACAATTGACGTGAGGCTACATTGGAACCCGTGGCCCACAACTGCCTGGAAACTATAGAGACGGTCTACTCCAGCAGACCTGACCTGAAGGTCAGTACCGGGTACTCAGTACTGGGAATGTGCTGGGGATGTCCCTTTCCATAAGCAGGCTCACTCGGGCATTGTTCCCTTGGGTTTATAAACTTTGTAACATTCAAAGAATTCCCCAAGCCATGCCCAAAGTCTGTTCCCCTGAATACATAATAGGTAATTCAAAATTTCTTGGATTTTTGGTCCTTTCTGTTTTCATGGAGCAAGATTTTCATCTACTGTTTGCTGTTTGGAACCACATTCTTTATTTTTGGGGTTTCTAGGTGTTTTATATGATTCCAGCATCTTTGTCATCATGTCCTCTGCTTGAACTTCCATGCTTGTACATGTGCTGCTCATCTGTGCTGACTTGTCCACCTCTTATCTTGGTAATGTGAGACTCATGCAATTAGCCTCAGCAAGGCAAAACTTGAGTCTTTCATCTCAACAGATTTCTACTTATTTAGTGTTCTGAAGGTCTTAAGTCATTGTAATCAAGCCACAGCTGGTGAGATTTGCTCATCTTCTCAGTCCCTTGTTATCAACCTTCTACTATGAGCTAATAGTCTAAATAGCAATTAAAACAAAGCTCCAAATGAAGGTTATTATTGTAAAACTAAACTATAGATTGAAAGCTACAAAGTTTAAGCAAAGTCAAGTAAGTAAAGCTAAATTATAAAATGAAACTAATAATGTTTAGGCAAACTACAAAAACAAGTAAAAACAAACTATCAAATTAGGCAAGAATACAAAAATCTTTGTTTAATTTCTTTCATCTGTTCCTCATCCTTTGTCAATAAGGACAACACTTTCCAGTGAAAAGTGAGGCAAAGACAACATTGAGTACCTCAGCCTTTTCCATTTCCTTTGTCACTACATCCCCTGCCCCTCAGAGCAATGGGCTCTCTTTAGCCTTCCTTTTGCTGCCAATGTCTTTGTAGAAACATTTCTTGTTGCCCTTCACCTCCCTTGCTAGTTTCACCTCCAGCTGAGCTTTGGCTTTCATGATTCCTATTTGTACATGCATAGACAATATCTTTGTATTCTTGCCAAGTAGCCTGTCTCTGCTTCCCCCTTCTGTATGTATCCTTTTTGTGTTTGAGCTCAGTCAAGAACTCTGTGCTCATCCATGGTGTCCTGCCTTACTTGCTCAACTTTCTGCACATTGGAATAGAACATTCCTATGCTTTGGAGAGACTGTGCTTGAAGACCAGCCAACTCTCCTGCATTCCTTTGCCCTAGCGCAGTTCCCTATGGGATTCTGCAAAGCAGGCCCATGAAGGTGCCAGCACTTAACTCCTGAAGTCCAGGATTATAATTTTGGTGTTTATCTTGCTCCCTCCTCTTCACATCTAAAACTAGATAGTCTCATGGTCACTGCATCCAGAACAATCATTGACCTTTATATCATCCACCAGTTCTTCCTTGTTTGTGAACAGAAGGTCCAGCAGAGCATATCCCCTAGTCTGTTCATCAGTCGTCTGAACCAAGAAGTTATCTTCAATACATTCAAGAATAACCTCCTGTATTGCTTTTACCCAGACATATTGCCCTTCCAGCAGATATTGGGGTGTTTATAGGCTACCCACTCCTATTGCAGACCTAGCCAGGAAGTCAGGGTTACTTAGAGGCAGGTGTATTTACAGCATAGCTCAGACAAAGACTGACAGATGAAGTCTGAATATAAATGGACCCCTTCAGCCAAGGGGTATGGGTCCCAGGTGAGGGTGGTCAGGGCTATTAAGATCAATTGATGCACATAGGACCCTGACATGAAATCCATTTCTTAGTTTGTCAATGAGGAGGTTGTTTTGAGAGTATTTGGAAAACCTAAGTTAGTTTGAAACGAATTTTTCAATACATTTAAATGAATTTAAACTTCTTCAAATGAAATCGTGTATCTTTGCATTATAACTTGATACTAGAAATTCTGTACTTATATATATATGTGATATGTGACCTAAAGTTAATTCATGTTTGGTATTGTGATATGTAATATAAAGTTAATTCACGTTCAGTCTAAATTAAGCTCTGTAAAATATAAAGTGTATTTGGGGTTAAAAACTGAACTGTGAGAGGGGGACACGAAGGTTGAGAGACAGGGAGGGTCCCTGCCGGGAAAAGCCTCAGGACAACCGTTAACTCAATGAATGGAAGAGATGGTGAGATAGACCGTGTCTCCCCCAGAGATGGACCTGCTAACGACCCAGTGATCAAGACTAGATAGATATCTTATCTGTTCCAGCCAAGTTTATCATCTCTGAAACCCTCCCCGGATCAAGCAATCACGACATTGTTTTCCCTCGAGAACCTATTCAACTGACCAGAGACATGAACATGAATACCTGATGAGGCAACAGAAGCGGGAGCACTACGGTCGCTCTCCACTCTCAGCGGAGGACTGTATAAAAACCAGTGGCTCGAGACACACTTCGTGAACAGGGCAGATTCGGAGCAATAGGGTCTGTTTCTGTGTTCACCCAGCACGTGTGTCTGGTTCCGTCCCGCACCGGGCAGGAGGTGACCTCTGGCTAGCTCGGGTCAACCCAGGCACAGAATGGTCCCAGTTCGTTTCGGCTTCTCGGCTTAGCAGCTGAACCCCCAAAAGTGTGACAGCAAAGCAGCAGAAGAGAAAAGGCTGGCTCTCAGCTTAGCAGATTAAAAGATGTTTATTAGCTCCAGAGTTGAGGAGCAGAGAGGTTGAGAGCGAGGTGCTGAGAGATGTTGCTGAGCGGCTGAGAGACGTGCTGAGAGAGATCTTGCTGAGAGAGTTTTTTCCTCCCTCCTGCCCCCCATAAGTGGGGGAGGGGTTTCAGGGAGGATACTACAAAACCACGAATCAGGGGTTTCAGGGGGTAACAAGGTGTGCCCACCCCCAAGCCTCGGACCACTAAAATCCAGAGCTAAAGGAATTCCCCCAGGGGGCCTATCACCTGAAACCCTCTCCCTGAGATTTCGCAATCTTGGGAGGGCTCCTGGAGAAACAGGCTGTCCCAGAGCAAGGGGGGTGGGAGGACACAAAACACCTTATTATACAGACAACACAAAAAGGGATACAGAATTGGGGATACAGTGAAATGAACCATAACATAAACTTCTTATAAAAACCTAATAAAACAGTTCTGCACCACTACTTCTCCCCCTTTTTTGTTTTAAATACAGGAGGAGGGCTGGAATGGAGGAGGATGATATTCAAAGTCCGGGTAACTCTCGGCAAGCCACTCTGGCTGAGTGGGACACTCCATCTGAGGTTCCTCTTCTGGGTGTCTCCTGTCTTCTGGGTCTTCCTCCAGTTCCACGTTCTCCTCCCATCCAGGCACGGATGATACAGCAACTTGGTTCACAGAGGGGGCATGTGTGGTGCTAGAAATTAATCTACCTGACATTTTTTTGATGATCCCAAACCCAATTAAAATTAACAGAACAACAAACAAAAATGACAAAACTGATTTCAAAACTGAACCCACCCAGCTCGAAAGTCCCCAGTCCCCAAACAATCCATTCAGCCAGTCACCAGTCTCTCTCTTGATGTCATTCACCATGTCTCGGATGTTCTGGATGGCTTTGTGGCCTGCCCCAATGCCCTGGTGGCTTTAGGCTGGGGCACCAACCATCCGGAGACAGGTGCAGCGAGACTGGCAAGCAGGAGGATGCTGAGGAGCAGGTGGAACTTCCTCAGCACAGGGGACTGGCACTGGACAGGCTCTGACAGGACTAAAAGAACTAAAACAAACAATTAACATTCAAGCAGGAGTGATTCAGGAAAGTGAAACTATCCTGGGAAAAATCTTCCCTCCTTTTCCTCCTAAAAGCTGCCTGAGTAACCTGCGGCAGCTTCTTTTTCTCCCCTGAGACCTTCGGGACATAGGGCCTCACCCATTTTGATGGTAACCATCTCGGTCCCGTGGGGGTGGACACGCAAGCGTACCCACGACCCCACGTGACTAAATCATGAGGTCCCTCTGTCCGTCCAGTCTCAGGGTCCCGGACCATGACCGGCGGCCTCTCCTTGATGTTTAGTTGAGGGTTTGCCCCAAAATGACAAATGATCGGTGGGTGTAAAAACTCAAAGGTGCTGTTTAAAAAATTCAGTGTGAATAGAGCCCTGGCCAATCGGGTCTGCGGTGTTTCTGTTTTCAACACTGGCTGTTGTTGGTTGAGGACCCTTTTGATTTCCCTGTGGGTCCTCTCCACTGCAGCTTGGCCTGTTGGGGAATGAGGGATGCCGGTTTTATGTCCCACTCCCCATTGTTGCAGGAAGCTGCAGAATTCCCCGGAACGGTACGCTGGGCCATTATCAGTTTTTAATTCTTTTGGGATGCCCATGAAGGAGAAAGCCTGGATGAGGTGTTTAATTGCATCCGAGGTTTTCTCCCCTGCGTGGGCGGAAGCAAAAACTGCACCAGAGTAGGTGTCCACCGACACATGTACATATTTAGATCGGCCGAATTGGGGGATATGTGTTACATCAGTCTGCCACAGCTCACAGCTGTTCAGACCTCTGGGGTTCACTCCCGCACTTAAGGTGGGGAGTGCATGCTGATTGCATGAGGGACACGTAGCCACAATTGCCTTAGCCTGTTCCCGAGTGATGTGAAACCGGTAAACAAGGCCAGGCGCGTTCTGATGGTGAAGCTGATGGCTGAGCTTTGCCTGCTCAAAAATGCTTGGCAATGGGGCCATCATTGCAGGAGCAGCAAGAGCATCAGCCCTTCTGTTCCCCTCAGCTACGAACCCTGGCAAATCGGTGTGTGATCTCGTATGCATCACAAAGAATGGCTGCTCCCTGTGGGAGACAAGCTTAACAAGCTTAGAAAGCAGCTCAAACAGTGCTGTGTTAGACACTTCCTGCAGTATTGCCTGATCTGCCCTCGATACCACCCCCGCTACATAAGCGGAGTCCGTTACTAAATTGAAGGGTTCGGGGAACCTTTCGAAAGCCCTGACAACAGCGGCCAACTCAGCAACCTGAGGTGATCCCTCCACCTCGGCAACATCTGCCTCCCACTGCTGAGTCTGAGGGTCCTTCCAAGTCATAGCTGACTTGTGGGACCTTCCGGACGCGTCCATGAAAACTGTCAGGGCCTCTAAAGGCTTCCTGCTCCGAACATCTTTCAAATTCAGTGTGAATTTGGCATCCTGATTAAAAATTTTGTGGGCTGGCCGATGAATTGAGATTTGCCCAGTAAAGGAATCCGGAGGAAACTGCAGTGCTTCATTTTCCTGAAGCAGGTGTTCTAACATTGCCTTTGTAATTTGGCCCGATCTTAATCCAATTGGAATGTGAATGCATTCAAAATCACACGCTGCCAATTCCCTGATCCGGACTCTGGCTTTTCGGATCAGTTCAGCCACCAGTTCCTGTGGACGTGTCATTCTCTTGGACCTTTGATGGCTGAGAAAGACCCATTCTATGATTAAGAGTGGGTCCTCTCTGCCCTGGTGCTTTTTGATGTTATTTATCCATTGGAAAATGACTCCATGGAGGTGTGGCAATTTCCCCATAATTATGAATTTGAAAGGCAGGTCTGGATCACACCGGTGGGCCTGCCGAGTGCACATGAGATGCTGTACCTTTTCCAGCACCTCCTTTGCTTCTGGGGTTAGTTCCCTGGGAGAACTCAGCTCCTCTCCCCCTTTCAATAAATTGAAAAGAGGGGCTAGGTCCTCGGTTGTGAGGCCCAGCCAGGGTCTCACCCAGTTCAATGCCCCACACAGCTGATGGACATCTGCGAGGGTCTGAATTTTGGGCCTTATTTCCAATTTCTGTGGCACAATGGTCCGCTTGCCAATTTCCAGCCCAAGGTACCTCCAAGATGGCATCCTTTGAACCTTGTCTTCCTGCAGCTCGAACCCTGCAACAACCAATGCATTAATTGTCAGGTCAAGCGCGTGTGACAAGACTTCATCGGTGGGGGCACACACAAGCACATCATCCATATAATGATGGATGATTGCTTTCTCTGCGGCTATGCGGACCGGGGACAGCAAGGAAGCCACATACCACTGGCAGATGATAGGTGACACCTTCATCCCTTGGGGAAGAACTCGCCAATGGTAGCGTTTCCTCGGGGCCTCTCGGTTAATGGTGGGAACCGAGAATGCAAAACGTGGTGCATCGTCCGGATGTAGGGGAATATGGAAGAAACAATCTTTTATATCTATAACAGCCAATTTCCAATTTTGTGGGAGCATGGTCGGGGTAGGCATCCTGGGTTGAAGAGAGCCCATATCTTCTATCACATTGTTAATTTGTCTGAGATCCTGGAGGAGCCTCCACTTGTCCTTCCCTGGCTTCTGGATAACGAAAACCGGCGAATTCCAAGGGCTGGTGGTCTCTACAATGTGACCCTTAGCTAACTGCTCCTCCACGAGCTCTTCGAGCGCCTTCAATTTCTGTTTTGAAAGCGGCCACTGCTCTACCCACACTGGTGTATCTGTTTTCCAATTCAGCTTGTGGGTAGGGCGCTCCTCAGCGACCGCCGCCCAAAAATCCTGTGGGGGGTCTGGGTTGTCAATTGTGACTCCCCACTGGGCCATCAGGTCTCTCCCCAACAAGGGTTCCCTATAATCCAAAACAAAAGGGCGTAAACTGGTCAACTGCCCTTTTGGCCCCTTATTTTGAACCACTCTCTTTGATTGTTTGGCCAATTGCATTCCCCCTATTCCTTGCACGTGTCCTGCCACGTTTTCCAAGGCCCAACGTGACGGCCAGTGCTTGGCTGGGATCACAGTCACGTCCATGTCCGTGTGTAGGAGGCCTGTGATGTTAATGGCCTCATCACTCACCTGTAACTCACATCCCACCTGGGGTTTCACTTCTGTGATGCTGTGCACGGGACAAGCAGTTGGCATCTTGTCTTCTTCCGGGCGTTCCCAGGTGGGTATGATCTGGGCAACTATCTGCCCTTTAGGTAGGAATGTTGGTGGGTGAGTGCAGCGTAGCCAGAGAACGAACCTTCCAGGATTGTTATCAAGTGTTCCTGGAAGAATTTCGATCTCTTTTGGGGTGTGTTTGCAGTCCCCCACAACGATGAGCTTACCTTTGACCCCTGACCAGGTACCCTGCTCACTGTTGTCAACTGACACAAAATTCCAGTCGCTGTCTTTCAGTTGCAAACCCTCCGTGAGCTGCAACCTGTAGGGGGTATATTTAGAATCGGTTGTTAAAATCGGCTGCGCCATGTCATGGTCTGTATAAGTCATTTCCAGTGTGTTATTTTTGCTGCCGCCCTGAATGGGGCAATGCAGCTTCTCCTTCTTTTTCCCTTGGCTCCCCTTCCCCTCCCCTCCTGCCTGGTCCACCCCATTTTTTTCTTCACGCAGGGCGGACCTGCGCTCTTTCACCAGTTTTTTTTTTGTGAGGGTTTAAACCCTCTCCCTTTTTCCCCTTCCCCTCCCCCTTTTTTGTTTTTGAGGTCCTCTAATTCTTTCTTGAGGGGGCATTTGGAAACCCAGTGCCCCAAATTCCCGCACAAAAAACACTTCTGGGAGCTTTGAACAGAAAGCTTCTTCCCGGTGTTCGGTGTTTTTCGGGAATCTTCAGCTTCCATGGCTGCAACTTGATGAGGTTTGTGCCGTGGACCTGTGGATGAACTCATAAAAGGCAGCTTTACCTGACATACTTGAAGCATGTCTGGTAAGGTTGGTTTGGGGTGTAGGGGTAAACTTAAAATCGCAGCACGACATAAATCATTTGCATTCGAAAACGCAATCTCTGTTAAAATGTGTTCCCGAGCCATTTCGTTTTTGACCTGAGCTTCAATAGCTCGGGTCAGTCTCTCCACAAAATCTGTGAAAGGCTCCCTTTGGTCCTGTCTGATTTTCGAATAAGAAATCACAGGACCTTGTGTTTGCATGCTGAAGAATGCAGTCAGGGCTGTCTCTCTCACTACGTGGAGGCACTGGAGAGGAATGACCACTTGGTCAGTGGCTTCTGCCCACTGCCCCTCACCAGCGAGGTGTTCCAGAGTGATGGGGTTTCCCTGAGCATCCACTCTGGTGTTAACATGGCTGAGAAGCCCTGGTAAGGCATCCTGGAGCAGCTGTTTCCAAGCTGTGACCCATAGGATGTACTCTGTTGGGTTCAGCAAGCAAGAAAACAGGTACTTTAAATCAGCAGGCACCACTTCCTCTGCAGAGAGATCTGCTCTGAGGAGGCCTCTGAAATATGGCCCATCCCGGCCATATGTCCTGTGAGCTTTGCAAATTTCTTTGATGGTGGCTCGGGGAAATGGGTGGTACTCTGCCCTGTTGTTACCACCGCGGGCATTGCGGTAGGTAACAGGGGCAAGAATAGGAATGGAGCAGGAACCGGCACCTCCATCTGCTCCGGTTCCCTGCTCGGGCCCTTCCGGGTTTGAGGGAGCGAGGGAGCCCTGAGGCACTTGGTTGCTTGGCAACCGCGTCCCTGCAGGGGGCGCGGTTTGCCCGGGGAGTGACGTCATCGAGAACTGGGAGAGTGGGGGGCATCCCGAAGAAGGGGGCTCCAGGGCGGTCGGCAGCGCGGCAGCTGCGGGGGGGGGCGGCGGGCCACAGCCTGGCGGACGCACCCCCTGCCGGTAGCACCGGGGGGGGCGCAGCGGGCCGTGGCCACGCCGCGGTGGGGGCCCCCTCAGGCAGCGGCGCCGCGGGGGGGGAGGTGGGGTGCTGCAGCGCGCACGCGCAGGCACAGTGGGTTGGGGGGGCAGTGCGGCCACGGCGCGCGGGGCGGGGCGGGGCCGCGGGGGTCGGGACCAGCACCATGTGGGGTGGGGGTGGGGCCGGGGCCACGCGGCAGACACCCGACGTCACAGGGGTAAGGCGGGGAGGGGGAGGGGGACGGGGCGGGGCCGCACCGTGCAGGCGCCACGTCACCGGGGTAGGGAGGGGTGGGCGGCGCTGAGGGGGCGGGGGAGTCCCCTGCCATGCGGTCGCCACCATCTTGGGGTCCCCATGCCAGCCACGTGGCTTCCCCCCCCACAGAAAAACGAACTCGGCATTTTTCCACTGGGGAAAGCAGGGACAGAGGATTGTCTTGTGCCCGAGACCTCCCGGCCCCACGGGGCCAGCACAGGCGGGGTGGCTGGGGCGTCCCGGAGGCTGAGCGGGCGGGCGGGAGCCCTGCTGCTACATTCAGAACACTTTCCCGGGGACACGGGGACCGGGGAGAAGAAGGCGGGGGAGGAGGGGGAGAACACGTCTCTCTGCCGTGCTCATGCTGCTTTCCCTTTTGAGACTGAATAGCGGAATTAACCTTTGTTGCTACAATAAAATACTTTGTAGCCTTTTTGTCCCCTGTTTCAATCAACTAAATTAATTGCCTTTCTACAGTGCCACAGAAATCGGCGCTGCAGACCCCCTCGGGGGATATCTGGGGAAAATGTAGATGAAGCCACCGAACAAAACTTCTTAACTCGCCTTTTGAGATTTTCAATTTCGCCTCTTTCAGAACCGAAACATAATTATAATACAACCTTTTCTGATCGACCATTAGCTTTCCGCCCATGTTTTGATACTAAGTTGCTTTTGAACCCTGTCCTAGGGTAACTTTATGATGCCTGTATCCCCAATCGTCTGTTCTGTTTGTGCTGTATATTGAGTCCTGTGCCTTTAAGACTGGTTCTAAGAGCAAGGAGAAGCGCGGAGTTTGTTTTGAGAAAACTGCCTGACTCCTCCACATTCTTCGGCGGACAGGGTGTTCGGCGGAGGCTTAGAGAGACTGCAGGACAGAGATTTTTTTTGCTTTTAGTTAGTTTCAGCTAGCTAGGGCAGAGAAGTTCCCTGGACTGTTTTTTTTTCCTTTTTCTTGGAACTGTTTAAACCTACTCTAGACTGAAAACCCAGGGGAGCACTGGGGGCTGCACCTGCGGCCCACCGGGGCCTGGACCTCGGCATTTTCCAGCAGCGCCGGAGAGACTGGGACTGAGGAGAGACTGAGAGAGAGAGAGAGCCGAGCTCCACCCACGGCAAAGACTTTCTCAATTTGCCATCTCACTCCAGAACGAGAGGTTTTATTGTTTCATATTATTCATTCTTTATACTTGTATGCACATTTTTTTAGTAAAATAGTTTTTTCCACTTTTCTCCAAAAAAGTTTTGTTTTTTTTTTTACCGGACTAGTTAGAGGGAGGGGCCACCTAGGTTTGCTTCCTTAGAGAGATCCTATACAAGAGTTTTCTCCCAAATTTGCCCCAAACCCAGACATATTTCAAATTGGTGCCCACTGCGGGGCACAAAAAAGTAGAAAAAACTTGTATTGATTATTATTAACTGCTTTTTTTTGTTTGTCTGTTTATCCCTTGAGTAGGGATTAAACAGTGGCCATGTTGCTTCTTGAATTTCTAATGTCTCTTAAAATGGAGTCTTTTCTGCATTTCTGTTCCCTAGGCTTTTTTGAAGTCTTAATACCTTTCTGGTCCCTAGGTTTGTTTTCTTACCCAGAAATTGTGGGAGATTAGGGACAGGCGGTCGGAAGATATCGCGTTGTACGGGCAGACAGAACCCCTCCCTCAATTCTTAGTTGGTCAGTGTCCTTGATAAGCTAAGCAACACCTAACTTGTAACGTAAGCAGACGGATGTGATGCAGCAAACAGAGGTGTTATAACCCCATGTAACCAGTTAATAAACGCCATTAGCCGTCCACCACACTGGTGTCTGTGAGCTGGTGGCCCGAGCAGCCTGGGTGTGGCTGCCGTGTCATTCCCGAATCAGGTCACTACGCCTCAGCGGAGGTAACAAGAAATAGCTCCAATATTATCCCTAACATACAGCTTTTACACTCGAGATGCACAAATTAGAATACTTATTTTGCTAAGTTCAGTGATTATGGCTTACAAGAAGCTTATAAAGATACTAGAGTTTGTTCTGGGTATGTTCGGTTTATAGTTTTTTCGTCCTGCCCTGCGTCCTAGTTCCAGCAGCATGTTTTGGGGATTTATCAACAATTGCACCCAGTTTGTTAAAAAAAGAGTAGGGGATGAGGCTCTCCAGCCTCTTCTTTCCTTCTTCTCTTTTGAGTCAGTTACATCGCTTTTAGAGAGTGTTCAGGGTCTCCTGAACGTTAAAGATGCCACCTTCCTGGTATTTCAGCTAGTGAGCTTCCTCTATATAGTTTATAGCTTTTCTAGAATGAGTCACACACCGCTAAACACTGTAAGGCAGCAGATAAAAGCAGGGAAGCAGGGAGATAAATCAGTCACTCAGGCTGCAGCCAATCCCACAGCTATTCAGGCTGCAGCTAAACCAGACAGTAAGGCTAAGACACCAGCAGTTGCTGCAGTAAAAAAGAGAAAGAAGCACACGGACAACACCAATCGACCAGTAGACAATAATTCAAGTAAAGGATCCTCAATGCCTCCTGACACCCAGTCAGTAGTCAAACCACCTGACACACAATCAGAAACTGAAGCAACTAATAATACACAATCAGAAGCCGAACCGACTAATACAAAATTGCAAGCCCAACCAACTGGCACACAATCGAGAGCCCAACCAGCTGCTACAACATCAAGAGCCCAACCAGCTGCTACAACATCAAGAGCCCGACCAACTGCTGCAAGAGCAGGAGATACTATTGAGTCCTTTTCCCTGAAGAACCTTCGTGGCCTAAGAAAAGATTATACTCAACGATCTGATAAATCTATAATTAGTTAGTTAGTCCGTCTTTGAGATGCTGCAGGCGAGGCTACAATACTGGATAGCACTGAAGCAAAACATCTGGGATCCCTGTCACATAATCCAGTTATTGACCAAGAAATGATGAGAGAGGCTAGTCCTTGCAGTCTCTAAGAACAGGTCCTGAGAAGTGTGGCACAAAGATATCTGTGTGCTGACGATCTCTATATGCAGCAAACCCAGTGGAAAACCATTGAACAAGGGATCCAGCACTTGAGGGAAATAGCAGTGGAAGAGATTGTCTTCTCAGATGACATAAACACTAAGAACCCCGACTTAGTACCATGTACACCTGTAATGTGGCGAAAACTTGTACGACTTAAGCCACAAGAATACTCCTCTGCTTTAGCAATAATGAAGCAAGATGAGACAGAAGAAACTGTGCTTAGTATAGCAAAAAAGCTCCGAACATATGCAGATGCCGTGCATGGTCCAACACATGCAAGAATTGCAGCTCTAGAAACGCGTATAACAAAATTAGAAGACAAGATAGAAGAAAATCACAAAGAACTCAAGGAGAACATTCTCCAAATCTCTGCAGTACAGGTTAGAGGCTCTGGCACCACACGCAAACATTCCCTAAATAGAGAGGGAAAAAGCATCCCACAGGCTAAGCTGTGGTCCTTCCTGCGTAATTATAGAGAAAACATGAAAAAATAGGATAGAGAATCTACTGGGGCTATGACACAACGGCTGCGTGAATTGTTAGATAGCAAGACTGTGAGAAAAAGTTCCAGCAAGAAGGAAGCAGCTCCAGTTACCCAGGGAAAAAAGAATAATCAGGCTTAGAGAAGCCCTGCCTCTAGCCAGGTAGAGGCTAGAGAAAACCGTGTTTTCTAGACTGTGTAGATTCGTTGGCCTGGCACATCAGAACCACAAAAATATGAGGCCTTAGTTGACACTAGAGCACAGTGCACAATACTCCCATCAAGACATGCGGGGGAAAAATCTGTTTCCATTGCTGGAGTGACAGGGAGTTCACAAGATTTTACTTTAGTAGTAGCTGATGTGAGCCTGACTGAAAATGAGTAGAAGAGACACCCTATTGTGACTGGCCCAGAAGCCCCATGCATTTTGAGCATAGACTTCCTCCGAAATGGGTATTTCAAAGACCCAAAGGGATTTAGGTGGGCATTCGGGATAGCAGCTGTAGAGACAGGGGGTGTTAGGCAGTTGAATACCTTGCCTAGACTATCAGAAAACCCATCTGCTGTAAGTCTTCTAAAAGTAGAAGAGCAACAAGTGCCAATTGCCACTTCAATAGTGCATCGCCAACAGTACAGAACAACTCGAGATGCTGTGATCCCCATCCACAAGATGATCCGTAAGCTGGAGAGCCAAGGGGTGGTCAGCAAAACCCACTCACCCTTCAACAGCCCCATCTGGCCTGTGCGCAAGTCTGATGGAGAATAGAGATTGACTGTCGACTATCGTGCCTTAAACGAAGTGACTCCACCATTGAGCGCTGCTGTGCCGGACATGCTGGAACTCCAGTACGAGCTGGAGTCCAAGGCAGCAAAATGGTACGCCACAATTGACATTGCTAATGCATTTTTCTCCATTCCTCTAGCTGCAGAATGCAGGCCTCAGTTTGCCTTCACATGGAGAGGAGTGCAGTACACCTAGAACCGACTGCCCCAAGGGTAGAAACACAGCCCCACCATCTGCCATGGACTGATCCAGGCGGCACTGGAAAAAAGTGAGGCTCCAGAACATCTACAGTACATTGATGACATCATTGTGTAGAGAAACACAGCAATAAAAGTGTTTAAGAAAAGAGAGAAGATCATCCAAATGCTCCTGGAGGCCGGTTTCGCTATCAAGAAGAGCAAAGTTAAGGGACCAGCTCGTGAAATCCAGTTCCTGGGAGTAAAGTGGCACGATAGAAAGCGTCAAATTCCCACTAAAGTCATCAACAAAATCACAGCAATGTGTCCACCAACCAACAAAAAGGAAACACAAGCTTTCCTAGGCGCCATAAGTTTCTAGAGGATGCACATTCCTGAGTACAGCCAGATTGTAAGCCCTCTCTACCTGGTCACCCGCAAGAAGAACAATTTCCACTGGGGCCCTGAACAGCAACAAGCCTTTGCCCAGATCAAGCAAGAGAACGCTCATGCAGTAGCCCTTAGCCCAGTCAAGACAGGACCAAATGTGAAGAACGTGCTCTATTCCGCAGCCGGAAGCCATGGTCTGTCCTGGAGCCTTTAGCAAAAGGTGCCTGGAGAGACTCAGGGCCGACCACTGGGATTCTAGAGTCGAAGATACAGAAGGTCTGAAACCAACTACACTCCAACAGAGAAAGAAATCTTGGCCGCCTATGAAAGAGTTCAAGCCGCCTCAGAAGTAGTAAGCACCGAAACACAGCTCCTGCTGGCACCTCGACTACCAGTGCTGGAATAGATGTTCAAAGCAGAAGTTCCCTCTACCCACCATGCCACCAATGCCACATGGAGCAAATGGATTGCCCTCATCACTCAGCGCGCCCGCATTGGAAACCCAAATTGCCCTGAGATTTTAGAAATAATTACAAACTAGCCAGAAAGTGAAAACTTTAGTCTCATGGATAAAGAGAAACAAGAACAAGTGACACGTGCTGAAAAAGCTCCACCATACAACCAACTGCCAGCAAAAGAAACACGCTATGCTCTTTTCACTAACAGTTCCTGCCGCATCATTAAGATGAAACAAAAGTAGAAAGCAGCTGTATAGAGCCCCACAAGACAAGTTGCACAAGCCACTGAAAGAGAAAGTAAGTCAAGCCAACTCGCTAAGCTCAAAGCTGTTCAACTAGCCCTAGACATTGCTAAAAGAGAAAAGTAGCCAAAGCTCTACCTCTACACTGATTCGTGAATGGTAGCCAATGCTCTGTAGAGATGGCTAGAGAAGTAGAAAAAGGCCAATTAGCAGCGTAGGGGAAAGCCAATCTGGGCTGCAGATGAGTAGAAAGACATTGCCACTCGGGTAGAGAAGCTACCTGTCAAAGTCCGTCATGTAAATGCCCATGTCCCCAAGAGTCAAGCTAATGAGGAGCACCGGAACAACGAGCAAGTAGATCAAGCTGCAAAGATAGAAGTGTCAAAAATAAACTTAGATTAGCAACACAAGAGAGAGTTGTTTCTAGCTCAATGGGCCCATGATGCCTCAGGCCATCAGGGTAGAGATGCCACCTATAAGTAAGCACGAGACCGAGGAGTAGATCTAACCATAGACAGTATTTCTCCGGTTATCCATGACTGTGAGACGTGTGCTGCCATCAAGCAGGCCAAGCGAGTAAAGCCCCTGTAGTATAGCAGGCAATAATCCAAGTATAAGTACGAGAAAGCCTAGCAGATTGATTATATCACCCTTCCCCAAACCCGCCAAAGCAAGCGCTATGTGCTCACAATAGCAGAAGCCACCACGGGATAGCTAGAAACCTACCCTGTGCCTCACGCTACAGCCCGTAACACCATTCTAAGCCTTAAAAAACAAGTTCTTTAGAGGCATAGTACCCCTGAGAGGATTGAGTCAGACAATAGAACTCATTTCAAAAACAGCCTCATCAACAACTGGGCTAGGGAACATGGCATTGAGTGGGTATACCACATCCCCTATCATGCACCAGCTTCAAAGAAAGTAGAAAGATACAATAGACTGCTAAAAACCACCCTAAAAGCACTGAGTAAAGGATCATTCAAAAACTGGGAGCAGCATCTAGCAAAGGCCACCTGGTTAGTTAACACCCGAGGTTCCACCAACAGAGCAAGCCCTGCCCAATCTGAGCCCCTACATACAGTAAATAGAGAGAAAGTCCCAGTAGTACATGTAAGAAGCTTGTTGAGGAAGACAGTTTAGATCAATTCAGCTTCAAGTACAAAGGATCCCATCCGTGAGATTGTCTTTGCTCAGGGACCAAGCTGCACATGGTGGGTAATGCAGAAAGATGGAACCACACGATGTGTACCCCAGGGAGATTTAATTGTTAAGTGAGAACCGTGTGTGATTATCGTTGTGTGCTGAATAGTACTGCCACTGTATGTAACTGTATATTGCATATTGTTTTTATATAGATGTATATGTGTGTTTAGAGCTAGAGTATATATTAGTTTTAGTAAATTGACGATATGGGGATAAGGGGTGGAATGTCCTAGGGTAACTTTATGATGCCTGTATCCCCAATCGTCTGTTCTGTTTGTGCTGTATATTGAGTCCTGTGCCTTTAAGACTGGTTCTAAGAGCAAGGAGAAGCGCGGAGTTTGTTTTGAGAAAACTGCCTGACTCCTCCACATTCTTCGGCAGACGGGGTGTTCAGCGGAGGCTTGGAGACTGCAGGACAGAGATTTTTTTTGCTTTTAGTTAGTTTCAGCTAGCTAGGGCAGAGAAGTTCCCTGGACTGTTTTTTTTTTTCCTTTTTCTTGGAACTGTTTAAACCTACTCTAGACTGAAAACCCAGGGGAGCACTGGGGGCTGCACCTGCGGCCCACCGGGGCCCGGACCTCGGCATTTTCCAGCAGCGCCGGAGGGACTGGGACTGAGGAGAGACTGAGAGACTGAGAGAGAGAGAGCCGAGCTCCACCCACGGCAAAGACTTTCTCAATTTGCCATCTCACTCCAGAACGAGAGGTTTTATTGTTTCATATTATTCATTCTTTATACTTGTATGCACATTTGTTTAGTAAAATAACTTTTTCCACTTTTCTCCAAAAAAGTTTTTTTTTTTTTTTTACCGGACTGGTTAGAGGGAGGGGCCACCTAGGTTTGCTTCCTTAGAGAGATCCTATACAAGAGTTTTCTTCCAAATTTGCCCCAAACCAAGACAAACCCGAACCCAGATGAAAAGCACTCCCCCGCAGACCCCGTTGCTCGAAATCACAGGAGGTTTAACCCTTTACCTGCGCAGCTATTTTTGGAGGATTTTTTTTCCTCCCCAGTAGATCCCCCTCCCTCGGGGGAACCCTAAAACCAGTAAATAACTCCCGTTGGGGGTATACTTACGTGTCCTGTGACCTGGGGGGTGCGTGGGTCGAGTTTTTCTGCCGCAAGAAGGGCTCCGGTCGGGGCCCGAAGCTCCCCTTCTTTCCCCAGGAACTTGCCTCGTTTAAAAGTCAATTTCACAGGGGTGTGTGATGCCCAGAGACTGTTCTTCGGGCTAAATCAGCCCCAGTCTGTTCGCAGGGTCCACCTCGTCTCCGGGGGAGCCTGCATGGGCACCGGATGCTCTGTCACCGTGGAGCCATGCTCCACATGGTCCAATCTGCTTCTGCCGGCGTGGTTTGCTCCACGTTGGAGTTCCACGCTCTTTGTCTCTGCCGGCGTGGTTCGTCCCACGTTGGCGCGCCAAATTCTGTGTCTGGTTCCGTCCCGCACCGGGCGGGAGGTGACCTCTGGCTAGCTCGGGTCAACCCAGGCACAGAATGGTCCCAGTTCGTTTCGGCTTCTCGGCTTAGCAGCTAAACCCCCAATAGTGTGACAGCAAAGCAGCAGAAGAGAAATGGCTGGCTCTCAGCTTAGCAGATTAAAAGATGTTTATTAGCTCCAGGGTTGAGGAGCAGAGAGGTTGAGAGCGAGGTGCTGAGAGATGTTGCTGAGCGGCTGAGAGAGGTGCTGAGAGATCTTGCTGGGAGAGTTTTTTCCTCCCTCCTGCCCCCCATAAGCGGGGGAGGGGTTTCAGGGAGGATACTACAAAACCACAAATCAGGGGTTTCAGGGGGTAACAAGGTGTGCCCACCCCCAAGCCTCGGACCACTAAAATCCAGAGCTAAAGGAATTCCCCCAGGGGACCTATCACCTGAAACCCTCTCCCTGAGATTTCGCAATCTTGGGAGGGCTCCTGGAGAAACAGGCTGTCCCAGAGCAAGGGGGGTGGGAGGACACAAAACACCTTATTATACAGACAACACAAAAAGGGATACAGAATTGGGGATACAGTGAAATGAACCATAACATAAACTTCTTATAAAAACCTAATAAAACAGTTCTGCACCACCACAAGCACCGAAACCCGGGGTTCGACACTGTTCCTTTTAATTGTGGCTGTTAGGGACTGAATTTAAGTCTCGAAATAAAATTCTATATTTTGATTTACAAAATTTGGCTTGATAATTTATTACATATATATATATATATATATCAGATGTTTATTTCATTAAAATTGTGTTAGTTACAGTAGAAGTAGGCAGCACCGGAGCCATTTTTAAGAGACTCATTTTCTTATCCTTTCCAAAAAGATTACGGTATTGGGGGGAGGGGGGGAGTTGTGGATCCAAAGGACCAAACATCCCCATTTGGTAATTGCCAAGTTTTTCTTGAAGGATGTCATATCCTAAAATTTTTTCATCATGATCTGCAATTGCAAATGTATGTGAAGTCATTAGCATTTCCCCAGGTAACCATAAATGGACTTTGGCAGTGTAACCAACAGTACTTTTTCCATTAAAGCAGGTTAAATGAACCTTTTTATTTTTAAAACTTAACTTTAGTTTCTCAGTGTTGGTAGGAGTAATTAAAGAGATTTGGGGTCCAGTATGGATTAAGAATTTCAAAGGCTGTCTTTTTGCTCCTACAGCTAAATAAATATAAGGGTCAGTCTTATCAGAAATCCATTGACATGCAGGGATGCGCTGAGGGACCCAGTCCAAAGGTCCCCCATAGCATATAGGTTTTTTTCCTGCTGTGTTGTGAAAGGATTGGGAGCAATCCTTTCTTTCTGTGTGGTGCTTGTGTGGCAGGATGTGTCCACCCCCTCTCTACCACAGATGGCTGGTGCATATGGAAGCGATAACCAAGGTAGGTGAAAGTCCCAGCAAGGGGTCATCTCTGGCGCCAAAAGGGCTCAAGCTCCCAGCTAAGAATCAACATTTTAGTCTGGAGAGCAGATGGGGAAGCGATAAAAGAAAAATAAATATTCTTGACTGAGAGATACTGTTTTACAAAGACCATAAAAGACATACAAATTATCACAGAGGTAGAAGCCTCCTACACACACACCCTGAAAGTGTGGGGGACCTCTCCCTGGAGTTTGGAGGCAGGTTTGTCAGTTATTTTCCTGGGAACTGAGGGAAAGGATTTCAATGTGTGCCCCACCAACAATTGGATGGTAAGAAACATTGGATCTGAAATAATATTTCTTCACTAGCTGTAAAATTAGTGGTACCTTTAACCTCATGCTGTATTTACTTACTAGTAGTCTCTTTTTGTCCTTATTTCTGTGTGTTGCATCATGTGGCAACAGTGGCCATCATGTCCAGGGACATTACAACCACCGGCAGGGAAAACAGATGAGACGAGTCTTTGTTAAGCTCGAGAATCCATTTATTCCCCCCTACCCCGGGCCAGGGAGGGGGTGATGACGAAGGGAGGTGAAGACAAAGAGAGCGAGAAGGGGCAGGGTATTCTAGGGGAGGAGTCTTAGGGTTTAGGTCAAGGGAGGAGATCAGATTTCAGCCTCCTCAAAACAGGACTCCACAACTCCTCCGTTTATAAATTGGTTATAAGGTGTGTTGAATAACTTATAAGAGGATTTTTGCGAATCTGACTTATTGGTTTGCAAACTTAAAATGAACATTATGAAGCTAAATTGACAAGTAACAGAAAAGCATTTGAGACAATTACAGAGGATAAAGTAACAGAAATTATGATACTAAATTAAATTAATGCATTTTCACTTAATGGGTTAATAGTTCAATCTCCTTTGGCTTTTGATCTTCTCACCAGAAGGGGTGCAGTTCTTTTATCTCCTCTTCTCAAGGGGCACAGTTCTTGCTGTTTGGTCTCGGCTTTGGTACTGCTGTTGTGGGTGTTACTATTGTAGGTGATGATAACTGTGAAGCAAGGAACAGTGAAAGTGGCAGTGGTAAAGCTGTCAGCAGCACACGGCAGGGTCCAGACTACTCTCAGGGCTGCGCAGCCCTGCCACGCCTCCCCTGCCACACCGGCTGCAGGGCACCACAGGGCCTGGCACTCTCTCTGACCAGCCCCACCTCATCTCCATGGCCGTGCGGGCCTGGGGCAGGGCCAGCTGCAGTTGCACCCCCGGTAGGGGGGCGTAGGTTGGTAGGGAGAAAGAGAAGGTCTGAGACCAGAAGAGAAGGACTTCAGTGGGAAAGAGGGGATCTCAAAACTGCGTTGTAAGCACCATTTTTAGAAGGAGCACCCGGGACGCCTCGGCCACTGCCTTCCCTGGCAGGGAACAGGCAATATGGAAACACAGGGAGCAAAGGAGAACACAGGACGGCGGGAGGACAGTAGCGTACCCGCGTCACCTCTGGACCATTTCTGGCCTTGTCCTGCCTTCAGGGAAAGGGGGATAGGGGTGGAGAGGGGCACAGGGTGACAGAGAGATAGTAGCAGCTCCAAGCCATCCTGGCAGTTTTTACTCCTTGCAGCGCTCTTAGGAACAAAGGGTAAGGAAAGATATAGGCAGCTTCACAGAAACTGAAAAACATGAAGGTTCACAGGAGGGAGGACCACTGATCTAGGGCACCAACACTGCATGCAAATCATCCAGAATCGTCCACAAGTAGCTATCAGGACTTTACTGCCCATAAGTTGCAGCAAACGTGTCAGGAGAGTTGGTAAGAGTCCCCAGCATGGTCCTTTTTGCAGGCAGACTAGCTGCTTGTAGCTCTTAAAAACTCCCTCCCATGAAGAACGAAAAGACTTATAATGGTAGGTGTTAGTCTAGCACTCAGTCCCAGTAAGTCAGTCCCCTTACTGGGAGTTTCCCTCCCCATAAGCCTATTACCCCCATGTTTTTATAGGGGTCCCACAGGGGGGTGACTTACGGAGTGCTGGTCTTGTTGTTCTCACTCGTTGCCTGCATTCTCCACCATTTGTTGCATTGTGTGGTAACAGTGACCATCATGTCCAGGGAGGTTACAAGCACCGGCAGGGACAGATGAGACAAGTCTTTGTTAAGCTCGAGAATCTATTTATTCCCCCTTTCGCTGTGTCCTTGGAGCAGCGCTCCGTCCACCCAGGCTAGCTCTGACACTGCGATCAGTCAGGGAATACTCCTCTGGATTTTGGGAACCAGAGGAGCAGCCAAGAGGGTTTTCCCCTTATCACGGGAGAGACCTCGCCAAAGACGGAGGGAGGAGTCAAACTCAGTTGGAGGGCAAAGTCCAAGGTGTTTATTCAGTCCCACTCAGGGGACATCCTAATCTTAGGGAGTCTCTCCAGCCAAGCCACCCGGGGTGGTGAGCTCCGGGATTAAATACAGGGGAGGGACTAAGGGAGAAGACAAACCAACATCCAATGAGAGACAAGGTGGGAGTGGAACAGGGTTGGAGGGACATTCAAAGAAACCAATGAGAACATAAAGGGAGGAACCTCCTCGGCTCCTGCCCTATCACCCAGTGCCCTTACCCGAACTCTCTAGAAGCCAGGAGGAACAATCGAATGACAGGCAGGGCCTGTAGGAGGGGACTGGGAGGAATATGGGAGGATTGAGAGGGAAGCGGGGCAGGGACAAACCTCGGAACATAACATTTCTCAGGAGAACAGGGGAGTACAGAACAAACCATTATAACTAAAATAAATAACATAAAATACAATATAAAAAGAAATAATACAGAGCACAATGCAACACCTCCCTACCCCTGTGTAGTATAGTTTGTTTTGAGTCTTATGTCTGTTAGTTTTATGCCTATTAAATAAATAATTCATTCTATAATAGATAATTCATTCTATAATAGACTGAATCAGCCATTATTAAAGAACTTGCGAACAAGAATGGGTTTTGGGGTGCTGGCCTCCTCAGTAAAGGTACTGTCTGCTGTTGGAGGCCTGGGCAAATAGCAGGGACTTATCTAAACCCCCACATCTATTCATAACAACTTGGGTTTAATTCTGCCTCTTCCCCTCCCTACTCTCCACAGCTCAGATTAACTCTGCTATTACACTGTTAGGTTGTTTTCTTAGGGCAGCTTTGGGTATTGCCAAAGCAGTTCTCCATAATAATTTCTCTGCTCTTGGAGAGGGTTAGGTTGGCTACGTTTTTCTTTTCTCTTGGGTGGGTTATGTTTAACAACTCTCACCTGTCTCTCAGGGGGTTTCTGCATTTTAGTACTTGGCTTCTTTTCCTGGTTTTCCCAGCCTATTTCTCTTGTATAGTTACTGCATCATACAAGAGATATACCCATGTAGGAATCAGTCTCCTCTGGATTTGTGTATCATGTAAAGCTTCATTATGCATTACATCTCTTGACTGTATCTCATGTCCCCACCAAATAACCTTTTAGTATAGTTGGAGCTCCTCTTATTAGAGGTCTTAGCATTTCGGGATCCACCTCTGTAGAGATTGGAATATCTCTGTTTGCACAGTCGTGCATTGCTTGCAAACAGGCAGCCTTTGTAACAGCAGTGGAGATGTCATTAACCAACCGCATAGGGATCAAGTTGGGTTCCTCCCTTTCCATAATATTTATTCCTTCTGCCCAATATGCAATTCTACTGGTTATTGAATGGGGTTAATAAGGTGGATGTGGTCCAAGTGATGCCTTATATTTTTCAAATCCTGTACTGCATTAATGCATAACTGTAAACTCCATATAAAGTGTTAGTTAACTGTATTCACATTTTGGTCAGACAAAACAACCTCTCTAGGCCTGATATCCAAGGACACCCTGTCACGATCCGCTCGTACAAGCGGGGGTCGTGATGGTTCGTTTACTGATCTCAGAGTGCAAAACGCAACACAGAGGGGATTTCAGCATTAAAACAAATGCACCTTTTATTGATTGACCATAGAAAATGCGATAGAGGGATTAAGAGTGAGAGTGAGAGAGAGAGAGCGAGGGAGATAGAGGAAGGGGGGGATATAGCTACCAAACGTGGAGACGGAGTCCTCGTGGTCCGGTCGATGGGTCCGCCTGTCACGTCGGGGAGAATTTCTCTCCGAATCTCTGGTTAACTCAGGGGTTTTTATTATAGTCCTCAGTCACGGGGGGAAACAGGTAAATGTATTGGAGCTCCCGAGGGGGAACAGGTAGTCCATGTTCTTAGCAGTAAGCGAGAGCCATTGTCTTCGTGGTCCAACGATCACACCTCCAGGCAAACATCTCGCTTTGGTTGAGTCAGCCCCAGCCCCCAATATTGGGGTTGTCGGGGTCTGATGTCTCAGTCCTTGAGAGGGGCTTCATATAGGGATCTCAATCTCAGTCCTTGGAAGGGGGTTTTGATCTCTGTCTGTCACGGTGGTTGCGGAGCAGATGAAGGATTTTCCGTGGGGGACCCCCTAAGTTACCCCAGAAAGTTCCCTTGGCCAAGAGGTGGGGAAATTCATAGGCTATTGTCATGAAGCAGGGAGCGTGAAGCAGATGTAATCTTCAGGTACAGAACTACCATTACACTGCTCAAAGCCCGTGTACCGTGGCGTGGTGACACAGAAAAATGCACCTGCAGACGATTGGTAAGCATCCACCTCGAGCAGGCCAGAACTGCAGTGGGGTCCTCAGGGTTCTTATGACAATCGTGAGGCAAAATGAGGGGAACTTCAGACAGACTCTTACATCACCCCGTGACTCACGATTGTCTTCAAGAGATCTTCTTCAGCAGGGTTCCATAGTGGCATTGCTAAGTCTTCAGGACTCGTCAACGTTGGTAGTATACCCCGAGAAACAGAGGTAGTATGTAGAGAGGGAGAGGGAGAAAAAGAAGGAAAAGGAAAAGTAGGAAAGGAAAAGGAGCAAATAATATTAATTAAGATTATCAAACAAATCACAATTAATCAAAACTATAATAACAATCAGTATTAATTAAAATAATTCTCTCAAAACAAGTTACAAAAATCAAAAGTAATTTTCATAAGATTACAAAAGGAAATACATCCAAGATTTTATAATCGCCTTGTGTCAATAGTCTTGGGAATGTCCATGGGGGAGAGGATATCTGTCAGGTTATGAGCATTAATTATGGACGTCAACCGTGTTAACCGTTTCATCATTCTCCAATTCATAATAAATAAGATTGCTGAAAAAAGGAAACCAATTAGAACTAGAATCAAAAGAACAATTATAGGATGACACAATTTGTTCAAGGCACTTGTGGCAGTCGGTGACCACCCAAAAAGAGTATCCCACCACTTGTGCTCGACATCTTTTCTTACCCTTTCTATAACACGATGTATTTCTTTTATGTTATGATGAACAGTTATCAGGGTTTTCTGCCCATCTTTCTTAATTTTTTCCAAAATTTCTATTAAGTCCTGGTGAAGCAACAATTGCTTTACCAAAGTAAGGTTCATTCCAATGGGAGTAGGTGATAGTTTGTGAATCAATGTATAATTCGACTGCAAAAGGTAATGAGTAGTAACTGGAGCTTTATAGGAAAAATCACATCCTGTAATTTTTGTAAAATTGCAAGCACAGAAGTTTGAATGATTTTTAGTGTCTACTACTATGTTTTCTACAAATACCGTATCACAAATAGTTCTAAAGCATGCACAGCCATTGCCTATATATATAAGGACTGTTTTAGGGGTCTCATTAGGATGAATTTCAAAATGACAGATATTTTGCTCTGTATCCAGACAAAAATCTTGGGCTATAATTGCATTACTTTCACAGATAAACCCTTGTTGTTCTCGGACAATACAGGATTCTAAGTTAACAGTTTGCCATTTCTCACCCATTTGACGGGCCCATTCCCTATGCTCGGAAGGATAGAGAATAGCTCCATCATGATTCAATCCTAATGCAATGATAGGGAATATCAAATGCACTGAAGCATTACTTATGGTTAATACAAAAGCTGTAGCCGTGTTTGTAAGGGGATTGTAAGTGAAATTTACTAAGTTCCACCAGGATTGGAATTCTCTTTCAAAATCAGTGGCATTGTCCCAAATTATTTTCCGAATTTCAGTAGGGAAATTGCCTTCTTCACCTTCTCTTATAATAGAGGCAGCAACCGACTGCATCCACAATTGAGCTTGGATACAGCTGAGGGCCAAAGAAACATTATTTTGTGTAGCATTGAGTGCATCAATTATCAATTTATGATCTTTTACATTTACCCTTTCCCAATTTGGTAATATGTTTGATAACAACCACTGATGCGTTCCCAAAGCCAATAAGGATGACTGTAGTGGTTGTTGTAATTTAGTCAAATCTCTAGTTGTGGCAGCCAATTTATTCATTAATAGTATTTAGAATTCCCAATCCTGTTCCCATAATACCGGTTATTTCCCTTAACGTCCGGAGCCAAGCATAACTGGTGGTTGGGCTGGAGTGGTGGTGGTATGAGCTGTAGTAGATTGGGCTGTGATATTTATTTTAAACTTGAAAGAAAGCCCTTCAGTATTTTTGGCCCAAAGACAAACTACTTCTACAGTTTGTGGCAGTGTGAAATTGTTCCAACAGTCCTGTACGCTTGGATGTGTGCAAACCTCTTTGTGCTTATGTGTTTGGTTTGTCCGAACACTGATTGAGATTGCTTTACTATAGGTGGTTCCATTAATCATTCGGCACCCTATACTATTTTTTTCCCCCACTGTCCCTGGAAGCTGCCAGGTTTTTTGGTTTTCCCATTCCTGCGTAGTGTATATCTGATTTTCATGCATAACAAGAATTGATAGGTTTAAACTTTCCACATTTCCCATGGATCCGGTAGAGTGAACAAAAGCTTGGGACCAAGGCCATTCCGAAAAATTCTGGCCATGGGGTTGTGCTAGGATACAGAAAAGTATCACTAGTCTTATCATGGTTCAGATGATCTTTAATGTCCCTCGGAGCTCTCCTGTGAAAAGCAAACACAACAAAATCTGCCACTAAGAGGCAGAAAATTAGAATGATGGAATTGTCCAGCGTGTAATTTATCTGATGCTCTTTCCCTAGGGCATCAAAGACTATACATGCATAATTATTCAGAGGGATTTTCAGCACTAGGGGTACTGCCCCTACAGTAGGAAGGTCCACCAGAGCAGGCTGTCCAGGGTAATGTGCAGGATGCTTAGGCTCATCAGGTCCCTGTGGTGAGGGAATTATGCTTGGAGGTGTAGGGCAAAAAGCAGTGATTTTGTGGCACCCATTTACCACCCATTTATCATTCACACCTTTCACAGCTTCTTCAGTTATTGAGAAGATGTTACAGTAATGTTCAATCTGAGCATACCACTTTCTTACTGAGGCCCCCTGGGCCACCCCATCAGGTGGGGGGGTCCCAGTAGTGACTGTTTTAATAACTTCAAAAGGGCCTCTCAAGACAACTGGTTGTTGTTGTGCAACCTTCTCCACTTCTTTGAGAGTTAAGCTAACCACAAACAATCCTTTTTCCCAGGTAGTATTTCTTTTTTCAGCATCTTTGAAACTATGGGAATAAAAACCAGCAGATCTCGTCAGACCCTCAGGACCATGCTGCCATATGTGTACGGATAGCCCTGAGGAGGCAAATCCCCATTCTACCTGGAAAGGGTCTGTAGGGTGAATAGGGCCCGGGGCTTGATGAGCTGTCACTTCAAAAATCAGCAAGTGCATTGCTTCCTCCTGAGAAGGGATCCAATCCCATTTCACCCCTTTCCTCAGCAAACCATAAAGGGGCCTAGCAATTATTGAGAAATCTGGAATGTGTTTTCTCCAGGACACTAATCGTCCTAGAGCTTGCTGAAGATCTTTCCTGGATTCAGGCCTTTTAATCTGATCTAAAGAGGTTAGGGTATCCGGTGGAATACCTGTAGAAGGTTTTTGAATTTTCTCTGAGGTAACCTGCAAATTAAGGCTTTCTAAGTGAGAGATTATTTTCTGTTGGACACCTCCCACTTCTTCTATTTCATCTCCTCCCACAAGGATATCATCAATGTATTGATAGACAGTTACATTGTGACCTATGGGTAAGTTTTCTAACTCTTGGGCATCCTGAGCTAGGGTGAGGGAATGTTTGTACCCTTGGGAAAGCCTAATAGAAGCGTCCTCCGGGGTTTTTACAGATCCATACCTTTTACTGTAATTAATGAGATCTGCTGCAAGCTGATTCCCAGTCCAAACTTTATGATCACCGGCAGATGAATCAAATTGAGAAGCTGGCAATGGAGAGGGGATTGAATATGGAGCAAACCCAGGATCGGTAGATCCAGTTTGGTTGCTTGGGTTTCCAAGGAATCTCTCCAGCCTTTCCACAGGACCTAATGCCCTTATGGTCTTTTGTAAAATAATTGCTGTAGGTTTGAGTGGTTCGGGAAGTCCCTGAATCAAAGGGGTCATCAGTTCTGGCTTCACTGGTAATTGCTTTGGTGATTCATAGCCAGAAATTAATTTTCTTTCATGTATCATTTGCAGACAGGCGGCTTTTTGGACGCTTTCTAGGAGTTGGTCAGGGGTAGTAGCTATGGCTAAGGGGTCTCCCCTTTCCAGAGGATTTATCCCCCCAGCCCAAAAAGCCGCACGCTGTGTTAGGGACCAAGCGTCACGCTTATCACCTGTTGTTAAGAAAACTCCATGTCCCCGATATCCACTGGCCTCATGTTCAGTTAATTTAATTTGATCTCCACCAGTGAGGGACACTCGGAAGACATACTCTGTCTCCGATTCTTGTGGGAGGCGGCTGTATTCCTTTTTTAACTTAGCCAATTCAGTAGTGCTGTATGGTATATGTTTGGTTGTGATATGTGGTTCAAAATCTTCATCATTTATATAATTGTATTCTGTTTTAACCAAGGGTCTCAAGTGAGGACAGCAGATTTCCCCGCAGTTTTTGACTGCTTCAAGTTCCTTATGGGGATAAATTTGTTTAATGTGAGGAGTTTCCTTCTCCTCTGTTTCCATAGAGGAATCAACATTATAGGAGTTTTTAACACGTTCCTCTCTAAGGGCAGCTCTCAGTGCATAGATCTCATTCCTTTCTTCATTTAATTGTTTTTGCAAAATTTCAACCAAGTTTTGAAGGGAGTCTATTATAGCTTTTTCCTCACTTCTTCGTTTAAAGCGATTTTCTACAGCTGCTGAAAGACAAGCTCCCAGAACTGAGCAGAGGATAGTTTTGTTTTTGCCCAGTTTAAATTTTGTTTCACGTTGTAAAGAGCATACTCTATCAACAATATTTTCCAAATTAAACCAATTACATTGTGCCCACTCTTCTCCTCCCGGAGAAGGCTTGGCACTGTATTTAGCAAGTAATGCATAAAATGCAGCTTTGTCTTTTGTACTAATATTTTCAGTCATTTTGTGAAGGGATCAAAACCACAACAGGGAGAAAATACTTAGTTACACATACACACAGCTCGGCTGTGTCTCCCTTCGCTTCCCTGAGTGGGTGAAGAGACAAAATCTGCCTGGGAGGCCCTGCTTAGTTTCTTCAGGTCGTCCCTTCCTTCCCAGACAGTCCAGAGGCATACAGCTTAGTCCTTTACACTAAGGTTTCATTAATTTTATGAAGGGATCAAAACCACTACAGGGAGGTACCACTTAGTTACACACACACACACAGCTCGGCTGTGTCTCCCTTCGCTTCCCTGAGTGGGTGAAGAGACAAAATCTGCCTGGGAGGCCCTGCTTAGTTTCTTCAGGTTGTCCCTTCCTTCCCAGACAGTCCAGAGACACACAAACACAAAACCAGTTTCAAAGTACTGCTTAGTTTACATTATTAATTTTATGAAGGGATCAAAACCACTACAGGGAGGTACCACTTAGTTACGCACACACACAGCTCGGCTGTGTCTCCCTTCACTTCCCTGAGTGGGTGAAGAGACAAAATCTGCCTGGGAGGCCCTGCTTAGTTTCTTCAGGTTGTCCCTTCCTTCCCAGACAGTCCAGAGACACACAAACACAAAAACAGTTTCCCCGTTTTGCACTAAGAGATCTTTTGTGAAATTCTGAAGACAGAACCCTCAATTGAGTATGGGGGTGCTTATCACTTAGGTGTGTGCAGTTTGCGGGAAATTCGAGTCACCCCCCTTGCTTTCTAGCTCTGTTCAACCCTTTTGGGAATGACAGGCTAGGTGCGGCTGGAGCGAAACGTCCTTCCCCTATTACAGACTACACACGACCCTGCAAACCCCTCCGTCTATCAGAATCCTGTCCGTGACGCCAATTTAATGTCACGATCCGCTCGTACAAGCGGGGGTCGTGATGGTTCATTTACTGATCTCAGAGTGCAAAACGCAACACAGAGGGGATTTCAGCATTAAAACAAATGCACCTTTTATTGATTGACCATAGAAAATGCGATAGAGGGATTAAGAGTGAGAGTGAGAGAGAGAGAGCGAGGGAGATAGAGGAAGGGGGGGATATAGCTACCAAACGTGGAGACGGAGTCCTCGTGGTCCGGTCGATGGGTCCGCCTGTCACGTCGGGGAGAATTTCTCTCCGAATCTCTGGTTAACTCAGGGGTTTTTATTATAGTCCTCAGTCACGGGGGGAAACAGGTAAATGTATTGGAGCTCCCGAGGGGGAACAGTTAGTCCATGTTCTTAGCAGTAAGCGAGAGCCATTGTCTTCGTGGTCCAACGATCACACCTCCAGGCAAACATCTCGCTTTGGTTGAGTCAGCCCCAGCCCCCAATATTGGGGTTGTCGGGGTCTGATGTCTCAGTCCTTGAGAGGGGCTTCATATAGGGGTCTCAATCTCAGTCCTTGGAAGGGGGTTTTGATCTCTGTCTGTCACGGTGGTTGCGGAGCAGATGAAGGATTTTCCGTGGGGGACCCCCTAAGTTACCCCAGAAAGTTCCCTTGGCCAAGAGGTGGGGAAATTCATAGGCTATTGTCATGAAGCAGGGAGCGTGAAGCAGATGTAATCTTCAGGTACAGAACTACCATTACACTGCTCAAAGCCCGTGTACCGTGGCGTGGTGACACAGAAAAATGCACCTGCAGACGATTGGTAAGCATCCACCTCGAGCAGGCCAGAACTGCAGTGGGGTCCTCAGGGTTCTTATGACAATCGTGAGGCAAAATGAGGGGAACTTCAGACAGACTCTTACACACCCTACTGCCTCAGGTCCTGAAAAGTATAAACAAAAGTGAATTGGGGGGAGCAAACTGGGGCCATATGACTTCATTACCTGAAGCTCTAATTGGAGGATTAACTCCTGATATGTAAATGGACCAAATATATCTGTTTGAAAAACTCATGACCATCATCCATCTTGGCTGTAGCCTCTGAGGCTTCTGATTGCCCAAGGTGTACTGCTTGAAGGCCTTTAATAAATACCTACTTTTATTCTCTTAACCTTGTCTAGCCTCTGTTCCAGGTAGCCACTCCAAGGTATCGCAAGGTGCAAAAGAACATCTGCACCCCAGAACTCAAAACTCTCTGTCTCGTCCAATAATATTCTATCTCCCCCCCATGAGATGAACTCTCCATAAGTATTCAGTTTCTGATTCCCCTGCCCTTTGTCCACATTTTTTCTTGAAGGTTTGCCAATTGCACCGGATCCCAAAGAGCAGTTTTGACCGTATTCCTCCTCTGATCTCCTTGGGGTTCTTTGGAAAATTTGGTCTTACTTCTGGGTTTCATTTTGAATTCTGGAATTTCTTCCTCTTTAAGAGGTGGGGGTTCTGTGCTTTTGTCAGAATCCCATTCAACATTTTCATTACCAGTTTCTTCAGAGCTTTCCTAGATATCACCATCCCAATCCTTGGGTGATGTTATCAATTTTCGAATTTTTTTAACATCCAAAGATTTGCTGTTTTTTAATAATGTAAATCTCAATTTTTCTTCCAAGGCTGATGTGAGGTGCCAGGGAACTCCAGCTAGCTCTCACCCCAGCCACGTGGTTAAGAGTGGCTGTTCTCGGACTGATAGCAGTCTAAGTAAATGGTGTAGAGCAGAGATGCCTTCTGCTCTCTGTGGTCCCTGTATATCGTTGGTGTCTAGGTTCAAAGCAAAAATCAGAGAAGGCTCTCTCATAGATCTTTATTCTCCAAAGGTGGTGCAAGAGAGAGGGTGAACAGAGTCCTGTGCCAACTTTTAAACTGGGTGATAACAGGAGATAGGTACAGTTTTCCAACCAATCAGGGACACAACGGGGAGGAGGGAGAGATGGACAAGAGGGCAGGGGAGGGGAAAACCTGGGGTAAAACCAAACAAACCGAACATTGGGAGGATAACAGGAACAAACCACCAGGAGAATTACTTATCGAACTTATCAAAAACCCACTACCACACAAGGCTTTTGTTTTATCCTTGGATTCTTTTAGCTGTTGTTTCAATTTGACATTTTGGTATTGTAGAGAAAATTCTGCAAGTTTTCTTTCCTGTCATTTCTCAATTTATCATTGTCTTTGTTTGCAATATGTAACCAAAAAAGTGTATTCTATTTGCCATCTGTTGAAACCAGTTGGGGAGGTGTTTTTCTTTATCTCTCGTATAACCCACTCCTCATAACTCCAAGGGGGAGGGGGTGGGTGCCTTCTGTTAATGGGCCAGCTGTTAAAACCAGGTAGAGCAATGTTCCTTATCTTTTCCACAACCCATCCTCCCTCCAGGGGGATATCTTCTGTTAATGGGCCATTAAGGCTCACCCCATGACTGATAAAATTACATCATTCTGTTGTGAGATGCTCCACCCAGTGGGAGGAGCCAAGCATTTCTACCTGTATAAAACCTGCAATTCAGAACACCAGAGTAGCCTGTTTTCTACTGGATTCCAGAGGAAGACTGGACCCATCTCACCACCACTGGACCCTTTCTACAGGATCATCTCTACTCCAATAGAACCACATCTGTCACTCCAGGAGGACTTATTCGGACTGTTCCCAACACCCTGACTAACAGGGTGTAAGGTCGTATTCTGACTCTGTCAGTGTTTCTAGGATTTTTTGTTTGGTTATTTGCTTGGTTTTTTAGGTACTACTACTTTTGTGCTTTTAATATTCCTAGTAGAGAACTGTTATTCTTATTTCCATATCTTTGCCTGAAAGCTCCCTTAATTGCAAAATTATAATAATTTGTAGGGAGGGGGTTTACATTCTCCATTCCACAGGAATCTCCAGCTTTCCCTGGCAGATACCTGTCTTTCCAAACCAAGGCAACATCTTAACAGTGGTATCACAGAAAGAAATTAAATTGTCAAGGTTTACCCCAAAGTGTAATCAAAAATCCCATCAGTTTTCTGACAGACTGAAATTGAAGAAAACAACTGAAATAGAAGAAAATAGTCTATTACACTGGAGAAACAAATTGTAATCCTATCTCAATGAAAACATGTAAACACTCATAAGAGAACAGAAAACCTTTTAAAGCATTCGAAAAAGATAGTAATAGAATGAGAAATGACTGATATTATACAGTCAGTAACAAACAAATGTAAAATCTGCTATAAAAACAACCCAAACATGGGCTAAAAAGGTGTGTTAAAAATAACAGACAAAATATTTTCCTGGATATTATTGGCAAATAGATTCTGCTGAGTTATGAAGCAAAGAAGGAAACAAATATGTATTCATGTTAGTTGATATCTTTAGTGAATAATCTGACTTATCCCTGCCACACTAACACAGTAAGAAAGGTGGTAAAAATTTTACTCAGTCATGTAATTCCAAGGTTTGGGGTTCCTTTGAAGTTAGCCCCCAATGTGAAAGAAAATTAATCAAATTTTGAGAATTGTTTGAGATCTGTAAATTCCCTACTCACCCCAGACAAATACTAAGGCTGAATGTGTGAACAGAACCCTCAAAACACATTTAGTAGAATTTGTCAAGAAACATCCATGACATGAGATCAAGTCTTACCTATAGGCTTACTGAGAATCCACATACAACCAAGGCAGAAAGACAACATAAGTCCTTATGAAATATTACATGACAAGCTATATCAAATTATGTATATTACAGAAAAAAATCATGAAAAAATTTACTTGCAAAACCATTTAACAACTTCTAAGTTCCACTTTGCTGAAGCTCCAAAATTCATCATATTATTAAGACATACCTGCCCATCTGTTCCAATCTGAAGACTAGATCTATACTAAATTGAGAGACTGACTTTACAAACTAAATAAAAACCACCATTCCAAGTTCTGACTGCCCTCATTGAAACCAAAATTGCTGGCAGAGAACCCTGAATTTGCTCCTCCAGAGTTAAAAAAAAGCTCTACTCCTGAAACAACTGGAAAACAGAGACTGATACAAAGCAAAACAATGTGGTTTAAAATTGTTCTTTTGTCCCTGTTATCTACACAGTTAATAACCAAGATACAAATTTGACCCCAAAATTTGCATGTGACTTTCATGTTGTCCTAGGTTACAATGTAAAATGTGCCCAAAGTATGTATTCTATCACCATCTACATGAAATGTTGAAACTAAGTTGTGCACCAGTGTTTCCCTTGCCCTCTCCCTCCAGACTATCTTCTGTTAATGGCCCATCAATGCCTTCCTGCATGACTCATAGATAACTCCCTCCAGGAGCTATCTCTGTTTAATGGACAATCAAGGACCCATTACAAAACTGATAAAATCAGTCCATTGTAAGATGCTCCGCCCAGGGGGAGGAGCCAAGCATTCCCACCTGGATATAATCTGGGCTTTGGGACAGCACAGGCAGCCTTACCCACTGGATCCCCAGAGGACAAGAGCTACCAGACCTTTCTGCAAGAACACTGCTTCAACAAGACCACTTCATCTGGACTGCTACCACCACAGTTTCAGGTTGTATTCTGACTCTGTCAGTGATCTTTTGTACCATTGCATGTGTTTTATTTTATTTTATTTTACTTTTTTTTCCCCTCTCCTATTAAATTGTTTTTTCTGATTTAGATTCTCTCGCTGGTTTTGCCTTCAAGCCAGCACACATGTATCACAGAATCACAGAATGTCTAGGTTGGAAGAGACCTTCAAGATCATTGAGTACAACCCATGCCCAAACACCTCAACTAGATCATAGCATCGAGTGCCACATCCAGTCTTTTTCTGAACATGTCCAGGGATGGTGACTCCACCAACTCCCCAGGCAGACTACTCCAGTACTTTATCACTCTTTCCATGAACAACTTTTTCCTAATATCCAACCTATATTTCCCTTGACACAGCCTGAGACTGTGTCCTCATGTTCTGTCAGTTGCTGCCTGGAGAAAGAGACCAACCCCCAGCTGACTACAAGCACCCTTCAGGAAGTTTTGGAGAGTGATAAGGTCACCTCTGAGTCTCCTCTTCTCCAGGCTAAACAACCCCAGCTCCCGCAGTCATTCTTCATACGGCTTGTGCTCCTAGCCCCTCACCAGCCTCGTTGCCCTCCTCTGGACACACTCAAGCATCTCAACATTTTTCCTAAACTGAGGGGCCCAGAACTGGACACAATACTCAAGGTGTGGCCTCACCAGTGCCAAGTACAGGGGAAGAATGACCTCCCTAGTCCTGCTGGCCACACTATTCCTGATACAGGCCAGGATGCCATTGGCCTTTTTGACCACCAGGGCACACTGCTGGCTCATGTTCAGCCGGCTGCTGACCAGTACCCCCAGGTCCCTTTCCTCCTGGGCACTGTCCAGCCACACCGTCCCCAACCTATAATGATGCAGGGGGTTATTGTGGCCAAAATGCAGGACTCAGCACTTGGACTTATTAAACTTCATCTTGTTGGACTCTGCCCATCCATCCAATCCCTCCAGATCTCTCTGCAGAGCCCTCCTACCTTCCAACAGATCGACACATGCTCCCAGCTTGGCGTCGTCTGCAAATTTACTAATGAAAGATTCAATACCCTCATCCATGTCATCAATAAAAATATTGAACAGAACTGGCACCAGCACAGACCCCTGAGGGAGACCACTGGTGACTGGCTGCCAGCTAGATGCAGCACTGTTCACCACCACCCTCTGGGCCTGGACATCCAGCCAGTAAAATGTATCCAAGAGCCCTTCATAAGAACAATTTGTCAGGGTGGTATTAGATATAAGAATCTGGCCTGGTAAGTTTTGCCCCTTAATAAAGATCAAGCCTGTGCCTGAGACATTAAATTTGAGGAATTAGGGATTTTAAGAAAGTTAAGAAAATAAGTTGCTGAATTAGCTGAAGTAGATAGGTAAGCTTTGTTCACAGTTAACAGAAGCCGGATCTTAGATAAGATATCCCGGATTTAGTTACTCAT
Source organism: Delichon dasypus (assembly GCA_037837765.1). Taxonomy (NCBI): domain Eukaryota; kingdom Metazoa; phylum Chordata; class Aves; order Passeriformes; family Hirundinidae; genus Delichon; species Delichon dasypus. Next base: position 5,068,909 of record JBBAXF010000012.1, on the reverse strand, counting down.
TGCTTGTCAGCTTTATGTTTATGTAGCTGTGCTTGTAATGAAAAACAAAATGTGGTAAATAAGATATAAGATAGCCACAGATTTCCTGCTTAAAAAAACCATTCAACACAGGAAACTATAAGTTCTACCAAGGATTCATTTGTCACAAATGCATTGAAAAGGTAGAAAGGACAGGACAAGGAAGACTCATCTTACTTCCTCATTTTGGGTGACCCCTCCCTGGAATAGACCCCCGACTCATTTTAAGAAACAAAGTACGCATGCTTAATAGCATTTTTTGCCAATTAGCATACGAAGAGAGGAATGGGAGGTGACAGGGGTATGAATATGCATTTGTATTTTGGGTATTCATCCCTTTTGTAAATAAAAGGCTCTGTAATTACCTGTGAATTTCGCAGTGCGAATTAGGGAACTATCCCTTTTGCTGCCCAGCCGTAATAAAAATACACTTTCTAGCTTTAAACTGTTAGAGAGTTTTTGTCCGTCACAGTTGAGTATCGATACTACATCAATACCCATATTTCTTTAATAAGTCATTTTGGCAAGCCAGCCAGGAGACTGCTCTCTCTGGCCATGGGGCCAGCAAGGTCCAGGACCCCTCTGGGCGCCCACCTGGAATTTTCTGGGAAGAGGGCTCCTACGGTCCTGCTGACTATCCGGGGAAAGACCAGAACCTGCTGGAACTACGGACAAAAGGTATGTTTATACTTCAAAAGAGGTACCTTGGTATATGTGGTTGGTAAGACACGAAAGACGTCTCGTGCACAACATACGTCTCTTGGGTTTGTTTGTAAAAGTTGTGACCGCTCTGCGGAGCCTGGTATCAGTGGTTTGGTAGCCCATGTCCCATAGTGGGGACAGCGGCAGCCAGTTTTTGTTGTGTCATCTTCCAGTTTAAAGGTGCCTTGGTAGTCCGTGTCCTGTGATGGGGCAGCGGCAGCACTAAAATAACTGGGTTTATTCTTGTGTATTAGGAGCAGTAGTGGCTCTTGTCCAGTTTGTGGTTTAAAGGTACCTTGACAATCCATAATCCGAGTGACTAGCCCATTCTGGGACGCAAAGGGTCCCATTGTGGGTCACAGAAAATCCCTATTGTGGCCTCGCATGAGCCAGATGTGTGTAGTGTGAATGGATCCGTGTTTTGTGGTCTCGTGGGTTTGGGTGTTTGTGTCTTCAGGTGTGGAAGAATTATTGGTGCACCGTATGTATCGAGGTCTGTGAGAGTTTGTGTTGTAAGCATTTTGATTTGTGTGATTTTGGAGTGTGTTAGTAACATGTGTAAGTGTTTTTAGGAGTTTTGCAAGCTTGAAGTTGTAAAAGCCTTTTGAATTCCCCACCTGATCAGTGGAGGGATACCTCTGTCTGGGAGAGGAGAAGGATTTAAAGTGTTTGTATTGTATCCAGATTGTGTGCTGGACGGGAATTAGACTGTGTGTGAGCTTGAACAGCGTGTGCTTTTGGCAACAAGATTTTGCTGATGTTTTGTTAGGTGAAAAAAGGATTTGTGTAAGTTAAAATAGTTTATTTTTTGAGCTAAAAGGATCAAGAGGTGTAAGGAGGTTTGAAACATGATCCAGCCCCAGCAATTGGGAGGGGGGGTCTGTGTGTGTGTGTGTGATTTGTTTCCCTGGTAACCGCAGGGGAATCCAGGCTCTGCAGCCGCGGGCCGCGTCTCTAAACTCCCTGTAAAACCCTAAGAAGTTTTTTTTGGCCAGTGAGTGTTTTAGTTAAAAAAAAAATATGGTTTTGTTTGTTTGTGAGGCTTGCAGTTGCTAGAGTGTGTGGTAATATTTTAAAGTCCTGGTGGTGTAGTCCCTAACCACAGAGGAGTGGACAGGCAGCATGGGATCAGGGTTAGCCCCCCACCTCCTTCTCAAGGAGGCATTTGTGTGTGGTGTCCTGGCTGAAATCCATAGGATTTTTCGATGAGACCTTGTTGAAACTTCTGGTGGAGTGTTTGGGGTCGTGAGGGACCCTTGACTATTTTCTTGCGAGCCTAAAACGGTTGGTGTTTGGAGTTGGGTCTCTCTAAGAAAAGGCTTTGATTGTGTGTAGAAAGCAGAGAGCCCAGAACTTATGCCCAGAGCTGGCAGAAATAGCCGAGAAATTTTTGGTGCTGAGATATGATTAAGCAGCATTCACCTGATTGGGCAGATCTGCAACTGCTACTTGATGCCTTAATGTAGTGGTGCGAGAGTTGTTTTATTAAGTTATTAAGTTATTTTTTAAAGATTTTTAAGTTATTTTTGTAATGGTTCAGTTCACTGTACCCCCCTGTGTTCTGGAATAGTTTTCCCCCCTTTTGAGTTAGTTATATAACCAGACATTTTATGCAAATCATTCCTCCCCTGCACCTGTCCCTGTCAATCCCCCCCCCCCCTCCTCGTGGTCGCCCTGTCTGTCACTTCGACATCCTTCCCTGGATTCTGGAAAGATCCAGTAGAGGCGTCGAGTGATACGCTGGTGCCCAGGGAATCCCTTCCTACCCTCTTGTGATTTGTTAATGGTTCAAAGGTTGACACCCCCGTTATCACCCCTGTGTTCCCTGGTTGGCTGACCCGTTGTCAGCCCTCCCCCGTTTATAAGTGGCCATCAGGCTTTGACCTCTGCTCTCTCTGGGCGGCAGTGGTCTGAGGCGGAGCTCCTTGCCAGACCCCCCCTAATAAACTACCTTCCACCCTGCTCAAGAGAGTCGATCCTTTTTCTGTCGCCGCAGTCGCAACTCCATTAGGTCCACTCGCTGGTGTGGGGAACCAAGAACCCACCGGGAGGAGGTTACTTGCCCTGCCTGTAACCCCGACCGATCCTCATTGTGGCAGTGCAGAACTGAGCTAGCCTGCACACCTGCCAGGCATGAGGGGACACTGCTATACCTTAACAGAAACTGAGAAGCAATTAGTTTTGAAAGTGGCTGGGGATCTGGCTGAGGATGATTGTAGGACAACACAGGAGGATGTTAAAAATGTATTTCCCCTTCAAGGCCCAGGTTGGGATCCTAATGATGATGAGGGGTTGGGACGGCTAAAGAGATACCAAGAACTGATAGTAAAAGGGCTAGAAAGAGCAATCCCCAAAACCATTAACTGGTCAGCCTTATATACTATCAAACAGGGCCCCTCTCAAACACCTTCTGAATTTCTAGATCACCTGCGAGACGCAATGCGCTGACACACCACCCTGGATCCTGGATCTAATGAAGGAATGCAGCAGTTAATAAATTTATTTTTAGGACAATCCACAGGGGATATCAGGTGGAAACTCCAAAAGATCCAGGGACCAAACAGCTGGAATTTAGAAACTTTACTAAATAAAGCATAAAAAGTTTTTAGTAACCAGAAAGAGGAATATAAACAGGGATGAAGAAATTAGTAGCAGTAGTAAAAGAAGGAGAAAAGGGAAAATGTGGGCAAGGTCCACCAAAACAAGGACCACCCCGACTAGGAAAAGATCAATGTGCATTTTGTAAGAAATTTGGTCACTGAAAAAAACCCCAGTGCCCAGAATTAAAAAAGGGTGATGAACATAGAAAAGGTGATCAGAGAAAGGAAAAAGTAGTTGCTCATGTGAAAGAGGACTGAAGGGGACCGGAGGGCCCTACCCTAGGGGACCCTCTGGTTATAGTTAAACTGAGGAACAAAGAAAAAGAAGTGAAATTTTTGATAGACACAGGGGCAACATTTTCAGTGTTAAGGCCCTAATACCTGTAACCAATGACTATGTTATGGTAAAGGGGGAAACTGGCCAATCTGAAAGAGCTTATTTTTGCAAACCATTGTAGAATAAATTGGGAAAACAGTGGGGCATCCACCGATTTTTATACATGCCTAATGCTCCATCTGCACTTTTGGGCAGAGATTTGCTAGAGCAGCTGGAAGCAAGAATAATATTTAAAAATGGGGAAAATAGTTTGGAGGTAAAGGATCAACAATATGTAAAACTGTTAAGCTTAATGCTAATACCAGCACAAATGAAGCTTAAAGAAGGAGGACAGCCAGTAAGGGTTAAAGAATACCCCCTAAAAAAAGAAGATATAGAAGGGGTTAGCCCAATTATTGAGGACTTTCTGCAGCTAAGACTACTGAGATAGTGTAAATTGGATTTTAACACTCCTATTCTGCCAGTAAAGAAACCTGATGGGTCAGACAGATTAGTACAAGATTTAAGAGCTGTTAACAAGGTAACTGCCAATCCATACACCTTATTAACCCATTTAACACCTGAACTAACTTGGTTTACTGTTCTAGATCTAAAGGATGCTTTCTTTTGCCTCCCTCTCCATGAAGCCAGCCAGAAAATTTTTGCATTCGAGTGGGAAAGTGTAGCAGGATTTTTGGAGACAGACACAGAGAGGCCTGACAATGCTGGGAAAGTTCTGTTGTTTTAGCACTGTTGAGGACGTTGAGCCTGAGAACCAGGACGTTGAGCCTGAGAACCAGGACAATGAGCCTGAGAACCAGGACAATGAGCCTGAGAACCAGGACAATGAGCCTGAGAACCAGCTTTTTCCCTCAACAAAGTGTAAACAGGTAACTGCAAAGAAATGCTTATGCAGATAACACTAGCCAATAGCGAGTAGTAAAATGCCATGTGAACAACTTATGCACAAGAACGATATATGTATATAAGAACCCTGTGTACCCTCAATAAACGGAGCATTCACCACTACTTCTGTGAAGAAGGTGTTTGACTCTGGCTGTTCCCCACGTTTTTGTTTTCGTTTTGTTTTTCTTTCTTTTCAAAAATCACCTTCAATTGGTGCCCGAACAGGGACCTTGTGTTGACGACCCAGAGGAGAAATTATCGGTGGGACGCTGAGTGGCTGGACGCTGAACTCACTGACAGATGCAGCTGCATTGAGGTGAGACCCTCCGGAAAATAACGGTCAGATGCTCATCTGCCAAGAGATGCATCAGCATTGAGGCAGAAGCTCGCCGTCCTTGAAAACAGATTGCGAGGCTGAGCTGGTAAGGGGAGCAGGGGGAAGTTTCTTGAAAAAAGCTGGAAGGCTCTGAGTACTCACTTCCCTGCCCCATTGACGACGGCAAGCATGGAATGCGAATTTGCTGCTGCATCGAATTATTTATTATTATACTCTCTGAGAGAGGAAAAGCAGTAGCAGAAAAAATACTGCAAAAGCTGATTAACTGGGCGCGGGGAAATAGACACTTAACAGCTCCGCGGCACTGCGAAGTCGGGGAGGCGCCTGCGGGGCCCCTGCCGTGCCCTCCTGCCGCCTCCGGCGCCCGGGCACCGTCGCTGGCCGATGCCCGGCTCGCCGCTCCCGGCTCGCGGACCGTCCCCGTCCATCCGCGGCAGCGGCTCCATCCTGCCCGCCGCTCCCCGCTGCCCAGCAGCAACAGGTAGGACGAGGAGGAAGCGGCCCCCGGGAGTCCGCATCCCGCCACCGCCGCCACCATGGGCCGGGGCCGGGGCCACCGCCGCTCCCAACACCGCCGCTCCCACAACGCATGCGCAGAGTTCCCCCCCTTTTCTCGGCTGTGCCCGAAGAGATACCGGTCGATCATGAGAGGGGAACCCGTGACCCCTGCTGTCAACCACCTTCCCCCGACAATGTTCCGCTGCCAAACGAATTAGAGGATGATGGAGCAGTGCTTCCCCCCGGCAGAACCCACGGCAGAACCCACAATTGGTTTAAAAGAACTGACTGACCAAATTCAGGCAGTGATGCAGCGCCTGAATGAGCAAGCACATGCAGCAACTGAGCTGCTGCTGGAAAAAGCCCAAGAACTATCTACAATAAATGCTAAAAATCAGGAGGAGCCAAAATTGTTTCGCTCCCAGTTAACTCCAATGCAACAATTGCTAGAACAAACTGCAGAAAGCAGTCCCCAGGCAACACCTTTGCCTGCCCTCCCTGTGACTCAATGGTCCGGAATTATATGTGATGCTATACTAGAAGGACGGTGGGAACCCGCAGGACACATGGCATGTCCTGTAGCGTGTCCTGTCGTGTTCAGAGATGGCAATCCTGTGTGTGAGCAGCATGAATGGAAAATCTTGCAACAGGCAAAAAAAAAAAAAAAAAACCCAAAAAACAAAAACAAACAAACAAACAAAAAACACAGTAAAAGAGCACAGCTTGAAATCTGAAAAGTGCTTGAACAATGTTAGATTGGATTCATACTGCAGATATCAGTTCTCCAGCCTGGATTGCCCCCAATCTGATCACCATTGTGATATATGTCCTAAAGTTAATTCGTGTTAAAAGATATAAGATGTAATTCACCCCCTGTAAATATAAGTTTTATTTCTAATCAAATATACTACGGGTTAACTGAGATGAAAGCTGCACGGAGAGGGGTACAAGGAATTTCTTTTGCCAGAAATTACACAGGAGGGACACGAGAAACTATGCTAGGAATTACATGAAAAGGGACACGAGGATACCTCTGCCAGGAATCGTTAAAAGGAGAACAAAGACAATGGAAAAGGGAGATGGAGAACCCGGAGAACCAAATGATTACATCAGATCGATATCTCATCCGTCTCCTCCCGACATTAACACCTCGACACAGCACCTGGACACAACAATCTAGGACATTGTCTTCCCGGGCAAATCCATTCAAAGACATCCGAACCCGAACATGAATATCTAATGAGGCTGCCTAGGAAGAGGGAACCTCGGAGTCCTGATTTTCTCTCAGCGATACAGTGTATAAAAAGAGATAGCTCCAAGCCAGAAATGTGAACTTGGGGAGTGACATACTGACTGAGTGTGTTACCGCGTTCACCCAGTGCCGATCCCGGGCTCGACGCTTTCCTTTTAATTGTGGCTATCAGAGACTGTTATTTTGTCTCTCAATAAAATTCTAAAATTTTGATTTATAGAATTTGGTCTATCGTATTTATTACAACCATCATCAAACTATTAATAATATATTTACAACTCTATTATTAGTATGTTACTGCTCAACAGCTTCAAAGGCAGGCATCTCCCTGGACATTTGTTGCTTGTACCTGTGGCATTCCAGTCCCTGGATGCTACAGATGGAAAACAAGCAAGAAGGACAAATAGCAGCACTCCGTTAAGAGAGCTTTTTAATCATGGCTGTGATTCATTGTCCACAGTCTTTGTGGTTTTAGAAACTTGTATTGTTGTGCAGCTGGAACCAACCCTGATTGGATGTTCTTCTGTTGTTTTGCTGTGACATTCATGTTTTACTGCACACATTGACAGAGGTACGTCTCAAGAACGCTGCGCTTCAGCATGATTGATGTGACTGAAGTACAAATCTTCATAATAATCATGCATTTACTGGCAGTGATTGGAAGACCATCTTTTTAGCAATCTCTGATTCCAAGACTGAATATTCAGGTGCAGTTGGCAAAAATGGATCCACTTTAGCAGGAACAAGTGTCCTCTTACCTTTTCTTCATATTGGCTCTGTGATTGCCTCGGCTGCAATGATATACAAGAAATCTACTGTGCAGCTCTTTGAGAGGCATCTCTGCCTCTAAATCCTGACTTTTAGCTTTGTGGCTGCCAAGATCACAAATCAACTGGTAGTTGCCCACATGACCAAGAGTGAAATGTATTTATATGACACAGCATTCATAAGCCCAGCATTGCTGTTCCTTGACCAAATGTTTTAACAGCTTTATTGATAAGTATATTGTCCTCTGGATTGCCCTGATCCTGTCCCTGTTTAACCTGCTCTGATACTGTCAGCGTGTGCAGCCAGAATTGCTGCCCACCTGCACATCCACGTGTTCCGCATCAAGGGCTGCCCCATGCCCTCGAACCAGCACTAGGGATGGGAGCTGCCACAGAAGAATGGAAAAAGACTTAGGTTTCTACAGGAATTGATGAAAACTTGTAAGAGACAAATGCTAAAAGCAGATGAGAACAAAGTAATTTATAATAATCAGTGTTGTATAACTTTTCTTCTTTGTTATCAGTAACACTCCTTAACTAATCTCCTGCCTGAGAGAGTGAATTCTGAGTTCACCCTAGTCAACTTTCCATGTAGTCAACTCTGTCGGTTCCAAGCCTGGAAAAGCATGCAGGAAACAAATGTTCTGTCTTTGTAATTACCTTGACTATTAATTACTCTCTATATAGTGAATAGATCCCCACCAACTGGAATTTCTAATGTAGTATAATTACAGCTGCAATCTGACTTGCTTTTAATTTTAACATTTCATCATCTCTTAGTGAAATACTTGTTTAGTGTCCACTTGGAATTTATTTACTAAAGACTTAAGCTGGTCAAAACCCAAAGATATCTTACTAAGTTGTGTGGCTGCAGCAGCTGCCAAGTAAGAGCCAAGCTGGGGTGGTTTTTACTCGTCCATTGCTGACAAAGCGGTTTCATGCTGAACAGGGTCACAGTAAGCCTTCTGCATGCAGTGAACACCACAAGCCCTCTGAAGATAAAAAGCCAGATGGTCAGCTCCGGAGAAGGTAAGAGGAACACTTCTGGCCAGAGCAGCTGATCTCAAATTCGTCCCAGACTGACAGACCTCCAAGGGCCCTGGAATCCGTCACTCTGAAACCTGCTGGTCAGTGATCAGGACACCTCTGAGGCGAATTCGACAACAGCTGCACCCAAGCCTTTGAGCTTTGCATCTGGACCACAATGGGTACCGAGTAAATGGACTCGGCCAGCAAGGAAGGAAAAGAAGGAAGAAGGATCATCAAGTCTTTGCTGAGACAGCTGGTGGTTGAGGCCACTGGTGAACAACGCCCTCCTGACCCAGACTAGGTTGTAGCATGCATTTTTGATCGCCAAGGCCCCTTGGGATCGTTGGAACTTTCCCAGGACTTTCATGAGTAGCAAGAAAAAGAGTGTCCTCAGTGTCAGGAAGTAATAGTTATAGAAGTGAGCTGTAGAGTTTGTGGTGCACAATTTGAGAAAGAGACACCAAAGCTTTGGCATGAGGGTGGTTTGTGTGACCATTGCTATAGTGCTACCCTTGGTGCCTTTTATCAAGCAGCACAAGTAGTGTTGAGAATACCTAACCCTGTTCCTGATGATTTTGTTGGAGTAGCGGATTGGGGATTTGCACAGACAGTGTGGACCATTAAGAGAGGGATGCGGCAGGTCCACATAGTAAGACGTTCTCATGTGTTGCATGCCTTTTGCTCATGGTGTCAACAAGTGTTGCAAGATCTTCTCAATTAGCTCATCAATTTTCTAAGAGAACTAATGTATAGGTGACATTTGCCAAAATGACTGGACAGGATTCTATTTACCTTAGCCTGGCCAATCCCCAAGACCCATTCAGAACTTGTTTAATAGGAACACCCCTTTGGAGCCCTCATGAATTTAAAAGTTATGTGAAAAATAAGACATTGCTGAATTTTACTGTGGCAAATGTCACAGTGTGGACATCAGATTTCACAGTCGCCCAGGCTGATGGAGGCTGGCAGTGTAAGAATTATAGAGCAACTTGATACGCTTACTTCACCACCTGAAGAATTAGACCTCCTTGAATGTATGAATGCCAGCTCTATGAATAGAAGTGAGGGAGGTTGGGTGTCCTTTGAGCCCCCCACAGAGCAGAGTTTAAATATACATAGCCAGAAATGGGCTGCAATAAATTCAGCTTGACTATCTAGTGGCTGTGTACACCAACAACTCTATTCCAAATGTAATTTGACTGGCAAACCAGCACGATGCCTTCCACCAGGAACATTTTTAAAATGTGGGGACCACGCTTGGAATGGAGTCCCAGCCAGCCCACATGAGGGCCCATGCTATTTAGGGAAGCTTACCCTGTTTCACCCTAACATAACCGCATTGATGACTTCAGCAAAAGTCACTCAGAGAAAACATGCCATACATAAGTTGGACTGTTGTGTCTGGTTCCGTCCCGCACCGGGCGGGAGGTGACCTCTGGCTAGCTCGGGTCAACCCAGGCACAGAATGGTCCCAGTTAGTTTCGGCTTCTCGGCTTAGCAGCTGAACCCCCAAAAGTGTGACAGCAAAGCAGCAGAAGAGAAAAGGCTGGCTCCCAGCTTAGCAGATTAAAAGATGTTTATTAGCTCCAGAGTTGAGGAGCAGAGAGGTTGAGAGCGAGGTGCTGAGAGAGTTGCTGAGAGTGGTGCTGAGAGAGCTTCTTTCCTCCCTCCTGCCCCCTATAAGTGGGGGAAGAGTTTCAGGGAGGATACTGCAAGACCACGAATCAGGGGTTTCAGGGGGTAACAAGGTGTGCCCACCCCCAAGCCTTGGACCACTAAAATCCAAAGCTAAAGGAATTCCCCCCAGGGGGCCTATCACCTGAAGCCCTCTCCCTGAGATTTCGCAATCTTGGGAGGGCTCCTGGAGAGACAGGCTGCCACAGAGCAAGGGGGGTGGGAGGGCTGACACAAAACACCATGTTATACAGACAACACAAAAAGGGATACAGAATTGGGGATACAGTGAAATGAATCATGACATAAACTTCTTATAAAAACCTAATAAAACAGTTTTGCACCACCACAGACTGTACAGAGATAAAAGATCTTAAATTCGAGTCCCAAGCTAGGACAGTGTTAACATCCATGTTTATACCAGGAGCAGCAGCTGCTAGAGCAATGACCACATTAAAGCAGATGGCATGCTGGACCAAATCAGAATTGAATTTAACTAGTCAAATTTTAGATGAGCTATCAGCGGATGTTACCAGTGTTAATCATGCTGTTTTACAAAACCGTGCTGTGATTGATTTTTGCTTTTAGTACATAACCATAGGTGTGAAGATGTTGAAGGAATGTGTTTAATGAACCTGTCCAACCATTCTGGATAAATTCACAAAAATTGCAATTAATGAAGAACAAATTACATGATGTAAAAGAAAGCGATAATGTATTTAGAGATTAGTTAAGTAGCCTTAGGATTACAAGATAGCTGAAGCTTGTTATTAAGCAAGTGTTTGTCATATTATTACTTATAGTGGTAAGAGTATTAGTACTAAGTTGTGTAATGTCATGTATTAAGAATATGTTGCGTAAGACAATATCTAATGCTTAGCTTGTGCAAAAGAAAAAGGGGGAATTGTAGCAGGATTTTTGGAGACAGACACAGAGAGGCCTGACAATGCTGGGAAAGTTCTGTTGTTTTAGCACTGTTGAGGACGTTGAGCCTGAGAACCAGGACAATGAGCCTGAGAACCAGCTTTTTCCCTCAACAAAGTGTAAACAGGTAACTGCAAAGAAATGCTTATGCAGAGAACACTAGCCAATAGCGAGTGGTAAAATGCCATGTGAACAGCTTGTGCACTAGAATGATATATGTATATAAGAACCCTGTGTACCCTCAATAAACGGAGCATTCACCACTACTTCTGTGAAGAAGGTGTTTGACTCTGGCTGTTCCCTGTGTTTTTGTTTTTCTTTCTTTTCAAAAATCACCTTCAGGAAAGCCCTAAAACTGGAAGAAAAACTCAGCTCACATGGTGTGTGTTACCCCATGTCCTAGGTTACAATGTAAAATGTGCACAAAGTATGTATTCTATCACCATCTACATGAAATGTTGAAACTAAGTTGTGCACTGTTTCCCTTTCCCCTTCCCTCCGGACCATCTTCTGTTAATGGCCCATCAATGCCTTCCTGCATGACTCATAGATAACTCCCTCCAGGAGCTATCTCTGTTTAATGGACAATCAAGGACCCATTACAAAACTGAAAAAATTATATCAGTCCATTGTGAGCTGCTCCGCCCAGGGGGAGGAGCCAAGCATTCCCACCTGGATATAATCTGGGATTTGGGACAGCACAGGCAGCCTTACCCACTGGATCCCCAGAGGACAAGAGCTACCAGACCTTTCTGCAGGAACACTGCTTTAACAAGACCACTTCATCTGGACTGCTACCACCACAATTTCAGGTTGTATTCTGACTCTGTCACTGATCTTTGTACCATTGCATGTGTTTTATTTTATTTTACTTTACTTTTTTTTCCTCTCCTATTAAATTGTTTTTTCTGACTTAGAGTCTCTCACTGGTTTTGCCTTCAAGCCAGCACACCCCACTATATGTGGGGAACAGCTTGCAAAGGATTTAGAGTCCTGGGAACCTCCAGCAGGGGAAGGAACGTTACTCCAGTATGTAGATAATCTCTTAATAGCCACCCGGACCCAGGAGACATGCGTTGACTGCATGGTAAGCCTCCTAAACTTTCTAGGCCTGCAAGAGTATTGAGCATCCCAGAAGAAAGCCCAAATGGTGAGGCAAACAGTTATTTACCTGGGTTACGAAGTGAGTGCTGGACAAAGGACTTTGGGGCAGGATTGCAAGGAAGCAATATGCCAGACCCCGAAACCTCAGACAGTAAAAGAACTAAGAACTTTCTAGGCATGAGAGGGTGGTGTAGACTGTGGATTTATAACTATGGTTTGCTTGTTAAACCTCTGTTTGCCTTGAACACGGAAAGGAGCAGAGATCTTCAGTGGACAAAAGATGCAACCTGAGCCTTCAACCAACTAAAGCAAGCCCTTATATCAGCTCCAGCCCTAGGACTTCCAGACGTGAGTAAACCATTTTTCCTGTTTTCTCATGAGAAGCAGGGGATTGCCTTGGGAATATTAGCACAGAACTTAGGCCCGTACCAGAGGGCAGTGGCCTATCTTTCCAAGCAACTGGACACAGCAGCTAAAGGATGGCCTGGGTGCCTCAGAGCAGTTGCAGCAGTAGCAATAAACATCCAAGAGGCACGCAAATTCACCCTAGGCCAGAAGATGACTGTGCTAGTATCTGACACGATGTCTGCAGTCCTTGAGGCAAAAGGGGGACACTGGCTCTCACCACAGAGGTTTCTGAACAAGGTGATGTTGAAATCATAGTAACTAACACTGTAAACCCAGCTTCCTTCCTCAGTGGGAGTACGGGAGAACCAGTGATCCATGAGTGCCTGGAGACAATTGAAGCCACCTACTCCAGCCACCAGGATCTGAAGCACACCCCACTTGAGGATGCTGAGAGCTGGTTTACTGATGGAAGCAGCTATGTCGTCAGTGGAAGACATGCTGGGTATGCAGTTACCACAAGCAAAGAGGTAATAGAGTCTGGACCATTAACATCTACATGGACTCAAGGTATGCATTTGGAGTGGTTCATGCTCATGGAGCCATCTGGAAGGAAAGAGGACTGCTGAATTCAAAAGGCAAGGATATTAAACATGCACAAGAGATACTGAGGCTATTAGATGCCATACAACTACCTGAGAGAGTAGCCATAATGCACATAAAGGCACACCAAAATGTGAGCTCTGAATTGGAAGAAGGGAATATGCTGGCAGACAGAGAGGCAAAAGACGCAGCAAAAGGTGAGGTACCTGATAAGGCTGTTGAGGCAGCATTGATTCCAGATGGAAAAGTTTCTATTGAAGGTAAGCCAGTGTACAATAAGAAAGATAAGAAACTTATCAAGGTAGAAAAGGCAAGTTATAACCAGGAGGGATGGGCTGTAACAGAAGAAGGGAAACTTGTAGTACCCTCCTATTTGTTGTGGACATTAGTACAGAAGGAACATGAGAAAACACACTGGGGAATAGATGTCCTGTATAACCATTAGAAAAAAAGGATCATGGCCAGGAAATTGCAGGGCACAGTGATACAAGTATCTCGTCAGTGTAGTCTTTGCCTCCGAACCAACCCTAAAAATACCCCAAAGCCTAAAGTGGGACAAATTGGGAAAGGTTGTGGACCTGGGCAACAATGGCAAATTGATTTTACAGAACTGCCCAGGAAGGGAGGGTATCGTTACCTATTGGTGTTAACTGATACCTTTTCAGGATGGCCAGAAGCCTTTCCTGCCAGGACAGCTAAGGCCCGAGAGGTGACCAAAGCACTGTTGCAAATATGTGGCTGGAACTCAAAACAGAGAATTAGATGGGCCAGTACATAATGTACAACCTGGGGATTATGTGTATGTTAAGTCTTTTGCAGAAAAAACCTTGGAACCACAGTGGGGAGGACCATTCCAGGTGCTCCTCACTACCTTCACTGCAGTCAAGATCAAAGAACAGAAGGCCTGGATCCATCACTCCCGAGTGAAGAAAGCCCCAGAGGGAATTTGGAAGGTCACACCAGGCGATAACAAATGAAACTATACTTCGCTCTAGCCACCCCCCTGCTCTCGCTAGCTCAGTTTTTCAGGGGTTTTAGGGAAATATATTTCAGAGAGACAGAATAGAGATTTCAAAAGAGTGGCTCTCACCCCCAGCTTCCGTCCAAGCTTTATTCTCGATGTGATGTTCCAGGAGGCCGAGGAGAGAGAGAGTGAACCAGGAAGAAACAGGGGTATATCTAGTTTTGGGCCAAGGAAAGATATTGGCCCTGAGCCACTAGGGTCAGGAGTAGGTATGATAGGGAAGAAGGGTTAAACTACATAGCACAGGCTTCAGGGGGATTCTGAGGGGAAAAACCATTTCTCAGAGTAACACAACAAACAAACTGAAGATGAAGCTCACTCGGAACAACGAATAAATGGACTAAGAGTTATTTTGGACATTATGTGGGAAGTTGTAACTATTGTAGTATTTAACTTAACCATAATAGGAGTCAACCCTATACCATGAAGGTATGATGTGACTGGGATATACCAGTGCCAAGGAAGAGCTTATGATCCTTACTCTCGTAAGGCTTTAAACAAGATACTAAAAGTCACAAATGCAAGCTTGTGGGAGGGAAGAGATGTTTGGGGATGTAAGTAGGCATTTGTACAGGTTGGGTTCCAAGAGGCTTACCATCCACCCATGAAACTCATCAGGGTTAGTCCTGAATGCTGTGATAAATGCCTGAGTAAATGTCTAGAGTTTAGACTCAAAATAGAAGGGTGTGCGATAAGGGGGTGTGGTGGTTTTAGGCAGATTTTGGGAGAAACCCTCCCACAGGGCTCCTTTCTCCTCCTCTAACTGGTTTGGGAAAAAGAATTCTTCAGAGAGAGGTGGAAAAAACCTGTTTATTAAACAGGCAAAGCACTCCCAGCACAATACCCGATGACAAGAGCTTCGTGCTGCTTACAGAGGGATAACAAACTTAAAGAAAGTCTCCTCTTGAGGGTCATCACTGTGCTCTACCGCTCTGTCTCCACTGACGTTGGTAGAAAAGGAGATGTGCAGGGCTGGTCTTGGTGGGGTGGGTCCCCTGTGGAGGCCCCCGGTGCTTCCCCCAGGTCCTTAGTCTGGAGAGGTTGGAACAGTTTTGAGGAGAGGGCAAAAAAAGCAAAAAGGAAGAAAAAGAAAAAAAGGAAAAAAGGGAAAAAAAGAAAAAGAAAAAAAAAGCAAAAAGCTTCAGCTATTCTACAGCGTCTAACTACGCTAGCACTAACTAACTAACTGCCGGGGAAAAAAACAACAGAGCTTCTTTCGTCTTGCCGTGTTCTAACTCCCCCACTTTAAGGTCACTCCGATGAGCAGAGTTTTCCTGGGGAAAAACAAACCACGCTTGCCCTCCCCCCTGCACCCAACAGACGATTGGGGATACACAGTCACCTCAGGACAGGGGGTATGACATTGACTTTAACATCACTCAGGTATGTACTGAGTACAATAAGAACCAGACCAAGATTACTCCACCAGTACAAAGAAAGGCTGTGATCACCAAGATGCCGGCTATTCCAGAAGTGGAGGAACAAATAACTCCTGTAGTTACCAAAATTGGGCCATATGCTATTAAGAAGAGAGGAGTTCAGAAGCTGATAGTTAACCCAAAGTGGTCTTTAAAATGAGTAGAAATGGGAGTACAGGTAAATGCTTCACACGTTCGGCCAGAATGTGCCCTATTTCTCAGGAACTCCTTTATGGACTGGACTACTTGGCTTCAAAAAAGTATGCCTCCCAATTTTAGGAACAAGAGGGATCTCACTGGATTGCTAGGAACAGGACTGGGAGTGCTGAACACAATAGATTCAGAAGTGTTGCTGAATAAATTAACCACAATAGGCAGCGATTTAGTCAAACTACAACAACCTTTGCAATCCTCTCTACTAGCACTAGGTAACAATCACTGGAAATTGACCAAGATATTACCAGAATGGGAAGACACAGAGGAGCGAGATCATGAAGTAATAATTAACGCACTAGGCACAGCTAGTGAAAACATCTCATTGGCCCTAGGCTGTACTCAGGCACAACTGTGGATGCAATCAGTGGCTGCTGCAGTTATCAGGGAAGGTGGAGAAGGAATATTCCCTGCTGAAATTCACAAAATTGTCTGGGATAATGCCTCTGATATGGAGAGGGAACTTCAGTCCTGGTGGGTGTTGGTCAATTTCACCTATAACCCTGTGACTAGTGTAGTGACAGCCTTTGTTTTAACTATACACGATGCCTCAGTGGACTTAATACACCCAATAGTCCCCTTAGGATTAAACCACGAGGGAACTGTATTGTACCCTTCTGAACACAGAATGTGGGCACGAGAAATTAAAGGAAAGTGGCAAACTATTAATCTAGAGCCCTGTACTGTAAGGAGACAACTAGGATACATATGTGAAGGGACATAAGAGGGTGACAAAGATGTGTCACTGAAACACATCCAGGCAAACAGAAAACTTCACTTGTGTGTATAGGACAAGGTTGTGTCTGTCTGAGGACAGCATGCCCCATCATAAAGATAGACAACCAAATCATGAATGAGATTCAATTCAATTTGTGTGTTTGTAATTTTGTTAGAATTAAGGGATGTGATTTTTCCTATCGGGTACCTGTCATATCACATCAATATATAAAAGCCAACCTAGCCACTGTGCAGAAGATACTGCCTGTGCCCATAGGGATGAATTTAACTTTAGTTGCTCAATTGTTGAAACATCACGAATTGAGAGAAATCTTAAAAGAAATTAGAGATGAAGGGAAAAAGACGTTTGTTGGGGAGGATGAAGCCAAAAAGGCCTATAAATATGATTGCTTAGATTCTGAGAATAAGAAACCTGTAAGTGAGATAGAATTGAAAGTAAGTTTTGATCTTTGAGATGTATTAGCTAATGGATGTCTGGGAAAACAGTTATGTGACCAGCTGAAGGTTACCTGCAGCCAGACCCAGGTCAAATGGAATGTTCTGTCTCACCTCCCAATGGTTCATCCCACACCTGTACCCCTCCCCTGAAGTATCAGGTATCTGTAACCCCATTGGCACAAGTCCTGTTCCAGCCCACCTTGAGACCCCTTATCAGGGGGTTGCGAAGGTGGCTTGGTCTCTTTGCTTTTTGCTCTCTCCCACTTCCAACCTTTCCCTTCCCCCACCTTCCTAGACCTTGCCACGAGCTGCAGCCTGGCAGCTCAGAGCAGGGCCTCACATCCCTTACAATAAACCTAATCTTCTAAAACCTAACTTCAGAGATCTCTCGTCTACATTTATCTACACCGTCCTGGAGTCCACAGCAGCAGCAGCAAAGCAATTTCTACAGACATTAATTACTATACACCATGACACAGAGACCATCAAAGGAGTTTTGAAAAGGCTTGAGGAACATTTGTCTCATCATTGGTGGGATGTGCTTTTTGGGCGGTCACCGACAGCAACCGGAACATTGAATGCCTTAATCCACCCTATAGTTGTGTTGCTTATTTTAGTCAGCATAAGTTTAGTGTTACCTGTTGTAATACTTGTTTAGACTTTGAGAATGCTACGATGAGTGGCAGCTTTAACATCACTGTCAAAGGCATATGGCTTGGTCTTGAGAGACACTAGCTGCACGGCTTGGATAGATGAGGAAGACTGTATACTGAGTGAAAGAATTTACTCATTTCAAAGAAGAAGAGGGGAATTAGACATGAAATTTGAAGAATTAGGGATTTTTAGGAAAGTTAAGGTAATAAGTTGCTGAAATAGCTGAAGTAGATAGGTGAGCTTTGTTCACAGTTAGCAGAAGCCAGATCTTAGATAAGATATCCTGGATCTTGTAACTCATTGCTTGTCAGCTTTATGTTTATGTAGCTGTGCTTGTAATGAAAAACAAAATGTGGTAAATAGGACATAAGATAGCTGCAGATTTCCTGCTTAAAGAATACATTGAACACAGGAAACTATAAGTTCTACCAAGGATTCATTTGTCACGAATGCATGGAAAAGGTAGAAAGGTCAGGACAAGGAAGACTCATCTTACTTCCTCATTTTGGGTGACCCCTCCCCAAAATAGACCCCCGACTCATTTTAAGAAACAAAGTACGCATGCTTAATGGCCTTTTTGCCAATTAGCATACGAAGAGAGGAATGGGAGGTGACAGGGGTATGAATATGCATTTGTGTTTTGGGTATTCAACACTTTTGTAAATAAAAGGCTTTGTAATTACCTGTGAATTTCACAGTGCGAATTAGGGAAATATCCCGCGTGCTGCCCAGCCGTAATAAACATACACTTTCTAACTTTAAACTGTTAGAGAGTTTTTGTCCGTCACAGTTGGGTATCGATACTACATCAATACCCATATTTCTTTAATAAGTCACTGTTTTCCCACAGTCCCCCCTGTCATCCACAGTTGCTGCGCCCACCCTGGCCGCAGTGCCCACCTTCATGCCAGCCCCCCTCTTTGCAGGAGCGTCCACCTGCACCACTGCCATTCCGCCGGCCACGGGCCCTGTACTGACCACTGCACCCCCCCTTTTCCCCAGCCCTGGGCTGCCTCACGGTCCCCCCACCCATGCAGGCAATGGCGGTTTCCCGTGTGGCTCTGATAGCAGCAGGTCCCGTGCCAGGTTTCCCCCCGCCACCGGGTCTTGCCCCATCCCCCCCGGGTCCCATGGCTGCTCCCCCAGGTCTCACCCCACACCCTACCCCCCCGCCCCCCCGGAAATGCCTGCCCTTGAGCAATTTCTACCTCCCCCTATCTAGTTAGTCCCAGTTCCCATGCATGGGAACCAGGAGTGAAGCTAATCAGAGACTTATCCAGTTTGAACATCAAAGGCTCCAAGCACCAAAATGTGCACCCCAGTCTAAGCTCTCATGCCTCTACTAGCAGATATCCCTCCTCTCCAGAGGAGGACAGTGATTCCTCAGATTCAGACAGTGAATCTCAGGATTACTGGGCAAAAGTTCAAAGGGAAGCAGTTCTTGATAGTAATTGGGATTTTGCTCAAAAATTACAAGTCCTAGCAGCCCCAGATATATATAAAAGAGGAAGAAACCCAAAATGGGAATTTATTCCATACGGTGAACTTAAGGAATTATGCAAGGCATCTAAAGATTATGGGTGAAAATCTCCATTATTTAAGAATCTATTACAAGTAACTTTCTCAGCTCATGTGCCCGTCCCCCATGATCTTCGGCATGCTATGTCCCTCTTCCTATCACCCACAGAGCTTCTTCTGTGGGAATCAATTTGGAAAAAAACAGCTAAAAGCATTATTAAAAAATTACAAAAGTGAGCATGGGTGAGCTCATTTTACAGTAGAGCACCTGAGTGGGGAAGAATTTGAAAAACCACAAGAGTAAGCCCAAAATCTACCCAGAGTTGTTCTAGAGGACATTAAAAATGCTGCTCAAAGTGCTTTATTCCAAACACTAGATAGCACTACCCCACAACAAAGTTGTTCTGATATTTGCCAAGGGGCAGATGAGACATTTATCAAATTTATAGATAGATTAAAGGACACTATTGATAAACAGGTTGATAGTGATAGCCCAAAGGCTAGAGAGGAACTGCTCAACAAGCTAGCAGTTTCCAATGCAAATGCTGAGTGTAAGAAAATTATCAGAATGCTGCCCTTAGAACCTGAACCTACCATCCAGCAAATGGTAGATGCCTGTACCCATCTCACAACTACAGAACATATGGTAGCCTTGGCAGTCAGTAAAGGAGTAGCTGAAGCCTTCGTAGCACAAAATAAAATATGAGATGCTTCAAGTGTAGTGAACTGGGCCACCTTAAGGTGGAATGTAATAAAGACTTATCACAGAAACACTTCTCCACTGACAATGCTCTGCATGCCTGGACTGTAAAGAACATTTGAAACACTGTCCAAAGTTGCAATATCACCAGCAGGTACAGCATCAGCCGTCACACCAGCAGCATTAGGGAAACTTCCAGCCAAGCGTGGGACACCAAATGCCAAGCCATTTCGTCCCTCTTTTCCCACAATCTTGGAGTATGGAGGTGCCGAGAAGTCATCTTCGACAACACTGACTATGAGGAAGGGTGCCGACTCTCTGAGGCCTTCCAATGGGTTCAGGCAGGGACACAGAGAATGCTGGTAAGTTCCCTTTCCATTGATTTCGACAATGAAGCAGTCTACCAAATCCCAGCTGGTAAATATGGATGTCCTGATGTGCCAAGAAGCATTTTAATCATAGGGGGAGTGTGGCGGTGCGAGAATGGTTTTATTAGGTTTTTATAAGAAGTTTATGTTATGGTTCATTTCACTGTATCCCCAATTCTGTAACCCTTTTGTGTTTTCTGTATAATAAGGTGTTTTGTATCAATCATCCCACCCCTCCCCTGACTTGGAACATCCCCTCTGCTCCCCCCCCCCCGCTCTGGGGCAGCCTGTCTATCACTTTGGGGATCCCTCCCAGATTGCGAAATCTCAGGGAGAGGGCTTCAGGTGATAGGTAGCCTGGGGGGAATTCCTTTAGCTCTGGATTTTAGTGGTCCAAGGCTTGGGGGTGGGCACACCTTGTTAACCCCTGAAACCCCTGATTTGTTGTCTTGTTGTAACCCCCCATGAACCCCTCCCCCACTTATAAGGTAAAGGAGGGAGATTCAAATCCTCTCTGCTCTTGGTTTCTGGCCTCTCTGGCCTGAGGCTTGGACCGGCTGTGGACTTGCTGCAGCCTGGCCTGAATAAACATATTTTAACAAGCTGAGAGCCAGCCTTTTTTTCTGCTGCCACTGCTGTCAAGACACTACTTGGTCCAGCTGCTGCTGGGAAGCCGAACCAGCTGGTAAAAATAACCTGCGTGCCTATCCGAACCAGGAACATCTGTAGCTGTGCTGACCAGAGCTAGCCGGAGGTCAGCGCCTGCCCGGTGCGGGGACAGAAACAGCGACAGAGGGGAGCTATCAATGGACCAGACAATTTACAGGTACTTCCAGAAGTCCAAAATGTGGGACCAAATTATGAGGTTACTGTGACTGTCATGTGTAGATCCACCTTGGCATTTGACTAAGGGCATACCCATGGCCAAAGCTTTTCTCAGACCCACCTGGACTGACGTTTTGCCAGAAAATCTTATGGATTTTTGGGTAGAGATGGTGGGCCAGGACAGACCACTTATAGAGTGTGGCTTGTCTAACAAAGGTATCAAAGTTTTTCTTCCAGGTGTGGCTGACACCGGGTCAACTGTCACTATCATAATCCATTTCAAGTGGCCACGGGACTGGGAACTAGTGCCAGCAAATGGAGTCATCTCTGGGATTGGAGGAAATGCTGCCTCTATGCAGAGCAAAAGGACAATCCTTATTGAAGGTACTGAGGGTCAGGTTGCCACAGTAAGACCTTTTGTGATAAGGGCACCTGTTACGGTCCTGGCTTCTTTTTTTCTTTGCCAAGGTCAGGATGAATAATACATGGGAAACCTTGATTTCGAGTTCAGTCTTGGATGTTTATTATTTCTTATCTATTTACAGACTCACGAGCCATGAGCTCTAATTAGCAAGTTAGAGAAATGAGATAAAATGGAGTACTTCTCTATCTCTACCACATCTTTTCAAGGACAACCTATCCAATTCTGAAATGCCATCTAAATTACTTTTATTTTAAACCCATTAGCTAACTCCTTGAAGTCTGCAATGCAGACTCCATCAACCAATTACAGAAAACCGCCTAAACCCATGAAGAAGATGGAAGAAGAAGGTGAAGAAGGACCCAGACAACATCCCAAATCCTCCATCTTAACTCACATGTATTACTATATACTAAAACCCCAAAATCTAAGGTTCCAGAATTCCAACAGGAATTCCAACCTGTCATTTTATGGGGAAGAGACCTATTGTCACAATGGGGAGCCAGAATAGAAATCCCTTCACCACCACGGGATTTCTAGCTGGGGCCCCTGTGGAGCGCCTCACCCCACCACTCATATGGAAATCTGATGATCCTGTTTGCGTGGACCAAAGGCCCCTGGTACAAGTCAAATTAAAGGTGCTTGAATCCTTGGTGCAGGACCAACTGTCTAAGGGCCACATAGTATCATCCACCAGCCCCTGGAACACCCATCTTTGTCATTTGTAAACCAGGCAAAGACAAGTGGAGGCTCCTACAAGACCTCAGGAAGGTCAACGAGGTCATTGAGGACATGGGCTCTCTCCAGCCTGGCCTGCCCTCAGCTTCAATGCTCCTGAGAGATTGGAAATTGCCAGTCATTGATATTAAGGATTGTTTTTTAACATCCCCCTCCATCCTAAAGATGCCTCAAGATTTGCATTTTCAGTGCTATCAATTAACAGACAAGCCCCTCTAAAAAGATATCAATGGCAAGTCCTTCCCCAAGAGTTAAAAAACTCTCCAGCTATTTGCCAAATGTTTGTTGCCTGCATTCTCTCACCTATTCGAGAAAAAATTTCCTGATGCCATAATTTTTCACTATATGGATGATATCCTAATATGCACTGAGACTATTACTTAGAAATTGTTCTCAAAAAGACTATTCAAGCCATTGAAGGAGCAGAATTTGAAATTGCTGTGGAGAAGATTCAGCACACTTGCCCCTGGACCTACTTTGTACTCCAGATTGGTAAGCGGACAATCGTACCCCAGGAGCTTACCATCAGGGACAATCCAAGGACCCTGAGAGACCTCCGCCAGCTCTGTGGTAGCATAAACTGGGTTCATCCCCTTCTAAGGATCACGACCGAGGACCTCGCACCCCTTTTCAACCTCCTGAGAGGCTCTGATGACCTTGACTCCCCATGAACCATCACACTGGAGGCCCAGGAAGTGATCCGAAAGGTATTGGAGGCACTGTCCACAAGATAAGCCCATCATGCTGATCCTTCCCTGCCTTTCTATTTTGTCGTTTTGGGTAAGTCACCCAAGTTTCCTGGGCTCATTTTCCAGTGGGACCCCACTCTGAGACACCAGCTTTCAATCATAGAGTGGGTGGTCCAATAATACAAACCAAATAAGATCATCACAACACCTCAGGAGCTAATGGCCAGAGCTTGCCTCAACCCTAGTGGGGTGTAAATTCACATGCATATATCTTCCAGTGACATTAAACAGTCTGGAACCTTTGCTCTAAACCAATTGTCCTGGTTTGGGGCAAATTTGGGAGAAAACCCCTGTATAGGATTCCTCTAAGGAAGCAAACCCAGGTGGCCCCTCCCTCCAACCAGTCTGGTAAAAAAAAACAAACTTCTTTGGAGAAAAGTGGAAAAAACTATTTTACTAAACAAATGTGCATACAAGTATAAAGAATGAATAATATGAAACAATAAAACCTCTCCTTCTGAAGTGAGATGGCAAATTGAGAAAGTCCTTGCCGTGGGTGGAGCTCGGCTCTCTCTCTCTCTCACCAGTCCCAGTCCCTCCGGCGCTGCTGGAAAATGCCGAAGTCCAGGCCCCGGTGGGCTGCAGGTGCAGCCCCCAGTGCTCCCCTGGGTTTTCAGTCTAGAGTAGGTTTAAACAGTTCCAAGAAAAAAAAAAGGGAAAAAAACAGTCCAGGGAACTTCTCTGCCCTAGCTAGCTGAAACTAACTAAAAGCAAAAAAAATCTCTGTCCTGCAGTCTCCAAGCCTCCGCTGAACACACCGTCCGGAGAAGAATGTGGAGGAGTCAGGCAGTTTTCTCAAAACAAACTTCGCGCTTCTCCTTGCTCTTAGAACCAGTCTTAAAGGCACAGGACTCAATATACAGCACAAACAGAACAGACGATTGGGGATACAAGCATCATAAAGTTACCTTAGGACATTCCACCCCTTATCCCCATATCGTCAATTTACTAAAACTAATATATACTCTAACTCTAAACACACATATACATCTATATAAAAACAACATGCAATATACAGTTACATACTATTCAGCACACAACGATAATCACACACGGTTCTCACCTAACAATTAAATCTCCCTGGGGTACACATCGTGTGGTTCTATCTTTCTGCATTACTCACTATGTGCAGCCCGGTCCCTGAGCAAAGACAATCCCACGGATGGGATTCTCTGTACTTGAAGCAGAATTGATTCAAACTGTCTTCCCTAACAAACTTCTTACATGTACTACTGGGACTTTCTCTCTATCTACTGTATGTAGGGGCTCAGATTGGGCAGGGCCTGCTCTGTTGGTGGAACCTCGGGTGTTAACTAACTAGGTGGCCTTTGCTAGATGCTGCTCTCAGTTTTTGAATGATCCCCCACCCAGTGCTTTTAGGGTGGTTTTTAGCAGTCTATTGTATTTTTTTATTTTCCCTGAAGCTGGTGCATGATAGGGGATGTGGTACACTCACTTAATGCCATGTTCCCTAGCTTAGTTGTTGATGAGGCTGTTTTTGAAATGAGTTCTATTGTCTGACTCAATCCTCTCAGGGGTACCATGCTTCCAAAGAACTTGTTTTTCAAGGCTTAGAATGGTGTTACGGGCAGTAGCGTGGGGCACAGGGTAGGTCTCCAGCTATCTTGTGGTGGCCTCTACTATTGTGAGCACATAGCGCTTGCCTTGGCAGGTTTGGGGAAGGGTGATGTAGTCAATTTGCCAGGCTTCCCCGTACTTATACTTGGACCATCGCCCGCCATACTACAGCGGCTTCACTTGCTTGGCCTGCTTGATTGCAGCACGTCTCACAGTCATGGATAACTTGAGAAATACTGTCTATAGTTAGATCTACTTCTTGGTTTCGTGCCCACTTATAGGTGGCATCTCTGCCCTGATGGCCTGAGGCATCATGGGCTTATCGAGCTAGGAACAACTCTCTCTTGTGTTGCTAATCTAAGTCTATCTTTGACACTTCTATCTTTGCAGCCTGATTTACTTGCTCGTTGTTTCGGTGCTCCTCATTAGCCCGACTCTTAGGGACATGGGCATTTACATGACAGACTTTGACAGGTAGCTTCTCTACCCGAGTGGCAATGTCTTTCCACTTATCTGCAGCTCAGATTGGCTTTTCCCTACGCTGCTAGTTGGCCTTTTTCTACTTCTCCAGCCATCCCCACAGAGCATTGGCTACTATCTACGAATCAGTGTAGAGGTAGAGCTTTGGCTACTTCTCTTTTTCAGCAATGTCTAGGGCTAGTTGAACAGCTTTGAGCTTAGCGAGTTGGCTTGACCCACTTTCTCTTTCAGTGGCTTGTGCAACTTGTCGTGTGGGGCTCCATACAGCTGCTTTCCACTTTCGTTTCATTTTAACGATGCGGCAGGAACTGTCAGTGAAAAGAGCATAGCGTGTTTCTTCTGCTGGCAGTTGGTTGTATGGTGAAGCTTTTTCAGCACGTGTCACTTGTTCCTGCTCCTCTTCATCTATGAGACTAAAGTTTTCACTTTCTGGCTAGTTTGTAATTATTTCTAAAATCTTAGGGCGATTTGGGTTTCTAATGCGGGCGCGCTGAGTGATGAGGGCAATCCATTTGCTCTATGTGGCATTGGTGGCATGGTGGGTAGAGGGAATTTCTGCTTTGAACATCCATCCCAGCACTGGTAGTCGAGGTGCCAGCAGGAGCTGTGTTTCGGTGCTTACTACTTTTGAGGCGGCTTGAACTCTTTCATAGGCGGCCAAGATTTCTTTTTTTGTTGGAGTGTAGTTGGCTTCAGACTCTCTGTAGTTTTGACTCCAGAATCTTAGTGGTCGGCCCCGAGTCTTTCTAGGCACTTTTTGCCAAAGGCTCCAGGACAGACTATGGCTTCCGGCTGTGGAGTAGAGCACGTTCTTCACATCTGGTCCCGTCCTGACTGGGCTAAGGGCCACTGCATGAGCGATCTCCTGCTTGATTTGGGCAAAGGCTTGTTGCTGTTCA
This sequence comes from Delichon dasypus, assembly GCA_037837765.1. Lineage (NCBI taxonomy): Eukaryota > Metazoa > Chordata > Aves > Passeriformes > Hirundinidae > Delichon > Delichon dasypus. The sequence goes on along the minus strand of JBBAXF010000012.1, from coordinate 5,043,073 downwards.
GGGCCCCAGTGGAAATTGTTCTTCTTGCGGGTGACTAGGTAGAGAGGACTCACAATCTGGCTGTACTCAGGAATGTGCATCCTCCAGAAACTTATGGCGCTTAGGAAAGCTTGTGTCTCTTTTTTGTTGGTTGGTGGACACATTGCTGTGATCTTGTTGATGACTTCAGTGGGAATCTGACGCTTTCTATCGTGCCACTTTACTCCTAGGAACTGGATTTTACGAGCTGGTCTCTTAACTTTGCTCTTTTTGATAGCGAAACTGGCCTCTAGGAGGATCTGGATGATCTTCTCTCCTTTCTCAAACACTTCTATTGCTGTGTTTCCTTACACAATGATGTCATCGATGTACTGTAGATGTTTCGGAGCCTCACCCTTTTCCAGTGCAGCTTGGATTAGTCCATGGCAGATGGTGGGGCTGTGTTTCTACCCTTGGGGCAGTTGGTTCCAGGTGTACTGCACTCTTTTCTATGTGAAGGCAAACTGAGGCCTGCATTCTGCAGCCAGAGGAATGGAGAAAAATGCATTAGCGATGTTAATTGTGGCGTACTATTTTGCTGCCTTGGACTCCAGCTCGTACTGGAGTTCTAGCATGTCTGGCACAGCAGCGCTCAGTGGTGGAGTCACTTCGTTCAAGGCACGATAGTCTACAGTCAATCTCTATTCTCTGTCAGACTTGCGCACAGGCCAGATGGGGCTGTTGAAGGGTGAGTGGGTTTTGCTGACCACCCCTTGGCTCTCTAGCTCACGGATCATCTTGTGGATGGGGATCACAGCATCTTGAGTTGTTCTGTACTGTTGGCGATGCACTATTGAAGTGGCAATTGGCACTTGTTGCTCTTCTACTTTCAGAAGATCTACAGCAGATGGGTTCTCTGATAGTCTAGGCAAGGTATTCAACTGCTTAACGTCCCCTGTCTCTACAGCTGCTATCCTAAATGCCCACCTAAATCCCTTTGGGTCTTTGAAATACCTATTTTGGAGGAAGTCTATGCCCAAAATGCATGGGGCTTTTGGGCCAGTCACAATAGGATGTCTCTTCTACTCATTTCCAGTCAGGCTCACATTAGCTACTGCTAAAGTAAAATCTTGTGAACTCCCTGTTACCCTAGCAACGGAAACAGATTCTTTCCCCACATGTCTTGATGGGAGTATTGTGCACTGTGCTCTAGTGTTAACTAAGGCCTCATATTTTTGTGGTTCTGATGTGCTAGGCTAACGAATTTACACAGTCTAAAAAACACGGTTTTCCCTAGCCTCTACCTGGCTAGAGGCAGGGCTCCTCTAAGCCTGATTATCCTTTTTTCTTTGGGTAACTGGAGCTGCTTCTTTCTTGCTGGAACTTCCTCTCACAGTCTTGCCATCTAACAATTTACGCAGCTGTTGTGTCATAGCTTCAGTAGATTCTCCATCTTATCTTTTTATGTTTTTTCCATAATCACGCAGGAAGGACCACAGCTTAGCCCGTGGGATGCCTTTTCCTTCTCTATCTAGGGAACGTTTGCGTGTGGTGCCAGAGCTTTTAACTTGTATTGCAGAGATCTGGAGAATGTTTTCTTTGAGTTCTTTGTGATTCTCTTCTATCTTGTTTTCTAATTTCGTTATACGCGTTTCCAGAGCTGCAATTCTTGCATGTGTTGGACTATGCACAGCATCTGCATATGTTCGGAGCTTCTTCGCTATATTAAGCACGGTCTCTGCTGTCTCATCCTGCTTTATTATTGCTAAAGCAGCGGAGTATTTTTGTGGCTCCAGTCGTACAAGTTTTCGCTACATCACAGGTGTACATGGTACTAGGTCGGGGTTCTTAGTGTTGATGTTATTTGAGAAGACAATTTCCACCACTGCCATTTCCCTCAAGCGCTGGATCCCTTGTTCAATGGTTTTTCACTGGGTTTGCTGCATATAGAGATCGTCAGCACACAGATATCTTTGTGCCACACTTCTCAGGACCAGTTCCTAGAGACTGCAAGGACTAGCCTCTCTCATCATTTCTTGGTCAATAACTGGATTATGTGACAGGGATCTCAGATGTTTTGCTTCAGTGCCATCTAGTATTGTAGTCTCGCCTGCAGCATTTTAAAGACGGACTAGCTAACTAATTATAGATTAATCAGATCGTCGAGTATAATCTTTTCTTAGGCTACGAAGGTCCTTCAGGGAAAAGGATTTAATAGTATTTTCTGCTCTTGCAGCAGTTGGTCAAGCTCTTGATCTTGTAGCAGTTGGTTGGGCTCCTGATGTTGTAGCAGCTGGTTGGGCTCTTGATGTTGTAGCAGCTGGTTGGGCTCCCGATTGTGTGCTAGTTGGTTGGGCTCGTAATTTTGTATCAGTTGGTTCGGCTTCTGATTGTGTATCATCAGTTGCTTCACTTTCTGATTGTGTGTCAGGTGGTTTGACTACTGGCTGGGTGTCAGGAGGCATTGAGGATCTTTCACTTGAATCATCGTTTACTGGTCGATCGGTTTTGTCTGTGTGCTTCTTTCCCTTCTTTACTGCAGCAACTGCCGGTGTCTTAGCCTCACTGTTTGGTTTAGCTGCAGCCTGAATAGCTGTGGGATTGGCCGCAGCCTGAGTGACTGATTTATCTCCCTGCTCCCTTGCTTCTATTTGCTGCCCTACAGTGTTTAGCAGTGTGTGAGTCATTCTAGAAAAGCTATAAACTATATAGAGGAAGCTCACCAGCTGAAATACTAGGAAGGTGGCGTCTTTAACATTCAGGAGACCTTGAACCTTCTCTAAAAGCGATGTAACTGACTTAAAAGAGAAGAAGGAAAGAAGAGGCTGAAGAGCTTCATCCTCTACTCCTCCTCTAACAAACTGGGTGCAATTGTTGATAAATCCCCAAAACATGCTGCTGGAACTAGGACGCAGGGCAGGACGAAAAAACTATAAACCGAACATACCTAGAACAAACTCTAATATTTTTATAAGCTTCTTATAAGCTATAATCACTGAACTTAGCAAAATAACTATTTTAAATAGTGCATCCTTAGTGTAAAAGCTGTATGTTAGGGACAATATTGGAGCTATTTCTGGGTAAGAAAACAAACCTAGGGACTAGAAAGGTATTAAGATCTCAAAAAAGCTTAGGGAACAGAAATGCAGAAAAGACTCCATTCTAAGAGACATTAGGAATTTAAGAAGCAACATGGCCACTGTTTAATCCCCACCTAAGGGACAAACAAACAAACAAACAAACAAAGCAGTTAATAATAATTAATACAAGTTTTTTCTACTCTCTCGTGCCCCGCAGTGGGCGCCAATAAGAAGTATGTCCTGGTTTGGGGCAAATTTGGGAGAAAACCCCTGTATAGGATTCCTCTAAGGAAGCAAACCCAGGTGGCCCCTCCCTCCAACCAGTCTGGTAAAAAAAAACAAACTTCTTTGGAGAAAAGTGGAAAAAACTATTTTACTAAACAAATGTGCATACAAGTATAAAGAATGAATAATATGAAACAATAAAACCTCTCCTTCTGAAGTGAGATGGCAAATTGAGAAAGTCCTTGCCGTGGGTGGAGCTCGGCTCTCTCTCTCTCTCACCAGTCCCAGTCCCTCCGGCGCTGCTGGAAAATGCCGAAGTCCAGGCCCCGGTGGGCCGCAGGTGCAGCCCCCAGTGCTCCCCTGGGTTTTCAGTCTAGAGTAGGTTTAAACAGTTCCAAGAAAAAAAAAAAGGGAAAAAAACAGTCCAGGGAACTTCTCTGCCCTAGCTAGCTGAAACTAACTAAAAGCAAAAAAAATCTCTGTCCTGCAGTCTCCAAGCCTCCGCTGAACACACCGTCCGGAGAAGAATGTGGAGGAGTCAGGCAGTTTTCTCAAAACAAACTTCGCGCTTCTCCTTGCTCTTAGAACCAGTCTTAAAGGCACAGGACTCAATATACAGCACAAACAGAACAGACGATTGGGGATACAAGCATCATAAAGTTACCTTAGGACACCAATGAACACCTCCGGTTTTCTCTTCACAGCTACCCAGGTGTCATGGATTAGTAGAGTTTAGTTTTTTAGTCATAGAGGAATGTGGAATGATTTTCCGGGTCAGGACCTGGGAATTGCTTTAGAAAGGACAGGGACCTAACAGAGGGTTAGTTAGAATATTAGCATCTGTTTTGACCAGTGAAAATTGTTGGCAACGACTTTGGGAAGTACCAGATAAAACCCCTTGATTTCCTGTAGGTCAGCCTTTTTTTTTTTTTCCTTTGGCCAGAGAGAGACAGGTAACATTGAGTTGGGCCTGCTGCTTCCCCCCTTTTGGGGGGGGAGCTGGCCTGAGGCCTGGCTGGCTTCTATTGGCTCACGGGTGGGGGGCGGGGGGGGAGGAGAGGTTGCTGCTTTACAACAACTACTTTCTCCAAACTTCCCCGGAGCAGGGAGAGATCCCTGCCAGGCCCCTGATAAGAGCTATGGGCACCATTTAGGCTGAGGCCACCCCGATTTACACCAATAGGTGGGCCGAAAAGGCATTTATAATCCTGCCTGGGTTTTTTTGTAATTAATTCCGGACTGCTTGGGTGCTCTGATCTCTGATGTTTCTGCATGAGTTCTGTGTGGTCTTGAACATCTAATACCATGAGCTACCATGGGAGAGAAGAGACTCTGGGCAGATTTAACCCTTTTCTGGCAACATGAAGCTTCCAGGGCTTGGCCCTTCTCTGAGAAAGAAAAGAAAGAGACAGAGTGAACATAAAAAAACCCCAGCATAAAGTCAGTGGAATGAAAGTGAAAAGACTATTGAGACAGAGGGTTGAGGAGTTTGTTATTCCATTCTTATTTGAGCCATGGAAATCAACTCTATATTTAGATCATTCCTTTAAATCATGGGAAAGATATGCATTTGGGGAGATGATTGTTTAGATTTATGTGTGGATTTGAGCACAGGTGTTTGTGATAGACTAAGTAATATTAATCCTATAAAATGCTTCAACAGAGATAGAGATGAGAAGCCTTCTGTGCCAGGGAAGAAGTGAAAAGATATCTCTACCTTGAGATAAAGAATCCTTTGCCTTTGGAGTTATTAATATTTAAAAGCTGACACCCCAGGATGCAAAAGTCTAAGACCCATAACCCATAAGCAACTTAGGAAACTGCTAATAAGAAAGGTCACAAAGGCAAGTTTCCGAATGCAGCTGTTTTTGTGACAGTTAAAAAATCCACAAGAGAACTGTTCTAGGTTGTCAGTAGGATCCATGACTCTAAGAAACTCTTCTCCTAAAGAATGGATGAAAGACTGACTTATTAAAGAAATATGGGTATTGATCTAGTATCAACACCCAACTGTAACGGACAAAAACTCTCTAACAGTTTAGAGTTAGAAAGTGTATGTTTATTACAGCGCCGGACAGTGTGCGGGATAGCTCCCAAATACACACCGCAATTTACAGGTGATTACAGAGTCCTTTTATTTACAAAAGCATTGAATATCCAAAATACAAATGCATATTCATAACCCTGGTACATCCCATTCCCCGCTTCGTATGATAATTAGCTCAAAAGCTATTAAGCATGCGTAGTTTGTTCCTTGAAATGGGTCGGTGGTCCTTTTCATGGGGAGGGGTCACCAAAATGAGGAAGTAAAGAAGTCTTCCTCGCTCTGACCTTTCTACTTTTTCAATGCAAATGTGATAAATGAACCCTTGGTAGGACTCCCACTTCATGTCTTCATGACCGTTCAATGAGTTCCTGGGCAAAGGAGGCCTACAATTGTCCTATGTTCCTAAAAACTATTCATCAGTTTCAATATTCTTTATTACAAACCCAGCTAACCAAACAAAGTTGACAAGTAATCAGTTATTCTAATATGGGAGAGTGATCCCAAACCCAGTTTCTTTTAGTTAATTACTAACTTTTAATTTCAGCAAAGCCTACCTATCTACTTTCAGCGAAGCTTGTCTCTAAAATCTTAACCCTTCTAAAAATCCTTAATTCTCTAAAGTTTATGTCTCAGACTATTTTCAAATAATGAAACTTACTGAAAATTACAAGTTTTGTATCTTTATGTTATTTTTTAAGTTAACAGTTTGTAAGGGGAGGGAAGAGTGTTTTTGGAGTTTCATTCTGTTTTGTTTTAGTTTTTTTCCCCCAACTTTCTTTTTCCATTCTTTTAGTGTGTGTTAATAAAACTATTTGTTCACTTTTAAAGTTGTCTGCTTTGTTTTTCTCCTAGTCTCTCTCCCACAAAAAAAAGAGTGAGTACTAAGACCAAAATTTAGTAAACGTGTGCCCTAGGTTACAATGTAAAATGTGCACAAAGTATGTATTCTATCACCATCTACATGAAATGTTGAAACTAAGTTGTGCACTGTTTCCCTTTCCCCTTCCCTCCGGACCATCTTCTGTTAATGGCCCATCAATGCCTTCCTGCATGACTCATAGATAACTCCCTGCAGGAGCTATCTCTGTTTAATGGGCAATCAAGGACCCATTACAAAACTGATAAAATGATATCAGTCCATTGTGAGATGCTCGGCCCAGGGGGAGGAGCCAAGCATTCCCACCTGGATATAATCTGGGATTTGGGACCGCACAGGCAGCCTTACCCACTGGATTCCCAGAGGACAAGAGCTACCAGACCTTTCTGCAGGAACACTGCTTCAACAAGACCACTTTATCTGGACTGCTACCACCAAGGTTTCAGGTTGTATTCTGACTCTGTCAGTGATCTTTTGTACCATTGCATGTGTTTTATTTTATTTTACTTTTATTTCTCTCTTATTAAATTGTTTTTTCTGACTTGGAGTGTCTCGCTGATTTTGCCTTCAAGCCAGCACAATGTGAAACCGCTACATTAATTAGTGTTTCCACCCAGTTATTCGAAATTAAAACCATTACACCCAGCCAAAACTCCATCCACCTAACAAAACAAACTATTTAACACTTTTTAATTTGGTCCCAAACTCACTGAAAAGTAGAATTCCTCTAAAGGCATTGACTGTGTTTAGTGATGGTTCAGGAAGATCCCACAAGTCACATATGACTTGGAAGAATCCTGACACTCAGGAGTGGTAGTCCTATGCTCAGATTGTTCAAGGATCCCCACAAATTGCAGAATTTTCAGCAGTTGTCAGAGCCTTTGAGAAGTTCAAACAACCCTTAAATTTAGTTACTGATTCAGCCTATGTTACCAGAATAGCTGAGAGAGCAGAACATTCCTTATTAAAGGAAGTGTGAAATCCAGATTTATACAGATTGCAATCGAAGTTAATATACTTCCTCTCCCACTGAGAGCAACCATATCACATTATGCATGTGAGGTCACACACTGACCTCCCAGGACTGATTACAGAAGGCAACCGGAGAGCAGATATTTTAGCCATGGCAGTGCAAACTACCCTACCTAATATCTTTAATCAGGCTAAATTAAACCATCATTTTTTTCACTAAAATGTGCCAGCTCTTGTCCGTATATTTAAAATCACAAGAGAACAGGCAAGAACAATTGTGCATTCCTGCCCCAATTGCCAGGATTTTGCTTTGCCCTCCATGGGAGCTGGAGTTAACCCCCGAGACCTTGAGAATTTACAATTGTGGCAAATAGATATCACACACTATGCACCCTTTGGGAGACAAAAATACATTCATGTGTCCATAGATATATTCTTTGGGGCTATATTTGCATCAGCCCACACAGGAGAAAAGACAAAATATGTTAGCCAACATTTTCTCCTAGTGTTCTCCACCCTGGGAATTCTCCAAGCCATTAAAACAGATAATGGTCCTACTTACGGCTCAAAAATTCTCAAACAGTTCCTAGGTCAGTGGCGGGGTGAAACACAACACTGGTATACCCCACTCCCCAACAGGGCAGTCCATTGTAGAGAGGGCTCACCACACTCTCAAGAGAGTCCTTGATCAGCAGCACGGGGGAGTTGAACACTATCAAATGTAGAAAGACTATGTAAGACTCTTAAAGTCATCAATTTTCTTAATAATTCATTTATTGTGGTGGTGCGAGAACTGTTTTATTAAGTTTTTATAAGAAGTTTTATGTTATGGTTCAATTCACCGTATCCCCAGCTTTGTAACTGTCCATCCCCTCTTCCTCCCCACTCTGGGGCATCTTGTCTATCACTTCGGGACCGCTCCCCAAGATTGGGAAATCCCCAGGGAGGGCGTCGAGTCATAGGTCGCCTGGGGGGAATTCCTTTCTTCTGGGTGTGAGTGGTCAAAGGTTTGGAGGTGGACACTCCTTGTTGCCCCCTGAATCCCCCGATTTGTTGTCTTGTTGTAACCCCCCCTGAACCCCTCCCCCAGTTATAAGGTGGAGGAGGGAGACTCTCGCTCTCTTGCTCTCTGGCCTGCGGTTTGGACCAGCTGCGGATTTCCCGCAGCTCGGCCTGAATAAACATCTTTTAACCTGCTAAGCTGAGAGCCATCCTTTTCTACTGCCGTTGCTGTCACGACACTATTTAGTCCAGCTGCTGCTGAGAAGCCGAGACAGCAGGTAAAGATAACCTGTGTGCCTATCCGAACTGGGAACATCTTGTAGCTGTGCAGATCTGAGCTAGCCGGAGGTCGGCGTCTGCCCAGTGCGGAGACAGAAACAGCTACAATTTATGGATCCAAACCCCCTCCATTGTCAGGCACTTCTCCAACACAAGCAGAGCTCAGCTCTCAGAGAAACCCCTTGTGCTGATCAAAGACCCTGAGTCCAAGCAAATAATGGGCCCATTTCCATTAATAACCTGGGGGAGAGGCTATGCTTGCATATCTGCAGATTCTGGCCCAAGATGGATTCCAGGCAGGAATGTCAAGCCGTACATCAAACCGCCAAATGCTGCATCCAGAGACACTTCTCCTGAACCTCAGAGACAGCAAAGAGATCAAGCTCGGGTGGCATGGAGGAGAAGAAGGAAAAGGAGTGTAAACACAGATGTTCGTCACAAAATAAGATGACCCTCCACTATTTCAGAAGATTATAAAACTGTTGAATTCCATTTGCTCATTGTTTTGCACTGTTACCCCCTGGTTGGTTTTACTGCTACCTCTCTTTAGTTGTTACACTGTTATCCCCTCTTGTTTTCCCACACCCTTTCTACTCAGTATAAACTGAGGGGATAGGATTGTAAGATATGAAGAGCTGTTAAGGTTCCATAAGTCTAAAAATTTATTTTTTCAAACTCACAGATCAACTCATCATCGCCAAGTATCCTGCCATGTTTCCAGCAGCAGGGAATCCCCAACTACTCCAGATAAGATTTTGGATACTCCTCAACTTTCCATCAGCTGGTGTGTGGATTGTCCCTCAACCCAACCAGAGCATCTGGGTCACACTAGCGAAGACTTTACAGCAAGACAATCTATGCCTGTCCATGGGAAGCCTGGACAACCCACTGTTGACGTGCCTGGTAGGGGTTCCCTTAGCAGCAAATGAATACTCATACGCAGATAAGAAACCCAATCTGGTAGACGCTTGGGACAAGTGGACCAAGACCCTACCGCAAGCACCAGAGAAACCCCAGGAATTAGAGCTGTTGGGGTCCTCCAAAGCTCATTACTGCATTCAATTTCAATATCAACTTCCCAACCAACTCTTGACCCGCCTTGAACTTATTAGGTCTACCCATAGGAAAGATGCAACCCCATTTAACAAAAATTGTACCCCTCCAAATTGGTGCAATTACACCAGTCCTACACTTTCTTCATCTTCACTCTATCCTAAAGTGTTACCCCAGGGATTGTTTCTTATCTGTGGACACCGAGTATGGGCCAGGATCCCCTCACGCCTTCAAGGGGGCCCCTGTAGCCTTGGCCAGCTTACTACCCTCACCCCAAACATAACTTTACTTCAGAATTGGAAACAAAAAGGGAAATTGGCATGCCAAAAGAGATCATATACTGAATTTGATGAAAATTGCGATAGCCAAGTTTATAATTGGAATAAAGGAGAGTTGCGGTCTCACTGTTTTTACCTTGGGTGGCTGCAGCTAAGGCTCTTGGTGAACTTTCTCACCTGGAGTGTTGGCTAGTAAACAGGCAAACACTACCTCCACTGCACTCAGTGGCCTGCTTAGTGACACTGAGACTACCTGTCACCCTGTTTTTTGAGTTTTTTTAAAGCCTTCTGATTGTTCATAAGATGGAGTCAGTCTCTTTAGCTTCTGTACAATATTAGGAGCAGTTTTCCCTTTTTCTCACACATGTAACATAAACAAACCTTTTGTTTTTCATTCCCTGTCCTTTGTTTGCATATTTCTAACCTGAAAACAACTGTAACTGACAGCTGGTCTGGCCATTCGGCTGAGAGGTGATAACCCCAGAAGCCAATCCACAACCAGACCCACAAATGTATAAAAAGTAAGAAATAAACAGGCAGAGAGCTCTCGGCCTTGGTTCAGCCTTGGGCTCTCTCTGAGGAACAACTCTGCCCTGCAAAAATCTCTTGTCTCCGTGTTATTGCTTTGCGTGCCGCGATCACAACTACCAGGCATGCAACACTGAAAAATCGAGCAGCAATAGACTTTTTGCTGCTTGCCCAAGGACATGGCTGCTAGGACTTTGAAGGGATGTGCTGCTTCAACCTTTCTTCACACTCAGAATCTATCCACACAAACATCCAGAAGCTGAGGGAGCAAGTAAAAGAATTAAAGGTTGAGAACTCAGATTGGATCAATGAACTTTTCAGACAATGGGGGTTGACAGGAAGGGATTCATCTTTTGTTAAAGGAATTTTTTGGGTTGTAATCATTGTTTTTATAGTTTTCCTTATGTTTCCTTGTTTAGTTAAGTGTCTGCAGAAATCCATTGGGGAGGTCTTCATAGTAAGAAAAAACAGAGGAGTTGTGGAATCCTTTGAACCCCTCAGGGGAATCCCCAAGGCCTTGCCCTGGAAGAACATACCATAGAGTCTCCACCTAAGCTGAACGAAAAGATTTCCCCCATGGTGCCTTGCAACACTATCTGATCCACCCCAGTTCTGCTCTCCTCATATGCCCCTAATTCTCATGATTTCTCCTTTCCCTGCTTCCCCATTGGTTTTGGTATCCCTGGTGGCTGGCCCCATCTTCCCTATAGGGCAATGCCCTTTGCCCTGCCCTTTGTACCACCCCTGTCCCCTCAGATCATTGGCTGCTGACCCCTGCTTAACCTTGTGCATACCACATGGCCAGGTCTTTTGTCCCTGATCCTCTTCGGCATGTTGGAATAAACCTTCACAGGAATTTATTATACAAAAGGCCCTTCTTGCCTCTCTTTGCTGAGCTAGCCATGGTGTGTGTGGTGTGTGGACTTGACTGCTTTGCCTGAATCCTACCCAAGTGACCTTTCCACAGGAGATGCTTATCGGGAAATAGGTAGCAGCATCACCATCTAACCCTGCATTGCTACGGTATACAAACCTGACTGCTGTCTTGATGGTCTCTAAAGATCTATTTAGAAGGGTATATAGTGACAGGACAAAGGGGAATGGCTTTAAACTGAAAGACAGCAGGTTTAGATTAGATATGTTTTGGGTCTGACCAAGGTAAAGTTCACAGCCCTTACAGCGCTGCACTTTGCATTGGTAGCTGAAGGGGTGTTGGTAACAGACCAGTGTTTTGGCTACTGCCAAGCAGCACTGTCCCTCTGACATCTGCAAGATCCTGGAAGGGGACACAACCAGGCCAGCTGACTCAAATTAGCCAAAGGGATATTCTGTGGTGGTGCAGAACTGTTTTATTAGGTTTTTATAAGAAGTTTATGTTATGGTTCATTTCACTGTATCCCCAATGTTGTAACCCTTTTTGTGTTGTCTGTATAATAAGGTGTTTTGTGTCAGTCCTCCCATTCCTCATTTGACTTGTAACATCCCCTCTGTCCCAACCCCCCTCTCTGGGGCAGCTTGTCTATCACTTTGAGGAGCCCTCTCAGGTTGCGAAATCTCAGGGAGAAGGCTTCAGGTGATAGGCCCCCTGGGGAGAATTCCTTTAGCTTTGGATTTTAGTGGTCCAAGGCTTGGGGGTGGGCACACCTTGTTACCCCATGAATTCCCTGATTTGTTGTCTTGTTGTATCCTCCCTGGAACCCCTCCCCCGCTTGTAGGGGGTGGGTGGGAGGAAAAATCTCTCTCAGCCTCTCAGCTCTCAGCCGCTCAGCTCGGAGCTCTGAGCCTCTCTGCTCCTCAACCCTTGAGCTAATAAACATCTTTTAACCTGCTGAGCTGAGAGCCAGCCTTTTCTCTTCTGCTGCTGTTGCTGTCACAACACTATTGGGTCCAGCTGCTAAGCCGAGAAGCTGAAACGAACCGGGACCATTCTGTGGCTGTGTTGACTCGAGATCATCTCCCGCCCAGTGCGGGACAGAACCAGACACAATATTCCATACCATATGATGTCAGCTTAGATATATAAGCTAAGGGAGAGAGGAGGAAGGGGGGTGGAGGGCATTCGTGAGTTATCAGTGTTTGCCTTCCGGAGTAACCGTTACATGTGCTGAGGCCCTGCTTCCCAGGAAGTGTCCGAAGACTGCTTCTGATGAGTAGTAGACTTTTTCTATTTAGCTGTTGCGTGTGCAGATCTCATTTCTTTCTTGTACTGTAATAAAACTGCCTTATCTCACCCTGCTGGTTGTGCTCCAACTTATTCTCTCCCCTGTCCCAGTGGAAAAGGGAGTGATAGAGGGACTGAGTGGGCACCTGGCACCCACCCAGGGTCAACCTGCCACAGGATATTAGAAAGAAATTCTTTACCATTAGAGTGGAGAGGCACTGGAAGAGACTGCCCAGAGAAGTTGTGGATGCAGCAACCTCCTCTAGTAGGAGGTGTTCCTGCCCATAGCAGGGAGGTTAGAACTAGATGGTCTTTAAGGTCCCTTCCAACCCAAACTATTTGATGATTCTGTGATTCTATGATCTAAAGACATAATAGAAACCTAAAATATTTTCTTATTCATATAAACATGACAATATCTATTATTATTGGTATCTCTTGTAGGAGATTTTGAACACTTCTGGGTCTGAACACCTCGGAAACGCTGTATCAGCTGAGAGAGATCACTGCAATTTTAGAGCAGACCAATGCAGGTCTCATAGGTTTTTTTCATCACCTAATCTTACCACTACTTCCTGCTGATCAAGACCTAAAACAACATCTAATAGCCTTTAAGTTGTTTTCATTTTTTCCTCAAGCATTCTTCAGGCATAGTGAGTAGAGCTCAGTCTGCCCTTAGATTATTTGTCAACAGTATGGGTCTATAAACTAGTTGGTTGCCTAAACTCCCATTACAGCTAGTATAGTTAGTGAAACAGGTTAAAGCAGCAGCTTACACATATATTGGCTACATGTAGACTATACATAGGCATATGTACACTATAGGTCATATATAGCCTCTTAAAGATAGGGCAAGATATATCCTTGCCTCTATGATTTGCACTGGACCCTCCTGACAACAGTCCAGAAAGATGTGAAGGGTGCAGCCTGTGGGAACCAAGCTAGCTGGGACAGATAATACCTTAGCCCAGACAGCTTATGCAGAAATCATAAACCTGAGACTGTGGGAGGCAGGATACTCAAAGGATGGAAATTAAGATGCTAATGGCATCATTCCAAAATAGGTCATGTCTCTAGTTGGTTCAGGACCTTTGACACATAAAGTCATGTCCCTATCCCACGTTTGGGATTGGACCCCTGCCCTCAGGTAACCTTATATATTGTTAAGTTAGCCCCGCCCCCAGGTCTTTGGATGCTGCCCCTCAGACCATGTGATTTTCGTGTTTGTTATTTTACCACCATTAAAGTTTTATTTTTCAGGCACTCCATCATCCCTGCCCCTCTATTTTCACCACGCTCCCCCAGCTGGACTGGACATGGAGTTGCAGTGAGCCAGACTGCAATAGCAGCCCAGTATGCATGGCAGGAGGCAGCTACGGCAGCAGTTGCAGAGCAGTGACCTGCACTGATACTGATATCCTTTGTGTTGCTGCATTGCTTAGCAGTATCTCTAAAGCCAGAGAGCAGATGCAGAGCTGCATTTCTCCATGTTTTCCAAGATCTGGACTCCCATGTTGATAACTTTTGTTTTGTGCAAGACTGAAGCATTGACATAAAGAGGATGCAGCATGGGGTTATAGGTATCTAAAGTGAAGTCGCGCGGAGCAGCCTGAGTCAGTCACGCTCTTCACAGAAGTAATGGTGAATGCTTGTTTATTGAGGGTACACAGGGTTCTTTTATACATATATCATTCTTGTGCATAAGCTCTTCACACGGCATTTTGCTACTTGCTATTGGCTACCTCTTGGTGTCCACGAGCCCCAAGCGGCTATATTACTGGCTAATGTTATCTGCATAAGCATTCCTTTGCAGTTACCTGTTTACACTGTCACCGAGAAACACAAAGAAATCACACGCAGACAAGAGATTTCTGCAGAGGTTCCTCCGATCCAGCTTCCAGCTGAAAGGGCGGAGAGAAGACCCTCCTTGTTTATTCTTTTACTTTTTATACATTTTTGGGTCTAGCAGAAGATTGGCTTTTTGGGGTTTCCACCCCTCAGCCTCAGTGGCCAGACCAATTGTCAGTTACAATTGTTTTCAGGTTAGAAATATGCAAACAAAGGACAAAGAATGAAAAACAAAGGATTTGTTTATATTACTTCTGTGGGAAAGGTAGAAAAACTGCTCTAATATTCAACAGTAACTAAAGATCTGACTCCATTTATGAAAATCAAAAGGCTAATAAAGAAACTCAGAAAAACCAGGGTAACATCTCACCCTTTTAACTTTAAAAAAAGAAAAACAGAAAAAGAAAAATGAACAAATTCACAAAGGGAATATATACAAATTCAATCACTCTCTGTGGAGGAATCATCAGAGTGATCACTCGAGGATTCATCCACTTGGTGGCTTTCAAGTTGATCACGGCTTCCACCTTGCCTGTCGGCTGAATTCTGCCTCTGTGGTCGCAGGTCAGGACGGACACACTTTGAAGGCAGCCAGCGTGTCCCAGTGTCCGTGGACACACACGCATACCCTCGCCCCATAGCGATTAGGTCATAGGGTCCTTCCCATTGCTTGGTGACTAAATTTCGGACCCGTACCTTCGCTCGAGGCTGTTGCTCACCGTCCGAAGCCTGCAACGAGAGATGATGGTTCAAAATGACAGGATTATTTGAGTTCTGCGGCACCGTAAGATGATTGATGGTGTACAAAGCCTTTGCCAACCGACTGTGTGGGGTTTCACCCTGCATTCCCCGTTTCTGCTTCTGAAGAACACGCTTGAGTGTACCGTGATTGCGTTCTACAATCGCCTGTCCCGTCGGAGAATGAGGGATGCCAAAGTTATGTGACACACCCCATGACTGTAGGAACTGCCGTACCTGCTGCGAGGCATAAGCAGGACCATTGTCGGTTTTCACAGCAGAAGGTATGCCAAGAACAGCAAAGGCCTGCCTCCAGTGGGCAATGACATCACGGGCTTTCTCTCCTGTGTGAGCAGAAGCCCACATCGCAGAGGAGAACGTGTCCACTGTGACATGCACATACTTGAGCCGGCCAAACTCGGCGACCTGGGTAACATTGGTCTGCCAAAGCTCCAAGGCTTTAAGGCCTCTGGGGTTAACCCCTGCCGGCAATGGCGCACCAAGGGCGTGAGTCGTCACACGACTCAACAATTTCACAAGCCTCAGTGGCCGTCAGTTGGAACTGCTTCTGCAGCGTATGCGCATTTTGGTGGAAAAACCCATGTGATGCCTTGGCCTGCGCGAGCACATCAGGCTGAGGGGCTACCCACGCTGGGTTAGCCAACTTGTCAGCCCTCGCATTACCTTCCGCTATAAATCCTGGCAAATTAGTGTGACTCCGTACATGCAGAACGTAGTATGGATGAACTCTGGCCTGAATTGCACACCACAGGGCCTTCAGTAAATCAAACAAGGCAGGGTTACTGACCTCCTTCAAAACTGAACAACTCAATCGCTGTGCGATGTCGGCAACATAGGCAGAGTCCGTGATCAAATTGAAAGGTTCCTGGGAAAATTTCTCAAATGCCATGACAGCAGCCTTTAGTTCAACCAGTTGGGCTGACCCATCCTCATGGCCTTCCAAAACCTGCCACTCAGATCCATCCTGCCAGGTAACAATGGCTTTTCCTGTTTTGCCCGAACCGTCAGTGAAGACGGTGGGACCATGCACTGGCTCTTGGCTATTTTTGGGTCGTAGAGAAAATTGAGTATTTTTGGCCACTTGTAATAGCTTGTGGCTAGGCAGATGATAAGTGATCTGCCCTGAAAAACCCTCGAGAGCACTTTGCAGCGAAACATTGTTCGCATAGCTCCAATCAAATTCCTCCCTCTGAACCGGGAGTATGATCTTTGAGGGATCTGCACCCATCAATTGCAAACAGCGTTGCCGGCACTTGATTATCAAGCGCGCAATCAATTCAAACAGCGCTGTCGCCGTCTTATGCGGCTGATGAGGCAGGAAGACCCATTCCAAGACATGCAGAGGATCAGTCCAATCATCATTCCATTGGCCGATGATACCTGTAGGATGTAAATCAGGAGTGGTGATGAACACAGTGACATCAATGGAAGGTTCAATGCGGTACACCTGGCAAGCCGAAACAGCTTGCTGAACCTCCTCCAGCACTTTTTGTGCCTCAGGGGTCAATTCACGAGGTGACTTTAAATCAGTGTCCCCTTTCAACAATTCAAACAAGGGAGACAGTTGTGCTGTGGTCAGTCCCAAGTAAGGACGTAACCAAGTGATAACACCTACCAGCTTCTGAGCATCATTCAGTGTCTTCACCGATTGCACAAATTGCACCTCCTGGTGACGGATTGTCCGTTCCAGAATTTTGACCCCCAAATATTTCCAGGGAGGTTGTTGTTGTACCTTTTCTGGAGCCACCTGCAGTCCATGTGAATGCAGAGCATTCAACAACTGAGGCTGTAGCCTCAGCAGCTCTTCCTGAGTGGGCGTAGCCACCAAAATATCGTCCATATAATGATAGACGTGAGCATCAGGAAACTGCTTGCGAACTCCAGACAAGGCACGGGCTACATACCATTGGCATAACACTGGGGAATTCCGCATTCCCTGAGGCAAAACTCTCCATTGATACCGCTGCGCGGGCTCGGCATTATTTATTGTTGGTACCGTGAAGGCAAATTTTGGTCTGTCATCGGGATGCAGAGGGATTGTAAAAAAACAATCCTTCAGATCCACAATGAGGACCGGCCAGTCCGCAGGAAGCATGGTAGGCGATGGCATACCAGCCTGCAATGTCCCCATGCCTTCCATCACGGCATTGATCTTTCGGAGGTCCTGTAGCAACCTCCATTTCCCAGACTTCTTTTTGATACAAAAGACAGGAGTGTTCCAGGGACTGGTAGATGGTTCCAAATGCCCCTGATCCAACTGCTCCTGTACAAGTTCACGAAGGGCGACTAGCTTGTCATGAGGGAGGGGCCACTGGTTCTCCCAGATGGGTCTGTCCACCAGCCACCGTAAAGGAGGCGTGGGACACTCTGTGCCCTTCATCACAGTGGCCCCAATCAAAAATCTGTTCCCAGTCGCACCCCCCACGCGGCCAAAACATCCCTCCCCCAGAGGTTCTGAGGAATCTCTGTAACATGAGGCCAAATTATGGCCGTCTGTCCCTCCGGGTTCGTGATGGCCACAGGATTCTTGCTCACGTAGCATTGGTTCGTTCCTCCCAAGCCTGAGATCGATGTCTTTGCCAGGGTCAAAGGCCACTGCGGGGGCCAAGCAGCCAGGGAGAGAATGCTCACGTCAGCCCCCGTATCTAGGAGGCCACGAAGGTGAATCTCCGATGGCGTGGCACCAACCATGGACACGGTACACAGTGTCTCAGGACGGTCTTTGGTCAGGACAGCAGTCCAGCGCACTTGAGGTGGCCCTGTAGAGCCGAAGCCACCGTCTCCTCGTGACCGGTCCTCGGTCCTGGAAACAGAAGACTTAAAAGGAACAAGTTGAGCAATTCGTGTGCCTTTTGGGATAGTCAAAGGGGGGGTGGGTGTGGAGACCATTGCGTGAATCTGTCCCGAAAAATCTGCATCAATCAGTCCCAGGTGCACTATGATACCCTGAATGGTGGCACTAGATCTCCCCATCAGGAGAGCACTCATGCCATCACCCAAGGGACCAAAGGCATCCAGGGGAACCTTGTGTATTTTTTCCGAATCAATCACGACAGACTCGGCTGTGCAGACATCAAGACCTGCTGAACCGCGGGTGCTGGCTGTAAGCCTGCTGAGCAAATCTCCATTGGTTGGGGCTGAGGCAGAGACATTTGTGTCTGCACGCGTCTCACCTTCGCGCTCTGCATCGCGTTTCCCGAACTGCCCAACGGCTGACCATTCACATGCACCGTCGCCTTACACGCATTCGCAGCATGATTCGGCCTTCCACATCGTGCACAATAAAACAAGACAGCCATAGGCTTCTGTGCCTTTCCGCTCTGTTTCTTCCTGGCCCTAGCACCCCACTGCTGCTGTTGCACCCCTTGGGGAACGACCCAAGCAGGCTGCACAGCAGCAGCCACAGCCGGTTGCACGGCCGCAGGCACGGCCGGCTGGACCGCTGTAGCCACCGTCGGTTGGACAATCGTAGCCACAGCTGGCTGCACAGCTGTATGCACGGCAACCACCTGTTGGCTGGAAGGGGATATCTTTGCACAGGCCCCAACCATGTCCGACATGGATGGTTCCCCGGGAAGTGCCTCAATTATCCTCTTGCAAGCAGCATTACAGTTGCCCTGAGCAACGGACTGAATCATGAGCTTCCTTGCTGCAGGATCACTCACCTGCTTCTCAACCGCAGCAGTTAACCTCCCTGCAAAGCACAGGAAGGGCTCATCAACACCCTGGACGATAGTCGCAAAGGGCTGCTGTGGAGTAGCCAGCTGTAAAGTCTGAACCAGGGCTGCCATGCCCGTCTGCTGGCACTGCTCCTGGACCAAGGGCTCATAACCAGCCTGCCCTTCGGCCCTGGTATAATTGCCTGTTCCCATTAACATATCAATATTAACCATACGCCTAGGATCTCCTGGACCCAGTGTCGTATTCCGTTCCACCGCTCTGCCTGCCAACTGAGTCCATCTATTCTCAAAGAAGTCATATTCAACTGGTGGAAAAAGGGCCCGAGCCAAGCTCCGAATGTCAAAGGGTGTCAAGAGACTGGCATTAAAAGAACGGAGAACCTGCATCACCTCGGCTGAGCCCAAACCATATTTCCCAACTACATCACGCAGTTCTGACAAGGCCTGCCAAGCCAAGGGTTGATAGGTGTTATGAGTAGCACCCTGAAGGACAGGAAAGGCCTGAAGACCCTCAGATGAAGCAGCAGCACCCACCCTATCCTGCCCTGTGGACCCCACAGGGTCAGAGGCAGGCACTCGATTGGGAACTAGCTGAACATCAGACACGGCAAGTCTAGCACCAGCATCAGCACCTCCACTTAGTCCTTCAACCTTAGCCTTTACTTCGTCCCAGAACTGGCCGCGGTCTCTCGGCCTTACGGTCACCTGACAAGGGGGTAGCGTCCAAACTGTGGACGAAGACCCAACAGCGCGGGAATTTCTGCCCTTGTCAAAGACCGGCCGCATTTCGGCCGTGTCCCCGTTCGCGCTGAACTTAAACACATCGGCGCCTGTAGCCGCTGTAACGCTCGCAGCGGGAAGCGGAGGCGGGGTCGGACCAGCCGCTGGCGCTGGCCCCGCCGCATCCTCAGCGGCGCTGGAGCCCGCACCAGCTGCCGGAGACTGGTCCGACGGCTCCGCGGAGGACACGCATCCCTGCGTGCCTGAGGAGCCTGTGCTGCGTTCAGGAGGAGGCAGCGACCGCGCCTCCGTCACTGGGGGCGCCGCGCCGGTCCCTGCTGGCAGCTCCTTAGAACTGGCCGCATCAGAGCCTCTCCCCGCCCCGGGAGCACTGCCTGCAGCCCATGGGGCTGGCGCGGGAGGGGGAGTGTCTGGAACCCCCCCGAGAAGGGGTCCCGCGGGGGGCCGGGAGCCCGCGGCCCCCCCCCACCCCGGAGGCGGGGGTGAAGCTGTCAGCCCGCGCAGGGAGGCGGCACCCGCCGAGGGACTGACCGAGGCTTTGCCTTCGGCAGCGTCCCCACCCCGCGCTGCCAGCGGCGCAGGGGCAGAGGCAGCCAACACAGCCACCTCCGGGCCCGGCCCAGGCGGCAGAGTGGGGAACTCCACGGCGCCCGACCCCATCAGATACGTAACGGTCGTGCGGCAGAACAGACAATGCACCGTGACCGAATTCTCGCTAAATGACAGCGGAACCCGCTTTCCCGGGTCATCCTCATCCGCCAACGCCGGAAAGGCATGGAGAGGAGGCGGCCCTGCCCCGCTCCGGGGACCCTGAGGCTTGGGGCTCAGCGGAGCCGGCGGGACCGGCAGGGCCGGCTCCGCCCCGCTCCAGCGGCTCCGCTGCGCGGGGACCGGCTGTACCGGCCCCAGGCTCGGCAGGGCTCTGCCCCCCCTCTGCCCGAGACCAGCGCCGGAATCCGAGGGGGGGGAACCCCCCCGTGCAGGAACGGGGGAGGAAGGGGAAGAATCCACATCACAAAGTAGCTGAAATTCAGATTCCGGGTCTGACATAACGACCCCGCCCCCTCCCAGCTCTCCGTCCCGCTTCGGACTGGGACTCTCAGCCTTCGAACTGTAAGGAGTCGACTTAAATACAGTTCTCTCAAATAATTTCCACTGGAATAACAGTTCTGCAATGTCTTCATCATATTCTACATCAAGGGAGTCTAATATACAGTCCCCCAGGAGGTACCACTCCCGTCGACTGAGCACAGACCCTTGCGTGGGAAAAAACCCACGCCGCCTGCCCCATGCAAATAGATCCTGTAGTCCCTCCTGGGATATCTGAGCATCCTTCCGCTCCAAGAGATCTCCCCAAAGTTCCAAAACTAAAGAATCCTCCATGATAAACACAAAACAGGGAAAAGGAGAAAGGAGAAACCTCACCAAACTGTTCACCCACACACGGGGTCACCAGATGTCACCGAGAAACACAAAGAAATCACACGCAGACAAGAGATTTCTGCAGAGGTTCCTCCGATCCAGCTTCCAGCTGAAAGGGCGGAGAGAAGACCCTCCTTGTTTATTCTTTTACTTTTTATACATTTTTGGGTCTAGCAGAAGATTGGCTTTTTGGGGTTTCCACCCCTCAGCCTCAGTGGCCAGACCAATTGTCAGTTACAATTGTTTTCAGGTTAGAAATATGCAAACAAAGGACAAAGAATGAAAAACAAAGGATTTGTTTATATTACTTCTGTGGGAAAGGTAGAAAAACTGCTCTAATATTCAACAGTAACTAAAGATCTGACTCCATTTATGAAAATCAAAAGGCTAATAAAGAAACTCAGAAAAACCAGGGTAACATTTACACTTTGTTGAGGGGCCACGGCTCGTTCTCAGGCTCTTCGACCTTGGAGTGCTAAGACAAACAGCATTTTCCCAACACTGCAAGGCCTCTCTCTGTCTATCTCCAGAAATCCTTCTACAGGTGTCCTATGGTGACACAGAGAACATGCAGGGTTTTAGCTTGGATCCAGTACATAGCAAATCCATATAAGCCCACATGGCCTTCATTAAAGCTCTCACTGAAATTAGAGCATATTATGTTTGGTAGGCAGAGTTAATGTTATAAATGACAACATAGTATTCGCTTTCGCATTCACAAAGCAGTCACATGCAGACAAGAGATTTTCGCAGGGCAGAGGTCCTTCCGATCCAGCTCAAACCGAGACAGGGCGGAGAGAGAACCTCTGTTTTATTTCTTACTTTTTATACATTTGTGGGTCTAGCAGAAGATTGGCTTCTGGGGTTTTTCACCCCTCAGCCAAGTGGCTAAACCAACTGTCAGTTACTGTAGTGGTGCAGAACTGTTTTATTAGGTTTTTATAAGAAGTTTATGTTATGGTTCATTTCACTGTATCCCCAATTCTGTATCCCTTTTGTGTTGTCTGTATAATAAGGTGATTTGTGTCCTCCCACCCCCCTTGCTCTGGGGCAGCCTGTTTCTCCAGGAGCCCTCCCAAGATTGCGAAATCTCAGGGAGAAGGCTTCAGGTGATAGGCCCCCCGGGGGGAATTCCTTTAGCTTTGGATTTTAGTGGTCTGAGGCTTGGGGGTGGGCACACCTTGTTACCCCCTGAAACCCCTGATTCGTGGTTTTGTAGTATCCTCCCTGGAACCCCTCCCCCGCTTATAGGGGGCAGGAGGGAGGAAAAAACTCTCTTAGCAACTCTCTCAGCCTCTCAGCAACATCTCTCAGCACCTCGCTCTCAACCTCTCTGCTCCTCAACTCTGGAGCTAATAAACATCTTTTAATCTGCTAAGCTGAGAGCCAGCCTTTTCTATTCTGCTGCTGTTGCTGTCACACTTTTAGGGGTTCAGCTGCCGAGCCGAGAAGCCGAACGAACTGGAACCATTCTGTGCCTGGGTTGACCTGAGCTAGCCAGAGGTCATCTCCCGCCCAGTGCGGGATGGAACCAGACACAAGTTACAATTGTTTTTAGGTTAGAAATATGCAAACAAAGGACAGAGAATGAAAAACAAAGGATTTGTTTATGTTACAACTGTGGGAAAAAGGTAGAGCTGCTCTTAATATTGTACAGTAATTAAAAGGATCTGACTCTATTTATGAAAATCAAAAAGGCTATAAAAAACTCAGAAAAAACAGGGTAACAGTAATCTCTGGTCAGAGGCAGTGAACACCCATCCTCCCTTTACACAAACTGGCCCAGCTGTGGAATCTCCAACCTCACGGGCCACATCCATGGGACACTGATGTGAGAGGTAGTTGAGGGGGTGTCATAAGCCATCAAAGACCCCCTGAAGTGCCCCCCAGAGTACTTCCTGAAGCCTTGCACCACAGCACTGCACGTGATGCAACAAACCCAGAGCCTGTTGTAAGACAGTGGCAAACTACCACTCCCCAGGGAGGTGCCTGGGTTTTCCCATCTAGTCTGAGCATATATTAAACCATTGTATTCTATGCTTTTTGGGGGGGGACCTGAACCACCAAGATGAGCAGCTGGAGAGGATCAGCGGAACATTGTTGGGATCTGCGGGGTGGTGATATTTTTTTTATTCTGTCTCTGTCACTCTCTTTCTGTCCTCCCACCTATTTTCTATTTCTTTCTTTCTCTCTCTCTCTCTCTCTCTCTCATATTTACTATCAAATAAAGCCCTTACTATTTGCACAGCAGTTCACGCAGGCAGGGCAAGCAGGCAGGGTTGCAGGTTTCCTCCTGCTAGTGAGGTCTTTTGTTTGTTGTTTCTGATGGTTGTTTGGTTTTTGGGTCCTTTTGTTAGAAATGGTTTTTACATTAACAAAACCTGCAATTAGTAGAAGTGTATGTAGCCAAGTAGAGCCCTCAGAAAAGGATGCTTCTGTCCAGACTCATTCTTGTGCAGAGTGTTTGAGCTTACCAGTGGTTTCAGGGGACGTTGCAGAAGAAGTCTTCCTGCGGTGTGAACAGATGAATGATCTCCTTTCACTGGTGGCCGAGCTTAGGGAGGAAGTTGAAAGACTAAGAATTATTAGGGAAAATGAAAGGGAAATAGATTGGTGGAGTTCTACCCTTCCATCCTTGAGGAAGGCCTACCAGGAATCAGAGGACTCCCATGCTTCCCACTGTCAAGCAATAGGAGGACACCTGGTGGATGAAGGGGAGTGAAAATGGATTCCTACTTGGGGAAGTAAGAGTTCCTACCGACTCCCATCACCTACCCAGGTGCCACTTCACAACAGGTGTGAGGCCCTGGATCTAGAGGGTCAGTCAGAGAACGGAGAAGAAAATTATCTGCCCAGTGAGCCTCCCAATTACACTTTGGTCTGTCGGATGGATCACCACCTCTGACATTAAAAAGAAAAGAAGGACAGTCATAGTGGGTGACTCCCTTCTGAGGGGAACAGAGGGCCCCATATGTCGACTGGACTCAACCCACAGGGAGGCCTGCTGCCTCCCTGGGGCCCGGGTACAGGATATTACTGAGAGACTCCCTGGACTAATTCGGCCTTCTGATTATTATCCACTGCTGATACTCCAGGTCGGTAGTGATGAGATTGAAAAGAGGAGCTTCAGGGCAATTAAAAGGGACTTTAGGGCACCAGTTCAAGTGGTTGATAGGGCAGGAGCACAGGTAGTGTTCTGCTCAGTCCCTTTGGTAGCAAAGAAAAACATTGAAAGGAATAGGAGAGTCCACGTTATTAACAAGTTGCTCAAGGGTTGGTGTCATCAACAGAATTTGGGGTTCTTTGATCATGGAGCAAATTTTACGGCACCTGGCCTGCTGGAGATGGATGGGTTCCATCTCTCTTTTAAGGGCAGAAGGATTTTAGGTTATGAACAGGCAGAACTTTTCGAGAAGGCCTTAAACTAGGTTCAAAGGGGGAAGGAGATGCAGCTTGGCTCTCTGAAAGTGTTCGTGTCCCATCTGGGGTGCCAGTTGTTCGTGTCCCATCTGGGGTGCCAGTTGTCGGGGCTCCTTTTCAGGAGTTTAAATTCCCCAGCATTCAGGTGGTTTTAGAGTTCTGGCCCTCTGCAAAGCTCTGTGCCAAACAGAGGAAAAGACGGAGTCTTCAAGGTTACATGCTTCTTTTATTAGTTCTTATCTTACAATTTTCTCAGTGTCCAAAAGATGTTTGCGGCGGTTCGGACATCTGGTGACTCCCCTCGTCTCTGGGCTGTCCTTATCTTTTATACTAATTGTTACGTATTCTTTATTTACTATTTATTACCAATGTCTATCACTATTACTAAAAAGGTCATCTTTACTTTGACCCAATCCTCACTAACTACTTTGTGCCAACGTCACTGCAGAAATGGAGTGAGGGAACAAGAATGAAGAAGAAAGAGACAACGCCCTAAATTCTCCATCTTGCCCCATTCACTTCAATGCCAAAAATCCCAAACTCACTGTTTTTTCACCCTGTGATATACTAAACTACTATCTTTCACACTCTTGTGGCCTGCAATGCTTCCTGCAGTGCAAGAAGCCTCTCCCATGGACTGAAATCAAATCCAGTGTCTCTCTGAGCTCTGGGCTCTGGGCCAGGGTCCCAGACCCCCCCGTCCAGGTCTCTGACCCTCCAGGGCAACCAAAGGAATGCCCTGGACTCCAACATGAAAGCAAGCCCAAGGGTGATTAACCTTTGTGGTGAAATCAGTAGCCCATCTGAAGTGCATGTATACTAATGCATGCAGCATAGGTAACAAACGAGGAGCTGTAAAACATGGTACAACAGCAAAGCTATGATGTAGTCGCCATCCTGGAAATGTGGTGGGACAACTCACATAGATGGAGTGTTGCACTGGATGGCTACAAGCTCCTCAGAAGAGACAGGAAAGGGAGAAGAGGTGGAGGGGTGGCCCTTTATATTAGGGAGGCTCTCAATGCCATGGGTAGTGAAACGAATGATGATGAGGTTGAATGCCTTTGGGTAAGAATTAAAGGGAAGGCCAACAAGGCCAACATCCTACTGGGAGTCTGTTATACACCACCCAACCAGGAAGAAGAGGTGGACAACTTATTCTACAAGAAACTGGAGAATGTTTCAGGATCACCAGCCCTTGTTCTTGTACGCAATTTTAATCTAGCAGACATCTGCTGGGAATGTAATACAGCAGAAAAGAGGCAGTCCAGGAAGGTTTCCGAGTGTGTGGAAGGCAACTTTTTGTCACAGCTGGTGAGAGAGCCCACCAGGAGAAGGACTATTTAAGACCTGTTGTCTGCAAATAGAGATGGGCTGGTGGGAAATGTGGTAGTTGAAGGCCATTTGGGGCATAGTGATAATGAAATTATAGACTTCACAATATTTGGTGAAATCAGGAGGACCACTGATGGAGTTCTTTTGAGAGACCCAGACGACCATCGATGGCAAAAGGCACAGAGAGTCTGCTCTTTCCGGGGGAGAATTAAGGTTTTATTTGGGTTCCAGCCCCATGGCAAGTCCGGAGCCAGTAGCTAGCTCCTTCCTTGTCCCCATTTCCATGTGAAAGAGACCGCCCCTCCCTCTCCCAGGGCTTTTTCCCAGGGGGGAAGGGCCTAGAGGCAGGGACAAACCACTACCCAATCAGGGATAAGGTGGGAGTGGAACAGAGTTGGGTTACATTTCAGTGTGGGAGGATGGGCACTGCTGAGCAAGGACAAAACACGTGATACAGTTTCCAAGGGGAACAGAGGAAAACATTACAAACCCAATGAAAGACAATATAAACCAAATTACCACACTGTAACATCTCCCTCTTTCTTATTAAATTGAGAAGGAGGAAGGCTTAGTCCGTGGGAGATGTTCAGAGTTCGGGCCTTGAGTACCTTTAAAGTTGAAGAAGAAAAAAAAAAAAAATGACACCTAGTACAGATAAACTGTTCAGAAAAATATTGTTAAGGGAAAATGATAATTAGAAGGAGAGGGTTCGGCCCTTTCTCCTCCTCCAGGCAGCACTGGCCACTTGTGGGGCCTCTGCAGGTGGCTTTGCAGTTTTAGGGATGAAAGGTTTCACCCACTTGGCTGGCACCCACTTGGGACCTGAGGGAGTGGACACGCAGGCATACCCATGACCCCAGGTGATCAGATCATGAGGACCCTCTATCTCCCTGGTTGCTGGATCCTTTACCGTTACCGGTGGCTTTGCTTTCAGCTGCAGTTGGCAGTTCTCTCTGAAATGGTGCACAATTGGTGGGTTATTTTCAAACGTGCAATTTAAAAAGTTCAGAGTGAACAAGGCTTTGGACAACTAGATTTGGGGTGTTTCTAATTTTAGAGACTGATGTTGTTGGCTGAGGACCCTTCTGAGATTTTGGTGGGTCCTTTCCACAATGGCCTGACCTGTTGGGGAGTAGGGGATGCCTGTTTTGTGCTCTACTCCCCATTTCTGGAGGAAGCTTCTGAACTCCTTGGATGTGTACGTGGGTCCATTATCAGTTTTTATTGATTTGGGGATGCCCAGGAAGGAGAAAGCCTGTATTAGGTGTTTCATGGCATCACTAGACTTCTCCCCTGTGTGGGCAGAGGCATAGACAGCTCCAGAAAAGGTGTCTACAGATACATGGACTTACCTTTGCCTATGTGTCACGTCCGTCTGCCATACCTCACAGCTCTTCAATCCCCTGGGGTTTGCTCCTGCACTCAGGGCTGGGAGTGCGTGCTACTGGCACAAGGGACACATTGACACAATTGCCTGAGCCTGTTCCCGAGTTAGGTGGAACTGGTGGACTAGGCCTGGGGCATTCTGGTGAAAAAGCTGATGGCTGATTTGGGCTTGTGCGAAGATGTCTGGGAGTGGGGCCATCTCCACAGGCGCAGCAAGAGCATCAGCCCTTCTGTTGCCCTCGGCTATGAATCCTGGTAAATCGGTGTGTGATCTGATGTGCATCACATAAAATTGTTGCTCTCGGTGGGAGATCAGATTTACTAGTTTTGAGAGCAAGTTGAAAAGTGCAGAATTGGAGACCTCACTCAGTACAGCTTGTTCAGCTCTGGATACTACACCTGCTACATAGGCCGAATCTGTGACCAAATTGAATGGTTCAGGAAACTTTTCCAAAGCTCTAACAACTGCAACCAACTCAGCTACCTGAGGCGACCCTTCTACCTTGACAATATCTTTTTCCCACTGCTGAGTTTGAGGATCTTTCCACATTATTACTGACTTATGAGATGTTCCAGATGCATCTGTAAAAATGGTTAGAGCTTTTAAAGGCCTCCTGCTCTGAACACTTTTTAATGACAATTTGAACTGAATTTGTTCTCAAAATAATTTGTGAGCAGGCCGATGAATTGAAATTTGACCTGTGTAGCTATCCAGAGCAAACTGCAAAGCTTCATTTTCATGAATCAGGTGCTCCAACATTGCTTTTGTGATTTGGCCCGAGTTTATCTCAATTGGGATGTGAATACACTCAAAATCACATCCTGCCAACTCCCTGATCTGGGTCCTGGCTTTCTAGATCAATTCTGCTACCAATTCCTGTGGCCTGGTCATTCTTTTGGACCGGTGGTGACTGAGGAAAACCCACTCTATGATTAAGAGGGGATCCCTACAGTCTTTGTCCTTTTTTGATTTTTCCACTCTTTCCCACTGAAAAATCATCCTGTGTAAGTGTGGCAATTTGCCTAAAATTATGAATTTGAATGGCAAGTCTGATTTGCACCTGTTGGTCTGTCTGGTGGCCATATGGTCCTGTACCTTTTCTAGGGCTGCTCTTGCCTCTTGGGTGAGGGTCCTCAGAGAACTTAGCTCCTTTCCCCTTTTAAAAGATTAAAGAGGGGGTCTAGGTCCTCAGTGGTCAGACCTAGCCAAGGTCTTACCCAATTTAAGGACCCACACAACTGCTGGACATCTGCTAAGGTCCTGATGTTCTTTTTGACAGCCAATTTTTGTGGCACAATGGTCCGCTTACCAATCTCCAGACCCAGGTACTTCCAAGGTGGCATCCTTTGAATCTTTTCCTCCTGAAGCTCGAACCCTGCAGCAACCAAAGACTTGATTGTCAGGTCAGGTGCGTGGGACAGTAAGTCATCATTGGGGGCACACACAAGCACATCATCCATGTATTGCAGGATGATGGCTTCTCCTACAGCTGCATGCACTGGGGACAGCAGGGAAGAGAGATACCACTGACAAATAGATGGTGAGTTTTTCATCCCTTGGGGAAGAAATTTCCAGTGGTATCTTTTCCTCGGGGCTTCTCGGTTGAGGGTAGGGACCGAGAAGGCGAAACGTGGGACATTGTTAGGGTGCAGAGGGATCTGGAAAAAAACAATCTTTGATATCAATAATTGCCAAATTCCAATTTTTGGGTGAGCATCACTGGGGATGGCATCCCTGGCTGGAGAGAACCCATGTCCTCAATGACATTATTAATTTGATGGAGATCGTGGAGGAGCCGCCACTTGCCTTTGTTTGCCTTTTTGATAACAAAGACTGGGGAATTCCATGGAGACGTGGTTTCCACAATGTGGCCTTTAGCTAGCTGTTCATCCACTAGCTCCTGAAGTGCCTTCAATTTTTCTTTACTGAGTGGCCACTGCTCTACCCAGACTGGTGAATCAGTTTTCCAACTGAGTTTCTGGGTAGGGCGCTCTTCAGTGGCTGCAGCCCGAAAAACCAGGGAGGCATCTGGAATGCCAATCGTGACCCTCCCACTGGACCATCAGGTCTCTCCCCCACAAGGGCTCTGAATAATCTAAAACAAATGGACTCAGTGTAGCTAATTGTCCATTTGGCCCCTTAATTTGCACAACACTTTTTGATTGTTTTGCCCATTTCATCCCCCCTACACCTTCTACGTGCACGGCCACATTTTGCAGTTCTTAATGTGTGGGCCACATCCTTTCTGGTACAATCGTTATATCCGCGCCTGTGTCCAAAACCCCTTTGAGGTTTACTACTTCCCCACCATGACGGACCTCACACCCTATTATGAGTTTGTCCCTCCCAATAAGTCATGTGGGACAAACATCAAGGTGTTTGTTCCTTGTGATGTTTTTTTAGGGAACGGGTCAGGTACTGGAATTGCCTGAGCTATTATCTGCCCCTTAGGCAGAAACAAAGGTGGGCGGACACAGCGCAGCCAGAGAACTAGTTGTTTAGGGTTTGATGAGACGAGACCAGAAAGGATCTTGATCTCTCTCGGTGTGTATTTGGTGTCCCCAAGGATGACATACTTACTGCCAACATGTTGCCAGGAGCCTAGCACTTGTAGATCCAATGAACCTAAATGCCAGTCTGTGTCTCTTAGGTGCAAGTACTCTGTCAGCTGAAACCTAAAAGGCTTTTGGAGACATTCTGTGGTTAGACAGGGTCTGCTCACATCATGATCTGAAAGGGTCATAGCTGGTGACTTCTGCTGAAAGGCAGAACTGGTTATAGCGGGATTATTTAATTTAACATTTGCATTTTCTAGTTTTTCATCCCGCCTCCTTGGACTTGCCCCATTTATGTCGGCACGCTGGGCAAGCCGGCTCTCACTTCTTTGTTTTTTGAAAAATCCCCTTTGGGCCCTTGAGACCCCTGCCCCCATCATCTGGAAAGTCCAGAAATTGCTTCTTCAAAGGGCAATGAGGTGCCCAATGTCCAGCCTGATCGCACAGGAGACATGTTGTTCTTCACTTGGGCGGTGGCTGTGGCACAGGCACAGGGGGCACGGTGTCTGCTGTGGCAGCTCTTTGCGGTGGCTTGAATGCATCTCTGGAACTGTGGTTTAGGTGAGCTGTCATGAAGGGAGCCTTCTTGGTACACACGTGGAGCATGTAATCTATGGTTGGCACTGGTTCCAAGGGCAGGCTGAGGATGGCTGCCTTGCACTGTTCATTCGCATTGGTCAGTGCCATCTCCTCCAGGACCTGTTCTTGGGCTCCTTCATTCTTAACCTGTAACTTGATAACTTGGGTTAATTGCTCCAAAAATGTTACAAAAGGTTCTGATGGAAGCTGCTTTATTTTACTGTAAGGTTGGAGGGGCCCATCGGGCTGTATTGAAAAGAATGCTTTGGAAGCAGCATCTTTAATGCACTCCAAAACAGCTAAAGGAATTTCCTGAGC
Source organism: Delichon dasypus (assembly GCA_037837765.1). Lineage (NCBI taxonomy): Eukaryota > Metazoa > Chordata > Aves > Passeriformes > Hirundinidae > Delichon > Delichon dasypus. Next base: position 5,012,569 of record JBBAXF010000012.1, on the reverse strand, counting down.
CTGCTTGAGGGCTGAGACTTATTCACCATTACCACATAGATGTTCTAATCGAATTGGCAAATTATTATCGACAGCCGTTTCAGGATTTTGCCAAAGCTCTGGGAGTAAATCTCTTAATCTTTTTTTCCATGTAGAGTCCCAAAGCCTAAACTGTGTGGATAAAAGGAGGGCAGAAAAAAGCTGCTGAAGGTCAAAGGGAACAATAGGATTCCCTGCTAAATTTGGTTTTAAAAGGCTGCGAAACTATTCACTTTCACGTCCAAATTTGGCTGGAGCTTTGCATAAATCCTGAATTGCTTGTTGGGGGAAGGGGTCCCAATTAGTGTGGACAACACCCCCCCTTCTTGACCATCGGTATGTGACAGGGGTGGCAGAAAAGCCGGGATCGCTTCCTGCTTCTGGGTTCCCACCTCCTCCCCCTCCCCCCCCCCCCGCCCCCCGGGCGTGGGAACTGGGACTGTGGGCAGGGAAACCGTGGGAACCAGGGGCGGGGAGGGGCTGGAGGCTCCAGTCACAAGGGGCGGAGTCGGAGGGCGGAGGTTTGAGGGTAGGGGGCAGAGTCGGAGGAGAGGGCAGTGCTAGGGGCGGTACCAAAGGGAAGGAGGGGTCTGGGGAGAGGAAGGGATTGCGAAAGGGATTGTGGGAAGGAGGGACAGACAAAGAGAGAGGCTCCTCGTGACTCGAGAGCACATGGCTCCGCCATTTTGGAAAAGGAGTCCCCTCCATCTTGCGACCCCCCCCTTCCGAACTAAGACTAGTTTGGGAATCACTAAGATGGGGGTTTTGAGCACTCGAACTGCCTGCAAAAGTAAACCGAACTCGGGGTTTGCAAACTGGGGAAGAAGAGAGTTTTGAGGAAAGTTTAGGGGTTTCTCGAGTAATACCCGATTTTGGGGAAGGGATTTTGGGGTCAGGAGAGGGAGAAACTGAAGAAACTGGGGAAAATCCACGAAGAACTGGCTTTTTTTTTCTTTTAATTTTGTTTTTGCCATGCAAATAAAATCTGAAAGCTCCAAAGAGAAAAATTTGCTTTTTCCTTATCATTAGGGGAGCTTGATTGAGACAATTTTTTTGCAACAGCTTCCCAAAATTCTGGGGAGCTTATTTGCTCTAATGATACATTTGCAAACTGAGAAAACAACCACCAAATTATTTTTTTCAACTGTTTCTTTAAACAATTGGTCCCCCCATCATCCAAGGCACGTAAAATTTGATAATAGACTATTTTTTGAGACACAGACAGCCTAGCATGCATTTTTGGCTCAGATTTTAAGTCTCTGTGTCCCCTTTAACTGTGACTGAGGAACCAAAAGTTAAAAAACTTCGCTGGAGCAAAAGAAAAAATCCGAAGGGGAAACAGTTACCTTCCCCCCTCCTCCCCCCGCCCCATGCACACAGCTGAAACAGAATGTGCTATTAAAGCACCCTGAAGGTTTACTCTGAAAGCGAAAACCTTCCCCCAAAGGAAAAAAAACCTTTTCCCTGAGGAATAATGCCTCTGAATAAGAATTTTCCTTAGATATCCCAAAGTGGCACTCACCAAACATCCAGCGTTCAGACAAATCTTTCCTTTCTTTCCCAGTCACTCCTTTTGCCTGAGACTGACCCTTTTGGTGTAAAAAGAGCTTCCAGTCTCGGTTCCCAGGGTCGGCTTTGCACAAACATGTGGTCACCTTCTCTGGGAGCAGCCTGCCATTCGGGGGGCTTCTTCGCAGCACTCCAATGGTTTTTTTAAGTCCAAAGGAAAAAAACTACAGCCCTGGCCTATGGAATTCTGTGTTTCAGAGACTCCACAGCGAACGCCAAGCCTGACGGGTCTGGCTCTGTGTGGGTGGGCTGCGTTTCGTGACACACATGCCTGCATGAGGTTCCTCGGCCACGTGCTCCACGGGTGGTTCTTCCAGCTTTCTGGGAGCCCCTTGTGGCTTTGAGCCTCACGTTTGGGTGCCAGATGATGGAGTTGTCTTGAGATGACCCCGTCGATGGCAAAAAGAAAGAGAGTCTGCTCTTTCCAGGGGAGAACTAAGGCTTTATTTGGGTTCCAGCCTTATGGCAAGTCCGGAGCCAGTAGCTAGCTCCTTCCTTGCCCCGTTTCCAGGTGAAGGAGACCGCCCCTCCCACTTTCAGGGCTTTTTCCCAGGGGGGAAGGGCCTAGAGGCAGGGACAAGCCACTATGCAATCAGGGATAAGGTGGGAGTGGAACAGAGTTGAGTTACATTTCAGTGTGGGAGGATGGGCACTGCTGGGCAGGGACAAAACACGTGATACAGTTTCCAAGGGGAACAAGGGAAAACATTACAAACCCAATGAAACACAATATAAACCCAATTAGCACACTGTAACAGACCATCAGTAAGACTTTCACACTGGACTTCCAGAGGGCAGACTTTGGCTTGTGTCTGGTTCCTTCCCGCACCGGGCGGGAGGTGACCTCTGGCTAGCTCGGGTCAACCCAGGCACAGAATGGTCCCAGTTCGTTTTGGCTTCCCGGCTCAGCAGCTGAACCCCCAAAAGTGTGACAGCAGCAGCAGCAGAATAGAAAAGGCTGGCTCTCAGCTTAGCAGATTAAAAGATGTTTATTAGCTCCAGAGTTGAGGAGCAGAGAGGTTGAGAGCGAGGTGCTGAGAGATGTTGCTGAGCGGCTGAGAGAGTTGCTGAGCGATTTTTTTCCTCCCTCCTGCCCCCTATAAGCGGGGGAGGGGTTTCAGGGAGGATACTGCAAGACCACGAATCAGGGGTTTCAGGGGGTAACAAGGTGTGCCCACCCCCAAGCCTCGGACCACTAAAATCCAAAGCTAAAGGAATTCCCCCCAGGGGGCCTATCACCTGAAGCCCTCTCCCTGAGATTTCGCAATCTTGGGAGGGCTCCTGGAGAAACAGACTGTCCCAGAGGAAGGGGGGTGGGAGGACACAAAACACCTTATTATACAGACAACACAAAAAGGGATACAGAATTGGGGATACAGTGAAATGAACCATAACATAAACTTCTTATAAAAACCTAATAAAACAGTTCTGCACCACTACATCTCCCCCTTTTTTGTTTTAATAACAGGAGGAGGGCTGGAATGGAGGAGGATGATATTCAAAGTCCGGGTAACTCTCGGCGAGCCACTCTGGCTGAGTGGGCCACTCCATCTGAGGTTCCTCCTCTGGGTGTCTCCTGTCTTCTGGGTCTTCCTCCAGTTCCACGTTCTCCTCCCATCCAGGCACGGATGATACAGCAACTCGGTTCACAGAGGGGGCATGTGTGGTGCTAGAAATTAATCTACCTAACATTTTTTTGATGATACCAAATCCAATTAAAATTAACAGAATGACAAACAAAAATAACAAAACTGATTACAAAATTGAACCCACCCAGCCCGAAATTCCCCAGTCCCCAAACAATCCATTCAGCCAGTCACCAGTCTCTCTCTTGATGTCATTCACCATGTCTCGGATGTTCTGGATGGCTTTGTGGTCTGCCCCATTGCCCTGGTGGCTTTGGGTTGGGGCACCAACCATCCGGAGACAGATGCAGCGAGACTGGCAAGCAGGAGGATGCTGAGGAGCAGGTGGAACTTCCTCAGCACAGGGGACTGGCACTGGACAGGCTCTGACAGGACTAAAAGAACTAAAACAAACAATTAACATTCAAGCAGGGGTCATTCAGGAAAGTGAAACCATCCTGGGAAAAATCTTCCCTCCTTTTCCTCCTAAAAGCTGCCTGAGTAACCTGTGGCAGTTTCTTTTTCTCCCCTGAGACCTTCGGGACATAGGGCCTCACCCATTTTGATGGTAACCATCTCGGCCCTGTGGGGGTGGACACGCAAGCGTACCCACGACCCCACGTGACCAAATCATGAGGTCCCTCTGTCCTTCCAGTCTCAGGGTCATGGACCATGACTGCCGGCCTCTCCTTGATGTTTAGTTGAGGGTTTGCCCCGAAATGACGAACGACCGGTGGGTTTAAAAACTCAAAGGTGCTGTTTAAAAAATTCAGTGTGAATAGAGCCCTGGCCAATCGGGTCTGCGGTGTTTCTGTTTCCAACACCGGTTGTTGTTGGTTGAGGACCCTTTTGATTTCTCTGTGGGTCCTCTCCACTACAGTTTGGCCGGTTGGGGAAAGAGGGATGCCGGTTTTATGTCCCACTCCCCATTGTTGCAGGAAGCTGCAGAATTCCCTGGAACGGTACGCAGGGCCATTATCAGTTTTTAATTCTTTTGGGATGCCCATGAAGGAGAAAGCCTGGATGAGGTGTTTAATTGCATCCGAGGTTTTCTCCCCTGCGTGGGCGGAGGCAAAAACTGCACCGGAGTAGGTGTCCACCGACACATGAACATATTTAGATCGGCCGAATTGGGGGATATGTGTTACATCAGTCTGCCACAGCTCACAGGTGTTCTGACCTCTGGGGTTCACTCCCGCACTTAAGGTGGGGAGTGCATGCTGATTGCATGAGGGACACGTAGCCACAATTGCCTTAGCCTGTTCCCGAGTGATGTGAAACCGGCGAACAAGGCCAGGCGCGTTCTGATGGTGAAGCTGATGGCTGAGCTTTGCCTGCTCAAAAATGCTTGGCAATGGGGCCATGACTGCAGGAGCAGCAAGAGCATCAGCCCTTCTGTTCCCCTCAGCTACGAACCCCGGCAAATCGGTGTGTGATCTCGTATGCATCACAAAGAATGGCTGCTCCCTGTGGGAGACAAGCTTAACAAGCTTAGAAAGCAGCTCAAACAGTGCTGTGTTAGACACTTCCTGCAGTATTGCTTGATCTGCCCTCGATACCAACCCTGCTACATAAGCGGAATCCGTTACTAAATTGAAGGGTTCGGGGAACCTTTCGAAAGCCCTGACAACAGCGGCCAACTCAGCAACCTGAGGTGATCCCTCCACCTCGGCAACATCTTCCTCCCACTGCTGAGTCTGAGGGTCCTTCCAAGTCACAACTGACTTGTGGGACCTTCCGGACGCGTCCGTGAAAACTGTCAGGGCCTCTAAAGGCCTCCTGCTCCGAACATCTTTCAAATTCAGTGTGAATTTGGCATCCTGATTAAAAATTTTGTGGGCTGGCCGATGAATTGAGATTTGCCCAGTAAAGGAATCCAGAGCAAACTGCAGTGCTTCATTTTCCTGAAGCAGGTGTTCTAACATTCCCTTTGTAATTTGGCCCGATCTTAATCCAATTGGAATGTGAATGCATTCAAAATCACACCCGGCCAATTCCCTGATCCGGACTCTGGCTTTTCGGATCAGTTCAGCCACCAGTTCCTGTGGACGTGTCATTCTCTTGGACCTTTGATGGCTGAGAAAGACCCATTCTATGATTAGAAGCGGGTCCTCTCTGCCCTGGTCCTTTTTGATGTTATTTTTCCACTGGAAAATGACTCCATGGAGGTGTGGCAATTTCCCCATAATTATGAATTTGAAAGGCAGGTCTGGATCACACCGGTGGGCCTGCCGAGTGGACGTGAGATGCTGTACCTTTTCCAGCGCATCCTTTGCTTCTGGGGTTAGTTCCCTGGGAGAACTCAGCTCCTCTCCCCCTTTCAATAAATTGAAAAGAGGGGCTAGGTCCTCAGTTGTGAGGCCTAGCCAGGGTCTCACCCAGTTCAATGCCCCACACAGCTGATGGACATCTGCGAGGGTCTGAATTTTGGGCCTGATTTCCAATTTCTGTGGCACAATGGTCCGCTTGCCAATTTCCAGCCCAAGGTACCTCCAAGGTGGCATCCTTTGAACCTTGTCTTCCTGCAGCTCGAACCCTGCAACAACCAATGCATTAAGTGTCAGGTCAAGCGCGTGTGACAAGACATCATCGGTGGGGGCACACACAAGCACATCATCCATATAATGATGGATGATTGCTTTCTCTGCGGCTACGCGGACCGGGGACAGCAAGGAAGCCACATACCACTGGCAGATGATAGGTGACACCTTCATTCCTTGTGGAAGAACTTGCCAATGGTAGCGTTTCCTCGGGGCCTCTCGGTTAATGGTGGGAACCGAGAATGCAAAACGTGGTGCATCGTCCGGATGTAGGGGAATATGGAAGAAACAATCTTTTATATCTATAACAGCCAATTTCCAATTTTGTGGGAGCATGGTCGGGGTAGGCATCCCGGGTTGAAGAGAGCCCATATCTTCTATCACATTGTTAATTTGTCTGAGATCCTGGAGGAGCCTCCACTTGTCCTTCCCCGGCTTCCGGATAACGAAAACCGGCGAATTCCAAGGGCTGGTGGTCTCTACAATGTGACCCTTAGCTAACTGCTCCTCCACTAGCTCTTCGAGCACCTTCAATTTCTGTTTTGAAAGCGGCCACTGCTCTACCCACACCGGTGTATCTGTTTTCCAATTCAGCTTGTGGGTAGGGCGCTCCTCAGCGACCGCCGCCCAAAAATCCTGTGGGGGGTCTGGAATGTCAATTGTGACTCCCCACTGGGCCATCAGGTCTCTCCCCAACAAGGGTTCCCTATAATCCAAAACAAAAGGGCGTAAACTGGTCAACTGCCCTTTTGGCCCCTTAATTTGAACCACACTCTTTGATTGTTTGGCCAATTGCATTCCCCCTATTCCTTGCACGTGTCCTGCCACGTTTTCCAAGGCCCAACGTGACGGCCAGTGCTTGGCTGGGATCACAGTCACGTCCATGTCCGTGTGTAGGAGGCCTGTGATGTTAATGGCCTCATCACTCACCTGTAACTCACATCCCACCTGGGGTTTCACTTCTGTGATTTTGTGCACGGGACAAGCAGTTGGCATCTTGTCTTCTTCCGGGCGTTCCCAGGTGGGTATGATCTGGGCAACTATCTGCCCTTTAGGTAGGAATGTTGGTGGGTGAGTGCAGCGTAGCCAGAGAACGAACCTTCCAGGATTGTTATCAAGTGTTCCTGGAAGAATATCAATCTCTTTTGGGGTGTGTTTGCAGTCCCCCACAATGATGAGCTTACCTTTGACCCTTGGCCAGGTACCCTGCTCACTGTTGTCAACTGACACAAAATTCCAGTCGTTGTCTTTCAGGTGCAAACCCTCCGTGAGCTGCAACCTGTAGGGGGTATATTTAGAATCGGTTGTTAAAATCGGCTGCGCCATGTCATGGTCCGTATAAGTCATTTCCAGTGTGTTCTTTTTGCTGCCACCCTGAATGGGGCAATGCAGCTTCTCCTTCTTTTTCCCTTGGCTCCCCTTCCCCTCCCCTCCTGCCTGGTCCACCCCATTTTTTTCTTCACGCAGGGCGGACCTGCGCTCTTTCACCAGTTTTTTTGTGAGGGTTTAAACCCTCTCCCTTTTCCCCCTTCCCCTCCCCCTTTTTTGTTTTTGAGGTCCTATAAATCCTTCTTGAGGGGGCATTTGGAAACCCAGTGTCCCAAATTCCCCCACAAAAAACACTTCTGGGAGCTTTGAGCAGAAAGCTTCTTCCCGGTGTTCGGTGTTTTTCGGGAATCTTCAGCTTCCATGGCTGCAACTTGATGAGGTTTGGGCCATGGACCTGTGGATGAACTCATAAAAGGCAACTTTACCTGACATACCTGAAGCATGTCTGGTAAGGTTGGTTTGGGGTGTAGGGGTAAACTTAAAATCGCAGCACGACATAAATCATTTGCATTCGAAAACGCAATCTCTGTTAAAATGTGTTCCCGAGCCATTTCGCTTTTGACCTGAGCTTCAATAGCTCGGGACAGTCTCTCCACAAAATCTGTGAAAGACTCCCTTTGGTCCTGTCTGATTTTCGAATATGAAATCGCAGGACCTTGTGTTTGCATGCTGAAGAATGCAGTCAGGGCCCTGTCTCTCACTATGTGGAGGCACGGGACAGGAATGACCACTTGGTCTGTGGCTTCTGCTCTCTGCCCCTCACCAGCGAGGTGTTCCAGAGTGATGGGGTTTCCCCGAGCATCCACTCTAGTGTTAACATGGTTGAGGAGCCCTGGTAAGGCATCCTGGAGCAGCTGTTTCCAAGCTGTGACCCATATGATATATTCTGTTGGGTTCAGCAAGCAAGAAAACAGGTACTTTAAATCAGCAGGCACCACTTCCTCTGCAGAGAGATCTGCTCTGAGGAGGCCTCTGAAATATGGCCCATCCTGGCCATATGTCCTGTGAGCTTTGCAAATTTCTTTGATGGTGGCTCGGGGAAATGGGTGGTACTCTGCCCTGTTGTTACCACCGCGGGCATTGCGGTAGGTAACAGGGGCAAGAGTGGGAAAGGAGCAGGAACCGGCAGTTGCATCTGCCCCGGTTCCCTGCTCAGGCACTTCCGGGTTTGAAGGAGCGAGGGAGCCCGTGCCCTGAGGCACTTGGTTGCTTGGCAACCGCGTCCCTGCAGGGGCGTGGTTTGCCTGGGGGGTGACGTCATCAAGGAGTGGGGGGGTGGGGGGAATCCCGGGGGAGCGGGCTCGAGCCCCGGCGGCGCGGGACTGGGCTGCTCCAGGGCGGTCAGCAGTGCGGCAGCTGCGGGGGGAGCAGCGGGCCACGGCCCGGCGGAGGCACCCCCCGCGGGGGGGGAGGGGGGGTGCTGCAGCGCGCACACGTAGGCACAGGGGCTTGGGGGGGGAAGTGCAGCGGCAGCGCGCAGGGTTGGGGCAGGGCCACGCGGGGCGGGGGCGGGAGCGGGGCCGGGTGGCAGACACACCCGATGACACAGGGTTAAGGCGGGGCGGGGGAGGGGGACGGGGTGGGGCCGCACCTTGCGGGGGCCACGTCACCAGGGTAGGGAGGGGGCGGGGGAGTCCCCTGCCATGCGGTCGCCGCCATCTTGGCGACCCCATGTGGGCCACGTGGCTTCCCCCCCCACAGAAAAACGAACACTGCAGATTTCAACCGGGGAAAGCAGGGACGGAGGATTGTCTCGTGCAACGTGGCCAATGCTGCCCGAGACCTCCCTCCCGGCACCACGGGGCCATCGCGGGCGGGGTGGCTGGGGCGTCCTGGAGGCTGAGCGGGCGGGCGGGAGCCCTGATGCTCCATTCAAAACGCTTTCCCAGGGACATGGGGACCGGGGAGAAGAAGGGGGGGGAGGAGGGGAAGAACACGTTTCTCAGCCAGGCTCATTCTGCATTCCCTTTTGAGAATGAATCGCCGAATTCACCTTTGTTGCTACCATAAAATACTTTGTAGCCTTTTTGTCCCCTGTTTCAATCAGCCGAATTAATTGCCTTTCTACAGTGCCACAGAAATCGGCACGGCAGACACCCTCCGGGGATACTTGGGGGAAATGCAGATGAACCCAGTGAACAAAATTTCTTAACTCGCCTTTTGAGATTTTCAATTTGGCGTCTTTCAGAACCGACACATAGTTATAATAGAACCTTTTCTGAGCAACCGTTAGCTTTTCACCCATGTTTTGATACTAAGTTGCTTTTGAACCCAAACCCAGATGAAAAGCACTCCCCCCGCAGACCCCGTTTGCTCGAAATCACCGGAGGTTTAACCCTTTAGCTGCACAGCTATTTTTGGAGGATTTTTTCCTCCCCAATAGAACCCCCTCCCTCGGGAGAACCCTAAAACCAGTAAATATCTCCCGTTGGGGGTATACTTACGTGTCCTGTGACCGGGGGGGTGCGTGGGTCGGGTTTTTCTGCCGCAAGAAGGACTCCGGTCGGGGCCCGAAGCTCCCCTTCTTTCCCCTGGAACTTGCCTTGTTTAAAAGTCAATTTCACAGGGGTGCGTGACGCCCAGAGAGTGTTCTTCGGGCTAAATCAGCCCCAGTCCGTTCGCAGGGTCCGCCTCGTCTCTGGGGGGGCCTGCGTGGGCGCCAGACGCTCTGTCACCGTGGAGCCGTGCTCTACGTGGTCCAAGCTGCTTCTGCCGGCATGGTTTGCTCCAGGTTGGAGTGCCACGCTCTGTGTCTCTGCCGGCGTGGTCCGCCCCACGTTGGACGCCAATCTCTGTGTCTGCTTCTGTCCCGCACCGGGCGGGAGATGACCTCTGGCTAGCTCGGGTCAACCCAGGCACAGAAGGTCCCAGTTCGTCTCGGCTTCTCGGCTTAGCAGCTGAACCCCCAAAATGTGACAGCAACACCAGCAGAAGAGAAAAGGCTGGCTCTCAGCTGAGCAGGTTAAAAGATGTTTATTAGCTCCAGAGTTGAGGAGCAGAGACGCTCCGGGCTGAGAGAGTGATGCTGAGAGAGATTCTTTCCTCCCTCCTACCCCTATATGCGGGGGAGGGGCTCCAGGGAGGATACTGCAAGACCACGAATCAGGGGTTTCAGGGGGTAACAGGGTGTGCCCACCCCCAAGCCTTGGACCACTAAAATCCACAGCTAAAGGAATTCCCCCCAGCGGGCCTATCACCCAAAGCCCTCTCCCTGAGATTTCGCAACTTGGGAGGGCTCCTGGAGAGACAGGCTGCCCCAGAGCAAGGGGGGTGGGAGGACTAACACAAAACACCTTGTTATACAGACAGCACAAAAAGGGTTACAGCATTGGGGATACAGTGAAATGAACCATAACTTAAACTTCTTATAAAAACCTAATAAAACAGTTCTGCGCCACCACAATAAAGTTAATTCGCGTTCGGTCTGAATTAAACTTTGTAAAATATAAAATGTACTTGGGATTTGAAAAGCAGAATGTGAGGGGGACACGGAGGATTGAGAAACGGGGGCGGGGGGGGGGGAACCATCAGAACACTCGTTTACTCAGTGAATAGAAGAAGTGACCAGATAAGATGTGTCCCCCCCGGAGATGAACCTGCTAATGACGCAGTGATCAACACCAGATAGGTATCTTATCTATCTGCTCCAGCCGAGTTTTTCATCTCTAAACACCACTCCGGAGAAAGCAATCAAGACATTGTTCCATCCCAGGAAATCTATTCAACTGACAGGAGACATGGACATGAATATCTGATGAAGCAAAAAGGGACACGAGAAGTAAGGTAGCTTCTCATCCTTAGCGAAAGACTGTATAAAAGCCAGAAGCTCGTGACACACTTTGTGAACAGGGTAGATTCGGAGTGATAGGGTCTGTTTCTGTGTTCACCCAGCGCCGAAACCCGGGGTTCGACACTGTTCCTTTTAATTGTGGCTGTTAGAGACTGAGTTTAAGTCTCGAAATAAAATTCTATATTTTGATTCACGAAATTGGGCTTGATCATTTATTACAGCCTGGATACTGTCTCTTGTGAGATCTCTTTGAGAGGAAGCTCAGCTGGCACAGACCCTGCCTTTGGACTTTGCTGTTCACAACATCCCACCAAGAAATTAAGCCCTAGTTGAGGAGTGGAAAGAAGCACCACTAGTGGCTAAGTGGCGTGGACCTTTCCAAGTGTTGCTGACCACAGAAACAGCCGTCAAGACAGCAGAACACGGGTGGACCCACCACACTCGGGTCAAAGTCTCTGAGGCCCTGGAGATTTGGACATCTCAGCTAGAAGAGAAGGATGGGAAGCAAAGACTGACACTCCGCAGGAGTGGACTGGATCAGTAGCCAGTGCGTCGACATCGGGGGAAGCCTCGTGTGCCTACCCACAGACTGCTTGCTGAAATAGTTTGTGTGGGTATCCCTCCTCTCAGATCTCCAGTCACTGGGGGCCAATCCTCACTGTCATTGTTTTCTTTATGTTAAGCTGTTTCTGTGCCTTCGTTCGCCACAGGTGGTGTGGAGGACGACGTGAAAGTGAAAATTAGGTTAGGAGATTAGATTACATCATTAGAATGTTTCTCTTAATCTTACCCTTATATTGTCAGTTAGGTTGGGGTCAAAAGTGAGAAAATAATTTTTTAACCTTAGGAGAAGAAGTAGCAAAACCCTTTAACTTTAAGAAAGTTAGCTCATGTACCGGTCCAAACATGGAAAGGATAGGAATAGGACATGTTTTTGTAGTTACCTGGTGGACTATGGGTTAAACAAATGCTTTTCTTCCTCTTATGTGTAGTAGCAACTCTTATCTTTTTACCATGCATGATCCCTTGTGTGAAAAGTGCATATTATATGGCTCTATGCAAGATATTTACTATATGCATTATGTTGTATTGATTGTTAAAGTTGTATTAATATTTTGATAGTATGGTAAATGTAGTTTTGTAGTTAAAATGTAGTTTTTACATACCAACCACAGGAAAACGTAAATCTTTCAGAGATAAAAAGTATTTACTACTTCCTTATCAGAAGAGGCCAACTCCTCCTGCCTCTCTCAGCCCTGAAGACGCCATAGAGATTAAAGGAAAAAAGTGATACTAACCAGAGAGAATTCTTTGTTTGAATGGAATTTATGCATCATGTATGAAATGTATGAATATTCAACAGGCTATTGCTTTTAAGAGATAATCCTTTGTTAACGGGGGTCCTTCTCCGGAGCTTTTTTTGCTCAGGGAGGCACCCAGACATCTGTAACTTTGTTTTTATTGTCTCATATTGTCCTAACCCTAATTGTTCAATTTTTTTACTCTAATTCTATTTTTATAACCATCTTATTTGCTATTAAACTTTCAGAATTTTAAAAACAAGTGATTGGCGTTTTTCACAATTATGGTAGCAGAGGATGGTTAGAACACCTCACTGCCGGTGCCTCAGTGGAATCAAGGTGAGGACGGTGCACCCTGCCCAGTTGGCAGCCTCGCTCTGTGTTCCCCTGGTGTGACCAACAGATGCAGGTTACAATCAATGGACAAGAGGAGGCAATAAAACAAAGAAAAGGAAAAAGATTCGTTAAAACCGCGGTAATTAGCCCCTAAGACTAAAGTGTACACGAAGATAAAGACTCAAGAACAAAGGATAGGTAAGTACTAGTTTGGACGGGGCGGTTAAGGGGGGGATGAATGTGTGTGAATGAGAGGCAGCTGGTTATACCAGACCTGCTAAGTGAGTGCTGAGTCTCCTATGCTGCGTTTCCCTTCTTTCGCGAGAAAAACGGCCAGTAAAGAGACGAAGCGGGTGATAAGAAGAGCAAGAGAATCCCCCCCAGGGAAACTGGGACTGAGTCTTAGAGAAGAGGTGGGACCCCTAGGAAGCAAGGTCTGCTAGATTGAGGGGTGTCCTAGGGTAACTTTATGATGCTTGTATCCCCAATCGTCTGTTCTGTTTGTGCTGTATATTGAGTCCTGTGCCTTTAAGACTGGTTCTAAGAGCAAGGAGAAGTGCGGAGTTTGTTTTGAGAAAACTGCCTGACTCCTCCACATTCTTCTGCGGACGGGGTGTTCGGCGGAGGCTTGGAGAGACTGCAGGACAGAGATCTTTTTTGCTTTTAGTTAGTTTCAGCTAGCTAGGGCAGAGAAGTTCCCTGGACTGTTTTTTTTTCCTTTTTCTTGGAACTGTTTAAACCTGCTCTGGACTGAAAACCCAGGGGAGCACTGGGGGCTGCACCTGTGGCCCACCGGGGCCTGGAGCTCGGCATTTTCCAGCAGCGCCGGAGGGACCGGGACTGAGGAGAGACTGAGAGAGAGAGAGCCGAACTACACCCATGGCAAGAACTTTCTCAATTTGCCATCTCACTTCAGAAGGAGAGGTTTTATTGTTTCATATTATTCATTCTTTATACTTGTATGCACTTCATTTATTTAGTAAAATAGTTTTTTCCACTTTTCTCCAAAGAGGTTTATTTTTACCGGACTGGTTGGAGGAAGGGGCCACTTGGGTTTGCTTCCTTAGAGGGATCCTATACAGGGGTTTTCTCCCAAATTTGTCCCAAACCAGGACAAGGGGTGAGTGCCCAAGAGCATCCAGGACTTAAACTTTTGCTGGGTTGAGGGATTAATATCCCAAGAGCATCCAGGGTTAAGCAAAAAGTCTGCTGGATTGAGGGGTGAGTGTCCAAGAGCATCCAGGACTGAAACCTGCTGAGCTGAAGGATTAATAACCCAAGGGCACCCAGGGTTCTGCCGGATTGAGGTTATGCCCAAGAGCATCTAGGGTTGGACAACACAGCTGGATTGAGGGATAAAAATGCCCAAGAGCATCTAGGGTTGGACAACACAGCTGGATTGAGGGGATATCCAAGAGCACCGGGACTGGCCAGTAACACCTAAAATTGTAATAGGTGATTTGAAAGTAAAAGGTACCTTATTGTTATTTTGTTGTGTGAGAGTGAGTCACACACAAAATCTGCCTCAGCTTCCCAGGTGGGTGGGACTGTGGCAGAGGTGTAAGTGACCCGCAAACAGGCCATTGTTCCCCCGGGCAGGTGGGGGCTATGGCAGAACGTGTGTGTGACATGCAAATCAGCCCTTTTCCCTCCGGGCGTGTGGAGGGGGGGGTCGTAGTAAAAGTGTAAGTGAAAAGTGTAAGTGACACGCAAATCAGCCTCATAGGTGGACCGGCACCAGAGGCGACCAGATTCTGGGCCTTTTCAGAGGCCCAGCTATACTGGAACCCAGAGACCAAACCTAAGGCAAGGGGGGCCACACAGAGCTGCGATTCTCTGGTGACAGGAATCGGCTTCATGTCCTAAAGGTGTGAAAGAATGTGTAAAAGTGAAGGAGAAATGAAGTAAGAGTAGATGGATGAAAGCACATGTAATGTTGATTGTTAATTTTAAAATTCACTATATCTCCTTGGAGGGAGGTGTATTGTACTGAATAGTTGTGTGAGAAAGAGGGGATTTTTTGTGTGTGTGCATAGATAGAAGTAAGTGGTTTTTAGGTTGTAAGAGAAAGTGAAAAACAGAGGTGGGGGACTTACCGAGACACACAAAGCAGTCACACGGAGAGAGATTTTCCAGCACAGAGGTTCCTCCGATCTGGCTCAAGGCTGAGTCCAGGCGGAGAGAGAGTCTCTTTGTTTATTTCTTACTTTTTATACATTTGTGGGTCTAGCAGAAGATTGGCTTCTGGGGTTTTTCACCTTTCAGCCAAGTGGCTAAACCAACTGTCAGTTACAGTTGTTTTCAGGTTAGAAATATGCAAACAAAGGACAGAGAATGAAAAACAAAGGATTTGTTTATGTTACATATGTGGGAAAAAGGTAGACCTGCTTCTAATATTGTACAGTAACTAAAAAGATCTGACTCCATTTTATGAAAATTCAAAAGGCTATAAAAAACTCAGAAAAACCAGGGTAACAGGGGACGAATAGATAAGATCTGGAAAAATGGGACAGAAAAACAGTAAGTTGGATACAAGGAAGAAAAAAGGGTGTAAAAAATTACCAACGGAAATACCTCAAGATAGCCCTCTGGGCATTATGTTAGCTAACTGGGATAAAAACCCTTGTACAAGAAGAAAGGAAAAGATAAAGATGATACAATTTTGCATGATAGAGTGGGCAGAGAAGGAAATAAGATCTGACCACGTTTATTAGCCCAGATACGGCTCTTTTACGAATTTGATTTGTCAGGCTCTGAATGTATTTGTAAATTCAAAGGAACCGTTTAATCCCAAAGAAAGAGAATATGCCACATGTTGGACAGGAGATTTTAGGAGAATAAAAATCTTTCACATATCAGAAACCCCCGAGATGAAACGAGAAAAGAAAAAGGGGAAAGAAAAGGGAGGGGAACAAGAAGAAAAGAAGAAAAAGAGTGGGATCCTTTGCAGGCTTTGCCCCCTCCGTTCCTGCTCGCGCTCCTGCTGTTCGCGGCCGAGCCCCCTGTCCCAGGTCCCGCTTCAGCCCCGCCTGCCCCAGTTCCCGTCCCAAGTGCTGGCTCGCACCCCGCGGCAGCTGCGCCAGTCCCCGCATACACCCCAACCCTGACCCCGCTGGTGAATTTGTCTGCCCCGGCCACCTGGTCTGCGGCCGCCCTAAGGGCCGTGCCGGGGGTCCCTCCTGACGCGTGGTCTAAGACCACCGCCCCGACCGTGCCGGGGGTCCCGTTGGTCCCAGCCGTCCTATCTCCAATCGCTTCCCACACTACCCTATCCCTGGCTGCCCTGCCCGTGCCGACTGAGCTGGGCGCTGCCGCTGCTGTTTTGTCTCTGCCAGGAGCCCCTGACTCAGCCACCATTAGCCCCATGCAGGCTGTCCACGCTCCCCTCTGGTATCCCCCAGAACTGCCCCCTCCTTTGCCGGTCCCGGCAGCAAACCCCGCCTACGCTCCGCCCTTGGAGGACCAAGCCTCGGCGCTATGCCCTCCCCTCACCGCCCTTCCTGCCCTGAGCTCCGTTCCCTCGGTAACCACAGCTACTGCTCAGAGAAATTACTTCTCCCTAGAAATGCCTTATCGAATCACTAGAAGTTCACTTAAAAGACAGCCCTCTCTGGATTCTTTCTCAAAACACAGGAAAAAGACTGCAAAGGATGAAAACCAAAAATGGGATAAAGAAATTAGTCTATTTCCACTAAGAGAAGTCCCAATGGGAGGGGGTGGAACAGGTTTTGTAAATGCCCCTTTGACTTCTTCTGAGGTCAGAAATTTTAAAAAAGAAATCAAAGGAATTTTAGAAGATCCTATCGGCACAGCTGAACAATTAGACCAATTTTTAGGTCCGAATATTTATACTTGGGAAGAGATGCAGTCTATAATGAAAATAATATTTTCTCAGGAAGAAAGGCAATTAATCAGAACAGCTGGAACAAAAGTTTGGGAAAAAGAGAACCCACAGGGGCCCCCCGGAGAAGACAAAATGCCAACTGCATCTCCTGAGTAGGGTCAAAATAATGAGGAGGGGAGGAAACACATGAATGAATATCGTAATTTAATAATCAAGGGAATAAAACAAGCAGCACCCCGAGGGCAAAATGCTAAAAAAGCTTTTGAGGCACAGCAAGAAAAACAAGAATCTCCAACTGAATGGTTGGACAGACTTAGGAGAAATATGAAACAATATTCCAGAACAGACCCTGAAACTGATGTGGGAAAAGCTTTGTTAAGGATTAACTTTGTTACTAATGCCTGGCCAGATATTAGAAAAAAATTAGAAAAAATTGAGGATTGGCATAATAAATCATTAGATGACTTATTAAAGGAGGCTCAGAAAGTTTATGTCCGAAGAGATGAAGAGAAAGCTAAACTGAAAGCAAAATTTATGGCAGTCACCATGCGAGAAAACAATTTCCAAAGAATCCAAAAACATACAGGCACTACTTCTAGATATAAAATTAGTAGAGACAGGGGAAAGGAAAATAATAGAATCCCAATACAAACCAAGTCTCAGCAGCATTCCAAGAATGTCTGCTTTTACTGTGGGGGCAAGGGACATTATAGGAGAAATTGTCCTAAGCAGGTAATAGATCTGAAAATCTTCAAAGAGATGAGCACAGAGGAGGAATAGGGAGGTCAAAGGCTCTATTTTTTAGGGGACAAATACCATCTAGAGCCTGTGATAACTCTAAAAGTGGGTCCCCAAGGAGAAGAATTAGAATTTGTGGTAGATACAGGGGCAGAAAGAACCTGCCTGCAAAATGTACCAAAAGGTTATAGTGTGAGTAAAGATACTGCAAAAGTAACAGGCAAATGGAGAAACTTTTATCATTCCAGTCATTAAAGATGTAGTAATTGAAGGAGAAAATAAAATTTGGATGGGAGATGTCTTATTAGTCCCAAAAGCAGGTAGCAACTAACTAAGAAGAGACTTACAAGTGAAATTCGAATAGGGTTTATACCAGAAGATGGGAAAATGACAGCTAAAGTTTTAAAATTAGGCCAAGAGGATGAAGAAAAAATTAACAAGGAAGTTTGGGCTGGGGAAGGAAATAGGGGAGGATTAAATATTGACCCTATAAGTGTTACAATAGCGAGAGAAGATTGTCCCACACGTGTATGTCAGTACCCCATATCTTTAGAAGGACGGGAAGGTTTGAAGCCATTAATAGGACTGATAAAGGACGGGACACTAGAACCTTGCATGTCTCCCCATAATACCCCTATTCTCCCAGTAAAGAAGCCTGATGGGAGTTATAGACTAGTACAAGATTTAAGGGAGGTTAACAAAAGAACTCGGTCTCGTTACCCAGTGGTACCCAATCCCTATACACTTCAAAGTAAAGTTCCACCCCAGCATCAGTGGTTTAGTGTAGTGGATCTTAAAGATGCTCTTTGGGCCTGTCCACTAGCCAAGGAGAGCCGAGATATCTTTGCCTTTGAATGGGAGGATCCAAAAACTGGAAGAAAGCAGCAATTAAGATGGACAAAATTACCGCAAGGGTTCACAGAGTCTCCAAACTTATTTGGGCAAGCTTTAGAAAAAATACTGCAAGCCTTCTCCACTCCTCCTGGAATACAAATTATCCAATATGTGGATGATCTTTTACTATCTGGGGAAGATGAAGTTGAAGATAGAGAAGCTACAATAAAACTTTTAAATTTTCTTGGAGAAAAAGGATTAAGGGTATCAAAAGGGAAACTACAATTTGTAGAACCAGAAGTAAAATATCTTGGACACTTGATAAGTAAGGGTAGTCGAAGGCTCAATCCAGAGAGAATTGCAAGAATTTTATCCCTTCCACCTCCCTCTTCAAAGAGGGAAATCAGAAAACTACTCGGATTATTGGGATATTGTAGATTATGGATTGAGGGGTACGCACAGGCAGTAAAATTTTTGTATGAAAAGTTGACAGAGGGAGATAATATAAAATGGACCAAGGAAGATGATGATAAATTAGAAAAATTGAAGTTAAAACTGGCCTCAATACCAGCTTTAAGCTTACCTTCACTAGAAAAACCCTTTCATCCGTATGTGAATGTAGAAAAGGGGGTAGCTCATTGAGTTCTAGTCCAGGAGTGGGGAGGAGTAAAGAGACCAGTAGCTTATTTATCAAAGATGTTGGACCCAGTGAGCCACGGCTGGCCAGTATGTATTCAAGCTATAGCCGCTACTGCAATCCTGGTAGAAGAAAGTCATAAACTTACTTTTAGAGGTAAACTAATTGTGTGCACACCTCATGCGGTTTGAAATGTGTTAAATCAGAAAGCTGAAAAATGGTTGACAGACTCTAGAATGTTAAAATATGAAGCAATCTTGATAGACAGTGATGATCTGACATTAGAAGTAAACAGAAGTTTAAATCCAGCTCAATTCTTATATGGAGAACCAGCAGATAACCTAATACATAGCTGTTTAGAAATTATCCAATACCAAACAAAAGTTTGAGGGGATCTTGAAGAACAAGCCCTTTCAGAAGGAGAAGTAATCTATGTGAATAGTTCCTCCAGATGTCTACAAAGAAAAAGAATGTAAAGGTATGCAGTAGTTGATGGAAAAAACATGCAAACTATTGAAAAATGAAAATTACCTTCAAACTGGTCAGCTCAAACTTGTGAATTATATGCTCTAAAAAAAGCACTGGAATATTTAGCACACAAGAAAGGAACTATATATACTGATTCGAGGTATGCTTTTGGAGTAGTACATACTTTTGGAAAAATTTGGGAAGAAAGAGGATTACTTAACTCAAGAGGAAAAGGATTAGTACATGAGGGACTCATTTTAGAGATTTTAGAGGCATTAAAACTACCTGAAGAAATAGCTATAGTACACATTAAGGGACACCAAAGAGGAGTGACCCCAGAAATAAGAGGAAATAATTTAGCAGATCAGGAAGCTAAGGATGCAGCAGAAAATGGAGCTGAAAGAGTTATGTTAATATTAACTCCAAATGAGGAAAAATTGGAAATCCCAAAGTTTAGTGAAGCAGAGAAAAAAGAATTAAACAAGATAGGAGGAGAACAGGCTGAATAAGGGAAATAGAAACTTCCTGATGGAAGACAATTACTTAATAAAATACTAGCTAGAAAAATATTAGAAGACATGCATCAGAAAACCCACTGGGGTACTCAGGCTTTGTGTGATCATTTTTTAAGGAACTATGGATGCATTGGGATTTTTGGAGTAGCAAAGCAAGTAACTGAAAAATGTATAACTTGCCAAAGGATAAACAAAAAGGTAATGAGAAAAACATTAGGAGGTCGTGAGTTAGCTCTTCGACCATATCAAAGTATCCAAGTACATTTTACTGAACTTCCTCAAGTACAAAGATGGAAGTATTTATTAGTAATGACAGACCATCGAACTCATTGGGTAGAAGCAGTTCCCACTACCAAGGCCTCAGCCAACATAGTAAGTAAAACCCTTTTAGAACAGATTATTCCCAGATACGGAATGGTTAATAGAATAGACTCAGACAGAGGAACGCATTTTACGTCAAAAGTGTTACAACAAATAATTCAATCTTTAGGGATAAAATGGGAGCTGCATACCCCATGGCATCCACAGAGTTCTGGTCATGTAGAAAGGATGAACCAGACTTTAAAGAGAACTTTGACCAAGTTAATAGTTGAAACCCAAATGTCATGGGTACAATGCCTACCTTTGGCCTTATTGAGGATCCGAACACAACCCAGGTCAGACCTGGGAGTGCCACCCTATGAAATGATGTTTGGGTTACCCTTTTTAACCACCCAACATGAAAATGCTGCCTATGAGGTAGGGGAAATGAGCGTTAAAAGATACCTTAAGACCATTGCAAAAGCTCTTGAAAACTTACTGTTGAAAGGAATAATCCCTCAAACCACACCTTTAGACTTTAAAATCCATAATGTTCATCCAGGGGAATGGGTGCTAGTAAAAACCTGGAAAGAACAATCTTTAACTCCTCAATGGGAAGGTCCTTTTCAGGTATTGCTGAGGACCGAGGCTGAGATCCGGACCAAGGAACGAGGGTGGATCCACGCCAGCAGAATCAAAGGACCTGTGCAAGAACCTAAAGAGTGGACGATTACATCTGAACCGGGTGATACAAAACTGACTCCTAAACAGGAAACGGGTAGTAATGAACTGAGAAGACCCAAATGGTCCAAGAAACATACACAGGATCACACCTAATTGGGAGATAAGGCCAAGCTTATATCAGCGGTTTCAAGTACCGCCTAGACAAGCTTTGAGACGCCTCTGATACCCTCCTTGGGGAGGAATACTTCCACTCCAAACAGGAGGATCAAGACTGTTTCGGACGGAGAACTCTTGTATTCACGCCTTAGCCTGTGATTTATGCAAAGAGGAAGAGGAGTTGCAACTTCCATCAGTGCCAGACCAAATACCCTGTTTGATCCACCCAAATACCAGACATGCTAGCTGGGTTAAATGTAAATGTTTAGATTGTGGGAAGAATTGGTATTGTAGTTCACACAATTGACGCTCTCGTTGCAGGAAGTGTCAAGGGCCAAATTGATCTCCTATCCAGGTAGAATTCGAAGAAACTGAAATAATAACTTTGTTTTGTGAATGGGAATTATTAGTGCCTATTGAATGGGAGATACCTGAAGAACGGTGGGAAACGACAGTTGAGTGTCAAAAACAATTTGTCTGGAAATTAGCTAAGAGGAAGTGACAAGGAAATAGAGGGAAAGACCAGATTGGCCTCTGTATTCGCCACCAAAAAAATCAAATACACCTGCTGTGAGTTGCAATCCCATAGGCATGGGAGGTGGGAGTATAAGCCATACTGGACCTCTGTTACTCCTTTTTCTGTCACTCAATTTTTGTCTTTTCCCTTTTGGGATATCGACAAGGTCATGCTATAGGTGTTTCCAAAAGCTGTACATGGAAAGACACCAAGGTTCTTTTTTCATTTCTCACACTCATGTCAACAGTCACTGTTATAACCCATCCAAATTAGGCAATTGCATACATAAAGGGAAAAAGTACTATGTCGCAGTGTCCGAATCGCGTGTTAATCACGCTGCAATAGCTAGCTCAGTCCACTAGATGTCACTGCAGCAGCATGGAAAGGCGAAGAGGCTAGGGCAGAGAGCCTGCTTTCCTGCCCTGAGAGCTCCAATTCTTCGCCGGCGATGGCACGGAGATGAAGCAGCAACCTTGGCAGTTGAAAGAAAGCTGGACTCTTTGGGCAGGTTTTAAAAATGAGGGTTTATTGGAGAGGAGAGCGGGGAGCTCTGACCTTCTGACCTGCTGCCCAGAAGAGACCCCGGGCCAGGGGTGCACGAGCTTTTTAAAGTGGGGTGGAAACAGGGGTGGCTGACAACCGGTTCAGCCAGTCACAACAACAGGGGGTGTAACTGGGGTTGTAAACTTTACAACAGGGGGCCAACCACAAAAGATGGGAGGGAATTCCAAGGGCTCCAGCCTATCACTCGACCCCCTCCCTGGAGTTTTCCAGAAGCCAGGGAAGGTGTCCAAAGTGACAGACAGGTCGACCACGAGGAGTGGGGGACGGGAGTGACAAAGACAGGTGCAGGGGAGGATTGATTGACAGAAAACGTCTGTTTAAGCAACCTAACTCATAAGGGGAAAACCAGTACAGAACACAGGGGTATACAGTGAACTAAATCATTACAAAAGTAACTCAAAAATCTTACAAAAATAACTTAATAACTTAATAAAACAATTCTCACACCACTACAGTACTAGATTGCAGAGAACTTAGGAACAAGTAGTAGCAGTGTTGAGGGTTAAGTTTTCCTGTAGAATTTCCCCCCCCCCCCCCCCCCCCCATAAGTTGCTAGGAGACTAAATACTGATAGTTAAAGGGTGCTCAACCCGGACAAAGGAAGTTGATCACTTAGTTTTGGGGGAGGGAAAAGGCTCCCGAGAGCTGGGGGTGGTGGACTCAGCTGCTCTCGGTTTTCCGGGGAGGATGGTCAGGCGACTGGTAGCTTGCGTGGAGTCCACGGTTAACAGAGGAGTCTGGTCCTGGGAATTCTATCATCTATTAGAGCGCCCAGGAATTCGGAGTTTCTTCGCTGCCCTGCTGGATTTTGGATCCAGCCGCTGCGGGTTCTCCGGCACTGCTCACTTCGCCTGCCAGGGCACCCCCCTGCCTGCCGAGGGCAATCCACTGCTTCCAGCCATCAGTGCCGGAGCTTCCACCGTTTGCCCCTCGGGGTTCTTGGTTCTGTTTTACTATTATTATAATTGCTGTTGTTGTTTGTCTGTCCTGTTATATTTACTAGTAAAGTACTGTTATTCCTTTCCCCATAGCTCTGACTGAAAAGTTTTTTTTAATCTTCCAAATTATAATAACACGGAGGGAAGGATTTGAATTCCTCATTCCTAGGGAGGCCTGCCTCTCCCTAGCAGACACCCGTCTTTTCAAACCGAGACAAGCAGAATGGGAAGTCAATGCCCAAAAGAGGAGAGATGGATTTGTTTTACCTACATTATTGGGAACAAAGCACAAGATTTAGTAAAAGAGCAATTGATAAGCAAAAAGGCTAAGGCAGTACAACCACCTAAACCTGTGCCAATTTCAATCAACGATTTGTATACAAAACTTGAACAGCAATTAGAAAAAGAAATAGATATCTCAAGGATGGATAAAAATCAGTTTGTAGAATTGGGGGAAAGAATAAGTAAGGAACTTAACCAATTGTTGGGTCTGTAGAGGGGCTTTGATGTCAGAAGAATGGCCATGGAAAGGCAGCAGCTTAGGCCCAATTGAGCTTCTAAAATGGAACCAAGCAAGTACAAGTGGAGAAAACTGACCAGAAGGGTAGATTTTAAGCTCAACAGTGATAGGGGAAGAATGTCTTTGGCGCACTAGGAAAAGGTTCATTCATGCAGTAAGAAAAACACCCTGTAAAAGATATAAGGTTAGTAATAGAACTTCTGTATGGTGGGTCCCAGAAGAACCAACTGTGTATTGGACCCAAGAAAAAGCAAAAAAAGTGAATTGTAAGTATGATAACAAAATAAAACTTTTCAATGTAATGATACAGGTAAAAATCCTTACTATGGTATCCCAGAAATTTCCAAATTTTGAAAGAATAGAGATCAACAAAAATTTAACTATTGGCAAGCTCCAGATGGCTTATTTTGGATATGTGGAAAAAGAGCATACCCAAAACTCCCCTCTCAGTGGAAAGGGAGCTGTACTCTGGGAATTATACAGCCAAAATCTTTTCTTTTACCAGGACGTGATGGGGATCAATTAAGGATACCAGTTTATGAGGATCTAAAGAGAAAAAAAAGAGAATTGATTGGAGGATTCCAAAAATGGGGAGATGAGGAATGGCCCCCTGAATGCATACTGGAAACATATGGGCCAGCCACCTGGGCACAAGATGGGAGTTGGGGATATCGAACCTCAATTTAAATGCTAAATTGTATTATAAGACTTCAAGCTGCTGTAGAGAGAATAACGAACAAAACTAGTCAGGCAATAGAATTAATATCAAGACAACAAACCCAAACAAGAGCGGCTGTGTATCAGAATAGGTTGGCTTTAGACTATATTAGCTGAAGAAGGAGGTGTTTGTTGAAAGTTCAATACATCAGATTCTTGTTTAAAAATAGATGACAATGGAGATGCCGTCCTGGACATAGTCAATGATATCAGAAAAATCACCCATGTACCAGTTCAAAAGTGGGAATCAATGCTAAATACCAGCTGGTAAGATAATGTGTTAGGAGTAGAATGGTGGAAAAAGTTAGGCTTCTTCCTTTTATGCGCTACAGCTGGTCTAATATTTCTTCCTTGTTTAATCCCCTGTTTCATTCAGCTCATCACCAGTGTGGTACATGGCATGCAAATAGTGAACATTGACCAAAAGTTGCCTACAACAACAACAACACAAAAAATTATGGTGTTAAAGAAACAAAATAATATAGAAGACCCCTTCAAAGAAGCGAGATTGATTTGTGAAAAAAATGAGCGAATAATGAAAGCTAGAAAACAATGAATATTGCTTGAGCCAAATTAATTATAAAAAGAAAGAGGGAGGATTGTGAAAAGTGCATATTATATGGCTCTACGCAAGATATTTACTATATGTATTATGTTGTATTGATTGTTAATGTTGTATTAATATTTTGATAGTCTGGTAAATGTAGTTTTGTAGTTAAAACATAGTTTTTATAGACCAACCACAGGAAAACGTAAATCTTTCAGAGAAAAAAGAATTTACTACTTCCTTTGACTTATTAAAGAAATATGGGTATTGATCTACTATCGATACCCAACTGTGACGGACAAAAACTCTCTAACAGTTTCAAGTTAGAAAGTGTATGTTTATTATGGCTGGGCAGCACGGTGGGATATTTCCCTAATTCGAACTGCGAAATTCACAGGTAATTACAAAGCCTTTTATTTACAAAAGTGTAGAATATTCAAAATACAAATGCATGTTCATACCCCTGTCACCTCCCATTCCTCGCTTCATATGCTAATTGGCAAAAAGGCTATTAAGCATGCCTACTTAGTTTCCTAAAATGAGTCGGGGGTCTATTCTGGGGAGGGGTCACCCAAAATGAGGAAGTAAGATGAGTCTTCCTTGTCCTGACCTTTCTACCTTTTCAATGCATTCATGACAAATGAATCCTTGGTAGAACTTACAGTTTCCTGTGTTCAATGGGTCCTTTAAGCAGGAAATCTGCAGCTATCTTATGTCTTATTTACCACATTTTGTTTTTCATTACAAGCACAGCTACATAAACATAAAGCTGACAAGCAATGAGTTACAAGATCCGGCGGAGCTTATCTAAGATCCGGCTTCTGTTAACTGCAAACCAAGATTACCTATCTGAAAATACTACTTCCCTCTAGCCACCCCCCGGCTCTCGCTAGCTCAGTTATTCAGGGGTTTTAGGGAAATATATTTCAGAGAGACAGAACAGAGATTTCAAAAGAGTGGCTCTCACCCCCAGCTTCCATCCAAGCTTTATTCTCGATGTGATGTTCCAGGAGGCCAAGGAGAGAGAGAGCGAACCAGGAAGAAACAGGGGTATATCTAGTTTTGGGCCAAGGAAAGATATTGGCCCTGAGCCAATAGGGTCAGGAGTAGGTATGATAGGGAAAAAGGGTTGAACTACATAGCACAGGTTTCAGGGGAACTCTGAGGGGAAAAACCATGCCTCAGAGGAACACAACATCTCCCCCTTTTTTGTTTAAGAACATTAGAAGAAGAACATTAGGTTACACGGAATGTGGGTGTCCTGGTTTGGGGCAAATTTGGGAGAAAACCCCTGTATAGGATCCCTCCAAGGAAGCAAACCCAGGTGGCCCCTCCCTCCAACCAGTCCGGTAAAAAAAAAAAAACCCTCTTTGGAGAAAAGTGGAAAAACTATTTTACTAAACAAATGTGCATACAAGTATAAAGAATGAATAATATGAAACAATAAAACCTCTCCTTCTGAAGTGAGATGGCAAATTGAGAAAGTCCTTGCCATGGGTGGAGCTCGGCTTGGCGCTCTCTCTCTGTCTCTCAGTCTCTCCTCAGTCCCAGTCCCTCCGGCGCTGCTGGAAAATGCCGAGGTCCAGGCCCCGGTGGGCCGCAGGTGCAGCCCCCAGTGCTCCCCTGGGTTTTCAGTCCAGAGTAGGTTTAAACAGTTCCAAGAAAAAGGAAAAAAAACAGTCCAGGGAACTTCTCTGCCCTAGCTAGCTGAAACTAACTAAAAGCAAAAGAAATCTCTGTCCTGCAGTCTCTCCAAGCCTCCGCCGAACACCCCGTCCGCCGAAGAATGTGGAGGAGTCAGGCAGTTTTCTCAAAATAAACTCCGCGCTTCTCCTTGCTCTTAGAACCAGTCTTAAAGGCACAGGACTCAATATACAGCACAAACAGAACAGACGATTGGCGATACAAGCATCATAAAGTTACCCTAGGACAGTGGGTTTTCCCACCAATTACAATTGGTGGGGGAGTCAACCTGCTTTAGGTTTGCCAACTCTATGTGGTTGACTTCTGAGGTAGAAGGTATGAGACTATTTATAGCCTTGAAAATCAAACAGCGTAGGATCCCGAACACTATTGTTACAAGGAAAAGAATAACAAGAAATAACAGAATTGTTTTAACTATAGAAGTCCACCACCCTGTAAGTCCCCAGCCTTTTAACAGTTCTTTGACCCAGTCCTCAGATTCTTGCTTCACTTGTCCGATCAAGCTGTTCATGCTTCGAAGGGCAGCATGGATGTTTGGAGCCTTTGAGGTCAAGTTTAGGCAACACAGTCCTTCAAATCCCTGGCATTCATGTCCATGAAGTAACAAGAGATAATCTATAGCAGCACGGTTCTGGAGAGTAGCCTGTCTGGTAATTTCCTCATCTTCTAGGAGAGAGCTGATGGCGGTGGACGTTAAATTTGCCTGTTTGACTACCCAGCACTCTAGATGGCCCAATTCACCTAGAGCTTTGGCTGCTGTGACCCACGGAAGGAACAGGGACACAGCAACTCTTTTTGACTTGGCCCAATGAAAAATTTCTGAATTACAATTTGGATCCATTTGGTCAGCACTTCTCTTTTGAATTTTGTTTGCCGATTTGTTTTTGTGAGACCATTCACCAATTAAAGTTTGGTTGGGTGTCAATACGGACAACCGCCCTATGGTAGATGGCCCTCCTAAAAGCCGAGACGGAATTCCTGCCCATAATGGAATTCCTACCAGGCAGGTGGACATAGGATTATCTGTTGATGCAGTGGACAAACATATGTTTTCCTGCGGAAGTGTCTGTGCCAGGGTCACCCAGACATTTTGACGTGGCTGAGGGATGATCCATGCAGCTACCAGACTGTTCAGCAATAACAAGATGACAACTTGTATGGGGTTCATCACAGGGTTGAGTGTGAGGTAGGTTTTCTCTAAAAGGAAAAATAAACATTTTTAAAACATGTTAAAAGTTTCTGTTTCTGCCGGAAGGAGTCCACATCTAGGAAGATTCTTTTTCTTCCATCCGGTGGCGTCTTCTTTTGGATGCAACGGCTACTTGCCTCTTATCCCCTTCTGCTGGAGCTGGATTTTTAGGGACAAAAGGTTTCACCCACTTCTGGGGAATCCACCGAGGGCCTGAGGGAGCGGCCACGCATGCATAGCCACGACCCCAGGTCACGAGCTCATAGGGACCTTTGGTTTCCCAAGTTTCTGGATCCCTAATCATGACTGGTGGACGCTGAGACAATTTGAACTGATTGCCACTGTTAAAATGGCGTACCACTGGTGGACTCATGTTTTCAAATGAACAGTTCAGAAAATTGATGGTAAACATGGCTTTGCAGAGTTTCTCATGTGGAGACATCCACACAGTTGTACTACTCTGTCTAGCCAGGACCTGTTTGAGCATCTGATGTGCTCGCTCAACCACAGCTTGACCTGTGGGGGAGTGAGGGATGCCAGTTTTATGTTCCACTCCCCACTGCTGGACAAACTCCAGGAACCCCTTGGACGTGTACGCTGGGCCGTTATCAGTTTTGATTTCTTTTGGAATCCCCAACACTGAAAAAGCTTGCACTAGGTGTTTCTTGGCATGTTCAGTCTTTTCTCCTGCATGGGCAGAGGCATACACTGCACCTGAATGTGTGTCAATGCTTACATGAACATATTTGAGGCGACCAAAACTAGGAATGTGTGTGATGTCTGTCTGCCATACCTCACAACTGCCAAGACCCCGGGAGTTAACTCCCATACCCATCGATGGCATCGCTTGGACCTGGCAGTTGGGACAGGTGGCCACAATGGCTCGAGCCTGACTCCGTGTTAGCTGGAACTGACGGATCAGGCCTGGCACATTCTGATGGTATTGTTGGTGACTCAGCTTTGCCTGTTGGAAGATATCAGGGAGACGTGCTTTTTCATCTGGTGCAGCAAGGGAATCTGCCTGACAATTCCCTTCTGCAATTTCACCTGGCAAATCAGTGTGTGATCTTACATGCATCACATAGAACGGATGTTCTCGATGAGAAATTAAATAAATTAGCTTTGAAAGCAATCTGAAGAGATGTTCATTGTCAATTTCTTTGAGCACAGCCTGCTCCGCTCTGGACACTACCCCCGCCACGTAAGCAGAGTCTGTTACCAAATTAATTGGTTCTGAGAACTTCTCAAAGGCTCTTACCACTGCAGCTAGTTCAGCCACTTGGGGGGATCCCTCCACAAACTCCACATCAGCTTCCCAATGCTGAGTCTGAGGATTTCTCCAAGTCATCACCGACTTGTGGGAAGCCCCAGATGCGTCTGTGAACGCTGTGAGAGCCTTGAGTGGTCTCCGACTCCTCTTCTCATGAGGAATAAGGTGGAATTCCTCATTGAGCAACTTGTGAGACGGGGCATGGACTGATATTTGTCCCCTGTAGCTGTCCAGAGATAATTGGAGACTGGCATTGCTCTGGAGCAAATGCTCAAACATCTCTTTGGTCAATCTCTTGGGAGAGTTCCTTCCCTCCTTAGAAAGTTTGACTGGAAGGTGAATACATGTAAAGTCACAACCAGCCAGTTCACACAATCTCACCCTTGCCTTCCGAATCAGTTGAGCTATCAACTCTTGTGGCTCAGTGACGGTCTTGGATCTTTGGTGAGAGAGGAAGACCCACTCTAAGATCAAGAGTGAATCTCTCTGCCCCTCGATCCATTGAAAAATCAAACCATGCAAATGTGGCAGTTTTCCTAGAACAATGACTTGGGAAGGTATGTTTGGCTCACATCGATGAGCCCGCCTCTCTGATAAGGCCTTCTGTACCTTTTTGATTGCTGTCTTTGCCTCTGGGGTCAGGTCCCTGGGAGAAACCAGCTCCCTCTCCCCCTTCAACAAATTGAAGAGAGGTTCTAAATCTTCATTTGTGAGGCCTATCCAAGGTCTTACCCAATTCAAAGACCCACACAAAGAGTGGAGATCTGCTAGGGTTTTGGGATTACACTCAATTTCCAATTTCTGTGGAACAATGGTCCTTGCAGTTATTTGTAGACCCAGGTTTTTCCAAGGTGGCATCCTTTGAATTTTATCTTCCTGCAATTGAAATCCAGCAGAGGTTAAAACCTTAACCACTAGGTCAAGCGTGTGTTGGAGTATAGTCATTGGGGGCACACACGAGTAGATCATCCATGTAGTGAAGGATGATGGCATCCTTTCTCTTGGCACGTACTGGTGACAGTAGTGAGGCTACGTACTGTTGGCATATGAAAGGACTAGATTTCAGACCTTGGGGTAGTACTTTCCAGTGATATCTCTTCATTTGGCCTTCTCAATTAATGGTAGGAACCGAGAATGCAAACCGTGGGGCATCTTCTGGGTGTAGAGGAATTTGGAAGAAACAATCTTTGATATCTAAAACAGCCAATTGCCAGTCTTGAGGGAGCATTGTTGGAGAAGGCATCCCTGGTTGGAGTGGTCCCATGTCCTCTATAATTTTGTTTATTTCTCGGAGGTCATGGAGCAACCTCCACTTGTCCTTTCCCAGTTTCTTTATTACAAAGACTGGGAAATTCCAGGGGCTTGTGGTCTCTTCTAGGTGACCTTGAGCCACCTGCTCCTCCACAAGCTCCTCAAGCACCTTGAGCTTCTCTTTACTCAATGGCCACTGTGCTACCCATCTTGGGTTATTGTCCAACCACTTTAGTTTATGGGTAGGGCGCTCCACAGTGGCTATTTCCAAAAATCCTGGGGTGTCTTAGGAATGACCAATTGGACTCCCCACTGTGACATGGTGTCTCTCCCCCATAAGGGAGCCTTATAATCAGCAACGAATGGATGGACGTTTGCCAATTTCCCGTCAGGTCCCTCAATTTGCACTATGTTTTTTGAGATTTTTGCCATTGTGATTCCTCCTATGCCCTGAAGTTTGCCTGCCACAGGTTGCAACTCCCAATGTGATGGCCACATGCTCTCAGGTATAACGGTAACGTCCGTGCCGGAGTCGAGCACCCCCTCCACATGGAGGCAGTCTGACCCACGGGCTAATTTACATGCCAGAGAAGGTTTGTTCTCCCCCACCACCTCTGCCCAGTAGACTTCTGGTGATTTTCCATCCGCTAGGACCTCAGCCAGAACAGGAATGGCCTGGGCAAGGACTTGCCCCTCTGTCAGGTAGAATGGTGGGTGCATGCAACGTGCCAACAGCGTGAGGCCTGTTATCTTTCCCTTAAAGGTCATGGGAGCTACCTCAACCACCAAGGGTGTGTGTGCTGTGTCCCCAATAACAAAATACTCACTGTTTGGTTCCATGTGGTTAACCTTCATGTCCTGTGAAATGTTCTGCAGGTCCACTGTAATTACTGTCCAATCAGTAGATCTGAAATGAAAACCTTTGGTAGTCACGAGCCTATATCGGCCTCCTGGCTGCCATACCTTGTTAGTTGAACATTTGACATTTTTATTTTTCTGTACCCCCACACCCTGCTACCTGCCCTCCCCCTTCTTTGTTAAGAGAGAGACATTTGCCACGGTATGGCCTTTTAAATTTCTTTCTTGGCGCGTCAAGGAGGTAAAATCTAGGCCGCGCTGTGAATTCAGTTTTTTTGATTTTTTGACTTGCGTTTCTGGTTTTCTGGGCAGGCCTTGGCGAAGTGTCCTGGCCTTTTGCAGCGGTGGCAGATGATGTGCTGCAGCTGTTCTGATGACATCGGTTGCCTCCTTGCTCCTGGTGCTGCAGCTGCCACAGGCTTTGGGTGTGTCAGTCCCGGATTCCTTTCAGGTGCACTGAAAAGTTCTGCTCTCCTGGTACAGGCTTCTATCATCTGTGCAAGACTAGGCGATGGGTCAAGGGGGAGGCTAAGAATGATTCTACGACAGGTCTCATTAGCATTCCTCTGAGCCATCTCCTTAATCAATTCTGCCTGTACCTCTGGGTCTTGCACTTGTCTTTCCACTTGGCTCCTCAGACGGTCCACAAACTGCAAGAAATTCTCTGAAGGAAACTGTTTAATGTTAACATAACTGGTCTTTATCTCAGGTGATGGAATCTGATAAAAAGTCTTTTCTGCAGCATTACAGATCTTATCTAAAACTGACTTGGATAACAACCGAGTTTGCTCATTCACACTGGATAAATCACCTTCACCGCACAAATGATCATGTGTGATGTCATTGTGATCTCTGTCCTGAGCATCAGGAGTTTGCTGAATTTCCTGCAATACTGTTTTCAACTTTTTTTCCATAATCCTTCCCATAGGTCATACTCTGAGGGAGTTAATAGGCATCTGAATAAATCTTTAATGTCACTGGGTACCATCTCATTTGAATTGAAGGTAGCTTTCATCATGCCCTTAAATATTTCACTGGATCTCCCAAATTGTTTCTGCATTTTACACAGCTCTTTTTTATCTTGGTATGAAAAAGGCAGATACTCTCTACGCACGTGTTTTTTGCCTACATATACTACAGGAGCCACAATTGGTATACTTTCTTGATCATTATTCTGAGTTGCTAAAAATCCTGCTGCTTCTCTATTGCCCAGGCAGCCAGAGGGTGTTGTCCCACCCCCTCCCTGGGGTCCAGCAACAGGCAACTCCTCCCTCCTCCCTTGGGGCCCCAGGTTAGGCTGCTCCTTAGCCCTTGCTGCGGGGGGACCACTCCCCCCTCCTCTGCTGCCGGCTGGCAGCCGCCCTTCATTATCTATCCCCCCGTCCATGCTGGGAGTAGTGGTTGTAAGGCACCCTCCCCCCTCCCCCTTCGCTCGGCCGCTGGGAGGGAGGGGGAGGCACTGGGGAGAAGGGTGGGGTGGGGGATTGGGTGAGAGATATTGGGTCGGGGCGGGAAGTGGGGGGAAGAGGGGATAGTGGGAAGGAGGTGGAATGCAATGCCGTCTGCCATCAGGGGTGACCGCGTGGTGCGAGCCCCCCAGGGTCTCATCCACATGGCCAGAGCCCCGAGAGGAAAAAAGTGCATCTTGCTGAGGGAAAACAGGTGGGAGAGGAGGGTATAAGGAAAATGGGTGGGTTTGAGGAGCAGAATCCAGTATGGAATCAGGGAATCTCTGCTTCTCGGGAACAGGGAATTGCTGAGAGGTTTTGCATGGCTGTCTGCTGTTTTCTGCTTCTAACAGCTTCTTGCGTACTTGTAAGAATATTGGAATAAATGAAGAAATTTTGTTTTCCCCATTTTCAACTTTTAAAGTTATTAATTTTCCCACATCATCCCAAAATGAAACAGAATTTATATCTTGTAGAGTACTGTCTGGAATCTCAGCTGACAGCCAGGAAATAAATTTGATTAAGGGATATTAGGAAATTTTAGATCTGTTGAAATGTTTCTAAGTTGTTTAAAAGCACTCTTGATTTCTCGATAAACGTATGCCCACATTTCTGATGTTTTAAAAGGCAAACTGTTCCAAAAATCTTAACCCCTGACGTGAAAAACTAAAGACACTGCTGCGTCCCGCTCGCTCCCGAGGTATCAGAGGCAAGGCGGGCTGCTCGCGGCTCGGGGCGGCCGTCTCTGGCCGCTTTTCCCGACTGCGGGGACACGGGCAGGGGGGTGTCCCGGTGCCGGCTTCTGTCCCGGGACCCTCCCGTAGCTAGCCCACCCCAGAAACGCACAGTTTTCCCCAGTACACGGAACTCCAGCCGTTCCGCAGAGAAAAAAATCTCTAACCGCGTTACGCAAACACACTCCGGCGCAGGGTCCGAATGCCCTCTCACTATTAAACTATAGGGATCTTCTAGCGGACCCTGCAGCACGTGTTGCAACGTCAGGGTTTTCTGTCTAAAGGTCGACTCACTTTTGTAGTAAAAGTGAACTCCCGACCCTGTCCTGGCACCCCGAGCTGATCGAAAACAGCCGATAGTGGCCAGGTAGTTGCACCTCCCAAAGAGCTTTATTAATCCCTTAAATAGGGAGTCCCTCTTCATGTGTGGGCTTATTAATATTTCATAACAAACCGACGTTGGGGAGCCAACTGAAAATATACTTCCCTCTAGCCACCCCCTGGCTCTCGCTAGCTCAGTTATTCAGGGGTTTTAGGGAAATATATTTCAGAGAGACAGAATAGAGATTTCAAAAGAGTGGCTCTCACCCCCAGCTTCCGTCCAAGCTTTATTCTCGATGTGATGTTCCAGGAGGCCGAGGAGAGAGAGAGTGAACCAGGAAGAAACAGGGGTATATCTAGTTTTGGGCCAAGGAAAGATATTGGCCCTGAGCCAATAGGATCAGGAGTAGGTATGATATGGAAAAAGGGTTGAACTACATAGCACAGGTTTCAGGGGGACTGAGGGGAAAAACCATTCCTCAGAGGAACACAGTACCTATCTACTTCAGCTAATTCAGCAACTTATTATCTTAACTTTCCTAAAAATCCTTAGTTCCTCAAAATTAACGTCTCATTCCCCACTTCTTCTTTGAAATGAGTAAATTCTTTTACTCAGTATACAGTCTTCCTCATCTATCCAAGCTTTACAGCTAGTGTCTCTCAAAACCAAGCCATATGACTTTGACAGTGATGTTAAAGCTGCCACTCGTCGTAGCATCCTCCAATTTGAAACAAGTATTACAATGGATAACACTAAACTTATGCTGACCAAAATAAGCAACAGAACTATAGGGTGGATTAAG
Source organism: Delichon dasypus (assembly GCA_037837765.1). Taxonomy (NCBI): domain Eukaryota; kingdom Metazoa; phylum Chordata; class Aves; order Passeriformes; family Hirundinidae; genus Delichon; species Delichon dasypus. The sequence continues at coordinate 4,978,504 of JBBAXF010000012.1, read as the reverse complement.
GTATTCAATATTCTGGTTGCTGTTGGTGACCACCCAAAAAGCACATCCCACCAATGATGAGACAAATGTTCTTCAAGCCTTTTAAAAACTCCTTTGATGGTCTCTGTGTCATGGTGTATAGTAATTAATGTCTTTTACCCTTCATATCTAATTTCTTTTAAGATTTCTCTCAATTCATGATGTTTCAACAATTGAGCAACTAAAGTTAAATTCATCCCTATGGGCACAGGCAGTATCTTCTGCACAGTGGCTAGGTTGGCTTTTATGTATTGATGTGATATGACAGGTACCCAATAGGAAAAATCACATCCCTTAATTCTAACAAAATTACAAACACACAAATTGAATTGAGTCTCATTCACTATTTGGTTGTCTATCTTTATGATGGGGCATGCTGTCCTCAGACAGACACAACCTTGTCCTATACACACAAGTGAAGTTGTCTGTTTGCCTGGATGTGTTTCAAAGTGACACATCTTTGTCACCCTCTTATGTCCCTTCACATATGTATCCTAGTTGTCTCCTCACAGTACAGGGCTCTAGATTAATAGTTTGCCACTTTCCTTTAATTTCTCGTGCCCACATTCTGTGTTCAGAAGGGTACAATACAGTTCCCTCGTGGTTTAATCCTAAGGGGGCAATTGGGTGTATTAAGTCCACTGAGGCATCGTGTATAGTTAAAACAAAGGCTGTCACTACACTAGTCACAGGGTTATAGGTGAAATTGACCAACACCCACGAGGACTGAAGTTCCCTCTCCATATCAGAGGCATTATCCCAGACAATTTTGTGAATTTCAGCAGGGAATATTCCTTCTCCACCTTCCCTGATAACTGCAGCAGCCACTGATTGCATCCACAGTTGTGCCTGAGTACAGCCTAGGGCCAATGAGATGTTTTCACTAGCTGTGCCTAGTGCGTTAATTATTACTTCATGATCTCGCTCCTCTGTGTCTTCCCATTCTGGTAATATCTTGGTCAATTTCCAGTGATTGTTACCTAGTGCTAGTAGAGAGGATTGCAAAGGTTGTTGTAGTTTGACTAAATCGCTGCCTATTGTGGTTAATTTATTCAGCAACACTTCTGAATCTATTGTGTTCAGCACTCCCAGTCCTGTTCCTAGCAATCCAGTGAGATCGCTCTTGTTCCTAAAATTGGGAGGCATACTTTTTTGAAGCCAAGTAGTCCAGTCCATAAAGGAGTTCCTGAGAAATAGGGCACATTCTGGCCGAACGTGTGAAGCATTTACCTGTACTCCCATTTCTACTCATTTTAAAGACCACTTTGGGTTAACTATCAGCTTCTGAACTCCTCTCTTCTTAATAGCATATGGCCCAATTTTGGTAACTACAGGAGTTATTTGTTCCTCCACTTCTGGAATAGCCGGCATCTTGGTGATCACAGCCTTTCTTGGCACTGGTGGAGTAATTTTGGTCTGGTTCTTATTGTACTCAGTACATACCTGAGTGATGTTAAAGTCAATGTCATACCCCCTTATCACACACCCCTCTATTTTGAGCCTAAACTCTAGACATTTACTCAAGCATTTATCACAGCATTCAGGACTAACCCTGATGAGTTTCATGGGTGGATGGTAAGCCTCATGGAACCCATCCTGTACGAATGCATACTTACATCCCCAAACATCTCTTCCCTCCCACAAGCTTGCATTTGTGACTTTTAGTATCTTGTTTAAAGCCTTACGAGAGTAAGGATCATAGGCTCTTCCTTGGCACTGGTATATCCCAGTCACATTATACCTTCGTGGTATTGCGTTGACTCCTGTTATGGTTAGGGTAATTACTACAATAGTTACAACTTTCCACATAATGTCCAAAATAACTCTTAGTCCATTTATTTGTTGTTCCGAGTGAGCTTCAGCTTCAGTTCATTATTGCCTGGTGTGGCTTTCCAAATTCCCTCTGGGGCTTTCTTCACTCGGGAGTGATGGATCCAGGCCTTCTGTTCTTTGATCTTGATTGCAGTGAAGGTAGTGAGGAGCACCTGGAATGGTCCTTCCCACTGTGGTTCTAAGCTTTTTCTGCAAAAGACTTACCATACACATAATCCCCAGGTTGTACATCATGTACTGGCCCATCTAGTTCTCTGTTTTGAGTTCCAGCCACATATTTCTCAATTTCTCTAAGTTGTTTATTTAGGGCCACCATATATCCACGTAGGGTTTCTTCCCCTACTTGAATGGATGCTGTTCCCCCTTGAACTGCATATGGCCTTCCATACAATATTTCAAAAGGGCTTAGTTTCCCTTTTGCCCTTGGTTTTGTCCGAATTTCAATAAGGCCAATGGGAGAGCCTGAGGCCAGGGCAAATTTGCTTCTTGCCCCAATCTCACAATTTGTTGTTTAATCAAATGGTTCATCTTTTCAACCTGGCTACTAGATTGAGGGTGGTATGGGGTGTGCAATTCCCAGTCTATTCCCAGGTGGTGACTTATTTGCTGCACAATTTTCGAAATAAAGTGTGGTCCTCTATCTGAGGATATGGTGGTTGGAACTCCAAATCGTGGTATTATTTCTTGCAACAGTGCTTTGGTCACCTCTCGGGCCTTAGCTGTCCTGGCAGGAAAGGCTTCTGGCCATCCTGAAAAGGTATCAGTTAACACCAATAGGTAACGATACCCTCCCTTCCTGGGCAGTTCTGTAAAATCAATTTGCCATTGTTGCCCAGGTCCACAACCTTTCCCAATTTGTCCCACTTTAGGCTTTGGGGTATTTTTAGGGTTGGTTCGGAGGCAAAGACTACACTGACGAGTTACTTGTATCACTGTGCCCTGCAATTTCCTGGCCATGATCCTTTTTTTCTAATGGTTATACAGGACATCTATTCCCCAGTGTGTTTTCTCATGTTCCCTCTGTACTAATGTCCACAACAAATAGGAGGGTACTACAAGTTTCCCTTCTTCTGTTACAGCCCATCCCTCCTGGTTATAACTTGCCTTTTCTACCTTGATAAGTTTCTTATCTTTCTTATTGTACACTGGCTTACCTTCAATAGAAACTTTTCCATCTGGAATCAATGCTGCCTCAACAGCCTTATCAGGTACCTCACCTTTTGCTGCGTCTTTTGCCTCTCTGTCTGCCAGCAAATTCCCTTCTTCCAATTCAGAGCTCACATTTTGGTGTGCCTTTATGTGCATTATGGCTACTCTCTCAGGTAGTTGTATGGCATCTAATAGCCTCAGTATCTCTTGTGCATGTTTAATACTCTTGCCTTGTGAATTCAGCAGTCCTCTTTCCTTCTAGATGGCTCCATGTGCATGAACCACTCCAAATGCATACCTTGAGTCCATGTAGATGTTGATCTTTTTCCTTTTGCCAGCTTAAGAGCTCAGATTAAGGCAATTATTTCAGCCTTCTGTGCAGATGTATTAGTTGGTAATGGCCCAGACTCTATTACCTCTCTGCTTGTGGTAACTGCATATCCAGCATGCCTTCTTCCACTGATGACATAGCTGCTTCCATCAGTAAACCAGGTCTCAGCATCCTCAAGCGGGATGTCCTTTAGATCTGGGCGGCTCGAATAGGTGGCTTCAATGGTCTCTAGGCAGTCATGGATCACTGGTTCTCCCATACTCCCGCTGAGGAAGGAAGCTGGGTTCACAATGTTAGTTACCACAATTTCAACATCATCTTGTTCTACCAGTATGGCTTGGTACTTCAGGAACCTCTGTGGGGAGAGCCAATGTCCCCCTTTTGCCTCAAGGACTGCAGACATTGTGTGAGATACTAGCACAGTCATCTTCTGGCCTAGGGTGAATTTGCGTGCCTCTTGGATGCTTATTGCTACTGCTGCAACTGCTCTGAGGCAACCTGGCCATCCTTTAGCTGATGTGTCCAGTTGCTTGGAAAAATAGGCCACTGCCCTCCGGTACGGGCCTAAGTTCTGTGCTAATATTCCCAAGGCAATCCCCTGCTTCTCATGAGAAAACAGGAAAAATGGTTTACTCACGTTTGGAAGTCCCAGGGCTGGAACTGACATAAGGGCTTTCTTTTGTTGGTCAAAGGCTCGGGTTGCTTCTTTTGTCCACTGAAGATCTCTGCTCCCTTCCGTGATCAAGGCATACAGAGGTTTAACAAGCAACCCATAGTTATAAATCCACAGTCTGCACCACCCTGTCATGCCTAAAAAGGTTCTTAGTTCTTTCACTGTCTGAGGTTTTGGGGTCTGGCATATTGCTTCCTTGCGATCCTGCCCCAGAGTCCTTTGTCCAGCACTTACTTCGTAACCCAGGTAAATGACTCTTTGCCTCACCATTTGGGCTTTCTTCTGGGATACTCGATACCCTTGCAGGCCTAGAAAGTTTAGGAGGCTTACCGTCCAGTCCACGCATGTCTCCTGGGTCCGGTGGCTATTAAGAGATTATCTACATACTGGAGTAACTGTCCTTCCCCTGCTGGAGGTTCCCAGGACTCTTAATCCTTGGCAAGCTGTTCCCTAAATATAGCGGGGGAGTTCTTGTACCCCTGCGGTAACACACACCATGTGAGCTGAGTTTTTCTTCCAGTTTTAGGGCTTCCCCACTTGAATGCAAAAATTTTCTGGCTGGCTTCATGGAGAGGGAGGCAAAAGAAAGCATCCTTTAGATCTAGAACAGTAAACCAAGTTAGTTTAGGTGTTAAACGGGTTAACAAGTTGTAGGGATTGGCAACCACTGGATACAAGTCTTCAGTTACCTTGTTAACAGCCCTTAAATCTTGTACTAATCTGTATGACCCATCAGGTTTCTTTACTGGCAGAATAGGTGTATTAAAATGATTGACACTCTCTCAGTAGTCCTAGTTGCAGAAAGTTCTCAATAATTGGGCTAACCCCTTCTATATCTTCTTTCTTTAGGGGGTATTGTTTAACCCTTGGTGGCTGTCCTTCTTTAAGCCTGATTTGCACTGGGAGTGCATTCTTGGCTCTTCTTGGTATATTGGAGGCCCATACTCCTGGAAATACTTGATCCATTATTTTCCTAAAATTTTCCTTTTCACTTGCCACTTCAATTTCTTTGGTTATTAGCATTAAGCTTAACAGTTCTACATATTGTTGATCCTTTACCTCCAAACTAATTTCCCCATTTTTGAATATTATTCTTGCTTCCAGCTGCTCTAGCAAATCTCTGCCCAAAAGTGCAGATGGAGCATTAGGCATGTATAAAAATCAATGGATGCCCCACTGTTTTCCCAATTTATACTTCAATGGTTTGCAAAAATAAGCTCTTTCAGATTGGCCAGTTGCTCCCTTTACCATAACATAGTCATTGGTTACAGGTATTAGGGCCTTATTCAACACTGAAAATGTTGCCCCTGTGTTTACCAAAAATTTCACTTCTTTTTCTTTGTTCCCCAGTTTAACTATAACCAGAGGGTCCCCTAGGGTAGGGCCCTCCAGTCCCCTTCAGTCTTCCTTTACATGAGCAACTACTTTTTTCCCTTTTCTGATCACCTTTTTTATGTTCATTACCCTTTCTTAATTCTGGGCGCTGGTTTTTCCAGTGACCAAATTTCTTGCAAAATGCACATTGATCTTTTCCTAGTCGGGGTGGTCCTTGTTTTGGTGGACCTTGCCCATGTTTTCCTTTTTCTCCTTCTTTTACTACTGCTGCTAATTTCTTCATCCCTTGTTTATACCCTTCTTCCCGATTACTAAAAACTCTCCAGGCCTCATCTAATAAAGTTTCTAAATTCCAGCTGTTTGGACCCCGGATCTTCTGGAGTTTCCTCCTGATATCTCCTGTGGATTGTCCTAAAAATAAATTTATTAATTGCTGCATTCCTTCATCAGATCCAGGATCCAGGGTGGTGTGTCGCCACATTGCGTCTCGCAGGTGATCTAGAAATTCAGAAGGTGTTTGAGAGGGGCCCTGTTTGATAGCATATAAGGCTGACCAGTTTATGGTTTTGGGGATTGCTCTTTCTAGCCCTTTTAATATCAGTTCTTGGTATCTCTTTAGCCATTCCAACCCCTCATCATCATTAGGATCCCAGCCTGGGTCTTGAAGGGGAAATACATCTTTAACATCCTCCTGTGTTGTTCTACAATCATCCTCAGCCAGATCCCCAGCTACTTTCAAAACTAATTGCTTCTCAGTTTCTGTTAAGGCATCAAGTAGCAGTTGCAGATCTGCCCAATCAGGTGAATGCTGCTTAATCATAAACTTCATTTTCTTAGCAACCCCTATAGGATCACTTCGATAGCCCTTAGCAATCCTTTCCCAAATTTCTAAATCAATTGAGGAAAAGGGAACTTTAATCAGTTTTGTTTCCCCATCAGAGGTTATTGATTGTCTTAGAGGTGCTTGTATGACCTCTCTGGTTTGTTTTCGGATCCTTGATGCTATAGGTCCTTGTGAGGGAATCTTAGGACCTGGTGGGAGGGGTTCAGGTTCATCCCACTCACTGTCACTGCTAGGCAGTGGTGGATCCCGGGGTTTAGGAGTGGTTGGAGAAACCCCTACCTCAATTGCTGTCCTCCCAAAGGAAGGTGAAGCTAAAGATGAAGTGGGGGAGGTTGGAGTCAATGATGGTTCTGAATTTGTGTCCCCCACCACCCTCCTCCTTTCCTGCCTCCTAGGGGGTGGCTTAAGTATGTCTTCTGTCTCTTGTTCCAAAGCCTCTGCTTGGTATACTTTGTCAGGATGGGTGCACCTCTGATTTATTGAGCAGGTACTACAACACCATTTGGGCTTCCCTTTAGTAGCTTTATTATCCTTTTCAAGGGCTAATACTAAAGGATCAGATGGTGACCTCATTCCACAATCCCTTTGCCACTCGGGATGATTCCTGAGAGTGAAAAACATATCAGCATAAGCTACTTCTTGCCACTTTTGTTCACGCTGAAGGAAAAGCATCAATTGTAATAATGTCTCATAGTCTAGTGTACTGTTTATTGGCCACTTCACACCTTCATCAAGTTTATATAATGGCCACCATTGTGTACAAAGCTTAGCAAGCTCCTCTTAGTTTCAATACCACCACAGCCTACCAGTTCTTTCCAGTGTGTTAAGATACACCCTAAAGGGCTTCCTCTGGGAATCTCTTTGCTCTCATTTGCCCCCATGTTTGGAATCCCTTTTGGTCCAAGATGTTACAAAAGTAGACTACTTCAATTGCGCTTCTCAGCACCAAAAAATCCTCGGCTATTTCTGCTAGCTCTGGGCATAGGTTCTGGGCTCTCTGCTTTCTGCACACAATCAAAGCCTTTTCTTAGAGAGACCCAACTCCAAACACCAACCGTTTTAGGTTCACAAAGAAAATAGCCAGGGGTCCCTCACGACTCCAAACACACTCCACCAGAAGTTTCAACAAGGTCTCGCCGAAAAATCCTACAGATTTCGGCCGGGACACCACACACAAATCCCTCCGTGAGAAGGAGGTGGGGGGTAACCCTGATCTCACGCTGCCTCTCCACTCTGTGGTTAGGGACTACACCACCAGGACTTTAAAATATTACCACACACTTTAGCAACTGCAAGCCTCACAAACAAGCAAAAAACTTTTTTTCCCTTTAACTAAAACACTCACTGGCCAAAAGAACTTCTTAGGGTTTTACAGGGAGTTTAGAGATGCCGCCCGAGGCTGCAGAGCCTGGATTCCCCTGCGGTTACCAGGGAAACAAATCACCCCCTCCCAATTGCTGGGGCTGGCTCAGGTTTCAAACCTCCTTATGCTGCTTGCTCCTTTTAGCCCAAAAATTAAACAATTTAAACTTACACAAATGTGATAAACATTAACTATCTTTTGTTCACTGGAGATCAAATAACTCAAGATAGCAGGAATTTACTATGTTACTATCTAAGCCTATAGGCCAACATACCTTTGCCCAATTTCTTTTCTCTCTCTACTTGCTTAATCAGCTTTAAGTTTCAGGAATTCCAGCTTAGTTACCATATAAGGAAGAGGACAGCTACAGCCTTCATCTCTGCGACCACCGAGAGACAGAAGGAGACCCTCCTAGCAACACGTCACACATACATCATCAGAGGAAAGAAGCAGGATAAAAGCGAGACTGAAAAACCCGCCATTCACGGCAGTTGGTGGAACGAGACTCCACCTGCCGTCCAGCGCTGTATTTGCCTTTGCTTTGCCTGCTGTAATTTAATAAATTCCTATTGGAACTTTCTTCGTGTACAAAGTCTATTACAATTTGGTGCCGTGACTCGGATCCACCTGCATGATAGGATTTTGGTTCTGCCTGGGGGGCGCCCCGCCGATCAGTCGGCGGCCCTGGTAGACCCAATTCCTGTCTCGGTTGGACCGACGAACCTAAATTCAAGGCATTAGGCAAAGGAAGCCGGCAGACCCTATAAACTTTGTGCACAAAGGTCCGGACGAAGACGCAAGACGCGTGAGTATCTGTGTGGAGGATTCCGTTCGGTCTGGGTCGGGTATCCCTGGAGTGCTGCGAGAGTGTGTGTGTGAGAGGAGAACCGGCAGCTCGGATTCTCCAAGTGATTGCGGACCCTCAGTAGTGCGTTTCTCATTGCCCGAGAGGGCGTGAGCCACGAACAAGGGGAAGCGAGTGACTTCTGCACCACATTTGTGTGAGGGCACTCCAGAAGATGGGACAGGGGAAGAGCAGGCCCTCTACTCCCATAAAACTTCCCCCGGTGCCTAGAGATAGCCTACTGGGGTTCATATTAGACAATTGGAAACATTACCCTAACACAGGGGGTAAAGATAAGGCTAAAATGATCCATTATTGTGTGGTAGTATGGGGTGGAAAGGAGATTTCCCGGAATATTTTTTTGCCTATTTTTGGATCATCAGAAGATTGGGTGAGGCAAAAACTTAACTTGTGGGTAAGCACTAAAACTCCTTTTAGTTGGGAAGAAAGTGAATATGCTAATGTATGGGTTACAAGACCTGGGGGTGAAGTACTCCTGTTTCCCCTCAAAGAGGGAAGACGGAAAAGACAGGAGTAAAGAGGAAGAAGCCTTACTAATCCCACCTCCTTACATACCCCCTCTGAACCCCCAGATCCCGAATGCACCTCCAGTAGAGCCTCAGGAAGCAGGAGGTAATCCCGAGCCCCCTGAGGAAGTGCAGGGACCGCAGGGACCCATAACGCGAGGTCGGGCTAGACAGCATAACCTATATCCCCTAAGAGAAATGCCTGTGGGGGGGGCCGGGGACCTCACCCAGTGATGGGGTTTGTTTCAGTACCTTTGAGTTCTGGGGATGTTCGGGAATTTAAGAGGGAGATGGGGAGCCTCCTAGAAGATCCTTTGGGGGTGGCCGAGAGACTGGACCAATTTTTGGGACCCAGTATTTATACTTGGGGTGAGTTGCAAGCAATATTGAATATTCTCTTCACGGCCGAGGAAAGAAATATGATTAGACGAGCGGGGATGAGGATTTGGGATGCACAACGTGCACAAGGACCTTTAGCAGACACCAAGTGGCCTTTGCAGGATCCCAATTGGAATCATCAGCAGCAGGATCACAGAACCAATATGCAGGATCTGAGGGGGATAATAGTACAGGGGATCCAGGAAGCGGTGCCTAGAGGGCAGAACATCAACAAAGCATTTAATGAGAGACAGAAAAAGGAGGAGACACCTACGGATTGGCTAGAACGCTTGAGAAAAAACCTGCAGATGTACTCGGGCTTAGATCCTGAGACACCGTTAGGGCAAGCACTGTTAAAAACACAACTTGTGGCTAAATCGTGGGAAGATATCAGAAAGAAGTTAGAAAAATTAGATAATTGGCAAGATAGAGACCTGGATGAGCTATTAAGGGAAGCACAGAAGGTATATGTGAGAAGAGATGAAGAGAGTCACAAGAGGCAAGTAAAATGATAGTGGCAGCAATAAGGGAAACTAGGGGAATTGATGCCCCTCCCAAAACAAGTCAAGTGGCCCAGAGAAATGGGGGAGGGGTTCCCCGGGTAGAGAAAAAAGATGGAGGTGTATGTTTCTACTGTGGAAATAAAGGACACTTTCGGAGAAACTGCAGGAAGCGGCTGAGGGATGAGAGAGTCTTCAAAGAGGACTGAAGGAGTCAGGGGCTTCATTTGCTGGGGACACGGAAACATCAGGAGCCCTTTGAAGTCCCTGTGATTAAGAATGTACTAGTGGAATCAAGGTCCAAAATAGGAATAGGGAACCTTCTGCTGGTACCAGAAGCAGATTATAATTTGTTAGGGAGAGACTTAATTATAGAAATGGGTATTAATATAGAAGTAGTAAATGAAGAAATCAAAATAAAACTCTGTCCTTTGAGGGTAGAGGATGAGGAAAAAATTAACTCAGACGTATGGTACACTCCTGATAGTGTAGGAAGGTTGAATATACCCCCCTTCTCGGTAATCATTAAAGATCCAGAGACACCGATAAGGGTTAAACAGTACCCCATCTCCCCAGAGGGAAAGAATGGGTTGAAGCCCGAGATTGAGAGGCTACTAAGCAAAGGACTCTTGGAATCTTGCATGTCTCCTTTTAATACCCCCATTTTGCCAGTAAAAAAGGCAGACGGATCATACCGGTTAGTGCATGACCTAAGAGAAATAAACAAAAGGACTGTAGCTCATTTTCCGGTGGTAGCCAACCCTTACACCCTGCTAAGCAGACTTGGTCCCGAAAAACAATATTATAGTGTAATTGACCTTAAAGATGCATTCTGGGCATGTCCTCTAGACGAGAAGAGTAGGAATTACTTTGCATTTGAATGGGAAGACCCAGTCACTCATAGGAGACAGCAGCTAAGGTGGACCGTGCTCCCTCAGGGGTTTACGGAATCGCCTAATTTGTTTGGACAAGCTTTAGAACAGATTTTAGAAGAATATCAGACTGGGGAAGGAGTGACCCTTATCCAATATGTAGATGACCTCCTGATTGCTGGGGAAGCAGAGGACAAAGTACGGGCAGAAAGCATTAGATTACTCAACTTCCTGAGTGCTAAGGGGCTCAAAGTATCTAAAGCAAAACTACAATTCGTGGAAGAAGAAGTAAAGCATCTTGGGCGCTACCTACGGAAGGGGGAGAAGAAAATAGACCCTGAAAGAGTAAAGGGGATACTATCCATACCGCCTCCAAAGAGCAAGAAGCAAATTAGGCAGTTGTTAGGTCTCATGGGGTATTGCCGACAGTGGATTGAGAACTATAGCACCAAGGTTAAGTTTTTATATGAGAAATTGAGCCAAGGAGGGCTAGTGAAATGGGATGAAAGAGATGACAAACATCTGAAAGCTCTATGGCATGATTTGGTCAATGCCCCTGTGTTGAGCCTACCCGATCTGAAGAGACCCTTTTATCTATTTGTAAACACAGATAGTGGGATGGCTTGTGGAGTATTGACTCAGGAGTGGGCTGAGAAAAAGAAACCTGTTGGGTACTTATCTAAGCTGTTAGACCCAGTCAGCAGGGGGTAGCCTCCATGTCTACAGGCTATAGTGGCCTGCGCCCTGCTGGTGAAGGAGGCTAATAAAATCACTTTCAACGGGGAACTGAGAGTATTATCCCCTCATAATATCCGGAGAATTTTGCAACAAAAGGCAGAAAAATGGATAACGGATGCCCGACTCCTGAAGTATGAGGGAATCCTATTAGACTCCCCAAAATTAACCCTGGAGGTAACAGCCTTACAAAATCCAGCCCAATTCTTATATAAAAGGCCAAGCGAGGATAGATTGGCACGTGAGTGCTTATCTACCATAAAAGAACAAACCAAAATAAGACCAGATCTGGATGAAGAAGAATTAGAAGAAGGGAATAGGTTATTTGTAGATGGCTCATCGCGAGTGATAAATGGAAAAAAGGTTTCTGGTTATGCAATAGTTGGGGGAGAAGGACTTGTAGTTATGGAATCAGGCCCTCTAAGTGGATCTTGGTCGGCACAGGCTTGTGAACTTTATGCGGTGCTACGGGCATTGCAGTTGTTGAAGAATAGATCAGGTACCATCTATACTGACTCAAAATATGCTTATGGGATTATACACACTTTTGGGAAAATATGGGAAGAATGGGGGTTAATAAACTCCCAAGGAAAAAAACCTAGTTCACCAGGATCTAATCAGGAAATTGCTGAAGGCCTTGAGGGGACCTAGGAAAATTGTTGTTCACCTGAAAGGGTATCAAAAGGGATTGGATTTTAAAAGCAGGGGAAATAATGCAGCAGATCAAGAAGCAAGAAGGGCTGCTTTGCAGACGTCACAATCTACCCCCCAGAAAGATCCGAAGGCTGAAAAGAAAGAGAGTGAGATGCAGGATCAATTTGCCACTAAACATATGTGTATTGGGGCAGATGACTTAGCAAAGCAGGTAGTGAGGGGGTGTGTTACCTGCCTGAAGGTAAATAGGGCCAATTTAAGAAAATCCTTAATGGGGGGATGACCCACAGCATACCGGCCATTCGCTAACATCCAACTAGACTTTACTGAATTACCCAAGACTGGGAGGTATAAATATCTATTGGTAATAGTGGATCACCTAACCCATTATGTAGAGGCATTCCCTACGGCAAGGGCAACAGCACAAACAGTAATCAAGACCCTATTAGAGCAGATTATTCCCAGATATGGGGTCACAGAAATCATTGACTCAGACAGAGGCCCTCACTTTGCATCCAAAATAATTAAGGAGACGATGGCAATAATGGGAATACAATGGGATTATCACACCCCCTGGCACCCCCAAAGTTCGGGGAGAGTAGAAAGAATGAATGGGGAAATTAAAAAACAATTGACCAAACGTATGATTGAGACCAGACTGTCATGGGTAAAATGCCTACCATTAGCATTTATATCCGGACACAACCCAGATCAGATATGGGAATATCCCCGTTTGAAATGTTGTATAGAATGCCCTAAACATAGAGGAACCACAAGATCATCCAAAGTTGAGGGATCAGAATATGAATATATACATTACCAGCCTAATGAAATATAGGGAAAATCTGTGGAAAAAAAAGGAAGGTTAGCTCAGAGACCCCCACTAGATTTGAAACTGCACCAGGTGCAACCAGGAGATTAGGTAATGATAAAGTCCTGGAAAGAAGCATCCCTGACCCCACAATGGGAGGGCCCTTACCTTGTATTGCTTACTACAGATACTGCAGTCAGAACAGCAGAAAAGGGATGGACCCATGCAAGCAGAATTAAAGGGCCAGTGAGCAAACCGACTCCTGAGTAGCAGGTGACAAGCAATCCTGGAGACCTGAAGTTACAGATCCAGAGGAGAGATCATCAATGAATGGACACCGTGTAGAATATGCACCAGAACCACACTACACGGAGGAAAGATTAATTTGTAACTCTGATGTTAAGATAAGGTGTAGAGACCCAGAGTGCAATTGTTATCCTTTTGTTTGTTATATTTGTAAAATCTGCAGGGACAGGTGGTGGAGTCATTGTAGGCGAGGAACCCCTCCTAGAGGAATTTGCAGCCCCTGTTGGGTACTGCAGCGGAACATAACTAATTGGATTCTAGAATAGAAAGTTAAACATGAGGGGTTAGTGGAAGAACCAGAAGAGTGGTGGAGGATTTTTGCATTAGGGATTGAACCAAAATATTATTGTTATCACCCTAATAAACCCATCCCGTTCATAGCTGAAATTGTTGACTGCACCTGCCGCACACGCCTAAAGGGAATCCGGTGTGATACACCCCCGGTTAAGTATCGGAACTGAGATTCCTATGTCAAGAGGCAACAGAGTCGCCCCCGGGGACCTCCTGAAGAATATCCCTGCTGCCGAGAAGATAGTACCCCCCGTGGCTCGAGGCAACCGAGTCGACGGGAAAGGCAGAGGGGTAAAAAGCTGTGGAGGAAAGAAACCCCAGGGTGGGACAACAAAACAATATTTGAGGAATTGCCTCAGGAATGGGAATAAGAGCAAGGACCCTGGGCAGAGAGACAGGTTGCAGTCTATGAAATGGAACAATCCTCAGATATACTCCCATTCCTATGCCCCCAATGATGCTCACCACGTGACCCAGCCGATTACTTTTCTTTTGCTGATGTTATACTTAAGAGGGATTAATGCCTTAGACAATCTACCACACCAACCCTTTAAATGGTCACTATGGCGATGGGATGACAATGAGATTTTGCAAACTGTAACTACTGTAAGAGCACCCAGTTTCAGAGTAGGAGTGTGTGATCTGACCAACATAGATCATTGTGGAAAAGTACTGAACCTAACGGGATTCTACATGTGCCCAAGCTCAAATCACGGTAAAGGATATTGTAATTATCCTGGGGAATATTTTTGTGGATATTAGGGCTGTGAAACAATCGCCTCTGACTGGACACCCGGAGGAGGGCATGATAAATATTTGCAAGCAGACTTTGGACCAGCAGGATGCACAAAGCCATGGAGGGGTCCTTCAGGAGAAATGATCTATAGAGGGGACTGCTCGTTTGTTTATCTCAATGTCACCCAACCAGAGAAACAAGAATGGCTATTAGGTAAAAACTGGGGAGTTAGACATTGGGAACCCGAGAGAGATAGGGGGAATATAATCCAAATAGAAAAGGAACCTGCTCCCCATTGGGCCAGTAATTCTGTTGGCACTTGGGTTTACCTTTGGACCATGTATATTTAATAAACTGATTACTATAGTGAAAAGCCGGCTGGAAGCGGCACATCTTATGCTTCTTAGGACTAAGTATGTTCAGATACCTGAAGAAGAAAATTTAGAAACTTTAGAGTTAGCTAGACAAGAACTGCAAAGATACAGTGAACAAAAATAAGTAAGAACAAGAGAAATGGGGGAATTGTGATAAACATTAACTATCTTTTGTTCACTGGAGATCAAATAACTCAAGATAGCAGGAAGTTACTATGTTACTATCTAAGCCTATAGGCCAACATACCTTTGCCCAATTTCTTTTCTCTCTCTACTTGCTTAATCAGCTTTAAGTTTCAGGAATTCCAGCTTAGTTACCATATAAGGAAGAGGACAGCTACAGCCTTCATCTCTGCGACCACCGAGAGACAGAAGGAGACCCTCCTAGCAACACGTCACACATACATCATCAGAGGAAAGAAGCAGGATAAAAGCGAGACTGAAAAACCCGCCATTCACGGCAGTTGGTGGAACGAGACTCCACCTGCCGTCCAGCGCTGTATTTGCCTTTGCTTTGCCTGCTGTAATTTAATAAATTCCTATTGGAACTTTCTTCATGTACAAAGTCTATTACAACAAATGCTTTTTTTTTTTCATCTAACAAAACATCAGCAAAATCTTGTTGCCAAAAGCACACGCTGTTCAAGCTCACACACAGTCTAATTCCCCTCCAGCACACAATTTGGATACAATACAAACACTTTAAATCCTTCCGCTCTTGCAAACAGAGGTATCCCTCCGCTGCTCAGGCGGGGAATTCAAAAGGCTTTTACAACTTCAAGCTTGCAAAACTCCTAAAAACGCTTACACAGGTTACTAACACACTCCAAAATCACACAAATCAAAACGCTTACACAAACTCCCACAGACCACATTACATATGGTGTGTAATAAATTGACAAGCCAAATTCAGTAAATCAAAATTTAGAATTTTATTTTGAGACTTAAATTCAGTCTCCAATAGCCACAATTAAAAGGAACAGTGTTGAACCCCGGGGTTTCGGCACTGGGTGAACGTGGTAACAGACTCTGTCGCTCTGCCACCCCCTCTGTTCACAAATTGTGCCCAGCACTGCCGGTTTTTATAGTCTTTCGCTGAGAGTGGACAGCGACTGTAGAACTCTTGCTTCATGGTAGCTTCATTAGGCATTCATGTTCAGGTCCGGGGTCAGTTGAATAGATTCTCAGAGTGGAACAATGCCATGATTGCCGGGTCCGGAGAAGGTTTGGAAATGCTAAATCGGGCTGGAACAGATAAGATACCAATCTTCTCCAAATCATTCTATCCTTAGCACGCCCATCTCTGGGAAAGGTAAGACCACTCTCCCATTTTCCATTCTTTTAGGTTTTTTTTGTTGTCCCGAGGGGGTTCACTGCAGAAATTCTTTCTTTCCCCCAACCCCCGTGTCCCTTCGTGCAGCTTTAGTTTTAGTTAACCCTAAACACACTTTAGGTTTACAGATCTTAAATCAGACCGAACGCAGATCATTTTTATATTGCATATCACTACATTTCACTGTGAATTAATTACATATCACATTACCTAACACAAATTAACTTTAGGTCATATATCACAGTTACCCTTTCCTTTTCTCTGACTCAGGAGAGGATTGATGTCTGTAGGTTTCATCTGTGCGCTAAAAGAGTTAATCTTACCTGGGCCCGCATCAGGAATTGGCCTCTCACTGTTGGTCATGTGATCTCTGCTGGGTGCCAGCCGAAGCTGCTTGCAGTGTAGGATTTTCAGCAGCCGTGCTAAAGGGGACTGCATGGGAACTCAGCAGTGGCAGGAAGAGGCCAGGCAGACTCTCAGCAGCCCGTGCCATGGCTTGGCCTGAGCTTCCCTTCCCCCCCTCCATCCCAGCAGCCAGGCCATGTAGGGCCTGGCCCGGCCTTGCCGGGAGAAGAGGGGGGCTTCTCTCTTCTGTAGAAAGCAGGAAGTAAGAGAGAGCTTTTCTTACAGGGAAAAATCACTTTGTGGCTGATGGATTTTTCCCTAAACTAAAACCCAAGCTATGTCAAACCACAAGGCCTCTGAAGTTTGGTCTACCCTAAGGACTGTATATTTTTGCAATGTCAAGATCTGACTCTCAGTAATGTCCATAATGTGCACCTAAGGCTATGACTTTGCTTTGTGCCCATCACTAAAACCAGAGACTGTTCATGTGAGAAATGAGCCTCACTCTAAAATTTTAAAAGTTTAATAAAGGATAAAAGGGACCTTTACAGCGCTGGGTACATAGCCGTAGCTAGAGGTACATGGTTATATATAACAAATATTCTTATATGCTTTTCAACTGCATTGGTTAAATACATATTCATGAAGATCATACATATTTAAACATTCTTTTGAGCTTTTTAACATGTTCTGGGAATTCTCTAGCTTGGTTCTACCCTTGACCTGTGTCCTGGTTTAGGGCAATTTTGTGAGAGAACCCCTGAATGGGGTCCCTCTGGGAAGCAAACCCAAATGGCTCCTCCCCCTGACTGGTGTGGGAAAAGAACTTCCTCAGAGAAAAGTGGAAAAAACTATTTATTTGATAAACAAACTGCCCACAAGCATAAAGAATGAATAATATGAAACAATAAAACCTCTCATTGCTCTGAAGTGAAATGGTAAATTCAGAAAGTCCTTGCTGTGGGTAGCTCAGCTCACCTAGGCTCTTATCAGTTTCTCCAGTGCTGGAAAAATGCCGTCCTGGTCCCCAGGGGGTGCAGGTGTGAGATCCAGGTGTTTCACTCAGACGAGCACAGCCCAGGAGCAGGATTGCAGAGGAGTGAATGCTGTTTTCAAAACAAACTCCGCACGTCTTCTTTCTCCCCCTTCGCTCTCAGAACTAGTCTCAAAGCAGTGATTCTCCCTCTCCATGATCCTGCTTCATGAGTCTCTGCTTCACGGTCCTCAGGGTTGCTTTTCAGAAGGCAAAGGACTCTAAAACCACCTGAATCTCATGGGAAAAACCCGAGAACACAGGCTCTGCCTTTCCTAAACCCTTGCTGGCTGGGCCTGATCCCCTTGGTTTTCCCATATGTGTCACAGGATGGTACTCAAGATGGTCTTCCTCATGACCTTCCCCAGCACCGAGGTCAGGCTGACAGGTCTATAGTTCTCTGGATCCCTGTTCGGACTCTTCCTGTAGATGGGTGTCTCATTTGTGAGCTTCCAGTCATGTGGGACCTCCCTGGTTGACCAGGACTGCTGGTAAATGACTGCAAGTGGCTTGGTGAGCTCTTCTGCCAGCTGCCTCAGTACCCTTGGTTGAATCCCATCTGGCCCCATAGACTTCTGAGTGTCTAAGTGGTGTATCAGGTCATTAACCTTTCCCTTCTGGACTATGGGGGCTTTACTCTGCTCCCCATCCCTATTTTCCAGCTCAGGGGGCTGAGTACCCTGAGAACAACTGGTCTTGCTATTACAGACTGAGGCAAAGAAGGCATTAAGCCTTTTCCTCATCTTTTGTCACTATATTTTCCTCTGCATCCAGCAAAGGATGGAGATTCTCCTTTCTTTTGTTGCTGATGTATTTATAAATGCATTTTTGTTTTCTTTTATGGCAGTAGTCAGATTAAGTTCTAGTTGAGCTTTGGTCCTTCTAATTTTCTCCCTGCATAACCTCACATCCTTGTAGTCTTTCTGAGTTACCTGCCCCTTCTTCTGAAGGTCATGCACTCTTCTTTTTTTCCCCTGAGCTCCAGCCAAAGCTCTCTGCTTAGCCAGGCCAATCTTCTTTCCCACTGGCTTATCTTTCAGCATGCAGGAACGTCCTGCTCCTGTGCCTTTAAGATTTCCTTCTTAAAGCCTGTCCAGTCTTCCTGGACTCCTTTGACCCTTGGAACTGCCTCCTAAAGGGCTACCTCAACCAGTCTCCCAAACAAGCCAAAGTCTGCCCTCCAGAAGTCCCAGGTAGCAGTTCTGCTGACCCCCTTCCTTACTTCTCCAAGAATCACAAACTACTGTTTCATAATTGCTATGCACAAGATGGCCTCCAACCATCAGAACACCCACTAGTCCTTCTCTGTTTCCAAACAACTGGTCCAGTAGGACACCTTCCCTAGTTGTCTCACTCGCCAGCTATGTCAGGAAGGTTGAAGTTCCCCACAAGAAAAAGGGCTAATGATTGTAAGATTTTTCCCATCTGCTTATAGAATATTTTGTTGGCCTCTTCATCCTGGTTGGGTGCGCTATGCCATCTATGACTTTTGTTGTTGTTGTTTTTCTTTTGAAAAAAAAAAAAAAAAAAAGGTCAGAAAACTTATCCTTAAGAATTCCAAAAGAGAGAGAAAAGCTCCTTGGCCTGTTGAAACAATGGTTTATTTAAATCATTTCAAACATCAGGGACATTGCATGTGTGCTAAACACCATGATTTTGCAGAACCAATTTTCAGGACTGATTTTGCAAGAAAGCATCCAAATGGCTCTCTGGGCAATGTGGAACTCTCGCACAGCTAACCCCTTACACCTACAAATATCCTATATGAAACCAAATGAAATCACTTTTGACATGTAGGTTTGTACCCCAGCACAGAGCTGGGAGGTAGAGCTTCCAATGAAGTTCAGAAAGAGAGTAAGTTGGTAGGAATGGGGTTACACAACTGAAAAATGAGCCTTGCAGCTGCTGTGGTTGGACCAACTGTGTAAGCAGCTACTTTTCAAGGATGAAGTGAATCAAAGGACTAAGCCAAAAAGCTTAAAATTGAACTTAGGAGTTGTTGAATTTGCATCCCTTAATAATGATGCTGGCCAGTATCGGGGACGAGCGGTCATTTATTTGCCAAGGATGTAGAACGAAACAGAGACCTACCAGGGGTTTATATACACTACAACTTTTAGCCCCCTTCTTCTGAGTTCAGACTACTATTTCATCACATACAGGTGTATCATGTTTCTTTTTGCTGTTTTTCTGTGAAGCAATATTGCCATCTAACATCTTTTTCTGGTAATTATAGGAGGAGTTGGGGGAAATCTCTTATTTCATCATCATCATCTTCATCATGTCATCCTCCAGATGGCCTTTCAAGTCTCAGGCAAGCATCTTTTTCTTCTTGTGATGTCCCATTTATTATTTTATTGTTCTAATTGCTTACTTAGTGTCTCGGTTTGAGACAAATTAGAAGGAAATGTCCTGAAAGGGGCATCTCCTCTGAAGAAGGCAGGTTTCGGCATGCCCTCCTTCCACCAAATGAAAGGAATTTCTTGAAGGAATGTGGTGGTGCAGAACTGTTTTATTAGGTTTTTATAAGAAGTTTATGTTATGGTTCATTTCACGTATCCCCAATGTTGTAACCCTTTTTGTGTTGTCCGTATAATAAGGTGTTTTGTGTCCTCCCACCCCCCTTGCTCTGGGGCAGCCTGTTTCTCCAGGAGCCCTCTCAAGATTGCGAAATCTCAGTAAGAGGGCTTCAGGTGATAGGCCCCCTGGGGGGAATTCCTTTAGCTTTGGATTTTAGTGGTCCGAGGCTTGGGGGTGGGCACACCTTGTTACCCCCTGAAACCCCTGATTCGTGGTTTTGTAGTATCCTCCCTGAAACCCCTCCCCCGCTTATAGGGGGCAGGAGGGAGGAAAAAAGGTCTCTCAGCAACTCTCTCAGCCTCTCAGGAACCCTCTCAGCACCTCGCTCTCAACCTCTCTGCTCGTCAACTCTGGAGCTAATAAACGTCTTTTAATCTGCTAAGCTGAGAGCCAGCCTTTTCTCTTCTGCTGCTGTTGCTGTCACACTTTTGGGGGTCCAGCTGCTGAGCCGAGAAGCCGAAATGAACTGGGACCATTCTGTGCCTGGGCTGACCCGAGCTAGCCAGAGGTCATCTCCCGCCCGGTGCGGGACGGAACCAGACACAGAATTTGGCGCGACAACGTGGGGCAAACCATGCCGGCAGAAGCAGCTTGGACCACGTGGAGCACAGCTCCACGGTGACAGAGCGTCCGGCGCCCACGCAGGACCCCCCCGGTGACGAGGTGGACCCTGCGAACAGACTGGGGCTGATTTAGCCCGAAGAGCAGTCTCTGGGCGTCACGCACCCCTGTGAAATTGACTTTTAAACAAGGCAAGTTCCAGGGGAAAGAAGGGGAGCTTCGGGCCCCGACCGGAGTCCTTCTTGCGGCAGAAAAACCCGACCCACGCGCCCCCCAGGTCACAGGACACGTGAGTATACCCCCAACGGGAGATATTTACTGGTTTTAGTTTTCCCCTGAGGGAGGGGGATCTACTGGGGAGGTGAAAAATCCTCCAAAAATAGCTGCGCAGCTAAAGGGTTAAACCTCCTGTGATTTCGAGCAGACGGGGTCTGCGGGGGGAGTGCTTTTCATCTGGGTTCGGGTTCAAAAGCAACTTAGTATCAAAACATGGGTGGAAAGCTAACAGTCGCTCAGAAAAGGTTGTATTATAATTATGTTTCAGTTCTGAAAGAGGCGAAATTGAAAATCTCAAAAGGCAAATAAAGAAATTTTGTTCGGTGGGTTCGTCTGCATTTCCCCCAAGTAACTCCTGAGACAGTCTGCAGCGCCGATTTCTGTGGCACTGTAGAAAGGCAATTAATTCGGCTGATTGAAACAGGAGACAAAAAGGCTACAAAGTGTTTTATGGTAGCAACAAAGGTTAAATCAGCGATTCAGTCTCAACAGGGAAAGCAGCATGAGCCTGGCCGAGAAACGTGTTCTCTCCCTCCTCCCCCCCCGCTTCTTCTCCCCGGTCCCCGTGTCCCCGGGAAAGTGTACTGAATGGAGCAGCAGGGCTCCCGCCCGCCCGCTCACCCTCTGGGACGCCCCAGCCACCCCGCCTGCGCTGGCCCCGTGGGGACGGGAGGGAGGTCTCGGGCAGCATTGGCCACGTTGCACGAGACAATCCTCTGTCCTTGCTTTCCCCGGCTGAAAAATGCCGAGTTCATTTTTCTGTGGGGGGGGGAAGCCATGTGGCCGGCATGGGGTCCCCAAGATGGCGGCGACCGCATGGCAGGGGAGTCCCCCACCCCCTCGGCGCCGCCCACTCCTCCCTACCCCGGTGACGTGGTGCCCGCATGGTGCGGCCCCGCCCCGTCCCCCTCCCCCACCCCGCCTTACCCCTGTGACGTTAGGTGTCTGCCGCGCGGCCCCAGCCCCTCCCCCGCCCAGCGCGGTGCCGGTCCCAACCCCCGCGGCCCCACCCCGCGCTGCCCCCCCCAACCCCCCGTGCCTACGCGTGCGCGCTGCAGCACCCCCCCTCCCCCCCGCGGCGCCGCTTCCTGAGGGGGCCCCCACCGTGGTGCTGCCGGCAGGGGGTGCCTCTGCCGGGCCGTGGCCCGCCGCCCCCCCCGCAGCTGCTGCGCTGCCGACCGCCCCGGAGCAGCCCGGACCCGTGCTGCCGGGGCTCAAGCCCGCTTCTCCGGGATTCCCCCCAACCCCCCAGTTCTCAATGACGTCACTCCCCGGGCAAACCGCGCCCCCTGCAGGGACGTGGTTGCCAAGCAACCAAGTGCCTCAGGGCATGGGCTCCCTCGCTCCCTCAAACCCGGAAGTGCCTGAGCAGGGAACCGGAGCAGATGTAGCTGCCGGTTCCTGCTCCTTTCCCACTCTTGCCCCTGTTACCTACCGCAATGCCCGCGGTGGTAACAACAGGGCAGAGCACCACCCATTTCCCCGAGGCACCATCAAAGAAATCTGCAAAGCTCACAGGACATATGGCCGGGATGGGCCATATTTCAGAGGGCTCCTCAGAGCAGATCGCTCTGCAGAGGAAGTGGTGCCTGCTGATTTAAAGTACCTGTTTTCTTGCTTGCTGAACCCAACAGAGTACATCCTATGGGTCACAGCTTGGAAACAGCTGCTCCAGGATGCCTTACCAGGGCTTCTCAGTCATGTTAACACTAGTGTGGATGCTCAGGGAAACCCCATCACTCTAGAACACCTCGCTGGTGAGGGGCAGTGGGCAGAAGCCACTGACCAAGTGGTCATTCCTCTCCAGTGCCTCCACGTAGTGAGAGAGACAGCCCTGACTGCATTCTTCAGCATGCAAACACAAGGTCCTGTGATTTCATATTCGAAAATCAGACAGGACCAAAGGGAGTCTTTCACAGATTTTGTGGAGAGACTGTCCCGAGCTATTGAAGCTCAGGTCAAAAGCGAAATGGCTCGGGAACACATTTTAACAGAGATTGCGTTTTCGAATGCAAATGATTTATGTCATGCTGCGATTTTAAGTTTACCCCTACACCCCAAACCAACCTTACCAGACATGCTTCAGGTATGTCAGGTAAAGGTGCCTTTTATAAGTTCATCCACAGGTCCATGGCCCAAACCTCATCAAGTTTCAGGCATGGAAGCTGAAGATTCCCGAAAAACACTGAACACCGGGAAGAAGCTTTCTGCTCAAAGCTCCCAGAAGTGTTTTTTGTGCAGGAATTTGGGACACTGGGTTTCCAAATGCCCCCTCAAGAAAGATTTATAGGACCTCAAAAACAAAAAAGGGGGAGGGGAAGGGGAAAAAGGGAGAGGGTTTAAACCCTCACAGAAAAACTGGTGAAAGAGCGCAGGTCCGCCCTGCATGAAGAAAAAAATGGGGTGGACCAGGCAGGAGGGGAGGGGAAGGGGAGCCAAGGGAAAAAGAAGGAGAAGCTGCATTGCCCCATTCAGGGTGGCAGCAAAAAGAACACACTGGAAATGACTTATACAGACCATGACATGGCACAGCCAATTTTAACAACCGATTCTAAGTATACTCCCTACAGGTTGCAGCTCACAGAGGGTTTGCACCTGAAAGACAACGACTGGAATTTTGTGTGGGTTGACAACAGTGAGCAGGGTACCTGGCCAAGGGTCAAAGGTAAGCTCATCGTTGTGGGGGACTGCAAACACACCCCAAAAGAGATCGAAATTCTTCCAGGAACACTTGATAACAATCCTGGAAGGTTCGTTCTCTGGCTACGCTGCACTCACCCACCAACATTCCTACCTAAAGGGCAGATAGTTGCCCAAATCATACCCTCCTGGGAATGCCCGGAAGAAGACAAGATGCCAACTGCTTGTCCCGTGCACAAAATCACAGAAGTGAAACCCCAGGTGGGATGTGAGTTACAGGTGGGTGATGAGTCCATTAACATCACAGGCCTGCTCCACACAGACATGGACGTGACTGTGATCCCAGCCAAGCACTGGCCGTCACGTTGGGCCTTGGAAAACGTGGCAGGACACGTGCAAAGAATAGGGGGAATGCAATTGACCAAACAATCAAAGACTGTGGTTCAAATTAAGGGGCCAAAAGGGCAGTTGGCCAGTTTATGCCCTTTTGTTTTGGATTATAGGGAACCCTTGTTGGGGAGAGACCTGATGGCCCAGTAGGGAATCACAATTGACATCCCAGACCCCCCACAGGTTTTTTGGGCGGCGGTCGCTGAGGGGCGCCCTAGCCACAAGCTGAATTGGAAAACACATTCACCAGTGTGGGTGGAGGAGTGGCCGCTTTCAAAACAGAAATTGAAGGCGCTCGAAGAGCTCGTGGAGGAGCAGTTAGCTAAGGGTCACATTGTAGAGACCACCAGCCCTTGGAATTCGCCGGTTTTAGTTATCCGGAAGCCGGGGAAGGACAAGTGGAGGCTCCTCCAGGATCTCAGACAAATTAACAATGTGATAGAAGATATGGGCTCTCTTCAACCCGGGATGCCTACCCCGACCATGCTCCCACAAAATTGGAAATTGGCTGTTAGAGATATAAAAGATTGTTTCTTCCATATTCCCCTACATCCGGACGATGCACCACGTTTTGCATTCTCGGTTCCCACCATTAACCGAGAGGCCCCGAGGAAACGCTACCATTGGCGGGTTCTCCCCCAAGGAATGAAGGTGTCACCTATCATCTGCCAGTGGTATGTGGCTTCCTTGCTGTCCCCGGTCCGCGTAGCCGCGGAGAAAGCAATCATCCATCATTATATGGATGATGTGCTTGTGTGTGCCCCCACCGATGATGTCGTCACACGCGCTTGACCTGACAATTAATGCATTGGTTGTTGCAGGGTTCGAGCTGCAGGAAGACAAGGTTCAAAGGATGCCGCCTTGGAGGTACCTTGGGCTGGAAATTGGCAAGCGGACCATTGTGCCACAGAAATTGGAAATCAGGCCCAAAATTCAGACCCTCGCAGATGTCCATCAACTGTGTGGGGCATTGAATTGGGTGAGACCCTGGCTAGGCCTCACAACCGAGGACCTAGCCCCTCTTTTCAATTTATTGAAAGGGGGAGAGGAGCTGAGTTCTCCCAGGGAACTAACCCCGGAAGCAAAGGAGGCACTGGAAAAGGTACAGCATCTCATGTCCACTCGGCAGGCCCACCGGTGTGATCCAGACCTGCCTTTCAAATTCATAATTATGGGGAAATTACCACACCTCCATGGAGTCATTTTCCAGTGGAGAAATAACATCAAAAAGGACCAGGGCAGAGAGGACCCGCTTCTAATCATAGAATGGGTCTTTCTCAGCCATCAAAGGTCCAAGAGAATGACACGTCCACAGGAACTGGTAGCTGAACTGATCCGAAAAGCCAGAGTCTGGATCAGGGAATTGGCCGGGTGTGATTTTGAATGCATTCACATTCCAATTGGATTAAGATCGGGCCAAATTACAAAGGCAATGTTAGAACACCTGCTTCAGGAAAATGAAGCACTGCAGTTTGCTCTGGATTCCTTTACTGGGCAAATCTCAATTCATCGGCCAGCCCACAAAATTTTTAATCAAGATGCCAAATCCACACTGAATTTGAAAGATGTTTGGAGCAGGAGGCCTTTAGAGGCCCTGACAGTTTTCACGGACGCGTCCGGAAGGTCCCACAAGTCAGCTATGACTTGGAAGGACCCTCAGACTCAGCAGTGGGAGGCAGATGTTGCCGAGGTGGAGGGATCACCTCAGGTTGCTGAGTTGGCCGCTGTTGTCAGGGCTTTCGAAAGGTTCCCCGAACCCTTCAATTTAGTAACGGACTCCGCTTATGTAGCGGGGGTGGTATCGAGGGCAGATCAAGCAATACTGCAGGAAGTGTCTAACACAGCACTGTTTGAGCTGCTTTCTAAGCTTGTTAAGCTTGTCTCCCACAGAGAGCAGCCATTCTTTGTGATGCATACGTGATCACACACCGATTTGCCGGGGTTTGTAGCTGAGGGGAACAGAAGGGCTGATGCTCTTGCTGCTCCTGCAGTGATGGCCCCATTGCCAAGCATTTTTGAGCAGGCAAAGCTCAGCCATCAGCTTCACCATCAGAACGTGCCTGGCCTTGTTTGCCGGTTTCACATCACTCGGGAACAGGCTAAGGCAATTGTGGCTACGTGTCCCTCATGTAATCAGCATGCACTCCCCACCTTAAGTGCGGGAGTGAACCCCAGAGGTCTGAACACCTGTGAGCTGTGGCAGACTGATGTAACACCTATCCCCCAATTCGGCCGATCTAAATATGTACATGTGTCGGTGGACACCTACTCCGGTGCAGTTTTTGCTTCCGCCCACGCAGGGGAGAAAACCTCGGATGCAATTAAACACCTCATCCAGGCTTTCTCCTTCATGGGCATCCCAAAAGAATTAAAAACTGATAATGGCCCAGAGTACCATTCCAGGGAATTCTGCAGCTTCCTGCAACAATGGGGAGTGGGACATAAAACCGACATCCCTCATTCCCCAACAGGCCAAGCTGTAGTGGAGAGGACCCACAGGGAAATCAAAAGGGTCCTCAACCAACAACAACTGGTGTTGAAAACAGAAACACCGCAGACCCGATTGGCCAGGGCTCTATTCACACTGAATTTTTTAAACAGCACCTTTGAGTTTTTAAACCCACCGATCGTTCGTCATTTCGGGGCAAACCCTCAACTAAACATCAAGGAGAGGCCGGCAGTCATGGTCCAGGACCCTGAGACTGGAAGGACAGAGGGACCTCATGATTTGGTCACGTGGGGTCGTGGGTACGCTTGCGTGTCCACCCCCACGGGGCCGAGATGGTTACCATCAAAATGGGTGAGGCCCTATGTCCCGAAGGTCTCAGGGGAGAAAAAGAAACTGCCACAGGTTACTCAGGCAGCTTTTAGGAGGAAAAGGAGGGAAGATTTTTCCCAGGATGGTTTCACTTTCCTGAATGACCCCTTCTTGAATGTTAATTGTTTGTTTTAGTTCTTTTAGTCCTGTCAGAGCCTGTCCAGCACCAATCCCCTCTGCTGAGGAAGTTCCACCTGCTCTTCAGCATCCTTCTTCTTGCCAGTCTCACTGCACCTGTCTCCGGATGGTTGGTGCCCCAGCCCAAAGCCACCAGGGCAATGGGGCAGACCACAAAGCCAGCCAGAGCATCCGGGACATGGTGAATGACACCAAGAGAGAGACTGGTGACTGGCTGAATGGATTGTTTGGGGACTGGGGAATTTCGGGCTGGGTGGGTTCAGTTTTAAATCAGTTTTGTTATTTTTGTTTCTTGTTCTGTTAATTTTAATTGGGTTTGGAATCATCAAAAAAAATGTTAAGTAGATTAATTTCTAGCACCACACATGCCCCCTCTGTTTACCAAGTTGCTGTATCTTCCACGCCTGGATTGGAGGAGAATGTGGAACTGGAGGAAGACCCAGAAGACAGGAGACACCCAGAAGAGGAACCTCAGATGGAGTGGCCCTCTCAGCCAGAGTGGCTTGCCGAGAGTTACCCGGACTTTGAATATCATCCTCCTCCATTCCAGCCCTCCTCCTGTTATTAAAACAAAAAAGGGGGAGATGTGGTGGTGCAGAACTGTTTTATTAGGTTTTTATAAGAAGTTTATGTTATGGTTCATTTCACTGTATCCCCAATGTTGTAATCCCTTTTGTGTTGTCTGTATAATAAGGTGTTTTGTGTCCTCCCACCCCCCTTGCTCTGGGGCAGCCTGTTTCTCCAGGAGCCCTCCCAAGATTGCGATATCTCAGGGAGAGGGCTTCAGGTGATAGGCCCCCTGGGGGGAATTCCTTTAGCTTTGGATTTTAGTGGTCCGAGGCTTGGGGGTGGGCACACCTTGTTACCCCCTGAAACCCCTGATTCGTGGTTTTGTAGTATCCTCCCTGAAACCCCTCCCCTGCTTATAGGGGGCAGGAGGGAGGAAAAAACTCTCTTAGCAACTCTCTCAGCCTCTCAGCAACATCTCTCAGCACCTCGCTCTCAGCCTCTCTGCTCCTCAACTCTGGAGCTAATAAACATCTTTTAATCTGCTAAGCTGAGAGCCAGCCTTTTCTCTTCTGCTGCTGTTGCTGTCACACTTTTGGGGGTCCAGCTGCTGAGCCGAGAAGCCGAAACGAACTGGGACCATTCTGTGCCTGGGCTGACCCGAGCTAGCCAGAGGTCATCTCCCGCCCGGTGCGGGACGGAACCAGACACAAAGGAAAGTGAAAAAAATCTGTTTATTTAACACACGGAGTGCACACAGGCACAGGAAAAAGAATGAATAATGTTAGATATCAAAACCTCCTCGCTGCGGAGAAAGCTGGTGGATTTTAGAATTCTGCTTGACTTCTCCCAAGATCCGGAGCCGGGATGCGATGTCTTTGCAGCCTCCTCCCACTGGGCCATGGTGTGAGGGTCTCAGTGATATTCTGGTGTTCTGGACCAGAGCTAAGCTGAACAGTTCCAGAAGAAGAAGCCACAGTTGCTAGGAAACAATAACAACTAGGTACTTAAGAGAGACAAAAGAAGTGACCAAGCTCGGGGAAGAAGGGCATCTGGCTGCACTTCTCTTATCTGAGGTATTTGTCCGAGGGGCAGAGATACTGTGAGATTTGGACTGGTAAAAGAAGGGGCTGGGGCAGCTGCTAGCTCTCTCTGGGCATTCGGAGGAGAATGGTCGAGCCACTGTTTGGGAGGGGAATTCGCTGCTGCTGCCAGAGCCAACCCAGTGCTGTTTCTTCTGCCATGGGGTGAGCCTCTGCTCATGAGAGCAGCCACTGAACTGGTACCTTATAAACATTCTACCTCACTAAAAAAAAAAAAAGAACTCTCACCATCTGTTGCTCTGTGTAATTTTGTGTTTTAATACCCTGTGGTTTATTCCTTTCCCACCCCCACCCCCCCCACCCCCCCCCCCGGGGTGGTGGTTTAGCCGGGGTTGTCTCTCTTCTCTGATACCTATCCCTATTCCCAAATGTTCCCTGCCAATCCTTCCTGGTACCAGCTCCTGTCTGGACTGCCCCTTGGGGAATCCCCTGTTCCTCGAGGCTCCATTGGTCTGCTTATATAAATCTCATCACATTAGCCTTCCCTTTGGGTTTATGTTTTGTAAACTTCCCCTTGTGTCCCTCCTTGGTCTTCTCCCTATTGGCCCCTTGACCCCAAACTCGACCCTGATTCTGTTCCTTAAAACCCATGGTCCAGCCTTTGTTCCCGGCCTTCACCTCTGCACTGTGTTCAAGTTACATTACGATTTATGTTGCTATAATAAACCATCCTCAGACTGCATGTGAAGCCCACTTCGCTCCTTTTTACACTAAACAATGGCGACCACATAGGACTCTAGGACCCCAGGGGTTGTGTCGTGCCTCCACAAAGTGCCTTATCACCAGGCACGAGATGACAACCATCTGCTCAGGAACCAGTCTGCTCCCAGTTTTCGCTATGTTGTAGCTCTGCATCCGCTGCCAGGCCAGGACATCCCACAGTTCCAGCCCTGCCCTGATGCCCTGTGGTTCCAGCTACAGCTGCAGAGCTTCTGATACATCTCGTCTAGCACCCCAGGATTTAGTGCTCATTCCTGTCATTACAGCTTGCTGCTTCCAAGAGTCCTGCTGAGGCACTGGGATCGGCTGTCCCTGAGGGGTTTGTAAAGCAAGCCTTTTTCTCCCTTCCCTTCCCTTCCCTTCCCTTCCCTTCCCTTCCCTTCCCTTCCCTTCCCATCCCATCCCATCCCATCCCATCCCATCCCATCCCATCCCATCCCGGTCAAGCTGCCATTACAGTGTGGTCCCTGAACTCGCACCACAGTGTCCCCTGCAGTCACAAGGGAATCATCGCACCTGCCTTGCCCACCAGGAGCCTGCCAGCACCCCTGCCAGCTGTGACCATGACTACACAAAGGGGAAAGTGCCTGCAGTGGTGAAGGCTGTTACTGGGTTTCTGGTTCTGTTTGTTGCCGCTGCCATAGTTATTGTTGTTTGTTTGCCTTGTTATACATACTAGTAAAGAACTGTTACTCCTTTTCCCATATCTTCACCTGAAAGCCCCTTAATTTCAAAGTTATATTATAAGCTACCAACATCTAGCTGACCTTAAGGCCTGCCCCACCGCTGGTCTGGGCCAAGGGAGGTGTCTGCTGGGCCCCGGGAGCAGCTCAGAGCCTGGGCTGGGCCGGGCCCACCTCAATGAGACCAAGGGGTGGGGGGAGGCATCCATCAGCTTACCTAGCTACTGAAATCTTGGTTGCTGTTTCTTCAGCCACTCCAATCTCTCATCGTGATGCAACTGAGGGCCTCGCCCCCCCCCCCCCCCCCCCCCATCAGCGCAGCTTTGAAATCCAACACCGTGAGCTGCAGCTCAAGAGGGAGAGACCCAGGCAAGATCTTAACTCTTTCACTGCACAAAAGAGACCTGAGGACATTAACCCTCTTCCCAAGTGAGAGGAAAAGACAAAATGAGATGTTGAGAGACACAGCATAAGACTGAAGTCAGTGAAGAGAGAAGAGAGAGTAAAAGTCCTAGGTTGAAAGGAAGACTGAGGAGTGGCCTAGGTGTGGCTGGACTTCTCTTGTGAGGCCATGGAGACTGGACTAAAATATTCCTGTAACTTATAGAATGCTTTTTGGGGGATGCAAAGTTCTAGTCATAGCCATGAGCTAATGTAGCTGTGATCTAATGGAGAATTTTGAACAGAGGAAGATAGAGAGAAAGATATGAAGCCCTCTGTCTCCAGGGAAAAAAGAAGACCTCTGTTTCTTGAGATGAATATGATTTTAGGGATAGATGAAGAGAATCTTGGTTTTATACTAGAACCGTCATCCTTAAACTGTACCCTAAATAAGCTGATATGCCCATGAGTGCAGTTGTAGGAAAGCTGCCAGATGGGAGGGACTTCATGGTTTGCAGAGTTTCTGGGTGTCATAGTTTTAATTTCGAACCGGGCAGAAACACCAATTAATGTAGTGGTTTCATGTTCACTAAATCTTGGTCTTGGTACTTACTCTTTCTGTGGGAGACTAGGAGAAAAACAAAGCAGGCTCAACCTTAAAATTAACAAATAGTTTTATTAACATACACTAAAATAATAGGAAAAAAAAAGTTGGAAAAAAAACCCTAAAATGGAATGAAACTTTAAAAACACTCTTCCCTCCCCTTACAAACTGTTCACTTTCTTACAAAACAACATAAAGAGAAAAAACTTGTAATTTTCAGTCAGTTTTACTATCTGATAATAGTCTTTCATCAATTTATTAGGGGAAGAGTATCTTTTAGAGTCATGGATCCCACTGACAACTTAGAACAGTTCTCTTGTGGGTTTTAAACTGTCACAAAAACAACCGCCTGGAGAAACCTGCCTTTGTGACCCTCCTAGGAGCAGTTTCCCAAGCTGCTTATGGGTCATGGGTCTTATACTTTTGCATCCTGGGGTGTGACCTTTTAAAGATGAATAACTCTAAAGCAAAGGATTCTTCATCTCAAGGTACAGAGATATCTTATCACTTCTTCACTGGTGCAGAGGGCTTCTCATCTTTATCTCTGTTCAAGCATCTTATAGGATTAATATTACTTAGTCCATCACAAATACCTTTGCTCAAATCCACACACAAATCTAAACAATCATCTCCCCAAATGCATATCTTTCCCATGATTTAAAGGAATGATCTAAATATAGAGTTCATTTCAATGGCTCAAGTAAGAATAGAAGAACTGACTCTTTAACCCTCTGTCCCAATAGTCTTTTTACTCTTGCTACTGACTTCATGCTGTTGTTCTTTATGTTCACTCTCTCCTTTCTTACTCTCTCAGAGAAGGGCTAAGCTCTGGAAGCTTCATGTTGCCAGGAAAGGGTTAAATATGCTCAGAGTCTCTTCTCTCCCTCTGTAGCTCATAGCGTTAGATGTTCAAAGCCGCGCTGGTGAGGGAGGAAGAACTCACACAGAAACATCAGAGATCGGAGCACTTCGACAGTCCAGAATTACAGAAAAAACAAGCAAGATCATAAATGCCTTTTGGGCCCACCCCTCGGTGTAAATTGGGGTGGCCTCAGCCTAAATAGTGCCCATAGCTCTTATCAGGGACCCAGCAGAGATCTCTCTCTGCTCCAGAGAAGTCCGAAAAAAGTAGCTGTTGCAAAAGAGCAACCTCTCCTTCCCCCCCCCGCTTCACCTGGGAGCTGATGGAATCCAGCCAGGCCTCAGGCCAGTTCCCCGCAAAAGGGGGAGCAGCAGGCCCAGCTCGATGTTACCTGTCTTTCTCTGGCCAAAGGAAAGAAGAAAAAGGACCCACCTACAGGAAATTCACAGGGTTTTATATGGTACTTCCCAAAGTCGCAGCCAACAATTTTCAGTAGTCAGAACAGATGCCAATATTCCAACTAACTCTCTGATAAGTGTAGTGGTGCAAGAGTTGTTTTATTAAGTTATTTTTGTAAGATTTATAAGTTATTTTTGTAATGGTTCTGTCCACTGTACCCCCCTGTGCTCTGTAATAGTTTTCCCCCTTATGAGTTAGTTATATAACCAGATGTCTTACGCCAATCATTCCTTCCCTGCACCTGTCCCTGTCAATCCTCCCTCTCTCCTCTTGGTCGCCCTGTCTGTCACTTCGAGACCCTTCCCTGGATTCTGGAAAGATCCAGGAGAAGCATCAAGTGATAGGCTGGTGCCCGGGGAATCCCCTCCTCCCCTCTTGTGATTTGTTAATGGTTTAGAAGTTGACACTCCATGTTACATCCCTGTGTTCCCTGGTTGGCTGACCCGTTGTCACCACCCCTGGATCCTCCCCTGTTTATAAGTGGCCGCAAGGCTTTGATCTATGCTCTCTCTGGGCAGCAGTGGTCTGAGGCGGAGCTCCTTGCCGGACTCCCCTTAATAAACTACCTGCTACCCTGCTCAAGAGAGTCGACCCTTTTTCCATCGCCGCAGTCGTTACGCCATTAGGTCCACTCGTTGGTGTGGGGAACCAAAAACCCACCGGGAGGAGGTTACTCGCCCTGCCTATAACCCCGACCGATCCTCGCTGTCGCAGTGCAGAACTGAGCTAGCCTGTGGTCAACATCTACTAGGCGTGAGGGACACAGCAACAGATAAGTCCCTGTCTCTTCTAAAGCAATTCCCAGGTCCTGACCTGGAGAATTATTCTACATTCTTCTATAACTAAAAAACCAAACTGTACTAACCCATGACACTGGGCAGCTGCAGATTTGTGATATGGGAGCCACCAGAGAACTGTTTCTTGTGGTGATGTCTACATGGGATTTCTAAGAGAGACTTGTCTCCCTATGAACTGATAAAAGACTATTTTAAAGTGGTGAAACTGACTGCAAATCCCAGGTTTTGTCTCTTTATGTTGTTTGTGGGAAAGTAAACAGTTGAAGGGGGAAGGAAAAGTGTTTTGAAGGTTTCATTCTGATTTTTATTAATTTTTTTCTCACTTGTAGTTTATTAATAAACCTGTCTTTATTCCTTTTTAAGTTTTGAGCCTGCTTTTCTTTTCTCCTAATCCTATCTCACAGCAGAAAAAGAGTAAATGATTCTAGTAGACACTCAAATCACTACACTAATTTTAAGAAACAGAAATTGGCAAACATAAAACCACTGCAATAGTACTTTTGACTTAGAAAGAGAACTCCAATCCTGGTGAGTTTTGGATAATTTCACCTATGACCCTGTAACAACTGTAGTGACTGCTTTTGTTTTAACTATGCAACAACACATTAATTAGTATGATTCACCCAATAGTTGCTAAACCATAAAGGAGCTGTGCCACACACATCCTTCCAAACAGAACATGGGCACGAGAAATTGAACAGAGGTGGAGAACTATTAATAGAGTCATGTGCCATGAGAAAACAACTAGCATTTATATGTGAGGGAAATGTAAATGATGGCAAAGATATTTGCCTGAACATAGAACAAAGCATTTGTCACTTTGAAATTTACTCAATCAACCAGACAACATTGTTTCTATATATAGGTCAGGGTTGTGTATATCTCAGAACATTCTCTCCCACAGTAGTGGATGGGCCCCCTGTCAATCATACACAATCTAATTTGTGTATTTGTAATTTTGTCAAAATTGAAGGATGTGACTTTTCCTATCAGGCACCTAATGTATCACATCAATACATAGAAGTGAATTTGGCCACTGTGCAGGACATATTACCTGTGCCCATAGAGATGAATATAACTTTGGTCAAACATTTATTAAAACACAAAGGCCTTAAAGAAATTCTTGAGGAAATCAAAGACATAGGGGAAAAGACCTTGATTACAATATACCATGACACAGAGACTATAACGAGAGTCTTTAGGAGAATGAGGGAAGACACATCTCACCACTGGTGGGATGTACTTTTTAGATGGTCTCCTACTGCAACAAGGCTTCTGAACAAACTATGTCATCCTATAGTAGTTTTATTGATTCTGGTTTGCTTAAGTTTTGTTTTGTTTTTAGTTATGATATTTTGAAATTTGAAACTGTCAAGGAAGATAGTCATAATGTCTACTGTGTTATCTTATCAACTAGTTAAGGATAGTCATAGAGAATACCATAAGTACTGTAGGAAGCAAACGAATTTGCATCACTTAGAAGAAAAGTGGGGAATTGATATGGGAAATGAATATGCATATGAAAATTCAGAATTTGAGAAACATAATGTGCTTAAACAGGTGAAGGGGAGAACAGAAATATATACACCTTATTTAGCAATTGTGTAAAAGTAGACAACTTGTACCAGAACACATAGGAATGTAACTTGTTAGGTAGAACCAATTAACAGAACACATAAGAATTTAGTTGATAGGTAAAGGCCATAGAGATAAGATTGTTAAAACTCAGTAAAGCGGGACTCAGGTATTGTGAAGACCCAATAAAGCAGAACCAGTTGATTAAGAAACCCGCAAGAACCAGGCTCCTGGTTTTGGCCAGGACAAACTGACCTGGGAATTAGCCAAACCTTCACTGCGCCTACTCAGAGATGGAGGTCAAATAGCAAACACCGGGAGGAAGACTTCTTACTTCATCAGAAGACCCCTGCCTGTGACCACCAGGAGGTGTGGCACCACAAAAGACTAATAACAATATGAAGTGCAAAAAAATGGAGAATGGGTGGGGAATGGGTGGGCAGGGGGGTGTGGTTTTGTGAGATCTATGTGTATTTAAACCTGGAACCTGTCTCGACCAGGTACGAATAATTGGTGGAAATATACCCTATGGGTCCCAGATGGAATAAAACATACCTGCTTTCCAATTTTGAATTGTAAAGTCCTTATTCCGCAACTCAACCCATTTCCTTAAAGTATGTGTGATATTGCAGATGAAATTTCTGTATTTTATTTCCCCACAAGGCCCCTTGTTCTGTGGTTTGACTGTTATTGATAGCTGAAGGGTCAGTGGTAAATTCCTCTCTGCATTCTTTCTTTCAATGTTTATTTACTTGGTTCTTTTCAATGTTATCTTATCATACAGATAAGATATTCCACAAGTACATTAAATCAACATTAGCTATTTCACAAAATTATCTGAGTTATTCTCACCATTGTCAGTTAGTTATAAAAATAAAAGCATTAACTACTTCTGCAACAGTTAATGTTATAATACACAGCACATAGTCTCTATTTCATTATTTTATGAGAGCTTAAACTATAGTATATTTATCACACTAAAATATATAATTTATGCAGGGATTAAGGTATTAACCATAAAAGGCCAACAAATTATACTATATCAAAAGCAGTTTAAAAAATATTACAAACTATACTATATCAAAATAATTTGCAGAGGCCATTATAATAGCAAAAGCCAATGACTACATAGTTATTTATAACAGTTTGTATCTATTGGCATCTTCTCTGCTTAAGAAGTCTGCTTATCAGAGCATAGCTGTAAACTCTGGCCCTGGGGTGACCCTTGCTCACTTTCAGCAGTCTTGGTCTGTTTAAGGTAATAAGTTATTTGCTACTTTATTCAAAGGAAGCAACCGGTAATGATTACAGGGCTACTTTTACCTCCCATTTCAGTTTTCTGTTTATAAGCATTCAGGCTTTCAGGCTTCCAATAACACTGCTTATAAATTCACATGTATGGGAAATATTTCAAATTGACATGAAGTAATTTAATATACCCTAAAATATCTTAAAACTAGCACAAATGTTTCTAGTCCCAGAAGATGGATGGATGTGATATGCTCTTGGAGAATTATCACTCTAGTTTTCTCGCCTCATAACTGTTTTTGAGGCAAAACTGAAATAATGGAAATGTTCATGATAACCTGGAAGAAAGGTTGACTCAATCAACATATTTTGCTTCAGTAATTTAAGATGTCATTGACTGATGTTTGGGCCTTTTTAATTTTTAGTTATTTAAAGTAGTAAACTAAAGCTTTGAAATGAGAAAGTCCTTCTGCCACCCCGATAACACTGTATAGGCATATAACATTTTGAATACTATAGAACATATATGTCTCTAAAGGTAGATGTACAGCATCCTGAAAACCCTCTTTTTGCTAATGAATGCATTTATATAGGGGGAAAAAGAAAAAGCACCTATTCAGTCCTACAGTAAATGTAATTAGATCTTTTTCCAGGCTGGAAAACTGACCACCGACAACAATAATCCAGAACAAGAAAATTCTTTCTGTAGATGATTGACTAAGCCCCCCTGCATCACAAATGAAGAAAACCTGCTGGCATATACAAAGGAATTCCCAGCTGATGCTGGTCTGAATGGGAACAAACAAGTGGCTTGCATTTCTCTACCCAGAGTAAGAGTGACATTAATCCATGGTGGCATTGCAAACATGGGAGAATCCAGCTGGCAAATCCAGCAGATCTAAAATGAGAAAAAAAAGTCTGGAGAAACACCAGCACAATATCAGTTTTGTCCTGTGAAAAATAAGGCATTTATGAGAGTTTGATGACCAATTGGGTAATTGTTCACATTACAGCAACAGCTCTGCATGCTGAAAGTACATCCTTAGAGAGACGAATAAATGCCCATAGGATCAGACACCTGAATATTCCTGTGGTTTAGTGTAGTGTATGAATGTGAGACTCACAAACTGAATCTGTTTATTGCAGAGTATCATGGGTTGGCACAATTTTGTTTTCTGGTTATAGAGAAATGTGAAATGTTTTTCCCTGCCATTACCATAGAGTGGTTTTGGGGGGGAGGACAGGGACCTATCAAAAAGCTGGCCGGGATATTGGCAGATAGGTTGACCAATGGGAAATGTTGATGCGACTTTGGAGGGGACATTTAAAACTAAGCTGTAGGAGATTGGTCGCTCTCTTGCTTTGGAATCAGCCATGAGGTAACATTGTGGGGGGCGGGCAGCCCGGGGTCGGGCCTTGCTGCCCCTCTGGGCGGCCGGGCCGGGCCTGGCCAGGCCTCCGAGGGCTGCTGCCCGCACAGAGAGGGCCTGGGCCAGCTGAGCCCCTTTCCCCTACTTGCCGGCAGGGAAGAAAAGCGGCTGCAGTTCAGCAGTGCTGTCCACATGCTCAGGGCTGTGGCAGAAGGGGCCAAGCCATGGCCCAACTTAATCACCGCTGGCAGCAGAAAAAGAAAGCCTGCAGCTCCATAACAACTTTTGGCCGAGCCGCCCTGGATGAGACCAAGGGGTGGAAAAAAGGACATCTACCAGCTTCTTCCATCAGCACAGCTTTGCATTTCTTTCAGCCTCATGCAGCCCGGCGTGCAAGTGGCCCTTGCAGGCCTGGGTGGATTTAACCCTTTCCTAGCAACATGGAACTTTTAAAGCTCAACTCTTCCTTGAGAGAAAGAAGAAAGAAAACAGAGGGTACGTAGAAGAGACACTGAATGAAGTCAGTCAGATTAGAAGTGAAAGAACTAATAATATTGGAATAGGATTGAAGAAGTGGACATTTTTAACCGGACTTTTCTAAGGTAAACTATGGAGAAATGGACTGTTCTTTGTAGCATCTTAGTGTTGTTGGGGAGAATGCTAAATCTAATCAAAATTGAGGACTGATTTAATTGAGATTTATTTGAGAACTTTAAAGCCCCTGCTCCTGGGTTAAAAGGAGATCTCAGCCTTTGAGACAAAGATGATTTTAGACTAGAAGAAGTATTTGTAATTGTACCCCAGATACACTGAGAAGCTTTGTGAAAATTCTGGGCGGCAGCAGATGCATGACATTGGGAGCACTGGACTATTTTTGTCTTGTGGCAAACATCTTCATAAAAAAACCTTAGGGAGACTCTTCTCCTAAAGTAATGAGTGATTATGCCTAAATAGTGAAACTGACTGAAAATCTCAAGTTGTGTCTTTCTATGTTGTTCAATAAGAAAGTTAATAGTTTGTAAGAGGAGAGAAGCATGTTTTAAAGTGTCATTCTGTTTTAGTTTAGGTTTTCTTTTTCTCAGTTTTTTTTCCCCATTCTTTTAGTGTGTGTTAATAAAACTATTTTTGTTCATTTTTAAGCTTAAGCCTGCTTTGTTTTTTTCTCCTAATCTCTCCCTCCCACAGAAAGAGAATAAATACCAAAAACCCCAACATTAATTGGTGTTTCCTCCCGGTTTTATTAAATTGAAATCATTACACAGAGTTAAGACAGTACTTATACACTTAGAGTGAGAACCTTTGTTCAGTCCTTCGCACGCATCCCAGTTGCAGGCCTGTAATAAATCCGTTGGCCTGACAGTTTGTTAGTTTCCTCAATGTTTGCTGGCTTTTGAAGAAACAGGATGCCTTTCCGGTTCTCAGATAGTGTGTAATCTAGGTTCTTCTGTGCTTCCCAGGAATTTTCTGCAGTGTCAGGCTTGTTTTGTTCTCACATCTCCTTCTTTTTGTTTTTATTGGGGTCATAAATAAGGCTAAGGTAACTATGACTTGGTTTTGCATGCTTTTAACACCTCTGATTATGTTAAAAAGGACAAGACAGAAGATTAAAAAGAATATCATTGCCAGACAACTCAGTCCAATGAAAACCCAAACTCATAAAATTATCCCAGAAAACCAATTTTTCCGATTTAGCCAAGAAAAATATTTTTTCATATCTGTCAACACCTTTTCTTCCCGCAGAGATTGT
Source organism: Delichon dasypus (assembly GCA_037837765.1). NCBI lineage: Eukaryota > Metazoa > Chordata > Aves > Passeriformes > Hirundinidae > Delichon > Delichon dasypus. The sequence goes on along the minus strand of JBBAXF010000012.1, from coordinate 4,939,760 downwards.
AATGTTCTGAGTTGATCTTTTAATTGAGTGTGAAGTACCTGTATATTTTGTTTTAAGGATTTATCAAAGGCTCCTTGGAGGTGGTTTTTAACTGTCTCTCAATTCTGTTCCGTGTCATTCCATGGAAGGGCAGTGACACATAAGGAATTATGGATATGTTCCCAATCACAGTGCAGGGATAGACGAGTGTCTTGGTTTTTAAAGACAGTTGTCTGCCTGGGTGTAATAGTTTTAATTTCGAAAAGCGGTCAGAAACACCAGTTAATGTAGTGGTTTCACGTTCACTAAATTCTGGTCTTAATACTCACTCTTTTTCTGTGGGAGAGAGACTAGGAGAAAAACAAAGCAGGCTCAACCTTAAAAATGAAAAAATAGTTTTATTAACACACACTAAAAGAATGGAAAAAGAAAGTTGGGGAAAAAAACTAAAACAAAACAGAATGAAACTCCAAAAACACTCTTCCCTCCCCTTACAAACTGTTCACTTTCCTACAAAACAACATAAAGGGACAAAACTTGTCATTTTTAGTCAGTTTCACTGTCGCAGTGTCCGAATCGCGCGCTGACCGCGCAGCCACAGGCTAGCTCAGTGGATCTCACTGCAGCAGCGTGGAAAGGTCGGGGTGGTGGGCTGAGCGGGCCACCACCTCCCTGTGGGAACTTGAATCCTCCACAGCAGCAACGGGCACGATGACGCAATAGCAACCTCGGCAGCTGAATGAAAGGCGGGCTCTTTTGGGCAGGGTGTAACGTAGGTTTATTGAGACAGAGGAAGCGAGGGGCTCTGCACTCTGTCACCTGCTGCCCAGAAGAGACCCCGGGAGCAGGCATGCACGAGCTTTTAAAGTGGGGTGGAAACAGGGGTGGCGACAACCGGTCAGCCAGTCAGCGAAACGGGGGGGGGGGGGGTAACTGGGGGTGTGAACCCTAAAACTGGGAACCAACCACAACATGATGGGAGGGGGTCTTCAGGGTCCCAGCCTATCACTTGGCCCCTCCCTGGAGCTTTCCAGAAGCCAGGGAAGGGTCTCCAAAGTGACAGACAGGGCGACCACAAAGGAGTGGGGGAGGGGATTGACAGGGACAGGTGCAGGGAAGGAATGACTGACAGAAAACGTCCAGTTAAACAACCTAACTCATAAGGGGAAAACCAATACAGAACACAGGGGTATACAGTGGACTAAATCATTACAAAAGTAACTCAAAAATCTTACAAAAATAACTTAATAACTTAATAAAACAATTCTCACACCACTACATCTCCCCCTTTTTTGTTTTTTCAAGAGGAGTGGGACTGGAATGGAAGAGGGTGGTATTCTGATGCCGGGTGGCTCTCAGCAAACCCCTGATGCTGCGTTGGGTACTCCAGTCCATGTTCTTCTTCTGGGGTTCCCTCCAGCACCTCCTCCAACTCCAGCTCTTCTTCCTTATGGTCCTCTTCTGGTGGTATGGTGACGTGATTGACCGTGGGGGAGTGTGAGGTGGCAGAAACCAAATTATACAACATTCTTTTTAATATACCGAACGCAATTAAAATTAACAATAACAAGAAAAGAACTAATAAAACCGAACGAATAACGGAGGAAACCCAGCCCGAAATTCCCCAGTTAGTAAACAACCCACTCAGCGAATCGTCTGTTTCTTTCTTTATGTTGGTTACCATCTCATTCATCTGCCGGATGGTGGTGTGCACGTTCTCGGCCTTGGATGACAGATTAAAACAGCACAGCCCCTCGAACTCTTCGCACCGGTGGCCATGCAGCAGTAGCAGGTAGTCGATGGCCGCCCGGTTTTGAAGAGTTGCCTGCCTTGTTATTTCCTCGTCACTTAGGAGGTTTGCGAGGGCATCTGATGTCAAATTGGCTTGCTTGGCCACCTAGCACTCTAGGTGCACCAATTCACCTAGGGCTTTTGCAATTGAAACCCAAGGTAAGAAGATTGTGACAGCTACTCCCTTAGTTTTGGCCCAATGTACAATTTCTGAGTCACAATCTGGGTTCAATGCTCTTAGATCTCTCTTTTGCACAGCCGAATGAGTAGAAGTTTTCTTCTGCCAATTAATCAAGGTGGTTTTGTTGGGTGACAGCAAGCTCAGTTTCCCTAAGGTGCAAGGTCCTCCTACGTGGCGAGGGGGGATGCCTGCCCAGGCCCGGTCACCACAAATAAGGAAAACTCCCTTTGGGAGGGTCCAAGGCTTGCTGGACCATGAAGTTGGTCTATTGATTTTAATTGTTTCCCAACACCAGTTGTTGGACTTAAAGCTAGCTGGGTGGACTTTTGGGTACAGCTTTTCTTGCCCTCTTGGGGGATAGAACTCAAATCTTACACAAAAAGTGGCATTCGCTGAACCCAAAAGCTCTAATTCATTAAGGGGAGAACTTAAAGGAGGAAGGGTATTAATGTATTGGGCCCATAAAGCAAATGGATTCTCGACAGGGAAAATTAACTTGCCCATAACATCAAAATTCAAATGAGGATTTTTAAAAGATGACGGGCCTTCCCGCGCTGCTTTAAAATTTATCTCTCTCATGATTTGGAGAAACTTAGGTGGAAAGTCTTGGGGCTTAAAAGGGATCCCCACAAGGCAGGTGGAGAGGGGACTGTCTGCTGAAGTGGCCAAGAGGCACAGATGGTCTTGCCCCATCGCACGCGCCAAGCTTGTCCAGACGTTTGCTTTGGGCTGGGGCACCAACCATCCAATGGCTTGGAGACAAAGGCTGAGTGTTACTAGGGCTCCGAGGATAAGATGGTTCTTCCTCGGAGTGGGGAATCCGGTCTGGACAATTTCCATGATGGCGACTGAAAGACACTAAGTACAGAAATTACTAGGGTTGTTAGATTCAGGAGTCATACGAATTTAAGAACAGTGGGGAAAGGGCAGTTCCGCCCAGAGGTCGTGATGGTACTCTTTCTTCCGCTTTCGCCTCCATGCTGTGTTCGCCACTTGGGGCCCTGTGACACTTTTAGACCCTGAGCCCTTGGGGACGTAGGGCTTTACCCACTTTGATGGTATCCACTTTGGCCCCGTGGGGGTGGACACGCACGCGTATCCACGTCCCCACGTGACCAAGTCGTGGGGCCCTTCCGTCCTTCCGGACTCAGGATCCCTGACCATGACCGGGGATCTTTCTCGGATGGAGAACAGGGAGCTCGCCCCGAAGTGCCTTATGATCTGTGGATTGAGACCTTCAAAGGAACAATTTAGAAAGCTGATGGTAAAAAGTGCCCTGGCCAGTCTAACTGCTGGTGTTTCTGCTTTGAGGACCTGCTGCTGTTGATGTAGAACTCTCTTGATGGTACCATGGGTCGTCTCGACCATGGCTTGACCCGTGGGGGAGTGGGGGATGCCGGTCTTGTGCTCCACCCCCCATTGCTGCAGGAAGCTGCAGAGCTCCCTGGACTTGTACGCCGGGCCGTTGTCAGTCTTGAGTTCCTTCGGGATGCCCAGGAAGGAGAAAGCGTGGATGAGGTGTTTGATGACATCCCCTGCCTTCTCCCCTGTGTGGGCAGAAGCAAACACAGCTCTGGAGAATGTGTCGATAGACACATGTATATACTTTTGGCAGCCAAATTCTGGGAAATGTGTGACATCTGTCTGCCACACCTCACAGCTCCTCAGCCCCCGAGGGTTGACCCCCGCATGCAAGGTTGGGACTGCATTTTGGGAGCAGGATGGGCACACGGCCACAATCGCCTTGGCCTGCTCCCGCATTAGATGGAAGCGGCGAACAAGGCCAGGCGCGTTTTGGTGGAAAAGCTGGTGGCTGAGTTTCGCCTGATCAAAGATGTTAGGCAGGGGGGGCCATCTCGGCAGGGGCAGCAAGGGCATCTGCCTTCCTGTTCGCCTCCGCGATAAACCCCAGCAAATCGGTGTGTGACCTCGTGTGCCTCACATAAAATAGTTGCTCTCGGCAGGAGACCAATTTAACTAATTTCGAGAGCAACTCATATAAAGCAATGTTGGACACCTCTTGCAGGATGGCCTGTTCCGCTCTGGACACCACCCCCGCTACATACGCGGAGTCTGTAACCAAATTGAAAGGTTCAGGAAACCTCTCAAAGGCCCTAACGACTGCGGCCAACTCAGCAACCTGAGGTGATCCTTCCACCTCAGCGACATCAGCCTCCCACTGCTGAGTTTGAGGGTCCTTCCAAGTCAAGACTGACTTGTGAGACCTTCCGGACACATCAGTAAAAACTGTCAAGGCTTTGAGTGGCTTCCTGCTCCGAACTTCCTTTAAGGATAATGTGAATTTAACATCCTGATTAAAAATTTTGTGAGCTGGCCGATGAATTGAAATTTGCCCAGTAAAGGAGTCCAGTGCGAACTGCAGTGCTTCATTTTCCTGCAGCAGGTGTTCCATCACTGACTTCGAAATTTGGCCCGATCTCAACCCAATTGGAATGTGAATACACACAAAGTCACAGCCGGCTAATTCTCTGATCCGGAACCTTGCCTTCTGGATCAGCTCAGCCACCAACTCCTGTGGCCGGGTCATCCTTTTGGACCTCTGATGGCTCAGGAAGACCCACTCTATGATAGAGAGTGGATCTTTCCCTTCTCGGTCCTTTTTCGGGATGTCCTTCCACTGAAAGATCATCCCGTGGAGGTGCGGCAACTTTCCCAGTATGATAAATTTGAAAGGCAGCTCGGGGTCAAATCGGTGAGCTTGCCTTGAGGACATAGCATCCTGAATCCTCTCCAGAGCTTTTTCCGCTTCTGGGGTAAGAGCCCTAGGAGAACTAAGCTCCTCTCCCCCTTTCAATAAGTTGAAAAGGGGGGCTAGGTCCTGGGTGGTCAAGCCTAGCCAGGGCCTTACCCAATTCAAAGCCCCACACAGCTGGTGTACATCCACGAGGGAACTTACCTTTGTTTTGATGGCCAATTTTTGCGGTACAATGGACCGCTTTCCGATCTCCAGCCCGAGGTACTTCCAGGGTGGCATCCTCTGAACCTTCTCTTCTTGCAGCTCGAAACCTGCAGCAATCAATGCATCAATTGTCAGGTCAAGCGCATGTGTCAGCTCATCGTCAGTCGGGGGAAACACCAGGACATCATCCATATAATGATGGATGATGGCCTGTCCCGCGGCTGCGCGGACAGGGGACAGCAAGGACGCAACATACCACTGGCAGATAACCGGGCTGTTCTTCATCCCCTGAGGGAGTACCCGCCAGTGATAGCGCTTCCTTGGGGCTTCTCGGTTGATGGTGGGTACCGAGAATGCAAAACGTGGGGCATCATCCAGGTGAAGAGGAATTTGAAAAAAAGCAGTCTTTGATGTCTATAATTGCCAATTTCCAATTTTGGGAGAGCATAGTCGGGGAAGGCATTCCCAGTTGGAGAGATCCCATGTCCTCAATCACATTATTAATTTGTCGGAGGTCCTGGAGGAGACGCCACTTGTCCTTCCCCGGCTTTTGGATCACAAAAACCAGAGAATTCCAAGGGCTGTCAGTTTCTACAATGTGTCCTTTACTTAATTGCTCCTCCACGAGCTCCTCGAGTGCTTTTAATTTTTGTTTTGAGAGCGGCCATTGCTCCACCCAAACTGGATCATCAGTGAGCCAATTAAGTTTTTTGGTTGGACGCTCTTCAATGGTCGCCGTGGAAAAGTCCACTGAGAGGTCGGGTATGTCAATCTTGACCCCCCATTGAGCCATGAGATCCCTTCCAAGCAAGGGTTCCTTGTAGTTTAAAACAAAAGGGCGGATATTTGCTAATTGCCCTTTTGGCCCCTTAATTTGCACTACGCTCCTTGATTGCCTAGCCAATTGAAGCCCTCCTACACCCTGGACGTGTCCATCCACGTCCTGCAGAGCCCAATGTGACGGCCAATCCTGGGCTGGCATGATCGTCACATATGCCCCAGTGTCTAAAAGACCTGTGATGTTAAGTGTTTCCCCGCCCACCGTAAATTCACATGCTACCCGGGGCCTTTCTTCAGTGATGGCTTGCACAGGGCAAGCCACCGGGACCTTAGATGTATCATTTGGTCCCCGGGTAGGGATGATTTGCGCGATGATCTGACCTTTCGGGAGAAAGGTCGGTGGATGGGTGCATCGCAGCCAGAGAACGAGATTCTCAGGGTTGTTGACTAAAATCCCTGGGAGGATCTCGATCTCTTGCGGGGTGTACTTACAATCCCTGATGACGACAAGTTCCTTCCCTTGGACTGGCCAGGCACCTTGTTCCTTCGCATTTACAGAAAGGAAGGTCCAATCCATGGTGGTCAAATAAATGGCTTCGGTGAGCTCCAACCTATAAGGTTCTTCCTTAGAAGATGTTACTACAATAGGTTTGGACAGGTCATGGTCAGTTTGAAATGTCTTGTCAGGTGAGTCACATCCGGTATGAATGTCATTTCCGGTTTTGGGCAGTGTATCATTGGCGCTCATCCTTTCCTTCCCCCCTCCCACTGCCTGGTCCGCCCTATTTGTGTCACCGCGCCGGGCGGACCTGCGCTCCTCCCTTAGTTTAACTGGCTGGCGTTGTTGCCCGCCACTCCTGCTCTCCCACCTCCCCCGCCTCCCCCTTTTTTCTTTTTTAATAACTCAATGTCATCCCTCAGTGGGCAATTATTGGCCCAGTGTCCCGGCTCCCGACAGATGATACGCTTGTTTCTTTGGGGAGCATGTGGCCTGTGAATATGTTCTTGCTGGGTGCCAGACATTGCAGCTATCCTTGGTGTTTTTTGTTTCCCGTCCTGGTCATTCCCTTGCATGAAGGGGACCTTTAATTGGCACACCCGGAGCATGTCCTGGATGGTCGGAGGAGGGTCCAAAGGGAGACTAAGAATTGCAGTCCTGCACAAGTTATTTGCATTTGCAAACACCATTTCCCTAAGGATTCCCTCTCTCACTGCCACCTCTGACACCTGGACTTCGATAGCTCGGGTGAGCCTTTCTACAAATTTTGTGAACGCTTCTTTGGTCCCCTGTATGATTTTATAATAGGGTATGACGGGACCATCTGGCACCATACTGAAAAATGCTGTCACCACATGCTCCCTTATTACCATGAGGGCTTTGATTGGGATGCCCGATGCCTGGTCTGTCGGATCCCTCCACATTCCCTCACCCATGAGGTGTTCCAGGGTGAGGGCATTCCCATTTTCATCAATCGCCGTCTCAGGATAGACAAGGAGACTCGGTAAGGCCTCCCTAAGCAGCTGTCTCCACGCTGCCTCCCATAGCTTGAACTCCGTGGAGTCCATGAGGCAGGAGAACAGCTGCCTGAGGTCTGCTGGGATGACAACAGCAGCTTCGTGATCAGAGCGGAGCAGGCCCCTAAAATAGGGACTGTCCCGCCCATAATCCCGATGGGCCTTGCAGAGGTGTCTGATGGTGGCCTGTGAAAATGGGTGGTGGATTGCTCGGACATTGTGCCCTCCTCAGGAGCCCTTGTAAGTGACTGGGGATAATGAGGGGATAGAGGAAGGCTGTTGTGTCTCCGCAGGCTCCGGCCCTGGCCCTGCCCCATCCGGGCCCAGACCGTGGGAACCGGGCGGGGGAGCGTGGGAACCAGAAGCCCAGGAGGCGTGTCTTTTGGTGGGGGGTGTGGACTGGGAACCCGCTGATGTCATGTGGGTGTTCCCATGGGAGGAGTAGCTGGGAGGAGCTGAGGGAGTGGTCTTAGAAGAGGGAGGAAGCATGGGTGGAGCCTTCTGGGGGATAGGAGGGGCCGAGGAGAGGAAGGGGTTGGGCTGATTCAGGGCGGGAAGAAAGGGATTGAAGGAAGGAGGATAGGGGGATGGGGAGAACTGTGCCATGCGGTCTCCTCCATCTTGGGGATAAGGGGTAGTGGAGCCATTTTGTGGTTGGGGATTCTCAGCTAAACTAAATTTAACATGGGGTTTATTAACTGGGAAAAATGGGGAAGGGTGGAAGTCTTGAGCTGCCTGGCCAGGGCTGCCCAAGACACCCCGAGCAGTCCGGCCAGGACTACCTGGGTGGGGGGATCGGGGGGTCCTAAGGGAGCCTGATCCAGCAGGCAGAACTCCTGCTGCTCCCTTAAGAATCCCCTTCTGGGGACAAGAAGGAAGGGCAGAGGGGCAAGGAGAACAGGGGGCAGGTTGTCTCGGATTCGGTTGTTTCTGCACTTCCCTGTTTCTTTTCGTTACAGCAGCTGAAAGCTGTGAAGCCAAATTAAGAAATTTGGAGGCTTGTTTGTCCCCTGAGAGTGCCAAATGATTAATTTTATTAATCACAGCCTGCCAAAATTTGGGGCTGTATATTTGCTCCGGAGACACCTGCGGGAAGTGTAAGAACAGCCACCTGACAAATCTTTTGATCTCGCCCTTTGAAACTTTTAACTGGGCCAGTTCCACAACAGAATTAAAACTATAATACAATCCTTTCTGAGCGACCGAGAGATTAAAACCCATATCTCTAACAATTTCTTTCTGTCGCTCACCCACTAACACCCAGGCAAAATCAAAATTTAACAAAAGAAAAAAGCGGAATAAATCTCCTAGAACCGGGTAATTCCTTCCCAAAGTCAGACCCGGGGAGTCGCTATGAAATTAAAATGCAGTGTCCTAAAATTCTCGGGCTCACTGCCCGATCCGACCACTGCCCTTAACTTAAAGCTTAAAAAACGAAAGCGAAACTAAAAAAAGTTCCGAGAAGAGTTCCCGCGGGAGAATGGAGCAAACTGCCACCCCCCCAAGCTGCGCAGCTTAAGATCCCCCCCACTCCTGGGAAATCCCTTTCCAAAGCTAGGGTCTCTGAACCCCGGAGGACCCTCCAAAAAGTAAGTCCCCTCACGAAGGGTAACTTACCCCCTCCTGGAACGAGACGAAAGCTGGGGTTGTGGGATCAACTGCCTGAGAAGGGTCCGCTGGGTGTTGCGGGCTGTCCTCCTCTCCCTCGGGTGCGGGGTCTCTAAGAGCCGCTGCCACCGGGGGTAGCGGGACGTCCAGGGATAACTTCAGCTGTCCGAGACAGCTTAAAATCCGTGCCGCGGGGTCCGCCTCGTGACCGGGGGATGCCCCGCGATGGACACCAGACCGCTGTCGCAGTGTCCGAATCGCGCGCTGACCGCGCAGCCACAGGCTAGCTCAGTGGATCTCACTGCAGCAGCGTGGAAAGGTCGGGGTGGCGGGCTGAGCGGGCCACCACCTCCCTGTGGGAACTTGAATCCTCCACAGCAGCAACGGGCACGATGACGCAATAGCAACCTCGGCAGCTGAATGAAAGGCGGGCTCTTTTGGGCAGGGTGTAACGTAGGTTTATTGAGACAGAGGAAGCGAGGGGCTCTGCACTCTGTCACCTGCTGCCCAGAAGAGACCCCGGGAGCAGGCATGCACGAGCTTTTAAAGTGGGGTGGAAACAGGGGTGGCGACAACCGGTCAGCCAGTCAGCGAAACGGGGGGGGGGGGGTAACTGGGGGTGTGAACCCTAAAACTGGGAACCAACCACAACATGATGGGAGGGGGTCTTCAGGGTCCCAGCCTATCACTTGACCCCCTCCCTGGAGCTTTCCAGAAGCCAGGGAAGGGTCTCCGAAGTGACAGACAGGGCGACCACGAGGAGTGGGGGAGGGGATTGACAGGGACAGGTGCAGGGAAGGAATGACTGACAGAAAACGTCCAGTTAAACAACCTAACTCATAAGGGGAAAACCAATACAGAACACAGGGGTATACAGTGGACTAAATCATTACAAAAGTAACTCAAAACTTAATAACTTAATAAAACAACTCTCACACCACTACATTTTACCATTTGACAAGAGTCTTTCATCAGTTCTTTAGGAGAAGAGTCTCTCTTTGAGTCATGGATCCCACTGACAACCTAGAACAGTTCTCTTGTGGGTGTTTTACTGTCCCAAAAACAACCACCTGGAGAAACCTGCCTTTCTGACCCTCCCAGGAACAGTTTCCCAAGTGGCTTATGGGTCATGGGTCTTAGAGTTTTGCATATTGGGGTGTCAGCTTTTAAAGAGGAATAACTAAAGGCAAAGGATTCTTCATCTTAAGGTACAGAGATATCTTCTCACTTCTTCCCTGGCGCAGAGGGCTTCTCATCTCTATCTCTGTTCAAGCATTTTATAGGATTAATATTACTTAGTCCATCACAAACACCTTTGCTCAAATCCAGACACAAATCCAAACAATCATCTCCCCAAATGCATATCTTTCCCATGATTTAAAGGAATAATCTAAATATAGAGTTCATTTCCATGTCTCAAATAAGAATGGAACAACCAACTCTTCAACCTTCTGTCTTAATAGTCTTTTCACTCTTGCTCCCCTGACTTCATGCTGCTTCTTCTTTATGTTCACTCTGTCTCTTTCTTTTCTCTCTCAGGGAAGGCTTAAGCTCTGGAAGCTTCATGTTGCTAGGAAAGGGTTAAATCTGCCCCGAGTCTCTTCTCTCCAGAGGTAGCACATAGTATTAGATGTTCAAGGCCGCCCTGGTGAGGGAGGAAGAATTCACAGAAACATCAGAGATCAGAGCACCCGGGCAGGCCGGAATTACAAAAAAAAAAAAAAAAAAAAAAAAACAGGCAGGATCATAAATGCCTTTTGGGCCCACGCCTCGGTCTAAATCGGGGTGGCCTCAGCCTAAATGGTGCCCATAGCTCTTATCAGGGGCCCGGCAGAGATCTCTCCCTGCTCCAGGGATGTTTGGAGAAAGTAGTTATTGTAAAGCAGCAACCTCTCCTTCCCTTCCCCCCAGGAGCTGATAGAATCCAGCCAGACCTCAGGCCAGCTCCCTCCCAAAAGGGGGGAAGCAGCAGGCCTAACTCGATGTTACCTGTCTCTCTCTGGCCAAAGGAAAGAAGGAAGGACCCACCTGCAGGAAATCAAGGGGTTTTATATGGTACTTCCCAAAGTCGTAGCCGACAATTTTCAGTGGTCAAAACAGATGTCAGTATTCCAACTAACCCTCTGATAGGTCCCTGTCCTTTCTAAAGCAATTCCCAGGTCCTGACCCGGAAAATCATTCCACATTCCTGTATGACTAAAAAACTAAACTATGCTAACCCATGACACAGGGAAACCTAGAGCCTCCCTTGGAATGGAGAATGTAAACCCTCTTCCCTCCAAATTATTAAAATTTTGCAATTAGGGGATTTCAGGCAAAGTTATGGGAATAGGAGTAACAGTTATTTACTAGGAATATTAAAAAAAGAGGAAAATATAAATGTAGTAGTAAAAAAAAAAAAAAAAAGCAAGGAAGCAAACAAAAATCCTGGAAAAAACCATGACAGAGTCAGGGATACGACCTGGCACCCTGGTTGTCAGCGTGTTGGAAGCAGTCCAAATAAATCCTCCTGGAGTAACAGATGTGGTTCTGTGGAGTAGAGATATATCGGGGCACCTCGCTCTCGGGGTAAAATCTTGGCTAGCTCCAGACCCCGGTGTGTTACCCTGATAGTAGACAGAAGGTAAAAGACAGAGGCGCTCTTTTTCTTCCTACGGACCACAGTCCCACAGCTTTATTGTAGAAGCCGAACTCCAGGAGGAACAGAAAGATGGACAGTCTCTCATGGCGGGGATTTTTAAACCTTGGGTTTGGAAAGGAGCAGGGAGAAGAACCACAACCAATGGGAAACAACCGGGGAGGGGGATAGGGAGGGATCGACTAGAGGATAGCAACACCAGAACCCAGAGGGGGTACAGAACATAGCATGTGCAAAATCTAATAAAAATATTTTTGTGTGCAAATATGATAAACCACCCAGTGCAATATAATAACAAAAATGGTCAAACTATTTAGTGCACTGCAACAGAGATGGTCCTGTAGAAATTCCAGTGGTGACGAGATGGGTCCGGTCTTCCTCCGGGAATCCAGTGGAATAACTGGATGCCTTGTGTCCTTCAGTCCCAGTTTTTATCTAGCTAGGAACAGTTGTCTCCTCCCCCACTGGGTGGAGCATCTCACAATGGGATGATGGAATGTGTCATGTCATTGGTGGGCCCTAATGGCCCATTATCAGAAGATGTCCCCCTGGAGGATGGAGGTGTGCGGGGTTAGAGACAAGAGAAGTGGCAGTCACAGCCGGCTTGGGAGGATGCATGCATTCTCAGCTGGCATGGCAGGAAGAGTTTTGGAGGCACCATGCTGCAGAGAAGCTGCCCCCGCTTAGTTCCAGCCGAGACACCTGCTTTCAACTACCTCTACCTCTAGGAAAACGAGTTCATCTCAGTGAGTATTTTTCCAGCCCCTGGGTATGGAGACACCCAGTTAAGAGATAAGGGTCCAAGCTGCTCTGGTCCAAGCCACCATTAGCCTTCCTTCTGCTGGGGATAGGGGATTCAGCAGTGTGGTTGCCATGGCAGTTTTTGTGAGCTTGGCTCCAGAATTTCATTGCACTGCCTTCTCAGCACTGCAAGCCCTGCCCATCTTCCCAGTGTGTTCCAGCTGTACTTGGTGGTGCCAAAGACCGATCACTGCTTGAGTAAGTGCCTGGGGGAGTTTCCCCTTCCTCCCCTCTCTCCAAACTACCATCACCATCTAGGAAGGTTCCAAGCTTGCATCAGAGTGCCCCTTGCTAGCTGCGAGTGAGCCATTGCATTGTTCCTGCCTTGCCTGAGCCCACTAGCATCCCCTGCTGGCTGTGAGGTAGTAATTTCATCCTTCACCTCACTGGAGGTGCTACCGCCCCCTGCCAGTTGTGGTCATAACTACACCAAAGGGGAAAACCTAGTGCTTAGTGTGTGGGAAACTTCTATTATTCTTTTGTTGTTTGTTCTGTCTTGTTATATATATTTTTTTTTCTAGTAAAGAACTGTTATTCCTTTTCATATAATTTTGCCTGTAAGCTCACAGCCAGGTATGTGACCTGCCAGCAGAGGGCAATGCTTCATGGCTATTCAACCAAAACCACACAAAACTTCACAAAATAAAGAGGTTGCTAGGGAAAAAGGCAAGGAAAAGATGCTGTTGAGAAAGAGGCAAGGGTGTACTGTAGCCATGTGGCAAAACCCACCCATGTCAGCCCCATGCACCTGCATAGTTTTTAGTTTTTAAAGAAACTGTTAAAAGAAAACATTCATAAATGACTGAGGTGTGAATTAAAAAGTTGCACTGCACATTCCCTGGAACACAGGGAATCAGCTGACAGTTTTGCAGACCTGGCATTTCTTGTCTGGTTTTCCCTCGGACTGGGGACCAGGGTCACTCAGGCTGTCACTCCCTGTGAATCATGGAATCTGCACCACCCAATGCCAAGGCTGGCTGTCACCATGGGGGTGTCAGGGAATGATAATGAATGGAGAAAAGGGAGAAAAGGCAGAATCAAGTATGCTGAGGGTCTGCTGTAGACTTGGCATTGATAAATATAATCTGCTTTCTATGGAGTGTGCTACTGCTTACTGTGGTAGATGCTCAAGCATCTCACAGCACATTGACCAATCTGATGCTATCAACTACCTGATACTCATTTTTCCCTCCAATTTGAAGCCAGCCTCAGTTCACCTGTGAAATGCACCCTCTGACAGCTGACATTATCTTATGGTCTGTGTTTCCTACTGTATGTCTGGCCCAAGGAAATCATACAGAGCAAAGGAAGAAGATATTTTCATATTCTCTGAAGGTTATTGGTATGGGTATTTTTGTGAGTAAACTTAAAATTTTATTAAAGGCAAGGCCATTCTGTGCTTTTTCATGAGAAATAAAAATTGTTATCCTCTCCATGGGACTGAAAACATAGTTGAATAAGAGAACTCAAGTATTTCTGATCTAATTAAAGTTATCTGGAGCCCCAAAAAAATAGAGTGGCAGACACATGCAAGTACAGCCAACCATGTCATACTTGGAGCACTGACCTGGAAGATGAGGTTCAGGTGTTTGCTCTGATTTGGACAGGTTGAAAATATAAGTGATGATATCACTCATCACCGGTGGGATCATACCATGAAGGTGATGCACTCTCCATCTTGAATTGGAGACATTTTTTGAGCCAAATGCAATCAAAGTAAAACCCTCCAGTTTCAGAGATTCAGCAATTTCCTAGGAAAAGTCAAGATTTGTCCTCACCTTATGGCAGTGTTTCTTCAGCCATTGGATGGCTATTTTCAAAAAGGAGTAAGAAGATCTTGTTTGATGCTACATGTCACCTTTCATGAGAACTGGACTGTGTGTCTGGTTCCGTCCCGCACCGGGCAGGAGATGACCTCCGGATAGCTCGAGTCAACACAGCCACAGAAGGTCCCAGTTCGTTTCAGCTTCTCAGCTTAGCAGCTGGACCCAATAGGGTCATGACAGGCAACAGCAGCAGAAGAGAAAAGGCTGGCTCTCAGCTTAGCAGGTTAAAAGATGTTTATTAGCTCCAGAGCTGAGGAGCAGAGAGGCTCAGAGCTCCGAGCTGAGAGCTGAGCGGCTGAGAGGCTGAGAGGGTTTTTTCCTCCCTCCTACCCCTTATAAGCGGGGGAGGGGTTCCAGGGAGGATACAACAAGACAACAAATCAGGGGATTCATGGGGTAACAAGGTGTGCCCACCCCCAAGCCTCGGACCACTAAAATCCAAAGCTAAAGGAAATCCCCCCAGGGGGCCTATCACCTGAAGCCCTCTCCCTGAGATTTCGCAACCTGGGAGGGCTCCTCAGTGATAGACAAGCTGCCCCAGAGAGGGGGGTTGGGGCAGAGGGGATGTTACAAGTCAGGTGAGGAGTGGGAGGACTGACACAAAACACCTTATTATACAGACAACACAAAAAGGGTTACAACATTGGGGATACAGTGAAATGAACCATAACATAAACTTCTTATAAAAACCTAATAAAGCAGTTCTGCACCACCACAGCACTGTGTACATATTACTGACAGTCAGTTCAAGAAACATTTACATGATTCTTCTGCAAATTAATTTTTGTGATTGCCAAGCCAGAGAGGGCCATCTAGGCCATCTAGTCTGTCTCCAGTCTGTCAAGGTCATCAGTCTTCATCTTGGCTTCGACTAAGAACAGTTTTATTTAATTCAGTTAAATTTTGTTTCCAGAAAGGAATCCCAGTCTCAATCCAGAATTGCAGCAGGGCAATATACAGCACCCAGCCCCAAAGTGGACCCTAAAGCTATGAGGACAGTTATAAATCTGCTGCATTTACAGTGGGTACAGATCACTTAAACTGTTATGTGGGAAATGCTGAAGGGAGAAATGGTTCCAGCCTTCCTCCTTTGAGAAGTTAGGTGTTACAGTGTGTTAATTTGGTTTATATTGTGTTTCATTTTTGTAGTGGGTTTTGTAATGTTCTCCCCTGTTCCCCTTGGAAACTGTATCACGTGGTTTGTCCCTGCTCGGCAGTGCCCATACTCCCACACTGAAATGTAACACAACTCTGTTCCACTCCCACCTTGTCCCTGATTGGGTAGTGGGTTGTCCCTGCCTCTAGCCCCTTCCCCCCTGGGTAAAAGCCCTGAGAGAGGGAGGGGCAGGGTCTTTCGCCTTGGAACAGGGACGGGGAAGGAGCTAAAGGAGCTACTGTGCTCCTGACTCTGCAAGGGGCTGGAACCCAAATAAAGTGTTGATTTCTCCCCCGGAGCAAGGAGCAGACTCTGCCTTTTGCCATTGATGGTCATCTGGGTCTCTCTAAAGAACAACCACAGCTGGCACCCCAAGGTGAGGCTCGAAGCCACAAGGGGCTCCCAGAAAGCTGGAAGAGCCACCCATGGAGCACGTGGCCAAGGAACCTCATGCAGGCATGTGAGTCCCAAAATGTAGCCCATCCATGCAGAGACAGACCCGTCAGGCTTGGCGTTCACTGTGGAGTCTCCGAAACACAGGATTCCATAGGCCAGGGCTGTAGTTTTTTCCTTTGGACTTAAAAATCCCATCGGAGTGCTGCAAAGAAGCCCCCCCCCCGAACCGCAGGCTGCTCCCAGAGAAGGTGACCACATGTTTGTGGAAAGCTGACCCTGGGAACCGAGACTGGAAGCTCTTTTTGCACCAAAAGGGTCAGTCTCAGGCAAAAGGAGTGATTGGGAAAGAAAGGAAAGATTCATCTGAAATCTGGATTTTTTTGGTGAGTATTACCACTTTAGTATCTAAGGAAAAATCTTATTCAGAGGCGTTGTTCCTCAGGGAAAATGGTTTTCTCCTTTGGGGGAAGGTTTTCGCTTTCAGAGTAAACCTTCAGGGTGCTTTAATAGCACATTCGGTTTCGGCTGAGCAGGGGGTGGAAAAAGTAAAGTTTCCCCTCTGGGCTTTTTTTTTTTTCTCTCCAGCGAGGTTTTTTTTCCTTTTGGTTCCTCAGTCACAGTTAAAGGGGACACAGAAACTTAAAATCTGAGCCAAAAATGGGTGCTAGGCTGTCTGTGTCTCAAAAAAGAGTATTACCAAATTTTAGGTGCCTTGGATGATGGGAGGACTCATTGTTCAAAGAAACAGCTGAAAAAATTAAGTGGTTGTTTTCTCAGTTTCCACATGTATCATTAGAGCAATTAAGCTTCCCAGAATTTTGGGAGGCTATAACAAAAAAAATAGTTGAATCAGCCTCACCAAAGGGTAACAAAACTGCAAATTTGGCTTTTTGGAGCTTAAAAATTCAGTTAGTATAGCAAAAGTAAAATAAAAAAATAAAAAAAAAAAAAAAAAAAGCCAGTTCTTTGTGGATATTCCCCAGTTTCCTCAGTTCCTCCCTATCCTGACCCCAAAATCTTTTCCTCAGGCTCGGATATTCTGAGGAAAGCAGCCCACCAGACAGGGCAGGGAAGCTGCAGCTCCCTGGGCTTTCCCCAAATTCCAGAGCTCCCCTGCTCAAGGAATTCTGGCCAGATTCCTCGAGAAACCCCTAAACTTTCCCCAAACCTCCCTTCTTCCCCAGTTTGTATATTTGCAGACAGCTCGGGTGCTCAAAACCCCCATCTTAGCGATTCCCAAACTAGTCTTAGTTTGGAAGGGGGGTCACAAGATGGAGTTCTGGAGTGCAGGGCATTCCTTTGGTTGTCCTGGAGGGTCAGAGACCTGGGCAGAGGGGTCTGGGACCTGGACAGGGGGGTCTGAGACCCTGGCACAGAGCCCAGGAAGACACTGGCTTTGATCCCAGTCCATAGGAGAGGCTTCCTACACTGCAAGATGAATTACAGGCCACAAGAGTGTGAAAGATAGTTTAGCTTATCAAAGGGTGAAAAACAGTGGGTTTGGGTTTTTAGTATGGAAGTGAATGGGAGCAAGATGGAGGATTTTGGGCGTTGTCTCTTGCTTCTTCTTTCTTCTTCCTTCACTCCATTTTCTGTAGTGACGATGGCACAAAGTAGTTTAAGGAGACTGGGTCAAAGTAGGGATGACCTTTTTAATATAAGTGATAGGTATTGACAAATAATGATAAATAAACAGCACGTAACAATTAGTTTAAAAGATAGTGACAGTCGAGTCCGGGAGGAGTCATCAGATGCCCGAGCAGCTGCACAGATCTTAGTTGGGCACTGAGAAAATTGTAAGATAAGAAACAATAAACAAAGCGCGCAACCTTGAAAATCAGAACCTGAAGACTGTCTCTTTCTTGCGTCCAGCTCAGGGTTTTGCAGAAGGCAAAAAGACTCTAAAACCACCTGAATCTCGGGACAAAAAACCGAGAATGGAGGAGACTCCTTTGATCCCCAAAATGGCTGAAGCTATGTGCTCTCAAGCCATGAGGAGCCTCTCTCTTTTTCTGTCCCTCCTTCCCACAATCCCTTTCGCAATCCCTTCCTCTCCCCAGACCCCTCCTTCCCTTCAGTGCCCCCCCTGGCACAGCCCTCTCCTCCGACTCTGCCCCCTACCCTCAAACTTCCGCCCTCCGACTCCGCCCTGGGTCAGTCAAAAAGGGGGGGTGTTGTCCATGATTATTGGGACCCCTTCCCCCAGCAAGCGATTCAGGATTTATGCAAAGCTCAGATCAATTTTGGATATGAAAGTGAATACTTTTGCAACCTTTTAAAAGCAAATTTAGCAGGGAATCCTATAGTTCCCTTTAACCTCCAAAGAGATTTACTTCTGGTGCTTTGGCAAAATCCTGAAATGGCTGTTGATGATGATAATTTCCCAATTTAATTAGAACATCTATGTGGTGGTAGTGAATGGGTCTCAGGCCTCAAGCAGGCTCAGGAAATTCCTTTGCTTCCATCAGAACCTTTAGCAGCATTTGTGAAGTGATTAACCAGTGCTATCGAGTTACGGGTTAAGGAGCAAGGAGCTCAGGAACAGGTCCTGGAGGAAATAGCTCTGGCCAATGCAGACGAACAGTGCAAGGCAGCCATCCTCAACCTGTCCATGGAACCGGCTCCAACCTTAGATGACATGCTCCAGGTGTATGCCAGGAAGGTTCCCTTCATAACAGCTCACCAAAGCCACAGTTCCAGAGGCGAGCCACCACAAAAAGCCGCCGCTGTAGACACCGTGCCTTCTGTGCCTGTGCCACTGCCACCACCCAAGAGAAGAACAACATGTCTCCTGTGCGATCAGGCTGGACATTGGGCATCTCAATGCCCTTTAAAGAGACAATTACTGGGCTTTCGGGACAATGGGGGAGGGGGGTCTCAGGGGCTCAAAAAGAACCTTTCAAAAAACTAAAAGGTGAGTGCTGGCTTGCCCAGCGTGCTGACATAAATGGGGCAAGTCCAAGGAGGGGGGAGAAAAAACTGGAAAATGCAAATGTTGAATTAACTAATCCTGCTTTAACCAGTTCTGCCTTTCAGCAAAAGTCACCAGATGTGATAGTAAAGGATCCAGCGACCAGAGAAACAAAAAGTCCTCATGATCAGGTCACCTGGGGTCGTGGGTAAGCCTATGTTTCCACTCCCCCAGGTCTCAAGTGGGTTCCAGCTAAGTGGGTGAAACCTTTCATCCCTAAAAGTGCAAAGCCACCTGCAGAGGCCCACAAGTGGCCAGTGCTGCCTGGAGGAGGAGAAAGCGCCAAACCCTCTCCTACTTTTCCCTTAACAGTGTTTTTCTGGACAGTTTGTTTGCACTAAAGGCCATTTTTTTTCTTCTGCAAATTTAAAGGTACTCAAGGTCCAAACTCTGAACATCTCCCATGGACTGAGCCTTCATCCTTCTCAATTTAATAAGAAAGAGGGAGATGTTAGAGTGTGTTAATTTCGTTTATATCGTGTTTCATTTTTATATTGGGTTTTGTAATGTTCTCCCCTGTTCCCCTTGGAAACTGTATCACGTGGTTTGTCCCTGCTCGGCAGTGCCCATACTCCCACACAGAAGTGTAACCCAACTCTGTCCCACTCCCACCTTGCCCCTGATTGGGTAGTGGGTTGTCTCTGCCTCTAGCCCCTTCCCCCCTGGGTAAAAGCCCTGAGAGAGGGCAGGATGGGGTCTCTTTTGCCTGGGAACGGGGATGAGGAAGGCGCTAGCTACTGGGCTCCGGACTCTGTAGGGGCAGGACCCCTAAAAATAAAGCCATGATTCCCTCCCAGAAAGAGCAGACTCTGTGCCTTTTGCCATCGATGGTCGTCTGCGTCTCTCTAAAGAACCCCCACAGTTCGGTACCTAACTCTGGTCCCTTGGTACCATACAATTTTGTTGCCTTCAAGCATTTTTTTCTACCTGGAATCAAAGCAGTTTCTGATAGCTAAACATAATTTTTCAACACTTACCCTCCAAATCATTTTATCCAGCCCTCAGTAATTTTTTGTAGCTCTTTTCTGTACCCACTCCAATTTTTTCACTATATGTTTTAAAATGTGACTGTCAGACCCATAAATAGCCACTCGATTTCAACTTTATTAGTGCCATAGAACACCTGGCTGGAGACCCAAGACTCACATCAGCCCTTTCAGATTTGAGAGTCCAACTCAAAGCTGCCACTGCAGTGTTTGTACAGCTTTTTGTTCTGTGTTTGCAAAAAGCATCCTCTTGCAAGAAGCATCTTAGTACATTAAAATACATTTTGTTTGCCCGAGACAGGTGGTGCAGTTTGTTACGTCAGGCTGCCCTGGACATTCATTCTTTGCTATTTCACCAACCACGATGTCATTTAAAAATGTCATCAGGAGTAGTTTTATATTTACTTCCAGATCACTGATGAATACCATAAGGGAAAACTCTAGTAACACCCCTCTGACCATAATTCTGCATTGACAATTGCTTTCAGATATCTGTCAGTTAGGCAGTTCTTAAATAATTTCATGTTTGCTCCTCTCCTGAACCCAATTACTTTTGCTTGGCTAAAACCTATTTTTGAGGAGGTCATCCAGTCTCCAACCTGAAAATGTCATGAGCTGGTGATTTTTACTAATCCGTCTATTAAGTTTCTGGAATGATCAACTATTATGAACTGTGGGAATTCCAGGCACAGAAAATTCTCACAGGTTGGTCTGGGGAGTGATGGACAACTGGGAGAGGGAGGGGAAAACCTGGGGTAGAACGAAACCATCGGGGGGGGGGGGGGGGGGTAACAGGAACAAACCATTGGGAGAATAACTTAACAATAACTTATCAAAAAAACACCACAAATGCAAAACCAGCACACAAAGATATCTGCAGTTACTATGAGTTATACTCAAGGATAAATTACATAAAATTATAATATATTTGTCACACCTTTATAATCTCTACAGTAAATCCATGTTGCTACTATATTATGTTCAGTTGTTATATACCAAATTCTCAGTTGCCTTTTTTGTAATAATAGCCAGAATAGGTTAAATTTTGCTGTATCTAAAACTTTTATAGACACACTCAAATTTTACTGTTGCTAAATTCAATTGATATTAATTTTCAGTTTGGTTTTATTTTCATTTGATACATTTCATTTCTTGACTATAAATCTGCAGTCAATTTTTCACTTACATTTGTTCTATTTACAACACAGCAAAGCAGGTGTTATACCAATATGTAAGAGTTAAGCACAGTTAAGCTTCACTATGTTTAGGTCTGAGTAAAGTTGTGCTTTATTACTTTGGTATCCTGTTAATGCTAAGTTCTATAAGTTAATGCTGTTTAAGATTTCTTTCTGTCAGATTTTATCCATATCGAGTTTAAGTGTTGTTTAATCTAAATTATCCTAGGTTTTGTTAAAAGATCTTTGTCTAAATTGCAAAGTATAGTTATTTTCTTTTAGAGATAAGACAACTCTGACTGAAATAGCTGAAATAAAACACTAATGAACACCTGCATGTGGATGGGAGAAGATGCAGTTTGTTACACCCTTGATTTCATAGAAGGTTCTATTTGTTACAATCTCTGCTGTTTTATCTTCCATAGATAACACAGAAGAGTCAGTAATGATTCTACATCGTGGCTGTTAGTGGTTTTAATGTGTTTTAGTCTTTTCCTTTGTTTCATTTTAAGGTCATAAGTACATGACTGTTTAGAAAAGTGTTATCTCAACTTCCTAAAATAGTTACTGCTGATATATTGATTACATTATGTGAATTTACTGATTTTTATGATGAGTATTATTTTTAAGATATTAGTGTATTTATAGCCAGCTTCTTACATGCTTTAACAATGAACCATGTACAACTTCATTGCAATGTGATCTTTTCTCTGAATTCAACATCTAGTTATCAATTCTTTTTATGACTCTCCCAGCTAGATGAAACAATTCTTTATAAATGGAATTCCCAAGTAGATACAGTATTTCCATTTACTCCCTATCCTAAATTATGTAGCTTTCAATTGCCTCCTGCCAGTCCTATGCTTCAGTGACAGATGATATATTTCTGCTAATGTGTTGTATCTGTTGTGCTTCTTATTCATATTACTGTTTCTATATTAGTTTATAAAGCCTTAGACATATGTAATTACATATATTCAAGGCTATAAGTACATATTTATGCAAAATTGTAATCAGTATGAAAACTGCGATGGAAATCCACACCATCATAGATCAACAATGCATATGAGAATGCAGAATAGGTTTTGGTGCTTATTAGTAATTAGTTTCTTTGAACTTATTTAAGAGGAAAAGAATTTTGTGCACTTTCGAGATCAGTTATTTGCTTTCTCAGGAAAGACTGTGAAATATAACCACAATTGTAAGAGCAGTGACAAACTGATGGATGTTAAAAGAGCTAATGGATGTGTGGTGGTGCAGAACTGTTTTATTAGGTTTTTATAAGAAGTTTATGTTATGGTTCATTTCACTGCATCCCCAATGTTGTAACCCTTTTTGTGTTTTCTGTATAACAAGGTGTTTTGTGTCAGTCCTCCCACCCTCCTCGCTCTGTGGCAGCCTGTCTATCACTTTGAGGAGCCCTCCCAGGTTGCGAAATCTCAGGGAGAGGGCTTCGGGTGATAGGTCCCCTGGGGGGAATTCCTTTAGCTCTGGATTTTAGTGGTCCGAGGCTTGGGGGTGGGCACACCTTGTTACCCCGTGAATCCCCTGATTTGTTGTCTTGTTGTATCATCCCTGGAACCCCTCCCCCGCTTATAAGGTGGAGGAGGGAGATTCAAATTCTCTCAGCCGCTCAGCTCTCAGCTCGGAGCTCTGAGCCTCTCTGCTCCTCAGCTCTTGAGCTAATAAACATCTTTTAACCTGCTAAGCTGAGAGCCAGCCTTTTCTCTTTTGCTGCCGTGCTGTCATGACACTATTGGTCTAGCTGCTGAGAAGCCGACCAGCAGGTAAATAGCCTGCATGCCCATCTGAACTGGAAACATCTGTGGCTGTGTTGACCCGAGCTAGCCAGAGGTCATCTCCCGCCCGGAGGGAGGCAAACATTCAAAGGTTTTCAAAAAGACTTGTATGTCTGAACAGCCTGAGCAAAGAGCAGGTTCTGGTCTTCTGATGGTGTGTCAGCAAGTGCTGCATCACTGAGTCCCACAACTTTTGTATGCTGTCTGATTACAGAGAAATGCTTAGTGACTGGTTCCTGTCTCCGTTTGAAAGACAGGTGTCTGCCAAGGAAGGCGGGAACTTCCCTTGGAATGAAGAATTTGATCTCCTTCCCTCCAAATTATTATAACTTTGACATTAGGTGCTTTCAGGCAAAGATATGGGAAAAGGAATAACAGTTCTTTACTAGTATATGTAATAACAAGGCAAACAAACAACAACGGTAGTGACAACAAGCAAAACCAGAAACCCGGTAACAGCCTTCTCTCAGCTGCCAGGCACTTTCCCCTTTGGAGGAGTTACAGTCTCAGCTGGCAGGGGCGCTGTTGGCTCCCATGCCAGTCAGGGCAGGTGTGATGATTCCCCCGTGGCTGCAAGGGGCGCCGTGGCACAAGTTCAGCCACCTCTCTGCATGTGGGTAATGGAGGGCAAGCCAGCTGGCAGAAGGGATGGAAAAGGAGCTTCCTTTACAAACCCCCAGGTACAGTTGGTCTCAGTACCCCTTTGGTTAGCAAAAGGAGCTGTAGCGGGAACCTTAGAAGCAGCAAAGTGGAGCAGCAGAGTGGGCTCACCAGGTGTTATGAATAGATATGAGAGTTTAGATAAATCCTTGCCTTTCGAGCAGGCCTCTGGCAGCAGGTAGTAGCTTTATTGGGGCAGCCAGCACCCAAAAACCCACTCTTGTTCTCAAGTTCTTTTACAAGTCTATTACAAAATTAATTATTTATTTAATAGACACAAAATTAACAGACATAAGACTTTAAACAGACTATTTGCCATACAGGAATAAAACAGAAAAAGGACTACTAGTAGACAACATACAGTGCACAAAAGTACCTATATTACAGCTAGCGAAGAAATAGTATAGATTAGTATTCAGTGTATTTTACCATCCAGTTGCTGATGGGGCACACATCCAAGTCCTTTGTTCTCAAATTTCAGAAAAGTAACCATGAAGATGTATCCAAGCTTCGGGGAGTTTCCAGGGAATGTATAAGAGGTTTCTACTTCCATGATAACTTGTGTGGCTTTTATAGTGGTAAGACAGGGCCTTTTGGTCACTAATATTTATTTTCTTTTGTCTCTTCCCACATCTGCTCTCCATACTAAGATGCTGATTTTAGGTCAGGATGCAGATCTTTTTTCACCAGGAGATGACCACTTGCTGGGCCTTTGACCCGTCTGGGGTATCTCTTCCATCTGCACCAGCCATCTGTGGTAGAGAGAGGGGGGAGGGCATCCTACCACACCAGGATAGCAAGCAAGAGGGAGCAGAAACCCGGCAGCTGAGGCAGGAGCCGCCGTGTGTCCCAGCAAGCAAGCAAGACATGCGAGGTTACAGCATATCGAAAAACCCAGAGCTGTGGCAGAGAAGAGGCAGGGCTGGGCAGTGGCAGCCCAACTCCCGAACCCGGGAGAGGCCACCTCAGAGGTGGAGGGCCTGGGGATCCCGGGCTTTCCCATGAGGCACCCAAGTATATGGTGAGAGTCCTTTCCAGTGAGGTAGGGTGTTAATAAGGTCTTAGTTCAATGGCCACTTTTACAAGCAGAGCCTCACTCATGGTAGGAGAAGAAAAGTAGGAGACTGTGAAAAATGAGGTTCACTTTCTTGATAAAATTTAAAAAGTTTAATAAAAAGACAATAGGAGACAGAAATAAAACAAAGGGTTAAAATGACCGGGTGCTTGGCATTCAGTCAAGAGCACACTTACTATCTTGGAAACACCCTTTAAATAAGTTTTTCTATTGCATCAGCCTGTTGCATATTCATAGACAATAATGCATTATGGAGCATTCCTTTGAGTTTAGATGTTCTTTTGCTTGGTTTTTAACCTTTGACTTGTCTTCATGCCATCCTGTAGATTAAGCCAATATATTTTATTTCTCCTCGTGGTTCCATCCTGTTTTGTACTCCCTGATAATGGAGAGTCAACAAATTCTTCCTTTGGGGTTCTGGTTTCTGTCACTGTTATCTTCATCCAGGTAGGATAATCCACAAATTGCCTTCACCATTCTCTGAGATAGTCACATGAATAAAAGCATTTTAACATTATGCTATGGCTTAAGATATATATTTATCACAGTACTATTACTAAGCTTTGTTAGTAACAGAAATAAAAGCAAAGTTATTTTAACATTATACATATAGCATTCATCCTAATTTTTGCAAAAAGCCAACTTTATAATATATATTTATAACAAGACATAACTCCACAGTGGTGGCAGAGTCTTCCCACAGCGACTGCAGCCTGTCTCCCCTCTGATGCCAAGAGAGCAAGTGTGAGAGCAAGCCCAGCCCCTCACCACCTGGCCAAAATCTCACTGTATCTTTTCCCTTCCAAAGAGAAAATCCCCCAGGTGAAGAGTAGCCAGCTGTACCTTTCACCGTCCTCCTCCTCCCAGCTACATCTTTTGTTCCCTTAAGTATCAGTAGTTATGGTTTCTTATCGACAGATGGGACAAAAGGAAAAATCCTAAACCCCAACAGCTCCATAGAGGAAGGAAGGCTATGGAAAGATCAGATAGAAAAAAAGTCCGGACTTAAAAGCGAGCCTCCCATGTAGTCATCTCAATGCTGTAATACAATGTTGCTAAGCTACCAAGGTTTTCTTCTAATTGTCCTAGTTGAGAAATTGGAGACAAAATCTTCTTCTTTTGTTCTTGGACAGTAGTGAGCATGGCACAGTTTTTGTCACTATCAAGAAGATGCTTGAGACAGGGATAACAGTACTCAGTTATCAAATAATGTACAAGAGAAATGGTTTGGAGATGTTTAGTGTATAAATATTCTGAATCCATGGAGAACCAACTAAAACAGAGGGTTTATGTCTTCTGAAGTTAGTTTTTCACTTGGTTTCCAATCCCTTGGCCCTAATTTTTGATTTTTGCATGCCATTGTTCATGCAACAATGTTGAAACTGGATACCATATGTCAGAGGTATTAAAAAAAAGGGCAACTTTAAAAATCAGTATTATTTCAATTTTGTGGCAAATTTGTTAGAACTTATAGATGAGTAATAAGATGGTTGGCTCCCACAATTAGAGGATAAATATTATGTGTATGTGTCCTAGGGTACCTTTATGATGCTTGTATCCCCAATCGTCTGCTCTGTTTGTGCTGTATATTGAGTCCTGTGCCTTTAAGACTGGTTCTAAGAGCAAGGAGAAGCGCGGAGTTTGTTTTGAGAAAACTGCCTGACTCCTCCACATTCTTCGGCGGACGGGGTGTTCGGCAGAGGCTTGGAGAGACTGCAGGACAGAGATCTTTTTTGCTTTTAGTTAGTTTCAGCTAGCTAGGGCAGAGAAGTTCCCTAGACTGGTTTTTTCCCTTTTTCTTGGAACTGTTTAAACCTGCTCTGGACAGAAAGCCCAGGGGATCACTGGGGGCTTGTACCTGCAGCCTACCGGGACTAGGACCATGGCATTTTCCAGCAGCGCCGGAGGGACTGGGGCTGAAGAGAGACAGAGAGAGAGCCGCGCTACACGCAAGGCAGGAACTTTCTCA
This sequence comes from Delichon dasypus, assembly GCA_037837765.1. Classification (NCBI taxonomy): domain Eukaryota; kingdom Metazoa; phylum Chordata; class Aves; order Passeriformes; family Hirundinidae; genus Delichon; species Delichon dasypus. The sequence goes on along the minus strand of JBBAXF010000012.1, from coordinate 4,913,534 downwards.
ATTTGCCATCTCACTCCAGGACGAGAGGTTTTATTGTTTCATATTATTCATTCTTTATCCTTGTATGCACTTCATTTGTTAAGTAAAATAGTTTTTTCCACTTTTCTCCAAAGAAGTTTTTTACCGGACTGGTTGGAGGGAGGGGCCACTTGGGTTTGCTTCCCGGAGAGATCCTATTCAGGGGTTTTCTCCCAAATTTGTCCCTTAACCAGGACAATACTTTTATTTGTGCCCACTGTGGGGTTTGAGAGAGTGGAAAAAACTTGTGTTGATTATTAACTGCGTTTTTGGTTGTCCTTTGTGTGGGAGAACACAGCAATGGAAGTGTTTGAGAAAGGAGAGATCATCCAGATTCTCCTGAATGCTGGTTTCGCTATCAAGAAGAGCAAAGTTAAGGGACCTGCTAGAGAGATCCAGTTCCTAGGAGTAAAGTGGCAAGATGGACGGCTTCAGATTCCCACCCAAGTCATCAACAAGATCACAGCAATGTCTCCACCAACCAGCAAAAAGGAAACACAGGCTTTCCTAGGCACCATAGATTTCTGGAGAATGCACGTTCCTGAGTACAGCCAGATTGTGAGCCCTCTCTACCTGGTTACCCGCAAGAAGAATGATTTCCACTGGGGCCCTGAGCAGCAGCAAGCCTTTGCCCAGATCAAGCAGATCGCTCGTGCAGTGGCCCTTGGCCCAGTCAGAACAGGACCAGATGTGAAGAACGTGCTCTACTCTGCAGCCGGGAAGCATGGTCTGTCCTGGAGCCTTTGGCAAAAGGTGCCTGGGGAGACTCGGGGCCGACCACTGGGATTCTGGAGTCGAAGCTACTGAGGGTCTGAAGCCAACTATACTCCAACAGAGAAGGAAATCCTGGCTGCCTATGAAGGAGTCCAAGCTGCCTCAGAGGTGGTAGGCATTGAAACACCACTAGTGCTGGCACCTCGACTACCAGCACTGGGATGGATGTTCAAACCAGAAGTTCCCTCTACCCACCATGCCAGCAATGCCACATGGAGCAAATGGATTGCCCTCATTACACAATGTGCCTGTATTGGAAACCCGAATCACCCTGGGATTTTGGAAATAATTACAAACTGGCCAGGTGAAAACTTTGGTCTCACAGATGAAGAGGAGCAGGAACAAGTGACATGTGCTGAAAAAGCTCCACCATACAACCAATTTCCAATAGAAGAAACATGCTACCCTCTTTTCACTGATGGTTCCTGCCGCATCGTTGGGATGAAACAAAAGTGGGAAGTAGCTAGATGGAGTCCCACACGACAGGTTGCACAAGCTACTGAAGGAGAAAGTGGGTCAAGCCAACCTGCTGTGCTCAAAGCTGTTCAACTGGCCCTGGACATTGCTGAAAGAGAGAAGTGGCCAAAGCTCTACCACTACACTGGTTGTTGGATGGCAGCCAATGCTGTATGGGGGTGGCTGGAGAAGGGGAAAAAGGCCAGCTGGCAGCATAGAGGAAAACCAATTTGTGCCGCTGCTGAGTGGAAAGACATTGCCAGTCGGGTAGAGAAGCTGCCTGTGAAAGTCTGTCATGTAAATGCCCATGTGCCCAAGAGTCGGGTTAATGTGAAGCACCGAAACAATGAGCAGGTAGATCAAGCTGCAAAGATAGAGGTGTCAAAGATAGACTTAGATTGGCAACACAAGGGAGAGTTGTTCCTAGCTCAATGGGCCCATGATGCCTCAGGTCATCAGGGCAGAGATGCCACCTATAAGTGGGCACAAGACCGAGGGGTGGATCCAACCTTGGACAGTATTTCTCAGGTTATCCATGACTGTGAGACGTGTGCTGCCATCAAACAGGCCAAGCGGGTGAAGCCCCTATGGTATGGCGGGCAATGGGCCAAGTATAAGTATGGGGAAGCCTGGCAGATTGACTACATCACCCTTCCCCAAACCCGCCAAGGCGAGTGCTGTGTACTCACAACGGTAGAAGCCTGTGGTGGTGCAGAACTGTTTTATTAGGTTTTTATAAGAAGTTTATGTTATGGTTCATTTCACTGTATCCCCAATTCTATATCCCTTTTGTGTTGTCTGTATAATAAGGTGTTTTTTGTCAGTCCTCCCCCCCCGCCCCCCCCCCCCCCTTGCTCTGGAGCAGCCTGTCTCTCCAGGAGCCCTCCCAAGATTGCGAAATCTCAGGGAGAGGGCTTCAGGTGATAGGCCCCCTGGGGGGAATTCCTTTAGCTTTGGATTTTAGTGGTCCAAGGCTTGGGGGTGGGCACAACTTGTTACCCCCTGAACCCCTGATTCGTGGTCTTGCAGTATCCTCCCAGGAACCCCTCCCCCGCTTATAGGGGGTAGGAGGGAGGAAAAATCTCTCTCAGCATCTCGCTCTCAACCTCTCAGCAAATCTCTCAGGATCTCTCTCTCAGCCCGGAGCCTCTCTGCTCCTCATCTCTGGAGCTAATAAACATCTTTTAATCTGCTAAGCTAAGAGCCAGCCTTTTCTCTTCTGCTGCTTTGCTGTCACACTTTTGGGGGTTCAGCTGCTAAGCCGAGAAGCCGAAACGAACTGGGACCTTCTGTGCCTGGGTTGACCCGAGCTAGCCAGAGGTCATCTCCCGCCCGGTGCGGGACGGAACCAGACACAGAGGTTGGCGCGCCAACGTGGAGTGGACTACACCGGCAGAGACACAGAGCGTGGCACTCCAACCTGGAGCAAACCACGGCGGCAGAAGCAGCTTGGACCATGTGGGGCACGGCTCCACAGTGACAGAGCGTCCGGCGCCCAAGCAGGCCCCCCCGGAGACGAGGCGGACCCTGCGAACGGACTGGGGCTGATTTAGCCCGAAGAGCAGTCTCTGGGCGTCACGCACCCCTGTGAAATTGACTTTTAAACAAGGCAAGTTCCAGGGGAAAGAAAGGGAGCTTCGGGCCCTGACCGGAGTCCTTGCGGCAGAACAACCCGACCCACGCACCCCCCAGGCCACAGGACACGTGAGTATACCCCCAACGGGAGATATTTACTGGTTTTAGGGTTCCCCCGAGGGAGGGGGATCTATTGGGGAGGAAAAAAATCCTCCAAAAATAGCTGCGCAGCTAAAGGGCTAAACCTCCTGTGATTTCAAGTGAACGGGGTCCGCGGGGTGAGTGCTTTTCATCTGGGTTCGGGTTCAAAAGCAACTTAGTATCAAAACATGGGTGGAAAGCTAATGGTCGCTCAGAAAAGGTTGTATTATAACTATATATCGGTTCTGAAAGAAGCCAAATTGAAAATCTCAAAAGGCGAATTAAGAAATTTTGTTCGGTGGGTTCGGCTGCATTTCCCCCAAGTAACTCCTGAGACAGTCTGCAGCACCGATTTCTGTGGCACTGTAGAAAGGCAATTAATTCGGCTGATTCAAACAGGGGACAAAAAGGCTTCAAAGTATTTTATGGTAGCAACAAAGGTGAATTCGGCGATTCATTCTCAAAAGGGAATGCAGAATGAGCCTGGCCGAGAAACGTGTTCTCCCCCTCCTCCCCCCCCTTCTTCTCCCCTGTCCCCGTGTCCCCGGGAAAGCGTTTTGAATGGAGCAGCAGGGCTCCCGCCCGCCCACTCAGCCTCCGGGACGCCCCAGCCACCCCGCCCGCGCTGGCCCCGTGGGGCCGGGAGGGAGGTCTCGGGCAGCATTGGCCACGTTGCACGAGAGAATCCCCCGTCCCCGCTTTCCCCGGTTGAAAATGCCACGTTCATTTTTCTGTGGGGGGGGAAGCCACGTGGCCCACATGGGGTCCCCAAGATGGCGGCGACCGCATGGCAGGGGACTCCCCCTCCCCCTCCGCGTTGCCCACCCCTCCCTACCCTGGTGACATGGTGCCCGCAGGGTGCGGCCCCGCCCTGTACCCCTCCCCTGCCCCGCATTACCCCTGTGACATCGGGTGTCTGCCGCTTGGCCCTGGCCCCGCCCCCGCCCCACGCTGCCCCGGCCCCGCCCTCGCCCCGCGTGGCCGCGGCCCCGCTCCCACCCCGCGCGGTGCCGGTCCTGACCCATGCGGCCCCGCCCTTGCCCCGTGCGCCGCCGCCGCGCTGCCCCCCCAAACCCCTGTGCCTGTGCATGCGCGCTGCGGCAGCCCCCCTCCCCCCCCATGGCACCGCTGCCTGAGGGGGCCCCCCCCGGTGCTGCCGGCGGGGGGTGCCTCCGCCGGGCCGTGGCCCGCCGTTCCCTTCGCAGCTGCCGCGCTGCCAACCGCCCCGGAGCAGCCCAGTCTCGCGCCGCGGGGGCTCTAGCCCGCACCCCCGGGATTCCAACCAACCTCCCAGTCCTCGATGACGTCACTCCCCGGGCAAACCGGGCCCCCTGCAGGGATGTGGTTGCCAAGCAACTGAGTGCCTCAGGGCACGGGGCTCCCTCACTCCCTCAAACCCGGAAGTGCCCGAGCAGGGAACCGGAGCAGATGCAGCTGCCGGCTCCTGCTCCTTTCCCACTCTTGCCCCTGTTACCTACCGCAATGCCCGCGGTGGTAACAACAGGGCAGAGTACCACCCATTTCCCCGAGGCACCATCAAAGAAATCTGCAAAGCTCACAGGACATATGGCCGGGATGGGCTGTATTTCGGAGGGCTCCTCAGAGCAGATCTCTCTGCAGAGGAAGTGGTGCCTGCTGATTTAAAGTACCTGTTTTCTTGCTTGCTGAACCCAACAGAGTACATCCTATGGGTCACAGCTTGGAAACAGCTGCTCCAGGATGCCTTACCAGGGCTCCTCAACCATGTTAACAGTAGAGTGGATGCTCAGGGAAACCCCATCACTCTAGAACACCTCGCTGGTGAGGGGCAGTGGGCAGAAGCCACTGACCAAGTGGTCATTCCTGTCCAGTGCCTCCACATAGTGAGAGAGACAGCCCTGACTGCATTCTTCAGCATGAAAACACAAGGTCCTGTGATTTCATATTCGAAAATCAGACAGGACCAAAGGGAGTCTTTCACAGATTTTGTGGAGAGACTGTCCCGAGCTATTGAAGCTCAGGTCAAAAGCGAAATGGCTCGGGAACACATTTTAACAGAGATTGTGTTTTCGAAGGCAAATGATTTATGTCATGCTGCGATTTTAAGTTTACCCCTACACCCCAAACCAACCTTACCAGACATGCTTCAGGTATGTCAGGTAAAGGTGCCTTTTATAAGTTCATCCACAGGTCCATGGCCCAAACCTCATCAAGTTGCAGCCATGGAAGCTGAAGATTCCCGAAAAACACTGAACACCGGGAAGAAGCTTTCTACTCAAAGCTCCCAGAAGTGTTTTTTGTGGGGGACTTTGGGACACTGGGTTTCCAAATGCCCCCTCAAGAAAGAATTAGAGGACCTCAAAAACAAAAAAGGGGGAGGGGAAGGGGAAAAAGGGAGAGGGTTTAAACCCTCACAAAAAAACTGGTGAAAGAGCGCAGGTCCGCCCTGCGTGAAGAAAAAAATGGGGTGGACCAGGCAGGAGGGGAGGGGAAGGGGAGCCAAGGGAAAAAGAAGGAGAAGCTGCATTGCCCCATTCAGTGTGGCAGCAAAAAGAACACACTGGAAATGACTTACACGGACCATGACATGGCACAGCCGATTTTGACTACCAATTCTAAATATACCCCCTACAGGTTGCAGCTCACAGAGGGTTTGCACCTGAAAGACAACGACTGGAATTTTGTGTGGGTTGACAACAGTGAGCAGGGTACCTGGCCAAGGGTCAAAGGTAAGCTCATCGTTGTGGGGGACTGCAAACACACCCCAAAAGAGATCGAAATTCTTCCAGGAACACTTGATAACAATCCTGGAAGGTTTGTTCTCTGGCTACGCTGCACTCACCCACCAACATTCCTACCTAAAGGGCAGATAGTTGCCCAGATCATACCCACCTGGGAATGCCCGGAAGAAGACAAGATGCCAACTGCTTGTCCCGTGCACAGCATCACAGAAGTGAAACCCCAGGTGGGATGTGAGTTACAGGTGGGTGATGAGGCCATTAACATCACAGGCCTGCTCCACACAGACATGGATGTGACTGTGATCCCAGCCAAGCACTGGCCGTCACGTTGGGCCTTGGAAAACGTGGCAGGACACGTGCAAGGAATAGGGGGAATGCAATTGGCCAAACAATCAAAGAGTGTGGTTCAAATTAAGGGGCCAAAAGGGCAGTTGGCCAGTTTACGCCCTTTTGTTTTGGATTATAGGGAACCCTTGTTGGGGAGAGACCTGATGGCCCAGTGGGGAGTCACAATTCACATCCCAGACCCCCCACAGGTTTTTTGGGCGGCGGTCGCTGAGGGGCGCCCTACCCACAAGCTGAATTGGAAAACACATTCACCAGTGTGGGTGGAACAGTGGCCGCTTTCAAAACAGAAATTGAAGGCGCTCGAAGAGCTCGTGGAGGAGCAGTTAGCTAAGGGTCACATTGTAGAGACCACCAGCCCTTGGAATTCGCCGGTTTTCGTTATCCGGAAGCCGGGGAAGGACAAGTGGAGGCTCCTCCAGGATCTCAGACAAATTAACAATGTGATAGAAGACATGGGCTCTCTTCAACCCGGGATGCCTACCCTGACCATGCTCCCACAAAATTGGAAATTGGCTGTTATAGATATAAAAGATTGTTTCTTCCATATTCCCCTGTACCCGGACGATGCACCACGTTTTGCATTCTCGGTTCCCACCATTAACCGAGAGTCCCCGAGGAAACGCTACCATTGGCGAGTTCTTCCCAAGGGATAAAGGTGTCACCTATCATCTGCCAGTGGTATGTGGCTTCCTTGCTGTCCCCGGTCCGCGTAGCCGCAGAGAAAGCAATCATCCATCATTATATGGATGATGTGCTTGTGTGTGCCCCCACCGATGATGTCTTGTCACACGCGCTTGACCTGACAATTAATGCATTGGTTGTTGCAGGGTTCGAGCTGCAGGAAGACAAGGTTCAAAGGATGCCACCTTGGAGGTACCTTGGGCTGGAAATTGGCAAGCGGACCATTGTGCCACAGAAACTGGAAATCAGGCCCAAAATTCAGACCCTCGCAGATGTCCATCAACTGTGTGGGGCATTGAATTGGGTGAGACCCTGGCTGGGCCTCACAACCGTGGACTTAGCTCCTCTTTTCAATTTATTGAAAGGGGGAGAGGAGCTGAGTTCTCCAGGGAACTAACCCCAGAAGCCAAGGCGGCGCTGGAAAAGGTACAGCATCTCATGTCCACTCGGCAGGCCCACCGGTGTGATCCAGACCTGCCTTTCAAATTCATAATTATGGGGAAATTGCCACACCTCCATGGAGTCATTTTCCAATGGATAAATAACATCAAAAAGCACCAGGGCAGAGAGGACCCACTCTTAATCATAGAATGGGTCTTTCTCAGCCATCAAAGGTCCAAGAGAATGACACGTCCACAGGAACTGGTGGCTGAACTGATCCGAAAAGCCAGAGTCTGGATCAGGGAATTGGCAGCGTGTGATTTTGAATGCATTCACATTCCAATTGGATTAAGATCGGGCCAAATTACAAAGGCAATGTTAGAACACCTGCTTCAGGAAAATGAAGCACTGCAGTTTGCTCTGGATTCCTTTACCGGGCAAATCACAATTCATCGGCCAGCCCACAAAATTTTTAATCAGGATGCCAAATTCACACTGAATTTGAAAGATGTTCGGAGCAGGAAGCCTTTAGAGGCCCTGACAGTTTTCACGGATGCATCCGGAAGGTCCCACAAGTCAGTTATGACTTGGAAGGACCCTCAGACTCAGCAGTGGGAGGCAGATGTGGCCGAGGTGGAGGGATCACCTCAGGTTGCTGAGTTGGCCGCTGTTGTCAGGGCTTTCGAAAGGTTCCCCGAACCCTTCAATTTAGTAACGGACTCCGCTTATGTGGCTGGAGTGGTATCGAGGGCAGATCAAACAATACTGCAGGAAGTGTCTAACACAGCACTGTTTGAGATGCTTTCTAAGCTTGTTAAGCTTGTCTCCCACAGGGAGCAGCCATTCTTTGTGATGCATACGAGATCACACACTGATTTGCCGGCGTTCGTAGCTGAGGGGAACAGAAGAGCTGATTTTCTTGCTGCTCCTGCAGTCATGGCCCCATTGCCCAGCATTTTTGAGCAGGCAAAGCTGAGCCATCAGCTCCACCATCAGAACGCGCCTGGCCTTGTTCGCCGGTTTCACATCACTCGGGAACAGGCTAAGGCAATTGTGGCTATGTGTCCCTCATGTAATCAGCATGCACTCCCCACCTTAAGTGCGGGAGTGAACCCCAGAGGTCTGAACACCTGTGAGCTGTGGCAGACTGATGTAGCACATATCCTCCAATTCGGCTGATCTAAATATGTACATGTGTCAGCAGACACCTACTCCGGTGCAGTTTTTGCTTCAGCCCACGCAGGGGAGAAAACCTCGGATGCAATTAAACACCTCATCCAGGCTTTCTCCTTCATGGGCATCCCAAAAGAATTAAAAACTGATAATGGCCCAGCATACCATTCCAGGGAATTCTGCAGCTTCCTACAACAATGGGAAGTGGGACATAAAACCGACATCCCTCATTCCCCAACAGGCCAAGCTGCAGTGGAGAGGACCCACATAGAAGTCAAAAGGGTCCTCAACCAACAACAACTGGTGTTGAAAACAGAAACACCGCAGACCCGATTGGCCAGGGCTCTATTCACACTGAATTTTTTAAACAGCACCTTTGAGTTTTTAAACCCACCGATCGTTCGTCATTTCGGGGCAAACCCTCAACTAAACATCAAGGAGAGGCCGCCAGTCATGGCCCGGGACCCTGAGACTGGAAGGACAGAGGGACCTCATGATTTAGTCGTGTGGGGTCGTGGGTACACTTGCGTGTCTACCCCCATGGGGCCAAGATGGTTACCATCAAAATGGGTGAGGCCCTATGTCCCGAAGGTCTCAGGGGAGAAAAAGAAACTGCCACAGGTTACTCAGGCAGCTTTTAGGAGGAAAAGGAGGGAAGATTTTTCCCAGGACGGTTTCGCTTTCCTGAATGACCCCTGCTTGAATGTTAATTGTTTGTTTTAGTTCTTTTAGTCCTGTCAGAGCCTGTCCAGCACCAGTCACTAGGCTGAGGAAGTTCCACCTGCTCCTCAGCATCCTTCTGCTTGCCAGTCTCGCTGCACCTGTCTCCAGATGGTTGGCGCCCCAGCCCAAAGCCACCAGGGCATTGGGGCAGGCCACAAAGCCATTCAGAGCATCCGAGACATGGTGAATGACATCAAGAGAGAGTCTGGTGACTGGCTGAATGGATTGTTTGGGGACTGGGGAATTTCAGGCTGGGTGGGTTCAATTTTGTAATCAGTTTTGTTATTTTTGTTTGTTATTCTGTTAATTTTAATTGGGTTTTGCATCATCAAAAAAATGTTAAGTAGATTAATTTCTAGCACCACACATGCCCCCTCTGTGAACCAAGTTGCTGTATCATCCGTGCCTGGATGGGAGGAGAACGTGGAACTGGAGGAAGACCCAGAAGACAGGAGACACCCAGAAGAGGAACCTCAGATGGAGTGGCCCACTCAACCAGAGTGGTTCGCCGAGAGTTACCCGGACTTTGAATATCATCCTCCTCCATTCCAGCCCTCCTCCTGTTATTAAAACAAAAAAGGGGGAGATGTAGTGGTGCAGAACTGTTTTATTAGGTTTTTATAAGAAGTTTATGTTATGGTTCATTTCACTGTATCCCCAATGTTGTAATCCCTTTTGTGTTGTCTGTATAATAAGGTGTTTTTTGTCAATCCTCCCACCCCCCCCCCCCCCCCCCCCCCTTGCTCTGGGGCAGCCTGTCTCTCCAGGAGCCCTCCCAAGATTGCGAAATCTCAGGGAGAGGGCTTCAGGTGATAGGCCCCCTGGGGGGATTTCCTTTAGCTTTGGATTTTAGTGGTCCAAGGCTTGGGGGTGGGCACACCTTGTTACCCCCTGAACCCCTGATTCGTGGTCTTGCAGTATCCTCCCAGGAACCCCTCCCCCGCTTATAGGGGGTAGGAGGGAGGAAAAATCTCTCTCAGCATCTCGCTCTCAACCTCTCAGCAACTCTCTCAGGATCTCTCTCTCAGCCCGGAGCCTCTCTGCTCCTCATCTCTGGAGCTAATAAACATCTTTTAATCTGCTAAGCTGAGAGCCAGCCTTTTCTCTTCTGCTGCTTTGCTGTCACACTTTTGGGGGTTCAGCTGCTAAGCCGAGAAGCCGAAACAAACTGGGGCCTTCTGTGCCTGGGTTGACCCGAGCTAGCCAGAGGTCATCTCCCGCCCGGTGTGGGACGGAACCAGACACAGAAGCCACCACAGGATGGCTGGAGACCTACCCCGTGCCTCACGCTACGGCCCATAACACCATTCTAGGCCTTGAAAGAGAAGTTCTTCTGAGGCATGGTACCCCTGAGAGGATTAAGTCGGACAATGGAACTCATTTCACGAACAGCCTCATCAACAACTGGGCTAGGGAACATGGCATTGAGTGGGTGTACCCTATCTCCTATCATGCACCAGCTTCAGGGAAAGTGGAAAGATACAATGGATTTCTAAAAACCACCCTGAAAGCACTGGGTGGGAGATCTTTCAAAAATTGGAAGCAGCATCTAGCAAAGGCCCCCTGGTTAGTTAACACCCGAGGTTCCACCAACCGAGCATGCCCTGCCCAGTCTGAGCCCCTACATACAGTAGATGGAGAGAAAGTCCCAGTAGTACATGTAAGAGGTTTGTTAGGGAAGACAGTTTGGATCAATTCTGCTTCAAGCACAGACAAACCCATTTGTGGGATTGTCTTTCCTCAGGGACCAGGTTGCACATGGTGGGTAATGCAGAAAGATGGAACCACACGATGTGTACCCCAGGGTGATCTGATTGTTGGGTGAGAACTGTGTGTATCTATGACTGTGTGCTGAATGGTACTGCCACTGTATGTAGCTGTATATTGCATATTGTTTTTATATAGATATATGTATGTGTAGAGCTAGAGTATATATATTAGTTTTCGTAAATTGATGATATGGGGATAAAGGGTGAAATGTCCTAGGGTACCTTTATGATGTTTGTATCCCCAATCGTCTGCTCTGTTTGTGCTGTATATTGAGTTCTGTGCCTTTAAGACTGGTTCTAAGAGCAAGGAGAACTGACTCCTCCACATTCTTCTCTGGACAGGGTGGGATGATTGGCTCTTTCAGTTAAGGAAAGAATATTATGTATATGTTAAGAGAAGTTTTATTGATGTATAGTTATGTTATTGTGATTTCTTCTTTAGATGTCCTCTGTTCTCCCTATAGTCCTATTCCCCCTCTCCCCCCCCCCCCCCCATTTGTATGGCTGCCAAGGACAGCCTTGGTAGTTGGGACATGTGGAGGGAGGGCATGTACCTGTGCCCCATTGCATGGGTCATTTAGGGGGAGGGAAGGCTTCTTACTAGGAGGTGCGGCATGACAACACCTGACCTCCAGTCAAGCTGCACGAAAGTAGCCTCCACCAATAAACAGCAAAGAAGAGTTGATTGACTGACTTTGAGAGGGGCCAGGGTTGCCTAATGCAACCCCAGGGGCATAAAAGGCAGACCAGCCATTTTGTAAATGAGCTTGTGGCTGCTGGGTCACCAACTCCCAGCACGTGCTGTCCTTTTTCCTTATTCAGTCCTCTGTTGTATTTTGTTAAAGCTTCTAATAAACCTTTAAATTTTTAAAAATGAGCATCATTTCTTACAAGATTATTCTGGGAGGTATTGAAAAACACCTGGATGATGCCTTGAGAGGCTATCTAGAACAGAGGCTAGACAGTGTTAAGGAATAAAGTAAGTATTTATTAAAAAGGCCTTCAAGGATCCACCTTGGGCAGTACAAGAGCCTGGCCAAGGCTACACCCAAGATGGACCACAGGTCACACATTATCACACTTTTATAAGTTTTGGTCCATTTACATATTGGGGCTAATTGTCCAATTATAGCTTCAGGTTATGAAGTTCCATCTTCCCAGACTGCTCTCCTCAATTGCTGTTGTTTACACTTCTTGGCCTGAAGCTGCAACGATGTCCTTGGTTCTCGGCCTGGAAAAGGATTCTTTTGTCTAACTAAACTGTGAAGAGAACTTGCTAACACTTTATATGAAGTTCAGAGTTATATACTAATGCAGTACAGAATCTGGAAAATATGAAAGCTAAAACTTAAGGCATCATGAAACACAACACAGTCATGGTCACAGCCAGCATGGTTTCATGAGGGGAAAATCCTGCTTATCAAACCTGATTTCCTTTTATGACAAGGTAACTGTCAGGGGTTGGCACAATTTGGTTTTTTAGTTATGGAGGAATGTGGAATGTTTTTCCCGGTCAGGACCTTGAAATTGCTTTAGAAAGGACAGGGACCTATTGGAGGGCTTGTCTGGGATATTGGCATCTGTTTTGACCGCTGAAGATGTCAAATGTGACTTTGGGAAGTACTCATATATAAACCCTGACTTCCTGCAAGTCAGTCTCTTTTTGCTTCTGGTCAGCACAACAGGTAAAATTGAGTTAAGCTGCTGCTCCGGAGCTGGCCCCGAGGCCTAGCCGGATTCCATCGGCTCCAATGGGGAGGACAAGTTGCAGCTTAACAGCAACTACTTTTTCAGATTCCCAGGAGCAGGGAGACATCTTTGCCAGGCTCCTGATAACAACTATAGGCCCGTTTAGACTGAGGCCATCCCAATTGTCACCGAGGGGTGGGCAGAGCTCCCCCCCTCCCCCCCTTCCTCTGGTGATTCCAGATGGAGAAAGAAAAGAGTGGAGGGAGGAAACCCCGGCCAATGATCTGAGATGCAGCAGTGCAGAAGTCACATGGCCACTGCAGGCCTGAGCACATTTAACTCTTTCCTGGCAACATGAAGCTTCAAGGCCTAACCTTCCCTGAGAGAGAAAAGAAAGGGACAGAGTGAACATAAAAAAGAAACAGCATGAAGTCAGTAGAGCAAGAGTGAAAAGACTATTGGGACAGAGGGTTGAGGACTTTGCCATTCCATTTTAGACTGGACTTATTGAGCCATGGAAATGAACTCTATATTTAGATTACTCCTTTAAATCATGGGGAAGATATGCATTTGGGGAGATGATTGTTTAGATTTGTGTGTAGATTTGAGCAAAGGTGCTTGTGATGGACTAAGTGATGTTAATCCCATAAGACACTTGAACAGAGATAGAGATGCGAAGCCTTCTGCACTAGTGAAGAAGTGAGACGATATCTCTGTGCCTTGAGATGAAGAATCCTTTGCCTTTGGAGTTATTCATCTTTAAAAGGTGACACCCCAGTATGCAAGAGTCTAAGGCCCATGACCCATAAGCAGCTTGGGAAACTGCTAATGGGAGGGGTCATGAAAGCAGGTTTTCCCCAGGCAGCTGTTTTTGTGACATTAAAACCCGCAAGAGAACTGTTTTAGGTTGTCAGTGGGATCCATGACTCTAAGAGAGACTCTTCTCCTAAAGAATTGATAAAAGACTATTTTCAAATGGTGAAACTGACTAAAAATGACAAGTTTTGTCTCTTTATGTTGTTTTGTAGGAAAGTGAACAGTTTGTAAGGGGAGGGAAGAGTGTTTCTGGAGTTTCATTCTGTTTTGTTTTATTTTTTTCCCAACTTTCTTTTTTTCATTCTTTTAGTGTGTGTTAATAAAATTATTTGTTTATTTTTAAGCTTGACCCTGCTTTGCTTTTCTCCTTATCTTTCTCCACAAAAAGAGAAAAACACTCGGACCACTACACTAAATTTGGCAGTTAAGCTTTTGATACTGTCTCTCCCAGGATCTTTCTGGACAAAATGTCCAGCAGACAGATAGATTAACACATCATGCAATGGGTGAGCAACTGGCTCATGGGTCAGGCGCAAAAGGTTATAGGTTTTATAAATAACTATGTAGATGTCGGCTTTTGCTATTATGTATTAGCTTTTCCTAATTATTATTATTAATCACAACAATTTTGATGTAGTACAGTTTGTAATCAAATTTTAACTATTTTTGATATAGTAAAATTTGTCATATTTTGTGGCCAATGCCCTGGCCATGTGTAGCTTATATATGTATTAGTGTGATAAACATATGTTGTAGTTTAAGCTTTCGCAAAACATTAAAATAGAGACTATGTAATGTTTACTTTTGCAGAATGCTTTCATTTTTGCAACTAACTAACAGTGAGAATAATAGACAAGTTTGTGGAAATTGCTAAAACTGTCTGTATGATTAGATAACATTGAAAGAACCACACAGATAACATCCAAAGAAAAGATGTGAAAAGGACTTCTGCCACTGACCCTGCAGCTATCAATAATTCCCTGTTTGTCATTGTGAGGAAATGACATACATATTGTGAAGAAATGACATACACAATTCCCAAAAATCAAATCTACACTATTGCAAGAAGGGTCAGGGATGAAACCAAACTAAAGAATTCCCAGTACATGTAAAAGAACTCAAAGGAATGTTTGAATATGTATAATCTTCATGAATATGCATTTTAACAGTGTAATGAAAAAGTATATAAAGTTGTTATAGCTAACTGATGTGCCACTGGCAATTTGTCAAAAACCCCAGCGCTGTTTACTTTCACTTTTATCCCTTATTAAATGTTTAAATTTTTAAAAAAGTGAGTCTCATTTCTCACCTAGTGTATGGGGGGACATCAGGCTGGCAACCGCTCCCTAGTGGGGTTCTGCAGGGCTCCATGTTTAGCCCTGTGCTTTTCAACATCTTCATAAATGACTTGAACACAGGACTATAAGGGATACTAAGCAAGTTTGCAGAGGATACAAAACTGGGAGGAGCTGTCAACTCCTTTGAAGGCAGGGAAGCCCTGCAGAGAGACCCCAACAAATTAGAGGGCTGGGTAATCAACAATTGCATGCAGTTCAACAAGGGCAAATGCTGCACTCTCCACCTTGGATCAGGCAACCCTGAATGTATGTATACGTCTCTCCTAGGTTACAATGCAAGATGTGCCCAATGTACATATTCTATCACCATCTACATGAGCGGTTGAAACTAGGTTGGGCAGTGTTTCAATTGCCCCCGCCCTCCAGACTATCTTCTGTTAATGGACCATCAATGTCTTGCCACATGATTCATAGGTAACTCCCTCCGAGAGCTTTCTCTGTTTAATGGGCAAACAAGGACCCGTTGTGAGATGCTCTGCCCAGGGGGAGGAGCCAAGAATTCCCACCTGGATATAATCTGGGATTTGGGACAGCACAGGCAGCTTTACCCACTGGATTCCCAGAGGATCAGAGCTACCAGGCGTTTCTATGGGATCCCTGCTTCAACAAAACCACTTCATCTGGACTGCTACCGCCACCACAGAGTATCAGGTTCTTTTCTGACTCTGTCAGTGATCTTTTGTACTATTGTGTGGCGATGCAAGAAGTGTTTTGTTAGGTTTTTATAAGAAGTTTATGTTATGGTTCATTTCACTGTATCCCCATTTCTGTAACCCTTTTGTGTTTTCTGTATAATAAGGTGTTTTGTGCCAATCATCCCACCCGCACCTATCTGTGTCCATCCCCTCTTCCCCTCTGCCCCCCCCCCCCCCCCCCCCCCCGCTCTAGGGCAGCCTATTTATCACTCCAGGAGCCCTCCTGGATTGTGAAATCTCAGGGAGAGGGCTTCAGGTGATAGGTAGCCTGGGGGGGAATTCTTTTCCTCTGGAGGTGGTTGGTCAGAGGCTTGGGGATGGGCACACCTTGCTACCCCCTGAATCTCCTGATTTGTTGTCTTGTTGTATCCTTCCTGGAACCCCTCCCCCGCTTATAAGGTGGAGGAGGGAGATTCAAACTCTCTTCAGCTCTGCTCTCTCTGGCCTCTCTGGCCTGAGGTTTGGACCAGCTGCAGACTTCCCGCAGCTGGGCCTGAATAAACATCTTTTAACCTGCAAAGATGAGCGCCAATCTTTTCTTCTGCTGCCGTTGCTGTCACGACACTATTTGGTCCAGCTGCTGCTAAGAAGCCTTTCCGAACTGGGAACTATTGTGGCTGTGCTGACCAGAGCTAGCCGGAAGTCAGCTCCCACCCGGTGCGGGGACAGAACCAGCCACACTATTGCATTTATTTTATTTTATTTTACCTTTTTTTCCTCCTATTAAATTGTGGGTTTTTTTTACTTGGAGTCTCTCGCTGGTTTTGCTTTCAAGCCAGCACATATTTTTGGAACCCAATGTGGGGCTCAAGGTACTGAGAAAAGTCAGAATTACAATTTTGTATTGAGGAAGCAGAAAACACCTGTTCTCTGTGATGTACAACATGCTTACATATGTCTTATGCCTAGCTCTCTACATTTTTCTGCACATGGGGCAGAATCTGCCATTCTTAATGCTCACCTGTAGACCAGGGTATGGTACCAAAATTGCTTTATTGGTCTATTATGTCTACTGTATGGTAACCTCCGAGGCAATAAACATCATTCAGAATATATACTTGTTGTAATGCATTAATAGGGTTTATATTTCATCGGATTTGTAATGTTTGTTCTATGTATCTGTCCTATGATCTGTCCTTGCCCCACAGTGCCCATCCCCCACACTGAAATGTAACCCAGCCCTGTTCCCCTCCCACTTCTCCCTGATTGGGTAGTGTCTTGTCCCTGCCTCTGGGCCCTGCCCCCTGGGGAAAAAGGCCCTTACAGGGGAGTGGCGAGCTCTCTCTGGCATCGGCGAGCCATCGGGATGGGCTCCAACCAAGCAGAGCAGGACTTGAGAATAAAAGCTGTAATATCCCACCCGGTGAGAGAGCAGACTCGTACTTTTGCCATCAATGGCTGTCTAGTCTCGTGGGGAAATTCAACAACTGGCGCCTTACGTGCAGCTCGAAGCCACAAAAGTTTCCCAGAAAGCTGGAAGAACCACCCGTGGAGCACGTGGCCGAATAATCTCACGCAGGTACATGAGTCATGAAATATAGCCCACCCATGCAGAGACACAGACCCGTCAGGCTTGGCATTCGCTGTGGAGTCTCTGAAACACAGGATTCTACAGGCCAGGGCTGCAGTTTTCTCCTTTGGACTTAAAGAACCCATCGGAGTGCTGCGAAGAAGCCCCCCGAACGGCAAGCTGCTCCCAGGGAAGGTGACCACATGTTCGTGGAAAGATGACCCTGGGAACCAACACTGGAAGCTCTTTTTGCACCAAAAAGGGTCAGTCTCAGGCAAAAGGAGTGATTGGGAAAGAAAGGAAAGGAACGCTGGAATTTTGGTGAGTACAACTTTTGGTTTTCTAAGGGAAAATCTTTTTCCGAGGCGGTGTTCCTCCGGGAAAAGGGTTTTTTCTCTTTCGGGGAAGATTTTTGCTTTCAGAGTAAAGCTTCAAAGTGCTTTAATAGCACGCTTCTTTCGGCAGCCGGGGGGGGGGGGGGGGGGGGGTGAAAAAGGAAACTGTTTCCCCTTTTGGCTTTTTTTTTCTCTCCAGCGAGGTTTTTTTTCCTTTCGGTTTCTCAGTCACAGTAAAGAGGACACAGAAACTCAAAATCTGAGCCAAAAATGGGTGCTAGGCTGTCTGTGTCTCAAAAAAGAGCCTATTGCCACATTTTAAATGCCTTGGATGATGGCGAAACCCATTGTTCAAAGAAACAGCTGAAAAAATTAACTCTGTGGTTGTTTTCTCAGTTTCCACATTTATCATTAGAGCAAATAAGCTTCCCAGAATTTTGGGAGGCTATAATGAAAAAAATACTTGAATCTGGCTCCTCTAATAATAAAGAAGATGCAAATTTTGCCTTTTATAGCTTAAAAATTAAGTTTGCATTGCAAAAGCAAAATAAAAAAGAAAAAAAACCAGTTCTTTGTGAATTTTCCCCAGCTTGTACCTTTGCAGGCAGTCCGAGTGCTCAAACCTCCCATCTCAGTGGTCCCCAGTTGGGGGGGTCACAAGATGGAGGGGATTCCTTTGTCCAAAATGGCCGAAGCCATGTGCTCCCGAGCCACGAGGAGTCTCTTCCTTTGTCTGTCCCTCATTCCCACAATCCCTTCTTCTCCCCAGACCCCTCCTTCTCTTTGGTGCCACCCCCAGCACTGCCCTCTCCTCTGACTCTGCCCCCTACCGTCAAACCTCCTCCCTCCGACTCCTCCCCGTGTGACTCAAGCCTCCAGCCCCTCCCTGCCCCTGGTTCCCACGGTTTCCCCACCCTGGGGGGAGGGGGGTGGGGAAGCCAGGAACCCAGAAGCAGGAAGCAATCTCGGCTTTTCTGCTACCCCTTTCACATATCAACAGTCAAAAAGAGGGGGTGCTGTCCTCAGTAATTGGGACCCCTTCCCCCAACAGGCGATTCAGGGTTTATGGAAAGCTCAGGCCAAATTTGGATATGAGAGAGAATACTTTTGCAACCATTTAAAAGCAAATTTAGCAAGGAATAGTACAGTTCCCTTTGACCTCCAAAAAGATTTGCTTCCGGAGTTTTGGCAAAATCCTGAAACGGCTGTTGATAATAAGAATCTGCCAATTCAATTAGCAACCCAGCCCGATGAGTATTTCCAACCTTGTAGTAAAATAAAGCAGCTTCCATCAGAAACTTTGGTAACATTTGTGGAGCGATTAACCCAAGCTATCGAGTTACAGGTTAAGAATGAAGGAGCCCAAGAACAGGTCCTGGAGGAGATGGCTCTGGCTGATGCAAACGAACAGTGCAAGGCAGCCATCCTCAGCCTGTCCATGGAACTGGCTCCAACCTTAGATGACATGCTCCAGGTGTATGCCAGGAAGATTCCCTTCATAAAAGCTCATCAAAACCACAGTTCCAGAGTCAAGCTGCCACAAAAAGCCGCCGCTGCAGACACCGTGCTTCCTGTACCTGTGCCACGGCCACCGCCCAAGAGAGGAACAAAGTGTCTCCTGTGCGATCAGGCTGGACATTGGGCATCTCAATGCCCTTTAAAGAGACAGTTACTGGACTTTCGGGACGATGGGGGTGGGGGGGTCTCAAAGGTCCAAAGGGAATTTAAAAAAAAAAAATAAATAGAAAATGTAAATGTTAAACTAAATAATCCTGCTTTAACCAGTTCTGCCTTTCAGCAAAAGTCACCGGATATGATAGTAAAGGATCCATCGACCAGCGAAACAAAAAGTCCTCATGATCAGGTCACCTGGGGTCGTGGGTAAGCCTATGTGTCCACTCCCCCAGGTCTCAAGTGGGTGCTAGCTGAGTGGGTGAAACCTTTCATCCCTAAAAGTGCAAAGCCACCAGCAGAGGCCCCACAAGTGGCCAGTGCTGCCTGGAGGAGGAGAAAGCGCCGAACCTTCTCCTTCTAATTATCATTATTCCTTAACAGTGTTTTTCTAGACAGTTTGTTTGCACTAGATGTCATTTTTCTTCTGCAACTTTAAAGGTACTCAAGGTCCGAACTCTGAGCATCTCCCATGAAGCGAGCCTTCCTCCTTCTTAATTTAATAAGAAAAGGGGAAATGTTGTAATGCATTAATTGGATTTATATTTCATCGGATTTGTAATGTTTTTTCTATGTATCTGTCCTATGATCTGTCCTTGCCCCACAGTGCCCATCCCCCACACTGAAATGTAACCCAGCCCTGTTCCCCTCCCACTTCTCCCTGATTGGGTGATGCCTCTGGGCCCTGCCCCCTGGGGAAAAAGCCCCGACGGGGGAGGGGGGAGCTTTCTCTGGCATCGGTGAGACATCGGGATGGGCTCCAACCAAGCAGGGAAGGACTCAAGAATAAAAGCTGTAATATCCCATCCGGTGAGAGAGAGCAGACTCTTTTACTTTTGCCATCAATGGCTGTCTAGTCTCGTGGGGAAATACAACATATACTCAATTTTGTTTGCTTGTCCCAGTCTAGGATGCTTCATCTGGGGCCTCAAAAATTGCACCCAGCCCCTGTGGGGAGGGGTAAAGAATGATTTTTTTTCCCTCCTTTCAGGCCTGGCACGGCAGTTTTCGAAAATATTGAGTTGTCTCTGGGTGCCGAGGACAGCATAATACTGTTGTTAGTTCTGCTTTGTCTTCTCTGCATGGCCTGCACCATGCTTAGAAATCAAACCCTATATGGTGTGGTGTAGCAGTATTTTTGGAGACAGACATAGAGAGGATTGACAGTGATGGGAAAGTTCTGTTGTTTTAGCACGGTCAAGGACAACGAGCCTGAGAACCAGGACACTGAGCCTGAGAACCAGCTTTTTCCCTCAACAAAGTGTAAACAGGTAACTGCAAAGGAATGCTTATGCAGATAACACTAGCCAATCGTGAGCAGTAAAATGCCGTGTGAACAGCTTGTGCACTAGAATGATATATGCATATAAGAATCCTGTGTACCCTCAATAAACGGAGCCTTCACCACTACTCCTGTGAAGAAGGTGTTTGGCTGTTCCCCGTGTTTATGTTTTCGTTTTGTTTTTCTTTCTTTTCAAAAATCACCTTCAGTGTGGTGCAGCATCTTCTTGAGGAAGAGGGAAAATGAAACATATGCAAAGAAACAGCCTCCATGTCTACACAAACTGTCACAGAGGAGAAAGGAACCAAAAGCAAAGCAATAGTATTCGCATCTGTTGTGTTCCTCTGAGGAATGGTTTTTCCCCTCAGAGTCCCCCTGAAACCTGTGCTATGTAGTTCAACCCTTTTTCCCTATCATACCTACTCCTGACCCTATTGGCTCAGGGCCAATATCTTTCCTTGGCCCAAAACTAGATATACCCCTGTTTCTTCCTGGTTCTCTCTCTCTCTCCTCGGCCTCCCGGAACATCACATCGAGAATAAAGCTTGGACGGAAGCTGGGGGTGAGAGCCACTCTTTTGAAATCTCTATTCTGTCTCTCTGAAATATATTTCCCTAAAACCCCTGAATAACTGAGCTAGCGAGAGCCGGGGAGTGGCTAGAGGGAAGTATATTTTCAGTTGGCTCCCCAACGTCGGTTTGTTATGAAATATTAATAAGCCCACACATGAAGAGGGACTCCCTATTTAAGGGATTAATAAAGCTCTTTGGGAGGTGCAACTACCTGGCCACTATCGGCTGTTTTCGATCAGGTGCACCAAGAAAAATGGAGCACAATGGAACAAGGTATCCGATGCCTGAGGGAATTGGCTGTGCTGGAGATCATTTTCTCAGAAGACGAGAGATTTCCTAAAAGCCCAGATGATGTCCAGTGCACATCGCAGATGTAGTTGAGATTTGCACAGCTTGGACCAGGGATGTACTCCCGTTACCTGGCAATGCTGCAATGGAGGGAAGGTGAGGACAAGGTGGGCGTCTTGGTCAATAAACTAAGAATTTATGAGGACACTGTCACCGCCCCATTTCGTACCTATGTCTCATCCGTGGAAACAAGGCTGGCTGAGCAAGTCCGGAGTTTGATTGAAGAGGGCCATCAGAAACTGAATAAGGAACTTAAGGAAGAAATTTACCACATCTCGCCAGAACCAACAAGAGTCTCTGCCATTAGGAGCAGACATCTGCCAGCCAGGGAGAGAGGATACACTCCACGAGGCAACCTCTGGTCTCTTCTTCGGCAGCATGGAGAAGACATGAGGAAGTGGGATAGAAAACCCACCTCCTCCTTAGCAGCCCAGGTATGTGAACTGAAAAGACAGACATCTACCACAAGAAGCTCATCTAGAGTCAGTGCTGCTCCAGTCTCTCAGGCACAGAACTCCAGATGGTATAGGAAGAATGATATGACTGATCCTCTTGAAGGGACCTCAGGAACATATTTACAGGAAGAGAGCAACGTGTACCATGGCCAAGAATAGGGGGGCCCTGCCTCTAGCCAGGTAGAGGAAAGGGACAATCGGATCTATTGGACAGCGTGGATCCCATGACCTGGCACACCTGACCCACAAAAATATATGGCTTTGGTTGACACTGGTGCCCAATGTACCCTGATGCCATCAAGGTATGTAGGAACAGAATCCATTTCTATTTCTGGGGTGACAGGAGGGTCCCAGCAGCTGACTGTATTGGAGGCCGAAGTGAGTTTAACCAGGAATGGGTGGCAAAACCACCCCATTGTGACTGACACAGAAACCCCATGCATCCTCGGCATAGACTATCTCAGAAATGGATACTTCAAAGACCCAAAAGGATATCGCTGGGCTTTTGGGATAGCTGCTGTAGAGACAGAAGACATCAGACAGCTGAATACCTTGCCTGGTCTCTCAGATGACCCCTCTGCAATGGGACTGCTGAGAGTTGAAGAACAGCAGGTACCAATCGCCACAGCAACATTACACCGTCGGCAATACTGCACAGAGACTCTGTGATTCCTATCCATGAGATGATTTGTAAACTGGAGAGCCAAGGGTTGGTCAGCAAGGCTTGGTCACTTTCAACAGCCCTATATGGCCAGTGCATAAGTCCAGTGGAGAATGGAGACTGACGGGGGATTACCGTGCTCTGAATGAAGTCATGCCACCACTAAGCACTGCCGTGCCAGACAAGTTGGAGCTTCAGTATGAGCTGGAGTCCAAGGCAGCAAAGTGGTATGCGACCATTGATGTTGCCAATGCCTTCTTCTCCATTCCTTTGGCAGCAGAGTACAGGGCCCAGTTTACCTTCACCTAGAGAGGCATGCAATACACCTGGAACCGATTGCACCTGGGGTGGAAGCACAGTCCCACCATCTGCCATGGACTGATCCAGACTGCACTGGAAAAGGGTGAGGCTCCAGAACATCTACAGTACATCAATGACATCATCGTATGGGGGAACACAGCAGAGGAAGTCTTTGAGAAAGGAGAAAAGATCATCCAGATTCTGCTGAAAGCTGGTTTTGCCATTAAGCGAAGTAAGGTTAATGGACCTGCTCAAGAAATCCAGTTTCTCGAAGTCAAGTGGCAAGATGGACGTCTCCAGATCCCCCAGAGGTAATCAACAAGATCACCGCCATGTCCCCACCTACCAACAAGAAGGAAACACAAGCTTTCCTAGGTGCCATAGGCTTTTGGAGAATGCACATTCCCAAGTACAGCCAGATTGTGAGCCCTCTCTACCTGGTTACCTGCAAGAACGATTTCCACTGGGGCCCTGAACAGCAACAAGCCTTTGCCCAGATCAAGCAGGAGATCGCTCATGCAGTGGCCCTTGGCCCAGTCAGGATGGGACCAGATGTGAAGAATGTGCTCTACTCAGCAACCGGGAGCCATGGTCTGTCCTGGAGCTTTTGGCAGAAGGTGCCTGGGAAGACTCGAGGCCGACCACTGGGATTCTGGAGCCGAAGCTACAGAGGGTCCGAAGCCAACTACACTCCAACAAAGAAGGAAATCTTGGCCGCCTATGAAGGACTTCAAGCCACCTTGGAAGTAATTGGCACTGAAACGCAGCTTCTTTTGGCACCCCGACTACCGGTGCTGGGGTGGATGTTCAGGGGAAAGGTTCCTTCCATGCATCACGCCACCGACGCCACATGGAGCAAATGGATTGCCCTCATCACACAGCGCACCCGTATTGGAAACCCGAATCGCCCTGGGATTCTGGAAATTATAACTAACTGGCCTGAAGGTGAGACTTTTGGATTATCTTCTTGAAGAAGAATAGGAGCAAGTGACATACGCCAAGGAAGCCCCACTGTATAACGAGCTACCAGAGACTGAAAAACAATATGCCCTCTTCACTGATGGTTCCTGCTGAATTGTAGGCACTAACCGGAAATTGAAAGCTGCAGTATGGAGCTCCACACAACGAGCTGCACAAGCTACTCTGGGACAAGGTGGATCGAGTCAGGTTGCAGAGCTTAAAGCTCTCCAGCTGGCTTTGGATATTGCTGAACGAGAGAAGTGGCCAAGACTCTATCTCTACACCGACTCGTGGATGGTAGCTAATGCTCTGAGGGGGTGGTTGAATCACTGGAAAAAGGCCAATTGGCAGCGCAGAGGGAAAGCCATCTGGGCCGCTGATATTTGGCAGGACATCACCGCCTGAGTAGAGAGGCTGACTGTGAAGGTTCGACAAGTGGATGCACACATACCCAAGAGTCAGGCTAATGAAGAGCATCACAGCAAAGAGCAGGTGGACAAAGCTGCCAAAGTGAAAGTATCACAGGTGGATCTAGACTGGCAGCACAAGGGAGAAGTATTCCTAGCCCGTTGGGCCCATGATGCATCTGGTCATCAGGGGAGAGATGCAACATACTGATGGGCCCATGACTGAGGGGTGGACCTTACTATGGACAACATCTTGCAGGTCATCCACAACTGTGAGACCTGCACTGCAATCAAACAGGCCAAGCGGGTAAAGCCTCTGTGGTACGGTGGACAATGGTTGAAGTACAGGTAATGGGAAGCCTGACAGATTGACTACATCACCCTTCCTCAAACCCGCCAAGGCAAGTGCTATGTGCTGACTATGGTGGAAGCCACCACTGGATGGTTGGAGACCTACCCTGTGCCTCATGCTACGGCCCGGAACACCATCTCGGGCTTAGAAAAGCAGGTCCTGTGGAGTCATGGCACCCTGGAGATAATCAAGTCAGACAATGGAACCAATTTCAGGAACAGCCTTATAAACACCTGGGCTAGAGAACATGGCATTGAATGGATATATCACATCCTTTATCATGCACCAGCTGCTGGCAAAGTTGAACAATGCAATGGACTACTTAAGACTGCTGTGAAGGTGCTTGGTGAGGGGACCTTGAAAAATTGGGAATTAAACTTAGTAAAGGCCATCTGGATGGTCAACACTCGATGGTCAATCAATCATGCTGGTCCTGCCCAGTCTGCACCCTTGCACACAGTGGATGGAGATAACGTCCCTGTGGTACACATGAAAAGCATTTTAGGAAAGACTATTTGGATTAATCCCACTTGCGGCAAAGGCAGACCCATCCGTGGGATTGTTTTTGCTCAAGGAACTGGTTCCACTTGGTGGGTAATGCAGAAAGGTGGGGAAACCCATTGTGTACCACAAGAAGATCTAATTTTAAGTGAGAACTGTGTGCAAGTTTTCATTCTGTATGTATGTATATGTGTGTTTAAGTATGTGTATATATATCTGTCTATCTATAAGAGTGTATTAATTTGGGTATGATGTAGATGGTAATAGAATAAGGGCTGGATTATGTCCTAGGTTATGATGTAAAATGTGCCCAAAGTAGGTATTCTGTCACCATCTACATGAGCTGTTGAAACTAGGTTGGACAGTGTTTCCCTTGCCCCCTCCTGACTTATTAAAGAAATATGGGTATTGATCTAGTATCGATACCCAACTGTGACAGACAAAAACTCTCTAACAGTTTAAAGTTTAAAAGTGTATGTTTATTACAGCCGGGCAGCATGCGGGATAGTTCCCTAATTCGCACTGCGAAATTCACAGGTAATTACAAAGTCTTTTATTTACAAAAGTGTTGAATATCCAAAATACAAATGCATATTCATACCCCTGTCACCTCCCATTCCTCGCTTCGTATGCTAATTGGAAAAAAGGCTATTAAGCATGCCTACTTTGTTTCCTAAAATGAGTCGGGGGTCTATTTTGGGGAGGGGTCACCCAAAATGAGGAAGTAAGATGAGTCTTCCTCGTCCTGACCTTTCTACCTTTTCAATGCATTCATGACAAATGATTCCTTGGTAGAACTTACAGTTTCCTGTGTTCAATGGGTCCTTTAAGCAGGAAATCTGCAGCTATCTTATGTCCTATTTACCACATTTTGTTTTTCATTACAAGCACAACTACATAAACATAAACCTGACAAGCAATGAGTTACAAGATCCGGGGTAGCTTATCTAAGATCCAGCTTCTGTTAACTGCAAACAAAAATTACCTATCTACTTCAGCTAGTTCAGCAACTTATTATCTTAACTTTCCTAAAAATCCTTAGTTCCTCAAAATTAACATCTCACTCCCTCCAGAATATCTTCTGTTAATGGGTGTCTTGCTTTGAAAAGACAGGAATCTGCTAGGGAGAGGCGGGGCCTCTCTAGGAATGGGGAATTCCAATCCCTTCCCTCCAAGTTATTATAATTTGGAAGATTAAAAAGGCTTTTCAATCAGAGCTATGGGGAAAGGAATAACAGTCCTTTACTAGTAAATATAACAGGTCAAACAAACAACAACAGCAATAATAATAATAATAAACAGAACCAAGAACCCCCAGGGGCTTTTTCTCACAAGTCCCGGGCAGTCTGATCTCTTGGGACCCTGAGAGCACCAAGCCGAAATAGTGGAAAAACTCCGGGGCTGATGGCTGAAAACGGTGGGTTGTCCCAGCAGGCAGGGGGAAGGGGAGGGGGAGGGGGTGTCCCAGCAGGCAAAGTGAGCAGTGCTGAAGAAGCCGCGACAGCTGGACAGGGGCTGACCCAGCTCCAGCAGGGCAGGCGAGGGGCTCCAAATTCCTGGGCGCTCCAGTAGATGATAGAATTCCCAGGACCAGACCCTCCGTTAACAGTGGACTCCTCACGCAGCCAGCAGTCGCCCGATCATCCTCTCCAAAACCAAGAGCAGAAGACACCACCCTCAGCTCTCGGAGCCCCCAAGCCTTTTCCTCCCCCTCAAACTAAGTGATCTACTTCTTCTGTGTGGGTCAAGCACCCTTTAAGCATCAGTATTTAGTCTCCTAGCAACTTATGGGGGGAAAAATTCCACAGGAAAACTTAACCCCCAACAATGGGCCATCAATGCCTTGCCACATGACTCATAGGTATCTCCCTCCGGGAGCTTTCTCTGTTTAATGGGCAATCAAGGACCCATTGTAAGACTCATAGAATGATATCAGCCCATTGTGAGATGCTCTGCCCAGGGGGAGGAGCCAAGCATTCCCACCTGAATGTAATCTGGGATTTGGGACAGCACAGGCAGCCTTACCCGCTGGATTCCCAGAGGATCAGAGCTACCAGACCTTTCTACGGGATCACTGCTTCAACAAGACCACTTCATCTAGACTGCTACTGCCACCACAGGGTATCAGGTTCTTTTCTGACTCTGCCAGTGATCTTTTGTACTATTGCATTTATTTTATTTTATTTTACCTTTTTTTCCTCCTATTAAATTGTTTTTTTGACTTTGAGTCTCTCACTTGTTTTGCTTTCAAGCCAGCAGAACGTCTTGGGGTAATTTTATGATGATTAGTCTGTTCCCTGATTTTCTGTTTTATACCCAAATATGGTTGCTGTAGCTTTAAGGTGGGTCTGGGGGGAGTGGGGAGCCTGGGGGCTCTTCTGCGGGCTTTTTCAAAGCCTCACTCCTGAGGCATCTGGTGTGCTGTGTGGTCTTGTTTTTTTTGCTTGGCTAGTGACAGGAAAATCCACAAATGCCAGAGGTTTATGTCCAAAAAGCAGACAGAGGAGTCCTTTAACTGTATTTAAATAAAAGGAGAGAGTCCACTGATGTACACGCTTTTCTCTCTATCAAGGTTTCAGGGGGACACAGCCTCCCTTTTGTCCTAACTCCCAGCCACATGTTGCCCTCTTCCTTTCCCCATTGGCTGAGGTAGTAGGAAGGTACAGCCTTCCCAAACCACCTACCGCATATTCCTCCCTTGAACCTGTCATTTTGCCCCAAAGTTCAGGAGCTCAGCCTTGTGCAGACCCTTGTCTGTTTCAGGACCCACGCTGTCTGGGCTCTGGTACGAACCTGTTGCCTAAAGTCAGTAGAAACATTAAGACCCATTTCAAAGACAATAACACCCATACTTTCACCCATCAAATTATTTGTAAAGACATTAGCACATATCTTTCCTCTCACTAGCTTGTTTATTTTTTTCTTTTTATTTGCCCAGGCAGAAGGGTTTTTCTTTCCTACCCTGGCTTTGGAGAGGCTGCAGCAGCAATTCTTCGGTGGCTTTTTCAAAGTGAATTGGACGGTTCGGCTTTGGTCTGACATCAGAGTGAACGACTGGCAGGAGAAGGGTCAGCCGGGGCAGGCAGGAAAGGTGAGGGGTGGCTCCGTTTCACCCCCATGCCTCATAAAAGCCAAGTCAGGGAGAGAAAAGCACACCAAGCCCACCTGCGTCATCTGCTGTGAAGCGGGGACCAATACCAGTGTGTCACCAGGTTCCCATCTGTTTGCCTGAGCTGCTAGGTGAACCTTTTGTTTTAGTTTTCTTTCCCTGAGCGTCATGGGTTAGTACAGTTTGGTTTTTTAGTTATAGAAAAATGTAAAATAATTCTCCAGGTCAGGACCTGGGAATTGCTTTAGAAGAAACAGAGACCTATCAGAGAGTTAGTTAGAATATTGGCGTCTATTCTGACCACTGAAATTGTTAGCTGCGACTTTGGGAAGTACCATATAAAACCCCTTGATTTCCTGTAGGTGGGTCTTTTTTCTTCTTCCTTTGGCCAGAGACAGGCAGGTAACATCGAGCTGGGCCTTCTGCTCCCCCCTTTTTGGGGGGGAGCTGGCCTGAGGCCTGGCTGGATTCCATTGGCTCCTGGGTGAAAGGGGGGGGGGGAAGGAGAGGTTGCTATTTTGTAACAGCTACTTTCTTCAGACTTCCCTAGAGCAGGGAGACATCTCTGCTAGGCTCTGATAAGAGCTATGGGCATCATTTGGACTGAGGCCACCCCAATTTACACTGAGGGGTGGGCCGAGAAGGCATTTATGATCCTGCCTGGTTTTTTGTGATTCTGGACTGCTTGAGTGCTCCGATCTCTGATGTTTCTGTGAGTTCTTCCTCCCTCATCAGCTCGGCCTTGAACATCCAACACCACAAGCTACAGAGAGACAAAGACTCCGAGCAAATTTAACTCTTTCTTAGCAACATGAAGCTTTCAGAGCTTAGCCCTTCTCTGAGAAAGTAAGGAAAAACAGAGTGAACATAAGGAACAACAGTATAAAGTCAGTAAAGCAAGAGTGAAAAGACTATTGGGACAGAGGGTTGAAGAGTTGGTTGTTCTATTCTTACTTAAGCCATGGAAATGAACTCTATATTTAGGTCGTTCCTTTAAATCATAGGAAAGATATGCATTTAGAGAGATGATTGTTTTGATTTGCGTGTAGATTTAAGCAAAGGTGTTTGTGATGAACTAAGTAATATCCTATAAGATGCTTGAACAGAGGTAAAGATGAGAAGCCCTCTGCACCAGTGAAGAAGTGAGAAGATATCTCTGTACCTTGAGATGAAGAATCCTTTGCTTTTGGAGTTATTCATCTTTAAATGGTGACACCCCAGTATGCAAAAGTCTAAGACCCATGACCCATAAGCAGCTTGGGAAACTGCTCCTAGGAGGGTCACAAAGGCAGGTTTCTCCAGGCGGTTGTTTTTGTGACAGTTTAAAACCCACAAGAGAACTGTTCTAAGTTGTCAGTGGGATCCATGACTCTAAAAGATACTCTTCCCCTAATAAATTGATGAAAGACTATTATCAGATAGTAAAACTGACTGAAAATTACAAGTTTTTTCTCTTTATGTTGTTTTGTAAGAAAGTGAATAGTTTGTAAGGGGAGGGAAGAGTGTTTTTAAAGTTTCATTCTGTTTTAGTGTTTTTTTTCAACTTTCTTTTTTTCTATTCTTTTAGTGTATGTTAATAAATTATTTGTTAATTTTAAGGTTAAGCCTGCTTTGTTTTTCTCCTAGTCTCTCTCTCACAAAAAAAGTAAGTACCAACACCAAAATTTAATAAACGTGAAACCACTACACTGAGACAGGAGCCAACGCAGTCTTTGTCCCCACCAAGTTGCCTGCCGTTGTAGTTTTCTTTTCTTTCCCTGTCATTTTGGTTGTTTTTTTTCTGGTTGGGGGGGGTGTAAGGTCTGACAGTTCAATATCTAGTATTTATTGACCTTTTCTCCCATGCTGTGTGTGCACTCTGTCAATAAAGAGTTGGGCTTTTTTTTGCATTTTCATCCACTTGTATTCATTTCTTATTGGATTGTTGGAACTTTTTTTTTTTTTTTTTTTTCCAGGAAACACTTATTCCAGAGTGTTTGTCTCCTAAACTTTTCTCAAAACTGAGACAATACAGACTGGTGAAAGAGATGCTGGAAAGCAGTGCTACAGAAAGGGACCTGGGGATCTTGGTCAACAGGAAGTTGAATTTGAGTCAGCAGTGCACTGTCAGACAGGAGGGCCAACAGTGTACTGGGGTCTCAACTCTCACAAAGACAGCTGCCCAGAAACTTGCCTTTGTGAAGTGCCTCCCATTAGCAGCTTTCCCAACACTGCATATGGGTCATGTCTGCTTATTTAGGGTACTGTTTAAGGATGCCTCTTCTAGTATAAAACAAAGACTATCTTCTTCCATCTCCAAAATCATCTTCATCTCAAGGAAACAGAGGCCTCCCTTTTCCCTGGGAACAAAGGGCTTCACACCACTTTCTCTCTATCTTCCTCTGTTCAAAGTTTTCCATTAAATCTCAGTTATATCAGTCCACAACTTTTAACTAGACCCATGCATCCCCCTAAACAGTCATATGTTCCAGGAAAAGTGAGTCCATTCTCCATGGTTTCACAAGAGAACTCCAGCCAAACAAGGCAACTCCTCACTCATTTGTCCCACTTAGGATGTAAGTCTTTCTCTTCACTGACTTTCTGTCTCATGCCATGTCTTCTGAAGCATAGAATAAGGACTTTACAATTAGAAATGGTAAAGCAGGTATGTTTTATTTCCAGCTGGGACACACGGGGGGATATCTCCTCCAAACTGTGCGTACCTGGTTAAAACAAGGTCCAGGTTTAAATACACATTGATCCCACAAACCCACACCTCCCCACTCGCCCATTCCCCGCCTTCTCTCGCTTTGTATTCTAATTAGCTGTTGCACCTCCTGGTGGTCCTGAGTTGGGGTCTTGGGAGGAAGGCCGATGCCTTCCTCAGGTTGATCTTTGCTTCTGGACAGGCATGGTAGAGGTTTGGCTATTTTTCAGGTCACTTTGCTCTTGCCAAAGATTAGGAGCTTGATTTTACTGGATTCAAGCCACAAAGATCTGCTTTATTGATTTTTGACAAATATCTAGGTCCCACTTTGCTGTTTCAACATTATCCATCTTACCTATATGACTTCTACTTAGTAACTACCTAACAACTAAGCTTAACAGCTAATCTTCAATGTGTTCTTAGTACAAGCGGTTTCTTTACTTTTACAAAATCACCAAAAGCTGCTTCTAAAATCCTGTATTTTTATATTTATAAATATCCTCCATATCACTTCTCTATGTGCACTCTGTCCCTTTTCCTCTCTCAGGGAAGGGTTAGGGCTATGGAAGCTTCATTTGTATCAGGAAAGAGTTAAATCTTGCCCAGGTCTACAGATGGCATGATGGTTCTTCCTGGTGGTGACCGAAGGTGGTAGGGTCAGGCCTCACTGGGCTGGTATGGGGGTACCTCGCTCTCGGGGTCAAATCTTGGCTAGCTCCAGACTCCAGCACATTACCCTGATAATGGACAGAAGGTAAAAGACAGAGGCACTCTTTTTCTTCCTCGGGACCATGGTCCCACAGCTTTATTTTAGAACCAAAACTCCAGGAGGAACAGAGAGAGAAACTCTCATGGTGGGGATTTTTAAACCCGGGGGGAAAGGGGCAGGGAGAGGAACCACAACCAATGGGAAACAACCTGGGGGGGGGGGCATAGGAGGGGACCGACTAGAAGATACCAACACCACAACCCAGAGGGGGTACAAAACATACCATGTGCAAAATACAATAAAACTATTTTTGTGTTCAAATATGATAAACCATCCAGTGCAATATAATAACAAAAATTAACTAACTATTTAGTGCACTACAACAGGCTCACCCTTTTTTTGTTAGAATAAAGTTAAAAGAAAGGCATTGGGCCTATTTCGATTTAGAATATGAATTTGTCCACCACCTGTGATCTGCAGGCAAGTTAGGCTGCTCTTGGTCCACAAATTCTCCATGGCTGACTTCTTAGGTAGTAGGGATAAAACTGTTGAGGGCTTTTAAAATGAAACAATGTAGAACTCCAAATGTTAACACAATTAAAACAAAGCAACAAAAAACAACAGAATTGCTTTAACTATTGAAGTCCACCACCCCAAGAGTCCCCAAATTTTGGACAGTCCACTGAACCAGTCCTCGGATTCTTGCTTTACTTGTCCAACTAAGTTTCTCAGTTCTTTGAGGGCAGTGTGGACGTTGGGTGCTTTTGATGTTAAATTCATGCAACAGAGTTCTTCAAATTCTTGGCACTCATGTCCATGTAGTAGCAGGAGGAAGTCTATGGCTGCATGATTTTGGAGTGTGGCCTGCCTGGTAATTTCTTCGTCCTCTAGGAGGGAGCAGGTAGGTAGACATAGGGTCTCTTGTTGCTGCAGTGGACAGGCATATATTTTCTTGTTGGAGTGTCTGTGCCAGAGTCACCTAGATGTTTTGGCATGGTTGAGGGTTGATTTATGCAGCAGTCAGACTGCTCAGCGCGAACAGGATGGTAACTTGGACAAGGCTCATCGCGAGGTTGAGTGGGAGGTAGGTTTTGATTTTTTTTTTCCTAAAAGGAAAACCAAACATGTTTAAAGTATATTAAAGGTCAGAAATCTGCCGGAATTAACTAGATCTTAGGAAGGTTCTGTTCCCTTTTTCCGGCGGCGTCTTCTTTTTGAAGCAACAGCTGCTTGCTTCTCATTGTCTTCTGCTGGTGCTGGATTTTTGGGGACAAAAGGTTTTACCCACATTTTATCCAACATGGGCCTGAGGGGGTGGATATGCACGCATAGCCACCCCCCACCCCCCACCCCCAGGTCACAAGCTCATAGGTACCCTTGATTTCCCAGGTTTCTGGGTCCCTAATTAGAACTGGTGGATGTTGTGACAAACTGATTGCTGCTGTTAAAGTGACGTGCCACTGGAGGACTCATATTTTCAAATGAACAATTCAGAAAATCGATTGTGAACAGGGCTTTGCAGAGTTTTTGTTGTGGTGACATCTACATTGTGAAATTGCTCTGCCTAGCCAGGACTTGTTTGAGCATCTGGTGGGCACACTCAACCACAGATTGACCTGTGGGGGAGTGGGGGATGCCTGTTGTATGCTCCACTCCCCACTGCTGGACAAACTCTAGGAATTCCTCGCTTTTGTATGCTGGGCTGTGTGGCTGTCTCTCTCTTGGAGCCCCGGCTCCGTTTTTGCCTCGGCTAGCTTGAGAGACAAACCACAGTTGGAAGGATTTTTCTTTAGGGCCCCAAAGATCCCAGAGCGGCTGTGAACCTTTTCCTTTAGAGAGAGCAGGTACCCACCGATGGCAAAGGAAGGGTCTGCACTTGGTCCCGGGGAAACCAGGGCTTTATTCAGTCTTTCTCCTGTGGTCCTGTCCCTGCCTGGGTCAGGAGCCCAGTCCCTGACCCCAGCCAAGAGAGCGATCCACGTGCTTTTCCTGGCTTTTATCCAGGGGGAAGGGGCTAGAGGCGGGGACAAGCCACTACCCAATCAGGGATAAGGTGGGAGTG
Source organism: Delichon dasypus (assembly GCA_037837765.1). NCBI lineage: Eukaryota > Metazoa > Chordata > Aves > Passeriformes > Hirundinidae > Delichon > Delichon dasypus. Next base: position 4,880,297 of record JBBAXF010000012.1, on the reverse strand, counting down.
GAACAGAGTTGGATTACATTCCAGTGCGGGAGAATGGGTGGGGAAAAAGAGCAGGGTCAAACCTCGGGATGATACATTTTCCAGGGGAACAGGGGGGTACAGAAGAAACCATTGCAAAACCCAATATAAAAATGAAATAAAATATAAACCAAAATAATACATGACAACAGAGCCGTTGTCAGTTTTGATTTTCCTAGGGGTCCCAAGTACTGAAGAGGCTTGCACAAGATGCGGTTTTGCCTGTGCAGCCATTTCCCCTGTGTGAGCAGAAGCATAAACTGCATTTGAATAAGTATCGATGCTTACATGTACATATTTAAGGCGACCGAAACTGGGAATGTGTGTGATGCCTGTCTGCCACCCTTCGCAGCTGTCCTAGGGTAACTTTATGATGCCTGTATCCCCAATCGTCTGTTCTGTTTGTGCTGTATATTGAGTCCTGTGCCTTTAAGACTGGTTCTAAGAGCAAGGAGAAGCGCGGAGTTTGTTTTGAGAAAACTGCCTGACTCCTCCACATTCTTCTTTGGACGGGGTGTTTGGCGGAGGCTTGGAGAGACTGCAGGACAGAGATTTTTTTTGCTTTTAGTTAGTTTCAGCTAGCTAGGGCAGAGAAGTTCCCTGGACTGTTTTTTTTTCCTTTTTCTTGGAACTGTTTAAACCTACTCTGGACTGAAAACCCAGGGGAGCACTGGGGGCTTGCACCTGCGGCCCACCGGGGCCTGGACCTCGGCATTTTCCAGCAGCGCCGGAGGGACTGGGACTGAGGAGAGACTGAGAGACTGAGAGAGAGAGAGAGCCGAGCTCCACCCACGGCAAGGACTTTCTCAATTAGCCATCTCACTTCAGAAGGAGAGGTTTTATTGTTTCATATTTTTCATTCTTTATACTTGTATGCACTTCATTTGTTTAGTAAAATAGTTTTTTCCACTTTTCTCCAAAGAGGGTTTTTTGTTTTTTTTTACCGGACTGGTTGGAGGGAGGGGCCACCTGGGTTTGCTTCCTTGGAGGGATCCTATACAGGGGTTTTCTCCCAAATTTGCCCCAAACCAGGACATATTTCGAATTGGCGCCCACTGCAGGGCACGAGAGAGTGGAAAAAACTTGTATTGATTATTATTAACTGCTTTTTTTTGTTTGTTTGTCCCTTGGGTGGGGATTAAACAGTGGCCATGTTGCTTCTTGAATTTCTAATGTCTCTTAGAATGGAGTTCTTTCTGCATTTCTGTTCCCTAGGCTTTTTTGAGGTCTTAATACCTTTCTGGTCCCTAGGTTTGTTTTCTTACCCAGAAATAGCTCCAATATTGTCCCTAACATACAGCTTTTACACTAGGGATGCACAAATTAGAATACTTATTTTGCTGGGTTCGGTGATTATGGCTTACAAGAAGCTTATAAAGATACTGGAGTTTGTTCTGGGTATGTTCGGTTTATGGTTTTTTCATCCTGCCCTGCGTCCTAGTTCCAGCAGCATGTTTTGGGGATTTATCAACAATTGCACCCAGTTTGTTAGAGGAGGAGTAGGGGATGAGGCTCTTCAGCCTCTTCTTTCCTTCTTCTCTTTTGAGTCAGTTACATCACTTTTAGAGAATGTCCAGGGTCTCCTGAATGTTAAAGACCCCACCTCCCTGGTATTTCACCTGGTGAGCTTCCTCTATATGGTTTATAGCTTTTCTAGAATGAGTCACACACTGCTAAACACTGTAGGGCAGCAGATAGAGGCAGGGGAGCAGGGAGATAAATCAGTCACTCAGGCTGCAGCTAAACCAGACAGTGAGGCTAAGACACCGGCAGTTGCTGCAGTGAAGAAGGGAAAGAAGCACACGGACAAAACCGATCGACCAGTAGACGATGATTCAGGTGAAGGATCCTCAATGCCTCCTGACACCCAGTCAGGAGCCAAACCACCTGACACACAATCAGAAACTGAAGCAACTGATGATACACAGTCAGAAGCTGAACCAACTGATACAAAATCGGAAGCCCAACCAACTGGCACAAGATCGGGAGTCCAACCAACTGCTACCAGATCAGAAGCCCAACCAACTGCTACAACATCAGGAGCCCAACCAGCTGCTACAACATCAGGAGCCTGACCAACTGCTACAAGATCAGGAACCCGACCAACTGCCGCAAGAGCAGGAGATACTATTGAGTCCTTTTCCCTGAAGGACCTTCGTGGCCTAAGAAAGGATTATACTCGACGATCTGATGAATCTATAATTAGTTGGTTAGTCCGTCTTTGGGATGCTGCAGGCGAGGCTACAATACTGGATGGCACTGAAGTAAGACATCTGGGATCCCTGTCACATGATCCAGTTATTGACCAAAAAATGATGAGGGAGGCTAGTCCTTGCAGCCTCTGGGAACGGGTCCTGAGAAGTGTGGCACAAAGATATCTGTGTGCCGACGATCTCTATATGCAGCAAACCCAGTGGAAAACCATTGAACAAGGGATCCAGCGCTTGAGGGAAATGGCAGTGGCGGAAATTGTCTTCTCAGATGACATAAACACTAGGAACCCCGACTTGGTACCATGTACACCTGTGATGTGGCAAAAACTTGTACGACTTGGGCCACAAGAATACTCCTCTGCTTTAGCAATAATGAAGCGGGATGAGACAGAGGAGACTGTGCTTGATATGGCGAAGAAGCTCCGAACATATGCAGATGCCGTGCATGGTCCAACACATGCAAGAATTGCAGCTCTGGAAACGCGTATAACGAAATTAGAAGACAAGATAGAGGAGAATCACAAAGAACTCAAGGAGGACATTCTCCAGATCTCCGCAGTACAGGTTAGAGGCTCTGGCACCACACGCAAACGTTCCCTAGATAGAGAGGGAAAAGGCATCCCACGGGCTAAGCTGTGGTCCTTCCTGCGTGATTGTGGAGAAAACATGAAAAGATGGGATGGAGAATCTACTGATGCTATGACACAACGGCTGCATGAATTGTTGGATGGCAAGACTGTGAGAGGAAGTTCCAGCAAGAAGGAAGCAGCTCCGGTTACCCAGGGAAAAAAGGATAATCAGGCTTAGAGGGGCCCTGCCTCTAGCCAGGTAGAGGCTAGGGAAAACCGTGTTTTTTGGACTGTGTGGATTTGTTGGCCTGGCACATCAGAACCACAAAAATATGAGGCCTTAGTTGACACTGGAGCACAGTGCACAATACTCCCATCAAGACATGTGGGGGAAGAATCTGTTTCCATTGCTGGGGTGACAGGGGGTTCACAAGATTTTACTTTGGTGGTGGCTGATGTGAGCCTGACTGGAAATGAGTGGAAGAGACACCCTATTGTGACTGGCCCAAGAGCCCCATGCATTTTGGGCATAGACTTCCTCCGAAATGGATATTTCAAAGACCCAAAGGGATTTAGGTGGGCATTCGGGATAGCAGCTGCAGAGACAGGGGATGTTAAGCAGTTGAATACCTTGCCTGGACTATCAGAGAACCCATCTGCTGTAGGTCTTCTGAAGGTGGAAGAGCAACAAGTGCCAATTGCCACTTCAATAGTGCATCGCCGACAGTACAGAACAACTCGAGATGCTGTGATTCCCATCCACAAGATGATCCGTGAGCTGGAGAGCCAAGGGGTGGTCAGCAAAACCCACTCACCCTTCAACAGCCCCATCTGGCCTGTGCGCAAGTCTGATGGAGAATGGAGATTGACTGTGGACTATCGTGCCTTGAACGAAGTGACTCCACCATTGAGCGCTGCTGTGCCGGACATGCTGGAACTCCAGTACGAGCTGGAGTCCAAGGCAGCAAAATGGTACGCCACAATTGACATTGCTAATGCATTTTTCTCCATTCCTCTGGCTGCAGAATGCAGGCCTCAGTTTGCCTTCACATGGAGAGGAGTGCAGTACACCTGGAACCGACTGCCCCAGGGGTGGAAACACAGCCCCACCATCTGCCATGGACTGATCCAGGCTGCACTGGAAAAGGGTGAGGCTCCAGAACATCTACAGTACATTGATGACATCATTGTGTGGGGAAACACAGCAATGGAAGTGTTTGAGAAAGGAGAGAAGATCATCCAGATCCTCCTGGAGGCCGGTTTCGCTATCAAGAAGAGTAAAGTTAAGGGACCAGCTCGTGAGATCCAGTTCCTGGGAGTAAAGTGGCACGATGGAAGGCGTCAGATTCCCACTGAAGTCATCAATAAGATCACAGCAATGTGTCCACCAACCAACAAAAAGGAAACACAAGCTTTCCTAGGCGCCAGAGGTTTCTGGAGGATGCACATTCCCGAGTACAGCCAGATTGTGAGCCCTCTCTACCTGGTCACCCGCAAGAAGAACAATTTCCACTGGGGCCCTGAACTGCAACAAGCCTTTGCCCAGATCAAGCAGGAGATCGCTCATGCAGTGGCCCTTGGCCCAGTCAGGATGGGACCAGATGTGAAGAATGTGCTCTACTCCGCAGCCGGAAGCCATGGTCTGTCCTGGAGCCTTTGGCAAAAGGTGCCTGGGAAGACTCGGGGCCGACCACTGGGATTCTGGAGTCGAAGCTACTGAGGGTCTGAAGCCTACTACACTCCAACAGAGAAGGAAATCTTAGCCGCCTATGAAGGAGTTCAAGCTGCCTCAGAAGTAGTAGGCACCGAAACACAGCTCCTGCTGGCACCTCGACTACCAGTGCTGGGATGGATGTTCAAAGCAGAAGTTCCCTCTACCCACCATGCCACCAATGCCACATGGAGCAAATGGATTGCCCTCATCACTCAGCGCGCCCGCATTGGAAACCCAACTCGCCCTGGGATTTTAGAAATAATTACAAACTGGCCGGAAGGTGAAAACTTTGGTCTCATGGATGAAGAGGAGCAGGAACAAGTGACACGTGCTGAAGAAGCTCCACCATACAACCAACTGCCAGCAGAAGAAACACGCTATGCTCTTTTCACTGACGGTTCCTGCCGCATCATTGGGATGAAACGAAAGTGGAAAGCAGCTGTATGGAGCCCCACAAGACAGGTTGCACAAGCCACTGAAGGAGAAGGTGGGTCAAGCCAACTCGCTGAGCTCAAAGCTGTTCAACTGGCCCTGGACATTGCTGAAAGAGAGAAGTGGCCAAAGCTCTACCTCTACACTGATTCGTGGATGGTAGCCAATGCTCTGTGGGGATGGCTGGAGAAGTGGAAAAAGGCAAATTGGCAGCGTAGGGGAAAGCCAATCTGGGCTGCAGATGAGTGGAAGGACATTGCCACTCGGGTAGAGAAGCTACCTGTCAAAGTCCGTCATGTAGATGCCCATGTCCCCAAGAGTCGGGCTAATGAGGAGCACCGGAACAACGAGCAGGTAGATCAAGCTGCAAAGATAGAGGTGTCAAAGATAGACTTAGATTGGCAACACAAGGGAGAGTTGTTTCTAGCTCGATGGGCCCATGATGCCTCAGGCCATCAGGGTAGAGATGCCACCTATAAGTGGGCATGAGACCGAGGGGTGGATCTAACTATGGACAGTATTTCTCAGGTTATCCATGACTGTGAGACGTGTGCTGCCATCAAGCAGGCCAAGCGGGTGAAGCCCCTATGGTATGGCGGGCGATGGTCCAAGTATAAGTACGGGGAAGCCTGGCAGATTGAATACATCACCCTTCCCCAAACCCGCCAAGGCAAGCGCTATGTGCTCACAATGGTAGAGGCCACCACAGGATGGCTGGAGACCTACCCTGTGCCCCACGCTACTGCCCGTAACACCATTCTAGGCCTTGAAAAACAAGTTGTTTGGAGGCATGGTACCCCTGAGAGGATTGAGTCAGACAATGGAACTCATTTCAAGAACAGCCTCATCAACAACTGGGCTAGGGAACATGGCATTGAGTGGGTGTACCATATCCCCTATCATGCACCAGCTTCAGGGAAAGTAGAAAGATACAATGGACTGCTAAAAACCACCCTGAAAGCACTGGGTGGGGGATCATTCAAAAACGGGGAGCAGCATCCAGCAAAGGCCACCTGGTTAGTTAACACCCGAGGTTCCACCAACAGAGCAGGCCCTGCCCAATCTGAGCCCCTACATACAGTAGATGGAGAGAACGTCCCAGTAGTACATGTAAGAGGTTTGTTAGGGAAGACAGTTTGGATCAATTCGGCTTCAAGTACAAAGGATCCCATCCGTGGGATTGTCTTTGCTCAGGGACCAGGCTGCACATGGTGGGTAATGCAGAAAGATGGAACCACACGATGTGTACCCCAGGGAGATTTGATTGTTGGGTGAGAACCGTGTGTGATTATCGTTGTGTGCTGAATAGTACTGCCACTGTATGTAACTGTATATTGCATATTGTTTTTATATAGATGTATATGTGTGTGTAGAGCTAGAGTATATATTAGTTTTAGTAAATTGACGATATGGGGATAAGGGGTGGAATGTCCTAGGGTAACTTTATGATGTTTGTATCCCCAATCGTCTGTTCTGTTTGTGCTGTATATTGAGTCCTGTGCCTTTAAGACTGGTTCTAAGAGCAAGGAGAAGCGCGGAGTTTGTTTTGAGAAAACTGCCTGACTCCTCCACATTCTTCTTTGGACGGGGTGTTTGGCGGAGGCTTGGAGAGACTGCAGGACAGAGATTTCTTTTGCTTTTAGTTAGTTTCAGCTAGCTAGGGCAGAGAAGTTCCCTGGACTGTTTTTTTTTCCTTTTTCTTGGAACTGTTTAAACCTACTCTGGACTGAAAACCCAGGGGAGCACTGGGGGCTGCACCTGCGGCCCACCGGGGCCTGGACCTCGGCATTTTCCAGCAGCGCCGGAGGGACTGGGACTGAGGAGAGACTGAGAGACTGAGAGAGAAAGAGAGCTGAGCTCCACCCACGGCAAGGACTTTCTCAATTTGCCATCTCACTTCAGAAGGAGAGGTTTTATTGTTTCATATTATTAATTCTTTATACTTGTATGCACATTTGTTTAGTAAAATAGTTTTTTCCACTTTTCTCCAAAGAGGTGTTTTTTTTTTTTTACCGGACTGGTTGGAGGGAGGGGCCACCTGGGTTTGCTTCCTTGGAGGGATCCTATACAGGGGTTTTCTCCCAAATTTGCCCCAAACCAGGACAGCAGCTCTCAAGCCCTCGGGGGTTAACCCCCATACCCAGTGATGGCATGGCTTGGACCTGGCAATTAGGGCAGGTGGCCACAATGGCTCGAGCCTGACCCTGTGTTAGCTGGAACTGACGAATCAGGCCTGGCGCATTTTGATGGTATTGCTGGTGACTTAGCTTTGCCTGTTGAAAAACATCTGGAAGGTGTGCCATTTCTGCTGGGGCTGCAAGGGAATCTGCCTTGTGATTACCCTCTGTGATCTCGCCTGGCAAATCGATATGCAACCTTACATGCATCACATAAAATGGGTGGTCTCGCTGCGAAACTAGATAAATTTGTTTTGAGAGCAGTGTGAAGAGATGCTCGTTCTCTATGTCTTTGAGAACTGCCTACTCTGCCCTGGACACTATGCCCACCACATCGGCTGAATCGGTGACCAAATTAATTGGCTCTGAGAATTTCTCAAAGGCTCTCATGACTGCGGCCAGTTCAGCAACTTGGGGCGATCCCTCCACAAACTCCACATCAGCTTCCCAATGCTGAGTTTGAGGATTTCTCCAAGTCATCGCTGACTTGTGGGATGCCCCAGACGTGTCAGTGAACACTGTGAGAGCTTTGAGTGGCCTATGACTCCTTTTCTCACAAGGAATGAGGTGGAACTCCTCGTTGAATAATTTGTGTGACGAGGCGTGAACTGATATTTTTCCACTGTAGCTGTCCAGGGATAACTGGAGGTTGGCATTTCCCTGGAGCAGACACTCGAACATCTCTTTGGTCAGCCTCTGGAGAGAGTTCCTTCCCTCCCCAGAAAGCTTGACCGGGAGGTGAATACACGCAAAGTCACAACCAGCCAGCTCACGCAGTCTCAACCTGGCTTTTTGGATCAGCTGAGCTATCAGCTCTTGTGGCCTTGTGATAGTCTTGGATCGTTGGTGGGAGAGGAAAAGCCACTCTATTATTAAGAGTGAATCTCTCTGCCCTTCAATCCATTGGAATATCAAACCATGCAAGTGTGGCAACTTTCCCAGAACAATGAATTTGCAAGGCAGCTCGGGCTAATAACGGTGAGCCTGCCTCTCATTCAAAGCTTTTTGTGCTTTTTTGATTGCGGTTTTTGCCTCTGGGGTCAGTTCTCTGGGAGAAATCAGCTCTCTCTCCCCCCTCAATAAATTGTTGAGGGGATCTAGGTCCTTGTTGATGAGACCTATCCAGGGCCTGACCCAGTTCAAAGACCCACACAGGGAATGGAGTTCTGCTAGGGTTTTGGGATCACTCTGTGGTGGTGCAGAACTGCTTTATTAGGTTTATATAAGAAGTTTATGTTATGGTTCATTTCACTGTATCCCCAATTCTGTATCCCTTTTGTGTTGTCTGTATAATGAGGTGTTTTGCATCAGTCCTCCCACTCCTCACCTGACTTGTAACATCCCCTCTGCCCCAACCCCCCTCTCTGGGGCAGCTTGTCTATCACTTTGAGGGGCCCTCCCAAGTTGCGAAATCTCAGGGAGAGGGCTTCAGGTGATAGGCCCCCCGGGGGGAATTCCTTTAGCTTTGGATTTTAGTGGTCCAAGGCTTGGGGGTGGGCACACCTAGTTACCCCCTGAATTCCCTGATTTGTTATTTTGTTGTGTCCTCCCTGGAACCCCTCCCCTGGTTATAGGGGGTAGGAGGGAGGAAAAAACTCTCTCAGCCTCTCAGCTCGGAGCTCTGAGCCTCTCTGCTCCTCAACTCTGGAGCTAATAAACATCTTTTAACCTGCTAAGCTGAGAGCCAGCCTTTTCTCTTCTGCTGCTGTTGGCTGTCACGACCCTATTGGGTCCAGCTGCTAAGCCGAGAAGCCGAAACGAACTGGGACCTTCTGTGCCTGTGTTGACTCGAGCTAGCCGGAGGTCATCTCCCGCCCGGTGCGGGACGGAACCAGACACAACTCTTGATTTCCAATTTTTGTGGAACAACGGTCCAAGCAGTGATCTCCAAGCCCAGATACTTCCAAGGTGGCACCCTTTGAACTTTGTCTTCCTGCAGTTGGAATCCAGCAGAGGTTAAAACTTTAACCACTAGGTCAAGTGTGTGTTGGAATATAGTGTCATCGGGGGCACACACAAGCACATCATCCATGTAATGGAGGATGATGGCTTCCCTTCTTTTGGCACGCACCGGGGACAGCAATGAAGCCACGTAGCACTGGCAGATGGAAGGACCGCATTTCATGTCCTGAGGCAGTACTTTCCAGTGGTAGCGCTTCATTGGGGCTTCTCTATTGATGGTAGGAACTGAGAATACAAACCATGGGGCATCTTCTGGGTGTAGTGGAATTTGGAAGAAACAGTCCTTGATGTCCCGGACAACCAATTGCCAATTTCGAGGGAGCATTGTTGGGGAAAGCATTCCTGGTTGGAGTGACCCCATGTCCTCAATTACTTTGTTTGTTTCCGGGAGGTTGTGGAGGAGCCTCCACTTATCCTTCCCTGGCTTCTTTATTACAAGGATCGGGGAATTCCAAGGACTGGTTGTCTCTTCTATGTGACCTTTGGTGAATTGCTCCTCTACAAGCTCCTCGAGCGCCTTCAGCTTTTCCTTACTGAGTGGCCACTGATTTACCCAGACTGGGGTGTCATCCAGCTGTGTTAACTTTTGGGTAGGACGCTCCACAGTGGCCACTTCTAAAAATCCTGGGGGGTTTTAGGGATAACTAATTTGACCCCCCCCCCCACTGGGACATGGTGTGTCTCCCCCACAAGGAAGCCTTATAATCGATGACAAATGGACGGACACTGGCCAATTTTCCGTCTGGCCCCTCAACTGACACAATGCTTTTTGAGACTTTTGCCAATTGGAGCCCTCCTATACCTTGAAGTTTGCCAGCTACGGGTTGCAATTCCCAATGTGATGGCCACATCTTTTTGGGTATACCTGTAATATATGATCCGGTGTCAAGTAAGCCTTCCACATGGAGATGGTCTATCCCACGGGTCAGGTTGCATCCCATTATGGGTTTGTCCTCACCAACCCCTTCTGCCCAGTAGACATTGGGTGTTTTGTTATCTACTGGTACTCCCGGTGGAGTGGGAATGGCCTGGGCGATGATTTGCCCCTTGGCCAAATAGAAGGGTGTCTGAGAGCAATGTGCCAGGAAAATGAGTTTAGGCATGTTTCCCTTAATGGTCATGGGAGCAATCTCAATCTCCATGGGTGTATGTGCTATGTCCCCAATAACAAAATACTTACTGTCCAGTCCTGTGTGATCTACCGTTAAATCTTATGATGTCCACTTCAATGACTGTCCACTGGGCAGACATGAAAAGAAAAGACTTTGTAGTTACAAGCTTGAAACGCCCAAGAGGCTGCCAAGCTTTGTTAGACAAACATTCCTTCTTTTTATCTTTTTGCTGCCCTGCACCCAGCTTCCCTTTCTCTCCCTTTTTTTATTTTAAGAGAGTCTTTTTCCACAGTGGAGCCCACTGCATTTATGTCACGGCATGGAATGGGCTCCCGCTCTGGTCCTACGTTTTTCGATTGTTGGTAGTTCCATCTTTCTGATTCTTTTTCTTCTGCTGCTGGTGAAGTGTTCAGGCTTTTTACACTGGAAGAAGATGATGTGTTGAAGTTGTCCTGGTAACATATGTTGCCGCTTCATTTCTGGTGATACAGCTGCTACAGTCTTTGGGTTGGTTGATCTGGGCTTTCTCTCTGGCGTGCTGAACAGTTATGATTTCTTGGTACATGCTTCAATTATTGGGTGAAAGGTCGATAGGCAGTCCTAGGATCACTCTGCGGCAGGCTTCGTTGGCATTCCTCTGAGCCATCTCCTTAATTAATTCTGCCTGTGCCATTTGGTCTTGTACTTGTCTTTCTATTTGTTCTCAAAGCTGGTTGACAAATTGCAAGAAATTTTCTGAGGCACATTGCTTAATATTGACATAGCTACCAGTTATTTCAGTTATTGGTAATTCGTTAAAAACCTTTTCTGCAACACTTCAGATTTGATCTAGAATGAATTTTGATAACACTCGAGCTTGGTCCTCAGGGTTAGCCCACTGTCCGTCACTGCACAAATGTTCATGTCACTACCTTCTATATCCTTTGCACCCTGGGTGCTTTGCTTAAGCTCTTCTCGGAGTCCCATCAAAGATCTTTTCCAGGTGCTTTCCCAGAGATCGAACTCTGAGGGTGTAAGGAGACACCGGAAAATATATTTGAGATCTGTTGACACTAACTCAGCAGATGTTAAAGTAGCTCTCATCACCCCTTTAAAGATCTCACTCTCGGCCAAATTGTATTTTGTTTTTGCATAATTCCTTCATATCTTTTTGAGAGTGAAACATGATTTTAAAGAGTTAAGATTTCAGCTAAGGGTTAGAAGCAATTTATTAGTAAATGGTAAGTTAATGATTATTAGATGCCCAAGCTAGAGCTAACTGTTATATTATGAGCTTGTTTATAGAAAAAGTGGAGTAAGTGAACTGTCATAAGAACAGATTGCAACCACTAAGAACAATGGCCAGCACCTGGACTTCATATCAATCAATCACGAAGCAGGGGACCTTGGATCATGCCAGAGGGTCACAGAGACCTGATGAAGACTCTTCTGACTTCATCCTTTGAGACCACTGACCCAATTCGAGACCACCGACCCAATTCAAAAGAAGAACTGCGCATGCATGAAGGACTAATAGCCTCATTTTTATAGAGAGCGGGGATGGGAGGTGCTGGGGTTATGCATATGTATTGTATGTAAGATCTTGGAAAATAAATAGAGAGCAAAGAGCCTTGTTCGGGGCGGCCACGCCTTTTGGAGATGACTCCTGTGCCACCTGACGGTGAATAAACATACCACTTTCTAACTTTAATTGGTTAGAGGGTCTTTGTCCGTGACAATATCGGTTTTTAATTACTCAAGAGAAGGGCTGGTAAATTCTAATTGCTTTTCTCTTACCAGTATATGTGACAGGGGCAGCTAGGGATATTGTTTCTTTTTCTTGGTTTTGATCTTTAGGGCTTTCTGAACTGGTCTCGGTTCCATGGGAATTGGCTGGGGGCTCTTCTTTCCCCCTGCCCTCTCCCCTCTCCCCCCACCCCACTCCCCCTTTGGGAACTGCTGGGAGGATCACCACCCCCCCAGGGTCCCAACCCCCGTGGGAACTGTCGGGACCATCACCCCCAGCCCCAGCCCTACCCCCATCGGCTCCAGCCCCACCCCCATCTGCCCCGGCCCCACCCCCGTGGGAACTGGGTGGGGGGGCATGGGAAACAGGAACAGGAAGAGGGGTGGAGCTTTCCGGAGAAGTGGAGCAACCGTGGGAACTATGATTGCAACATCTGGAGGCAGGGTTGCAGTATGATGTCAAGCAGGGTGGGAACATGGGGGAGGGGGGAGTGGTATCTGGGGAGAGGAAGGGGTCGTGGGACTGGAAAGGGTTGGGGGAGGGGACAAGTGGGAGAAAGGGATTGTGGGAAGGAGAAGGGTAAGATGGAGGGTCTGCCGCATGGCCGCCACCATTTTTAGTCCTGGCCATGTGGCCCCCAAATGTTTGGGGATAAGGGGGTTTATTTTCAGGGCCAGCAAAACACGAAATTTTAGCTACAACAACTGGGAACTAGGGATACAGGGAAAGTTCTCTGTCAGCCTGCTCACAGCTGCCAGAGCCAGGGTGCTGAAAGGGAAGCAGGGGCCAGGGGGACAGTAGCTGTAATGCCAGGCCCCCTGCGTTTCTCCATCTGCCCCACGCGTCTCTCCCAGCTCAGAGGCAGAGGGAATGGAAGAAGGGGTAGGAAAAACAGTGGGAGGGGTGGTTTGCAGTGGCTTTCATATCCTTCTTATTTAGTTTTTTACTAATTAAAAGGAACACTGGGATAAAGTGAGATGCAACTTTGTCTCCCTGTTCAACTCTGGAGGTTAATAATCATCCCACTTTTTCCCACACAGAGACAGAACTTGCATTCTGCTGGGTAATCTGAGGCAGATGAAAAGAAAACCATCGAACAAACCGCTTCAATTTCCCCTTAGACACTTTAACGTTCCCATTATTTAAGGTATCTAGGACTTGGGAATATATGCCTCTTTCCTGCACAAAGAGCTTAGAACCCATTTTGATTAAAAGCAGTCTGCATAGTTTCAATCTACCTCCTTTTGCAGCAAAACAGGAACCAAAACCGAAAGCACTAAAACCAGACTTAGGAAAGAGTTCGCAGTTTCTCCTCCCCTCAGCTCTGAGGTAAGAGGAAGAAACTTACGCATGGGGAAGCCCGCAGCTTTCAAATTGCCACTGGGAGCAACACAGACACTGCTGCAGCATGAGGCCGATGGAGCCAGGGAAACCACAAAAACCAAGGGTCCATGCTGCCTGCACCGGTAAAAATAACACTCTTCCATGTTTGCCTGCGCTCCATCCACCGCTCCAGGAATCTGCCGCCACCCTGCTCGCCCAACCCCCATACACGTGGGGCTTTCCTTCCCTAAAGCCAGAGTTTTGCACTCCACAGCCCGCACGCACCTGGGGGTCATTTTGGGGTCCCCAGCAAGGAGTACTCACACCCCCACTGGGGACCTCAGCTGGTTGTCTTTGGGTTCTGGCTGCTGCAGGGCCACCTGCCCCGCTGCAGAGCCACCTTTGATCTTAGCTGCATGATCTCTTGAGCAGGCTGGGCTTTCCTCCCCCCTCCACCCCTCAGTCTCATGGGGTGGGCCCGGAATGGCCCAGCTGGCGGCAGAAGCAGAGCCCAGCCGGGCCAAGTCTGGAGCTGCTATCAGGGGCTGCAGCCTCCTCTCCCCCCACCGGGAGCTGAGGGGGGCCCATCAGCATGGACAGGTGTTGCTGGTTCTGTCCCCGCACCGGGCGGGCGCTGACCTCCGGCTAGCTCTGGTCAGCACAGCTACAGATGTTCCCAGTTCGGATAGGCACACAGGTTATTTTTACCAGCTGGTTCGGCTTCCCAGCAGCAGCTGGACTAAGTAGTGTCTTGACAGCAGCGGCAGCAGAAGAAAAGGCTGGCTCTCAGCTTCTTACAAGATGTTTATTCAGGCTGGGCTGTGGGAAGTCCGCAGCCGGTCCAAACCTCAGGCCAGAGAGGCCAGAAACCAAGAGCAGAGAGCAGAGCAGAGAGGATTTGAATCTCCCTCCTCCACCTTATAAGTGGGGGAGGGGTTCAGGGGGGGTTACAACAAGACAACAAATCAGGGGATTCAGGGGGTAACAAGGTGTGCCCACCCCCAAGCCTTGGACCACTAAAATCCAGAGCTAAAGGAATTCCCCCCAGGCTACCTATCACCTGAAGCCCTCTCCCTGAGATTTCGCAATCTGGGAGGGATCCCCAAAGTGATAGACAGGCTGCCCCAGAGCGGGGGGGAGCAGAGGGGATGTTCCAAGTCAGGTGAGGGGTGGGAGGACTGACACAAAACACCTTATTATACAGAAAACACAAAAGGGTTACAGAATTGGGGATACAGTGAAATGAAACATAACATAAACTTCTTATAAAAACCTAATAAAACCATTCTCGCACCGCCACAGACAGGGCCAGGCCCAGCTCTCCCCCAGCAAGGGGGAGCAGTGGGCCCGGCCAGGCTGCCAGGTCCTGGGGGAGCCACACGGCAGATGGGGACCGGCCTTGTTACCTGTTCCAAGGCAGGAAGGAAAAAGGCAGTTTTCCAGGTTCTCCTGATTTTTAAGCCTGTGTGACCCAGAGATGTATCCCTATATTTAATTGACCAATCTGGCCATCAGTCTTAAAAGTCAGTCACTAATTGTTTTTTACCATCCATGTTAAACCAACACAACCACAATGTAAGAAAGATGTTAAGCTATTAGAGATTGTGCAAAGGAGGACAACAAAGATAGTGATGGGCCTTGAGGGAAATTGTATGAGGAATGGCTGAGTTCACTTGGTCTGGAGAAGAGGAGACATAGGGGAGAACTCACTGCAGTCTAAAACGTCCTTGTTATCTTAGGCTACAATGTAAGATGTAACCAAATATATGTATTCTATTACTATCTTCATTGATGCCTTGAGAGGCTACCTAGAACAGAGGCTAGACAGAGATAGAAGATAAAAGTAGGTATTTATTGAAAGGCCTTCAAAGGGTAGACCTTGGGCAGTGCAGGAGTTTCACAGAGACTACACCCAAGACAGACAACTGTCACAGGTTTTACCAACAGATATAAGTTTGATCTATTGGCATATCAGAGGTAATTGTCCAATTACAGCTTCAGGTAATGGAGTCACATTCCCCCAGTTTACCACCCCCCCCCCCCCCCCCCTTCACTGTTGTTTATGTTTTAGGGGCCTAAGAAAGTAAGGTGTCCTTGGGTTTCAGACCTAGAGAGAAATTGTTTTGTCTGAATAAAATGGGAGAACGGTAGCTGACAGGCCATGGAGTTTTTGAATTATATACTAAAGCAGTACTGATCAGAAAAATATAAAATCTAAAACTTAAGGCATCATGGTAAGCTGTTAAAAACAGGTGGGACAGTGTTCTTTATCTCTTCCATGACTCACCCCTGATAACTCCTTCTGGAAGCTATCTTCTGCTAATGGGCCATCAAATCGCACTGCATGACTCATAAAATTACATAATCCCATTGTGAGATGCTCTGTCCAGAGGGAGGAACCAAGCATTCCTACCTGGATATAATCTGAGTTTGGAACACCACAGTAGCCCTTACCTACTGTACTCCTAGAGGACAAGAGCTACATAACCACCACTGGACCTTCAGAGGAAGACCAGACCCTTCTACAGGATTGCCTCTTCAACAGAACCACATCTATCACTCCAAGAGGACTGCAGCCATCATTTAATCGGACTGCTACCACCACCCTGACCAACAAGGTGTCAGGTTGTATCCTGACTGTCAGTTTAAGCCAATGTATTCTGCCTTTAATTTTCCTATTAAATTGTATTTCTGACTTAGAGTCTTCCCCTGTTTTGCTTTCCAACTAGCACACTTGTGAGGGGAAGAGGAGGGGCAGACACTGATCTCTCTTGTGACCAGTGACATGACCTGAGGGAATAGCCTGAAGTTGTCATAGGAGGTTTGGGTTGGATATTAGGAAAAGGTTCTTCACCTAGAAGGTGTTTGGGCATTGGAACAGGCTCTCCAGGGAAGTGGTCACAGCACCAAGCCTGTCAGAGTTCAAGAAGCATTTGGACAACACTCTCAAGCACATGATGAGACGCTTGGTGATGGTCCTGTGCAAGGCCAGGAGTTGGACTTGATGATCCTGGTGGGTCCCTTCCAACTCATCATATTCTGTGAATCTGTGATATGCTTACTTGACTTCTGAAATCAATTAATAGATAGAAACATAGATTGATAGATACATGGATGGATGGATGGATGGATAGGTAATATAATCTATATAAAGTTCTAAAGTGTGCTAGACAGCTGAGAAACTGAAACATAAAGAAACTGACCTGATTTCAGCAATTAAACCAATTGTAGATGGTTATATTTGGTAATCTATTTTCATTTTTGAAACATATAAGGTGTTACCAGTGTTTGACTAAGGACCTTGCAAGATAATTATTTTCTTTCATGTGGACTTACAAATCATTCCATAATTCTGCATAACATTAGTTCATACCTTGAACCTAGAAAGGCTTATACATGAATTTAACTCAATATGATATTTATATAAAAATAACAGGCTTGTGGACTTCATTATAAAACATCTGCCTGTTTCATTGTGGTGGTTCATTCGGCCTTAGTCCTTTTCAGGCTGCAGTGTCATCTGAGAAATGCTCATTAGGCCTCAGCCTTGAAAACAACACATGGGCTCAGCTTTTCCTGAGTTTATCAGAAACTCTGTCTTGCTCACAGGAACTGCTGTTGTCTAACGAGCTCCTATATTCCCTATGAACAACCTTGGAAAATATTTTCAGTGACTGAATGGTATAATATTCCTGTTTTCACACTTCCAAAGAAAGTACTGACCCAAACTATGTCCAGGCTGAAACACTGTTATGACTAAAGACTACTCTCTTACGACCCTATGTTGTGGTTTGACACTGGCCCAAAGCCAGGCACCCGTGAGAGTTACTCGCTCACCCTCCTCCGCCACAGCTAGACACAGGAGCAGAAGAAAAAAGTTAGCACTTCAAGGGCAAAACAGGTTCAACTTAATGTTGAAAAGTGAAATTTATTACTAACATATCAGCAATTGAGAGACAGAAACATTCCAAATTCTGATCAGAAGCTAAATTTATTGAGTATACAAGGTGTTATATAGTTTTTCTTGTATGGCACTTACATAGGGTTCTATTTTTGGTAACAATTTCTCACTGACTTGTTGCTGTGTATTATTTGGTTTCATATTGTATTTCATGTTTATATTGGGTTTTATAATGGTTTGTTCCATACCCCCCATGTTCCCCTGAAAAATGTAATATCCTGAAATTTGTCCCTGCCCTTCCCCCAGCCCATCTCCCACATTGTTCCCTTCCTGGAATGTAATCCAACCCTGTTCCACTCCCACCTTATCCCTGATTGGGTAGTGGCTTGTACCTGCCTCTAGGCCCGTCCCCCCTGGGAAAAAGCCCTGGAACTGCTTGGGAAGCCCTCTCTTGCTCCGGGACCAGGATGGGGACAGGGACCGGACTGAGCTCCAGACTCGGTGGGAGCAGGACCCCAGAATAAAGCCTTGATCCCTCAGGACAAAGAGCAGACTCTTTCCTTTTTCCATTGACGGACGCCTGTTCTCTCTAAAGAACAAAGGTTTGCCTCTGGGTAGCTTTAAGGCCCTGTGAAGGAAGATTCTTTTTGGCGTGGGCTCTCTCTCTCAAGCTAGCTGAGGCTAAAATGGAGCACGGGCTCCGAGAGGAGAGAGAGAGCGGCTTCAGGTGATGCCCAAGCGTGGTGCTAGAAGCCACAAGGGGCTCCCAGAAGGCTGGAAGAACCACGCGTGGAGCACGTGGCCGAGGAACCTCACGCAGGCATGAGTCCCGAAACGTGGCCCATACATGCAGGGAGACAGACCTATCAGGCCTGGCATTCACTGTGGAGTCTCCGAAACACCAGACACCACAGAGAGAGGCTGTGGTTTTTCTTTGGACTTAAAAAACCCATCGGAGTGCTGTGAAGAAGACCCCCAAACGGCAGGCTGCTCCCAGAGAAGGTGACCACATGCTCGTGGACAGCCGACCCTGGGAACCGAGACTGGAAGCCCTTTTTGCACAAAAAGGGTCAGTTTCAGGCAAAAGGAGTGACTGGTGCAGCTGTGTCTGTCCTCGCACTGGGCGGATGCCGGCCTCCGGCTAGCTCAGTTCTGCACAGCTACAAGATGTTCCCAGTTCGGATAGGCACGCAGGTTATCTTTACCTACTGGCTCGGCTTCTCAGCAGCAGCTGGACTAAATAGTGTTGTGACAGCAGCGGCAGCAGAAAAGGATGGCTCTCAGCTTAGCAGGTTAAAAGATGTTTATTCAGGCCCAGCTGTGGGAAGTCCACAGCTGGTCCAAGCCTCAGGCCAGAGAGCCCAGAGACCAAGAACAGAGAGCAGAGCAGAGAGCGAGTTTGAATCTCCCTCCTCCACCTTATATCTGGGGGAGGGGTTCAAGGGAGGTTACAAGACAATAAATCAGGGGATTCAGGGGGTAACAAGGTGTGCCCACTCCCAAGCCTCTGACCAACCATCTCCAGAGGAAAAGAATTCCCCCCGGGGGACCTATCACCTGAAGCCCTCTCTGTATGATTTCGCAATCTGGGAAGGGGTCCCAAAGCGGTCCCAAAGCGATAGGCAGGCTGCCCCAGAGCGGGGGGGGGGGGGGGGGGGCAGAGGGGATGTTCCAAGTCAGGTGAGGGGTGGGAGGACTGACACAAAACACCTTGTTATACAGAACACACAAAAGGGTTACAGAACTGGGGATACAGTGAATTGAACCATAACATAAAACTTCTTATAAAAACCTAATAAAACAATTCTTGCACCGCCACAGACTGGGAAAGATTTGTCTGAACATTGGATTTTTGGTGAGTGTTACCACTTTGGAATCTTAGGAAAAATCTTTCAGAGGCATTGTTCCTCAGGGAAGGGTTTTTTCTTTTGGGGGAAGGTTTTCGCTTTCAGAGCATACCTTCAGGGTGCTTTAATAGCAAATTTGGTTTTAGCTGCGCAGCCCAGGGGGTGGAAAAGGTAACAGTTTCTCCTCCCATTTTTTTGGGGCTTTTTCTCTCCAGTGAGGTTTTTTTGGTTTCAGTTTCCCAGTCACAGTTAAAGGGGACACAGAAACTTAAAATCTGAGCCAAAAATGGGTTCTAGGCTGTCTGTGTCTTAAAAAAAGAGCCTATTACCAAATTTTAAGTGCCTTGGATGACAGGGGGATCCATTGTTCAAAGAAACAGCAGAAAAAATTAATTTGGTGGTTGTTTTCTCAGTTTCCACATGTATCATTAGAGCAAATAAGCTTCCTGGAATTTTGGGAGGCTGTTGCAAATAAATTGGCTGAATCAGGCTCCCCTAATGATAAAGAAACTGCAAATTTTGCTCTTTGGAGCTTGCAGATTTGGTTTGCATTGCAAAAGCAAAATGAAAAGAAAAAAAGCCAGTTCTTTGTGGATTTTCCCCAGTTCCCTCAGTTTCTCCCTATCCCGACCCCAAAATCTCTTCCCCAAGCTCAGATATTCTGAGGAAAGCAGTCCACCAGACAGGGCAGGGAAGCTGCAGCTTCCCTGGCTTTCCCCAAATTCCTGAGTCCCCCTGTGTAGTTTTTCCCCACGAGACCAGATGACCGCTGATGGCAAAAGAAAGAACCTGCTCTTTGTCCAGAGGGAAAATACTGCTTTATTCTCCAGTCCTGCCCTGCCTTGGCATGAGATCTTCCCCGATCACTTTCCGGTGCCAGAGAGAGCCCGGCCCCGTCCGTCTGGGGTCTTTTTCCCCAGGGGGCAGGGCCCAGAGGCAGGAACAAGATATCACCCAATCAGGGAAAAGTGGGAGGGGAATAGTTAGGTTACAGATGTGTAAGGAAAAACCACATGATACAGATTACAAATCCGATAAAACACAATATAAACCAAATTAATGCATTACAACACCCCTGCTCAAGTAATTCTGGCCAGACTGCTCGAGAAACCCCATAACTTTCCCCAAACCTCCCTTCAACCCCAGTTTGTAAACCCCGTGTTTGGTTTACTTTTGCAGACAGTTCGGGTGCTCAAAACCCCCATCTTAGTGATTCCCAAGCTGGTCTCAGTTCTGGGGGGGGGGATCACAAGATGGCGGAGACTCCTTTGTCCCCCAAAATGGCTGAAGCCAAGTTCTCCCAAGCCACGAGGAGCCTCTTTCTTTGTCTGTCCCTCCTTCCCACAATCCCTTTCGCAACCCCTTCCTCTCCCCAGACCCCTCCTTCCCTCCGACTCCACCCCCTACCCTCAAACCTCTGCACTCAAACTCTGCCCCTTGTGAGTCAAGCCTCCAGCCACTCCCTGCCTCTGGTTCCCACAGTTTCCCCACCCACAATCCCAGTTCCCACGCCCCGGAGAGGGGGGGGAGGGGGAGCTGGGAACCATGAAACAGGGACCGATCCTGACTTTTCTGCTACCCCTGTCACATATTGACGGTCAAAAAAGGGAGGTGTTGTCCATGGTGATTGGGACCCCTTCCCGCAACAAGTGATTTGGGATTTATAAAAAGCTCAGATCAATTTTGGATATGAAAGTGAATACTTTTGCAACCTTTAAAAAGCAAATTTAGCAGGGAATCCTATAGTTCCCTTTAACCTCCAAAGAGATTTACTTCCGGTGCTTTGGCAAAATCCTGAAAAGGCTGTTGATAATAATAATTTCCCAATTTAATTAGAACATCTATGTGGTGATGGTGAATGGGTCTCAGCCCTCAAGCAGGCTCAGGAAATTCCTTTGCTTCCATCAGAACCTTTTGTAACATTTGTGGAGTGATTAACCAGTGCTATCGAGTTACAGGTTAAGAAAGAAGGAGCCCAGGAACAGGTCTTGGAGGAAATGGCACTGACCAATGCGAACGAACAGTGCAAGGCAGCCATCCTCAGCCTGCCCATGGAACCAGCTCCAACCTTAGATGACATGCTCCAGGTGTGTGCCAGGAAGGTTCCCTTCATAACAGCTGTAATTTGATTAAGTTGGGAACTGTTCCTTTTTAGCAACTGCTATTGCTGCACACTTAATTACCTCAAGGAGTTAAATGCTCAAAAATATCCAACCTTTTTTTTTTTTTTTGCTTCAGATGCTGCTTAATCTCCTCTTCTGTTCTGTTTTGAACTACCCTTTGAGTTCTTTTTCCCCAGAACACACCTCTTAGGTGCAAGTGCCAATTTACCAACATAACTCTTTCCATTATAAGATCTGTCTAATCTCAGTTTCAGTGACTTTTTCGCTCTCTCAGTAGGACTCAATTGCTCACACATAATCTTTCCCTTCTGTTTTCTTTTCCCTTTGGACAATATCCTCCAGGACTGAAAAATTCTTGCCTTGTGCTCTGAGACTTGCAATTACACAACAATTTTAATTCTTGACCCAACTAGTAGCAAGAAAGGCTATTGTCTAACTGTCTTGGTTTGGGGCAAATTTGGGAGAAAACCCCTGTATAGGATCTCTCCAAGGAAGCAAACTCAGGTGGCCCCTCCTTTTAACTAGTCTGGTAAAAAAAAAAACTTCTTTGGAGAAAAGTGGAAAAAACTATTTTATTAAATAAATGTGCATACAAGTATAAAGAATGAATAATATGAAACAATAAAACCTCTTCTTCTGAAGTGAGATGGCAAATTGAGAAAGTCCTTGCTGTGGGTAGAGCTCGGCTCTCTCTCTCTTAGTCTCTCAGTTTCTCTTCAGTCCTAGTCCCTCCGGCGCTGCTGGAAAAATGCTGAGGTCTAGGCCCCGGTGGGCCGCAGGTGCAGCCCCCAGTGCTCCCCTGGGTTTTCAGTCTAGAGTAGGTTTAAACAGTTTCAAGAAAAAGGAAAAAAAAACAGTCTAGGGAACTTCTCTGCCTTAGCTAGCTGAAACTAACTAAAAGCAAAAAAAATCTCTGTCCTGCAGTCTCCAAGCCTCCGCCGAACACACTGTCCGGAGAAGAATGTGGAGGAGTCAGGCAGTTTTCTCAAAACAAACTTCGCGCTTCTCCTTGCTCTTAGAACTAGTCTTAAAGGCACAGGACTCAATATACAGCACAAACAGAACAGACGATTGGGGATACAAGCATCATAAAGTTACCCTAGGACATTCTACCCTTTATCTCTATATCGTCAATTTACTAAAACTAATATATACTCTAGCTCTAAACACACATATACATCTATATAAAAACAATATGCAATATACAGTTACATACTATTCAGCACACAACGATAATCACACACGGTTCTTACTTAACAATTAAATTTCTCTGGGGTACACATCGTGTGGTTCTATCTTTCTGCATTACTTACTATGTGCAGCTTGGTCTCTGAGCAAAGACAATCCCACGGATGGGATCTTTTGTACTTGAAGCAGAATTGATCTAAACTGTCTTCCTTAACAAACTTTTTACATGTACGACTGGGACTTTCTCTCTATCTACTGTATGTAGGGGCTCAGATTGGGCAGGGCCTGCTCTGTTTGTGGAGCTTCGGGTGTTAACTAACTAGGTGGCTTTTGCTAGATGCTGCTCTTAGTTTTTGAATGATCTTTTACTTAGTGCTTTCAGGGTGGTTTTTAGCAGTCTATTGTATCTTTCTACTTTCCCTGAAGCTGGAGCATGATAGGGGATATGGTACATTCACTTAATGCCATGTTTTTTAGCTTAGTTGTTGATGAGGCTGTTTTTGAAATGAGTTTTATTGTCTGACTTAATTTTTTCAGGGGTACTATGTCTCTAAAGAACTTGTTTTTTAAGGCTTAGAATGGTGTTACGGGCAGTAGCATGAGGCACAGGGTAGGTCTCTAGCTATCCTGTGGTGGCTTTTACTATTGTGAGTACATAGCGCTTGCTTTGGCGGGTTTGGGGAAGGGTGATGTAATTAATCTGCTAGACTTCTTTATACTTATACTTGGACTATCGCTCGCTATACTATAGGGGCTTTACTTGCTTGGCTTGCTTGATGGCAGCACACGTCTCACAGTTATGGATAACTTGAGAAATACTGTCTATGGTTAGATTTACTCTTCAGTCTCGTGCCCACTTATAGGTGGCATCTCTACCCTGATGGCCTGAGGCATCATGGGCTCATCGAGCTAGAAACAACTTTCCTTTGTGTTGCCAATCTAAGTCTATCTTTGACACTTTTATCTTTGCAGCTTGATCTACTTGCTCGTTGTTTTGGTGCTTTTTATTAGCTTGACTCTTGGGGACATGGGCATTTACATGACGGACTTTGACAGGTAGCTTCTCTACTCGAGTGGCAATGTCTTTCTATTCATCTGCAGCTCAGATTGGCTTTCCTTTACGCTGCTAATTGGCGTTTTTCTACTTCTCTAGGTATCTTTACAGAGCATTGGCTACTATCTACGAATTAGTGTAGAGGTAGAGCTTTGGCTACTTTTCTCTTTCAGCAATGTCTAGGGCTAGTTGAACAGCTTTGAGCTTAGCGAGTTGGCTTGACCCACCTTCTCTTTCAGTGGCTTGTGCAACTTGTCTTGTGGGGCTCCGTACAGCTGCTTTTTACTTTCATTTTATCCCAATGATGCGGCAGGAACCGTCAGTGAAAAGAGCATAGCGTGTTTTTTTTGCTGGCAGTTGGTTGTATGGTGGAGCTTTTTTAGTACGTGTTACTTGTTTTTGCTCTTCTTCATCTGTGAGACTAAAGTTTTTACTTTCTGGCTAGTTTGTAATTATTTCTAAAATCTTAGGGCGATTTGGGTTTCTAATGCGGGCGCGCTGAGTGATGAGGGCAATTTATTTGCTCTATGTGGCATTGGTGGCATGGTGAGTAGAGGGAACTTCTGCTTTGAACATCCATCCCAGCACTGGTAGTCGAGGTGCCAGCAGGAGCTGTGTTTTGGTGCTTACTACTTTTGAGGCGGCTTGAACTTTTTCATAGGCGGCTAAGATTTCTTTCTCTGTTGGAGTATAGTTGGCTTTAGACTTTCTGTAGCTTCGACTCTAGAATCTTAGTGGTCGGCCCTGAGTCTCTCCAGGCACTTTTTGCTAAAGGCTCTAGGACAGACTATGGCTTCCGGCTGCGGAGTAGAGTACGTTCTTCACATCTGGTCTCGTCTTGACTGGGTAAGGGCCACTGCATGAGCGATTTCCTGCTTGATTTGGGCAAAGGCTTGTTGCGGTTCAGGGCCCCAGTGGAAATTGTTTTTCTTGCGGGTGACTAGGTAGAGAGGGCTCACAATCTGGCTGTACTCAGGAATGTGCATCTTCTAGAAACTTATGGCGCTTAGGAAAGCTTGTGTTTCCTTTTTGTTGGTTGGTGGACACATTGCTGTGATCTTGTTGATGACTTCAGTGGGAATCTGACGCTTTTCATCGTGCTACTTTACTCTCAGGAACTGGATTTTACGAGCTGGTCTTTTAACTTTGCTTTTTTTGATAGCGAAACTGGCTTTTAGGAGGATTTGGATGATTTTCTCTCTCTTCTCAAACACTTTTATTGCTGTGTTTCTCCACACAATGATGTCATCAATGTACTGTAGATGTTTCGGAGCTTCACTTTTTTTCAGTGCAGCCTGGATCAGTCTGGCAGATGGTGGGGCTGTGTTTTCACTCCTGGGGCAGTTGGTTCCAGGTGTACTGCACTCTTTTCTATGTGAAGGCAAACTGAGGCTTGCATTCTGCAGCTAGAGGAATGGAGAAAAATGCATTAGCAATGTCAATTGTGGCGTACCATTTTGCTGCCTTGGACTCCAGCTCGTACTGGAGTTCCAGCATGTCTGGCACAGCAGCGCTCAATGGTGGAGTCACTTCGTTTAAGGCACGATAGTCTACAGTTAATCTCTATTCTCTGTCAGACTTGCGCACAGGCTAGATGGGGCTGTTGAAGGGTGAATGGGTTTTGCTGACTACTTCTTGGCTCTCCAGCTCATGGATTATTTTGTGGATGGGGATCATAGCATTTCGAGTTGTTCTGTACTGTGGGCGATGCACTATTGAAGTGGCAATTGGCACTTGTTGCTCTTCTACTTTCAGAAGACTTATAGCAGATGGGTTTTCTGATAGTTTAGGCAAGGTATTCAACTGCTTAACATCCCTTGTTTCTACAGCTGCTATCTCAAATGCTCACTTAAATCTCTTTGGGTCTTTGAAATACTCATTTCGGAGGAAGTCTATGCCCAAAATGCATGGGGCTTCTGGGCTAGTCACAATAGGGTGTCTCTTCCACTCATTTCTAGTCAGGCTCACATCAGCCACTACTAAAGTAAAATCTTGTGAACTTCTTGTCACTTCAGCAATGGAAACAGATTCTTCCCCCACATGTCTTGATGGGAGTATTGTGCACTGTGCTCTAGTGTCAACTAAGGCCTCATATTTTTGTGGTTCTGATGTGCTAGGCTAACGAATTCACACAGTCTAAAAAACACGGTTTTCCCTAGCCTCTACCTGGCTAGAGGCAGGGCCCCTCTAAGCCTGATTATTTTTTTTTTCCTGGGTAACTGGAGCTGCTTCTTTCTTGCTGGAACTTCCTCTCCCAGTCTTGCTATCTAACAATTTACGCAGCCGTTGTGTCATAGCTTCAGTAGATTCTTTATCTTATCTTTTTATGTTTTCTCTATAATCACGCAGGAAGGACTACAGCTTAGCCTGTGGGATGCTTTTTCTATTTAGGGAACGTTTGCGTGTGGTGCCAGAGCCTTTAACATGTATTGCAGAGATTTGGAGAATGTTCTCCTTGAGTTTTTTGTGATTCTCCTCTATCTTGTCTTCTAATTTCGTCATACGCGTTTTTAGAGCTGCAATTCTTGCATGTGTTGGACTATGCACAGCATCTGCATATGTTTGGAGCTTCTTCGCCATATTAAGCACGGTCTCCGCTGTTTTATCCTGCTTCATTATTGCTAAAGCAGAGGAGTATTTTTGTGGCCCAAGTCGTACAAGTTTTTGCCACATCACAGGTGTACATGGTACTAGGTTGGGGTTCTTAGTGTTTATGTCATCTGAGAAGACAATTTCTGCCACTGCTGTTTCTCTTAAGCGCTGGATCCTTTGTTTAATGGTTTTTTACTGGGTTTGCTGCATATAGAGATCGTCGGCACACAGATATCTTTGTGCCACACTTCTCAGGACTTGTTTCCAGAGACTGCAAGGACTAGCTTCTCTCATTATTTCTTGGTTAATAACTGGATCATGTGACAGGGATTTCAGATGTTTTGCTTCAGTGCTATCTAGTATTGTAGCTTCGCCTGCAGCATCTTAAAGACGGACTAACTAACTAATTATAGATTTATCAGATCGTTGAGTATAATCTTTTCTTAGGCTACGAAGGTCTTTCAGGGAAAAGGACTCAATAGTATCTCCTGCTTTTGCAGCAGTTGGTTCGGCTCCTGATCTTGTAGCAGCTGGTTGGGCTCTTGATGTTGTAGCAGCTGGTTGGGGTCTTGATGTTGTAGCAGCTGGTTGGGCTCTCGATTGTGTGCTGGTTGGTTGGGCTTGCAATTTTGTATTAGTTGGTTCGGCTTCTGATTGTGTATTATCAGTTGCTTCACTTTCTGATTGTGTGTTAGGTGGTTTGACTACTGACTGGGTGTCAGGAGGCATTGAGGATCTTTCACCTGAATCATTGTCTACTGGTCGATTGGTTTTGTCTGTGTGCTTCTTTCCTTTTTTTACTGCAGCAACTGCCGGTGTCTTAGCTTCACTGTCTGGTTTAGCTGCAGCCTGAATAGCTGTGGGATTGGCTGCAGCCTGAGTGACTGATTTATTTCTCTGCTTCCTTGCCTCTATCTGCTGCTCTACAGTGTTTAGCGGTGTGTGACTTATTCTAGAAAAGATATAAACTATATAGAGGAAGGTCACCAGGTGAAGTACTAGGGAGGTGGGGTCTTTAACATTCAGGAGACCTTGAACTTTCTCTAAAAGCGATGTATACTGACTCAAAAGAGAAGGAAAGAAGAGGCTGAAGAGCCTCATCTCTTACTTTTCCTTTAACCAACTGGGTGCAATTGTTGATAAATCTCTAAAACATGCTACTGGAACTAGGACACAGGGCAGGACGAAAAAACTATAAACTGAACATACTCAGAACAAACTCTAGTATTTTTATAAGCTTCTTGTAAGCTATAATTACCGAACCCAGCAAAATAACTATTTTAAATTGTGCATCCTTAGTGTAAAAGCTGTATGTTAGGGACAATATTGGAGCTATTTTTGGGTAAGAAAACAAACTTAAGGACTAGAAAGGTATTAAGATCTTAAAAAAGCTTAGGGAACAGAAATGCAGAAAAGACTTTATTCTAAGAGACATTAGGAATTCAAGAAGCAACATGGCCACTGTTTAATCCCTACCCAAGGGACAAACAAACAAACAAACAAAAAAAGCAGTTAATAATAATTAATACAAGTTTTTTCTATTCTTTCGTGCCCCGCAGTGGGCGCCAATCAAAAGTATGTCCTGGTTTGGGGCAAATTTGGGAGAAAACCCCTGTATAGGATCCCTCCAAGGAAGCAAACCCAGGTGGCCCCTCCCTCCAACCAGTCCGGTAAAAAAAAAAAAACCTCTTTGGAGAAAAGTGGAAAAAACTATTTTACTAAACAAATGTGCATACAAGTATAAAGAATGAATAATATGAAACAATGAAACCTCTCCTTCTGAAGTGAGATGGCAAATTGAGAAAGTCCTTGCTGTGGGTAGAGCTCGGCTCTCTCTCTCTCTCAGTCTCTCAGTCTCTCCTCAGTCCCAGTCCCTCCGGCGCTGCTGGAAAAATGCCGAGGTCCAGGCCCCGGTGGGCCGCAGGTGCAGCCCCCAGTGCTCCCCTGGGTTTTCAGTCCAGAGTAGGTTTAAACAGTTCCAAGAAAAAGGAAAAAAAAACCAGTCTAGGGAACTTCTCTGCCCTAGCTAGCTGAAACTAACTAAAAGCAAAAAAAATCTCTGTCCTGCAGTCTCCAAGCCTCCGCCGAACACACTGTCCGGAGAAGAATGTGGAGGAGTCAGGCAGTTTTCTCAAAACAAACTCCGCGCTTCTCCTTGCTCTTAGAACCAGTCTTAAAGGCACAGGACTCAATATACAGCACAAACAGAACAGACGATTGGGGATACAAGCATCATAAATTTACCCTAGGACACTAACAAACCATGTAAAAATAGGTTTTGGATCCAATAGATTGCTGTAATGGAGATGAAAACTCTCCCAGTGAACTGATGACTGATTTGTTTAACCATATGTCTTGGTGTTTTTTCTTGCTTCTCATTAAATACCCATCTCTGGAGTATCTGTGATTTGTGGATCTGCAGTGGTATTGAAAGGCAGCATTAATAACTGACAAAATGTAGTCCATGATGCATGGAGGGCCAATTGAATAGGATGTAATCCATGTTCAGAAAATTCAGCATCTCATTTTTGCCTACCTTAATGTGCAAGTACACAGGGTTTTGAATGCGTAAGTGCTGCCATCAAACATGCATTCAGTGTTGAGATAATGGCTGCAAATCTGCATGTAAAAAAATCAGGTGCTCAGATGAAGTCCGTGGTAAGATCTATCCTCATTTCTGGGAAGTTCAGGCGGTCTTAAGGCACCAGGAATCCAAGGTCTAGAGCTAGTCCAAAGCCTAGAGAGGAAGGTGAGAATTTATGGGAGAACCTTAGAGGAAAAGGCTCCCAGCATTTTGCTGCAGGGTTTGTGGGTTTTACTGGGACTGGTTTTGCTGCTATTATTAGGTTCTGTTCTCATTACTTTATCTTTTTCCAACTTGATTAAAAAAAAAAGAAGTTTCCTTTCTTGTTATTCTTGTTGAGGGAATAAAATGACTCATGCTTTTAGGAATTTGTCATCTTGATTGAAGATGGACATTAAAACCCTTCAACTCTAGGTTTATGTCTGGGGGGACCACCAAATCTGAAAACAATTTCCAAGCTTTCTAAATTGGGATAGCTTTGCCTTCTGACATAGGCAGGAAATCAAGTTGCAAGCACACATTGAACACACATTGTTAGCACAGCTGCTTCTGAGGAGCACTCAAACTCTTAGAGGCAGTTTTCTTCTTCTCCCACTGTGAAAGCTTCACTTGATGTGGCTTTGTAATGGTTTTAATTTAAACAAACCAGGCAGAAACACCAATTAATGTAGTGGTTTAATGTTCACTAAATTCTGGTCTTAGTACTCACTCTTTTTCTGTGGGAGAGAGACTAGGAGAAAAACAAAGCAGGCTCAACCTTAAAAATGAAAAAATAGTTTTATTAACACACACTAAACAAATGGAAAAAGGAAGTTGGGGAAAAAAACTAAAACAAAACAGAATGAAACTCCAGAAACATTCTACCCCCCCTTACAAACTGTTCACTTTCCTACAAAACAGCATAAAGAGAAAAAACTTGTAATTTTCAGTCAGTTTCACCATCTGATAATAGTCTTTCATCAATTCATTATTAGAAGAGTCTCTCTTAGAGTCATGGATCCTACTGATAATTTAGAACAGTTCTCTTGTGGGTTTTTTAACTGTCACAAAAACAGCTGCCTGGAGAAACCTGTCTTTGTGACCCCTCCCATTAGCAGTTTCCCAAGCTGCTTATGGGTCATCGGTTTTAGACTTTTGCATACTGGGGTGTCACCTTTTAAAGATGAATAACTCCAAAAGCAAAGGATTCTTCATCTTAAGGTACAGAGATATCTTCTCACTTCCTCACTGGCGCAGAGGGCTTCTCATCTTTATCTCTGTTCAAGCATCTTATAGGATTAATATTACTTAGTCCACCAGGTAGTGGTGCAAGAGTTGTTTTATTAAGTTATTTTTGTAAGATTTATAAGTCATTGTGTCTGGTTCCGTCCCGCACTGGGCGGGAGATGACCTCTGGCTATCTCGGGTCAACCCAGGCACAGAATGGTCCCAGTTCGTTTCGGCTTCTCGGCTCGGCAGCTGAACCCCCAAAAGTGTGACAGCAAAGCAGCAGAATAGAAAAGGCTGGCTCTCAGCTTAGCAGATTAAAAGATGTTTATTAGCTCCAGAGTTGAGGAGCAGAGAGGCTCCGGGCTGAGAGAGAGATCCTGAGAGAGTTGCTGAGAGGTTGAGAGCGAGATGCTGAGAGAGATTTTTCCTCCCTCCTACCCCCTATAAGCGGGGGAGGGGTTCCTGGGAGGATACTGCAAGACCACGAATCAGGGGTTCAGGGGGTAACAAGGTGTGCCCACCCCCAAGCCTTGGACCACTAAAATCCAAAGCTAAAGGAATTCCCCCCAGGGGGCCTATCACCTGAAGCCCTCTCCCTGAGATTTCGCAATCTTGGGAGGGCTCCTGGAGAGACAGGCTGCCCCAGAGCAAGGGGGGGGGGGGGGGGTGGGGGTGGGAGGATTGACAAAAAACACCTTATTATACAGACAACACAAAAGGGATTACAACATTGGGGATACAGTGAAATGAACCATAACATAAACTTCTTATAAAAACCTAATAAAACAGTTCTGCACCACTACATCTCCCCCTTTTTTGTTTTAATAACAGGAGGAGGGCTGGAATGGAGGAGGATGATATTCAAAGTCCGGGTAACTCTCGGCGAACCACTCTGGTTGAGTGGGCCACTCCATCTGAGGTTCCTCTTCTGGGTGTCTCCTGTCTTCTGGGTCTTCCTCCAGTTCCATGTTCTCCTCCCATCCAGGCGTGGAAGATACAGCAACTTGGTTCACAGAGGGGGCATGTGTGGTGCTAGAAATTAATCTACTTAACATTTTTTTGATGATGCAAAACCCAATTAAAATTAACAGAATAACAAACAAAAATAACAAAACTGATTACAAAATTGAACCCACCCAGCCTGAAATTCCCCAGTCCCCAAACAATCCATTCAGCCAGTCACCAGACTCTCTCTTGATGTCATTCACCATGTCTCGGATGCTCTGAATGGCTTTGTGGCCTGCCCCAATGCCCTGGTGGCTTTGGGCTGGGGCGCCAACCATCTGGAGACAGGTGCAGCGAGACTGGCAAGCAGAAGGATGCTGAGGAGCAGGTGGAACTTCCTCAGCCTAGTGACTGGTGCTGGACAGGCTCTGACAGGACTAAAAGAACTAAAACAAACAATTAACATTCAAGCAGGGGTCATTCAGGAAAGCGAAACTGTCCTGGGAAAAATCTTCCCTCCTTTTCCTCCTAAAAGCTGCCTGAGTAACCTGTGGCAGTTTCTTTTTCTCCCCTGAGACCTTCGGGACATAGGGCCTCACCCATTTTGATGGTAACCATCTCGGCCCTGTGGGGGTGGACACGCAAGTGTACCCACGACCCCACACGACTAAATCATGAGGTCCCTCTGTCCTTCCAGTCTCAGGGTCCCGGGCCATGACTGGCGGCCTCTCCTTGATGTTTAGTTGAGGGTTTGCCCCGAAATGACGAACGATCGGTGGGTTTAAAAACTCAAAGGTGCTGTTTAAAAAATTCAGTGTGAATAGAGCCCTGGCCAATCGGGTCTGCGGTGTTTCTGTTTTCAACACCAGTTGTTGTTGGTTGAGGACCCTTTTGATTTCTATGTGGGTCCTCTCCACTGCAGCTTGGCCTGTTGGGGAATGAGGGATGTCGGTTTTATGTCCCACTTCCCATTGTTGTAGGAAGCTGCAGAATTCCCTGGAATGGTATGCTGGGCCATTATCAGTTTTTAATTCTTTTGGGATGCCCATGAAGGAGAAAGCCTGGATGAGGTGTTTAATTGCATCCGAGGTTTTCTCCCCTGCGTGGGCTGAAGCAAAAACTGCACCGGAGTAGGTGTCTGCTGACACATGTACATATTTAGATCAGCCGAATTGGAGGATATGTGCTACATCAGTCTGCCACAGCTCACAGGTGTTCAGACCTCTGGGGTTCACTCCCGCACTTAAGGTGGGGAGTGCATGCTGATTACATGAGGGACACGTAGCCACAATTGCCTTAGCCTGTTCCCGAGTGATGTGAAACCGGCGAACAAGGCCAGGCGCGTTCTGATGGTGGAGCTGATGGCTCAGCTTTGCCTGCTCAAAAATGCTGGGCAATGGGGCCATGACTGCAGGAGCAGCAAGAAAATCAGCTCTTCTGTTCCCCTCAGCTACGAACGCCGGCAAATCAGTGTGTGATCTCGTATGCATCACAAAGAATGGCTGCTCCCTGTGGGAGACAAGCTTAACAAGCTTAGAAAGCATCTCAAACAGTGCTGTGTTAGACACTTCCTGCAGTATTGTTTGATCTGCCCTCGATACCACTCCAGCCACATAAGCGGAGTCCGTTACTAAATTGAAGGGTTCGGGGAACCTTTCGAAAGCCCTGACAACAGCGGCCAACTCAGCAACCTGAGGTGATCCCTCCACCTCGGCTACATCTGCCTCCCACTGCTGAGTCTGAGGGTCCTTCCAAGTCATAACTGACTTGTGGGACCTTCCGGATGCATCCGTGAAAACTGTCAGGGCCTCTAAAGGCTTCCTGCTCCGAACATCTTTCAAATTCAGTGTGAATTTGGCATCCTGATTAAAAATTTTGTGGGCTGGCCGATGAATTGTGATTTGCCCGGTAAAGGAATCCAGAGCAAACTGCAGTGCTTCATTCTCCTGAAGCAGGTGTTCTAACATTGCCTTTGTAATTTGGCCCGATCTTAATCCAATTGGAATGTGAATGCATTCAAAATCACACGCTGCCAATTCCCTGATCCAGACTCTGGCTTTTCGGATCAGTTCAGCCACCAGTTCCTGTGGACGTGTCATTCTCTTGGACCTTTGATGGCTGAGAAAGACCCATTCTATGATTAAGAGTGGGTCCTCTCTGCCCTGGTGCTTTTTGATGTTATTTCTCCATTGGAAAATGACTCCATGGAGGTGTGGCAATTTCCCCATAATTATGAATTTGAAAGGCAGGTCTGGATCACACCGGTGGGCCTGCCGAGTGGACATGAGATGCTGTACCTTTTCCAGCGCCGCCTTGGCTTCTGGGGTTAGTTCCCTGGGAGAACTCAGCTCCTCTCCCCCTTTCAATAAATTGAAAAGAGGAGCTAAGTCCACGGTTGTGAGGCCCAGCCAGGGTCTCACCCAATTCAATGCCCCACACAGTTGATGGACATCTGCGAGGGTCTGAATTTTGGGCCTGATTTCCAGTTTCTGTGGCACAATGGTCCGCTTGCCAATTTCCAGCCCAAGGTACCTCCAAGGTGGCATCCTTTGAACCTTGTCTTCCTGCAGCTCGAACCCTGCAACAACCAATGCATTAATTGTCAGGTCAAGCGCGTGTGACAAGACATCATCGGTGGGGGCACACACAAGCACATCATCCATATAATGATGGATGATTGCTTTCTCTGCGGCTACGCGGACCGGGGACAGCAAGGAAGCCACATACCACTGGCAGATGATAGGTGACACCTTTATCCCTTGGGGAAGAACTCGCCAATGGTAGCGTTTCCTCGGGGACTCTCGGTTAATGGTGGGAACCGAGAATGCAAAACGTGGTGCATCGTCCGGGTACAGGGGAATATGGAAGAAACAATCTTTTATATCTATAACAGCCAATTTCCAATTTTGTGGGAGCATGGTCAGGGTAGGCATCCCGGGTTGAAGAGAGCCCATATCTTCTATCACATTGTTAATTTGTCTGAGATCCTGGAGGAGCCTCCACTTGTCCTTCCCCGGCTTCCGGATAACGAAAACCGGCGAATTCCAAGGGCTGGTGGTCTCTACAATGTGACCCTTAGCTAACTGCTCCTCCACGAGCTCTTCGAGCG
Organism: Delichon dasypus; assembly: GCA_037837765.1. Classification (NCBI taxonomy): domain Eukaryota; kingdom Metazoa; phylum Chordata; class Aves; order Passeriformes; family Hirundinidae; genus Delichon; species Delichon dasypus. The sequence goes on along the minus strand of JBBAXF010000012.1, from coordinate 4,846,499 downwards.
CCTTCAATTTCTGTTTTGAAAGCGGCCACTGCTCCACCCACACTGGCGAATTTGTTTTCCAATTCAGCTTGTGGGTAGGGCGCTCCTCAGCGACCGCTGCCCAAAGATCCTGTGGGGGGTCTGGGATGTGAATTGTGACTCCCCACTGGGCCATCAGGTCTCTCCCCAACAAGGGTTCCCTATAATCCAAAACAAAAGGGCGTAAACTGGCCAACTGCCCTTTTGGCCCCTTAATTTGAACCACACTCTTTGATTGTTTGGCCAATTGCATTCCCCCTATTCCTTGCACGTGTCCTGCCACGTTTTCCAAGGCCCAACGTGACGGCCAGTGATTGGCTGGCATCACAGTCACGTCCATGACGTGTGTAGGAGGCCTGTGATGTTAATGGCCTCATCACCCACCTGTAACTCACATCCCACCTGGGGTTTCACTTCTGTGATGCTGTGCACGGGACAAGCAGTTGGCATCTTGTCTTCTTCCGGGCATTCCCAGGTGGGTATGATCTGGGCAACTATCTGCCCTTTAGGTAGGAATGTTGGTGGGTGAGTGCAGCGTAGCCAGAGAATAAACCTTCCAGGATTGTTATCAAGTGTTCCTGGAAGAATTTCGATCTCTTTTGGGGTGTGTTTGCAGTCCCCCACAACGATGAGCTTACCTTTGACCCTTGGCCAGGTACCCTGCTCACTGTTGTCAACTGACACAAAATTCCAATCGTTGTTTTTCAGGTGCATACCCTCTGTGAGCTGCAACCTGTAGGGGGTATACTTAGAATTGGTTGTCAAAATCGGCTGTGCCATGTCATGGTCTATATAAGTAATTTCCATTATGTTATTTTTGCTGCCGCCCTGAATGGGGCAATGCAGCTTCTCCTTCTTTTTCCCTTGGCTCCCCTTCCCCTCCCCTCCTGCCTGGTCCACCCCATTTTTTTCTTCACGCAGGGCGGACCTGCGCTCTTTCACCAGTTTTTTTGTGAGGGTTTAAACCCTCTCCCTTTTTCCCCTTCCCCTCCCCCTTTTTTGTTTTTGAGGTGCTCTAATTCTTTCTTGAGTGGGCATTTGGAAACCCAGTGCCCCAAATTCCCGCACAAAAAACACTTCTGGGAGCTTTGAGCAGAAAGCTTCTTCCCGGTGTTCGGTGTTTTTCGGGAATCTTCAGCTTCCATGGCTGCAACTTGATGAGGTTTGAGCCACAGACCTGTGGATGAACTCATAAAAGGCAGCTTTACCTGACATACCTGAAGCATGTCTGGTAAGGTTGGTTTGGGGTGTAGGGGTAAACTTAAAATCACAGCACGACATAAATCATTTGCATTCGAAAATGCAATCTCTGTTAAAATGTGTTCCCGAGCCATTTCGCTTTTGACCTGAGCTTCATTAGCTCGGGACAGTCTCTCCACAAAATCTGTGAAAGACTCCCTTTGATCCTGTCTGATTTTCGAATATGAAATCACAGGACCTTGTGTTTGCATGCTGAAGAATGCAGTCAGGGCTGTCTCTCTCACTACGTGGAGGCACTGGACAGGAATGACCAATTGGTCAGTGGCCTCTGCCCACTGCCCCTCACCAGCGAGGTGTTCTAGAGTGATGGGGTTTCCCTGAGCATCCACACTAGTGTTAACATGGCTGAGGAGCCCTGGTAAGGCATCCTGGAGCAGCTGTTTCCAAGCTGTGACCCATAGGATGTACTCTGTTGGGTTCAGCAAGCAAGAAAACAGGTACTTTAAATCAGCAGGCACCACTTCCTCTGCAGAGAGATCTGCTCTGAGGAGCCCTCTGAAATATGGCCCATCCCGGCCATATGTCCTGTGAGCTTTGCAGATTTCTTTGATGGTGCCTCGGGGAAATGGGTGGTACTCTGCCCTGTTGTTACCACCGCGGGCATTGCGGTAGGTAACAGGGGCAAGAGTGGGAATGGAGCAGGAACCGGCACCTCCATCTGCTCCGGTTCTCTGCTCGGGCACTTCCGGGTTTGAGGGAGCGAGGGAGCCCTGAGGAACTTGGTTGCTTGGCAACCACGTCCCTGCAGGGGGCGTGGTTTGCCCGGGGAGTGACGTCATCGAGAACTGGGAGAGTGGGGGGAATCCTGGAGAAGGGGGCTCAAGCCCTGGCGGCGTGGAACCGGGCTGCTCCGGGGCGGGCGGCAGCGTGGCAGCTGCGGGGGGGGGCGGCGGGCCACGGCCTGGCGGAGGCACCCCCTGCCGGCAGCACCGGGGGGGGTGCAGCGGGCCGCGGCCACGCCGCGGTGGGGAACCCCTCAGGCAGCGGGGGGGGAGGGGGCTTGCTGCAGCGCACGCGCGCAGGCACAGGGGGTGGGGGGGGCAGCGTGGCTGCGGCAAGCGGGGCGGGGGCGGGGCCGCGGGGGTCGGGACCGGCACCACGTGGGGCTGCGTGGGGTGGGGGTGGGGCCGCGGCCGCACGGGGCGTGGGAGGGGGACAGGGCGGGGCCGCACCGTGCGGGCACCACGTCACCGGGGTAGGGAGGGGTGGGCGGCGCGGAGGGGGCGGGGGAGTCCCCTGCCATGCAGTCGCCGCCATCTTGGGGTCCCCATGCCGGCCACGTGGCTTCCCCCCCACAGAAAAACCAACTCGGCATTTTTCAGCCGGGGAAAGCAGGGACGGAGGATTGTCTCTAGCAATGTGGCCAACGCTGCCTGAGAGCTCCCTCCTGGCCCCACGGGGGCAGCGCGGGCAGGGTGGCTGGGGCCTCCCGGAGGCTGAGCGGGCGGGCGGGAGCCCTGCTGCTCCATTCAGTACACTTTCCCGGGGACACGGGGACCGGGGAGAAGAAGGGGGGGGAGGAGGGGGAGAACACGTTTCTCTGCCGGGCTCATGCTGCATTGCCTGTTGAGACTGAATCGCTGATTTAATGTTAGTTGCTACAATAAAATACTTTGTAGCCTTTTTGTCTCCTGTTTCAATCAGCCGAATTAATTGCCTTTCTACAGTGCCACAGAAATCGGCGCTGCAGACTGTCTCAGGAGTTACTTGGGGGAAATGCAGACGAACCCACCGAACAAAATTTCTTTATTTGCCTTTTGAGATTTTCAATTTCGCCTCTTTCAGAACTGAAACATAATTATAATACAACCTTTTCTGAGCGACCATTAGCTTTCCACCCATGTTTTGATACTAAGTTGCTTTTGAACCCGAACCCAGATGAAAAGCACTCCCCCCGCAGACCCCGTCTGCTCGAAATCACAGGAGGTTTAACCCTTTTAGCTGCGCAGCTATTTTTGGAGGATTTTTTTCTCCCCAGTAGATCCCCCTCCCTCGGGGGAACCCTAAAACCAGTAAATATCTCCCATTGGGGGTATACTTACGTGTCCTGTGACCTGGGGGGTGCGTGGGTCGGGTTGTTCTGCTGCAAGAAGGACTCCGGTCGGGGCCCGAAGCTCCCCTTCTTTCCCCTGGAACTTGCCTTGTTCAAAAGTCACTTTCACAGGGGTGCGTGATGCCCAGAGACTGTTCTTCAGGCTAAATCAGCCCCAGTCTGTTCGCAGGGTCCACCTCGTCTCCGGGGGGTCCTGCGTGGGCACCAGACGCTCTGTCACCATGGAGCCGTGCTCCACGTGGTCCAAGCTGCTTCTGCCGGCGTGGTTTGCTCCACGTTGGAGTTCCACGCTCTGTGTCTCTGCCGGTGTGGTTCGCCCCACGTTGGCGCGCCAAATTCTGTGTCTGGTTCCGTCCCGCACCGGGCGGGAGATGACCTCTGGCTAGCTCGGGTCAACCCAGGCACAGAATGGTCCCAGTTCGTTTCGGCTTCTTGGCTCGGCAGCTGAACCCCCAAAAGTGTGACAGCAACAGCAGCAGAAGAGAAAAGGCTGGCTCTCAGCTTAGCAGATTAAAAGATGTTTATTAGCTCCAGAGTTGAGGAGCAGAGAGGTTGAGAGCGAGGTGCTGAGAGAGATCTTGCTGAGAGGCTGAGAGAGGTGCTGAGAGAGATTTTTCCTCCCTCCTGCCCCCCATAAGCGGCGGAGGAGTTTCAGGGAGGATAGTACAAAACCACGTATCAGGGGTTTCAGGGGGTAACATGGTGTGCCCACCCCCAAGCCTCGGACCACTAAAATTCAAAGCTAAAGGAATTCCCCCCGGGGGGCCTATCACCTGAAGCCCCCTCCCTGAGATTTCGCAATCTTGGGAGGGCTTCTGGAGAAACAGGCTGACCCAGAGCAAGGGGGGTGGGAGGACACAAAACACCTTATTATACAGACAACACAAAAAGGGATACAGAATTGGGGATACAGTGAAATGAACCATAACATAAACTTCTTATAAAAACCTAATAAAACAGTTCTGCACCACCACAAGTTATTTTTGTAATGGTTCTGTCCACTGTACCCCCCTGTGTTCTGTAATAGTTTTCCCCCTTATGAGTTAGTTATATAACCCAATGTTTTATGCCAATCATTCCTTCCCTGCACCTGTCCCTGTCAATCCCCCCTCTCTCCTCCTGGTCGCCCTGTCTGTCACTTCGAGACCCTTGCCTGGATTCTGGAAAGATCCAGGAGAGGTGTCGAGTGGTAGGCTGGTGCCTGGGGAATCCCCTCCTCCCCTCTTGTGATTTGTTAATGGTTTAGAAGTTGACACCCCTGTTACCACCCCTGTGTTCCCTGGTTGGCTGACCCGTTGTCACCACCCCTGGATCCTCCGTCGGTTATAAGTGGCTGCCAGGCTTTGATCTCTGCTCTCTTTGAGCAGTAGTGGTCTGAGGCGGAGCTCCTTGGCAGACTCCCCTTAATAAACTACCTTCTACCCTGCCTAAAGAGAGTTGACCCTTTTACCGTTGCCGCAGTCGCAACTCCATCAGGTCCACTCGCCGGTGTGGGGAACCAAGAACCCACCGGGAGGAGGTTACTCGCCCTGCCTGTAACCCCGACCGATCCTCGCTGTTGCAGTGCAGAACTGAGCTAGCCTGCACGCCTGCCAGGTGTGAGGGGACATTGCCACACCATCACAAACACCTTTGCTCAAATCCACACACAAATCTAAGCAATCATCTCCCAAAATGCTTATCTTTCCCATGATTTAAAGGAATAATCAAAATATAGAGCTCCTTTTTAATGGCTCAAATAAGAATGGAACAACCAACTCTTCAACCCTTTTCCCAATAGTCCTTTCATTCTACTGACTTCATGCTGTTTTCTTCTTTATGTTCACTCTGTCCCTTTCTTTTCTCTCTCAGAGAAGGGCCAAGCTCTGGAAGCTTCATGTTGCCAGGAAAGGGTTAAATCTGCCTAGCGTCTTTGCCTCTCCCTCTGCATCTCGTGGTATTAGATGTTCAAGGCCATGCTGGTGGGGGAGGAAGAACTCATGCAGAAATATCAGAGATCAGAGCACCCGGGCAGTCCGGAATCACAAAAAAATCCCAGGCAGCATCATAAATGCTTTTTTGGCCCACCCCTCGGTGTAAATCGGGGCAGCCTCAGCCTAAATGGTGCCCATAGCTCTTATCAGGGGCCCGTCAGAGATCTCTCTCTGCTCCAGGGAAGTTTAGAGAAAGTAGTTGCTGTAAAGCAGCAACCTCTCCTTTCCCCCCACCCACCCGGGAGCCAATAGAATCCGGCCAGGCCTTAGGCCAGCTCCCCCGAAAAGGGGGGAGCAGCAGGCTTAACTCGATGTTACCTGTCTCTCTCTGGCCAGAGGCAAGAAGGAAAAAAGGCCCACCTACAGGAAATCAAGGGGTTTTAGATGGTACTTCCCAAAGTTGTAGCCAACAATTTTCAGTGGTCAAAACAGATGCCAATATTCCAACTAACCCTCTGATAGGTCCCTGTCCTTTCTAAAGCAATTCTCAGGTCCTGACCTGGAAAATCATTCTACATTCCTCTGTGACTAAAAAACTGAACTGTACTAACCCATGACAGGCTTTAAAAGTTCATTGCATTTCTGGACCTGCTTAGAGAACTGCTGGATGCTGGAAACAAGTGCAGCTCCACAACAGGCACCTGGATTCTGCATTTATGTTTAAGTGGTTGTAGAAAGAGCAAAGCAAGGGGAATAAATAGATGGGTAAAAAAAAAGAAGACAAAATAATTTCTTAATTTGAATAAAAGTCGTCAGAGAATAATACAGTTTGTCTTTCAGGGATGAGGAAATGTGTGAAGGGAGTAGGGGGTGATAATGTTTATCAGCTCTTGAGAGGGAGCAGAGCTAGAGGCTATTTTGCCCTTTTGGAGTTTGATTCATTTTGCAGCACAGATTGTCCCAATGCAATGATGACCTTTTACTGTAAGATGTGGGGCAGCTGGATATGAAAAACAGTCTTATGACATTATTTCGTTTAGGATTTTGTTGTCTTTTATGAAATTAAAAATTTCAAAAATTTCTCAGGTTAGTCATCTGTCTCTTCAAAAGACCAAATCAAAACTCTAGACCTCAAACACTGAGGATTGGGACGATTTGATCCAAGCTTGATTATGATCTTTAGTTTATTCTAGTTCAGCTTTAGTTTAGTTCTAAGTCTAGCTGGGCTCTTTGCAAGGTCTCAGGCCTCTATATCTCTCTGATCCTTGCCTGGCTGTCTGTCCACCAAACACATGTGCCATTGGCAGTGTGTGATGATGACCCTGTTGACTTTTGACATGAAGGGGAAAGTGATGGGGCTGAAGCATGGGTGACCAAACAATAAGGCAGCCAGAGAAGTACTCTGGGAATAGTCATTGGGTATTGCTCAGAGATCCCAGGATCAGGTTTACTCTTGCTTATGAGTAGGGACAGTGGTGGGGCTTGTGTACATGTCCATTCAGCACAGGGGCTTTGCAGGGAAAAAAGTTATGCAGATGGTAAGGATGACCCTCAGTTGTCTCCCCTATGTAGGGCAGGTGAGTTTGATGCACTTTTTTTGAAAACAAGCTCAGTGTGTGGAAAAGCCATGCAGGAGACTAATTTCCATGCAAATGTGAGGTCAGAAGGTGGTGGCAAGGCTCTGACCTGGCCTGGTGAACAGAGCATGATGTGGCACAAGGCTTGGCTCTGCAGTGCATGATATATCAGGATGCAAATGCCTGGCAGAGTGGGGTGCTGGGGTTATTTCTAAATACCATTGTGGGGTGATTTATTTAGCTTCTCAGTGTCTCTGAGGAGTGAATTTCTTTTCCTGTAAGGGTTGCTGTGCAGTCCTGGGCAGATAAGAGCTCTATGAATGAGAGCAAAGTTTCCTCTACTGTACTATATCTCCTGTAAGAGTGCTTGGGAAAGCTGTTCAGAGGAATGTGTGGTAGGCAAGCATGGGGTAACCCAGGACTCATTTGAATATTTCAAAATTAGAGATGGGTTAAAGATCAGAAGCCTGAGGTTTTAAGTTACTTTGAAATTTTTGTTAGCCTTAATCTTTAAAACAGAGATATATGTGTGTACAATGAATCATTCTGTTTCTTCCCTGGTATTTAATGGAGAAGTTGCTTTTAAGATGGGAGGGAGAAAATGATACTCATACCAGTGTTCTAACTGCAAGGCATTACAGTTACATTTTTCCTCCATGTGATCCATGTATCCTGAATATACCTTCTGATGTGATTTCTAAGACTTGGACGCTGGCCTAACTTCTGTCTGTTTTTCCAGATCCAGTGTATTCTGGAGTGATGCTGTTATCTGTGCCTGCCTCTCTTCAAGTCTTGCTTAAATTTTGACTTTAAGGATTTTCCACCAAAACTCCTCTGAAATACTATTAGTTTGCTAGACAAGGAGATTCTTCCTGTAGTTTTTTTAATTTTTATTTCATTTTTTCTTCTTTTTCTGTCTCAAGCCTTCCTATAGAGCTCTATAGTGGGGATTCAATAGAATTCTAGAAGGAGAATAATTCTTTGCTGAATTCCTCTCATTCCTCCTCACTGACGGAGTCCAGTAAGTGTTGAAACAGGATTGTATATATGTAAGGTGTTATAGCAGGCATCTGGGCATAGTGCTATTATATATGCCCATTGTTCCTAAGGTTGCAAACCAGTTTAAAGTATTAATGCATACGTTTACATCTTTGTAAGCTCCATAAACCTTCATCTAATGGGCTGAAAAATGTCCTGCTTTCACTTTGATGACAATTTTCTTCCTGAAAGGTTGAGCAAATCCTGGCAGTTGTTCCTTTATTTTTTTACAATTTATTCAGAAAAAATGAGAGTGGGAAAAGAAGAGAAAACATGTATCACTTTAAAATTATTCTAATTACTTGCTTTTAAAGAGCAGAATGGTCTAACCTGCTGGACTTGACAGTTGGATACAAACATAGGGCTTATTGAAGGACTCTGTCCTCTTTTGGTGTGAGTGGGACAAAAAAATGGAGTTCATGGTTTCTGATGCCATGACTGTGTCATTTTAGGCATCCTGAAGTTGATGGTGTTTCTTTAGTCTGTTGGCTTAAAGAGAGAGGCACTGTCCCTACAAATCCTGCTGGATAAGTGTCATAAATGTAGTTTACTATACATGTCAGTTACATTAGATCCCTGTGAGAAACAACCGCTCACTTTTAATTTTAAAAGGTTTATTAATCCTTAACAAAATACAACAAAGGACTGAATAAGGAAAAAGGACAGTGCACTGGGAGTGTGTGACCAGCTGCCGTATGCTCATCTACACAATGGCTGCTCTGCCTTTTATACTCCGAGGGGTTTGCATCAGGCAACTCTGGCCTGTCCCAAAGTCTGTCAGTCAACTCTTCTTCGCTGTCTATTGGTGGAGACTACTTTCTTGCAACTTGATTGGAGGTCAGGTGTTGTCATGCTGCACCCCCTAAGCAACAAGCTTTTCCCATTCTCAACTGCCCCATGCAAGGGACGCATATACATGCCCTCCCTCCACATGTCCCGGACAAACCAGGCTGTCTGGTGGCAACAATACAGAGGGGGGAAAGGGGACAACAGACTACAATAACATAACCATACATCAATAAAACTTCTTTTAACATAGACACAATATTCATCCCCTAATTGTGAGAGGCAATCATCATATGACCTATCTATAATAATCCCAGTTCTGTGTCATAGGAGATCATCACAGAAACAGAGTTAAAGACACATCTGCTCTTAAAACATGCTGCCTTTTAAGTGTGATTTTCAGGCCAGAGCATTATCTTCAGTCTTAGCTTAATGAACAGACCTCTGTTATGACCTGCCTCTGAAGCAAGGGTAACTGAAGTTCTTGTTAATAGAGCCCTTGGTGTGGGTTAGAGTGAAACACTAATGATACTGAATGACCAGTGTTTATTTATATATGTATAAAACAGGTTTATTTTAGGACAATTTGGTTGCTATGGAAAGGAGGTATGTAGCCATTTTGGTTATTATCTATGTAAATATAGCATTATAAAAGTATAAAAGTTTCACTTAAGAAAATATATAAGTAAAAGAAAGAAAGAAAAAGAAAGGCTAAAAGTAGATAGTGGAGAGAAAAAGTATCACCACCTGTGGATCCAGAGACAAGACTTGATTGTTGCAGTTTAGATGTCTCAAAGTGATGGTTGCAGTCTTGAGGCCCCCAAAACACAAAGTTCAGTGGGTTAATATATATTCAGGTTTAGGTAGAAAACCCAGGTACCTCCCATGGGGAGGGAAGCTTTACACTCTTGCAACATGTGATGTCCTCTGGTGGAAAGTCTCAGAAAGGAGTCTGGGGGCACTATGGGGGTCTTTGATGGTTTATGACCTCTTCTAAGACATTACTGCTGTTTCTCATGTCTGCATAGTTGAACCAGTTAATGCCTTATCAGAAGGGATGAATAGGCCTTCAGGCCTATGTGTTAATGCACCAATACCTCCCCCACACACCTGGGGGGGGAAGAGTCTTGCACCAGCATTATCCCACTGAACAGGATCTGTTTCTTGTCAGCCTTTTCCCTTACCTGGCTCAAAACCCAGCTTGTTGCTAAACAAAGGTTGGATTGTTGTGATCATCCTCCAGTGGTGGGTGTGATGTCTAGGGAAGACTGACCTGAAACAGAGACTGGACAGAGCTAAAAAATAAAGTAGGTATTTATTGAAAGGCCTCCAGGATCCACCTTGGGAAGGACAGGAGCCTGACCAGGGCCACACCCAAGGTGGACTAAGAATGGTCACAAAATGGCTGACTGGTCACAAGATCTTACATTTTTATAAGTTTTGGTCCATTTGTATATTGGGGTTTAATTGTGCAATTACAGCTTCATGTTGTGAGGTCTCACCCTTCTTGTTTCTCCCTTCATGTCCACTGTTTATGCTTTCGGGCCTGAAAGTTGTCCTTGGTCTTCAGCAGGAAAAGGATTTTTGTCTACCTACTCTGTGAAGAGAGCTTACTGACACATAATATGAGGCTCAGAACTATACCCCCGGGCAGCTCAGAATCTGAAAAACAAGAAAGCTAAAACTTAAAGCATCAGGTACACACCTGGCCTCAGCAAAGCACTCGCTGCTTTTGCAAATGGCCTATTATTTGAGTCATTAACCTTTAACATTTCAGTCTCTCACAACCTCCCAAGGAAAACCTCTGCAAAAAAAATAGTCTGAGCAACAATTAAAATTACGTTAAGCTGTGATGTGGCCCTAGGTAGATATTGGGACCATATTCAAACCTTCATCCGTCTCCATCTGGAGGACAGTGGTATGGATACCTCCATTCAGGGGTCTCTTGATCCATCAGAGCCTGTAGTGGTGTGAGAGTTGTTTTATTAAGTTATTAAGTTATTTTTGTAAGATTTTAAAGTTATTTTTCTAATGGTTCAGTCCACTGTATACCCCTGTGTTCTGGAATAGTTTTCCCCCCTTTTGAGTTAGTTATTTAACCAGACGTTTTATGTGAATCATTCCTTCCCTGCACCTGTCCCTGTCAATCCCCCCCCTCTCCTTGTGGTCGCCCTGTCTGTCACTTCTAGACCCTTCCCTGGATTCTGGAAAGATCCAGGAGAGGTGTCGAGTGGTAGGCTGGTGCCCGGGGAATCCCCTCCTACCCTTCTGTGATTTGTTAATGGTTCAAAAGTTGACACCCCTGTTACCACCCCCGTGTTCCCTGGTTGGCTGACCCATTGTCAGCCCTCCCCTGTTACCCTGGTTTTTCTGAGTTTTTTATAGCCTTTTGAATTTTCATAAAATGGAGTCAGATCTTTAGTTACTGTACAATATTAGAAGCAGTTCTACCTTTTTCCCACATATGTAACATAAACAAATCCTTTGTTTTTCATTCTCTGTCCTTTGTTTGCATATTTCTAACCTGAAAACAATTGTAACTGACAACTGGCCTGGCCACTGAGGCTGAGGGGTGGAAATCCGAAAAAAGCCAATCTTTGGCCAGACCCACAAATGTAAAAAAAGTAAGAAATAAACAAAGAGGCTCTCTCTCCGCCTGAACTCAACCTTGAGTCGGAACGGAGGAACCTCTGCCCTGGAAAACCTCTCTCTCCGTGTGACTGCTTTGCGAATCGCGGTAATACTCCCCCATTTATAAGTGGCCGTCAGGCTTTGATCTCTGCTCTCTCTAGGCACCAGTGGTCTGAGGCGGAGCTCCTTGCTGGACTCCCCTTAATAAACTACCTTCTACCCTGCCTAAAGAGAGACGACTCTTTTTCCGTCGCCGCAGTCGCAATTCCATCAGGTCCACTCGCTGGTGTGGGGAACCAAGAACTCACCGGCAGGAGGTTACTTGCCCTGCCTGTAACCCCGACCAATCCTCACTGTGGCAGTGCAGAACTGAGCTAGCCTGCGTGCCTGCCAGGCGGAGAGGACACTGCTATAGGAGCCCACAGACTAAACATTGCTTGGTTGGGACCTAAGAGAAGGACTCAGATTAGGAGAGAGACCCATAGGTCATTGATAGAAAGAGGGCACCCATGACTGACTTGACCTTGGATTCCCCCAAATTTTGATTCCATCCCAACCTTTGACATCCTTCTGAAGTTGGTGACGTTATAAGTGTTATAGGTGACAGGACAGAAAGAATGGTCCTCAAGTTGCTCCAGGGGAGGCTTAGCTTAGATATTAACAAAAATTTCTCCACTGAAAGGGTGGTCAGGCATTTGAACTGGCTGCCCAGGGCAGTGGTGGAATCACCATCCCTGAAAGTATTCAAAAACCTGTGGATGTGGCACTTGGGGGACATGGTTTAGTGAGGGAAATGGTTTAGTGGTGAACACAGCAGTGCTGGGCTAACAATGGGACTTGATGATCTTAGAGGTCTTTTCCAACTTTAACAATCCTATGATTCTATGATTCTAAGGGAATAACAACCCAAAGTCCTGGTCCTTGATTAGGGATTTGAGTCAGGAATCTGGTCCTCCCCATCCTGTTTCCTGCCTTGGAGGGAGGTTGATGTGTGCCATGGCGCAGAAAGAGCATAATGAAATAGTTCAGGTGGAGAAGTCTTTCATGTGTGCAGGTGCTTAGCAAGTTCTTATCTCCCATCTAACTCAACATCTTCCAACACTCCTGTAACTACCTCTTCAGCAACAAAATGTGGTCCCCTATCTGATGGAATCCTCAAAGGAACCCCAAACCTCGGAATTATATGATTGAGCAAAACTTTCACCACTTCCTTGTCTGTGTTAGTGTGACGGGGTAAGCTTCAGGTCATCCACTGAAGGTATCAACTAATACCAATATGTAACTGTATCCCTCTTTGCGTGGTAACTCAGCAAAATCTATTTGCCAGTAATGTCCAGGAAGATCCCCTGCCTTTGTTACCCCTAACACAACTCCTTTCCTCATATCAGGGCTGTTTTTATAGCAGATTTCACATTTTTTACTACTGATTGTATAATGTCCATCATTCCCTTTCCTATGACTACCTTTTTTAGATGTTTCAAAAGATTTTCAAACCCGAAATGTGTGCTTTTGTGTTGTTTCTGAGCTAGCTCTGAGGATCAGGGGTGGGACTACAACCTGATTCACTGGTGTAACAGCCCACCCACTTTCTGTTATCTCAGCCTTAATGAACTTAATTAGCTTGTGGTCTGCCTGATCATACTTCAGGGTGAACCCTGACAAATCAGTCTCTTTTTGTGGAATTACTGCAATACCTTTTTCTGCAATCCCTCTTGCTGCTTTATCAGCAAAGCAATTTCCCAATTCTGGAGTGTTTTTTCCTTTTCGATGATCCCTACATACATGATACCTACTTCTGTGGGTTTTCCAGTGCTCTCCAAGAGGGCAAGTATTTGTTCAGCATGTTTGATTTGATTACCTTGAGCATTCAACAGTCCTCTCTTGGAGGAAGGGGAACTGATGCCTAATTTAGGCTTACCTAGAGACAGAGACGAGACAAAGTTAAAAGATAAAAGTGGATATATTTAATGAAGGGATTTCAGGTACATTAAGGACAGACAAAGCCTCCCCAAGGGGCTACACCCAAAATGGATGATGGTCACGAGTTTTTCAGACAGTTACAAGTTTGGTCTATTTACATTGATTCAAAAGAATCTACTCCACAGCAAGGTACTGTAAAGTAAAGCACACCATTATTGGCCAGGCCAGGAGCACGCAGGGGTTAACACCTCCATGTGAGTGTCCGCCATGGTCATTTTTAGGGAGACTTTTAAATACGTTTGCAAGTTTGTCATGATATGTTTACAAGTTTGTCATCTGCCCTTGTTTTGGTCACATCTAAAATCACAGTCCTAAGGGGTCTTACATGACTTGCAGTTTCCTTATCTTAGGGTTACAAACACAGCACACTATTCTTAATACATTTATAACATCTATTTTTGCTAATACACACTTTATTCTGCTATTACACACCGTTACTATATTACTTATACTTCATTTATAATAGTTTATTGATTATATTCCTATTCTTCTATTACATTTTTCTACCCTTTTGTGACAGTTCTTGCATTTGTCATTAAAATGGCAGTTAGCATGTGTTGTGCTCCTCTGAGGAATGGTTTTTCCCCTCAGAATCGCCCTGAAACCTGTGCTATGTAGTTTAACCCTTTTTCCCTATCATACATACCCCTGACCATATTGGCTCAGGGCCAATATCTTTCCTTGGCCCAAAACTAGATATACCCCTGTTTCTTCCTGCTTCGCTCTCTCTCTTCGGCCTCCTGGAACATCACATCGAGAATAAAGCTTGGACGGAAGCTGGGGGTGAGAGCCACTCTTTTGAAATCTTATTCTGTCTCTCTGGAAATATATTTCCCTAAAACCACTGAGCTAGCGAGAGCCAGGGGGTGGCTAGAGGGAAGTATATTTTCAGTTGGTCCCCAATGTCGGTTTGTTATGAAATATTAATAAGCCCACGAATGAAGAGGGACTCCCTATTTAAGGGGTTAACAAAGCTCTTTGGGAGGTGCAACTACCTGGCCACTATTGGCTGCTTTCGAGCAGCTCGGAGTGCCAGGACAGGGTCGGGAGTTCGCTTTTACTACAAAAGTGAGCCGACCTTTAGACAGAAAACACTGACGTTGCAACACGTGCCCCAGTGTCCGCTAGAAGATCCCTATAGTCTAACAGTGGAGGGCTTTAGGACCCTGAGCCACAGTGTGTTTGCGAAACCTGGTTGTTGTTTTTTTGTTTTTTTTTCTTCTCTGCGGAACGGCTGCAGTTCCGTACAAGGGAAAACCGCGCATTTTTTGGGGTGGGCTAGCTATGGGACAGTCCCGGGACAGAAGCCGGCACCGGGACACCCCCCTGCCCGTGTCCCCGCGGTCGGGAAAAGCGGCCAGAGACGGCCGCCCCGAGCCGCGACCAGCCCGCCTTGCCTCTGATACCTCAGGAGCGAGCGGGACGCAGCAGCGTCTTTAGTTTTTCACGTCAGGGGTTAAGATTTTTGGAACAGTTTGCCTTTTAAAACATCAGAAACATGGGCATACGTTTATTGAGAAATCAAAAGAGTGCTTTTAAACAACTTAGAAACATTTCAACAGATCTAAAATTTCCTAATAAGCTCTTAATCAAGTTTATTTCCGGGCTGTCAGCTGAGATTCCAGACAGTACTCTACAAGATATAAATTCTGTTTCATTTTGGGATGATGTGGGAAAATTAATAACTTTAAAAGTTGAAAAATGGGGAAAACAAAATTTCTTTATTTATTCCTATATTCTTACAAGTACGCAAGAAGCTGTTAGAAGCAGAGAACAGCAGACAGCCATGCAAAACCTCTCAGCAATTCCCTGTTCCCGAGAAGCAGGGATTCCCTGATTCCATACTGGATTCTGCTCCTCAAACCCCCCCATCGTCCTTATACCCTCCTCTCCCACCTGTTTTCCCTCAGCAAGATGCACTTTTTTCCTCTCGGGGCTCTGGCCACGTGGATGAGACCCTGGAGGGCTCGCACCATGCGGTCACCCCTGTGGGTGGACGCCATTGGATTCCTCCTCCTTCCCACTATCTCTTCTTCGGCCCCCCCCCCCGATTCCATATCTCTCACCCATTCCCCCACCCCACCCTTTCCACCAGTGCCTCCCCATCCCTCCCAGCGGCCGAGCGAAGAGGGGAGGGTGCCTTGCAATCACAAGTCCCAGCGTGGCTGGAGTGAAAGATAGTGAAGGGCGGCTGCCAGCCCGCAGCAGCAGAGGGGGGAGTGGCCCCTCTGCAGCAAGGGCTAAGGAGCAGCCTTGCCTGGGGCCCCAGGGGAGGAGGGAGGAGCTGCCTGTTGCTGGACCTCAGGGAGGGGGGGGACACAACACCCTCTGGCTGCCTGGGCAATGGAGAAGCAGCAGGATTTTTAGCAACTCAGAATAATGATCAGGAAAGCATACCAGATGTAGCCCCAGTCATATATACAGGAAAATGTCATGTGTGCAGAGAGTATCTGCCTTTTTCCTACTGTGGTGGTGCAGAACTGTGGACGGAACCAGACACATCCTACCAAGATAAAAAAGAGCTATGTAAAATGCAGAAACAATTTGGGAGATTCAGTGAAATATTTAAGGGCATGATGAAAGCTACCTTCAATTCAAATGAGATGGTACCCAGTGACATTAAAGATTTATTCAGATGCCTATTAACTCCCTCAGAATATGACCTATGGGAAGGATTATTGAAAAAAGGTTTGAAAACAGTATTGCAGGAAATTCAGCAAACTCCTGATACTCAGGACAGCGATTAAAATGACATCACACATGATCATCTGTCTGGTGAGGGTGCTTACACTCCTCCGGCAGAGCAGATTCAGTTGTTATCCAAGTCAGTTTTAGATAAGATCTGTAATGCTGCAGAAAAGACTTTTCATCAGATTCCATCACCTGAGATAAAAATCAGTTATGTAAACATTAAACAATTTTCTTCAGAGAATTTTTTGCAGTTTGTGGATCGTCTGAGAAGTCAAGTGGAAAGACAAGTGCAAGACCCAATGGTACAAGCAGAATTGATTAAGGAGATGGCTCAGAGGAATGCTAATGAGACCTGTCGTAGAATCATTCTTAGCCTTCCTCTTGACCCATCGCCTAGTCTCGCACAGATGATAGAATCCTGTACCAGGAGAGCAGAACTTTTCAGTGCACCTGAAAGGAATCTGGGACTGACACACCCAAAGCCTGTGGCAGCTGCAGCAGCAGGAGCAAGGAGGCAACCGATGTCATCAGACCAGCTGCAGCACATCATCTGCCACTGCTGCAAAAGGCCAGGACACTTCGCCAAGGCCTGCCCACAAAACCAGAAATGCAAGTCAAAAAATCAAAAAAAGTGAATTCACAGCGTGGCCTAGATTTTACCTCCTTGACGCGCCAAGAAAGAAATTTACAAGGCCATACTGTGGCAAATGTCTCTCTCTTAACAACAAAGGGGGAGGGCCTCCATGTGGAGGAGGTGCTCGACTCCGGCACGGACATTACCGTTATACCTGAGAGCATGTGGCCATCACACTGGGAGTTGCAACCTGTGGCAGGCAAACTTCAGGGCATAGGAGGAATCACAATGGCAAAAATCTCAAAAAACATAGTGTAAATTGAGGGACCTGACAGGAAATTGGCAAATGTCCGTCAATTCGTTGCTCAATATAAGGCTCCCTTATGGGGGAGAGACACCATGTCACAGTGGGGAGTCCAATTGGTCATTCCTAAGACACCCCAGGATTTTTGGAAATAGCCACTGTGGAGTGCCCTACCGACAAACTAAAGTGGTTGGACAATAACCCAAGATGGGCAGCACAGTGGCCATTGAGTAAAGAGAAGCTCAAGATGCTTGAGGAGCTTGTGGAGGAGCAGGTGGCTCAAGGACACCTAGAAGAGACAACAAGCCCTTGGAATTTCCCAGTCTTTGTAATAAAGAAACCGGGAAAGGACAAGTGGAGGTTGCTCCATGACCTCCGAGAAATAAACAGAATTATAGAGGACATGGGACCACTCCAACCAGGGATGCCTTCTCCAACAATGCTCCCTCGAGATTGGCAATTGGCTGTTTTAGATATCAAAGACTGTTTCTTCCAAATTCCTCTACACCCAGAAGATGCACCACGGTTTGCATTCTCGGTTCCTACTATTAATTGAGAAGCCCCAATGAAGAGATATCACTGGAAAGTACTTCCCCAAGGTCTGAAATCTAGTCCTTTCATATGCCAACAGTACGTAGCCTCACTACTGTCACCAGTACGTACCAAGAGAAAGGATGCCATCATCCTTCACTACATGGATGATCTACTCGTGTGTGCACCCAATGACTCTATACTCCAACACACGCTTGACCTAGTGGTTAAGGTTTTAACCTCTGCTGGATTTCAATTGCAGGAAGATAAAGTTCAAAGAATGCCACCTTGGAAGTACCTGGGTCTACAAATAGCTGCAAGGACCATTGTTCCACAGAAATTGGAAACTGAGTGTAATCCCAAAACCTTAGCAGATCTCCACTCCTTGTGTGGGTCTTTGAATTGGGTAAGACCTTGGCTAGGCCTCACAAATGAAGATTTGGACCCTCTCTTCAATTTATTGAAGGGGGAGAGGGAGCTGGTTTCTCCCAGGGAACTGACCCCAGAGGCAAAGACAGCAATCGAAAAGGTACAGAAGGCCTTATCAGAGAGGCAGGCTCATCGATGTGAGCCAAACATACCTTTCCAATTCATTGTTCTAGGAAAACTGCCACATTTGCATGGTTTGATTTTTCAATGGATCGAGGGGCAGAGAGATTCACTCTTGATCATAGAGTGGGTCTTCCTCTCTCACCAAAGATCCAAGACCATCACTGAGCCACAAGAGTTGATAGCTCAACTAATTCGGAAGGCAAGGGTGAGATTGTGTGAACTGGCTGGTTGTGACTTTACATGTATTCACCTTCCAGTCAAACTTTCTAAGGAGGGAAGGAACTCTCCCAAGAGATTGACCAAAGAGATGTTTGAGCATTTGCTCCAGAGCAATGCCAGTCTCCAATTATCTCTGGACAGCTACAGGGGACAAATATCAGTCCATGCCCCGTCTCACAAGTTGCTCAATGAGGAATTCCTCCTCATTCCTTGTGAGAAGAGGAGTCGGAGACCACTCAAGGCTCTCACAGTGTTCACGGACGCATCCAGGGCTTCCCACAAGTCGGTGATGACTTGGAGAAATCCTCAGACTCAGCATTGGGAAGCTGATGTGGAGTTTGCAGAGGGATCCCCCCAAGTGGCTGAACTAGCTGCAGTGGTAAGAGCCTTTGAGAAGTTCTCGGAACCAATTAATTTGGTAACAGACTCTGTTTACGTGGCGGGGGTAGTGTCCAGAGCGGAAGAGACTGTGCTCAAAGAAATTGACAATGAACATCTCTTCAGATTGCTTTCAAAGCTAATTTATTTAATTTCTCATCGAGAACATCCGTTCTATATGATGCATGTAAGATCACACACTGATTTGCCAGGTGAATTTGCAGAGGGGGATCGTACGGCAGATTCCCTTGCGGCACCAGTTGAGAAAGCACGTCTCCCTGATATCTTCCAACAGGCAAAGCTGAGTCACCAACAATAACATCAGAATGTGCCAGGCCTGATCCGTCAGTTCCAGCTAACACGGAGACAGGCTCGAGCCATTGTGGCCACCTGTCCCAACTGCCAGGTCCAAGTGATGCCATCGATGGGTATGGGAGTTAACTCCCGGGGCCTTGGCAGTTGTGAGGTATGGCAGACAGACATCACACACATTCCTAGTTTTGGATGCCTCAAATATGTTCATGTAAGCATTGACACACGTTCAGGCCTAGTGTATGCCTCTGCCCATGCAGGAGAAAAGACTGAACATGCCAAGAAACACCTAGTGCAAGCTTTTTCAGTGTTGGGGATTCCAAAAGAAATCAAAACTGATAACGGCCCAGCGTACACGTCCAAGGAGTTCCTGGAGTTTGTCCAGCAGTGGGGAGTGGAACATAAAACTGGCATCCCTCACTCCCCCACAGGTCAAGCTGTGGTTGAGCGAGCACATCAGATGCTCAAACAGGTCCTGGCTAGACAGAGTAGTACAACTGTGTGGATGTCTCCACATGAGAAACTCTGCAAAGCCATGTTTACCATCAATTTTCTGAACTGTTCATTTGAAAACATGAGTCCACCAGTGGTACGCCATTTTAACAGTGGCAATCAGTTCAAATTGTCTCAGCGTCCACCAGTCATGATTAGGGATCCAGAAACTTGGGAAACCAAAGGTCCCTATGAGCTCATGACCTGGGGTCGTGGCTATGCATGCGTGGCCACTCCCTCAGGCCCTTGGTGGATTCCCCAGAAGTGGGTGAAACCTTTTGTCCCTAAAATCCAGCTCCAGCAGAAGGGGATAAGAGGCAAGTAGCCGTTGCATCCAAAAGGAGATGCTGCCGGATGGAGGAGAAAGAATCTTCCTAGATGTGGACTCCTTCCGGCAGAAACAGAAACTTTTAACATGTTTTAAAAATGTTTGTTTTTCTTTCTCGAGAAAGCCTACCTCACACTCAACCCTGTGATGAACCCCATACAAGTTGTCATCTTGTTGTTGCTGAACAGTCTGGCAGCTGCATAGATCATCCCTCAGCTGCATCAAAATGTCTGGGTGACCCTGGCACAGACACTTCCGCAGGAAAACATATGTTTGTCCACTGCACCAACAGAGAATCCTATGTCCACCTGTCTGGTAGGAATTCCATTATGGGCAGGAATTCCGTCTCGGCTTTTAGGAGGGCCATGTACCATAGGTGGTTGTCCATATTGACACCCAACCAAACTTTAATTGGTGAATGGACTCACAAAAACAAATCGGCAAACAAAATTCAAAAGAGAAGTGCTGACCAATTGGATCCAAATTGTAATTCAGAAATTTTTCGTTGGGCCAAGTCAAAAAGAGTGGCTGTGTCCCTGTTCCTTCCGTGGGTCGCAGCAGCCAAAGCTCTAGGTGAATTGGGCCATCTAGAGTGCTGGGTAGACAAACATGCAAATTTAACGTCCACCACCATCAGCTCTCTCCTAGAAGATGAGGAAATTACCCGACAGGCCACTCTCCAGAACTGTGCTGCTATAGATTCTCTCTTGTTACTTCATGGACATGAATGCCAGGAATTTGAAGGACTATTTTGCCTAAACTTGACCTCGAAAGCTCCAAACATCCATACTGCCCTTCGAAGCATGAACAGCTTGATCGGACAAGTGAAGCAAGAATCTGAGGATTGGATCAAAGGACTGTTCAAAGGCTGGGGACTTACAAGGTGGTGGACTTCTATAGTTAAAACAATTTTGTTATTTCTTGTTATTCTTTTCCTTGTAACAATAGCGTTCGGGATCCTACGCTGTTTGATTTTCAAGGCTATCAATAGTCTCATACCTTCTACCTCAGAAGTCAACCACATAGAGTTGGCAAACCTAAAGCAGGCTGATTCCCCCATCAACTGTAATTGGTGGGAAAACCCATATTCCGTGTAACCTAATGTTCTTCTTCTAATGTTCTTAAACAAAAAAGGGGGAGATGTCGTGTTCCTCTGAGGAATGGTTTTTCCCCTCAGAGTCCCCCTGAAACCTGTGTCATGTAGTTTAACCCTTTTTCCCTATCATACATCCCTCTGACCCTATTGGCTCAGGGCCAATATCTTTCCTTGGCCCAAAACTAGATATACCCCTGTTTCTTCCTGGTCCTCTCTCTCTCTCTCCTCGGCCTCCTGGAACATCACATCGAGAATAAAGCTTAGATGGAAGCCTGGGGGTGAGAGCCACTCTTTTGAAATCTTTATTCTGTCTCTCTGGGAATATATTTCCCTAAAACCCCTGAATAACTGAGCTAGCGAGAGCCGGGAGGTGGCTAGAGGGAAGTATAGTTTCACCCTTGAGGTATGCATCGAGTCTCTCCATCCTTTTACATCACCCACCATGTGCAGCCAAGTCCCTGAGCAAAAACAACCCCACGAGTGGGATTGTCTTTGCTGGAGGCAGAATTAATCCAAACAGTTTTTCTCAGCATACCTCTCATTTGTACCACTGAAACCTTATCTCCATCTCTTGTTCTCAGGGTCTCAGATTGGGCAGGGCCTGCTAGGTTGGTGGAACCTCAAGTGTTCACTAACCAGGTGGCCTTTGTTAAATTAATCTCCCAGTTCTTGAAAGTCCCCCCACCCAGTGCCTTTAAGGTGGTTTTAAGCAGGCCATTGCATCGTTCAACTTTCCCGGCTGCTGGCGCATGTTAAGGAATATGGTACACCCACTCAATGCCATGTTCTCTAGCCCAGGTGTTTATAAGGCTGTTCTTGAAATGAGTCCCATTGTCTGACTCAGTCCTCTCAGGGGTACCATGTCTCCACCAGATTTGCTTTTCAAGGCCCAGGATGGTGTTCCGGGCAGTAGCATGGGGCACAGGGTAGGTCTCTAACCATCCGGTGGTGGCTTCCACCATGGTCAGCACATAGCACTTGCCTTGGCGGGTTTGGGGAAGGGTGATGTAGTCAATCTGCCAAGCTTCCCCATACTTATACTTGGACCATTGCCTGCCATACCATAGGGGCTTCACCCGCTTGGCCTGCTTGATGGCAGCACACGTCTCACAGTCGTGGATAACCTGAGAAATACTGTCCATGGTTAGATCCCCCCCTCGGTCTTGTGCCCACTTATAGGTGGCATCTCTCCCCTGATGACCTGAAGGCATCATGGGCCCATTGAGCTGGGAACAACTCTCCCTTGTGTTGCCAATCTAAGTCTATCTTTGACACCTCTATCTTTGCAGCCTGAACTACCTGTTGGTTATTTTGGTGTTCCTCATTAGCCCGACTCTTGAGGAAATGGGCATCTACATGGCGGACTTTCACAGGTAGCTTCTCTACCCGAGTGGCAATGTCTTTCCATTCATCGGCAACCCAAATTGGTTTTCCTCTACCCTGCCAGTTCGCCTTTTTCCACCTTTTCAGCCAATCCCACAGAGCATTGGCTGCCATCCACGAATCAGTGTATAGGTAGAGCTTTGGCCACTTCTCTCTTTCAGCAATGTCTAGGGTCAGTTGAACAGCTTTGAGTTCAGCAAGTTGACTCGATCCACCCTCTCCTTCAGTAGCTTGTGCAACCTGTTGTGTGGGGCTCCATACGGCTGCTTTCTACTTCCGGTTCATCCCTACGATGCGACAGGAACTATCAGTGAAAAGAGCGTTGCGTGTTTCTTCCGCTGGCAGTTGGTTGTATGGTGGAGCTTCTTCAGCACGTGTCACATGTTCCTGCTCCTCTTCATCAGTGAGACCAAAGTTTTCACCTTCCAGCCAATTTGTAATTATTTCCAAAATCCCAGGGTGATTTGGGTTTCCAATGCGGCCTCGCTAAGTGATGAAGGCAATCCATTTGCTTCATGTGGCATCGGTGGCATGATGGGTAGAGGGAACTTCTGCTTTAAACATCCATCCCAGCACTGGTAGTCGAGGTGCCAGCAGGAGATGTGTTTCTGTGCCAATCACCTCTGAGGTAGCTTGAACTCCTTCATAGGTGGCCAAGATTTCTTTTTCTGTTGGAGTGTAGTTGGCTTCAGAGCCTCTGTAGCTTTGGCTCCAGAATCCCAGTGGTTGGCCCCGAGTCTCCCCAGGCACCTTCTGCCAAAGGCTTCAGGACAGGCCATGGCTCCCGGCTGCTGAGTAGAGCACGTTCTTCACATCTGGTCCTGTCCTGACCTGGCCAAGAGCTACTGCATGAGCGATCTCCTGTTTGATCTGGGAAAAGGCTTGTTGCTGCTCAGGGCCCCAGTGGAAATTGTTCTTCTTGTGGGTAACCAGGTAGAGAGGGCTCACAATCTGACTGTACTCAGGAATGTGCATCCTCCAGAAACCTATGACGCCTAGGAAAGCTTGTGTTTCCTTTTTGTTGGTTGGTGGGGACATTGCGGTGATCTTACTGATGACCTCAGTGGGAATATGATGCCGTCCATCCTGCCACTTTACTCCCAGGAGCTGGATCTCTCAGGCAGGTCCCTTGACTTTACTCTTCTTGATGGCAAACCCGGCTCCCGGGAGAATCTGGATGATCTCTCCTTTCTCAAACACTTCCATTTCTGTGTTTCCCCACACAAAGATGTCATCGATGTACTTTAGGTGCTCCGGAGCTTCACCCTTTTCCAGTACAGCCTGGATCAGTCCATGGCAGATGGTGGGGCTGTGTTTCCACCCCTGGGGCAGTCGGTTCCAGGTGTACTGCATGCCCCTCCAGGTGAAAGCAAACTGAGGCCTGCATTCTGCAGCCAGAGGAATGGAGAAAAATGCATTAGCAATGTCAATTGTGGCATACCGTTTTGCTGCCTTGGACTCAAGCTCGTACTGGAGTTCCAGCATTTTTGGCATAGCAGCGCTCAATGGTGGAGTCACTTCGTTTAAGGCACGGTAGTCCACAGTCAATCTCCATTCTCCATCAGACTTGCGCACAGGCCAAATTGGGTTGTTGAAGGGTGAGTGGGTTTTGCTGACCACCCCTTGGGTCTCCAGCTCATGGATCATCTTGTGGATAGGGATCAGGGCATCTAGATTTTTCCGATACTGCTGGCGGTGCACTGTCGAGGTGGCAACTGGAACTCGTTGCTCTTCTGCCTTTAAGAGACCTACTGCAGATGGGTCCTCTGACAGTCCAGGCAAGGTATTCAGTTTCTTAATGCCCTCTGCCTCCACAGCTGCTATTCCAAAAGCCCATCTGAGTCCCTTGGAGTCTTTATAATAGCCATTCCGGAGGAAGTCTATGCCCAAAATACGTGGCGCCCCTGAGCCAGTCCTTCCTGGTCAGGCTCACCTCGGCTTCCAGCAGAGTCAATTCCTGTGATCCCCCCATCACCCCGGCAATGGAAATAGGTTCTGTCCCCACGTTCTGATAGCATCAGGGTACACTGCAAACCAGTATCAACTAAAGCTTCATATTCCTGGGGCTTTGATGTGCCAGGCCATCGGATCCACACCATCCAAAAGACTCGGTTTTCATGTGCCTCTTCCTGGCTAGAGGCAGGGCCCCTCCAGCACTGGTCATTATTCCCTTCCTGGGCATACATGGTAGAGGTTCCTTCACAGGGATCTGACATATCATCCTCACTTCTATAATACCTGGCAGCTTGGTCATGCGATGTCGAGGCTACCTTCATCTTAGTGGGACCCCCTTGGTTAGTGTTTCTCTCCTTGAGCTCATGCACCCGTGCTGCCAGGGCAGAAGTGGGTTTCCCATCCTACCTTCCCATGTTATCCCCATGGTCATGCAGAAAGAACCACAGGTCAGCTTGTGGGGCGTACCCTCTCTAGCTGGGGGCCATTGGGCTCTGACTCTGGGGCCTGTAACTCGCACCAGTGCCACATGGGAACTGTTCTTCTTAATTTCCTCCCTCACCTCCCTTATCTCCTCTCTGAGTTCCTTAACCACGGCAGAGACTTGAGCCTGCATTGGGCTGGGGGGAAAGGAAGCCCGGACCGAGCCGTGGCGCGGGCTGCTGAAATTTTGCCGTTGCTGAGCTCCACCCTCAGTCGTCGGGCCGGACCGGCTCTGCTGGGCTCCGGGCTGGGCCCTGCTCTGGCCCTGCTCTGCCGCTGGGTCGGGCCGGGCCACAGCGCAGAGCCACAGATCTTGGCTGCTCCTGCTGCCCCTGGGGGCCCAGCGTAGCCCTCGCCCCAGTGCAGCTGTGGGAATCCTTCACCTCGAGCAGCTCAGGCCGCTGCCTGGCAGAGAGCACATGACGAACAGTGAGAGAACTCTTTGGTGCAGAGCTCAAGCGAAATTAACTCTTTCAGTGCTGTAAGATTCCCACAAAACAGGTGAAACCTACAAACATCAATCCTCTCCCGAGTCAGAGAAAAGAGAAAGGGTGAAAACAACACAGATGCAAAGGTCAGTGAGGAAGGAACACGTGAAGCATAGAGGGAGGAGAATGAGGAGATGCCCCAGCTTCGGGGCTTAAAATTCATGTGTAAGGCCATGGTGAGAATCCATCAGATGATTGTCCCTATAATTCATGGCATACATGAGGAGATGTAGTGTTCAAGCTGCAGTCTGTGAGCAAAAGTACCAATGCTGAAGCAGATACTGAAGTAGCTGTGATCTATTGAGAAGCTTGAACAGAGAAAGAAGAGAACCCTTACCCCAGGGACAGAAGAAAACTTCTGCTCCCAAATATAGAAGAAAAGACCCTTTGCTTCTATTCTCGATCAGCCCATCCTTAAAACTGCACTCCATAAGCTGAGATGGCCCTCAGAAACAGTTGTGGGAAAACCTGTAGGTCTATAGGAGGGACTTTCACATGGCAAACATATTTCCTTTTCCCAGGCAGAATGGTTTGCTGGGAAATTAAAGCCACAAGAGGACTGTTTCTTGTGGAAAAGTATCAATGGCATGGCAGGAGAGACTCCTCTCCCTAAGTGAACTGAAGAAAATATTTACTTTAGACATGGTAAATTGACTGAAAAATCCCAGATTTTGCCTCTACGTTGTTGGTGGGAAAGGGAAGAAGAGTTGGGAGGAGGAAAAGTGTTCTAAAGGTTTATTCTGATTCTTATTATTCTTCTTTTAGTTCTGGTCATAAAGCTTTCTTTATACCCTTTAAAGTTCTGAGCCTGCTTTGCTCTTCTCCTAATCCTTATCTCAGAGCAGAAAATGAGTAAATAATTTTAGTGGGTGCACTGGTGTTTGGCCAGCAGTCAAACCACCTCATTGATTTCCCCACTGTCAGGTAACAGGAGGACACCCGGTAGATGAAGGGGAGTGAAAATGGCTTCCTATTTGGGGAGGTAATGAAAATTCCTCCCGACCCCCCTCACCTACCCAGGTGCCACTTCAGAATAGGTATGAGGCCCTGGATCCAGAGGGTCAGCCAGATGACATAGAAGAAAATGATCTGCCCAGTGAGCCTCCCAATTACACTTCATCTGTCAGACGGATCACCACCTCTGACACTAAAAAGAAAAAAAAGGTAGTTGTAGTAGGTGACTCCCTTCTGAGGGCCCCATATGTTGACTGGACCCATCCCACAGGAAGGTCTGCTGCCTCCCTGGGGCCCAGGTATGGGAGATTACTGAGAGACTCCCTGGGTTGATTTCGCCCTCTGATTATTACCCACTGCTGATACTCCAGGCTAGCAGTGATGACACTGAAAAGAGGAGTGTCAGGGCAATAAAAAGGGACTTTAGGGCACTGGGTCAAGTGGTTGATAGGGCAGGAGAACAGGTAGTGTTCTGTTCAGTCCCTTTGGTGGCAGAGACAAAGGATGAAAGGAATAGGAGAACCCATATTATCAACAAGCAGCTTAAGGGTTGGTGTCATTGGCAGAATTTTGGGTTCTTTGATCATGGGGCAACTTTTACAGCCCCTGGCCTGCTGGAGCCAGATGGGCTCCATCACCCTGTTAAGGGAAGAAGGATTTTAGCTCATGAACTGGTGGAACTCATTGAGAGGGCTTTAAACTAGGTTTGAATGGGGAAGAGGATGCAGCTGGGCTCTCTGGAAGCAGGCCCAAGGGTGGTAAGCCTGAGTTAGGGATGAAATCAGTAGTCCATCTGAAGCGCATGTATACTAATGCACGCAGCATGGGTAATAAACAAGAAGAGCTGGAAGACATGGTACAACAGCAAAGCTATGATGTCAGGGATGATGTTGGAGTCCAGGGCATTCCTTTAGTTGCCCTGGAGGGTCAGAGACCTGGACAGGGGGGTCTGGGACCCTGGCCCAGAGCCCAGAGCTCAGAGAGACACTGGATTTGATTTCAGTCCATGGGAGAGGCTTCTTGCACTGCAGGAAGCATTGCAGGCCACAAGAGTGTGAAAAATGTAGTTTAGTATATCACGGGGTGAAAAAACAGTGAGTTTGGGATTTTTGCATTGAAGTGAATGGGGCAAGATGGAGAATTTAGGGCGTTGTCCCATTCTTCTTCCTTCTTGTTCCCTCACTCCATTTCTGCAGTGACGTTGGCACAAAGTAGTTAGTGAGGATTGGGTCAGAGTAAAGATGACCTTTTTAGTAATAGTGATAGACATTGGTAATAAATAGTAAATAAAGAATACGTAACAATTAGTATAAAAGATAAGGACAGCCCAGAGACGGGACAGAGGAGAGAGGAGGAGACGGAGAGAGGAGAAAGAACAGGAGTCACCAGATGTCCGAGCCACGGCAAACACCTTTTGGACACTGAGAAAATTGTAAGATAACAACTAATAAAAGAAGCATGTAACCTTGAAGACTCCGTCTTTTCCTCCGTTTGGCACAGAGCTTTGCAGAGGGTCAGAACTCTAAAACCACCTGAATGCCGGGGAATTTAAACTCCTGAAAAGGAGCCCCGACAGCTGGTGTCCCTGGGGGAGCACCCCGACAAATGCCGTTCCTGGGTCGGCGTCCAACTTCTTAGCCGACAAATGGCACCCCAGATGGGACCCGAGACAACTGGTGTCCCTGAGATGGCACGAAACATCTGCCATCCCTGAAAAAGAAAAATAAGACCTCTGCAGCAACATCAGAAGCTCTCAGAAGATCAAAGCCAAACCAAGACAACTCCGGAGAAGAAACACCTATCTGGCCAAGAATCCCTGTACTATTCTTTTCCCAAGTCACAGATTGTTGAAAGCAAAAATAAGTTTCAGGGAAAAGCCAAAGGATGACATCACAGGGGAATGGAAATCAGATATAAGAATAGTACAAAGGTCACCACAAATAGTGGAATTAACAGCAGTGGTCAAAACTTTTGAGCTGTTTCAGCAACCTTTTGACTTGATCACAGACTCAGCTTATATAGCTAATGTGGTCAAGGGATTTGAAAGTTTGCTCCTGAAGGGAGTTGACAATGAAAGTTTGTATTCATATTTGCTTTGCATGGGGACATTGTTGCAAAACAGAAAACATAAATATTTTGTCTCTGACATGAGGGCACATTTATCCCTCCTGGGATTTTTGGTGGAAAGCAATGCACACGCAGACAGGTTGACCATGACAATTTCAAGGACTTTACCAAACGTTTTCGAACAGGCAAAGGAAATCATTAGTGTTTTTCCAGATTGTGAGCTTGTGCAGTCTTCTGCATTCATGGGAGCAGTCAATCCAAGAGTGAAACTGAAGGAAAATCCTTTGGTTCTGATCAGAAACCCAGAAACAGGGCAAATTGAAAGGCCATTCAAATTGATAACTTGGGGCAAGGGATTTGCTTGTGTCTTCACAGCAGTTGGGCTGGCAGCAAAGCACGTGAAATTGTACCGAGTCCAGAAAACAGAGACGGACCACAAGACTGGAAGAAGAGAAGTGGGCACGCAGACGAGAGCCGGTGTCAAGACAGCAGACATCCCTTCGTTCTACGTGCAAAAGAGACTTTGGGACTTGAGTTTTCTTTTGGGCTTGGGTTGTGTTGCATTTTTAGGGATTCCCAGGGAAAAGAGGGCATTGGAAATGAAAGAACTATCCTTGTGCCTCATTCTCTCCTTGGTTGCCTTGAGCAGTGCGGCAGTTTTGCCAGTGGCTCAACCAAAAGAGAATGTTTGGGAAACTCTAGGCAATGCTTCAGGCTTGGATACCATCTGCCTGACACACACAAAGCCAGGGGAAACCTTTTTCAACATGTTTGGTGGAGTTGCCAGTGAGCAAATGACCAATTCCTGAAAACATCCCTCCAGAGATTTCAAAGTTCATTGTAAATCCAGTGGACCAATGGGATGTTTGGATGAAATTCCTTCCTGTGGCTCCTTTTGAACCCCAGGAACTGGAAATTCTTGGATCAGTCCAAATGCAATTCGGTGTGAAATTTGGCCTTTCCGGAGTGACAAAAAATAAAACTGTAGACGTCACTCCAAACCTCAATTTTTACATGAATTCATCGTCTTGGTGTAATTACACTAAGATGCTGGAAAGAACATCCAATCATGTTCCAGCTCAGTTGCCGAGAGGAAATTTTTTCATTTGTGGGGACAAAATTTAGCCCACAATTCTGGCAAATGCCACAGGTGATCCATGCAGCATTGGAATGCTTTCATTGCTAACACCCGACATGACACTGATGAGAGAACAAAAATATAGAGGGAAAAGATCAAGTTCAAATGTACGATCCAAATTGTGATGATGATGTTCACACATGGAGCAAAGCTCAGAGAATTGCAGTTGCAATTTTTTCACCACAGGCAGCATCAGGAGCAGCCTTGACACAATTGGATCACGTGGGTTGTTGGTTGAGCAAACATGCCTGAGCCATCTCTCTTGCACTGAGTGACATGTTGTTAGACATTGACAGTGTAAGATGAACAAGTCTCCAAAACAGGGCAGCGATTGATGATCTTGTGCTGACCCATGGGCATGGGTGTGAGGAATTTGAAGGAATGTGCTGCATGAATTTGTCAGATCATTCCAAATCCATTCCTGAGAACGTCAGGCAATTGCAGGAAAGTGTGAACAAACTTGGAGAGGTAACTGGGTCATGGATGGATGGAGTTTTCAATTTGTTTAACCTTTCACCATTGTGGAAGGAAATTTTGAAGATAGTTATATATATTTTAGTAGGGCTTGTAATCCTTCTCATGATTTTGCCGTGTTTGTTTCCATGTATACGGCAAACCATGGACAGAATGGCCAAGGAAGTGTTCTTGGTTCAAACAGGAGGGGGAGATGTTGGAGTCCAGGGCATTCCTTTAGTTGCCCTGGAGGGTCAGAGACCTGGACAGGGGGGTCTGGGACCCTGGCCCAGAGCCCAGAGCTCAGAGAGACACTGGATTTGATTTCAGTCCATGGGAGAGGCTTCTTGCACTGCAGGAAGCATTGCAGGCCACAAGAGTGTGAAAAATGTAGTTTAGTATATCACGGGGTGAAAAAACAGTGAGTTTGGGATTTTTGCATTGAAGTGAATGGGGCAAGATGGAGAATTTAGGGCGTTGTCCCATTCTTCTTCCTTCTTGTTCCCTCACTCCATTTCTGCAGTGACGTTGGCACAAAGTAGTTAGTGAGGATTGGGTCAGAGTAAAGATGACCTTTTTAGTAATAGTGATAGACATTGGTAATAAATAGTAAATAAAGAATACGTAACAATTAGTATAAAAGATAAGGACAGCCCAGAGACGGGACAGAGGAGAGAGGAGGAGACGGAGAGAGGAGAAAGAACAGGAGTCACCAGATGTCCGAGCCGCGGCAAACACCTTTTGGACACTGAGAAAATTGTAAGATAACAACTAATAAAAGAAGCATGTAACCTTGAAGACTCCGTCTTTTCCTCCGTTTGGCACAGAGCTTTGCAGAGGGTCAGAACTCTAAAACCACCTGAATGCCGGGGAATTTAAACTCCTGAAAAGGAGCCCCGACAGTCACCATCACGGAAACGTGGTAGGACAACTCACATATCTGGAGCGCTGCACTGGATGGCTACAAGCTCTTCAGAAGAGACAGGAAAGGGATAAGAGGTGGAGGGGTGAAAGTTGTAAAGTAGGTATGCTTTATTCAGTGCTGAGGCACATGGGGGATAGTGCCTCCAAAAGGCATGCACTCCTCCAGCAATTTTCTCCCTTCTATTTATTCTTTCAAGTCCTTCATATGCATTAGGTTTCACAATACACCTATGCATATTCATTATCTAGCCCTGCCTAGCCTTGCTTCATATTAAAATGAGTTTGAGTCCTTCTGCACTTGTGCAGTGCTCTCTGGTGGTCACATGGTGGTCGTCAGGATGAAGTAAGACAAGTCTTCCTCGGGTTTGAACTTTTCACCTCGTCCTCTGTAGCATCAGTGCAACAGCATGTCCCTGAGAGTAACCTGCACCTTTGGGGCCCGGTGCACTCTGCTAATGAAGAGCTGACAATAAAGGCTAGGAGATGAGGTGCTGTTTGGAAATCTGAGTGCTGTTTATTATGGCCGCATGCATCGTGGGTACAGTCTTGAATATGTTCCAGGGATGAGAGCCAAAATGGGGCCAAGAATCCAGGGTTATATAGCAGATAAACTGGGCGGTTCTGAGAGTCAGAGTCCAATAGGGTTAGGGAAAAGTGGTGCAGAGGGGTGGCTAGGAACTGGGGGGAGTAATAGGATCACAGGGGTAGGGTACTGTGGCAAAAATAACCCAGTGGGGTTCAAGGGACGGAAGAACATTCTAGAAAGGGTGAATATATGGCGAACATGGGCTGAACAGGGTGACATTGAAACATGATTTTAAAGAGTTACGATTTTAGCTGAGTTAGAAGCAATTTGTATTGATCAAGATGTAAGTTAGATTAGTAAATGGTAGGTTTATGATTATTAGATGCCCAAGCTAGAGCTAACTGTTATATTATGAGCTTGTTTATAGAAAAAGTGGAGTAAGTGAACCGTCATACGAACAGATTGAAACCACTAAGAACAATGGCCAGCACCTGGACTTGGTATCAATCAGTCACAAAGCAGGGGACCTTGGATCATGCCAGAGGGTCACAGAGACCTGATGAAGACTCTCCTGACTTCATCCTTTGAGACCACTGACCCAATTCAAGAGAAGAACTGTGCACGCGTGAAGGACTAATAGCCTCATTTTAATAGAGAGCGGGGATGGGAGGTGCTGGGGTTATGCATATGTATTGTGTGTAAGATCTTGGAAAATAAATAGAGAGCCTTGTTCGGGGCGGCCACGCCTTTCGGAGATGACTCCCGTGCCACCCGCCGGTGAATAAACATACCACATTCTAACTTTAAGTAGAGGGTCTTTGTCTGTGATTATATCAGTTTTCAATGACTCAACATAAACTTAACAAACCAATAGAACAAGGAAACCTATGAAATATTAACATGTGACTGCAAAGGCCCATGGGTGGATGGTTTTTCTCACCCTGATCTAAAAGGGTATCTCAGGCAAGCCTCTGGGCATTCACAGTTCTCTTGCACATGCTCTCTAGTCTCCTGGTTGCCGTCCAAACTGTGAAGCTGGTTTCAGCCGGTTTAGGGGTCTAAGCAGACACTCTTATCATAACATCCTTGCAAACTTTGCATTATTTCACCCTGTTTCTGGCAAACAGTCCATTCCTTATCATATAGCCTTGCATTGTTCCCTCTGCTTTTGCAAGCAATGGCCTTGCCTGCTTTTGCAAGCACAGTAAGTGTTAAGTGAGATACATTGTCCAAACTGCTACCCCTAATCAATAATCACCCCCTAAATTTTAACCCCCTTGCTTCAGTGGCCCTTTATATTAGGGAGGCTCTTGATGCCATGGGTATTGAAACTAATGACGAGAAAGTTGAATGCCTATGGGTAAGAATAAGGGGAAGGCCAACAAGGCTGACATCCTACTGAGAGTCTGTTATACACCACCCATCCAGGAAGAAGAGGTGGACAACTTATTCTACAAGCAGCTGGAGAATGTTTCACAATCACCAGCCCTTGTTCTTGCAGGTGACTTCAACCTACCAGACATCTGCTAGGAACTTAATACAGCAGAAAAGAGGCAGTCCAGGAAGGTTTCAGAGTTGCATGGAGGACAACTTTTGTCACAGCTGGTGAGTAAGCCCACCATGGGAGGGACTATGTAAGACCTATTGTTTGCAAATAGAAATGGGCTGGTGGGATATGTGGTGGTTGGAGGCCATTTGGGGCATGGTGATCATTAAATTATAGAGTTCTTGATATTTGGTGAAGTGAGAAGGAACATCAATAAATCTTTCACACTGGACTTCCGGAGGGCAGACTTTGGCCTATTTACAAGACATTCAGAGAGTTCCTTGGGAAGCAGCCCTTAAAAGAAAAGGAGTTCAGGAAAGCTGGGCATGCTTCAAAACAAAGATCTTGAGGGCACAGGAACAGACTGTCCCTGTGTGACAAAGGATGAGTCGACAAGGCAAACATCCAGCCTGGATGGGCAAGGAGGTTTTGAAGGAACTTAGGAATAAAAAGAGGATGTATCTTCTTTGGAAGGAGGGTCAGGTCACTCAGGAAGTGTTTAAGGGAGTTGCTAGGGCATGTAGGAAAAAAATTAGAGAGGTCAAAGCTCAGTCAGAACTTAATTTGGCAACTTTTGTGAAGGATAATAAAAAATGTTTTTACAAATATATTAATGGCAAAAGGAAGGGCAAGACCAACCTTTGTTCTCTACTGGATGTGGGAGGGAACTTAGTAACTGCAGGTGAGGAGAATGTGGAAGTGTTTAATGCTTTCTTTGCCTTGGTCTTTAGTGGGAAGATGGCTTGTCCTCAGGACAACTGTCCTCCTGGGTTTGTAGATGGTTTCAGGGAGCAGAATGATCCCCCTGTTATCCAGGAGGAGGCAGTCAGAGAACTGCTGAGCCACTTGGATGTTTATAAATCTATGGGCCCAGATGGGATCCATCCCAGGGTCATGAGGGAGCTGGCAGATGAGCTTGTGAAGCCACTCTCCATCATTTACCAACAGTCCTGGCTCACTGGTAAGGTTCTAGATGACTGGAAGCTGGCCAATGTGATGCCCATTCACAAAAAGGGTAGGAAGGAGGATCCTGGTAATTATAGGCCAGTTAGCCTGACCTCAGTATGCAGTAAGGTTATGGAACAGTTTATATTGTGTGTCATCACACAGAATTTACAGGATGGCCAGGGTATCAGACCCACAGCATACTCCTAGAAAAGCTGGCAGCCCACAGCTTGGACAGGTGCACTCTTTGCTGGGTTAAGAACTGGCTGGATGGCTGGGCCCAGAGAGTGGTGGTGAATGGTGCTGCATCCAGATGGCACCAGTCACTAGTGGCATCCCTCAGGGGTCTGTGCTGGGGCCAGTTCTGTTCAATATTTTTATTGACTACATGGATGAGGGTATTGAGTCTTTCATTAGTAAATTTGCAAATGACACTAATATGGGAGTGTGTGTCGATCTGTTGGAAGGTAGGAGGACTCTGCAAAGAGACCTGGAACAGTTGGATGGATGGGCAGAGTCCAACAAGATGAAGCTTAATAAGTCCAAGTGCTGAGTCCTGCATTTTGGCCACAATAACCCCCTGCATCATTATAGGCTGGGGATGGCGTGGCTGGACAGTGCTCAGGAGGAAAGGGACCTGGGGGTACTGGTCGACAGCTGACTGAATATGAGCCAGCAGTGTGCCCTGGTGGCCAAGAAGGCCAATGGTGGCCTGACCTGTATCAGAAATAGTGTGGCCAGCAAGACCAGGGAAGTCATTCTTCCCCTGTACTTGGCACTGGTGAGGCCACACCTCCAGTACTGGTCCAGTTCTGGGCCCCTCAGTTTAGGAAGGACGTTGAAATGCTTGAGCGTGTCCAGAGGAGGGCAACAAGGCTGGTGAGGAGCTTGGAAAACAAGCCCTATGAGGAACAACTGAGGGAGCTGGGGTTGTTTATCCTGGAGAACAGGAGACTCAGAGGTGACCTTATCGCTCTCTACAACTTCCTGAAGGGTGGTTGTAGTCAGGTGGGGGTTGGTCTCTTTCTCCAGGCAGCAACTTGACAGAATGAGAAGACACAGTCTTTAAGCTGTGCCAAGGGAAATATAGGTTGGATATTAGGAAAAAAGTTTTTTACCAAAAGGATGATAAAGTACTGGAATGGTCTGCCCGGGGAGGTGGTGGAGTCGCCATCCCTAGATGTGTTTAAAAAAAGACTGGATGGGGCACTCGGTGCCATGGTTTAGTTGAGGTGTTTAGGGCATGGGTTGTACTCAATGATCTTGAAGGTCTCTTCCAACCTAGTGATTCTGATTCTTTGATACCCACAAAAATTTAGGACTTAAATGTTTCATGTTGGGCATGAGATTTTGCTGTCTTCTTCCCCTCCCATTTGTCCCCCTCCTCTGCTGTAATGCATCGATCATCCTCTTTCCTAGAGGCTAGCATGTAAACAGCATAATCCCAGAGAGAAGGGATACTTATACAGCCAATCCTGCACACCTATTGCTCTGTCCTTGGAGATGTCATTGCTAAATCTAATGACAGGATTTTGCTGATGGAGTGTTTTATCTAGACTGGAGTGTGAGTGCTCCCATTTTAAGGTCATCTTATCTTTGTTAACTCCTCCTTTGAAAACCTGGCCCCTACAACACCCCATATAACCTCACGACTCTGCCCTGTGCCCTCTCTCCATCCTCGCCTTGTCCACGGCCTGGGGGGGAGGAATAAATGGATTCTTGAGCTTAATAAAAGAGACTTGTCTCATCTGTTTCCCTGCCAGTGGCTGTAACTTCCCTAGACACGATGATCACTGTTGCCACACAACACAACAAATGGTGAATGCCAACAACCAGTGAGGACAACAGGACCAACATCCTGTAAGTCTCTCCCTGCGGGACCTCCATCTTAAAAAGGAAGACTCAAGAATACTGTGGCTGGAGACCAGGTTGAGAGTGACCTTAAAAACATGGGGGTAAAAGGCTTATGGGGAGGGAAACATCCAGTAAGGGGACCAGCTTACTGAGACCAAGAAATGAGACTAGCATCTATCATCACAAGTCTTTTCATTCTTCATGGGAGGGAGTTTTTGAGAGCTACAACTGGCTAGTCTGCCTGCAAAAAAGACCATGCTGGGGACTCTTACCAACCCTCCTGATACATTTGCTGCAGCTTATGGACGATAAAGCCCTGGTGGCTACTTATGGACGATTATGAACGATTGCATGCAGAGTGTCGGTGCCCTAGATCAGTGGTACTCCCTCCTGTGAAACTTCATGTTTTTCAGTTTCTGTCAAGCTGTCTATATCTTTCCTTACCCTTTGTTCCTAAGAGCACGGCAAGGAGTGAAAACTGCCAGGGTGGCTCAGAGCTGCTACCATCTCTCTGTCAACCTGTGCCACTCTCCACCTCTATCCCCCTTTCCCTGAAGTCAGGACAAGGTTGGAAACCGTCCAGAAGTGACGTGGATGTGCTACTGTCCTCCTGCTGTCCTGTGTCCTTCTTCACCCCCTCTCTTTCCATAGCCCCCGTTCCCTGCCTGGGAAGGCAGTGGCTGCACCATCCTGGGCACTCCTAAAAAATGGCGCTTACCACGCAGTTTTGAGATCCCCTTTTTCCCATCAAGGTCCTTCTTTTCCAGTCCTGTGCCTGCCTTTTCCCCCTACCTACCTCCCCCCCTTTCCTGCTGCACGGCTACAGCTGGTCCCTTCCCAGGCCCCCGTGGCAGTGGAGACAAGGTGGGGTTGGTCAGCCCCAGAGAGGGCTGAGCCCTGCTGTGCCCTGCAGCTGGCCCCATCCTGGGCCCATGCAGCAGAGGAGGCGTGGCAGAGCTGGGCAGCCCCTAGAGAGGGTTGGGCCCTGTCTTGTGCTGCCAGCTCTACCACTGCTGCTTTCACCGTTCCTTGCTTCCCAGTCATCATCACCTACAATAGTAACACCCACAACAGCAGTACCAAAGTTGAGACCAAACAGTAAGAACTGTGCCCCTCGTGAAGAGGAGATCAAAGAACTGCACCCCTTCTGGTGAGAAGATCAAAAGCCAAAGGAGATTGAACTATTAGCTCATTAAGTGAAAATGTATTCACTTAATTCAGTATCATCATTTCTGTCACTTTATCCTCTGTAATTAAGTCTCAAATTCTTTTCTACTGCTTGTTAATTTAGCTTAATAATGTCCATTTTAGTTTTGCAAACAAATAAGTCATATTCCCGAGAATCCCCTTATTATAAGTTATTCAACACACCTTTTAACCAATTTATAAATGGAGGAGTTGTGAGTGCTCTCATTTTAAGGTCATCTTACCTTTGTTAACTCCTCCTTTGAAAACCCCACCCCTACAACACCCCATATAACCTCACAACTCTGCCCCTGAGCGCTCTCTCTGTCTTCACCCCCTCCCTGGCCTGGGCGGGGGGGGGGGGGGGGGGGGGCGAGAGGAGTAAATGGATTCTCGAGCTTAACAAAAGAGACTTGTCTTGTCTGTTTCCCTGCCGGCGACTGTGACCTCCCTGGACACAATGGTCACTGTTGGCACTCGATGCAACACTGGAGAAAGCAATAGGGGCAGAAATCTAAGAACCCAGCTTTTTTTGGTTTTCAAAACTCCACTTTCCTTTATTACTTCTTCATTTTTTTTTTATCTTAGCACTTACATAAATACAGTTTCCTGACCAGTAATATTTTTAATTATGACCTGGAAATGAACCTTAGACCTGAGTCAGCCAACCCAACTGAACTATTCATAACACATAAAGGATTGGTGTTGAATTAACTAATGGTTTTAAAATCAAGGATTCCTGTATAGACTGCTTTTTGGAGAAAATGCCACAAGCTCAAATGATATTCTGTAAAGTGGCCATCAGAAGGGATTTTTGGGTTTGTTGGTTTCTTGATTTGAAAGACAGGTGCCTGCCAAGGAAGGTGGGTACCTGCCTTGGAATGGAAAATATGATCCCCTTTGCTCCTAATTATTATAACTTTGAAATTATGGGCTTTCAGGCAAACATATAGGGAAAGGAATAACAGCTCTTTACACATACATATATATGCGTGTGTGTGTTTGTGCCTTTCTTTCATGGTTAGCTGTTGATTTGCTCCAAAGTGCCTGGTGATTGGCGGGTTCAAAACCACATAGGAGCAGTTTAAAATTTTGATTGCGAACAAGGCCCTGGCCAGTCGGATAGAAGGTGATTCTGTTTTTAAAACCTGCTGCTGTTGTACGAGGACCCGTTTGATCTCCCGGTGGGTCCTCTCAACCACAGCTTGGCCTGTCGGGGAATGGGGGATGCCTGTCTTGTGTTCCACTCCCCATTGCTGCAGGAAACTGTAGAATTCCTCGGATTGGTACGCGGGCCCGTTATCGGTTTTCAGTGCCTTCGGGATGCCCATGAAGGAGAAAGCCTGGACCAGGTGTTTGATGGCATCCCAGGATTTCTCCCCTGTGTGGGCGGAGGCAAAGACTGCACCAGAAAAGGTGTCTACTGAGACGTGCACATATTTTTGCTTGCCGAATTGGGGGACATGTGTCACGTCCACCTGCCACACTTCACAACTATTAAGTCCCCTGGGGTTAACTCCGGCATTTAGAGTGGGGAGTGCGTGCTCCTGACAGGAGGGACATGTGGCCACAATTGCCTGGCCTGTTCCCGGGTGATGTGAAACCGGCAAACTAGACCAGGCGCTTTTTGATGGAACAATTGGTGACTGATTTTTGCCTGCTCAAAGATGTTCGGCAAAGGGACCACTGCCGCAGGGGCAGCAAGAGCATCAGCCCTTCTTTTTCCCTCAGCAATGAACCCAGGCAAATCTGTGTGCGACCTCGTATGCATCACAAAGAAGGGTTGCTCTCGGTGGGAGACTAGCTTGACAAGTTTTGAGAGCAACTGAAAGAGTGCGGTGTTAGACACCTCCTGCAGGATGGCCTGCTCTGCCCTGGATACCACTCCCTCAGCGTACGCAGAGTCTGTAACTAGATTGAATGGTTCAGAGAACCTTTCAAAAGCCCTGATGACTGAGGCCAACTCAGCAACCTGAGGTGATCCTTCTACCTCAGCAATATCTGCCTCGCACTGCTGAGTGTGAGGATCTCTCAAAGTCAGGACTGACTTGTGAGATCTTCTGGATGCATCTGTAAAAACTGTCAGAGCCTCCAAAGGTGTTTTGCTCTGAACACTCTTTAATGCCAATGTAAATTGGACATCCAAATGGAAAATTTTGTGGGTAGGTCTATGAATTGAAATTTGACCTGTGAAGGAGTCCAAGGCAAACTGCAAAGCTTCATTTTCTTGAAGCAGGTGTTCTAACATCGCTTCTGTAATTTGGCCCGATTTAAGTCCAATTGGGATGTGAATGCATTCGAAGTCACATCCAGCCATTTCCCTGATTCGGATTCTTGCTTTCCGAATCAGTTCAGCCACCAATTCTTGTGGCCTTGTCATTCTTTTGGACCGCTGGTGGCTGAAGAAAACCCACTCTATGATAAAGAGAGGATCTCCCCTGCCATGGTCCTTTTTAGCTGTTTGGTCCCATTGAAAAATGACCCCATGAAGGTGTGGCAACTTCCCCATTATGATAAATTTGAAAGGCAGGTCTGGCTCATACTGGTTTGCCTGGCTTGTAGACATGATGTTTTGAACCTTTTCCAGGGCTTTCTCCCCCTTCAGGGCGAGGACCCTAGGAGAACTCAGCTCCTCTCCCCCTTTCAATAATTCAAAGAGGGGGACCAGGTCTTCGGTGGTCAGACCTAGCCAGGGTCTTACCCAATCCAACACCTCACACAGCTGATCGACATCTGCGAGGGTCCTGATTTTTGTCTTGATGGCCAATTTCTGTGGCACAATGGTCTGCTTGCTGATTTCGAGTCCCAGGTACCACCAAGGTGGCATCCTTTGAACTTTGTTCTCCTGCAGCTCAAACCCTGCAACAATCAATGCATTAATTGTCAGGTCAGCACATCATCATTGGGGGCACACACAAGGACATCATCCATGTAGTGATGGATGATGGCCTTTTCCATGGCTGTGCGGACCGGGGACAGCAAGAAAGCAACATACCATTGGCAAATCACAGGCCTGTTCTTTACTCCTTGCAGAAGAACATGCCAATGGCAGCGTTTCCTCGGGGCCTCTCGGTTGATGGTAGCAACCGAGAACGCAAACCATGGGGCATCGTCAGGGTGCAGGGGAATTTGGAAAAAACAGTCTTTGGTGTCAATGACTGCTAATTTCCAATTTCGGGGGGGGCATGGTCTGGGAAGGCATCCCTGGTTGGAGAGATCCCATATCTTCAATCATATTGTTAATTTGCCTGAGGTTGTGGAGGAACCACTATTTGTTTTTGTCAGTTTTATGGATGACAAAGACAGGAGAATTCCATGGTGACGTGGTCTCCTCTATGTTACCTTTCTTCAGCTGCTCTTCCACGAGCTCATGAAGTGCCTTTAATTTTTGTTTAGAAAGCAGCCACTGCTCTACCCATACTGGCATGTTCGTTTTCCAATTCAGCTTTTAGGTAGGGTGCTTCTCAGTGGCTGCCGCCCAAAAATCCTGAGGGGTCTGGGATGTCAATTGTAACCCCCCCACTGGGCCATGAGATCTCTCCCAAGCAAGGGTTCCTTGTAGTCGAAAACAAAAGAGTGGAGACTGGCCAATTGCCCTTTCAGCCCCCTAATTTGCACCACACTCTTTGATTGTTTTGCTAATTGAATGCCCTCTACACCTTGTACGTGTCCTGCCATGCAAGGCCCAATGTGACGGTCAATACTGTGTGGGTACTATGGTCACATCCACCCCCATGTCTAGGAGACCCGTGATGTTCAGGGCCTCTCTACCCACACTGAACTCGCAGTCTACCTTAGGTTTATCTTCTGTGATAGCTTGCACTGGACAGGCTGTTGGGGCGTTTTCTGTTGGAGGATCCCAGGTGGGAATGGCCTGTGATACTATCTGCCCCTTTGGCAGGAACGTTGGTGGATGGGTGCAGAGCAGCCAGAGGATGAAGTCTCCAGGATCGGTTGTAAGGGTTCCTGGTAGGACTTCCACCTCAGGCGGAGTGTACTTACAGTCCCCCACGATGATGAACTTACTGTTGGGGAGGAGGAAGCCAAGAAACCCTATAAATATGATTGCCTGTATTCTGAGAATGAGAAACCTGTATGTGAGATAGAATTGAAAGTAAGTTTTGATGTTTGAGATGTGTTAAGATACTGGATGTCTGGGAAAACAGTTATGTGACCATCTGAAGGTTACCTGCAACCAGACCCAGAGGTCAAATGGAATGTTCTGTCTCACCCCTCAATGTATGGTTCATCCCACACCTGTACCCCTCCCCTGAAGCATCAGGTATCTGTAACCCCATTGGCACAAGTCCTGTTCCAGCCCACCTCGAGACCCCTTATCAGGGGGCTGCGAGGGTGGCTCGGCCTCTTTTGCTCTTGGCTCTTTGCTCTTAGCTCTTTGCTCTTGGCTCTCTGCTCTTTGCTCTTCGCTTTTTGCTCTTTGCCTCTCTTAGCTTGCACCCTTTCCCGAGGACTTTCCTCTCTTGGAATTTCCTCTCCCTACCTCTCCCTTCCCCCACTTTCCTAGGCCTTGCCACGAGCTGCAGCCTGGCAGCTCAGGGCAAGGCCCCCACATCCCTTACAATAAACCTCATCTTCTAAAACCCAGCCTCAGAGATCTCTTGTGTACATTCATGCACACCGTCCAGAAGTCAGCAACAGCAGAAGAAGCAATTTCTACAACTTACCTTCAATCCGAGGCCAAGTTCCAGGTTCACCAGGGTCGACGGTGACAAAATGCCATTCATCATCACTAAGGAGCAAAGATTCGGTGAGCCGCAACCTGTAGGGTTTATAAGATGAATCAGTTGTTAAAATGGGTTTGGCAAGGTCATGGTCATTGTCAGGTGTCAAGTCCGGTAAAGATTCTGTCTCTCCCACTTTAGTGGGACGAGGTGGCGTTGTCATGTGCTTTACATCCTCTTTCCCTCTCCTTTCCCTCCCTGCCCAGTCCACCCTATTTGTGTCTTGGCGCAGGGTGGACCAGCGCTCCCCAACTAGTTTTTTGAAAACACTGGTTTTCCCCCATTAGATTTCCCTTGCCCTCCCTCTTTTTTGTTTTTAAACATTTTGAATTCTTTCTTGAGCTGTCATTGCGAGACCCAGTGTCCTGTCTCTCTGCAGAGATGACATGGTCAGTTCCGGCTCTGATTGAAGAATTTCTTCTTCTGTAAAGGCATTGTGCTTGACAGTGTAGCAGATTGTACACTGGTTTCTGTTGCAGCAGCCCTCATGGTGTTAGGAGGATGTGCTCATTGTCTGGTCAGGGGGCCCATGAACAGAACTTTTATCTGGCAGACCTGCAGCATTTCTTGAAGAGAGAGTGGAGGGTCTAGGGGAAGACTTAAAATC
Source organism: Delichon dasypus (assembly GCA_037837765.1). NCBI lineage: Eukaryota > Metazoa > Chordata > Aves > Passeriformes > Hirundinidae > Delichon > Delichon dasypus. The sequence goes on along the minus strand of JBBAXF010000012.1, from coordinate 4,804,518 downwards.
GCAGCACAGCATAAATCATTTGCATTGGCTAAAGCAATTTCCTCAAGGATTCCCCTCCAGTGCCTGCTCCTTTTTCACTTGCAATTCGATTGCCCTGGTCAGCCTTTCTAGGTAATCTACAAATGGTTCCATGGGACCTTGTCTGATCTTTGAATAGGGTGGAAGGGGACCATAAGGCTGCATACTAAAAAATTATTTGGCTGCTGAATCTGCTATGATCTGCAGAGCTGGAACGGGGATGTTTGCAGCCAGGTCAGCTGGGGAAGCCCACTGCCCCTCACCCCATAGATGGTCAATGGTGAGGGGGTTGCCCTGCTCATCAACAGCTGTTTCCAGATTAGCAAGTAAATTGGGGAGGGCATCCCTGAGAAGCTTTCTCCATGCTGCGTCCCACAACTTGTATTCTGCAGAATATGTGAGGCAGGAGAAAAGCTGCTTGATGTCCGCAGGGACAACTACAACCCTGGCAAGATAGTCTTTTAAAAGGCCCCTGAAATAGGGACTCTCCCTGCCATAATCTTTATGTGCCTTGCATAAATCCCGAATGGTGGTTTGAGGGAAGGGGTGCCAGTTGGCATGGGTGACATTCCCTCCTCGCAAATATTTAAAAGCAACGGGGGCAAGGGATGGGATTGAGGGAGGTTGCGGCTGTTCCTGTTCTTCCGGCTCCAGCTCCTCATCTTCTGGGTTCCCACCGTGGGAACCGGAAGGGGGGGCATGGGAACCAGAACTCCAAGACGGCCGCCTTCCAGGAGGGAGTGTGGTTTGGGAGCTGGATGACATCACCTGAGGGGTGTGTCGGTGGGCAGGGTGGGTGGGAGGGGTTTGAGGAGAAGGCGGAGGAATGCGGGTGACATCATGGGAGGGGGGGGTGAGGGACAGAAAGGGGTTGGAGGGAGCAGAGGGACAGAAGGGATTGTGGGGAGAATAAAGGGAGGACCATGAAGACCACCGTGCCATACGGTCGCCGCCATTTTGGGTCCTAGGGAGAAGGGCACCTGTCACCCTGGTTTTTCTGAGTTTTTTTAAAGCCTTCTGATTGTTCATAAGATGGAGTCAGTCTCTTTAGTTTCTGCACAATATTAGGAGCAGTTTTTCCTTTTTCTCACACATGTAACATAAACAAATCCTTTGTTTTTCATTCCCTGTCCTTTGTTTACATATTTCTTACCTGAAAACAACTGTAACTAACAGCTGGCCTGGCCATTCGGCTGGGAGGTGATAACTCCAGAAACCAATCCACAACCAGACCCACAAATGTATAAAAAGAAAGAAATAAACAGGCAGAGAGCTCTGAGCCTTGGCTCGGCCTTAGGCTCTCTCTGAGGAACAACTCTGCCCTGCAAATCTCTGGTCTCTGTGTGATTGCTTTGCGTGCCATGGTCACAGGCACCATCTTGTGACTAAAACAAACTTTGGGTTTTTGAACCGGGTAAAATGGGGAAGGGGAAAGTTCCCAGACAGCCTGGCTGGGGCTATCCGAGAAATCCCGAGCAGTCTGGCCGAGACTGCTCAGGCAGAGGGTTTTGGGCACCTGCAGGGAGCCTGAGCTGGCAGACTGTCTCTCTGTTGCTCCCTTCAAAATGCCCTTTTCTGGGTGAGCGGGTTTGGGAATGGGGTAAGGGGAAACTGGTGAAGGTTGCCTGCAACTTGGCAATTTCTCCATTCCCTTTTCCATTATGATGGCAGATCTAATCTGCAAAACTCATTGTGTCAATTTAGCTGATGTTTCGTCTCCTGATTTAGCTAGTTGTAAAATTTTCTTCTCCACCATGTTCTAAAATTGAACACTGCGCACTGTTTCAGAAGACGCATGCGGAAAATGGAGAAAAAGCCAGTGGAAGAACCTTTTTAACTTGCCCTTCAAAAACTTAACTTGGGCAACATTAAGAACATTAACTAAACTATAAAAAACTCGTTCTGGGTTGTGGAGAGCTGTAAGAGTCTGTCTGAAGTTCCCCTCATTTGCCTCATGATCGTCATAAGGGCCCCAAGGACCCCACTGAAGTTCTGGCCTGCTCAAGGTGGATGCTTGCCAATCGTCTGCAGGCGCATTCTCCTGTGTCACCACGCCACGGTACACGGGCTTTGAGCAGTGTAATGGTAGTTCTGTACTTGAAGATTACACCTGCTTCATGGTCCCTGCTTCACAACAATAGCCTATGAATTTCCCCACCTCTTGGCCAAGGGAACTTTCTGGGGTAACTTTGGTGGTCCCCCACGGAAAATCCTTCATCTGCTCTGCAACCACCGTGACAGACAGAGATCAAAACCCCCTTCCAAGGACTGAGATTCAGATCCCTATATGAAACACCTCTCAAGGACTGAGACATGAGACCCCTATAACCCTAATTCAGGGGATGGGGGCTGACTTAACTGAAGCGAGATGTTTGCCTGGAGGCGTGATCGTTGGACCAAGAAGACAATGGCTCTCGCTTACTGCTAAGAACATGGACTACTTATTTGAAAACTATACTTCCCTCTAGCCACCCCCCGGCTCTCGCTAGCTCAGTTATTCAGGGGTTTTAGGGAAATATATTTCAGAGAGACAGAATAGAGATTTCAAAAGAGTGACTCTCACCCCCAGCTTCCGTCCAAGCTTTATTCTCGATGTGATGTTCCGGGAGGCCGAGGAGAGAGAGAGAGAGAACCAGGAAGGAACAGGGGTATATCTAGTTTGGGGCCAAGGAAAGATATTGGCCCTGAGCCAATAGGGTCAGGAGTAGGTATGATAGGGAAAAAGGGTTGAACTACATAGCACCGGCTTCAGGGGGATTCTGAGGGGAAAAACCATTCCTCAGAGGAACACAACATCTCCCCCTTTTTTGTTTAAGACATTAGAAGAAGAACATTAGGTTACACGGAATGTGAGTTTTCCCACCAATTACAATTGGTGGGGGAGTCAACCTGCTTTAGGTTTGCTAACTCTATGTGGTTGACTTCTGAGGTAGAAGGTATGAGACTATTGATAGCCTTGAAAATCAAACAGCGTAGGATCCCTAACGCTATTGTTACAAGGAAAAGTATAACAAGAAATAACAGAATTGTTTTAACTGTAGAAGTCCACCACCCTGTAAGTCCCCAGCCTTTGAACAGTCCTTTGATCCAATCCTCAGATTCTTGCTTCACTTGTCCAATCAAGCTGTTCATGCTTTGAAGGGCAGCATGGATGTTTGGAGCCTTCGAGGTCAGGTTTAGGCAAGACAGTCCTTCAAATTCCTGGCATTCATGTCCATGAAGTAACAAGAGATAATCTATAGCAGCACGGTTCTGGAGAGTGGTCTGTCTGGTAATTTCCTCAACATCTAGGAGAGAGCTGATGGCGGTGGACGTTAAATTTGCCTGTTTGACTACCCAGCACTCGAGATGGCCCAATTCACCTAGAGTTTTGGCTGCTGCGACCCATGGAAGGAACAGGGACACAGCCACTCTTTTTGACTTGGCCCAATGAAAAATTTCTGAATTACAATTTGGACCCAATTGGTCAGCACTTCTCTTTTGAATTTTGTTTGCCGATTTGTTTTTGTGAGTCCATTCACCAATTAAAGTTTGGTTGGGTGTCAATATGGACAACCGCTTATGGTACATGGCCCTCCTAAAAGCCGAGATGGAATTCCTGCCCATAATGGAATTCCTACCAGACAGGTGGACATAGGATTCTCTGTTGATGCAGTGGACAAACATATGTTTTCCTGCAGAAGTGTCTGTGCCAGGGTCACCCAGACATTTTGACGCAGCTGAGGGATGATCTATGCAGCTGCCAGACTGTTCAGCAACAACAAGATGACAACTTGTATGGGGTTCATCACAGGGTTGAGTGTGAGGTAGGCTTTCCTAAAAGGAAAAAACAAAGATTTTTAAAACATGTTAAAAGTTTCTGTTTCTGCTGGAAGGAGTCCACATCTAGGAAGATTCTTTTTCTTCCATCCGGCGGCGTCTTCTTTTGGATGCAACGGCTACTTGCCTCTTATCCCCTTCTGCTGGAGCTGGATTTTAGGGACAAAAGGTTTCACCCACTTCTGGGGAATCCACCGAGGGCCTGAGGGAGTGGCCACACATGCACAGCCACGACCCCAGGTCACGAGCTCATAGGGACCTTTGGTTTCCCAAGTTTCTGGATCCCTAATCATGACTGGTGGACGCTGAGACAATTTGAACTGATTGCCACTGTTAAAATGGTGTACCACTGATGGACTCATGTTTTCAAATGAACAGTTCAGAAAATTGATGGTAAACATGGCTTTGCAGAGTTTCTCATGTGGAGACATCCACACAGTTGTACTACTCTGTCTAGCCAGGACCTGTTTGAGCGTCTGATGTGCTCGCTCAACCACAGCTTGACCTGTGGGGGAGTGAGGGATGTCAGTTTTATGTTCCACTCCCCACTGCTGGACAAACTCCAGGAACCCCTTGGACGTGTACGCTGGGCCGTTATCAGTTTTGATTTCTTTTGGAATCCCCAACACTGAAAAAGCTTGCACTAGGTGTTTCTTGGCATGTTCAGTCTTTTCCCCTGCATGGGCAGAGGCATACACTGCACCTGAATGTGTGTCAATGCTTACATGAACATATTTGAGGTGTCCAAAACTAGGAATGTGCGTGATATCTGTCTGCCATACCTCACAACTGCCAAGGCCCCGGGGGTTAACTCCCATACCCACCGATGGCATCGCTTGGACCTGGCAGTTGGGACGGGTGGCCACAATGGCTCGAGCCTGACTCCCTGTTAGCTGGAACTGACGGATCAGGCCTGGTACATTTTGATGGTATTGTTGGTGACTCAGCTTTGCCTGTTGGAAGATATCAGGGAGACATGCCTTTTCAACAGGTGCAGCAAGGGAATCTGCCGTACGATTCCCCTCTGCAACTTCACCTGGCAAATCCGTGTGTGATCTTACATGCATCACATAGAACGGATGTTCTCGATGAGAAATTAAATAAATTAGCTTTGAAAGCAATCTGAAGAGATGTTCATTGTCAATTTCTTTGAGCACAGTCTCTTCCACTCTGGACACTACCCCCGCCACGTAAACAGAGTCTGTTACCAAATTAATTGGTTCCGAGAACTTCTCAAAGGCTCTTACCACTGCAGCTAGTTCAGCCACTTGGGGGGATCCCTCTGCAAACTCCACATCAGCTTCCCAAAGCTGAGTCTGAGGATTTCTCCAAGTCATCACCGAATTGTGGGAAGCCCTGGATGCGTCCATGAACACTGTGAGAGCCTTGAGTGGTCTCCGACTCCTCTTCTCACAAGGAATAAGGTGGAATTCCTCATTGAGCAACTTGTGAGACGGGGCATGGACTGATATTTGTCCCCTGTAGCTGTCCAGAGATAATTGGAGACTGGCATTGCTCTGGAGCAAATGCTCAAACATCTCTTTGGTCAATCTCTTGGGAGAGTTCCTTCTCTCCTTAGAAAGTTTGACTGGAAGGTGAATACATGTAAGGTCACAACCAGCCAGCTCACACAATCTCACCCTTGCCTTCCGAATCAGTTGAGCTATCAACTCTTGTGGCTCAGTGGTGGTCTTGGATCTTTGGTGAGAGAGGAAGACCCACTCTATGATCAAGAGTGAATCTCTCTGCCCCTCGATCCATTGAAAAATCAAACCATGCAAATGTGGCAGTTTTCCTAGAACAATGAATTGGAAAGGTATGTTTGGCTCACATCGATGAGCCCGCCTCTCTGATAAGGCCTTCTGTACCTTTTTGATTGCTGTCTTTGCCTCTGGGGTCAGGTCCCTGGGAGAAACCAGCTCCCTCTCCCCCTTCAATAAATTGAAGAGAGGGTCCAAATCTTCATTTGTGAGGCCTAGCCAAGGTCTTACCCAATTCAAAGACCCACACAAGGAGTGGAGATCTGCTAGGTTTTGGGATTACACTCAGTTTCCAATTTCTGTGGAACAATGGTCCTTGCAGCTATTTGTAGACCCAGGTACTTCCAAGGTGGCATCCTTTGAACTTTATCCTCCTTCAATTGAAATCCAGCAGAGGTTAAAACCTTAACCACTAGGTCAAGCGTGTGTTGGAGTATAGAGTCATTTGGGGCACACACGAGTAGATCATCCATGTAGTGAAGGATGATGGCATCCTTTCTCTTGGCACGTACTGGTGACAGTAGTGAGGCTACGTACTGTTGGCATATGAGAGGACTAGATTTCAGACCTTGGGGAAGTACTTTCCAGTGATATCTCTTCATTGGGGCTTCTCGATTAATGGTAGGAACTGAGAATGCAAACCGTGGGGCATCTTCTGGGTGTAGAGGAATTTGGAAGAAACAGTCTTTGATATCTAAAACAGCCAATTGCCAGTCTCGAGGGAGCATTGTTGGAGAAGGCATCCCTGGTTGGAGTGGTCCCATGTCCTCTATAATTTTGTTTATTTCTCGGAGGTCATGGAGCAACCTCCACTTGTCCTTTCCCGGTTTCTTTATTACAAAGACTGGGAAATTCCAGGGGCTTGTTGTCTCTTCTAGGTGTCCTTGAGCCACCTGCTCCTCCACAAGCTCCTCAAGCGCCTTGAGCTTCTCTTTACTCAATGGCCACTGTGCTACCCATCTTGGGTTATTGTCCAACCACTTTAGTTTGTCGGTAGGGCACTCCACAGTGGCTATTTCCAAAAATCCTGGGGTGTCTTAGGAATGACCAATTGGACTCCCCACTGTGACATGGTGTCTCTCCCCCATAAGGGAGCCTTATATTGAGCAACGAATTGACAGACATTTGCCAATTTCCTGTCAGGTCCCTCAATTTACACTATGTTTTTTGAGATTTTTGCCATTGTGATTCCTCCTATGCCCTGAAGTTTGCCTGCCACAGGTTGCAACTCCCAGTGTGATGGCCACATGCTGTCAGGTATAACGGTAACGTCCATGCCAGAGTCGAGCACCCCCTCCACATGGAGGCGGTCTGACCCACGGGCTAAGTTACATGCCAGAGAAGGTTTGTTCTCCCCCACGACCTCTGCCCAGTAGACTTCCGGTGATTTTCCATCCGCTAGGACCTCAGCCGGAACAGGAATGGCCTGGGCAAGGACTTGCCCCTCTGTCAGGTAGAATGGTGGGTGCATGCAGCGTGCCAACAGCATGAAGCCTGTTATCTTTCCCTTAATGGTCATGGGAGCTACCTCAGCCTCCAAGGGTGTGTGTGCTGTGTCCCCAATAACAAAATACTCACTGTTTGGTTCCATGTGGCTAACCTTCATGTCCTGTGAAATGCTTTGCAGGTCCACTGTAATTACCGTCCAATCAGTAGATCTGAAATGAAAACCTTTGGTAGTCACGAGCCTATATCGGCCTCGCGGCTGACATACCTTGTTAGTTGAACATTTGACATTTTTATTTTTCTGTACCCCCACACCCTGTGACCTGCCCTCCCCCTTTGTTGTTAACAAAGAGACATTTGCCACGGTATGGCCTTGTAAATTTCTTTCTTGGCGCGTCAAGGAGATAAAATCTGGGCCGCGCTGTGAATTCAGTTTTTTTGATTTTTTGACTTGCATTTCTGGTTTTGTGGGCAGGCCTTGGCAAAGTGTCCTGGCCTTTTGCAGTGGTGGCAGATGATGTGCTGCAGCTGGTCTGATGACATCGGTTGCTTCCTTGCTCCTGCTGCTGCAGCTGCCACAGGCTTTGGGTGTGTCAGTCCCAGATTCCTTTCAGGTGCACTGAAGAGGTCTGCTCTCCTGGTACAGGCTTCTATCATCTGTGCGAGACTAGGCGATGGGTCAAGGGGAAGGCTAAGAATGATTCTACCACAGGTCTCATTAGCATTCCTCTGAGCCATCTCCTTAAGCAATTCTGCGTGCACCACTGGGTCTTGCACTTGTCTTTCCACTTGACTTCTCAGACGGTCCACAAACTGCAAGAAATTCTCTGAAGGAAACTGTTTAATGTTAACATAACTGGTCTTTATCTCAGGTGATGGAATCTGATAAAAAGTCTTTTCTGCAGCATTACAGATCTTATCTAAAACTGACTTGGATAACAACTGAATTTGCTCATTCGCACTAGATAAATCACCTTCACCGCACAAATGATCATGTGTGATGTCATTGTAATCCCTGTCCTGCGCATCAGGTGTTTGCTGAATTTCCTGCAATACTGTTTTCAAAGCTTTTTTCCATAATCCTTCCCATAGGTCATACTCTGAGGGAGTTAATAGGCATCTGAATAAATCTTTAATGTCACTGGGTACCATCTCATTTGAATTGAAGGTAGCTTTCATCATGCCCTTAAATATTTCACTAGATCTCCCAAATTGTTTCTGCATTTTACACAGCTCTTTTTTATCTTGGTATGAAAAAGGCTGATACTCTCTACGCACGTGTCTTTTACCTACATATACTACAGGAGCCACAGATGGAATGCCCTGCTGATCATTATTCTGGGTTGCTAAAAATCCTGTTACTTCTCTATTGCCCAGGCAGCTCGAGGGTGTTGTCCCACCCCCTCCCTGGGATCCAGCAACAGGCAGCTCTTCCCCCCTCCCCTGGGGCCCCAGGCTAGGCTGCCCCTTAGCCCTTGCAGCAGGGGGGCCACCCCCCCCCCCCCGACTCCGCTGCTGCGGGCTGCCTTATCTATCTCCCCATCCGCGCTGGGAGTAGTGGTTGTAAGGCACCCTCCCCCCCTCCCCCTTCGCACGGCCGCTGAGAGGGAGGAGGCACTGGGGGGAAGGGTGGGGTGGGGGATTGGGTGAGAGATATGGGGTCGGGGCGGGAAGTGGGGCGAAGAAGGGCTAGTGGGAAGGAGGAATGCAATGCCGTCCGCCATCAGGGATGACCGCGTGGTTGGAGCACCCCAGGGTCCCATCCATGCGGCCAGAGCTCTGAGAGAAAAAAAAGTGCATCTTGCTGAGGGAAAACAGGTGGGAGAGGAGGGTATAAGGATGATGGGTGGGTTTGAGGAGCATAATCCATTATGCAATCAGGGAATCCCTGCTTCTCGGGACCAGGGAATTGCTGAGAGGTTTTGCATGGCTGGCTGCTGTTTTCTGCTTCTAACAGCTTCTTGCGTACTTGTAAGAATATTGGAATAAATAAAGAAATTTTGTTTTCCCCATTTTCAACTTTTAAAGTTATTAATTTTCCCACATCATCTCAAAATAAAACAGAATTTATATCTTGTAGAGTACTGTCTGGAATCTCAGCTGACAGCCAGGAAATAAATTTGATTAAGAGCTTATTAGGAAATTTTAGATCTTTTGAAATATTTTTAAGTTGTTTAAAAGCACTCTTTTGATTTCTCGATAAATGTATGCCCATGTTTCTGATGTTTTAAAAGACAAACTGTTCGAAAAATCCTCACCCCTGACGTGAAAAACTAGAGATGCCGCGTCCCGCTCGCTCCCGAGATAAAAGGCAAGGCGGGCTGGTCGTGGCTCGAGGCGGCCGTCTCTGGCCGCTTCTCCTGACTGCGGGGACACGGGCAGGGGGGTGTCCCGGTGCCGGCTTCTGTCCTGGGACCCTCCCGTAGCTAGCCCATCCCAAAAACGCGCGGTTTTCCCAAGTACATTGAACTCCAGCCGTTCGGCAGTGAAAAAAATCTCAAACCGCGTTACGCAACACACTCCGGCGCAGGGTCCTAAAGCCGTCTCACTATTAAACTATAGGGATCTTCTAGCAGACCCCGCAGCACATGTTGCAATGTCAGGGTTTTCTGTCTAAGGTCGATTCACTTTTGTAGTAAAAGCGAACTCCTGACCCTGTCCTGGCACCCCGAGCTGCTCGAAAACAGCCAATAGGGGCCAGGTAGTTGTGCCTCCCAAAGAGATTATAAACCCCTTAAATAGGGAGTCCCTCTTAATGCGTGGGATTATTAATATTTCATAACAAACCGACGTTGGGGAGCCAACTGAAAATATTACTTCCCTCTAGCCACCCCCTGGCTCTTGCTAGCGCAGTTATTCAGGGGTTTTAGGGAAATATATTTCAGAGAGACAGAATAGAGATTTCAAAAGAGTGGCTCTCACCCCCAGCTTCCATCCAAGCTTTATTCTCGATGTGATGTTCCGGGAGGCCGAGGAGAGAGAGAGAGAACCAGGAAGGAACAGGGGTATATCTAGTTTTGGGCCAAGGAAAGATATTGGCCCTGAGCCAATAGGGTCAGGAGTAGGTATGATAGGGAAAAAGCGTTGAACTACACAGCACCAGCTTCAGGGGGACTCTGAGGGGAAAAACCATTCCTCAGAGGAACACAACACTTGTTCCCCCTCGGTGGCTTCAATAGATTTACCTGTTCCCCCCCATGATTGAGGACTATAATAAAAACCCCCGAGTTAACCAGAGATTTTGAGAGACTCTCCCTGATGTGACAGGCGGACCCATTGACCGGACCACAAGGACTCCGTCTCCACGTTTGGTAGCTATATCCCCCCTTTCCTCTACCTCTTTCTCTATCTCTTTCTCTCACTCTTAATCCCTCTATTGCATTTGCTATGGTCAGTCAATAAAAGGTGCATTTATTTTCATGCTGAAATCCCCTCTGTGTTGTGTTTTGCACTCTGAGATCAGTAAACGAACCATCACGACCCCCGCTTGTACAAGCGGATTGTGACAAGAGCCTAGCACCCATTTTGGCTCTGATGGAAATTCACAACCCTCACCAACAACACCAAGAAAATGAAAAACTTGAAATTAAACAAACACGCCAAACGCACTTAAAAACTGGGGAAGGGATCCTGCTCCACTCGCCCCCCGGGGTGCTGCAGAACTAAAACTGGCTGGTAGCCAAAATGACCCCATGCTGCACCAAATGCTAGGGGCTAACAGCCGCACGAACTGTGCCACGTAAACAAAAGAAAGGAGAATAAAACAACGAAAAAAACTAAAACGCGCCAGAGGAGATCGTTCTGCAGATGGGGACAACATCCACCTCCCCAGGGCTGCCCAGCCTTGGTGCCTCAATGTAGTGAGCACACCAGGACAAAGCCTGAGACTTCCGTCCGATTCCCTTTTGTTCCCTTGAGTGCCTGCCCCCTGAAAGGAGCAGAAGCAACTCACCAGTCCTCCTGCAATGGTGTAAATCTCGGGTCCAGTGAATCTCCGCCTGAGGAGACCATTGGGGGGAACAAACAGGGGTACATAGGAGGATCAATTCAATCAATTAACAGCACATACAATAAAACAAATCCCACACCACAACATCCAACCTACAGAGTTGTAGATTCTCCTGGCAGAAGAATCAAGCTACAGAAATAGTAGTACATAACTATCCATCTCAGGAGTACTATCTGAGGTAAAAGGATCCATAGAAATTTTACATGTAGTTTTCTATATAAATGGATGGATTTGATCTTTCACCCACTATAATTCAGGTATTATTTTTTCAATTACATACTGTGAGAGTTGTAAAGGAGACAAAGTAATTGAGATTAGTGGATAATTAGATAATTCAGTAATACATAAACAAGACTAAAAAGCAGTTTCTGGGGAATTAGTGGTTTTGTGGTTCAGCATAATGTATATGCAAGCTCAGGTATGTTAGTCTACCTGATCCCTTTGTTTCCTATCTCTATATGGGAAATCATTATTTTGAGTCCCACCAAATAACATGGTAATTAGCTATAGGGCTATACATATATATTCCTAATAATCTCCTCTATATTGTCCCTCATCATAAGAATAGATGTGTTTTCGAAAATTTCCACTTTTTGCAAAGTCTTCGGTACCGTTATCAGATCACACAAAATCCCAGATTGTTTGGAGTTGAAAAGAACCTGTGGAGATACTCCAGTCCAAACTGTAGTAAAACAGGTCCACCTTGAGCAAACTGTACATGATTGTATCCAGGTGGGTTTTGAGTATCTCCAGAGAAAGAAATTTCACAACCTTTTTGAGCAGTCTGTTCCAGTCCCATGTCATCCTAGAAATAAAGATGACTTTCTGCATATTCAGATGGAATTTTCACTATTTCAGTTTCTTCCTGTTCCTCTTATTCTTTTGCCAGGCACCACTAAGAAAAGTCTGATCCTATCCACTTGGCACCCTTAACATACTTTTATGCACATATTTATGTGCTCTTGTTTAGTTAAGGTATGCTCTCAGCTACAAAAATTCTTGTCCAGAGCAATTGTAAGAAAATTAACTGTAAGAAAATTAACTGCATGAATCTCTGGCTAGATTACTTTTGTGCTAAAGAGAAAGAGGATTACTTCAAGAGAATTTCAGATTTAATTAAAGAGCATTAAAATAAATTTTCATCCTAGTCAGAATGTGACAGGTCCAAGACAGAAGAATAGACACACTGATGCCAAGGTAGACAAAAAAGTGGTGGTATTTATAATGCATTCTCATTAAATCAGGTGGCATAAGGGCTTAAGAGACTTGGAGTGCAATTGAGTCCAACCAGCTCTCTGGAAAACCTCTGCGTTGTACACTTGTTCAAATATGATTTTTCTGCCTTTGTACCCCATCCATGTTTTTTTCTCTTTATGTATCTCCACTTGAAATTTTGACAAAGTGTAATCAGGAAAATGTGTTAAAAGTATGCAGAAAGAGAAAGGAAAGGTGTAATTAATTTTATTGAACTGGTAAAATACTGGTAAAATCATGTAAACTGGAATTGGTAAACTACAAGGAACTGTATTGTGTACAGACATAGGAAAGACCTTTGTGAGACCCTTACATTTTCTTTCTCATTAATTTCTATGATTTTTCTCACTACACTAATTCTTAAATTGTCTGAAATAAATAAAATTGTGGAGAAAATTGTGTACCAGTGAGAGAAAAAAAACAAGTGGACTATTTGCACTCTTTTTATGCATTCCTTCCCAAAAGATATACAAAGGAAATATTTTAATAATACTTTTAAGCTTTGGTTCAGTTATGTGTAATATATCTAGCATAATTTCTAGATTGCAACATTTGGGCTTTAATTGATACATCTGTTAAGTTGAAAAAACATTTCAGAAATTCATTTACAGACTATTTGTCATATGTCTTTTGATGATTTATTTGCTGCTTTTCATCCTAGCTACAGTTGCTGCAAGATTGCATCATATTTCAAACCAAGGAAACTGCAAATTGAGAATTATGTTTGTTCTATAGTGTTTACAATCAAAATAATTAAAAATCTTTACCCCATGATTTTATTTAGTATAATTTCATTTTTTTCTCTTTGCTATAAATTTAAAGTTTTAATTTTCTGCTCTGTCTTTCAAAACAAACAGGCTTTCCAAAAATCAAAGTTCTATCCTCCTCCCAAGCCCCATTTGTTTTTAATTGCAAAGGAACAGTGACTGTACGATGCCAAGTTCTGGTGTTTTCTGAGAAATAATATTTTTATACTCAGCAGATTAGAAGATTTCCAACTAAAATTCTTGTGGGCAAATTCTTTAACCACGTTCTAAAACCTGGTTTGTTTGTCAAAATAGGACACACTATGTTTACAGGACAGAGAAAAAAATATATATACATATATATATATATATATACACAGCAGAACCCCAGAAAAAAATAAAAGTAATTCAGTGCTATTTCTGGAGCTATTTCTGGGTAAGAAAACAAACCTAGGGACCAGAAAGGTATTAAGACCTCAAAAAAGCCTAGGGAACAGAAATGCAGAAAAGACTCCATTCTAAGAGACATTAGGAATTCAAGAAGCAACATGGCTACTGACTGTTTAATCCCCACCCAAAGGACAACCAAAAAAATGCAGTTAATAATAATCAATACAAGTTTTTTCCACTCTCTCGAGCCCTGCAGTGGGCGCCAGTTAGAAGTATGTCCTGGTTTGGGACAAATTTGGGAGAAAACCCCTGTATAGGTTCCCTCTAAGGAAGCAAACCCAAGTGGCCCCTCCTTCCAACCGGTCCAGAAAAAAACCTCTGGAGAAAAGTGGAAAAAACTATTTTACTAAACAAATGAAGTGCATACAAGTATAAAGAATGAATAATATGAAACAATAAAACCTCTCCTTCTGAAGTGAGATGGCAAATTGAGAAAGTCCTTGCCGTGGGTGGAGCTCGGCTCTCTCTCTCTCAGTCTCTCAGTCTCTCCTCAGTCCCAGTCCCTCCGGCGCTGCTGGAAAATGCCGAGGTCCAGGCCCCGGTGGGCTGCAGGTGCAGCCCCCAGTGCTCCCCTGGGTTTTAAGTCCAGAGTAGGTTTAAATAGTTCCAAGAAAAAGGAAAAAAAAACAGCCCAGGGAAGTTCTCTGCCCTAGCTAGCTGAAACTAACTAAAAGCAAAAGAAATCTCTGTCCTGCAGTCTCTCCAAGCCTCCGCCGAACACCCCGTCCGCAGAAGAATGTGGAGGAGTCAGGCAGTTTTCTCAAAACAAACTCCGCGCTTCTCCTTGCTCTTAGAACCATGTTAAAGGCACATGAGACGTTAATTTTGAGGAACTAAGAATTTTTAGGAAAGTTAAGATAATAAGTTGCTGAATTAGCTGAAGTAGATAGGTAATCTTTGTTCGCAGTTAACAGAAGCCGGATCTTAGATAAGCTACCCCGGATCTTGTAACTCGTTGCTTGTCAGGTTTATGTTTATGTAGTTGTGCTTGTAATGAAAAACAAAATGTGGTAAATAGGACATAAGATAGCTGCAGATTTCCTGCTTAAAGGACCCGTTGAATACAGGAAACTGTAAGTTCTACCAAGGAATCATTTGTCACGAAAGCATTGAAAAGGTAGAAAGGTCAGGACGATGAAGACTCATCTTACTTCCTCACTTTGAGTGACCCCTCCCCAAAATAGACCCCCGACTCATTTTAAGAAACAAAGTACGCATGCTTAATAGCCTTTTTTGCCAATTGGCATACGAAGCGAGGAATGGGAGGTGACAGGGGTATGAATATGCATTTGTATTTTGGATATTCAACACTTTTGTAAATAAAAGACTCTGTAATTACCTGTGAATTTCGCAGTGCGAATTAGGGAACTATCCCGCGTGCTGCCCGGCCGTAATAAACATACACTTTCTAACTTTAAACTGTTAGAGAGTTTTTGTCCGTCACAGTTGGGTATCGATACTAGATCAATACCCATATTTCTTTAATAAATCATTTTGGCGAGCCAGCCAGGAGACTGCTCTCTCTGGCCGTGGGGCCAGCGGGGTCCAGGACCCCTCTGGGTGCCCACCCGGAATTTTCTGGGAAGAGGGCTCCTGCGGTCCTGCTGACCACCCGGGGAAAGACCAGAACCTGCTGGAACTACGGACAAAAGGTATGTTTATATTTGAAAATAGGTACCTTGGTATAGGCGGTTGGTAAGACACTGAGAGACGTCTCGTGCACAACATAACGCCTCTTGGGTTTGTTTGTAAAAGTTGTGACAGCTCTGCGGAGCTTGGTATCAGTGGTTTGGTAGTCCGTGTCCCGTAGTGGGGACAGCGGCAACCTGTCTTTGTTGTGTCATCTTGCAGTTTAAGGGTGCCTTGGTAGTCCGTGTCCCGTAGTGGGGACAGCGGTAACCTGTCTTTGTTGTGTCATCTTGCAGTTTAAAGATGACTTGGTAGTCCGTGCCCCGTGAGGGGGCAGCGGCGGCAGTGAAATAACCGGTGTTGTTGTTGTGTATTAGGAGCAGTGGTGGCTCTGGTTACAGTTTGTGGTTCAAAGGTACCTTGACAATCCGTAATCCGAGTGGCGAGCCCGTGCTGGGACGCGAAGGGTCCCGTTGTGGGTCGCGGAAAATCCCGATTGCGACCCTGAGTGCACTGGGTGTGTGTGGTGTGAACGGATCCGTGTTGTGTGGTCTTGTAGTTTTGTGTATTTGTGTTCAGGTTGTGGAAGAATTATTGGTGCACCATATGTATCGTGGTCTGTGGGAGTTTGTGTAAGCGTTTTGATTTGTGTGATTTTGGAGTGTGTTAGTAACCTGTGTAAGTGTTTTTAGGAGTTTTGCAAGCTTGAAGTTGTAAAAGACTTTTGAATTCCCCGCCTGATCAGCGGAGGGATCCCTCTGTTTGCAGGCGGAAGGATTTAAAGTGTTTGTGTTGTATCCAGATTGTGTGCTGGACGGGAATTAGACTGTGTGTGAGCTTGAACAGCGAATGCTTTTCGCAACAGCATTTTGCTGACGTTTTGTTAGGTAAAGAAAAAAAAAAAAAGCATTTGTGTAAGTTTAAATTGTTTATTTTTTGAGCTAAAAGGAGCAAGCGGCGTAAGGAAGTTTGAAACCTGAGCCAGCCCCAGGAATTGGGAGGGGGTGATTTGTTTCCCTGGTAACCGCGGGGGAATCCAGGCTCTGCAGCCTCGGGCCGCGTCTCTAAACGCCCTGTAAAACCCTAAGAAGTTCTTTTGGCGAGTGAGTGTTTTAGTTAAAGGGAAAAAGGTTTTGCTTGTTTGTGAGGCTTGCAGTTGCTAGAGCGTGTGGTAATATTTTAAAGTCCTGGTGGTGTAGTCCCTAACCACAGAGGAGTGGAGAGGCAGCGTGGGATCAGGGTTACCCCCCCACCTCCTTCTCACGGAGGGATTTGTGTGTGGTGTCCCGGCCGAAATCCATAGGATTTTTCGGCGAGACTTTGTTGAAACTTCTGGTGGAGTGCGTTTGGGGTCGTGAGGGACCCCTGGCTATTTTCTTTGTGAACCTAAAACGGTTGGGGTTTGGTGTTTGTCTCTCTAAGAAAAGGCTTTGATTGTGTGTAGAAAGCAGAGAGCCCAGAACTTATGCCCAGAGTTAGCAGAAATAGCCGAGAAATTTTTGGTGCTGAGATACGCAATTGAAGTAGTCTACTTTGTGTTTTGTAACATCTTGGACCAAAAGGGATTCTAAACATGGGGGCAAATGAGAGCAAAGAGATTCCCAGAGGAAGCCCTTTAGGGTGTATCTTAACACACTGGAAGGAACTGGTGGGCTGTGGTGGTACCGAAACTAAGAGGGAGCTCGCTAAGCTTTGTACACAATGGTGGCCATTATATAAACTTGATGAAGGTGTAAAGTGGCCAGTAAACGGTACACTGGACTATGAGACATTATTACAATTGATGCTTTTCCTTCGGCGTGAACAAAAGTGGCAAGAAGTAGCTTATGCTGATATGTTTTTCACTCTCAGGAATCATCCCGAGTGGCAAAGGGATTGTGGAATGAGGTCACCATCTGATCCTTTAGTATTAGCCCTTGAAAAGGATAATAAAGCTACTAAAGGGAAGCCCAAACGGTGTTGTAGTACCTGCTCGATAAATCAGAGGTGCACCCATCCTGACAAAGTATACCAAGCAGAGGCTTTGGAACAAGAGACAGAAGACATACTTAAGCCAGCCCCTAGGAAGCAGGAAAGGAGGAGGGTGGTGGGGGACGCAAATTCAGAACCATCATTGACTCCAACCCCCCCCACTTCATCTTTAGCTTCATCTTCCTTTGGGAGGACAGCAATTGAGGTAGGGGTTTCTCCACCCACTCCTAAATCCCGGGATCCACCACTGCCTAGCAGTGACAGTGAGTGGGATGAACCTGAACCCCTCCCACCAGGTCCTAAGATTCCCTCACGAGGGCCTATAGCATCAAGGACCCGAAAACAAACCAGAGTTGTCGTACAAGCACCTCTAAGACAAGCAATAACCTCTGATGGGGAAACAAAACTGATTAAAGTTCCCTTTTCCTCAATTGATTTAGAAATTTGGGAAAGGATTGCTAAGGGCTATCGAAGTGATCCTATAGGGGTTGCTAAGAAAATGAAGTTTATGATTAAGCAGCATTCACCTGATTGGGCAGATCTGCAACTGCTACTTGATGCCTTAACAGAAACTGAGAAACAATTAGTTTTGAAAGTAGCTGGGGATCTGGCTGAAGATGATTGCAGGACAACACAGGAGGATGTTAAAGATGTATTTCCCCTTCAAGACCCAGGTTGGGATCCTAATGATGATGAGGAGTTACGACGGTTAAAGAGATACCAAGAACTAATAGTAAAAGGGTTAGAAAGAGCAATCCCCAAAACCATAAACTGGTCAGCCTTATATGCTATCAAACAGGGCCCCTCTCAAACACCTTCTGAATTTCTAGATCACCTGCGAGACGCAATGCGCCGACACACCACCCTGGATCCTGGATCTGATGAAGGAACGCAGCAATTAATAAATTTATTTTTAGGATAATCCACAGGAGATATCAGGCGGAAACTCCAGAAGATCCGGGGCCCAAACAGCCGGAATTTAGAAACTTTATTAGATGAGGCCTGGAGAGTTTTTAGTAATCGGGAAGAAGGGTATAAACAAGGGATGAAGAAACTAGCAGCAGTAGTAAAAGAAGGAGAAAACGGGAAACATGGGCAAGGTCCACCAAAACAAGGACCACCCCGACTAGGAAAAGATCAATGTGCATTTTGTAAGAAATTTGGTCACTGGAAAAACCAGTGCCCAGAATTAAGAAAGGGTAATGAACATAGAAAAGGTGATCAGAAAAGGGAAAAAGTAGTTGCTCAGGTAAAAGAGGACTGAAGGGGACCGGAGGGCCCTACCCTAGGGGACCCTCTGGTTATAGTTAAACTGGGGAACAAAGAAAAAGAAGTGAAATTCTTGATAGATACAGGGGCAACATTTTCAGTGTTGAATAAGGCCTTAATACCTGTAACCAATGACTATGTTATGGTAAAGGGGGCAACTGGCCAATCTGAAAGAGCTTATTTTTGTAAACCATTGAAGTATAAATTGGGAAAACAGTGGGGCATCCATCGATTTTTATACATGCCTAATGCTCCATCTGCACTTTTGGGCAGAGATTTGCTAGAGCAGCTGGAAGCAAGAATAATATTCAAAAATGGGGAAATTAGTTTGGAGGTAAAGGATCAACAATATGTAGAACTATTAAGCTTAATGCTAATAACCAAAGAAATTGAAGTGGCAAGTGAAAAGGAAAATTTTAGGAAAATAATGGATCAAGTATTTCCAGGAGTGTGGGCCTCCAATATACCAGGAAGAGCAAAGAATGCACTCCCAGTGCGAATCAGGCTTAAAGAAGGAGGACAGCCAGTAAGGGTTAAACAATACCCCCTAAAGAAAGAAGATATAGAAGGGGTTAGCCCAATTATCGAGAACTTTCTGCAGCTAGGTCTACTGAGAGAGTGTCAATCTGATTTTAATACTCCTATTCTGCCAGTAAAGAAACCTGATGGGTCATACAGATTAGTACAAGATTTAAGGGCTGTTAACAAGGTAACTGAAGACTTGTATCCAGTGGTTGCCAATCCCTACACCTTGTTAACCCGTTTAACACCTGAACTAACTTGGTTTACTGTTCTAGATCTAAAGGATGCTTTCTTTTGCCTCCCTCTCCATGAAGCCAGCCAGAAAATTTTTGCATTCGAGTGGGAAAGCCCTAAAACTGGAAGAAAAACTCAGCTCACATGGTGTGTGTTACCGCAGGGGTACAAGAACTCCCCCACTATATTTGGGGAACAGCTTGCCAAGGATTTAGAGTCCTGGGAACCTCCACCAGGAGAAGGACAGTTACTCCAGTATGTGGATGATCTCTTAATAGCCACCCGGACCCAGGAGACATGCGTGGACTGGACGGTAAGCCTCCTAAACTTTCTAGGCCTGCAGGGATATCGAGTATCCCAGAAGAAAGCCCAAATGGTGAGGCAAAGAGTCATTTACCTGGGTTATGAAGTAAGTGCTGGACAAAGGACTCTGGGGCAGGATCGCAAGGAAGCAATATGCCAGACCCCAAAACCTCAGACAGTGAAAGAACTAAGAACCTTTTTAGGCATGACAGGGTGGTGCAGACTCTGGATTTATAACTATGGGTTGCTTGTTAAACCTCTGTATGCCTTGATCACGGAAGGGAGCAGAGATCTTCAGTGGACAAAAGATGCAACCCGAGCCTTTGACCAACTAAAGAAAGCCCTTATGTCAGCTCCAGCCCTGGGACTTCCAAACGTGAGTAAACCATTTTTCCTGTTTTCTCATGAGAAGCAGGGGATTGCCTTGGGAATATTAGCACAGAACTTAGGCCCGTACCGGAGGGCAGTGGCCTATCTTTCCAAGCAACTGGACACAGCAGCTAAAGGATGGCCAGGGTGCCTCAGAGCAGTTGCAGCAGTAGCAATAAACATCCAAGAAGCACGCAAATTCACCCTAGGCCAGAAGATGACTGTGCTAGTATCTCACACAATGTCTGCAGTCCTTGAGGCAAAAGGGGGACATTGGCTCTCCCCACAGAGATTTCTGAAGTACCAAGCCATACTGGTAGAACAAGATGATGTTGAAATTGTGGTAACTAACATTGTGAACCCAGCTTCCTTCCTCAGCGGGAGTATGGGAGAACCAGTGATCCATGACTGCCTGGAGACCATTGAAGCCACCTACTCAAGCTGCCCAGATCTGAAGGATACCCCGCTTGAGGATGCTGAGACCTGGTTTACTGATGGAAGCAGCTATGTCGTCAGTGGAAGAAAGCACACTGGGTATGCAGTTACCACAAGCAGAGAGGTAATAGAGTCTGGGCCATTACCAACTAATACATCTGCACAGAAGGCTGAAATAATTGCCTTAATCCGAGCCCTAGAGCTGGCAAAAGGAAAAGAGATTAACATCTACACGGACTCAAGGTATGCATTTGGAGTGGTTCATGCTCACGGAGCCATCTGGAAGGAAAGAGGACTGCTGAATTCACAAGGCAAGAGTATTAAACATGCACAAGAGATACTGAGGCTATTGGATGCCATACAACTACCTGAGAGAGTAGCCGTAATGCACATCAAGGCACACCAAAAAGTGAGCTCTGAATTGGAAGAAGGGAATATGCTGGCGGACAGAGAGGCAAAAGAAGCAGCGAAAGGTGAAGTACCTGATAAGGCTGTTGAGGCAGCATTGATTCCAGATGGAAAAGTTTCTATTGAAGGTAAGCCAGTGTACAATAAGAAAGATAAGAAACTTATCAAGGTAGAAAAGGCAAGTTATAATCAGGAGGGATGGGCTGTAACAGAAGAAGGGAAACTTGTAGTACCCTCCTATTTGTTGTGGTCATTAGTACAGAGGGAACATGAGAAAACACACTGGGGAATAGATGCTCTGTATAACCATTTGAAAGAAAGAATCATGGCCAGGAAATTGCAGGGCACAGTGATACAAGTAACTCGTCAGTGTAGTCTTTGCCTCCGAACTAACCCTAAAAATACCCCAAAGCCTAAAGTGGGACAAATTGGGAAAGGTTGTGGACCTGGGCAACAATGGCAAATTGATTTTACAGAACTGCCCAGGAAGGGAGGGTATCGTTACCTATTGGTGTTAACTGATACCTTTTCAGGATGGCCAGAAGCCTTTCCTGACAGGACAACTAAGGCCCGAGAGGTGACCAAAGCACTGTTGCAAGAAATAATACCATGATTTGGAGTTCCAGCCACCATATCCTCAGACAGAGGACCACATTTTATTTCGAAAATTGTGCAGCAAATAAGTCACCACCTGGGAATAGACTGGGAATTGCACACCCCATACCATCCTCAATCTAGTGGCCAGGTGGAAAAGATGAACCATTTGATTAAACAACAAATTGTGAGATTGGGGCAAGAAGCAAATTTGCCCTGGCCTCAGGCTCTCCCATTGGCCTTGTTGCGAATTCAGACAAAACCGAGGGCAAAAGAGAAACTAAGCCCTTTTGAAATATTGTATGGAAGGCCATACGCGGTTCAAGGGGGAACAGCATCCATTCAAACAGGGGAAGAAACCCTACGTGGATATATGGTGGCCCTAAATAAACAACTTAGAGAAATTAAGAAATATGTGGCTGGAACTCAAAACAGAGAACTAGATGGGCCAGTACATGATGTACAACCTGGGGATTATGTGTATGTTAAGTCTTTTGCAGAAAAAAACCTTAGAACCACAGTGGGAAGGACCATTCCAGGTGCTCCTCACTACCTTCACTGCAATCAAGATCAAAGAACAGAAGGCCTGGATCCATCATTGTCACCGAGAAACACAAAGAAATCACACGCAGACAAGAGATTTCTGCAGAGGTTCCTCCGATCCAGCTTCCAGCTGAAAGGGCGGAGAGAAGACCCTCCTTGTTTATTCTTTTACTTTTTATACATTTTTGGGTCTAGCAGAAGATTGGCTTTTTGGGGTTTCCACCCCTCAGCCTCAGTGGCCAGACCAATTGTCAGTTACAATTGTTTTCAGGTTAGAAATATGCAAACAAAGGACAAAGAATGAAAAACAAAGGATTTGTTTATATTACTTCTGTGGGAAAGGTAGAAAAACTGCTCTAATATTCTACAGTAACTAAAGATCTGACTCCATTTATGAAAATCAAAAGGCTAATAAAGAAACTCAGAAAAACCAGGGTAACACATCATTCCCGAGTGAAGAAAGCCCCAGAGGGAATTTAGAAGGCCACACCAGGCGATAATGAACTGAAGCTGAAGCTCACTCGGAACAACGAATAAATGGACTAAGAGTTATTTTGGACATTATGTGGAAAGTTGTAACTATTGTAGTAATTACCTTAACCATAACAGGAGTCAACGCAATACCACGAAGGTATAATGTGACTGGGATATACCAGTGCCAAGGAAGAGCCTATGATCCTTACTCTCGTAAGGCTTTAAACAAGATACTAAAAGTCACAAATGCAAGCTTGTGGGAGGGAAGAAATGTTTGGGGGTGTAAGTATGCATTCGTACAGGATGGGTTCCACGAGGCTTACCATCCACCCATGAAACTCATCAGGGTTAGTCCTGAATGCTGTGATAAATGATTGAGGACATGTCTAGAGTTTAGGCTCAAAATAGAAGGGTGTGCGATAAGAGGGTATGACATTGACTTTAACATCACTCAGGTATGTACTGAGTACCATAAGAACCAGACCAAAATTACTCCACCAGTGCCAAGAAAGGCTGTGAACATCTGTCTCATCATTGGTGGGATGTGCTTTTTGGGTGGTCACCAACAGCAACTGGAATACTGAATACCTTAATCCACCCTATAGTTGTGTTGCTTATTTTGGTCAGCATAAGTTTAGTGTTATCCATTGTAATACTTGTTTGGAATTGGAGGATGCTACGACGAGTGGCAGCTTTAACATCACTATCAAAGGCGTATGGCTTGGTCTTGAGAGACACTAGCTGTACAGCTTGGATAGATGAGGAAGACTCTGTATACTGAGTAAAAGAATTTACTCATTTCAAAGAAGAAGTGGGGAATGAGACGTTAATTTTGAGGAACTAAGGATTTTTAGGAAAGTTAAGATAATAAGTTGCTGAATTAGCTGAAGTAGATAGTGAGACGTTAATTTTGAGGAACTAAGGATTTTTAGGAAAGTTAAGATAATAAGTTGCTGAATTAGCTGAAGTAGATAGGTAATCTTTGTTCGCAGTTAACAGAAGCCGGATCTTAGATAAGCTACCCCGGATCTTGTAACTCGTTGCTTGTCAGGTTTATGTTTATGTAGTTGTGCTTGTAATGAAAAACAAAATGTGGTAAATAGGACATAAGATAGCTGCAGATTTCCTGCTTAAAGGACCGTTGAATACAGGAAACTGTAAGTTCTACCAAGGAATCATTTGTCACGAAAGCATTGAAAAGGTAGAAAGGTCAGGACGATGAAGACTCATCTTACTTCCTCATTTTGAGTGACCCCTCCCCAAAATAGACCCCCGACTCATTTTAAGAAACAAAGTACGCATGCTTAATAGCCTTTTTTGCCAATTAGCATACGAAGCGAGGAATGGGAGGTGACAGGGGTATGAATATGCATTTGTATTTTGGATATTCAACACTTTTGTAAATAAAAGACTTTGTAATTACCTGTGAATTTCGCAGTGCGAATTAGGGAACTATCCCGCGTGCTGCCCGGCCGTAATAAACATACACTTTCTAACTTTAAACTGTTAGAGAGTTTTTGTCCATCACAGTTGGGTATCGATACTAGATCAATACCCATATTTCTTTAATAAATCAGGAACAAGTTCAGAAACACTGAAATTCTTCCGTGAAATATCATTAAAGAGTCTATTTCCAACTGTTTCCCAAAAGTCCCTGGTAAAGACAGCTGAGCGGTCAGCATTGGGAAAGTTAACTACAGTCCATTCTAAAAGGTCTTTCAGCTCTTGCTTATTTAAGGTACTGTGATTGCAGCGTAAAAGATGTTTAATTTGTTTGTAGAGATCTCTATCAAGGCTAGAGTGGGAATGTCCCATTTTTACACCAGTGTAGCTCACCTCGATGTCGCAGAAGCAGGTCCTCACTCGAGATCCGACGTGGAGGTTGGCCAGACACTCCAGTCCGCTCCCAGGACTCTGCACGGGGTCCCCCCTAGTCACGGCTCCAGGCGCTGCTCAGGAACAGCTCTTCCGTGCTCGGGGACTCCCACCTCCCCTCGGCGCTTCAGTGCGGGCAGTCCAAAGCAACGTACCACGGCAAAGGTCCCTCCGTGAGCTCCAGTGGCCGCCGCTCAGCAGCTGCCGTCTGTGCTCGAGGGATGCCGACAAAACCTCCTCAGAGCTCCAAGTGTTCGCTACTTTGTAACGATCCTGGAGCTGAAGGGTTTGTCTTCGGCAACTTTAAAGAGCTTCAGCTTCACGCTGCCCAGCAACGATCTGCTGTGCTCACAACACCAATTAGAGTACCACTGGTGAATTTAGTTACCGTCCATGGGGAAGTCTCTCACAGCTTGAAAGGCTGGGTCCGGCGTTTTCCACGATGGGCGTCAATTGTTGAAATTGTTGCTTTCTCCTGCTGCTGAGGACTCCAGGACGGTGTAGATAAATGTAGACAAGAGATCTCTGAGGCTGGGTTTTAGGAGATGAGGTTTATTGTAAGGGATGTGGGGGCCTTGCTCTGAGCTGCCAGGCTGCAGCTCGTGGCAAGGCCTAGGAAAGTGGGGGAAGGGAGAGGTAGGGAGACGAAATTCCAAGAGAGGCAAAGAGCAAAAAGTAAAAGAGTGAAGGAGGCAAGAGCAAGAGGGCAAAGAGGGCAAGAGTGAGAAGCAAAGAGACTGAGCCACCTCGCAGCCCCCTGATAAGGGGTCTCGAGGTGGGCTGGAACAGGACTTGTGCCAATGGGGTCACAGATACCTGATACTTTAGGGGAGTGGTACAGGTGTGGGATGGACCATACATTGAGGGGTGAGACAGAACATTCCATTTGACCTCTGGATCTGGTTGCAGGTAACCTTCAGATGGTCACCTAACTGTTTTCCCAGACATCTAGTATCTTAACACATCTCAAACATCAAAACTGACTTTCAATTCTATCTCACATACAGGTTTCTCATTCTCAGAATACAGGCAATCATATTTATAGGGTTTCTTGGCTTCCTCTTCCCCAACAGTCATGAATGCATTGAAAAGGTAGAAAGGTCAGGACGAGGAAGACTCATCTTACTTCCTCATTTCGGGTGACTCCTCCCCAGAATAGACCCCCAACTCATTTTAGGAAACAAAGTACGCATGCTTAATAGCCTTTTTGCCAATTAGCATACAAAGCGAGGAATGGGAGGTGACAGGGGTATGAATATATATTTGTATTTTGGATATTCAACACTTTTATAAATAAAAGACTTTGTAATTACCTGTGAATTTCACAGTGCGAATTAGGGAAATATCCCGCGTGCTACCCAGCCGTAATAGACATACACTTTCTAACTTTAAACTGTTAGAGAGTTTTTGTCCATCACAGTTGGGTATCGATACTAGATCAATACCCATATTTCTTTAATAAGTCAATAGATGGTATATATATATACTACATATATACACTATACTACATGGTTTTGTGATATTTTCATTATCAGATACCTTAATCTGTAGCTGTACACTAAAGGTCACTTGACTGTGTGCATACTATGCTGGAACATACACATTGATAGTACACCAAAATTTATCGAAGCAGGTGAAAATTTACAGTCTTATTTTTTTGCATGCACTAGCAATTAATTTGCAATATATCAACTGATTAAACAGTATTCATACTGAAATGCAGCTATACAATGCTTATAGTGTAGTGTTTGTTAGTCTCTTCCTCTATGGTAGCTGTTAAAAATATTATTTGAGAATGTCTCAAGATCATTTTCTGATTCATTTTTCTTGATAAATAGTAGAACCAGATTAGCAGGTCATACTTTAAACCAGTATTCCCTGTCCAAACCAGTATTGCCTCCATTTGGAAGATTTTATGCAAAATCAGTTCACCAATACAGTAGTGGTTTTGCATATACTATTGAGAAGGTTTATGTAAGATTATTAATTCAAAAGAAAAAATCAGAAGTAAGGCAGTTCATTTTTACAGTGACACGCATATACCAGCATGAAATTAAAAAGTGTCAGGAGCACCTGTTCTGATATTACCCTCTGTGACACAAGAGCAGCAATGGAGGAAGGGGGATATATAGAACTTTTTCTGACCTTTACAACAAAAGCACAGAAGACTGGCAACTTCACTGAGAAACCCCTGTAAGGAGGCATTCTCTGCTCTTGATGTAGCACTGATAAAGTGTTGTTACAATGAAAGTGAGACATAAACTTTAGAGAATTAAGGATTTTAGAGGGGTTACGATTTTAGTTAGAGATAAGCTTTGCTGAAATTAACTAAAGTAGATAGGTAAGCTTTCCTGAAATTAAAAGTTAGTAGTTAACTAAGAGAAATTTGGTTTGGGATCACTCTTCCATATTAGAATAACTGATTACTTGCCAATTTTGTTTAGTTATCTGTGTTTATAATGTAGAATATAGAAACTGATAAATAGCTTTTAGGAACATAAGACAATTGCAGGCCTCTTCTGCCCAGAAATCCATTGAACAAAGACAGGAAATAGGAATCTTACCAAGGGTTCATTTATCACATTTGCATTGAAAAGGTAAAAAGGTCAGAATGAGGAAGACTTCTTTACTTCCTCATTTTGGGGACCCCTCCCCATGAAAAGGACCACTGACCCATTTCAAAGAACAAACTACACATGCTTAATAGCTTTTTAGCTAATTAGCTGTTGAGGGTTAAGTTTCCTGTGGAATTTCCCCCCCCCCCCCCCACAGGTTGCTGGGAGACTAAATGCTGATGGTTGGAGGGTGCTTGGCCTGGACAAAGGAAGCTGATCACTTTGTTTTGGGGGAGGGAGAAGGCTCCAGGAAGAGCTGGGGGTGGTGGTCTCACGGCTCTCGGTCTTCCGGGGAGCACGGATCGGGCAACTGCTGGCTGCCTGGAGTCCACAGTTAATGGAGGAGTCTGGTCCTGGGAACTCTACCATCTGTTGGAGTGCCCAGGAATTCGGAGTTTTCTTCGCTGTCCTGCTGGATTTTGGGTCAGTCCGGGTCCAGCCGCTGCGGTTTCTCCGGCACTGCCAACTTTGCCTGCCAGGACACCCCCCTGCCTGCGGAGGACAGTCCACTGCTCCCGGCTTCCAGCCATCAGCGCCGGAGCTTCCACCGTTTGCCCTCGGGGTTCTTGGTTCTGTTTTACTATTATTATAATTGCTGTTGTTTTTTTTGTCTGTCCTGTTATATTTACTAGTAAAGGACTTATTCCTTTTCCCCATAGCTCTGACTGAAAAGTTTTTTTTAATCTTCCAAATTATAATAACATGGAGGGAAGGATTTGAATTCCTCATTTCCTAGAGAGGCCTGCCTCTCCTTAGCAGACACGTGTCTTTTCAAACCAAGACATTACCATACGAAGCAGGGAATGGGATGTACCAAGGTTATGAATATGCATTTGTGTTTTGGGTATTCAAAGCTTTTGTAAATAAAATGACTCTGTGATCACCTGTAAATTGCGGTGTGTATTAGGGAGCTATCCCGCACACTGCTTGGCATAGTAATAAACATATACTTTCTAACTTTAAACTGTTAGGGAGTTTTTGTCCATCACAGTTGGGTATCAATTCTAGATCAATACCCATATTTTCTTTAATGAGTCAAAAGCCTTGCACAGTATATTCAAATTGCAGTGGAAAATGACTGCTTGTTTTTATACTGGCAAAGGACTAGTTTTTGCTGCATTGTTTTTACCTATGAATAGTCATGTCACCATTCTTTGGGGCTAATATATTTTTTGCAAGCGTTTGTCTTGCCTTTATTTCAAGCACTCTTAAAGTACTGGAATGCTTTTCTTTTCTACTAATAAAATAAGTGAAAGTGCATACAAAGAGCAAAATTTGGTTGTTTCAAGTCTTATATAGAAGATCAATTAATCTGTGGCTATGCATATTTAAGGAGTTTCGTCAACAATAATAGACAGCAGTAAGCCCTAAAGGAATATATTCCAGATTGTTCTAAGGTCCAAGAGGGCAGAGATGGAGGATTTATAAATTTATGCCACTTGGAAAAGAGGAAGATTATTTTATCCATTAATCTGACTGGCTTCTGAAAGAAACAGGTTCAAATAAGAGGCCAACTACATTCCTCAAATAAACAAGGAAAACTCAGTTTTTTGGTGTGTTGCTGAACTGCTCAGACTTCATTTCATGTTTGCAGACTCATTTTTAACACATTGCTAGATCATATATTTCTGTTCTCACTCTTATTTAAGCACATGTTTAGCTGGGCTTATGTCCTCCACTGCCTAGTCCCTAGGGAAAAAAAACAAACAAAGAAACACAAAAACCAAAGAAAAAAACAAAAACAAAACAACAAGCAAAAAAAGAGCCAAAACAAAACAACAAAAAACGAACAAACAAAACCACCAAAAAAAACCCCATGCTCATTAAACTTACTCTACCTAGCCTAGACTGGGCAGGACATTTCTTTCCTTCTGACATCACAGTTTATAAGGTTGCTAATTCAGGATGGATAAGGAACTTTTATTGTTAATCATGTTACAAGTACAGTCATGTTCAAAATAAATTAGTCACTACAATTTATTGAAAGATATTCAGTAGAATTAAAAGCATTTTTTCTGAGTTTAGTTCTTATATGTTCAACTCATTCAAGCTACCCAATAATTACAACCATTTTTACAGTCAATAGAATACTATTCCATAATTAATTTAGTCAGTAATTGGGGTGAAGGGACAACTGTTTTCTTGTTGCTATAAATCTCTGATGTATAAAGCCATATTTTATTTTCAGCTGAAGATTTTCAATAGTGTACATTTTTTCATTAAGCATATACTTACATTTCTTTATTTTGTAGTATTGGCTTTAAGGTCCATACATAGGAAGTAACTAATTATTAAATAGAACAAAGAGAATAAAAATTACTATAACAGTAATACAATTATTAAGCATGGAAAAAACCTAACTTTAAAATTATTTTGCAATTGAAAATTGCATCATGCTGAATCTAGACCTTAAGTTAACCAAAACCAAAATCTTTGAAACTTAATTCCATAAGACCTCAGGCTAAAAGTCCTACTGAACAGCAGGCAGGAGAATTTTGCTCAACTGGAGATAACTAAATTGCTCAGAAATCTACTGAGAGAGAGCAAAAGCACATTTCTCCTCTTGAAGAGGGAAACCTTCACAATTCCAAAGTGTTATTTCCTAGCACAACATATTTAATGAACTCAACAGAATCTGAGGAAGAGACAGAGGCAGAAGACCTTGCGCTGAACCATAAAGATCATTAAAGGAACCAATTACTTAAATGAACCCAAGAATTAATCACTGACTTGTTTTTTCATTTCTATTCTGACTTGTGTGCTTCATTCACTAGGGAATCATAGCATGTACCCTCCTTGTAACAAGTGGACACCTGAAGATGACCAAAATTAAAACAGTCTTCATTACTTTCTTTTCATTACATTTATGGGTGTCATCTAAAAGTATTTGGGACAGGAGGTGAAAAATTACTCTCTTATACTGTCAATATTTCCAAGGGTTACATGCTGATTTTTTTTTTTTTTTTTTTTTTTTTGCAAGATTGTCCCTAGAGAAAGATATTAGAAGCTCATCCCTCTCAAGTGCATGATGCCATGAAAATTGCAGGAAGACCTGTTGCAGGGGTTTTTTTTGTTTGTTTGTTTGGTTTGTTTTGTTTTGTTTTGTTTTTTCTGAAGAAGAAAATAATTTGATCCTATTTGTAACCGTATTTGATTGCACTGTAAAGCTCTGTCAGTCAGTTATAATGGAAACTATTAGGATGCCAAATGGAGGATTATCTTGTCCTGACTATGATCTCTGCAAGCATCATAAGTAAAGGAAGCTTGTAAAACCAAAGACACTGCTTTCTTTCAAGGACCCCAACATCATTTAGAAAGGAAAATAAAACAAAACAAAAAGATTTTGAAAGATATTTTAACATCTAGGTCTTAAATCATATAATTTTTCTATTACAAATGAAATTTTATGTTGCATAACAGCATTTTACAAGCTTCATAAAAACAACCCAATTATTTACAAAAGCAAGAGAGCACACAAAGCCTGCATTTTTTAAGCTAATGCATTTAGTTCATTGTAATTGAAAGCATCTGGAGGGAGCACTTTTGTATTATAGGAAATTTATTCTAGATTTGTTGGAATTGTAAAAAGTTTTGTGCTGTTTATAAATATTTAGCTCTTGACAATGATTACTGGTCTTTAGCTAATGTGCTCTGAGGTCACAAGACTTCAAAGTGCATGTTATAATGCTGGAATACAGGTAGTTGTAAAACTAAAAACAATGCAATGCTTGTATTTTGTTCCAGTCATCCCAGGATGATAAACATGTAGCAGTGGTGCAGTATTACAGTCTTACAAGTAAATTATTTTAATTTTCTTTAGATTGGAAAGAAAGCTAAAATATTACAATTAGTAAAACAAGGTAAAAATCATGATGAGTGCCTTCTGTACTGCATCTATTTCTTTCTGTCAACTTTTCAAAGCAAACACAACTTCCTATACTTTCATATAGCACTTAACAGTAAGACTTGGTCTAAAATGAGATTTTCATGTATCATTCTAGCATAAACAGCCAGTGTCATGCATCAAGAATATTCTGAAATTGCAACTTTGGTAATTATGAAAACAAAGAGTGAGCTGTGGTAAATTGCTGTGATTCTTACAAGATGAATATTTTCTTGCAAAATAATTTAGGGCAATTATATTTGAATCAAAGAGGAGATTCTGCACTTTGCAATATTTTTTTAGCCAATTTGATTTAAAAATCTATGCTATGATACAGAAACATTTTAAATTATAAATTCCCATAGAGAAGAGTTTGCAAAATAACTGGAAATGTTTAAGCTAATGTATGTTCTATGTGCCTATAGAAGTAGAGCAATTCTGTATAGCAATACTAAAGGATGTAATACAAGGATTGAAGGAAGCTGTAAAAAAAGAATTTTACTTCAGTTGACTGAATCTTCCATTAATTTTCCAAGATGAAACACAGTGGTATAAACAATGTAAAATTTGCACAGTTAAAAATAGTTAATACAGTTGACAAAAATACAATTTTAGTGGTAAAAATTCTTAAACATAATATTGAAGAAGGTAAAAAAAATTGTGGAAGTCTCTACTTCTAAAGAAACTGTCTTTCAGTCAGGTCAATATTTGCAGATCAGAATACATTGTAACCACTTGCTCAATCTCCTGCCTAGAGTTGTAACTGAAGAATAAAAGTATTCAGTTTGTTTGTTTGTTTATTTATTTATTTATTTATTTGCTTGTAACTAAGCATCAAATGGTGTACTCTGGGAAAAAGGCCAAAAAAGTTTTACTTCTCACATGAACAATTTTGGCACCCAAATTCTGAGGTAAATACAGCATGATTATGCAATTCCTGTATAATTAATGAGACATATCTCTTAGTTTCTATGCACAGAAAGGTGGATGCACTCAAGAACTCAAGAAACAAAATATGAGAAACAATGGACAGTTTAGAAATCCATGTCAGTCTAGGAGTGAATAACTTCCCTAATACTTAAAACCAATGAAATATGTCAGAATGTTGCAAGTCACCTCAGAGTAAGCATGACAAGTGTTTTTTAATGGTAGAACAGTATATCTCAATTTTTTTTAGTGTAGTCTGCAAGCCACAAGCAAACTTACCGTATTTCCATTACACAGAAAGAGACAAAATGAGGACAGTTAGCACTTAAGTCCACAGAACAAATTTATGAAACAGCACTTTTACAGAAAATCTCGATTTAGACCTGTGATTAAACTAAAATTTATCAGAAAATCAATTTCCCACCTAGCAATACATATCCCAGTTTTGAGAAGGTGCCTTCTGTGCCTCATACCTAAAGAACTTTAACCTTGCCCTGAGCAAGTGACTCTCAGCAATAAGCTGCATCAGCTATACACAGAATCATCAGGCAGTCATCAGTGACAGCAGACTTCCCTGTAGCATGAAATTCATGTAACTGTATGCAGACGCACACCCAGACATATATATGAGTGCTACTTATATCAATTATACAGAGACAGACAAGGTATATATATACATATCCATTCACACAGTTTCCATCCAGCCACTTTCCTGGTGACATGGATATGGTCACCAAGGTCATCCTCCAGTTCCTTGGCAGTGTCCATCATGTTGCAGATGCCTCAGCCTTCACCTCCTATTCCTGGATCTGCCCAAGGTTTTGACCCCAAGAGGTGCCTTATGCCCAGGGCCGGGGCTGTCCAGGTGTCCCTGAGCTGCCCCACTGCAGTCTGGAGTGATGGGAGGACCCTGCCTGCCAGGTTCTTCTCTGACCCAATAGGTACCGTCCCTAAAAATTCCTGGAGAAGTTAAAAACTCAACACATCCATTTAATAGCTATAATTAGAAATATCCAGTTTCTGAATGCCATTTCCCCCCTTCACACTATTGGTTGCACTGGTCACCACAGCTCCTCAACAGTTTGAAATAAATATATTTATGGATGACAGCAGGGTAATAGCAAAATTATGGGTTAGAATCTAAGCCCATGGGAAACTAGGCTTTCTGTACACTGCAATTCTCAAGCAACCACAACAAAGTTTTTTTTTATTATTATTGCCAAGTCTCAAGTCAGTCCAAAATACTCTCATTTAGGAAAAAAGAAACAAAACCCAAACAAAAAAACCCAACATGGTATGTCTAAACAATTAAACTGGAGCTTAAACAAATGTTTTGCCTTTCAAAAGAAAAAGGAAAATACTAACACTCAGTGGATATTAAATCCAGGCAGGAGAGTAGGAAAAGAAAGCAGAGTGTCAAAGGAAGTGGTAAGGGGAACAAACCCCTTGATTTTGAGGGGTTTTAATGACATAGTTTGGGGATAGGCTCTATGCTCCTAATTTCAAGTTTTAAAGACTAACTGTCATGAGAAAACCAGTTGTCAACATGAGTTCCAATTCAGCAGTGCTGTGTAAAAAGGAATGTGCTGACTTAGGCTTCCTCTTTCACTCTTCTGTATACATACAGTTATATTTTGTGTAGCTGTTCTCATGTTTAGTAATTGAACATGTCTTCTTTCGACAAGCTGTGAATGAACAATGGGAAAAGACTTTCTAATATTGATGATTAATTTAGCTGCTCACACAATGAAGTTATTTTTCCCTCACTCACACTGACATAATTGATCTATACCAGTGGAATAAGCACAAATACATGACTGTTTCATCTAACTGTAAGAGACTCAAGGATCACAATTGCCTCAAACACTGTCAAGGCCACAGAAGGCACTTGCCATAAGACAAGCCACCATTAGCGGGAACATGAGATAAGCACAGAAGAGAGGAGCTTGCAACAGGGAGGCCATAATTCCCAGCCTAGCCCAGGTGAGGTCTAGTTAACACATTCTGGTTAGTGTATCTGGACAAAGGGCAGTGGCAGACTGTGAGAAAGGAAACAACTGTTTATCCCCAGTTATGGGAACACCTTCAACCACCCCATGGACACCTGGAACACAGACTGCATAAAGGTGGTATCTCCAGAAGAACAACTCTGGGATCGCAACCACTGTGGAGACCACAGTGAAGAAGGACCAACGGAATGCAGTTGGATCCATGGCGTGGTGCTATCTTCTGCTTAATCTCTCTCTCCCCCTCTGCCTCTTTCTTATTTCTTTCTATTTCTTTACCTTACATTTATTAAGTAAAATCTGTACTACAGACTTTGGCATATGGTCTCATTTGCACCTTAGTTTGGGCAGAGGCATCTCTCAATAATCAGATTCTAACACTAACACCACTTTTAAAGTCCTTCAAGATAATTTTCTTCTGCTACTTGGTTTACTTCATCAGGAAGTAACTCCAGAACTCACCAACTATTCTCCATCAGATTACATGTACTGTAAGTCTGTAGTCAGCAGAATATTTACTATTCCTTTAAATCACGTCAAAAGTGCACTGAGAAGGTCACAGTAAGCATCAGGGACTTATGCTCAGGGCTTTCATTTGCAAAACTGCATGGCCATATTCTAAAGAAACATTTAACAGAGAAGTAAAATTTTGCAAAATTTCTTGGAAGTGACTCAGTCTTCAGCAGTAGTAAAGCCCAATGTTTTTCAGACACTACAACCCACACCAGCTGTAACATTGATGAAGTAATAGGACTATCTTTAGAAAATCATGCTTTAGATTAGAACTTATTAATTAATATAAAAATTCTATTAAAATCTTAGCTTGATCTGCATTACATTTCCCTCCCTATCCTAATTAATTAATTATAGTAAGTGAAGGAATTTGGACTTATGAAAATGCACATTTTTCTCCTTCAGTTCACCTTCAAGAAACCTATTGAAAATTTTTGGTCATGTTTCAAGAGGCCGTATAAAAATAAATCCCACGTTTTTTTTCTGTAATCTTATAGAGAGACGAAAGTTTAAGAAGGATGGTAGTTACATTATGAGAAATATTTGCTCTGGATAGAAAGTTCATACTTTAAATGCCACATCTTAAAATATATGTCTGTGGCGGTGCGAGAATTGTTTTATTAGGTTTTTATAAGAAGTTTTATGTTATAGTTCATTTCACTGTACCCCCAGTTCTGTAACCCTTTTGTGTTTTCTGTATAATAAGGTGTTTTGTGTCAGTCCTCCCACCCCTCACCTGACTTGGACCATCGCCTCTGCCCCCCCTGCTCTGGGGCAGCCTGCCTATCACTTTGGGACCCATCCCCAAGGTTGCAAAATCATATGGGGAGGGCTTCAGGTGATAGGTCCCCTGGGGGAAATTCCTTTAGCCCTTGATTTTAGTGGTCAGAGGCTTGGGGGTGGGCACACCTTGTTACCCCCTGAATCCCCTGATTTGTTGTCTTGTTGTAACCTCCCTTGAACCCCTCCCCCAGATATAAGGTGGAGGAGGGAGATTCAAACTCTCTCTGCTCTGGCTGCTCACTGGCCTCCCTCTCTGGCCTGCGGTTTTGACCAGCTGTGGTGCTCCCGCAGTTCGGCCTGAATAAACATCTTTTGACCTGCTAAGCTGAGAGCCATCCTTTTCTGCTGCTGCCGCTGTCACGACACTATTTAGTCCAGCTGCTGCTGAGAAGACGAGCCAGCAGGTAAAGATAACCTGTGTGCCTATCCGAACTGGGAACATCTTGTAGCTGTGTAGATCTGAGCTAGCCGGAGGCCAGTGTCCGCCCAGTGCGGGACAGGAACAGCAACATATGTCTAAGGCAGTGCATTAAGACATTATTACACTATAAGTAAACCAGTGCATACTGAGAATTTTATTGTCACTTCAGCCACTTATTGGCATGTTTTACTATCTGGTAAAATCTCCATTACGTTCAAAATTTAACAATCACTTCCAAGTTTAAGAGTTATAACTGTGTTATAGCAATATCCTTTTCAGTATCTGCTACCTTCTGGCTTTCTGGATTTAAGGGTTACAAAAAGACTCATACTTGTCTATGAAGTCTTAAAAAATGAAGGAAGACTGACCTTATGTTGTTGTGAAAGTGAGTAAGGTATGTGTCGCGGTGTCCACTGTGCACGTGGAAGCCCTGGCCCATGGGCTAGCTCAGTCCCACACTGCGGCACACGCGCTTTTAGGTCAGAATTGCTAGTTCGACTAGCTCTCTCCTCCCTGTGGGATCTTGGTTCCCCACACCCTGCAACGGACTTGATGGTAGTCACGACCACGGCAACGGATAGAAAGGTGACTCTCCGAGCAGGATTAACAGGGTTTTATTTAGGGGGAGACCAAATGGAAGCTCCACACCTGACCACTGCTACTCAGGAGAGACCCCATACAATGGTTGTGCAGTAACTTTTAAATGGGGGAGGATCAAGAGGTGGTAACAACAGATTAACCAACCAGGTTAACTCAGGGTGGAACTAGGGGTGTAAACATTCAACAGGAGAACTACTCCGCTATGGGAGAAAGGGGATTCCCCGGGCACCAGCCTATCACTTGACACCCTCCCAGGAACTTTCCAGAATTCGGGGAAGGGTCCCGAGGTGACAGACAGGGCACCCAAGGAGAGAGAGAGGGGATTGACAGCAATATAAGGGGTAAGAACCATTAGGAAGAACGGGGGTATAGGGAACAAACAATTTTTCAAAACTTCTTATAAAAAACTGTAAATTAATTATATAAAACACTTAAAAACTAATAAAATAACTTTTGCACCACCACAGTATGTATTGTGGTGGTGGTGTGTTCTTCTTTATGCATATTTTTATAAATCCTTTTGAATGGTTTGATCCTGTTTCCCGCCAATATGTTTGGTTTTGCCCCAAGTTTTCTCTTCCCTTGCCCAGATTGTCAATCACTCCCTAGACCCACCTGTTACCTCATTTACATAATGTCCATCCTCCCTATTCCCTACCCCTTGTTCCAGAGAGTTCCCTGTCAGTCCTTGTTGTCCCAACCCCCTGCCAAAACCCTGCCTGGGAATTCCCCTAATCCTCAAAGCCCCATTGGTCCATATGACCCTTTCCACTCCCATGTTCTTTCCTATTAGTTGTCATTTTGTGAGTCCCTCCTTAATCCCCTCCCTGTTGTATCCCTGATTGGGTGAAGAATTGTAACCTCCCCCTGTTCCTCCCCTGTTTAAAAGACTGTGCAAGATGCGGCTTCTATGCTTTTTTTACATCAGTGCCCCCCTCGGGGAATAAAATCCTTTGAGAAACACATGAAAGACCCCTCCCTGTTCTTTACTTTGATCCTCAGCAATTCACAACTGGTGCAGTAGAGATCAGCCTCGCTGCTACCAGAATCAGCAGCCCTGTTCTACTGCCACCTGTGCTCAATTCGGCCCAGGGCAGCCACTCTCAGCACAATCTGGGTAGCATGAGCTAGCTGGGATTCTCCAGCATCACGTCATATTGTGAATGCTGTGATTTCCCCATTTTTCTGAGCAAATGTCAAACCCATGTAATTAAATATGCTTTTTTTTAATACATTCCTTGATTGATAGCATGCAAGAGGAAAAAACAAAAAACAAAAACCAAAAAACAAAAAACTATAACTTTTAAACTCTTCGGTGGAAAAGTAGGTTTGGGGCCTATAGTTAATTTTTTACAAATGGACAAAATACTTCAAAAATAAAATTGGGGTTCCATTGGATGGAACTACTTCAGGCATATTACCTAGAGAGACCTATGAAGAAGAGAAAGCCTCAAAGATTCTCAGATTGGAGTTTACAGTAAAAAGCATGAGAACTAGATGGTTGTCCAGCAACATATTAAAAAATAAATAAATAAAACACCACAAAAAAATAATAAAAGGGGTGCTTTCCTTTCCCAATCAAGTAAAATTTTTTTCAGTAACTGCTTGTTTTCTATCCTAGTCTGGACTTTCTGGCTAACTGAAAGAGATATATTTTCCCAAGGAATGCAGGAGACTTTCATGGCTCAGTGTCATGTGAAAAGGGAAGATTTCCTCGACCCTTACTGTGAGGAGAATTTCCTCATCTCTTAGTGTTTGATTGGTCTGTCAGGGCCCTAGGAGAGGAGACCTTTGTACCTGACCAGTTTGTCAGTGCCCCTTTAGAGGAGCCCTTCACTGATCAGTGCTGCTGGACTGGAAGGCACTTTGAGTAATTCAGGGACAGACACCAACAGCACAAGGGAGGCCACTGAGCAGGTCTTCCCACTTTATGACCCCTCAGTGGGTCTTACACTGTTTGAGAATGTTACTCATTGCCAGGAACTGCCAACACTCATGAAAGACTCACACCAACAATTTACAGGATAACATTCTGTATTAATATAAAATTGTGACAGGTTAAGGTTTGAGGATTTCTGGTGAAAGTGTCAGACTGCAAAAATGTATTCAAAACAAAATACAGAGAAGCTCTCATCCTTGGTAAAAATAGTGAGCACACACAGAATGTGGTTCTAATCCAATAGGTGTCCCTATGGGGGAGAAAAGAGGTTCAGCCTTTTACAATTAGGCTATAAGGAACCAAGTTTAATGAAAGAGAATGATTTTGCCACACACAGTTGTTGGCTCAGCAGCAGGACATCTCTTATCTCCCTTGGTGGACAGGTGCTATGCGTTTATCAGCTGTCATCAAGTTGCCCTCCCTTCAAGAATTTCTACAGACTGGCCACGGTATTTCCACTCTGTTCCACCTTCTGTTCCATCCCCCAACCCCCTTAGCAAGTGCTTATAGTTGCAGATTGTGTGTATGAGGAATCATTGTGGGATAGGCTTCATGCATTCCAACCCCATTCCATCCAGGGAGTAGAAGCTGTGTTTTACCCTATAATTTCCATCCTCTTATTTTACTCCTAGTCATCTCACCATACTGAGTAGGGACATTCTGGTCAAACTAAAGTGTGAGAAGGAAATACACATGCCATGTAACCTGGGATGCATATCTTGGGATGAATACAGGGACAATTTTCAGATGGGTAAGGATGGCATTGTGAAAGTTAAAGTGCAGCTGGAGCTGAATTTGGTTAGGAATGCAAAGAATAGTAAGGAAATAATTTACAGGCATGTTGGTCAGAAAAGGAAGACTGAAGAAAGTGCACTCTCCTTGCCATAAGATGGCAGATCTGGTGACAATCAACATGGCAGAAGTACTCATCAATATTTTTTGTCTCAGTTTTCAATGGTAATTTCTCTTCCTGCACCCCTCAAGCCCTGAAACTCAAGAGAGGGAGTGCAAGAATGAAGTGTCTTTGATCACAGGATAAGATCAGGTTTGAGACCACCTGAAGAAACTGAAAATAAACTTCTTGGGAGCCAGAAATATGAATCCCAGGGTCCTGAGGGAAATGGCCAAACCATTTTCCGTGATATTTAAATGCCATGGTAACCAGACAAAGTCCTCAGTGAATGGAAAAAGGCAAATGTTTCACCCAATAAAAAAAAAAAAAAAAAAGAAAAAAAAAAGAAAAAAAAAAAAAAAGAAAGAAAGGTAGATAGGAGGACCCTGGGAACTACCTCATTTTGTACAGTAACATCATGAAGCAAATCCTCCTGCAGGACGTGTCAGAACATAAGAAAGACAGCTTCACCAAGAGCAAATCTCATGAAATTTGGGAAGGCCAAATGCAAATCCCTGGACTTGTTTTGGAGCAATCCCCAGTATCACTAGATACAGGGATGTGAGTAGATTGAGAGCAGGCCAGTGTAGAAGGAGTTTGGACTACTGACAGACAAAATAGTGGCTATAAGCTGGTAATGTCCTCTTGAAGCCCAGAAAGTCAACAATATCTCATTACACATAAAAAGAAACATGGCCAGCAGGTCAAATGAGGTAATTTTTAAAATTAAATAGTTGAAATAAATTTAGTGACTAAATTATTTTGGGGAATATTTCCTGAAAAAAATACAAAAACAAAAAACAAACCAAAAACCCAAAGAAAAAACTTGTCATTTTAACATGTTATTTTTTTCCCATATAAGACTGAAAAGTAACATTTTTTGGCTTACATACAGCTTATTAGTAAAGAGGCAAAAAGAAAAATAAATTTATAGATGCCTGTGCTTCTAGATATCACAGGTTTTAGCTGTCCACCTAAGAAGAAGGCAAGCTGCATGCCAAAATACAACTTATTGGTTCTGTGAAGTAGTTCTCTGTCACATTATATATACATATATCCAAACAATAATCAGGGAAAAAACTGTACTTGCAAGCAAAAGTTGCCTTCATGGAGAAATGCATCCAAACTGTGATCTAAAAGAATACTTGAGTACACAGGAAGCTATTGTTTTGCCACTTCTGTTGCAATTACATACTTTTGTCACAATACTGTTTCAAGAAGTTAACTTGGTATCCCTCTGTTTTAACTAAATTTTAAAATTGTTCCTTATGTATGTCTACTTGACATAATTAAACTGAATTTTCTCTTCACAAAATATCTTACACATTTACTTGTGCATGCACACACACGTGTGCACATAGACGTAGAAGTCTGACTACAGCTGCTCAACTGCAGCTGTAAGGTGTCTGAACTGGGCCAGATCCTCCTTGCTTTTATCATTGAAGTTTACTAATCTGAAAGCTATTGACTAATCCCTTACCTCTGGAGATATTCAGTCGATGGTGAACAGCACCAAGAATTGCCAGATCTATAACAAAATTTAACAGTTACAACATTATGTTGGCCAAACCCAGAAATTCCACTCTTACATGAGTAAGATCAGCAGTGAAAGAAGCAGACACCAGACTTGTGGGCTGGAATGATGTACATGAAAAGAGAAATACAGTGGAGAACACTTCTTTTAAAGCTTCAAGTTTTAAAAAAGCATAATAAAGAAGACAGAATGTACTATAATTTTTGTTTCAATACAGAGGACTTTTTCTGATTTTTCCCCCATGAAGAATATTTGTTTGAAGTACAAAGTTTATGGTTTCTCTCCAACCAGGAAAAGGGGGTTTTTGCAGTCTAATGCCTCTCAACAGTTTTCCACTTGACAAAGTATGTCTGCTCTGGACAAAAACAATTCTGTCCAAATGTTTGCTGTCTCTACAGCTAGTCAGAAAACTTTTAGACTTGAGAAATATAGCAATATCAAAGTGATGGAGCTGCAGTCTTCCTTAAAGTAACTGCATGGTGCTCTCACAGTAAACACTAATAAAGTAAATACCAGCATGTCTGAAACGAAGCTGGAGATAAATACCAACTTGTAAATATTTGACCACTGGACTTACACACTTTTATTTCCAAAACTCTTGGGCAAAAATGGGAACAGAACCACGGTCATTTATGATCTCAAAAAGTGAAGTTCAAGAAATTTTTTAACTTTATTTTTATAAAGACAAAATTTTGTATGACAACACCATACTAAATGGTTCATTAAAGACGGTAATTTACATTCATTTTGTATTTTTCCTTACCTATCGGACTTTGATCAAAAGTGCTACTTTTCATCTCGGTAAGTTGGAATGCTTTAATATACTCCTAGTCTCAAAAAGAAAATATTTATGCATAACCACACTGAAAAATGATTGATGCTAAAGGGGGATAGTTGGATACCATTTGACCTGGGAAAATTCCTGCTATTAAATATGTTTTAATCTACTTTCCCTTCTTCCTACAAACCAGAAAATGGGTATGAAACTTTAAAAATGAGACATCTTTAGAAGAATTTGATAAGAGAGATATTCCTGTAGCCCTGCTTTTTTTTTTTTTTTTTTTTTTTTTTTTTTTTTTTTTTTTTTAAATCACAGATAGCTCAAGAGAGTCCATGGACTTTGGCCCTCAATCTTTAACAGAATGTATGGAATTTACTCTGTGGGACCTCATCTTAAACTATGGGTATTCTTCAAGTGATATGGTGTGCCAATTACTTAAGTTTCTAGGAGGAACAGATTTTGACTCACCTCTCAGTTAATCTCTTAAGGTCTAAAAACAAAGAAAGCAAATAATTTCTTGGAAGGAAAAGTTTCACTTTGCGAGATTGGCATATCCACTGCTGTGCCATCATCATGACCCTTGCAAGAGACTTACATAGACATGTTTCTTCAAAGACTTTGACTGAATTTTATAGTTTCTGATCATTTCAACCATCAGATATAGTACATTTCTAAATGTGACAGAAATATCTGTAGCTCTATGAAAATAAGTCTTCAATTCATAGGAAGTTCTTTAGGATTTGTACCAATCTGATAATATAACTTCTACTCAAATAATTGGTTTAATGATATTTGCCTAGAGCATCACTCTCCTGACAAGTCTACAATATGATGAAAACATCATGTTCTTCCCTCCAACCCATCCTTTCCCTTGCATAAAAGGAAAGCCTTTCGGGCCAATTACTATCTTGCAGGATAATTCTCAGATATTCTAAGCCCTCTG
Organism: Delichon dasypus; assembly: GCA_037837765.1. NCBI lineage: Eukaryota > Metazoa > Chordata > Aves > Passeriformes > Hirundinidae > Delichon > Delichon dasypus. The sequence goes on along the minus strand of JBBAXF010000012.1, from coordinate 4,762,553 downwards.
GGTTAACAGCAGCTAATTACATGCAGGTTCCCAAGAAAATCACATTTTTTTGATCCCAGCAATAATTGCAGCATAGTGATTAAAAGAAGAAACTATGTCCTGTAAACTCCCACAAGTTGATATATAAAAAAAATCCCAGACATGTCAGATTTACACATTTGGAGGACTAAGATGAATCCATAGAATTGTCACATGCAATTATGGAAAAGCATACTAGAATTAGTATATCACATTAGTCTTGAAGATTCCACTTTTTAACACAATTATTTATCTACCTTACATGGCCCAGAAAAAGAAAATAAATATATCAAAAATTACAAACCAAATATTACTATGATCAAAATTTTATATGGAGTTATATGAAAAGATAATTTAAAAAGGGACAAATATAATTACATACTATTAGATTACCTTTTTGTTCTAGTATAATTTAAAATGTCTTATTCACGGAAAAATATTTTGGGTTTTAGCCCACTGATAAAGCTTAAAAAAACAATAAAAATAATCCTTTCTCTAAAGAGAAAAAGATAAGATTTCCTTAATTTCATACTCCATACTAGAAACTGCATGCAAGTACAATATCTGTTAAGTAGTCTAGACTATTCAGTAGCACACAGTACAATTATCAGCTATTCAATAGTCTTTTTGGTTGAAATTACAAGTTGGCAGTTGGCACTTCACACTCATTTCACAGCACAATATATTTTGTGTTACTTTACACCTCATGCAGTGATTGCAGAACTAAATCAGACAACATCACACCTGTACATCATTTTTACTTTACACAGATAAAGGACTTCAGAAGATACAAAGCAATTACATATCAGACATGTTGGGCCCTATTATGTGTTGGTCTAGAATACTTTTCCCCATTTCTGGACATATATTTCATCTAGGCCAGACACCATGGAGGAATATCCCGAGCATAAAAGGATTGTCCTCCACAGAATCACAGTTATATCTTTGCCCCTGTTCTTTCCAATCTTACCTCCACATGAACAGAGGTGAAGGCAAGTATGACTTTTCTTCTTTATTTCACTGCAGATGCATCAAGATGACAAATAATATTTATCTGATTTTTACTTTGGTTACGTGTGTCTGGTTCCGTCCTGCACCAGGCGGGAGATGACCTCCGGCTAGCTCGAGTCAACCCAGGCACAGAATGGTCCCAGTTCATTTCGGCTTCTCGGCTTAGCAGCTGAACCACAAAAGTGTTGTGACAGCAACAGCAGCAGAAGAGAAAAGGCTGGCTCTCAGCTTAGCAGGTTAAAAGATGTTTATTAGCTCCAGAGTTGAGGAGCAGAGAGGCTCAGAGCTGAGAGCCTGAGATGCTGAGGGGCTGAGAGAGCTTCTTCCTCCCTCCTACCCCCTATCAGGGGGGGAGGGGTTCCAGGGAGGCTACTACAAGACAACAAATCAGGGAATTCAGGGGGTAACTAGGTGTGCCCACCCCCAAGCCTTGGACCACTAAAATCCACAGCTAAAGGAATTCCCCCCAGGGGGCCTATCACCTGAAGCCCTCTCCCTGAGTGTGGGAGATTAGGGACAGGCGGTCGGAAGATATCGCGTTGTACGGGCAAACAGAACCCCTCCCTCAATTCTTAGTTGGTCAGTGTCCTTGATAAGCTAAGCAACACCTAACTTGTAACGTAAGCAGACGGATGTGATGTAGCAAACAGAGGTGTTATAACCCCATGTAACCAGTTAATAAATGCCATTAGCTGTCCACCACACTGGTGTCTGTGAGCTGATGGCCCGAGCAGCCTGGGTGTGGCTGCCGTGTCATTCCTGGAACCAGGTCGCTACGCCTCAGCGGAGGTAACACCTGAGATTTCGCAACTTGGGAGGGCCCCTCAAAGTGATAGACAAGCTGCCCCAGAGAGGGGGGTTGGGGCAGACTGACACAAAACACCTTATTATACAGACAACACAAAAGGGATTACAACATTGGGGATACAGTGAAATGAACCATAACATAAACTTCTTATAAAAACTTAATAAAACAGTTCTGCACCACCACATCTCCCCCTTTTTCGTTTTAATAACATGAGGAGGGCTGGAATGGAGGAGGATGACATTCAAAGTCCGGGTAACTCTCGGCGAGCCACTCTGGCTGAGTGGGCCACTCCATCTGAGGTTCCTCTTCTGGGTGTCTCCTGTCTTCTGGGTCTTCCTCCAGTTCCACGTTCTCCTCCCATCCAGGCACGGATGATACAGCAACTTGGTTCACAGAGGGGGCATGTGTGGTGCTAGAAATTAATCTACTTAACATTTTTTTGATGATGCCAAACCCAATTAAAATTAACAGAATAACAAACAAAAATAACAAAACTGATTACAAAATTGAACCCACCCAGCCCGAAATTCCCCAGTCCCCAAACAATCCATTCAGCCAGTCACCAATCTCTCTTCTGATGTCATTCACCATGTCCCGGATGCTCTGGCTGGCTTTGTGGCCTGCCCCATTGCCCTGATTGTCACAGCGTCCGGTTCGCGCTGACCAGCGCAGCCACAGGCTAGCTCAGTGGGTCTCACTGTGGCAACGTGGAAAGGTTGGAGTGGCAGGCTGGGAAAGCCACTTCCTCCCTCTGGGGACTTGGATCCCCCACACCAGCGACGGGCACGATGATGAAAAAGCAATCGCAGTAGCTGAATGAAAGGCAGACTCCTCCGAGCAGGGTATTAACGAGGGTTTATTGAAGGAGAGGGAGCACGGGGCTCAGCACTCTCTGACCTGCTGCCCAGAAGAGCCCTGAGGGCAGGAGTGCGGCAGTTTTTAAGGTGGGGTGGAAACGGGGGTGGGAACCATAGAACTGGGGACCAACCACAACACGATGGGAGGGGGTTTCCAGGGCCCCAGCCTATCACTCGACGCCCTTCCTGGAGTTTTCCAGAAGCCAGGGAAGGGTCTCGAAGTGACAGACAGGGCGACCACAAGGAGAGGAGGGGGATTGACAGGGACAGGTGCAGGGAAGGAATGACTGACAGAAAATGTCTGGTTAAACAACCTAACTCATAAGGGGAAAACCAATACAGAACACAGGGGTATACAGTGGACTAAACCATTACAAAAGCAACTCAAAAATCTTACAAAAATAACTTAATAACTTAATAAAACAAGTCTCACACCACTACATCTCCCCCTTTTTTGTTTTTTCAAGAGGAGTGGGACTGAACGGAGGAGGGTGGTATTCCAATGCCGGGTAGCTTTCTGCAAACCAGTGATGCTGCGTTGGGTACCCCAGTCCATGTTCTTCCTCATCCGAATTTCTTCCGTCATCTTCCGGGGCCCCTTCCAGCACCTCCTCCAACTCCAGTCCTTCCTCCTCAGGGCTCTCCTCAGTCGGCGCGATGATATGATTGACTGAGGGGGAGTGTGTGGTGGCAGAAATTAAATTGTACAACATTCTTTTCAGTAAACTGAATGCAAGTATAATTAATAACAAAACAAACAAACACAGCAACACCGTCTTTATGATGGAGGAAGCCCAGACGGAGATTCCCCAGTTGTTAAAGAGTTCACTCAGCCATTCGTCTGTCTCTCTTTTGGTATTAGTCACCATCTCCCGCATTTGTCAGATGGTAGTGTGGAGATCCTCGGCTTTCGATGATAAGTTAAAACAACACAGCCCCTTAAACTCCTCACACCGGTGGCCATGTAGTAGGAGTAGATAATCGATGGCCGCCCGGTTTTGGAGGGTTGCCTGTCTTGTTATTTCCTCATCATCTAGGAGGTTTGCGAGGGCATTAGTTGTCAAATTTGCTTGCTTAGCAACCCAGCACTCTAGGTGGGCCAATTCACCTAGGGCCTTTGCGATGGATACCCATGGCAAAAAAATTGTGACAGCTACTCCTTTTGGTTTTCCCCAATGCACAATTTCTGAGTCACAATTTGGGCCCAACGCTCTCAGATCTCTTTTCTGAATCGCCGAATGGGTAGAAATTTTCCTCCGCCAATTCGCAAGTGTGGTTTTGTTTGGGGTTAGCAAGCTTAATCTTCCCAAAGTGCAAGGCCCTCCTGTATGACGAGGGGGGATGCCTGCCCACGCCCGGTCACCACAAATAAAGAAAACCCCCTTTGGGAGAGCCCAAGACCTACCACCAAAGGTAGAAGGCCTGACGACTTCTACTGTTTGATCACACCAGCCCTCAGGCATGGTGCTGATCGGGCGAATCTGATGGTAAGACCTCTCTTGTCCCTTAGGGGAGGAGAACGTAAAATTAACACAATATGAAGCATTTGCTGAACCTAATAACTCTAATTCAACGGGGTCAGAACTCAATGGGGAGAGGGTATTGAGATATTGGGACCATAAAAAGAACGGGTTTTTTATAGGGTAGGTAACTCCTTTTACGACATTAAACTTAGATAATGGATCTTCGAAGGATGACCAGACTTGATTTACTGCGTCAACAATCTGAAGTAGTTCCCGAGGGAACTCTTCGGGCTTAAAAGGGATCCCCACAAGGCAGGTTGAGAGGGGACTGTCCGCCGAGGTGGTCGCGAGGCAAATGTGATCTTGTCCCATGGCTCGCGCCAGGGTTGCCCACACGTTCGCTTTCGGTTGCAGGACCAGCCATCCGATGACCGGGAGACACAGGCTGAGCATTATCAGGGCTCCGAGGGTTAGATGGAACTTCCTCGGTGCGGGGAATCCGGCCTGGGTGGTTGCCATGTCGAAACTGAAAAACACTAAACACAAAGTTACTCAGGGTAGGAACAGTAGGGGAAAGGAAGCTCCGCCCAATGATGTTGCTTCTGTTTCCTCCTCCGCCTCCACGCTGCCTCTGCCACCTGCGGACTGATGACTTTCTTGGATCCTGAGCCCTTAGGGACATAGGGCCTTACCCACTTGGATGGAATCCACCTTGGTCCCGTGGGGGTGGACACGCATGCATATTCACATTCCCACGTGACCAGGTCATGTGGCCCTTCCGCCCTTCCAGACTCAGGATCCCTGACCATGACCGGAGGCTTTTCTTTGATGGAATAGGAGGAGCTCTCTCTGAAGTGTCGTGCTATGAGTGGATTTAGACTCTCGAAGGAACAATTTAAGAAATTGATAGTAAAAAGTGCCCTGGCCAGTCTAACTGCTGGTGTTTCCGTTTTAAGGACCTGCTGCTGCTGGTGAAGAACTCTCTTGATGGTACTGTGGGTCCTTTCCACCATGGCTTGACCTGTGGGGGAATGGGGGATGCCGGTCTTGTGCTCCACCCCCGATTGCTGCAGGAAGCTGCAGAGCTCCCTGGACTTGTACGCCGGGCTGTTATCAGTTTTGAGTTCCTTCGGAATGCCCAAGAAGGAGAAGGCGTGGATAAGGTGTTTGATGACATCCCCTGCCTTCTCCCCTGTGTGGGCAGAAGCGAACACAGCTCTGGAGAATGTGTCGATAGACACATGTATATACTTTTGGCGGCCAAATTCTGGGAAATGTGTGACATCGGTTTGCCACACCTCACAGCTCCTCAGCCCCCGGGGGTTAACCCCCGCATGTAATGTTGGCACTGCATGCTGGGACCAGGATGGACACACGGCCACAATCGCCTTGGCCTGTTCCCGTGTTAGGTGGAAGCGGCGAAAAAGGCCAGGCGCATTCTGATGGAACAGTTGATGGCTGAGTTTTGCCTGCTCAAAGATGTTAGGCAGGGAAGCCATCTCGGCAGGGGCAGCGAGGGCATCTGCCTTCCTGTTTCCCTCCACAATGAACCCTGGCAAATCAGTATGTGACCTGGTGTGCATCACAAAGAATGGTTGCTCTCGGTGGGAGATCAATTTAACTAGTTTCGAGAGCAGCTCATATAAGGCGATGTTGGACACTTCTTGCAAAATGGTCTGTTCTGCTCTGGACACCACCCCCGCTACGTATGCAGAGTCTGTAACCAAATTAAAAGGTTCGGAAAACCTCTCAAATGCCCTAACGACTGCGGCCAACTCAGCAACCTGAGGTGGTCCTTCCACCTCAGCAACATCAGCCTCCCACTGCTGAGTTTGAGGGTCCTTCCAAGTCAAAACTGACTTGTGGGACCTTCTGGACGCGTCAGTAAAAACTGTTAAGGCTTTGAGTGGCCTTCTGCTATGAACCTCTTTTAGTGATAGTACAAATTTGACGTCCTGATTAAAAATTTTGTGGGCAGGCCGATGAATTGAAATTTGCCCAGTAAAGGAATCCAGAGGGAATTGCAATGCTTCGTTCTCTTGAAGCAAGTGTTCCAACATGGCTTTTGAAATTTGGCCCGATCTCAATCCAATTGGAATGTGGATGCACGTGAAGTCACAACCGGCCAGTTCTCTGATCCGGAACCTTGCCTTCCGGATCAGCTCAGCCACAAACTCCTGTGGCCGGGTCATCCTCCTGGACCTCTGGTGACTCAGGAAGACTGTCCTGGGGTGACTGTGTAACCCCAATTGTCTGTTGGGTGCAGGGGGGAGGGAAAGCGCGGTTTGTTTTTCCCCAGGAAAACTCTGCTCATTGGAGTGACCTTGAAGCGGGGGAGTTGGAACATGGCAAGACGAAAGAAGCTCTGTTGGTTTTTTTTCCCCAGCAGTTAGTCAGTTTAGTGCTAGCGTAGTTAGACACTGTAGAATAGCTGAAGCTTTTTGCCTTTATTTTTCTTTTTTTTTTTTCCTTTCTTCCCTTTTTTTCTTCCTTTTTGCTTTTTTTGCCCTCTCCTCGGAACTGTTCCAACACCTCCGGACTAAGGACCTGGGGAAGCACCGGGGGCCTCCACAGGGGACCCACCCCACCAAGACCAGCCCTGCACATCTCCTTTTCTCCCAACGTCAGCGGAGACGGAGCAGTGGAGCACAGTGACGACCCTCAAGAGGAGACTTTCTTTAAGTTTGTTATCCCTCCGTAAGCGGCACGAAGCTCTTGTCATCAGGTATTGTGCTGGGAGTGCTTTGCCTGTTTAATAAACAGGTTTTTTCCACTTGTCTCTGAGGAATTCTTTTTCCCGAACCGGTTGGAGGAGGGTAGGGGGGCCCTGTGGGAGGGTTTCTCCCAAAATCTGCCTGAAACCACCACAAACTTATTGGCACCCATATGTGGGGCTCGAGAGAGTGGAAAAACCCTGTACTGATTAGTATTCAGCAGTCAGTAACTATGCTGCTTGAACTCATGTCTCTTGGGGTGGGGGCCTTGATGTGTTTTGGATCCTTAGGCTTCTTTGAGGTCTTAATACCTTTGTGGTCCTTAGGTTTATTTGCATATCCAGAGATAGCCCCAATATTGTCATTAATACGCAGTTTTTACAGGAGAGGGACACGGATTAGAGTAGCTATTGGCCTTGGTTTAATCATAATAATTTGTAGGAAGTTTATAAAGGTGCTAAGATCTTTTCCTATTATGTATGGGTCATGGTTATGGTTATTCACCTTGTTTGTGGGAGGAGGAGCAGAGGATGAAACATTGCAGTCTTTAGTTTCCTTCTTCTCCTCTGAATCGGTTAAATCATTGCTGGAGAATGTTGAGTTTCCCCTGAGTGTTAAAGAGACCATCTTTCTGGTATGTCATCTGGTAAGCCTTCTCTATACAGTCTGCAGCTTCTCTAGAATATGGGCTGAGATTTCTAGAGGGGCTGATGAAACTCCTGACCCAGGCAGAGGAAATCCTGAGTGGTGTGGAGAATGGGAGGATTTGGCCAACTCCTCAAGGAATTCTCTGACCCTGTAGTCTGGGATTTTCCACAGGAACAAATTCAGAATCCAGTGGAGCTGGGGAAATACCTGAAGGAGAGGTACCATGATGGCTCTAAGGGGGAAAAGGTGGCTGCAGTAAGCTGGGCCCTGGCATATGCTTATCGCACATTGCTAGAGACTGTAGGGCAGCAGACAGAGGCAGGGGGGAAGGGATACAAATCAACAGCTACCCCAGTCACTCAGGCTGCAGCCAACACCCCAGTTATGAAGCCAGCAGCTAAACTAGAACCTGAGCCTGAGTTGGCAGCTAAACCAGACAGTAAGCCTAAGCCCCTGGCAGTTGCTCCGGCAAAGAAGCACACAGTCAAAACTGATCGACCAGTGGACGATGATGACCCAAGAGAAGGACCTTCACCAAAATCAGAAGCCAAAGCTTCTAGCACAGGATCAGAAGCAAATATTGATTCCTTTTCCCTGAAGGACCTTCAGGGCCTAAGAAAAGATTACTGGCACAACCTGATAAATCTATAATTAGTTGGTTAGTCCGTCTATGGGATGCTGCAGGCGAGGCTACAATTCTGGACGGCACTGAAGTGAGGCATCTGGGATCCCTGTCACATGATCCAGTCATCGACCAGGAGATGATGAGGGAGGCTAGTCCTTGCAGTCTCTGGATATGGGTCCTAGGAAGTGTGGCAGAAAGATACTTGTGTGCAGATGATCTCTATATGCAGCAAACCCCATGGAAGACCATAGAACAAGGGATTCAACGCTTGAGAGAAATGGCAGTGGCAGAGATGGTTTTCTCACATGACATAAACACTAGGAACCCAGACTTAGTATCATGTACATCTGTGATGTGGCGAAAACTTATACGACTCGGGCCATTAGAATACGCTTCTGCTTTAGCAGTAATGAAGCGAGACGACATGGAGGAGACGGTGCTTGATATGGCAAAGAAGCTCCGAGCATATGCAGATGCTGTGCATGGCCCAACACACACCAGAATTGCAGCTGTAGAAACACGTCTACAGAAACTAGAGGATAAGATAGATGAGAATCATAACAAACTCAGGGAGGAGATTAGAGAGGACCTTCTCCAAATCTCAGCAGTACAGATCAGAGGTTCTGGTACCCAACGTAGATGCTCCCCAGCTAGGGAGAGAGGATACACTCCACGTGCTGAGCTGTGGTTCTTCCTGCGGGATTGCAGAGAAAATATGAACAGATGGGATGAAAAATCTATGGCTGCCCTGGCACAACGGGTGCATGAATTGAAGGAAGTCAAGACTCAAAGAGGGAGTTCCACCAAAAGGGAAGCGGCTCCAGTTGCCCGTAGCCGAACTGCCAGGTATGACGATGATGACATGTCCGACCCCCTTGAAGGAACCTCTAAGACATATGCTCAAGGAAAGAAGGATAACCAGGCTTAGAGGGGCCCTGCCTCTAGCCAGGTAGAGGCTAGGGAAAACTGTGTATTTTGGACTGTGTGGATTCATTGGCCTGGCACATCAGAACCACAAAAATATGAGGCCTTGGTTGATACTGGTGCGCAGTGCACATTAATGCCATCAAGACATGTAGGGGCAGAATCTGTCTCTATTGCTGGCATGACAGGGGGATCACAAGATTTTACTTTGGTGGAAGCAGATGTGAGCCTAACTGGAAAGGAGTGGGAGAAACACCCTATTGTGACTGGCCCAGAGGCCCCATGCATTTTGGGCATAGATTGCCTCCCAAGTGGGTATTTCAAAGACCCAAAAGGACTCAGGTGGGCATTCGGGATAGCGGCTGTAGTGACAGAGGGCATCCGGCAATTGAACACCTTGCCCGGACTGTCTGAGAATCCATCTGCAGTAGGACTCCTGAAAGTACAAGGGCAACGGGTACCAATTGCCACTTCTATATTGCACCGCCGACAGTATAGGACAACTCGAGATGCTGTGATTCCCATCCATAAGATGATTCAAGAGCTGGAGAGCCAAGGGGTGGTTAGTAAAACCCACTCACCCTTCAACAGCCCCATTTGGCCTGTGCGTAAATCTGAAGGAGAATGGAGATTGACTGTGGATTACCGTGCATTGAATGAGGTGACACCGCCACTGAGCGCTGCTGTGCCGGACATGTTGGAGCTCCAGTACGAGCTGGAGTCCAAGGCAGCAAAATGGTATGCCACGAATGATATTGCTAATGCATTTTTCTCCATTCCTTTGGCAGCAGAATGCAGGCCTCAGTTTGCCTTCACATGGAGGGGAGTGCAGTACACCTGGAACCGACTGCCCCAGGGGTGGAGGCACAGCCCCACCATCTGCCATGGACTGATCCAGGCTGCGCTAGAAAAGGGTGAGGCTCCAGAACATCTACAGTATATTGATGACATCATTGTGTGGGGGAACACAGCAGCAGAAGTGTTTGAGAAGGGAAAGGAAATCATCCAGATCCTCCTGGAAGCCGGTTTCGCTATCAAGAAGAGTAAAGTTAAGGGATCAGTTCATGAGATCCAGTTCCTAGGAGTAAAGTGGCAAGATGGATGGCGGCAGATTCCCACTGATATCATCAACAAGATCACAGCAATGTCCCCACCAACCAGCAAAAAGGAGACTCAAGCTTTCCTAGACGCCATAGGTTTCTGGAGGATGCACATTCCTGAGTACAGTCAGATTGTGAGCCCTCTCTACCTGGTTACCCACAAGAAGAACAATTTCCACTGGGGCCCTGAGCAGCAACAAGCCTTTTCCCAGATCAAACAGGAGATCGCTCATGCAGTAGCTCTTGGCCAGGTCAGGACAGGACCAGAGGTGAAGAACGTGCTCTACTCAGCAGCCGGGAACAATGGCCTGTCCTGGAGCCTTTGGCAGAAGGTGCCTGGTGAGACTCAAGGCCGGTCACTAGGATTTTGGAGTCGAAGCTACAGAAGGTCTGAAGCCAACTACACCCCAACGGAGAAGGAAATCTTAGCAGCCTATGAAGGAGTTCAAGCCGCCTCAGAGGTGATTGGTACAGAGGCACAACTCCTCCTGGCACCCCGACTGCCTGTGCTAGGGTGGATGTTCAAAGGGAAGGTCCCCTCCACCCATCATGCCACTGATGCCACATGGAACAAGTGGATTGCTCTTATTACGCAGCACGCCCGTATGGGTACACTGAATCGCCCTGGGATTTTGGAAATAATTACCAATTGGCCTGAGGGTGAAAATTTTGGCCTCACAGATGAAGAACAAGAGCAAGTGACACGGGCTGAAGAGGCTCCACCATACAACCAATTGCCAGCAGAGGAGACGCATTATGCCCTTTTCACTGACGGTTCCTGTCCTATTGTACGGATGAACCGGAAGTGGAAAGCAGCCGTGTGGAGCCCCACACAACAGGTTGCTGAGGCCACTGAAGGAGAGGGTGGATCAAGTCAACTTGCAGAACTCAAGGCTGTTCAATTGGCCTTGGATATTGCTGAAAGAGAGGGGTGGCCGAGGCTCGACCTCTATACTGATCCATGGATGGTAGCCAATGCTCTGTGGGGATGGCTGAAGAGGTGGAAAGAGATTAATTGGCAGCGTGGAGGGAAACCAATTTGGGCTGCTAAGGAGTGGAAAGACATTGCTACCAGGGTAGGGAGACTACCTGTGAAAGTCCGCCACGTAGCTGCCCACATCCCCAAGAGTAGAGCTAATGAGGAGCATCGAAACAACGAGCAGGTAGATCGGGCAGCAAAAATAGAAGTGTCAAAGATTGATTTCGATTGGGAACACAAGGGAGAGTTGTTTTTAGCTCGATGGGCCCATGATGCCTCAGGCCATCAGGGCAGAGATGCCACCTATAAGTGGGCCCGAGACCGAGGGGTGGATCTAACCTTGGACAGTATTTCTCAAGTTATCCACAACTGTGAGACGTGTGCTGCCATCAAGCAGGCCAAGCGGGTGAAGCCGCTATGGTATGGCGGGCGATGGTCCAAGTATAAGTATGGGGAAGCCTGGCAGATTGACTACATCACCCTTCCCCAAACCCGCCAAGGCAAGCGCTACGTGTTCACAATGGTGGAAGCCACCACGGGGTGGCTGGAGACCTACCCTGTGCCCTATGCTACTGCCCGAAACACCATCCTGGGCCTTGAAAAGCAAGTCCTGTGGAGGCATGGTACCCCCGAGAGAATTGAGTCAGACAACGGGACTCATTTCAAGAACAGCCTTATTAACACCTGGGCTAGGGAACATGGCATTGAGTGGGTGTACCATATTCCCTACCATGCACCTGCTGCAGGCAAAGTGGAGAGGCACAATGCATTGTTAAAAACCCAGTTGAAAGCATTGGGGGGGTATCTTTCAAGAATTGGGAGCAGCATTTGGCAAAGGCCACCTGGTTGGTCAACACCCGAGGCTCCACCAACCGAGCAGGCCCCGCCCAGGCTGAGCCTCTGCATACCATAGACGGAGATAAAGTCCCAGTGGTGCATGCCAGAGGTCTCTTAGGGAAGACTGTGGATCAAGTCTGCCTCAAGTACAGACAAATCCATTTGTGGGGTTGTCTTTGCTCAGGGACCAGGTTGCACATGGTGGATAATGCAGAAAGATGGAACAACACAATGTGTACCTCAGGGAGATCTGATTGTTGGGTGAGAATCATTTACAAACATCACTGTCTGCTGAATGCTATTGCCATTGTCTGTACATTAAACCACGCAGAATGAAATAGAAGGAAATGTGTAAGTGAGAGGGTATGTGTTAAGTGTTGAAAGTATGAGCAAGTGTTGAAGGTATGAGTAAGTGAGAGAGGAATCCTGCTGCCCTGCAGCCTGGGGCCTGGATTCAGTGGCTCAGTGTGGAACGTGACAGGAGCATGATGGGTATTGCTTGTTTGCTTTTTTTGTGGGGAGAATGGATGGAAGTTTTATGTGGAATATACATTGGTTCTGTCTGTAAGTCGACGATATGGGGATAAGGGGTGGAAGATGTCCTGGGGTGACTGTGTATCCCCAATCGTCTGTTGGGTGCAGGGGGGAGGGCAAGCACGGTTTGTTTTTCCCCAGGAAAACTCTGCTCATTGGAGTGACCTTGAAGCGGGGGAGTTGGAACATGGCAAAATGAAAGAAGCTCTGTTGTTTTTTTTTCCCCTGCAGTTAGTTAGTTAGTGCTAGTGTAGTTAGACACTGTAGAATAGCTGAAGCTTTTTGCCTTTATTTTTCTTTTTATTTTTTTTCCTTTTTTCCCTTTTTTTCTTCCTTTTTGCTTTTTTTGCCCTCTCCTCAAACTGTTCCAAACTCTCTGGACTAAGGACCTGGGGAAACACCGGGGGCCTCCACAGGGGACCCACCCCACCAACACCAGCCCTGGTCATCGGGTATTGTGCTGGGAGTGCTTTGCCTGTTTAATAAACAGGTTTTTTCCATTTGTCTCTGAGGAATTCTTTTTCCCGAACCGGTTGGAGGAGGGTAGGGGGGCCCTGTGGGAGGGTTTCTCCCAAAATCTGCCTGAAACCACCACAAACTCCCACTCTATGATGGAGAGTGGATCGTTCCCTTCTCGGTCCCTTTTCGGGATGTCCTTCCATTGAAAGATCATCCCGTGGAGGTGCGGCAGCTTTTCCATAATAATAAATTTGAAAGGCAGCTCAGGGTCAAATCGATGAGCTTGCCTTGAGGACATAGCATCCTGAATCCTTTCCCGAGCCTTTTCCGCTTCTAGAGTAAGAGCCCTAGGAGAACTAAGCTCCTCTCCCCCTTTCAATAGATTGAAAAGAGGGGCTAGGTCTTTGGTGGTCAAACCTAGCCAGGGCCTTACCCAGGTCAAAGCCCCACACAGCTGGTGTACATCCGCGCGGGAACTTACCTTCATTTTGATAGCCAATTTTTGCGGAACAATAGTCTGCTTTCCCATCTCCAGCCCGACGTACTTCCAGGGTGGCATCCTCTGAACCTTCTCTTCTTGCAGCTCAAAACCTGCAGCAATCAATGCATTGATTGTCAGGTCAAGCGCATGTGAGAGCACATCGTCAGTCGGGGCGCACACCAGGACATCATCCATACAATGATGGATGATGGCCTGTCCCGCGGCTGCGCGGACAGGGGACAACAAGGAGGCAACATACCACTGGCAGATGACTGGGCTGTTTTTCATCCCCTGAGGGAGTACCCGCCAGTGATAGCGCTTCCTTGGGGCTTCCTGGTTGATGGTAGGAACCGAGAATGCAAAATGTGGGGCATCATCCGGGTGAAGAGGAATTTGAAAGAAACAGTCTTTGATGTCTATAATTGCCAATTTCGAATTTTGGGGAAGCATGGTTGGGGAAGGCATTCCCGGTTGGAGAGATCCCATGTCCTCAATCCCGTTATTAATCTGGCGGAGGTCCTGGAGGAGGCGCCACTTGTCTTTCCCCGGCTTTTGATTCACAAAAACCAGAGAATTCCAAGGGCTGTCAGTTTCTACAATGTGACCTTTACTTAATTGCTCCTCCATGAGCTCCTCGAGTGCTTTTAATTTTTGTTTTGAGAGCGGCCATTGCTCCACCCAAACTGGATTATCAGTGAGCCAATTAAGTTTTTTGATGGGATGCTCTTCAATGGTCGCTGTGGAAATGTCCACTGAGGGGTCAGGTATATCAATTTTGACCCCCCATTGGGCCATGAGATCCCTTCCAAGCAAGGGTTCCTTATAATTTAAAACAAAAAGACAAATATTTGCTAATTGCCCTTTTGGCCCCTTAATTTGCACCACACTCCTCGACTGTCTTGCCACTTGAAGCCCTCCAACACCCTGGATGTGTCCAGCCACGTCTTGCAAAGCCCAATGTGACGGCCAATCTTTAGCTGGCACGACCGTCACATGTGCCCCCGTGTCCAAGAGACCAGTGATGTTAATTGTCTCCCCACCCACCGTAAACTCGCATGCTACCCGGGGCCTTTCCTCAGTGATGGCTTGCACAGGGCAAGCCACCTGGACCGTTGATATATTATTTGGCCCCCGGGTAGGGATGATCTGCGCGACGATTTGACCTTTAGGGAGAAAGGTCGGTGGATGGGCGCAATGCAGCCAGAGAACGAGATTTCCGGGGTTGTTGACTAAAATCCCTGGGAGAATCTCGATCTCTTGCGGGGTGTACTTACAATCCCCGATGACGACAAGTTCCTTCCCTTGGACTGGCCAGGCATCTTGTTCCTTGGTATTTATAGAAATGAAGGTCCAATCTGTGGTTGTCAGGTGGACGGCTACGGTGAGCTCCAGCCTAAATGGTTCCTTCTTAGAAACTGTTACAAAAATTGGATTAGAAAGGTCATGGTCAGTTTGAAATGTCCTGTCAGGTGAGTCACATCCGGTATAAATGTCATTTTCGGTTTTGGGCAGCGTATCATCGGCGCTCGTCCTTTCTTTCCCCCCTCCCACTGCCTGGTCCGCCCTATTTATCTCCTCGCGCCAGGCGGACCTGCTCTCCTCCTCTAGTTTAACTGGCGGGAGTTCTCGCCCGCCACTCCTGTTCTCCCACTTCCCCCGCCTCCCCCTTTTTTCTTTTTTAATAGTTCAATGTCCTCCCTCAGTGGGCAATTATTGGCCCAGTGTCTCGGCTCCCGACAGATGACACATTTGTTATTTTGGGGAACATACGGTTTGCGAGAACGTTCTTGCTGATGGTTAAGTGCCACTGCTACTCTTGGTGATCTATGTTTTGTGTCCTGGTCATAACCTTGCATAAACGGAACCTTTAATTGGCACACCCGAAGCATATCCTGAATGGTCGGAGGAGGGTCCAAAGGGAGACTAAGAATAGCATTTCTACACAAGTTATTTGCATTTGCAAACACCATTTCCCTAAGGATTCCCTCTCTCACCGCCACTTCCGATACCTGGATTTCGATTGCCCGGGTGAGCCTTTCTATGAACTTAGTGAACGCCTCTTTGGTCCCCTGCATGATCTTATTATAAGGAATGACAGGACCATCTGGCACCATGCTAAAGAATGCTGTCACCACATGCTCCCTTATTACCATGAGGGCTTTGATTGGGATGCCTGAGGCCTGGTCTGTCGGATCCGTCCACCTTCCCTCACCCATGAGGTGTTCCAGGGTGAGGGCATTCCCATTTTCATTGATCGCCGTCTCAGGATGGACAAGGAGACTCGGCAAGGCCTCCCTAAGCAGCTGTCTCCATGCCGCCTCCCATAGCTTGAACTCAGTGGAGTCCATGAGGCAGGAGAACAGCTGCCTAAGGTCCACCGGGATGACAACAGCGGCTTCGAGATCAGAGCGGAGCAGGCCCCTAAAATAGGGACTCTCCCACCCATAATCCCGATGGGCCTTGCAGAGGTCTCTGATGGTGGCCTATGAAAATGGGTGGTGGATTGCTCGAACATTGTGCCCTCCTCGGGAGCCTTTGAAGACAACCGGGGACACAGAGGGGATAGGGGAAGGCTGTTGTGTCTCCGCAGGCTCCGGCCCTGGCCCTGCCCCATCCGGGCCCAGACCGTGGGAACCAGAAGGGGGAGCGTGGGAACCGGAAGCCCAGGAGGCAGGTCTTCTGGTGGGGGGAGTGGTCTGGGAACCTGCTGATGTCATCTGGGCGTTCCCGTGGGAGGAGTAGCTGGGAGGAGCTGAGGGTGGGGTTTTAGGAGAGGGAGGAGATATGGGCAGAGCCTTTTTAAGAAGGGGTGGGGTTGAGGAGAGGAAGGGGTTGGTCAATGCAGGGGCAGGAAGAAAGGGGTTGAGGGAAGAAGGAGTGGGGGATGGGGAGAACTGTGCCATGTGGTCTCCGCCATCTTGAGGGTTGGGGATAGGGAAGCCATTTTGTGGTTGGGGATTCTCAGATAAACTAAATCGAACTCGGGGTTTGTTAACTGGGGAAAATGGGGAAGGATGGAAGTCTTGAGCTGCCTGGCCAGGGCTGCCCAAGACGCCCCGAGCAGTCCGGCCAGGACTACCCAGGCGGGGGGATTGGGGAGTCCTAAGGGAGCCTGCTGCTCCCTTCAGAATTACCTTCTGGGGACGAGGAGAAAGGACAGAGGGACAAGGAGAACAAAGGGCAGTTTGTCTCGGATTCGGTTGTTTCTGCACTTCCCTATTTATTTTCGTAACAGCAGCTAAAAGCTGTGAAGCCAAATTAAGAAATTTGGGGGCTTGTTTGTCCCCTGAGAGAGCCAAATTATTAATTTTATTAATCACAGCCCACCAAAATTTGGGGCTGTAAATTTGCTCCGGGGACGTCTGCGGGAAGTGCAGGAACACCCACCTGATGAACCTTTTGAGCTCGCCCTTTGTAATTTTTAACTGGGCAAGTTCAGCAACAGAATTAAAACTATAATACAGTCCTTTCTGAGCGGCTGAGAGCAGAGCACCCATCTCTCTAACAATTTCTGCCGCCCACCCACTAACACCCAGGCAAAATCAAAATTTAACAAAAGACAAAAGCGGAATAAACCTCCTAAAAACGGGTAACTCCTTCCCAAAACCAGACCCGGGGAGCCGCAATGAAATTAAAATGCAGTGTCCTAAAACTCTCGGGATCACCGCCCAACCCGACTACTGCCCTTAACTTGAAGTTTAAACAACGAAAGAGAAACTAAAGAGTTACAAAGAGGGTTCCCACAGGGGAATGGGGCAAACTGCCAGTCCCCCGAGCTGCGCAGCCTAGGATCCCCCCCACTCCTGGGGAATCCCTTCCCAAAGCTAGGGTCTCCCAACCCAGGAGCACCCTCCAAAAAGTAAGTCTCCTCACAAAGGGTAACTTACCCCATGCTCGAACGAGACGAAACCTGGGGTCGTGGGATCAGCTGCCTGAAGAGGACCCGCTGGTTGTTCCGGGCTGTCCTCTTCTCCCCTGGGAGCGAGATCTCTAAGAGCCGCTGCAACCAGGGGTAGAGGGGCGCCCAAGGATATCTTCAGCTGTCCGACACAGCCTAAATCTGTGCCGCGGGGTCCGCCTCGTGACCGGGGGGGGGCCCCGCGATGGACGCCAGACCTCTGTCGCAGTGTCCAGTTCGTGTTGACCAGCGCAGCCACAGGCTAGCTCAGTGGGTCTCACTGCGGCAACATGGAAAGGTTGGAGTGGCAGGCTGGGAAAGCCACTTCCTCCCTCTGGGGACTTGGATCCCCCACACCAGCGATGGGCACGATGATGAAAAAGCAATCGCAGTAGCTGAATGAAAGGCAGACTCCTCCGAGCAGGGTATTAACGAGGGTTTATTGAAGGAGAGGGAGCACGGGGCTCAGCACTCTCTGACCTGCTGCCCAGAAGAGCCCTGAGGGCAGGAGTGCGGCAGTTTTTAAGGTGGGGTGGAAACGGGGGTGGGAACCATAGAACTGGGGACCAACCACAACACGATGGGAGGGGGTTTCCAGGGCCCCAGCCTATCACTCGACGCCCTTCCTGGAGTTTTCCAGAAGCCAGGGAAGGGTCTCGAAGTGACAGACAGGGCGACCACAAGGAGAGGGGGGGGATTGACAGGGACAGGTGCAGGGAAGGAATGACTGACAGAAAATGTCTGGTTAAACAACCTAACTCATAAGGGGAAAACCAATACAGAACACAGGGGTATACAGTGGACTAAACCATTACAAAAGTAACTCAAAAATCTTAAAAAATAACTTAATAACTTAATAAAACAACTCTCACACCACTACACCTGATGGCTTTGGGCTGGGGCACCAACCATCCGGACACAGGTGCAGCGAGACTGGCAAGCAGGAGGATGCTAAGGAGCAGGTGGAACTTCCTCAGCACAGGGGACTGGTGCTGGACAGGCTCTGACAGGACTAAAAGAACTAAAACAAACAATTAGCATTCGAGCAGGGGTCATTCAGGAAAGCGAAACCATCCTGGGAAAAATCTTCCCTCCTTTTCCTCTTAAAAGCTGCCTGAGTAACCTGTGGCAGTTTCTTTTTATCCCCTGAGACCTTCGGGACATAGGGCCTCACCCATTTTGATGGTAACCATCTCGGCCCCATGGGGGTGGACACGCAAGCGTACCCATGACCCCACGTGACCAAATCATGAGGTCCCTCTGTCCTTCCAGTCTCAGGGTCCCGGACCATGACCGGCGGCCTCTCCTTGATGTTTAGTTGAGGGTTTGCCCCAAAATGACGAACAATCGGTGGGTTTAAAAACTCAAAGGTGCTGTTTAAAAAATTCAAAGTGAATAGAGCCCTGACCAATCGGGTCTGTGGTGTTTCTGTTTTCAACAGCGGTTGTTGTTGGTTGAGGACCCTTTTGATTTCCCTGTGGGTCCTCTCCACTACAGCTTGGCCTGTTGGGGAATGAGGGATGCAGGTTTTATGTCCCACTCCCCATTGTTGTAGGAAGCTGCAGAATTCCCTGGAACGGTACGCTGGGCCATTATCAGTTTTTAATTCTTTTGGGATGCCCATGAAGGAGAAAGCCTGGATGAGGTGTTTAATTGCATCCGAGGTTTTCTCCCCTGCGTGGGCTGAAGCAAAAACTGCACCGGAGTAGGTGTCCACCGACACATGTACATATTTAGATCAGCCGAATTGGGGGATATGTGTTACATCAGTCTGCCACAGCTCACAGCTGTTCAGACCTCTGGGGTTCACTCCCGCACTTAAGGTGGGGAGTGCATGCTGATTACATGAGGGACACGTAGCCACAATTGCCTTAGCCTGTTCCCGAGTGTTGTGAAACCGGCGAACAAGGCCAGGCGCGTTCTGATGGTGAAGCTGATGGCTGAGCTTTGCCTGCTCAAAAATGCTTGGCAATGGGGCCATCACTGCAGGAGCAGCAAGAAAATCAGCCCTTCTGTTTCCCTCAGCTATGAACCCCGGCAAATCGGTGTGTGATCTCGTATGCATCACAAAGAATGGCTGCTCTCTGTGGGAGACAAGCTTAACAAGCTTAGAAAGCAGCTCAAACAGTGCTGTGTTAGACACTTCCTGCAGTATTGCTTGATCTGCCCTCGATACCACCCCCGCTACATAAGCGGAGTCCGTTACTAAATTGAAGGGTTCGGGGAACCTTTCGAAAGCCCTGACAACAGCGGCCAACTCAGCAACCTGAGATGATCCCTCCACCTCGGCAGCATCTGCCTCCCACTGCTGAGTCTGAGGGTCCTTCCAAGTCATAACTGACTTGTGGGACCTTCCGGACGCATCCGTGAAAACTGTCAGGGCCTCTAAAGGCTTCCTGCTCCGAACATCTTTCAAATTCAGTGTAAATTTGGCATCCTGATTAAAAATTTTGTGGGCTGGCCAATGAATTGAGATTTGCCCGGTAAAGGAATCCAGAGCAAACTGCAGTGCTTCATTTTCCTGAAGCAGGTGTTCTAACATTGCCATTGTAATTTGGTCCGATCTTAATCCAATTGGAATGTGAATGCATTCAAAATCACACCCTGCCAATTCCCTGATCCAGACTCTGGCTTTTCGGATCAGTTCAGCCACCAGTTCCTGTGGACGTGTCATTCTCTTGGACCTTTGATGGCTAAGAAAGACCCATTCTATGATTAGAAGCGGGTCTTCTCTGCCCTGGTCCTTTTTGATGTTATTTCTCCATTGGAAAATGACTCCATGGAGGTGTGGCAATTTCCCCATAATTATGAATTTGAAAGGCAGGTCTGGATCACACCGGTGGGCCTGCCGAGTGGACATGAGATGCTGTACCTTTTCCAGCGCATCCTTTGCTTCTGGGGTTAGTTCCCTGGGAGAACTCAGCTTCTCTCCCCCTTTCAATAAATTGAAAAGAGGGGCTAGGTCCTCGGTTGTGAGGCCTAGCCAGGGTCTCACCCAGTTCAATGCCCCACACAGCTGATGGACATCTGCGAGGGTCTGAATTTTGGCCCTGATTTCCAGTTTCTGCGGCACAATGGTCCACTTGCCAATTTCCAGCCCAAGGTACCTCCAAGGTGGCATCCTTTGAACCTTGTCTTCCTGCAGCTCGAACCCTGCAACAACCAATGCATTAATTGTCAGATCAAGCGCATATGAGAAGACATCATCGGTGGGGGCACACACAAGCACATCATCCATATAATGATGGATGATTGCTTTCACTGCGGCTACGCGGACCGGGGACAGCAAAGAAGCCACATACCACTGGCAGATGATAGGTGACACCTTCATCCCTTGGGGAAGAACCCGCCAATGGTAGCGTTTCCTCGGGGCCTCTCGGTTAATGGTGGGAACCAAGAATGCAAAACGTGGTGCGTTGTCAGCATGTAGGGGAATATGGAAGAAACAATCTTTTATATCTATAACAGCCAATTTCCAATTTTGTGGGAGCATGGTCGGGGTAGGCATCCGGGATTGAAGACAGCCTATGTCTTCTATCACATTGTTAATTTGTCTGAGATCCTGGAGGAGCCTCCACTTGTCCTTCCCCGGCTTCCGGATAACGAAAACCGGCGAATTCCAAGGGCTGGTGGCCTCTACAATGTGACCCTAAGCTAACTGCTCCTCCACGAGCTCTTCGAGTGCCTTCAATTTCTGTTTTGAAAGCAGCCACTGTTCCACCCACACTGGTGCATCTGTTTTCCAATTCAGCTTGTGGGTAGGGCGCCCCTCAGCGACCACCGCCCAAAAATCCTGTGGGGGGTCTGGGATGTCAATTGTGACTCCCCACTGGGCCATCAGGTCTCTCCCCAACAAGGGTTCCCTATAATCCAAAACAAAAGGGTGTAAACTGGCCAACTGCCCTTTTGGCCCCTTAGTTTGAACCACACTCTTTGATTGTTTGGCCAATTGCATTCCCCCTATTCCTTGCACGTGTCCTGCCACGTTTTCCAAGGCCCAACATGACGGCCAGTGCTTAGCTGGGATTACAGTCACGTCCATGTCTGTGTGGAGCAGGCCTGTGATGTTAATGGACTCATCACCCACCTGTAACTCACATCCCACCTGGGGTTTCACTTCTGTGATCTTGCGCACGGGGCAAGCAGTTGGTATGTTGTCTTCTTCCAGGTGTTCCCAGATGGATATGATCTGGGCAACTATCTGCCCTTTAGGTAGGAATGTTGGTGGGTGAGTGCAGCGTAGCCAGAGAACGAACCTTCCAGGATTGTTATCAAGTGTTCCTGGAAGAATTTCGATCTCTTTTGGGGTGTGTTTGCAGTCCCCCACAACGATGAGCTTACCTTTGACCCTTGGCCAGGTACCCTGCTCACTGTTGTCAACTGACACAAGATTCCAGTCGTCGTCTTTCAGGTGCAAACCCTCTGTGAGCTGCAGCCTGTAGGGGGTATATTTAGAATTGGTTGTCAAAATCGGCTGTGCCATGTCATGGTCTGTATAAGTCATTTCCAGTGTGCTATTTTTGCTGCCACCCTGAATGGGGCAATGCAGCTTCTCCTTCTTTTTCCCTTGGCTCCCCTTCCCCTCCCCTCCTGCCTGGTCCACCCCATTTTTTTCTTCACGCAGGGCGGACCTGCGCTCTTTCACCAGTTTTTTTGTGAGGGTTTAAACCCTCTCCCTTTTTCCCCTTCCCCTCCCCCTTTTTTGTTTTTGAGATCCTCTAATTCTTTCTTGAGGGGGCATTTGGAAACCCAGTGTACCAAATTCCCGCACAAAAAACACTTCTGGGAGCTTTGAGCAGAAAGCTTCTTCTCGGTGTTCAGTGTTTTTCGGGAATCTTCAGCTTCCATGGCTCAAACTTGATGAGGTTTGGGCTGTGGACCTGTAGATGAACTCATAAAAGGCACCTTTACCTGACATACCTGAAGCATGTCTGGTAAGGTTGGTTTGGGGTTTAGGGGTAAACTTAAAATCACAGCACGACATAAATCATTTGTATTCGAAAATGTAATCTCTGTTAAAATGTGTTCCCGAGCCATTTCGTTTTTGACCTGAGCTTCAATAGCTCGGGACAGTCTCTCCACAAAATCTGTGAAAGACTCCCTTTGGTCCTGTCTGATTTTCGAATATGAAATCACAGGACCTTGTGTTTGCATGCTGAAGAATGCAGTCAGGGCTGTCTCTCTCACTACGTGGAGGCACTGGACAGGAATGACCACTTGGTCAGTGCCTTCTGCCCACTGCCCCTCACCAGCCAGGTGTTCTAGAGTGATGGGGTTTCCCTGAGCATCCACTCTAGTGTTGACATGGTTGAGGAGTCCTGGTAAGGCATCCTGGAGCAGCTGTTTCCAAGCTGTGACCCATAGGATGTACTCTGTTGGGTTCAGCAAGCAAGAAAACAGGTACTTTAAATCAGCAGGCACCACTTCCTCTGCAGAGAGATCTGCTCTGAGGAGCCCTCTGAAATATGGCCCATCCCGGCCATATGTTCTGTGAGCTGTGCAGATTTCTTTGATGGTGGCTCGTGGAAATGGGTGGTACTCTGCCCTGTTGTTACCACCGCGGACATTGCAGTAGGTAACAGGGGCAAGAGTGGGAATGGAGCAGGAACCGGCAGCACCATCTGCCCCCATTCCCTGCTTGGGCACTTCCGGGTTTGAGGGAGCGAGGGAGCCCGTGCCCTGAGGCACATGGTTGCTTGGCAACCGCGTCCCTGCAGGGGGCATGGTTTGCCTGGGGGTTGATGTCATCGAGGAGTGAGGGGGTGGGGGGGGAATCCCGGGGATGCAGGCTCGAGCCCCGGCGGGAGCCGGGAGGGGCGCAGCGGGCTGAGGCCACGCCATGGAGGGGACCCGCTCAGGCAGTGGCGCCGCGGGTGGGGGGGGGGGGTGGGGAAAGCGACATCACCGAGATCAGGTGCGGGAGCCGGCTTGACGCCGCCGCGGTGGGGGAGGGGGGTGCCGCAGAGTGCACACGCAGGCACAGGAGGTTGGGGGGGTGTCCTGGTTTGGGGCAAATTTGGGAGAAACCCCCTGTATAGGATCCCTCCAAGGAAGCAAACCCAGGTGGCCCCTCCTTCCAACCAGTCCGGTAAAAAAAAAAAAACACCTCTTTGGAGAAAAGTGGAAAAAACTATTTTACTAAACAAATGAAGTGCATACAGGTATAAAGAATGAATAATATGAAACAATAAAACCTCTCCTTCTGAAGTGAGATGGCTAATTGAGAAAGTCCTTGCCGTGGGTGGAGCCCGGCTCTCTCTCTCTATCTCAGTCTCTCAGTCTCTCCTCAGTCCCAGTCCCTCCGGCGCTGCTGGAAAATGCCGAGGTCCAGACCCCGGTGGGCAGCAGGTGCAGCCCCCAGTGCTCCCCTGGGTTTTCAGTCCAGAGTAGGTTTAAACAGTTCCAAGAAAAAGGAAAAAAAAAAAACAGTCCAGGGAACTTCTCTGCCCTAGGTAGCTGAAACTAACTAAAAGCAAAAAAAATCTCTGTCTTGCAGTCTCTCTAAGCCTCCGCCGAACACCCCGTCCGCTGAAGAATGTGGAGGAGTCAGGCAGTTTTCTCAAAACAAACTCCGCGCTTCTCCTTGCTCTTAGAACCAGTCTTAAAGGCACAGGACTCAATATACAGCACAAACAGAACAGACGATTGGGGATACAGGCATCATAAAGTTACCCTAGGACATTCCACCCCTTATCCCCATATCGTCAATTTACTAAAACTAATATATACTCCAGCTCTACACACACATACATCTGTGTAAAAAACAATATGAAATATACAGCTACATACAGTGGCAGTACTATTCAGCACACAGTGATAATTGCACACAGTTCTCACCCAACAATCAAATCTCCCTGGGGTACACATCGTGTGGTTCCATCATTCTGCATTACCCACCATGTGCAGCCTGGTCCCTGAGCAAAGACAATCCCACGGATGGGATCCTCTGTACTTGAAGCAGAATTGATCCAAACTGTCTTCCCTAACAAACCTCTTACATGTACTACTGGGACTTTCTCTCTATCTACTGTATGTAGGGGCTCAGATTGGGCAGGGCCTGCTCTGTTGGTGGAACCTCGGGTGTTAACTAACCAGGTGGCCTTTGCTAGATGCTGCTCCCAGTTTTTGAATGATCCCCCACCCAGTGCTTTCAGGGTGTTTTTTAGCAGTCCATTGTATCTTTCTACTTTCCCTGAAGCTGGTGCGTGATAGGGGATATGGTACACCCACTTAATGCCATGTTCCCTAGCCCAGTTGTTAATAAGGCTGTTCTTGAAATGAGTTCCATTGCCTGACTCAATCCTCTCAGGGGTACCATGCCTCCAAAGAACTTGCTTTTCAAGGCCTAGAATGGTGTTACGGGCAGTAGCGTGGGGCAAAGGGTAGGTCTCCAGCCATCCTGTGGACGCTTCTACCATTGTGAGCACATAGCGCATGCCTTGGCGGGTTTGGGGAAGGGTGATGTAGTCAACCTGCCAGGCTTCCTCGTACTTATACTTGGACTATCGCCCGCCATACCATAGGGCCTTTACTCGCTTGGCTTGCTTGATTGCAGCACACGTCTCACAGTCATGGATAACCTGAGAAATACTGTCCATGGTTAGATCTACCCCTCGGTCTCGTGCCCACTTATAGGTGGCATCTCTGCCCTGATGGCCTGAGGCATCATGGGCCTATCGAGCTAGGAACAACTCTCCCTTGTGTTGCCAATCTAAGTCTATCTTTTACACCTCTATTTTTGCAGCTTGATCTACCTGCTTGTTGTTTTGGTGCTCCTCATTAGCCCGACTCTTGGGGACATGGGCATCTACATGACGGACTTTGACAGGTAGCTTCTCTACCCGAGTGGCAATGTCCTTCCACTCATCTGCAGCCCAGATAGGTTTTTCTCTACACTGCCAGTTGGCCTTTTTCCACTTCTCCAGCCATCCCCACAGAGCATTGGCTACCATCCACGAATCAGTGTAGAGGTAGAGCTTTGGCCACTTCTCTCTTTCAGCAATGTCCAGGGCCAGTTGAACAGCTTTGAGCTCAGCGAGTTGGCTTGACCCACCTTCTCCTTCAGTGGCTTGTGCAACCTGTCTTGTGGGACTCTATACAGCTGCTTTTCACTTTCGTTTCATCCCAATGATGCGGCAGGAACCGTCAGTGAAAAGAGCATAGCATGTTTCTTCTGCTGGCAGTTGGTTGTATGGTGGAGCTTCTTCAGCACATGTCACTTGTTCCTGCTCCTCTTCATCCATGAGACTAAAGTTTTCACCTTCTGGCCAGTTTGTAATTATTTTCAAAATCTCAGGGCTATTTGGGTTTCCAATGCGGGCACGCTGAGTGATGAGGGCAATCCATTTGCTCCATGTGGCATTGGTGGCATGGTGAGTAGAGGGAACTTTTGCTTTGACCATCTATCTCAGCACTGGTAGTCGAGGTGCCAGCAGGAGCTGTGTTTCGGTGCCTACTACTTCTGAGGCGGCTTGAACTCCTTCATAGGCGGCCAAGATTTCCTTCTCTGTTGGAGTGTAGTTGGCTTCAGACTCTCTGTAGCTTCGACTTCAGAATCCCAGTGGTCGGCCCCGAGTCTCCCCAGGCACCTTTTGCCAAAGGCTCCAGGACAAACTATGGCTTTCGGCTGCGGAGTAGAGCCTGTTCTTCACATCTGGTCCCGTCCTGACTGGGCCAAGGGCCACTGCATGAGCGATCTCCTGCTTGATCTGGGCAAAGGCTTGTTGCTGTTCAGGGCCCCAGTGGAAATTGTTCTTCTTGCGTGTGACTAGGTAAAGAGGGCTCACAATTTGGCTGTACTCAGGAATGTGCATCCTCCAGAAACCTATGGCGCCTAGGAAAGCTTGTGTTTCCTTTTTGTTGGTTGGTGGACACATTGCTGTGATCTTGTAGATGACTTCAGTGGGAATCTGACGCCTTCTATCGTGCCACTTTACTCCCAGGAACTGGATCTCACGAGCTGGTCCCTTAACTTTGCTCTTCTTGATAGCGAAACCGGCCTCCAGGAGGATCTGGATGATCTTCTCTCCTTTTTCAAACACTTTTATTGCTGTGTTTCCCCACACAATGATGTCATCAATGTACTGTAGATGTTCCGGAGCCTCACTCTTTTCCAGTGCAGCCTGGATCAGTCCATGGCAGATGGTGGGGCTGTGTTTCCACCCCTGGGGCAGTCGGTTCCAGGTGTACTGCACTCCTCTCTATGTGAAGGCAAACTGAGGCCTGCATTCTGCAGCCAGAGGAATGGAGAAAAATGCATTAGCAATGTCAATTGTGGCATACCATTTTGCTGCCTTGGACTCCAGCTCGTACTGGAGTTCCAGCATGTCCGGCACAGCAGCGCTCAATGGTGGAGTCACTTCGTTCAAGGCACGGTAATCCACAGTCAATCTCCATTCTCCATCAGACTTGCGCACAGGCCAGATGGGGCTGTTGAAGGGTGAGTGGGTTTTGCTGACCACCCCTTGGCTCTCCAGCTCACGGATCATCTTGTGGATGGGGATCACAGCATCTCGAGTTGTTTTGTACTGTCGGCGATGCACTATTGAAGTGGCAATTGGCACTTGTTGCTCTTCTACCTTCAGAAGACCTACAGCAGATGGGTTCTCTGATAGTCCAGGCAAGGTATTCAACTGCTTAACACCCCCTGTCTCTACAGCTGCTATCCCAAATGCCCACCTAAATCCCTTTGGGTCTTTGAAATACTCATTTTGGAGGAAGTCTATGCCTATAATACATGGAGCCTCTGGGCCAGTCACAATAGGGTGTCTCTTCCACTCATTTCCAGTCAGGCTCACATCAACTTCCACTAAAGTAAAATCTTGTGAACCCGCTGTCACCCCAGCAATGGAAACAGATTCTTCTCCCACATGTCTTGATGGGAGTATTGTGCAATGTGCTCCAGTGTCAACTAAGGCCTCATATTTTTGTGGTTCTGATGTGCCAGGCCAACGAATCAACACAGTCCAAAATACATGGTTTTCCCTAGCCTCTACCTGGCTAGAGGCAGGGCCCCTCTAAGCCTGATTATCTTTATTTCCCTGGGTAACCGGACCTGCTTCCTTCTTGCTGGAACTTCCTCTCACAGTCTTGCCATCCAACAATTCATGTAGCTGTTGTGTCATAGCATCAGTAGATTCTCCATCCTATCTTTTCATGTTTTCTCCACAATCACGCAGGAAGGACTACAGCTTAGCCCGTGGGATGCCTTTTCCTTCTCTATCTAGGGAACGTTTGCGTGTGGAGCCAGAGCCTCTTACTTGTACTGCAGAGATCTGGAGAATGTTCTCCTTGAGTTCTTTGTGATTCTCCTCTACCTTGTCTTTTAATTTCGTCATAGCGTTTCCAGAGCTGCAATTCTTGCGTGTGTTGGACCATGCACCGCATCTGCATATGTTCGGAGCTTGTTCGCCATATCAAGCACAGTTTCCTCTGTCTCATCCCGCTTCATTATTGCTAAAGCAGAGGAGTATTCTTGTGGCCCAAGTCGTACAAGTTTTCGCCACATCACAGGTGTACATGGTACCAAGTCAGGGTTCCTAGTGTTTATGTCATCTGAGAAGACAATTTCCGCCACTGCCATTTCCCTCAAGCGCTGGATCCCTTGTTCAATGGTTTTCCACTGGGTTTGCTGCATATAGAGATCGTCGGAACACAGATATCTTTGTTCCACACTTCTCAGGACCCGTTCCCAGAGACTGCAAGGACTAGCCTCCCTCATCATTTCTTGGTCAATAACTGGATCATGTGATAGGGATCCCAGATGTCTTGCTTCAGTCCCATCCAGCATGGTAGCCTCGCCTGCAGCATCCCAAAGACGGACTAACCAACTAATTATAGATTCATCAGATCGTCGAGTATAATCCTTTCTTAGGCCACGAAGGTCCTTCGGGGAAAAGGACTCAATAGTATCTCCTGCTCTTGCAGCAGTTGGTCGGGCTCCTGATCTTATAGCAGTTGGTCGGGCTCCTGATGTTGTAGCAGTTGGTTGGGCTTCTGATCTGGTAGCAGTTCGTTGGACTTCCGATCTTGTGCCAGTTGGTCGGGCTTCCGATTTTGTATCAGTTGGTTCAGCTTCTGACTGTGTATCATCAGTTGCTTCAGTTTCTGATTGTGTGTCAGGTGGTTTGGCTCCTGACTGGGTGTCAGGAGGCCTTGAAGATCCTTCACCTGAATCATCGTCTACTGGTCGATCGGTTTTGTCCGTGTGCTTCTTTCCCTTCTTTACTGCAGCAACTGCCGGTGTCTTAGCCTCACTGTCTGGTTTAGCTGCAGCCTGAATAGCTGTGGGGTTGGCTGCAGCCTGAGTGACTGATTTATCTCCCTGCTCCCCTGCCTCTATCTGCTGCCCTACAGTGTTTAGCAGTGTGTGACTCATTCTAGAAAAGCTATAAACTATATAGAGGAAGCTCACCAGGTGAAATACTAGGAAGGTGGTGTCTTTAACGTTCAGGAGACCCTGGACATTCTCTAAAAGTGATGTAACTGACTCAAAAGAGAAGAAGGAAAGAAGAGGCTGAAGAGCCTCATCCCCTACTCCTCCTCTAACAAACTGGGTGCAATTGTTGATAAATCCCCAAAACATGCTGCTGGAACTAGGACGCAGGGCAGGACGAAAAAACCATAAACCGAACATACCCAGAACAAACTCCAGTATCTTTTTAAGCTTCTTGTAAGCCATAATCACCGAACCCAGCAAAATAAGTATTCTAATTTGTGCATCCCTAGTGTAAAAGCTGTATGTTAGGGATAATATTGGAGCTATTTCTGGGTAAAAAAACAAACCTAGGGACCAGAAAGGTATTAAGACTTCAAAAAAGCCTAGGGAACAGAAATGCAGAAAAGACTCCATTCTAAGAGACATTAGGAATTCTAGAAGAAACATGGCCACTGTTTAATCCCCACCCAAGGGACAAACAAACAAACAAAAAAAGCAGTTAATAATAATCAATACAAGTTTTTTCCACTCTCTCGTGCCCCGCAGTGGGCGCCAATTAGAAGTATGTCCTGGTTTGGGGCAAATTTGGGAGAAAACCCCTGTATAGGATCCCTCCAAGGAAGCAAACCCAGGTGGCCCCTCCCTCCAACCAGTCCGGTAAAAAAAAAAAAAACCTCTTTGGAGAAAAGTGGAAAAAACTATTTTACTAAACAAATGAAGTGCATACAAGTATAAAGAATGAATAATATGAAACAATAAAACCTCTCCTTCTGAAGTGAGATGGCAAATTGAGAAAGTCCTTGCCGTGGGTGGAGCTCGGCTCTCTCTCTCTCAGTCTCTCAGTCTCTCCTCAGTCCCAGTCCCTCCGGCGCTGCTGGAAAATGCCGAGGTCCAGGCCCCGGTGGGCTGCAGGTGCAGCCCCCAGTGCTCCCCTGGGTTTTCAGTCCAGAGTAGGTTTAAACAGTTCCAAGAAAAAGGGAAAAAAAACAGTCCAGGGAACTTGTCTGCCCTGGCTAGCTGAAACTAACTAAAAGCAAAAGAAATCTCTGTCCTGCAGTCTCCAAGCCTCCGCCGAACACCCCATCCGCCGAAGAATGTGGAGGAGTCAGGCAGTTTTCTCAAAACAAACTCCGCGCTTCTCCTTGCTCTTAGAACCAGTCTTAAAGGCACAGGACTCAATATACAGCACAAACAGAACAGACGATTGGGGATACAAGCATCATAAAGTTACCCTAGGACAGGGGGACAGCGCGGCGGCAGTGCGGGGGGCGGACGGGGTGGGGCCGCGCCACGCGAGGCTGGGGGGGCGTGGCCGCTTGGCAGACACCCGATGTCACAGGGGTAAGGCGGGTCGGGGGAGAGGGTCGGGGCGGGGCCGCACAGTGCAGGCGCCATGTCACCGGGGTAGGGAGGGGTGGGCGGCGCGGAGGGGGGGGGAGTCCCATGCCATGCGGTCGCCGCCATCTTGGGGCCCCCATGTGGGTCATGTGGCTTCCCCCCACACAGAAAAACGAATGCGGCATTTTTCAACCCGGGAAAGCAGGGACAGAGGATTGTCTCGTGCATCGTGGCCAATGCAGTCTGAAACTTCCCTCCCGGCCCCACGGGCCCAGTGTGGGTGGGGTGGCTGGGGCGTCCCGGAGGCTGAGCGGGCGCGCGGGAACCCTGCCGCTCCATTCAGAACGCTTTCCCGGGGACACGGGGACCGGGGAGAAGAAGGAGGGGGAGGAGGGGGAGAACACGTTTCTCGGCTGGGCTTTCTGCATTCTTTTTTGAGACTGAATCGCGGAGTTCACCTTTGTTGCTACAATAAAATACTTTGTAGCCTTTTTGTCACCCATTTGAATCAACCGAATTAATTCCGTTTCTACAGTGCCACAGAAATCGGCGCTGCAGACTTCTACGGGGGATACTTGGGGAAAATGCAGATGAACCCAGCGAACAAAATTTCTTAACTCGCCTTTTGAGATTTTCGATTTGGCCTCTTTCAGGACGGTTACATAGTTATAATACAACCTTTTCTGAGCAGCCGTTAGCTTTCCACCCATGTTTTGATACTAAGTTGCTTTTGAACCCAAACCCAGATGAAAAGCACTCACCCCGCGGACCCCGTTCACTCGAAATCACAGGAGGTTTAACCCTTTAGCTGCGCAGCTATTTTTGGAGGATTTTTTTCCTCCCCAATAGAACCCCCTCCCTCAAGGGAACCCTAAAACCAGTAAATATCTCCCGTTGCGGGTATACTTACGTGTTCTGTGACCTGGGGGGTGCGTGGGTTGGGTTTTTCTGCCACAAGAAGGACTCCGGTCGGGGCCCGAAGCTCCCCTCCTTTCCCCTGGAACTTGCCTTGTTTAAAAGTCAATTTCACAGGGGTGCGTGACGCCCAGAGACTGTTCTTTGGGCTAAATCAGCCCCAGTCTGTTCGCAGAGTCCACCTCATCTCCGGGGGGGCCTGCTTGGGCGCCAGACGCTCTGTCACGTTGGAGCCGTGCTCCACGTGGTCCAAGCTGCTTCTGCCGGTGTGGTTTGCTCCACGTTGGATGCCAAGCTCTGTGTCTGGTTCCGTCCCACACCGGGCGGGAGATGACCTCTGGCTAGCTCGGGTCAAACCAGGCACAGAAGGTCCCAGTTCGTTTTGGCTTCTCGGCTTAGCACCTGAACCCCAAAAGTGTGACAGCAACAGCAGCAGAAGAGAAAAGGCTGGCTCTCAGCTTATCAGGTTAAAAGATGTTTATTACCTCCAGAGTTGAGACAGAGATTCTTTCCTCCCTCCTACCCCCTAGATGTGGGGGAGGGGTTACAGGGAGGATACTACAAAGCAACAAATCAGAGGATTCAGGGGGTAACAAGGTGTGCCCACCCCCAAGCCTTGGACCACTAAAATCCAAAGCTAAAGGAATTCCCCACAGGGGGCCTAACGCCTGAAGCCCGCTCCCTGAGATTTCGCAACTTGGGAGGGCCCCTGGAGAGACAGGCTGCCCCAGAGCAAGGGGGGTGGGAGGACTGACACAAAACACCTTGTTACACAGACAACACAAAAAGGGTTACAACATTGGGGATGCAGTGAAATGAACCATAACATAAACTTCTTATAAAAACCTAATAAAACAGTTCTGCACCACCACACCTTCCCCACTGCCTCTGTCTGCTGCCCTACAGACTCTAGCAATGTGCGATAAGCATATGCCAGGGCCCAGCTTACTGCAGCCACCTTTTCCCCCTTAGAGCCATCATGGTACCTCTCTTTCAGGCATTTCCTCAGCTCCACTGGATTCTGAATTTGTTCCTGTGGAAAATCCCAGACTACAGGGTCAGAGAATTCCTTAAGGAGTTGGCACTTATCCTCCCATTCTCCACACCACTCAGGATTTCCTCTGCCTGGGTCAGGAGTTTCATCAGCCCCTCTAGAAATCTCAGCCCATATTCTAGAGAAGCTGCAGACTGTATAGAGAAGGCTTACCAGATGACATACCAGAAAGATGGTCTCTTTAACACTCAGGGGAAACTCAACATTCTCCAGCAATGATTTAACCGATTCAGAGGAGAAGAAGGAAACTAAAGACTGCAATGTTTCATCCTCTGCTCCTCCTCCCACAAACAAGGTGAATAACCATAACCATGACCCATACATAGTAGGAAAAGATCTCAGCACCTTTATAAACTTCCTACAAATTATTATGATTAAACCAAGGCCAATAGCTACTCTAATCTGTGTCCCTCTACTGTAAAAACTGCATATTAATGACAATATTGGGGCTATATCTGGATATGCAAATAAACCTAAGGATCACAAAGGTATTAAGACCTCAAAGAAGCCTAAGAATCTAAAACACATCAAGGCCCCCACTCCAAGAGACATGAGTTCAACCAGCATAGTTACTGACTGCCAAATACTAATCAGTACAGGGTTTTTCCACTCTCTCGAGCCCCACGTTTAGGCATCAGGAAGTTTGTGGTGGTTTCAGGCAGATTTTGGGAGAAACCGTCCCACGGGGCCCCCCTCCCCTCCTCCAACCGGTTCGGGAAAAAGAATTCCTCAGAGAGAAGTGGAAAAAACCTGTTTATTAAACAGGCAAAGCACTCCCAGCACAATACCCGATGACAAGAGCTTCGTGCCGCTTACGGAGGGATAACAAACTTAAAGAAAGTCTCCTCTTGAGGGTCGTCACTGTGCTCCACCGCTCCGTCTCCGCTGACGTTGGGAGAAAAGGAGATGTGCAGGGCTGGTCTTGGTGGGGTGGGTCCCCTGTGGAGGCCCCCGGTTCTTCCCCAGGTCCTTAGTCCAGAGAGGTTGGAACAGTTCCGAGGAGAGGGCAAAAAAGCAAAAAGGAAGGAAAAAAACAAAGGAAAAAAAAAAGGAAAAAAAAAGAAAAAAAGCTTTAGCTATTCTGCAGTGTCTAACTACGCTAGCACTAAACTGACTAACTGCCGGGGGAAAAAAAACAACAGAGCTTCTTTAGTCTTTCCGTGTTCCAACTCCCCTGCTTCAAGGTCACTCCGATGAGCAGAGTTTTCCTGGGGAAAAACAAATGCGCTTCCCTCCCCCCTGCACCGAACAGACGATTGGGGGATACACAGTCACCCCAGGACAGTCTCTAGCCATCCTGTGGTGGCCTTTACTATTGTGAGCACATAGTGCTTTCCTTGGCGGGTTTGGGGAAGGGTGGTGTAGTCAATCTGCCAGGCTTCCCCATACTTATACTTGGATCATCGCCCGCCATACCATAGGTGTTTTACTCGCTTGGCTTGCTTGATGGCAGCACACGTTTCACAGTCACGTAAAACTTGAGAAATACTGTCCATGGTTAGATCTACCCCTCGGTCTCGTGCCCACTTATAGGTGGCATCTCTGCCCTGATGGCCTGAGGCATCATGGGCCTATTGAGCTAGGAACAACTCTCCCTTGTGTTGCCAATCTAAGTCTATCTTTGACACCTCTATCTTTGCAGCCTGATTTGCCTGCTTGTTGTTTTGGTGCTCCTCATTAGCCCGACTCTTGGGGACATGGGCATCTACATGACGGACTTTGACAGGTAGCTTCTCTACCCGAGTGGCAATGTCTTTCCACTCATCAACAGCCCAGATAGGTTTTCCCCTATGCTGCCAGTTGGCCTTTTTCCACTTCTCCAGCCATCCCCACAGAGCATTGGCTACCATCCACAAATCAGTGTAGAGGTAGAGCTTTGGCCACTTCTCTCTTTCAGCAATGTCCAGGGCCAGTTGAACAGCTTTGAGCTCAGCGAGTTGGCTTGACTCACTTTCTCTTTCAGTGGCTTATGCGACCTGTCTTGTGGGACTCTATACAGCTGCTTTCCACTTTCATTTCATCTTAATGATGCGGCAGGAACTGTCAGTGAAAAGAGCATAGCGTGTTTCTTCTGTTGGCAGTTGGTTATATGGTGGAGCTTCTTTAGCACGTGTCAGTTGTTCCTGCTCCTCTTCATCCATGAGTCT
The DNA here is from genome assembly GCA_037837765.1 of Delichon dasypus. NCBI lineage: Eukaryota > Metazoa > Chordata > Aves > Passeriformes > Hirundinidae > Delichon > Delichon dasypus. Next base: position 4,728,306 of record JBBAXF010000012.1, on the reverse strand, counting down.
AAAGTTTTCACCTTCTGGCCAGTTTGTAATTATTTTTAAAATCCCAGGACAATTTGGGTTTCTAATGCGGGCACGCTGTGTAATGAGGGCAATCTATTTGCTCCATGTGGCATTGGTGGCATGGTGGGTAGAGGGAACTTCTGCTTTGAACATCTATCCCAGCACTGGTAGTGGAGGTGCCAGCAGGAGTTGTGTTTCAGTACCTACTACTTCTGAGGCAGCTTGAACTCCTTCATAGGCGGCCAAGATTTCTTTCTCTGTTGGAGTGTAGTTGGCTTCAGACCCTCGGTAGCTTCGACTCTAGAATCTCAGTGGTCTTCCCCGAGTCTCACCAGGCACCTTCTGCCAAAGGCTCCAGGACAGGCCATGGCTCCCGGCTGCTGAGTAGAGCATGTTCTTCACATCTGGTCCTGTCCTCACTGGGCCAAGGGCTACTGCATGAGCGATCTCCTGCTTGATCTGGGCAAAAGCTTGCTGCTCCTCAAGGCCCCAGTGGAAATCATTCTTCTTGCGGGTAACCAGGTAGAGAGGGCTCACAATTTGGCTGTACTCAGGAATGTGCCTCCTCCAGAATCCTATAGCACCTAGGAAAGCTTGCGTCCCCTTTTTGCTGGTTGGTGGGGACATTGCAGTGATCTTGTTGATGACTTTAGTGGGAATCTGACGCCTTCCATCGTGCCACTTTACTCCTAGAAACTGGATCTCTCGAGCAGGTTCCTTAACTTTGATCTTCTTGATAGCGAAGCCAGCCTTCAGGAGAATCTGGATGATCTTCTCTCCTTTCTCAAACACTTCCATTGCCGTGTTTCCCCACACAATGATGTCATTGATGTACTGTAGATGTTCTGGAGCTTCACCCTTTTCAAGTGAACCCTGGATCAGTCCATGGCAGATGGTGGGGCTGTGTTTCCACCCCTGGGGCAGTCGGTTCCAGGTGTACTGCACGCCCCTCCAGGTGAAAGCAAACTGAGGCCTGCATTCTGCAGCCAGAGGAATGGAGAAAAATGCATTAGCAATGTCAATTGTGGCATACCATTTTGCTGCCTTGGACTCCAGCTAGTACTGGAGTTCCAGCATGTCCGGCACTGCAGCACTCAATGGTGGAGTCACTTCATTCAAGGCACGGTAGTCCACAGTCAATCTCCATTCTCCATTAGACTTGCGCACAGGCCAGATGGGGCTGTTGAAAGATGAGTGAGTTTTGCTGACCACCCCTTGGCTCTCCAACTCACGGATCATCTTGTGGATGGGAATCACAGCATCTTGAGTTGTTCTGTACTGTCGGCACTGCACTGTTGAAGTGTCAATTGGCACTTGTTGCTCTTCCACCTTCAGAAGACCTACAGCAGATGGGTTCTCTGATAGTCCAGGCAAGGTATTCAACTGCTTAACACCCCCTGTCTCTACAGCTGCTATCCTGAATGCTCACTTAAATCCGTTTGGGTCTTTGAAATACCCATTTCGGAGGAAGTCTATGCCCAAAATGCATGGAGCTTCTGGGCCAGTCACAATAGGGTGTTTCTTCCTCTCATTTCTAGTTAGGCTCACAGCTTCTACCAAAGTAAAGTCTTGCAACCCCCCTGTCACACTAGCAATGGAAACAGATTCTTCCCCCACATGTCTTGATGGGAGTAATGTGCACTGTGCACCAGTGTCAACTAAGGCCTCATATTTTTGTGGTTCTGATGTGCCAGGCTAACGAATCAACACAGTCCAAAATACATGGTTTTCCCTAGCCTCTACCTGGCTAGAGGCAGGGCCCCTCTAAGCCTGATTATCCTTATTTCTCTGGGTAACCGGAGCTGCTTCCTTCTTGTTAGAACTTCCTTTCATAGTTTTTCCATCCAACAATTCATGCAGCCGTTTTGTCATAGCATCAGTAGATTCTCCATCCTATCTTTTCATGTTTTCTCCACATTCATGCAGGAGGACCCACATCTTAGCCCGTGGGATGCCTTTTCCCTCTCTATCTAGGGAACGTTTGCCTGTGGTGCTAGAGCCTCTAACCTGTAGTGCAGAGATCTGGAGAATGTTCTCCTTGAGTTCTTTGTGATTCTCCTCCATCTTGTCTGCTAATCCCCGCACCTGTGTTTCCAGAGCTGCAATTCTTGCATGTGTTGGACCATGCACGGCATCTGCATATGTTCGGAGCTTTTTTGCCATATCAAGCACAGTCTCTTCTGTCTCATCCCGCTTCATTATTGCTAAAGCAGAGGAGTATTCTTGTGGCCCAAGTCGTACAAGTTTTCGCCACATCACAGGTGTACATGGTACCAAGTCAGGGTTCCTAGTGTTTATGTCATCTGAGAAGACAATCTCTGCCACTGCCATTTCCCTCAAGCGCTGGATCCCTTGTTCAATGGTTTTCCACTGGGCTTGCTGCATATAGAGATCGTCGGCACACAGATATCTTTGTGCCACACTTCCCAGGACCCGTTCCCAGAGACTGCAAGGACTAGCCTCCCTCATCATTTCTTGGTCAATAATTGGATCATGTGATAGGGATCCCAGATGTCTTGCTTCAATGCCATCCAGCATTGTAGCCTCGCCTGCAGCATCCCAAAGACGGACTAACCAGCTAATTATAGATTCATCAGGTTGTCGAGTATAATCCTTTCTTAGGCCACGAAGGTCCTTCGGGGAAAGGACTCAATAGTATCTCCTGATCTTGTACCAGTTGGTTGGGTTTCTGATTGTGTGCTAGTTGGTTGGACTCCCCATCTTGTGCTAGTTTGTTGGGCTTCCGATTTTGTATCAGTTGGTTCGGCTTCTGACTGTGTGTCAGTTGGTTTGACTCCTGAGTGGGTGTCAGGAGGCATTGAGGATCCTTCACCTGAATCATCGTCTACTGGTTGATTGGTTTTGTCCGTGTGCTTCTTTCCTTTCTTTATTGCAGCAACTACCAGTGTCTTAGCCTCACTGTCCGGTTTAGCTGCAGCCTGAATAGCTGTGGGGTTGGCTGCAGCCTGAGTGACTGATTTATCTCCCTGCTCTCTTGCCTCTATCTGCTGCCCTACAGTGTTTAGCAGTGTGTGACTCATTCTAGAAAAGCTGTAAACTGTATAGAGGAAGCTCACCAGGTGAAATACCAGGAACGTGGTGTCTTTAACATTCAGGAGACCCTGAACATTCTCTAAAAGTGATGTAACTGGCTCAAAAGAGAAGAAGGAAAGAAGAGGCTGAAGAGCCTCATCCCCTACTCCTCCTCTAACAAACTGGGTGCAATTGTTGATAAATCTCCAAAACATGCTGCTGGAACTAGGACGCAGGGAAGGACGAAAAAACTATAAACTTAACATACCTAGAATGTGTCTGGTTCCGTCCCGCACCGGGCGGGAGATGACCTCTGGCTAGCTCGGGTCAACCCAGGCACAGAAGGTCCCAGTTCGTTTCGGCTTTTCGGCTTAGCAGCTGGACCCCAAAAGTGTTGTGACAGCAACAGCAGCAGAAGACAAAAGGCTGGCTCTCAGCTTAGCAGGTTAAAAGATGTTTATTAGCTCAAGAGCTGAGAAGCAGGGAGGCTCAGAGCTCCGAGCTGAGATGCTGAGGAGCCTGAGATGCTGAGAGACCTTTTTTCCTCCCTCCTACCCCCTATAAGTGGGGGAGGGGTTCCAGGGGGGGTACCACAAGACAACAAATCAGGGAATTCCAGGGGTAACAATGTGTGCCCACCCCCAAGCCTTGGACCACTAAAATCCAAAGCTAAAGGAATTCCCCCCAGGGGGCCTATCACCTGAAGCCCTCTCCCTGAGATTTCGCAACTTGGGAGGGCCCCTGGAGAGACAGGCTGCCCCAGAGCAAGGGGGGTGGGAGGACTGACACAAAACACCTTGTTACACAGACAACACAAAAAGGGTTACAACATTGGGGATGCAGTGAAATGAACCATAACATAAACTTCTTATAAAAACCTAATAAAACAGTTCTGCACCACCACACTTGAACAAACTCCAGTATCTTTATAAGCTTCTTGTAAACGATAATCACCGAACTCAGCAAAATAACTATTCTAATTTGTTCATCCCTAGTGTAAAAGCTGTATGTTAGGGACAATATTGGAGATATTTCTATGTAAGAGAACAAACCTAGGGACCAGAAAGGTTTTAAGACATCAAAAAAGCCAAGGGAACAGAAATGCAGGAAAGACTCCATTCTAAGAGACATTAGGAATTCAAGAAGCAACATGGCCACTGACTGTTTATAATAATAATCAATACAAGTTTTTCCACTCTCTCGTGCCCTGCAGTGGGTGCCAGTTAGAAGTATGTCCTGGTTTGGGGACAAATTTGGGAGAAAACCCCTGTATAGGATCCCTCTGGGAAGCAAACCCAAGTGGCTCCTCCCTCCAGCTGGTCCGGTAAAAAAAAAAAAAAAAAACAAACAAAAAAACCTCTTTGGAGAAAAGTGGAAAAAACTATTTTACTAAACAAATGAAGTGCATACAAGTATAAAGAATGAATAATATGAAACAATAAAACCTCTCCTTCTGAAGTGAGATGGCAAGTTGAGAAAGTCCTTGCCGTGGGTGGAGCTCAGCTCTCTCTGTGTCTCACCAGTCCCAGTCCCTCCGGCGCTGCTGGAAAATGCCGAGGTCCAGGCCCCGGTGGGCCGCAGGTGCAGCCCCCAGTGCTCCCCTGGGTTTTCAGTCCAGAGTAGGTTTAAACAGTTCCAAGAAAAAGGAAAAAAAAAACAGTCCAGGGAACTTCTCTGCCCTAGCTAGCTGAAACTAACTAAAAGCTGTAGTGGTGTGAGAATTGTGTTATTAAGTTATTAAGTTATTTTTGTAAGATTTTTGAGTCACTTTTGTAATGATTTAGTTCACTGTATACCCCTGTGTTCTGTACTGGTTTTCCCCTTATGAGTTAGGTTGCTTAAACAGATGTTTTCTGTCAATCAATCCTCCCCTGCACCTGTCTTTGTCACTCCCTTCCCCCACTCCTCGTGGTCGACCTCTCTGTCACTTTGGACACCTTCCCTGGCTTCTGGAAAACTCCAGGGAGGGGGTCGAGTGATAGGCTGGGGCCCTTGGAATTCCCTCCCATCTTTTGTGGTTGGCCCCCTGTTGTAAAGTTTACACCCCCAGTTACTCCCCCCGTTGTTGTGACTGGCTGAACCGGTTGTCAGCCACCCCTGTTTCCACCCCACTTTAAAAAGCTCGTGCACCCCTGGCCCGGGGTCTCTTCTGGGCAGGAGGTCATAGGAGAGAGCCCTCGGGGCACTCTCCTCTCCAATAAAACCTCATTTTTACCCTGCTCAAAGAGTCCGGCTTTCTTTCAACTGCCAAAGTTGCTGCTTCATCACCGTGCCGTCGCCGGCGAAGAATTGGAGCCCTCAGGGCAGGAAAGCAGGCTCGCTGCCCTAGCCACTTCGCCTTACCACGCTGCTGCATTGACATCTAGTGGACTGAGCTAGCTATTGCAGCGTGATTAACACGCAATTCGGACACTGCAACAGCGGTCTGATGTCCAACGTGGGGGCCCCCCCGGTCACGAGGCGGACCCCGCGGCACGGATTTTAAGCTGTCCCGGACAGCTGAAGCTATCCCTGGACATCCCGCTACCCCCGGTGGCAGCGGCACTTGGAGAGCCCACTCCCGGGGGAGAGGAGAGGAACTCGGACACCCATCGGATCCTCCTCAGGCAGTTGGACCCACAACCTCAGGTTTTGTCTTGTTCCAGCATGGGGTAAGTTACCCTTCGTGAGGGGACTTGCTTTTTGGAGGGTGCTCCTGGGTTGGGAGACCCTAGCTTTGGGAAGGGATTCCCCAGGAGTGGGGGGGATCCTAGGCTGCGCAGCTCGGGGGACTGGCAGTTTGCCCCATTCCCCTGTGGGAACCCTCTTTGGAACTCTTTAGTTTCTCTTTCGTTGTTTAAACTTTAAGTTAAGGGCAGTGGTTGGATCGGGCAGGGAGCCTGAGAATTATAGGACACTGCATTTTAATTTCACTGCGGCTCCCCGGGTCTGGTTTTGGGAAGTAATTACCCGGTTTTAGGAGATTTATTCCGCTTTTTTCTTTTGTTAAATTTTGATTTTGCCTGAGTGTTAGTGGGGAGCGACAGAAAGAAATCGTTAGAGATATGGGTGTTAATCTCTCGGTCGCTCAGAAGGCTTTGTATTATAGTTTAAATTCTGTTGTTCAGATAGCCCAGTTAAAAGTTTCAAAGGGCGAGATCAAAAAGTTTGTCAGATGGCTGTTCCTATACTTCCCACAGGCGTCTCCGGAGCAAATACACAGCCCCAAATTTTGGCAAGCTGTGATTGATAAAATTAATAATTTGGCACTCTCAGGGGACAAACAAGCCTCCAAATTCCTCAATTTGGCTTCGCAGCTTTCAGCTGCTGTTATAAAAATGAATAGGAAAGTGCAGAAACAGCCAGGTCCAAGACAACCTGCCCTTTGTTCTCCCTGTCCCCCTGTCCCTTCTCCTCGTCCCCAGAAGGGAATTCTGAAGGGAGCAGCAGGACCCTTCAGATCTGCTAAATAGCAGATCTCAATCTTCTTTCTTGCAGTTTAAATCCAGTAGTTCCCATCTCATTCCTTGCAGGCACAGAAAACAAGTTATACCTCATGCCTGTTTGCAAGACTATGAGGTATTAAATTGTTGTTTTCTTACCCCTGGGACTTATGATTCCAGTTGCCTTCATCCGTCATACTTCCTGGGTCTTAGATAATTTTCCTCTTTCATGAGCTCCTGCTAAATACAACTTCTAAGGCGTAACACACCAAACCAGTTCTAATACACTTAGATTTGTCTATAAATGTATGTTTAAGCATGTTTATGGTTTGTGGTTTAAGTACACACAACTTGTATACTCAAGTTACTTCATGGTTCTTATTGGAATTAATGCTGTCTCTAAAGAATCAGAGGAGACCTCCATTTGGACAATCTTGTAAAAGCGTAAGCACTCACATGTGGAAAACAAAACATTTAAGTTAGTGAGTTTTTTTCTTTGCTCCCTTTTTTCTCTTCAGGCAAGTTGTGGGCTAATGGGTGGGCCCATGTGTGGAGCAGCCCAATGCTGCACACAGCTGTTCCAGTTGGCTCCAGCAGCCCATATATGACAGAACAAACTGAAAATAGGTCAAAGATGTAATATTTAAATCTATGTTTAGAAATAAATTCAATCCATTAAAGCTATTGGCAAGTTGTAGTGTGTGAAGACCATGTCTTGACCCTACCTCCTCTTGGAATTTATTTCAGCTGAACACCTCTGTAACCAGGAGTGGTAGCTATATTTGTTCTTTCCTATATATTTTCTATTACTCTTTCTTCTCCATATTTTAATTTCTTATTTTTGGAGTTTTGATTAACTTATAATTGGATGGGCTTGCACCTTGCTAAATTGAATGGGCTAAGTTAATGCTTTGGGAAATGTTTTGATTGAATGCTACTACAACCTTTGCCAAAGTTCTCTCATTTTCTGACGTTGCCCGTAATGGGATTCTTTTGTTGTTGTTTTGACCTCTTGAGAATATCCTGTAGTTATTTCTCTTGTGCATCTAACTCAAAGTAGAGAAAAAAAAAAAAGCATAAGCCCCTTAAAGAAACTAATTGAGAAAGTTTTTGGGGCCTTACTCACCACTTCTCTGGCTGAAAGATACATTTGTGCTGTCTAGTCAAATGGACTTCATCTCTTCCAATAAGCTGTTAACCTTCAAAGAGAATCCCAGACTCACAGACTGATATCAACAGCACTGTACAAACAGTTATTAAAGTGCAGAATTTGTCACTTTCTGTTCAGGGCATTCCACCTTAGCAACAGAATTGAAGAGAACATCACCTGGCCCTTCTATGTATTTTGAGTACTGCATGTCTGATGTTTGATGCTTTTCAGATCACCCTGGGATGAGTAGCTAGGGTGAGCTTAGATAATCATTTCACAACATCCAGAATATGAGGAAGCAGCAAACATTCCTAGATGACAAATCAGATATAGCAAGAAGGGGCCTCTAATAATTTTTAGTGGTCCCCTAACACTGTTCTTCCCAGCTTCCTTCTAGAGGTTCTGTGTATCTCAGACACAGCCCCCAGAGACATTCTATTTAATGACACTCCAAGCTTCTCTCCAACTACAATGGTGTTTAATCCATTCTGTAATCGCAAGTCACAGGGTGGGACAAGGGCACTCCTCCTGGTACATGAAGTCACTGGCTTCCAGCCTCAGTCTTGAGGGTAGTTTCCACTTTCCAACTTTACAGAAGCAGGCTCTTCATGACCTTCTGTTGCAGGTTCTTGAAGCTGCAAAATCTTAGAGAAAATCCAGTTGTTCTTTCTCACCCTCTTTGATGCTGCACAGTATGATGACCTGCTCTCTACAGTTCTTTCATTGTGTCTGGTTCTGTCCCGCACCGGGCGGGAGATGACCTCTGGCTAGCTCAAGTCAACCCAGGCACAGAATGGTCCCAGTTCATTTCGGCTTCTCGGCTTAGCAGCTGGACCCCAAAAGTGTTGTGACAGCAACAGCAGCAGAAGACAAAAGGCTGGCTCTCAGCTTAGCAGGTTAAAAGATGTTTATTAGCTCAAGAGCTGAGAAGCAGGGAGGCTCAGAGCTCCGAGCTGAGAGCCTGAGATGCTGAGAGGCTTTTTCCCTCCCTCCTACCCCCTATCAGCGGGGGAGGGGTTCCAGGGAGGATACTACAAGACAACAAATCAGGGAATTCCAGGGGTAACAATGTGTGCCCACCCCCAAGCCTTGGACCACTAAAATCCAAAGCTAAAGGAATTCCCCCCAGGGGGCCTATCACCTGAAGCCCTCTCCCTGAGATTTCGCAACTTGGGAGGGCCCCTCAAAGTGATAGACAAGCTGCCCCAGAGCAAGGGGGGTGGGAGGACTGACACAAAACACCTTGTTATACAGACAACACAAAAAGGGTTACAACATTGGGGATACAGTGAAATGAACCATAACATAAACTTCTTATAAAAACCTAATAAAACAGTTCTGCACTACCACATTTCATGATATTTTCTCAAGAACCATATGCCTCTTGCAGACTAGAAGACCACACATCCCAGCATCAGCAGCAAGTCTTATGCAATTCCTACCGCCTGAGGCTTACAGAGTTCATGCCGCTTCTGAAACTCTGAGTCCCGAAGTCCAACTGGAAAGGGAAAGTTACTCCAGCAGAGCCCATGGACTGTTCCCAGAGATATAATATCACCATATCTCAGAGTGTGAGTGTTGGATACAGAAAATTTATAAGTCCTTCTGCTCTCGTCCTCATACTCTTTTACACAAACTGCTACATTTCAGATGTTTCAGAGCTGAGCTCCGGCTCTTTGATAGATTTCTCCATATACATGGGTTAAATGGGTGAGGTTTCCCCATAAGTATACGTTAAAAGGGTGCTGGAGCCTTCATAAAGTCTGCAGGTCCTTAAGGCTTCAGGCACACCATGATCAAGGACAGCTTCAAGAATCTGTTACAAGCTCCTTGAGCTACCCTTATCTTTAGTTTTACTAAGACAGATAACACTGTCAAGTCCCTAAGTGTCACATCTACGTGTCTTTTAGATATATCTGGAAATGCTGACTTAGCCACTTCCCTGGACAGCCTGGTCCAACATTTGAAAACCCTACTGTTGGGGGGTTAGGTTTGGTTTTGGTGTTTTTTCCCTATAGAATTTTCCCCCCCATAAGTTGCTGAGACTAAATACTGATGCTTAGAGGGTGCTTGACCCACACAAAAGAAGTGGTGAGGGTGGGGGAAGATCACTTAAGTTTGGGGGAGGGAAAGGCTCAGTGCTCCGGGAGCTGGGTGTGATTTCCTCCTGCTCTCAGCATCAGAGAGGCACGGTCTGGCAGCTGTTTTACTACATGAGGAGTCCACTGTTAACGGAGGGTCTGGTCCTGGGAATTCTACCACCATCCATCATCTGCTGGAGTGCCCAGGAATTTGGAGCTCCTTCACCTGCCCTGCTGGAGCTGGGCCAGCCCTGTCTGGCCATCGTGGCTTCTTCAGCACTGCTCACTTTGCCGGGACACCCCCCCCTTTTCCTGCCAGGACACCCCCCCTGCCTGCTGGGGACCCTCGCCGTTCCATCCACCAGCCCGGGAGTTTTCTATCATTCCAGCTTGGTGCTCTCAGGGTCCTAAGGGATCAGACTGCCATGGGCTTTGTGACAAGGCCCCTCGAGGTTCCTGGTTCTGTTTATTATTAATGCTGTAGTTGTTGTTTGTTTGTTTGCCTTGTTATACTTACTAGTAAAGAACTGTTATTCCTTTCCCCATACCTCTGCTTAAAAAAACTCCTTTAATTTTCTAAATTATAATAACTTGGAGGGAAGGGATTGGAATCCCTCATTCCTAGAGAGGCCCCGTCCTTCCCTAGCAGATACCTGTCTTTCAAACCAAGACATCTACATGTAAAGAAATACTTCCTAATACCTAATATATACCTTCCTTGATGCAACTTGAGGTCATTTACTCCCATATTATCTCTTGTTACTTGGGTCAAGAGACCAATAATCACCTTGCTATACCCTCCTTTAAGGTAGTTGTAGAGAGCTTTAAGTTCTCCCTTGAGCTTCCTTTTCTCTAGACTAAATGACCTCCATTCCTTCAGCCACAGGAGGACTCAAGAGACCCCTCACATTCTTGCAGGGGTTCCCAGGAGTTCACAGATGCCAACACAAGTACCCAGAAGGTCAAGATGATCTAAAGATGATCAAGAAGATTCCAGAGTCTGCTGGGCAAAGTGGCATGTTAGCGAGAAACACAAAGAAATCACACACAGACAAGAGATTTCTGCAGAGCGTCCTCCGATCCAGCTTCCAGCTGAAAGGGTGGAGAGAAAAAACCCCTTTGTTTATTCTTTTACTTTTTATACATTTTTGGGTCTAGCAGAAGATTGGCTTTTTGGGGTTTCCACCCCTCAGCCTCAGTGGCCAGACCAATTGTCAGTTACAATTATTTTCAGGTTAGAAATATGCAAACAAAGGACAAAGAATGAAAAACAAAGGATTTGTTTATATTACTTCTGTGGGAAAGGTAGAAAAACTGCTCTAATATTCTACAGTAACTAAAGATCTGACTCCATTTATGAAAATCAAAAGGCTAATAAAGAAACTCAGAAAAACCAGGGTAACATCTCACCCTTTTAACTTTAAAAAAAGAAAAACAGAAAAAGAAAAATGAACAAATTTACAAAGGGAATATATACAAGTTCAATCACTGTCTGTGGAGGAATCATCAGAGTGATCACTCAAGGATTCATCCACTTGGTGGCTTTCAAGTTGATCACGGCTTCCACCTTGCCTGTCGGCTGAATTCTGCCTCTGTGGTCGCAGGTCAGGACGGACACACTTTGAAGGCAGCCAGCGTGTCCCAGTGTCCGTGGACACACACGCATACCCTCGCCCCATAGCGATTAGGTCATAGGGTCCTTCCCATTGCTTGGTGACTAAATTTCGGACCTGTACCTTTGCTCGAGGCTGTTGCTCACTGTCCGAAGCTTGCAACGAGAGATGATGGTTCAAAATGACAGGATTATTTGAGTTCTGTGGCACCGTAAGGTGATTGATGGTGTACAAAGCCTTTGCCAACCGACTGTGTGGGGTTTCATCCTGCATTCCCCGTTTCTGCTTCTGAAGAACACGCTTGAGTGTACCGTGAGCGCGTTCTACAATTGCCTGTCCCGTCGGAGAATGAGGGATGCCAAAGTTATGTGACACACCCCATGACTGTAGGAACTGCTGTACCTGCTGCGAGGCATAAGCAGGACCATTGTCGGTTTTCACAGCAGAATGTATGCCAAGAACAGCAAAGGCCTGCCTCCAGTGGGCAATGACATCACGGGCTTTCTCTCCTGTGTGAGCAGAAGCCCACATCGCAGAGGAGAACGTGTCCACTGTGACATGCACATACTTGAGCCGGCCAAACTCGGTGACCTGGGTAACATCGGTCTGCCAAAGCTCCAAGGCTTTAAGGCCTCTGGGGTTAACCCCTGCCGGCAATGGTGCACCAAGGGCATGACAGTCATCACACGACTCGACAATCTCACGAGCCTCAGTGGCCATCAGTTGGAACTGCTTCTGCAGCGTATGCGCATTTTGGTGGAAAAACCCATGCGATGCCTTGGCCTGCGCGAGCACGTCAGGCTGAGGGGCTACCCACGCTGGGTTAGCCAACTTGTCAGCCCTTGCGTTATGGTCTGCTACAAATCCTGGCAAATTAGTGTGACTCCGTACATGCAGAAGGTAGTATGGATGAACTCTGGCCTGAATTGCACACCACAGGGCCTTCAGTAAATCAAACAAGGCAGGGTTACTGACCTCCTTCAAAACTGAACAACTCAATCGCTGTGCGATGTCGGCAACATAGGCAGAGTCCGTGATCAAATTGAAAGGTTCCTGGGAAAATTTCTCAAATGCCATGACAGCAGCCTTTAGTTCAACCAGTTGGGCTGACCCATCCTCATGGCCTTCCAAAACCTGCCACTCAGATCCATCCTGCCAGGTAACAATGGCTTTTCCTGTCTTGCCCGAACCATCAGTGAAGACAGTGGGACCTTGCACTGGCTCTTGGCTATTTTTGGGTCGTAGAGAAAGTTGAGTATTTTTGGCCACTTGCAATAGCTTGTGGCTAGGCAGATGATAAGTGATCTGCCCTGAAAAACCCTCGAGAGCACTTTGCAGCGAAACATTGTTCGCATAGCTCCAATCAAATTCCTCCCTCTGAACCGGGAGTATGATCTTTGAAGGATCTGCACCCATCAATTGCAAACAGCGTTGCTGGCACTTGATTATCAAGCGCGCAATCAATTCAAACAGCGCTGTCGCCGTCTTATGCGGCTGATGAGGCAGGAAGACCCATTCCAAGACATGCAGAGGATCAGTCCAATCATCATTCCATTGGCCAATGATACCTGTAGGATGTAAATCAGGAGTGGTGATGAACACAGTGACATCAATAGAAGGTTCAATGCGGTACACCTGGCAAGCCGAAACAGCTTGCTGAACCTCCTCCAGCACTTTTCATGCCTCAGGGGTCAATTCACGAGGTGACTTTAAATCAGTGTCCCCTTTCAACAATTCAAACAAGGGAGACAGTTGTGCGGTGGTCAGTCCCAAGTAAGGACGTAACCAAGTGATAACACCTACCAGCTTCTGAACATCATTCAATGTCTTCACCGATTGCACAAATTGCACCTCCTGATGACGGATTGTCCGTTCCAGAATTTTGACCCCCAAATATTTCCAGGGAGATTGTTGTTGTACCTTTTCTGGAGCCACCTGCAGTCCATGTGAATGCAGAGCATTCAACAACTGAGGCTGTAGCCTAATTATAGCTTACAAAAAGCTTATAAAAATACTAGAGTTTGTTCTGAGTATGTTCAGTTTATAGTTTTTTCGTCCTGCCCTGCGTCCTAGTTCCAGTAGCATGTTTTAAGAATTTATCAACAATTGCACCCAGTTTGTTAGAGGAGGAGTAGAAGATGAGGCTCTTCAGCCTCTTCTTTCCTTCTTCTCTTTTGAGTCAGTTACATCACTTTTAGAGAATGTCCAGGGTCTCCTGAACGTTAAAGACACCACCTTCCTAGTATTTCACCTGGTGAGCTTCCTCTATATAGTTTATAGCTTTTCTAGAATGAGTCACACACTGCTAAACACTGTAGGGCAGCAGATAGAGGCAGGGGAGCAGGGAGATAAATCAGTCACTCAGGCTGCAGCCAACCCCACAGCTATTCAGGCTGCAGCTAAACCAGACAGTGAGGCTAAGACACCGGCAGTTGCTGCAGTAAAGAAAAGAAAGAAGCACACAGACAAAACCAATCGACCATTAGACGATGATTCAAGTGAAAGATCCTCAATGCCTCCTGACACCCAGTCAGTAGTCAAACCACCTAACACACAATCAGAAAGTGAAGCAACTAATAATACACAATCAAAAGCCAAACCAACTGATACAAAATTGCAAGCCCAACCAACTAGCACACAATCGGGAGCCCAACCAGCTGCTACAACATCAAGAGACCGACCAACTGCTACAAGATCAGGAGCCCGACCAACTGCTGCAAGAGCAAGAAATACTATTAAGTCCTTTTCCCTGAAGGACCTTCGTAGCCTAAAAAATGATTATACTCAACGATCTGATGAATCTATAATTAGTTAGTTAGTCCGTCTTTGAGATGCTGCAGGCGAAGCTACAATACTAGATGGCACTAAAGCAAGACATCTGGGATCCCTGTCACATGATCCAGTTATTAACCAAAAAATAATAAGGGAGACTAGTCCCTGCAGTCTCTAAGAACGGGTCCTGAGAAGTGTGGCACAAAGATATCTGTGTGCTGACGATCTCTATATGCAGCAAACCCAGTAGAAAACCATTAAACAAGAGATCCAACACTTAAAAGAAATAGCAGTAGCAGAAATTGTCTTCTCAGATGACATAAACACTAAAAACCCCGACTTAGTACCATGTACACCTGTAATGTAGCGAAAACTTATACGACTTGGGCCACAAGAATACTCCTCTGCTTTAGCAATAATAAAGCGGGATGAGACAGAGGAAACTGTGCTTGATATAGCGAAAAAGCTCCAAACATATGCAGATGCCGTGCATAGTCCAACACATGGAAAAATTGCAGCTCTAAAAACGCGTATAACGAAATTAGAAGACAAGATAGAAGAGAATCACAAAGAACTCAAGGAGAACATTCTCCACATCTCTGCAGTACAAGTTAAAGGCTCTAGCACCACACGCAAACGTTCCCTAAATAGAGAGAGAAAAGGCATCCAACAAGCTAAGCTGTGGTCCTTCCTGCGTGATTGTAGAGAAAACATGAAAAAATAGAATGGAGAATCTACTGATGCTATGACAGAACAGCTGCATGAATTGTTAGATGGCAAGACTGTGAGAGGAAGTTCCAGCAAAAAAGAAGCAGCTCAAGTTACCCAAGGAAAAAAAGATAATCAGGCTTAGAGGGGCCCTGCCTCTAACCAAGTAGAGGCTAAAGAAAACTGTGTTTTTTAAACTGTGTAGATTCGTTGGCCTGGCACATCAGAACCACAAAAATATAAAGCCTTAGTTGACACTAGAGCACAGTGCACAATACTCCCATCAAGACATGTGAGAGAAGAATCTGTTTCCATTGCTGAGGTAACAGGAAGTTCACAAAATTTTACTTTAGTAGTAGCTAATGTGAGCCTAACTAGAAATGAGTAAAAGAGACACCCTATTGTGACTAGCCCAGAAGCCCCATGCATTTTGGGCATAGACTTCCTCCGAAATAGGTATTTCAAAAACCCAAAGGGATTTAAGTAAGCATTTAAGATAGCAGCTGTAAAGACAGGGAGTGTTAAGCAGTTGAATACCTTGCCTAGACTATCAGAGAACCCATCTGCTGTAAGTCTTCTGAAGGTAGAAGAGCAACAAGTGCCAATTGCCACTTCAATAGTGCATCGCCGACAGTACAGAACAACTCAAAATGCCGTAATCCCCATCCACAAAATGATCCGTGAGCTAAAGAGCCAAGGGGTGGTCAGCAAAACCCACTCACCCTTCAACAGCCCCATCTGGCCTGTGCGCAAGTCTGATGGAGAATGGAGATTGACTGTGGATTACCGTGCCTTGAACGAAGTGACTCCACCATTGAGCGCTGCTGTGCCGGACATGCTGGAACTCCAGTACGAGCTGGAGTCCAAGGCAGCAAAATGGTATGCCACAATTGACATTGCTAATGCATTTTTCTCCATTCCTCTGGCTGCAGAATGCAGGCCTCAGTTTGCCTTCACATGGAGGGGAGTGCAGTACACCTGGAACCGACTGCCCCAAGAGTGGAAACACAGCCCCACCATCTGCCATGGACTGATCCAGGCTGCACTAAAAAAAAGTAAGGCTCCAGAACATCTACAGTACATTAATGACATCATTGTGTGGGGAAACACAGCAATAAAAGTGTTTGAAAAGAGAGGAGATCATCCAGATCCTCCTAGAGGCCAGTTTCGCTATGAAGAAGAGCAAAGTTAAAGGACCAGCTCGTGAGATCCAGTTCCTAAGAGTAAAGTAGCACGATGGAAAGCGTCAGATTCCCACTGAAGTCATCAACAAGATCACAGCAATGTGTCCACCAACCAACAAAAAAGAAACACAAGCTTTCCTAAGCGCCATAAGTTTCTAGAAAATGCACATTCCTAAGTACAGCCAAATTGTAAGCCCTCTCTACCTAGTCACCCGCAAGAAGAACAATTTCCACTGGGGCCCTGAGCAGCAACAAGCCTTTGCCCAGATCAAGCAAGAGATCGCTCATGCAGTAGCCCTTAGCCCAGTCAGGACGGGACCAGATGTGAAGAACATGCTTTACTCCGCAGCCAGAAGCCATAGTCTGTCCTAAAGCCTTTAGCAAAAAATACCTGGGGAGACTCGAAGCCGACCACTGGGATTCTGGAGTTGAAGCTACAGAGAGTCTAAAGCCAACTACACTCCAACAGAAAAGAAAATCTTAGCCGCCTATGAAAGAGTTCAAGCCGCCTCAAAAGTAGTAAGCACCGAAACACAGCTCCTGCTAGCACCTCGACTACCAGTGCTGAGATAGATGTTCAAAGCAAAAGTTCCCTCTACTCACCATGCCACCAATACCACATGGAGCAAATGGATTACCCTCATCACTCAGCGCGCCCGCATTAGAAACCCAAATTGCCCTGAGATTTTAGAAATAATTACAAACTGGCCAGAAGGTGAAAACTTTAGTCTCATAGATGAAAAGGAGCAGGAACAAGTAACACGTGCTAAAGAAGCTCCGCCATACAACCAACTGCCAGCAGAAAAAAACACGCTATGCTCTTTTCACTGACAGTTCCTGCTGCATCGTAGGGATGAAACAAAAGTAGAAAGCAGCTGTATAGAGCCCCACACGACAAGTTACCCAAGCCACTGAAAGAAAAAGTAAGTCAAGCCAACTCGCTGAGCTCAAAGCTGTTCAACTAGCCCTAGACATTGCTAAAAGAGAGAAGTGGCCAAAGCTCTACCTCTACACTGATTCGTAGATAGTAGCCAATGCTCTGTAAAAATGGCTAGAGAAGTAGAAAAAGGCCAACTGGCAGCGTAAGAGAAAACCTATCTAAGCTGCAGATGAGTAGAAAGACATTGCCACTCAAGTAAAAAAGCTACCTGTAAAAGTCCGGCATGTAAATGCCCATGTCCCCAAGAGTCAAGCTAATAAAGAGCACCGAAACAATGAGCAAGTAAATCAGGCTACAAAGATAGAAGTGTCAAAGATAGACTTAAATTAGCAACACAAAGGGAGTTCTTCCTAGCTCAATAGGCCCATGATGCCTCAGGCCATCAGGGCAGAGATGCCACCTATAAGTAATCACGACACCGAGGGGTAGATCTAACCATGGACAGTATTTCTCAAGTTATCCATAACTGTGAGACGTGTGCTGCAATCAAGCAAGCCAAGCGGGTGAAGCCCCTATAGTATAGCAGGCGATAGTCCAAGTATAAGTACAAGGAAGCCTAGCAAGTTGACTACATCACCCTTCCCCAAACCCGCCAAGGCAAGCGCTATGTGCTCACAATAGTAGAGGCCACCACGGGATGGCTAGAGACCTACCCTATGCCTCATGCTACAGCCCGTAACACCATTCTAAGCCTTAAAAAACAAGTTCTTTAAAAGCATAGTACCCCTAAAAAGATTAAGTCAAACAATAGAACTCATTTCAAGAACAGCCTCATCAACAACTGAGCTAAAGAACATGGCATTGAGTGGGTGTACCATATCCCCTATCATGCACCAGCTTCAAAGAAAGTAGAAAGATACAATAGACTGCTAAAAACCACCCTGAAAGCACTGGGTGGGGGATCATTCAAAAACTAGGAGCAGCATCTAGCAAAAGCCACCTAGTTAGTTAACACCCAAAGTTCTACCAACAGAGCAGGCCCTGCCCAATCTGAGTCCCTACATACAATAAATGGAGAAAAACTCCCAGTAGTACATGTAAGAAGTTTGTTAAAGAAGACAGTTTAGATCAATTCTGCTTCACGTACAGAAGATCCCATCCGTGGGATTGTCTTTGCTCAGGGACCAAGCTGCACATAGTAAGTAATGCAAAAAGATGGAACCACACGATGTGTACCCCAGGAAAATTTAATTGTTAAGTGAGAACTGTGTGCAATTATCACTGTGTGCTAAATAGTACTGCCACTGTATGTAGCTGTATATTGCATATTGTTTTTTACATAAATGTATGTGTGTATAAAGCTAGAGTATATATTAGTTTTAGTAAATTAATGATATGGGGATAAGGGGTGGAATGTCCTAGGGTAACTTTATGATGCTTGTATCCCCAATCGTCTGTTCTGTTTGCGCTGTATATTGAGTCCTGTGCCTTTAAGACTGGTTCTAAGAGCAAGGAGAAGCGCGGAGTTTGTTTTGAGAAAACTGCCTGACTCCTCCACATTCTTCAGCGGACGGGGTGTTCGGCGGAGGCTTAGAGAGACTGCAAGACAGATTTTTTTTGCTTTTAGTTAGTTTCAGCTAGCTAGGGCAGACAAGTTCCCTGGACTGTTTTTTTTCCTTTTTTCTTGGAACTGTTTAAACCTACTCTAGACTGAAAACCCAGGGGAGCACTGAGGGCTGCACCTGCGGCCCACCGGGGCCCGGACCTCGGCATTTTCCAGCAGCGCCGGAGGGACTAGGACTGAAAAAAGACTGAGAGACTGAGAGAGAGAGAGCCGAGCTGAGCTCCACCCACGGCAAGGACTTTCTCAATTTGCCATCTCACTTCAGAAGAAGAGGTTTTATTGTTTCATATTATTCATTCTTTATACTTGTATGCACATTTGTTTAGTAAAATAGTTTTTTCCACTTTTCTCCAAAGAGGTTTTTTTTTTTTTTTTTACCGGACTAGTTAGAAGGAGGAGCCACCTGTGTTTGCTTCCTTAGAAGGATCCTATACAGGGGTTTTCTCCCAAATTTGCCCCAAACCAGGACAGGAAAATAAGAGAACCATTTAATATCAGAATAATGGTGGAGGTAGTAATTTATCTGAATGCATACTGTTGACATTCTTAAGGATGCTCTGTTCTTTGTCTTTAACAAAAATTATTTTCTTTTATAAAAGCCCTTAATACTTATGAGAAGGGATAACTTATTAACAGCAGCCAGAAAATATATGTTAATATCAAATTGTTGATTGAGAGCTTGAGCTGAGATTTTTGGACATTTTAACACATATAATGAAAAGATATTTTGGTCTCACCCTAAAACCGGGAAAACAAAATTGTGCCTTTCATTAAAAAAACAACAAAAAAAACCCAAAAACAAAAGACACTTTCATGTTCTAATGTGCTTTAGTTTTTAAAGATAAGGCACACCAGCACTAGTATTATCAGGCAGATGATACTCTTTTCCTACAGTTAGAACTGGAAAAGAAAAATAATCAGCTTAATATTAAATAATACTTATAACTAAATTTTTACTCTGCATTCACCAATCTTCCATGTGAATGCTAAAAGTTTTGATCCACTTTCATGTGAAAAAATATTTTAGGTTCTAGAAATCCAGTTAGATGGTGTCCTAGGGGAACTTTTATGATGCTTGTATCCCCAATCATCTGTTCTGTTTGTGCTGTATATTGAGTTCTGTGCTTTTAAGACTGGTTCTAAGAGCAAGGAGAAGCGCGGAGTTTGTTTTGAGAAAACTGCCTGACTCCTTCACATTCTTCTCCGAACGGGGTGTTTGGCAGAGGCTTGGAGAGACTGCAGGACAGAGATTTCTTTTGCTTTTAGTTAGTTTCAGCTAGCTAGGGCAGAGAAGTTCCCTGGACTGTTTTTTTTCCCTTTTCCTTGGAACTGTTTAAACCTGCTCTGGACTGAAAACCCAGGGAAGCACTGGGGGCTTGCACCTGCATCCCAGCAGGGCCTGGACCTCGGCATTTTCCAGCAGCGCCAAAAGGATTAAAACTGATAAAAAACTGAGAGCCAAGCTACACCTATGACAAAAACTTTCTCAATTTGCCATCTCACTCCAAAACAAAAAGTTTTATTGTTTCATATTATTCATTCTTTATGCTTGTATACATTTTGTTTGTTAAGTAAAATAGTTTTTTCCACTTTTCTCCAAAGTTTTTTTTTACCAGACCGGTAACTTTTCTTCTTTGTTATCAGTAACACTCCTTAACTAGTCTCCTGCCTGAGAGAGTGAATTCTAAGTTCACCCTAGTCAACTTTCCATGTAGTCAACTCTGTTGATTCCAAGCCTGGAAAAGCATGCAGGAAACAAATGCTGTCTTTGTAACTACCTTGATTACTAATTTCTCTCTATATAGTGAATGGATCTCCACCAACTGGAATTTCTAATGTAGTATAATTACATCTGCAGTCTGACTTGCTTTTAATTTTAACATTTAATCATCTCTTAGTGAAATACTTGTTTAGTGTCCACTTGGAATTTATTTACTAAAGACTTAAGCTGGTGAAAACCCAAAGATATCTTACTAAGTTGTGTGGCTGCAGCAGCTGCCAAGTAAGAGCCAAGTTGGGGTGGTTTTTACTCGTGCATTTCTGACAAAGCGGTTTCATGCTGAACAGGGTCACAGTAAGCCTTCTGCATGCAGTGAACACCACAAGCCCTCTGAAGATAAAAAGCCAGATGGTCAGCTCCGGGGAAGATAAGAGGAACGCTTCTGGCCAGAGCAGCTGATCTCAAATTCGTCCCAGACTGACAGATCTCCAAGGGCCCTGGAATCTGTCACTCTGAAACCTGCTGGTCAGCGATCAGGACACCTCTGAGGCGAATTCGACAACAGCTGCACCCAAGCCTTTGAGCTTTGCATCTGGACCACAATGGATGCCGAGTAAATGGACTCGGCCAGCAAGGAAGGAAAATAAGGAAGAAGAGCACGGATCATCAAGTCCTTGCTGAGACAGCTGGTGGTTGAGGCCGCTGGTGAACAATGCCCTCCTGACCCAGACTGGGTTGTAGCATGCATTTTTGACCACCAAGGCCCCTTGGGATCGTTGGAACTTTCCCAAGACTTGCATGAGTGGCAAGAAAAAGAGTGTCTTCAGTGTCAGGAAGTAATAGTTATAGAAGTGAGCTGTGGAGTTTGTGGTGCACAATTTGAGAGAGAGACACCAAAGCTGTGGCGTGAGGGTGGTTTGTGTGACCATTGCTATAGTGGTACCCTTGGTGCCTTTCATCAAGCAGCACAGGTAGTGTTGAGAATACCTAACCCTGTTCCTGATCATTTTGTTGGAGTAGCGGATTGGAGATTTGCGCAGACAGTGTAGGCCATTAAGAGAGAGATGGTAGAACCGCATGGTAAGACGTTCTCACATGCTGTGTGCCTTTTGCTCATGGTGTCAACAAGTGTTGAAAGATCTTCTCAACTAGCTCATCAATTTTCTAAGAGAACTAATGTATGGGTGACATTTGCCAATGTGACTGGACAGGATTCTATTTGCCTTAGCCTGGCCAATCCCCAAGACCCATTCAGAACCTGTTTCATAGGAACACCCCTTTGGAGCCCTCATGAATTTAAAAGTCATGTGAAAAATGAGACATTTCTGAATTTTACTGTGGCAAACGCCACGGTGTGGACATCAGGTTTCACAGCCGCCCAGGCTGATGAAGGCTGGTAGTGTAAGAATTATAGAGCAATTTAATGATATGCTTACTTCACCACCTGAAGAATTAGACCTCCTTGAATGTATGAATGCCAGCTCTATTAATAGAAGTGAGGGAGGTTGGGTGTCCTTTGAGCCCCCCACAGAGCAGAGTTTAAATATACATAGCCAGAAATGGGCTGCAATAAATTCAGCTTGACTATCTAGTGGCAGTGTACACCAACAACTCTATTCCAAATGTAACTTGACTGGCAAACCAGCGTGATGCCTTCCAACAGGAACATTTTTAATATGTGGGGACCGCGCTTGGAATGGAGTCCCAGCCAGCCCACATGGGGGCCCATGCTACTTAGGGAAGCTTTCCCTGTTTCGCCCTAACATAACCACATTGATGACTTTAGCAAAAGTTACTCAGAGAAAGCGTGCCATACATGAGTTGGACTGTACAGACATAAAAAATACTAAATTCTGGTCCCAAACTAGGACAGTGTTAACATCCATGTTTATACCAGGGAGCAACAGCCACCAGAGCAATGACCACATTGAAGCAGATAGCAGGCTGGACCAAATCAGAATTGAATTTAACTAGTCAAATTTTAGATGAGTGTCCTGGGGTGACTGTGTATCCCCAATCGTCTGTTGGGTGCAGGGGGGAGGGCAAGCGCGGTTTGTTTTTCCCCAGGAAAACTCTGCTCATCAGAATGACCTTGAAGCGGGGGAGTTGGAACACGGCAAGACGAAAGAAGCTCTGTTGTTTATTTCCCCGGCAGTTAGTTAGTGCTAGCGTAGTTAGACGCTGTAGAATAGCTGAAGCTTTTTGCTTTTTTTTTTCTTTTTCTTTTTTTTCCCTTTTTTCCCTTTTTTTCTTCCTTTTTGCTTTTTTTGCCCTCTCCTCGGAACTGTTCCAGCCTCTCCAGACTAAGGACCTGGGGAAGCACCGGGGGCCTCCACAGGGGACCCACCCCACCAAGACCAGCCCTGCACATCTCCTTTTCTCCCAACGTCAGCGGAGACGGAGCAGTGGAGCACAGTGACGACCCTCAAGAGGAGACTTTCTTTAAGTTTGTTATCCCTCCGTAAGCGGCACGAAGCTCTTGTCATCGGGTATTGTGCTGGGAGTGCTTTGCCTGTTTAATAAACAGGTTTTTTCCACTTGTCCCTGAGGAATTCTTTTTCCCGAACCGGTTGAAGGAGGGGAGGGGGGCCCCGTGGGACGGTTTCTCCCAAAATCTGCCTGAAACCACCACAAACTTATTGGCACCCATATGTGGGGCTCGAGAGAGTGGAAAAACCCTGTACTGATTAGTATTCAGCAGTCAGTAACTATGCTGCTTGAACTCATGTCTCTTGGGGTGGGGGCCTTGATGTGTTTTGGATCCTTAGGCTTCTTTGAGGTCTTAATACCTTTGTGATCCTTAGGTTTATTTGCATATCCAGAGATAGCCCCAATATTGTCATTAATATGCAGTTTTTACAGGAGAGGGACACGGATTAGAGTAGCTATTTGCCTTGGTTTAATCATAATAATTTGTAGGAAGTTTATAAAGGTGCTGAGATCTTTTCCTACTATGTATGGGTCATGGTTATGGTTATTCACCTTGTTTGTGAGAGGAGGAGCAGAGGATGAAACATTGCAGTCTTTAGTTTCCTTCTTCTCCTCTGAATCGGTTAAATCATTGCTGGAGAATGTTGAGTTTCCCCTGAGTGTTAAAGAGACCATCTTTCTGGTATGTCATCTGGTAAGCCTTCTCTATACAGTCTGCAGCTTCTCTAGAATATGGGCTGAGATTTCTAGAGGGGCTGATGAAACTCCTGACCCAGGCAGAGGAAATCCTGAGTGGTGTGGAGAATGGGAGGATAAGTGCCAACTCCTTAAGGAATTCTCTGACCCTGTAGTCTGGGATTTTCCACGGGAACAAATTCAGAAACCAGTGGAGCTGGGGAAATACCTGAAAGAGAGGTACCATGATGGCTCTAAGGGGGAAAAGGTGGCTGCAGTAAGCTGGGCCCTGGCATATGCTTATCGCACATTGCTAGAGACTGTAGGGCAGCAGACAGAGGCAGGGGGGAAGGGATACAAATCAACAGCTACCCCAGTCACTCAGGCTGCAGCCAACACCCCAGTTATGAAGCCAGCAGCTGAACTAGAACCTGAGCCTGAGTTGGCAGCTAAACCAGACACTAAGCCTAAGCCCCTGGCAGTTGCTCCAGCAAAGAAGCACACAGTCAAAACCGATCGACCAGTGGACGATGACGACCCAAGAGAAGGACCTTCACCAAAATCAGAAGCCAAAGCTTCTAGCACAGGATCAGAAGCAAATATTGATTCCTTTTCCCTGAAGGACCTTCGGGGCCTAAGAAAAGATTACCGGCGACAACCTGATGAATCTATAATTAGTTGGTTAGTCCATCTATGGGATGCTGCAGGCGAGGCTACAATTCTGGACGGCACTGAAGCGAGGCATCTGGGATCCCTGTCACATGATCCAGTCATCGACCAGGAGATGATGAGGGAGGCTAGTCCTTGCTGTCTCTGGATACGGGTCCTAGGAAGTGTGGCAGAAAGATACTTGTGTGCAGATGATCTCTATATGCAGCAAACCCCATGGAAGACCATAGAACAAGGGATTCAACGCTTGAGAGAAATGGCAGTGGCAGAGATGGTTTTCTCAGATGACATAAACACTAGGAACCCAGACTTGGTATCATGTACATCTGTGATGTGGCGAAAACTTATATGACTCGGGCCATTAGAATACGCTTCTGCTTTAGCAGTAATGAAGCAGGAGGACATGGAGGAGACGGTGCTTGATATGGCAAAGAAGCTCCGAGCATATGCAGATGCTGTGCATGGCCCAACACACACCAGAATCTCAGCTGTGGAAACACGTCTACAGAAACTAGAGGATAAGATAGATGAGAATCCTAAGAAACTCAGGGAGGAGATTAGAGAGGACCTTCTCCAAATCTCAGCAGTACAGATCAGAGGTTCTGGTACCCAACGTAGACGCTCCCCAGCTAGGGAGAGAGGATACACTCCACGTGCTGAGCTGTGGTTCTTCCTGCGGGATTGCGGAGAAAATATGAACAGATGGGTTGGAAAATCTACGGCTGCCCTGGCACAACGGGTGCATGAATTGAAGGAAGTCAAGACTCAAAGAGGGAGTTCCACCAAAAGGGAAGCGACTCCAGTTGCCCGTAGCCGAACTGCCAGGTATGACAATGATGACATGTCCGACCCCCTTGAAGGAACCTCTAAGACATATGCTCAAGGAAAGAAGGATAACCAGGTTTAGAGGGGCCCTGCCTCTAGCCAGGTAGAGGCTACGGAAAACCGTGTATTTTGGACTGTGTGGATTCGTTGGCCTGGCACATCAGGACCACAAAAATATGAGGCCTTGGTTGATACTGGTGCGCAGTGCACATTAATGCCATCAAGACATGTAGGGGCAGAATCTGTCTCTATTGCTGGCATGACAGGGGGATCACAAGATTTTACTTTGGTGGAAGCAGATGTGAGCCTAACTGGAAAGGAGTGGGAGAAACACCCTATTGTGACTGGCCCAGAGGCCCCATGCATTTTGGGCATAGATTGCCTCCCAAGTGGGTATTTCAAAGACCCAAAAGGACTCAGGTGGGCATTTGGGATAGCAGCTGTAGTGACAGAGGGCATCCGGCAATTGAACACCTTGCCTGGACTGTCCGAGAATCCATCTGCAGTAGGACTCCTGAAAGTACAAGAGCAATGGGTACCAATTGCCACTTCTATAGTGCACCGCCGACAGTATAGGACAACTCGAGATGCTGTGATTCCCATCCATAAGATGATTCAAAAGCTGGAGATCCAAGGGGTGGTTAGTAAAACCCACTCACCCTTCAACAGCCCCATTTGGCCTGTGCGTAAATCTGAAGGAGAATGGAGATTGACTGTGGATTACCGTGCATTGAATGAGGTGACACCGCCACTGAGCGCTGCTGTGCCAGACATGTTGGAGCTCCAGTACGAGCTGGAGTCCAAGGCAGCAAAATGGTATGCCACGATTTACATTGCTAATGCATTTTTCTCCATTCCTTTGGCAGCAGAATGCAGGCCTCAGTTTGCCTTCACATGGAGGGGAGTGCAGTACACTTGGAACCGACTGCCCCAGGGGTGGAAGCACAGCCCCACCATCTGCCATGGACTGATCCAGACTGCACTAGAAAAGGGTGAGGCTCCAGAACATCTACAGTATATTGATGACATCATTGTGTGGGGGAACACAGCAATAAAAGTGTTTGAAAAAGGAGAGAAGATCATCCAGATCCTCCTGGAGGCCGGTTTCGCTATCAAGAAGAGCAAAGTTAAGGGACCAGCTCGTGAGATCCAGTTCCTGGGAGTAAAGTGGCAAGATGAACGGCGGCAGATTCCCACTGATGTCATCAACAAGATTACAGCGATGTCTCCACCAACCAATAATAAGTAGACACAAGCTTTCCTAGGTGAAATAGGTTTCTGGAGGATGCATATTCCCGAGTATAGTCAGATTGTGAGCCCTCTTTATCTGGTCACCCGCAAAAAGAAAGATTTCCACTGGGTCCCTGAGCAGCAGCAAGCTTTTGCCCAGATCAAGCAGGAGATCGCTCATGCAGTGGCCCTTGGCCCAGTGAGGACAGGACCAGATGTGAAGAACGTGCTCTACTCAGCAGCCGGGAACAATGGCCTGTCCTGGAGCCTTTGGCAGAAGGTGCCTGGTGAGACTCGGGGCCGGCCACTAGGATTTTGGAGTCGAAGCTACAGAGGGTCCGAAGCCAACTACACCCCAACGGAGAAGGAAATCTTAGCAGCCTATGAAGGAGTTCAAGCTGCCTCAGAGGTGATTGGTACAGAGGCACAACTCCTCCTGGCACCCCGACTGCCTGTGCTAGGGTGGATGTTCAAAGGGAAGGTCCCCTCCACCCATCATGCCACTGATGCCACATGGAACAAGTGGATTGCTCTTATTACGCAGCGCGCCCATATGGGTAAACTGAATCGCCCTGGGATTTTGGAAATAATTACCAATTGGCCTGAGGGTGAAAATTTTGGCCTCACAGATGAAGAACAAGAGCAAGTGACACGGGCTGAAGAGGCTCCACCATACAACCAATTGCCAGCAGAGGAGACGCATTATGCCCTTTTCACTGACGGTTCCTGTCCTATTGTACGGATGAACCGGAAGTGGAAAGCAGCCGTGTGGAGCCCCACACAACAGGTTGCTGAGGCCACTGAAGGAGAGGGTGGATCAAGTCAACTTGCAGAACTCAAGGCTGTTCAATTGGCCTTGGATATTGCTGAAAGAGAGGGGTGGCCGAGGCTCGACCTCTATACTGATCCATGGATGGTAGCCAATGCTCTGTGGGGATGGCTGAAGAGGTGGAAAGAGATTAATTGGCAGCATGGAGGGAAACCAATTTGGGCTGCTAAGGAGTGGAAAGACATTGCTACCAGGGTAGGGAGACTACCTGTGAAAGTCCGCCACGTAGCTGCCCACATCCCCAAGAGTAGAGCTAATGAGGAGCATCGAAACAACGAGCAGGTAGATCGGGCAGCAAAAATAGAAGTGTCAAAGATTGATTTCGATTGGGAACACAAGGGAGAGTTGTTTTTAGCTCGATGGGCCCATGATGCCTCAGGCCATCAGGGCAGAGATGCCACCTATAAGTGGGCCCGAGACCGAGGGGTGGATCTAACCTTGGACAGTATTTCTCAGGTTATCCACGACTGTGAGACGTGTGCTGCCATCAAGCGGGCCAAGCAGATGAAGCCCCTATGGTATAGCGGGCGATGGTCCAAGTATAAGTATGGGGAAGCCTGGCAGATTGACTACATCACCCTTCCCCAAACCCGCCAAGGCAAGCGCTACGTGCTCACAATGGTGGAAGCCACCACGGGGTGGCTGGAGACCTACCCTGTGCCCCATGCTACTGCCCGAAACACCATCCTGGGCCTTGAAAAGCAAGTCCTGTGGAGGCATGGTACCCCCGAGAGAATTGAGTCAGACAACGGGACTCATTTCAAGAACAGCCTTATTAACACCTGGGCTAGGGAACATGGCATTGAGTGGGTGTACCATATTCCCTACCATGCACCTGCTGCAGGCAAAGTGGAGAGGCACAATGCATTGTTAAAAACCCAGTTGAAAGCATTGGGTGGGGGATCTTTCAAGAATTGGGAGCAGCATTTGGCAAAGGCCACCTGGTTGGTCAACACCCGAGGCTCCACCAACCGAGCAGGCCCTGCCCAGGCTGAGGCTCTGTATACAGTAGATGGAGATAAAGTCCCAGTGGTGAATGCCAGAGGTCTGTTAGGGAAGACAGTGTGGATCAAGTCTGCCTCAAGTACAGACAAATCCATTTGTGGGGTTGTCTTTGCTCAGGGACCAGGTTGCACATGGTGGATAATGCAGAAAGATGGAACAACACGATGTGTACCTCAGGGAGATCTGATTGTTGGGTGAGAATCATTTACAAACATCACTGTCTGCTGAATGCTATTGCCATTGTCTGTACATTAAACCACGCAGAATGAAATAGAAGGAAATGTGTAAGTGAGAGGGTATGTGTTAAGTGTTGAAAGTATGAGCAAGTGTTGAAGGTATGAGTAAGTGATAGAGGAATCCTGCTGCCCTGCATCCTGGGGCCTGGATTCAGTGGCTCAGTGTGGAACGTGACAGGAGCATGATGGGTATTGCTTGTATTCTTTTTTTGTCGGGAGAATGGATGGATGTTTTATGTGGAATATACATTGGTTCTGTCTGTAAGTCGACGATATGGGGATAAGGGGTGGAAGATGTCCTGGGGTGACTGTGTATCCCCAATCGTCTGTTGGGTGCAGGGGGGAGGGCAAGCGCGGTTTGTTTTTCCCCAGGAAAACTCTGCTCATCAGAGTGACCTTGAAGCGGGGGAGTTGGAACACGGCAAGGCGAAAGAAGCTCTGTTGTTTTTTTTCCCGGCAGTTAGTTAGTTAGTGCTAGCGTAGTTAGACGCTGTAGAATAGCTGAAGCTTTTTGCTTTTTTTTTTCTTTTTCTTTTTTTTCCCTTTTTTTTCTTCCTTTTTGCTTTTTTTGCCCTCTCCTCGGAACTGTTCCAACACCTCCGGTCTAAGGACCTGGGGAAGCACTGGGGGCCTCCACCGGGGACCCACCCCACCAAGACCAGCCCTGCACATCTCCTTTTCTCCCAACGTCAGCGGAGACGGAGCGGTGGAGCACAGTGACGACCCTCAAGAGGAGACTTTCTTTAAGTTTGTTATCCCTCCGTAAGCAGCACGAAGCTCTTGTCATCGGGTATTGTGCTGGGAGTGCTTTGCCTGTTTAATAAACAGGTTTTTTCCACTTGTCTCTGAGGAATTCTTTTTTCCCGAATCGGTTGGAGGAGGGGAGGGGGGCCCTGTGGGAGGGTTTCTCCCAAAATCTGCCTGAAACCACCACAGGGGTTCCTAGTGTTTAGGTCATCTGAGAAGACAATCTCTGCCACTGCCATTTCTCTCATGCGCTGAATTCCTTGTTCAATGGTCTTCTACTGGGTTTGCTGTATATAGAGATCGTCTGCACACAGGTATCTTTGTGCCACACATCCCAGGACCCGTTCCCAGAGGCTGCAAGGGTGAGACTACCTCATAATTTCTTGGTCGATAACTGGATCATGTGACAGGGATCCTAAATTCCTTGTTTCAGTGCCATCCAGCCTTGTAGCCTTGCCTGCAGCATCCCAAAGACGGACTAAGCAACTAATTATAGATTCATCAGATCGTCGAGTACAATCCTTTCTTAGGCCACGAAGGTCCTTCAGGGAAAAGGACTCAATAGTAGCTCCTGATCTTGTACCAGTTGGTTGGGCTCCTGATCTTGTGCCAGTTGGTTTGGCTCCTGACTGGGTGTCAGAAGGCATTGAGGGTCTTTCACCTGGATCATCGTCCACTGGTTGATCAGTTTTGCACATGTGCTTCTTTCCCTTCTTTACTGCAGCAACTGCCAGTGTCTTAGCCTCACTGTCTGGTTTAGCTACAACCTGAGTTGCTGTGGGGTTGGCTGAAGCCTGAGTGACTGATTTATCTCCCTGCACCCCTGCCTCAATCGCTGCCCTACAGTGTTTAGCAGTGTGTGATAAGCATATGCTAGGGCCCAGTGTCCGGGTTTGGGACAAATTTGGGAGAAAACCCCTGTATAGGCTCCCTCTAAGGAAGCAAATCCAAGTGGCCCCTCCCTCCAACCGGTCTAGAAAAAAAAAACCTCTTTGGAGAAAAGTGGAAAAAACTATTTTACTAAACAAATGAAGTGCATACAAGTATAAATAATGAATAATATGAAACAATAAAACCTCTCCTTCTGAAGTGAGATGGCAAATTGAGAAAGTCCTTGCCGTGGATGGAGCTCGGCTCTCTCTGTGTCTCACCAGTCCCAGTCCCTCCGACGCTGCTGGAAAATGCCGAGGTCCAGGCCCCAGTGGGCCGCAGGTGCAGCCCCCAGTGCTCCTCTGGTTTTTCAGTCCAGAGTAGGTTTAAACAGTTCCAAGAAAAAGGAAAAAAAAACAGTCCAGGGAACTTCTCTGCCCTAGCTAGCTGAAACTAACTAAAAGCAAAAGAAATCTCTGTCCTGCAGTCTCTCCAAGCCTCCGCCGAACACCCCGTCCGCTGAAGAATGTGGAGGAGTCAGGCAGTTTACTCAAAACAAACTCCACGCTTCTCCTTGCTCTTAGAACCAGTCTTAAAGGCACAGGACTCAATATACAGCACAAACAGAACAGACGATTGGGGATACAAACATCATAAAGTTACCCTAGGACACCCAGCTTATTGCAATGAGCTTTTTCTCCTTAGAGTCATCATGGCAGTTCTCCTCCAGATATTTCCCTACCTTGTCTGGGTTCTGAATTTGTTCATGTGAAAATTCCCGAGCTGGGGGATCAGAAAATTCCTTCAAGGTTTGGCCCATTCTCTCCCATTCTACACACCACTTAGGATTTTCCACAGCTGAGGCTACCTCAAGGTCTATCTCTGGGTCAGCAGTCTCATCAGCGCCTCTGGAAGACAGCCCTCATTCTAGAAAAGCTACAGACCATATAGAGGAAGGTCACCAGCTGAAATACCAGGAAGGTGGTCTCTTTAACATTCAGGGGACACTGAACATTCTCCAGAAGTGATGTAACCGGCTCAAAAGAGAAGAAGGAAAGGAGAGGTTGAAAAGCCTCAACCGCTACTCCTCTAACAAACTGGGTGCAATTATTGATAAATCCCCAAAACATGCTGCTGGAACTAGGATGCAGGGTAGGACAAAGAAACCATAAACCAAACATACCTGGAACAAACTCCAGTACCTCTATAAACTTCCTGTAAATCATAATCATTGAGCCCAAAAAAATAGCTATTCTAATTCGTGCATCCCTAGTGTAAAAGCTATGTATTAGGGACAACACTGGAGCTATTTCTGGATAAGAAAACAAACCTAGGGACCAGAAAGGTATTAAAACCTCAAAAAAGCCTAGGGAACAGAAACACAGAAAAGACTCCATTCCAAGAGACATTAGGAATTCAAGAAGCAACATGGCTACTGACTGTTTTATCCCCACACAAAGGACAACCAAAATGCAATCAGTAATCAATACAAGTTTTTTCCACTCTCTCGTGCCCCTCGCTGGGCACCAATAAAAAGGTATTCTCCTGGTTTAGGGACAAATTTGGGAGAAAACCCCTGAATGGGAAGGAACCCTTTGGGGAAGCAAACCCAAATGGCCCCTCCTTCCAACTGATCTGGTAAAAATACTTCTTTGGAGAAAACTGGAAAAAACTATTTTACTTAACAAACAAAGTGTATACAAGTATAAAGAATGAATAATATGAAACAATAAAAACGCTCATTCTGGAGTGAGATGGCAAATTGAGAAAGTTCTTGCCGTATGTGTAGCTCGGCTCTCTCAGTCTTTTATCAGTCCCAGTCCCTTCGGCGCTGCTGGAAAATGCCGAGGTCCAGGCCCCGGTGGGCTGCAGGTACAAGCCCCCTGGTGCTCCCCTGGGTTTTGAGTCCAGAGCAGGTTTAAACAGTCCCAAGAAAAAAAAGGAAAAAAAAAACAGTCCAGGGAACTTCTCTGCCCTAGCTAGCTGAAACTAACTAAAAGCAAAAAAAAATCTGTCCTGCAGTCTCCCCAAGCCTCCGCCGAACACCCCGTCCGCAGAAGAATGTGGAGGAGTCAGGCAGTTTTCTCAAAACAAACTCTGCGCTTCTTCTTGCTCCCAGAACCAGTCTTAAAGGCACAGAACTCAATATACAGCACAAACAGAACAGACGACTGGGGATACAAGCATCATAAAGTCACCGTAGGACAATGCTGTTTGCCTTCTTGGCCACCAGAGCACACTGCTGGCTCATGTTCAGTCTGCTGTCGACCAGTCAACTCAGGTCCCTTTCTGCCTGGGCACTGCCCAGCCACATCGTCCTCAGCCTATAATGTTGCAGGGGGTTATTGTGGTCAAAATGCAGGACTCGGCACTTGGACTTATTAAACATCATCTTATTGGATTCCGCCCATCCATCCAACCATTCCAGGTCTCTGCAGAGCCCTCCTACCTTCCAACAGATCAACACATGCTCCCAGCTTAGTGTGTTCTGCAAATTTACTAATGAAAGTTCCAATACCCTCATCCACGTCATCAATAAAAATATTGAACAGAACTGGCCCCAGCACAGACCCCTGAGGGACCCCACTAGTGACTGGCTGCCAGCTGGATGCAGCACCATTCACCATCACTCTCTGGGCCTGGCCTTCCAGCCAGTTCTTAACTCAGCAAAGAGTGGTCCTGTCCAAGCCATGGGCTGCCAGCTTATCCAGGAGTATGCTGTGGGAGACAGTGTCAAAGGCCTTGCTGAAATCCAAATAGACAACATCCACAGCCTTCCCTGCATCCACCAGGCAGGTCACCTGGTCATAAAAGGAGACTAGGTTGTTCAAACATGACCTACACCTCCTAAACCCCTGCTGGCTGAGTCTGATACCCTGGCCATCCTGTAAGTGCTGCATAATGACACTCACCATGTCTCACCTATGTCTTTACCATAGTCAGTGGTAGGCATTTCCAAATGACCTTTTGTTGCAGGATTTTTGGATAGACACAGAGAGGCCTTACAGTGCTGGGAAAGTTCTGTTGTTTTAGCACTGTCAAGGACGTTGAGCCTGAGAACCAGGACACTGAGCCTAGGAACCAGCTTTTTCCCTCAACAAAATTGAAAACAAGTAACTGCAAAGGAATGCTTATGCAGATAACACTAGCCAATAGCTAGTAGTAAAATGCCGTGTGAACAGCTTGTGCACTAGAATGATATATGTATAAAAGAACCCTGTGTACCCTCAATAAAATGAACATTCACCACTACTTCTGTGAGGAAAGTGTTTGACTCTGGCTGTTCCCCATGGTTTTTTTCAAAATCACCCTTTAACCTTTACTCCCATTTTCTCTTTATGAATGTGAAGCTTGCACATCCATATAAGCACTGAAAGACAGCATCTTATGCTTGAACAACATCTCCATATTCCTCCCAGGATTCCTGCCCCTGCTTTCACATTTTGCAGACTTCCTTTTTCTATTTGAGTTTGTCCCAGAGCTCTTTGTTCATCCACACAGGCCTCCCGGCATTTTTGCCCGATTTCCTATTCTTTGGGATGGAGTGCTCTTCAGCTTGGAGAAGGTTATCCTTGAATATTAACCAGCTTTCTTGGGCTCCATTTTCTTCCAGGACCTTACCACACAGGACTCTTCCAAGCAGGTTCCTGAAGAGGCCAAAGTCTGCTCTCATGAAGTCCAAGGCCTTGAGCCTGTTTTTTACCTTCCTCCCTCCCCTCAGGATCCTGAACTGCAACACCTCATGCTCACTGCTGTCGCGGTCTGGTCCGGTGGTGAAGGTGCTGCTACCTTCCTTGCTAGAAGCGTCTTTAAAAAGACACTTAGATTGACGGAGGCACAGGCACTCTTAGGTGCACAGTCATTAGCTCTTGTGCACTCTCAAGTGCAGAGGGATTAGCTCTTTGGGAGGCTGCCTGAGCAGCAGAGCCACGTTTGCCACCCCGGGCGACGCAGGAGTAAAAGATGCAAGATGGGGTCTTTCTGATCTCCAGGAGAGATTCTTTATTCCAAGAGGTCCAGAGGAGAAAGAGCTAAATGGCCCCAGGGGAGAGGGATTATATAGGGTAGGCAGGGGCAGGGTTTCACAACTTGGCCAATGGGGAAAGGAATTGGGAAAGGGACCAGTCAGGGGAAGGATCCAAAAAGAACCAGTCAGGAGGGGTAAAAACCAGGAACAAGAGGAATAAGCAATGGGGTATGAAACATTAACATAGAACTGCAAAGGCTCATGGGTTGAAGTATTTTTTTCTCACCTTGAGCCACAAGGAAAACTCTCAAGGGGACTTCTCAGAGTCCCTGCTGACTGAGGCAGCCTAGGAGCTGCACATGGGTTGAAGCACTTTTGCTCACCTTGACCTATAAGGAAATCTCCCAAGGGGACTTCCCAAAGGGGAGTCACTACAAACTGAGGCAGCCTAGGGGCTGCGCACTCTCCAAGGTAGTGAATTGTCCTCTGTGGATGGTCCAGGGACCACCACACGCTGCAGCTAAGGCTGCCTTTGGCCTTCATGACCCAAATGAGCTCCTCCCTGTTGGTATGTGGGCCAGAAAAGTGCTTCTCCTTGTTGGGTCCTCTGTCTCTTGGGTCAGAAAGCTATCATTGATGCACTCCAGAAGCCTCCTGGATTGCTTGTGACCTGCTGTGTTATTCCTCCAGCAGATAGTGGGGTGACCAAAGTCCCCCATGAGGACCAGGGCCTGTGAATGTGTTGCTGCTCCTATCTGTTTGTAGAGGTCCTCATCCACTTGTTTTTCCAGATCAGGTGGCCCGTAGCAGACAGCCCCTATAATTTCTAAGCATATGGAGTAAAAGAAGGTTATCAGGAGTAGTAAACATGAATTCACCAAGGGGAAATCATGCTTGATCAATCTGATAACCTTCTATGATGGCATGACTGGCTGGGTAGATGAGGGGAGAGCAGTAGATGTTGTCTACCTTGACTTTAGCGAGGCTTTTGACACTCTCTCCCAGAGCAATCTCATAGATATGCTCAGGAAGTGTGAATTAGATGAGTGGATAGTGAAGTGGATTGAGAACTGTCTGAAAGGCAGAGTTCAGAAGGTTGTGATCAGCATCACAGTCTAGTTGGAGGCCTGTAGCTAGCCATGTTCCCCAGGTGTCAGTACTGTGCCCAATCTTGTTCAACTTACTCATCAATGACCTGCATGAAGGGATAAAATGTAGTCTCAGCAAGTTTGCTGATGATACAAAACTGGAAGGAGTGACTGATATACCAGAAGGCTGTACAGCCATTCAGCAAGACTTGGATGTAACCCAACCTAGAGAGTTGGGTGGAGAGGAACCTAATGAAGTTCAACAAAGGCAACTGCAGGGTCCTGCACCTAGGGAGGAATGACTCCATGCACCAGTACAGGCTGGCAGCTGACCTTCTGGAAAACAGCTCTGTGGAGAAGGACCTGGGAGTTGTGGTGAACAAGAAGTTAACCATGAGCCAGCATTGTGCCCTTGTGGCCAAGAAGGCAAATGGTATCTGTGGTATTGCAGAAATGTTTTATTAGGTTTTTATAAGAAGTTTATGTTATGGTTCATTTCACTGTATCCCCAATTCTGTATCCCTTTTGTGTTGTCTGTATAATAAGGTGTTTTGTGTCCTCCCACCCCCCTTGCTCTGGGGCAGCCTGTCTCTCCAGGAGCCCTCCCAAGGATTGCGAAATCTCAGGGAGAGGGCTTCAGGTGATAGGCCCCCTGGGGGGAATCCCTTTAGCTTTGGATTTTAGTGGTCCAAGGCTTGGGGGTGGGCACACCCTGTTACCCCCTGAAACCCCTGATTCGTGGTCTTGCAGTATCCTCCCTGGAACCCCTCCCCCACATATAGGGGGTAGGAGGGAGGAAAGAAGCCCTCTCAGCACCTCGCTCTCAACCTCTCAGCACCTCGCTCTCAACCTCTCAGCATCTCGCCTCTGGAGCTAATAAACATCTTTTAACCTGCTAAGCTGAGAGCCAGCCTTTTCTCTTCTGCTGCTTTGCTGTCAAACTTTTGGGGGTTCAGCTGCTAAGCCGAGAAGCTGAAATGAACTGGGACCTTCTGTGCCTGGGTTGACCCGAGCTAGCCAGAGGTCATCTCCCGCCCGGTGCGGGACGGAACCAGACACAGGTATCCAGGGGTGCATTAGGAAGAATGTGGCTAGCAGGTCAAGGGAGGTGATCCTCCCCCTCTACTCAGCCCTGGTGAGGCATATCTACAGTGCTGTGTCCAGTTGTGGGCTCTCAGTACAAGAAGGATAAGGGACTACTGGAGAGGGTCCAGCAGAGGGCTACAAAGATGATTAGGGGACTGGAACATTTCTCTTATGAAGAAAGGCTGAGAGAGCTGGGCCTGGTTAGCCTGGAGAAGAGAAGACTGAGAAGATTTTTACTTTTAGGGGGACAGAGTACTGGAATGGGCTGTCCAGAGAGGTTGTGGAGTCTCCTTCTCTGGAGATATTCAAAACACACCTGGATGTGATCCTGTGCAACCTGCTTTAGCAGTGGGGGTGGGCTAAATAATCTCCAGAGGTCACTTCCAACCTTAACCATTTTGTGATTCTGTGATAATGCCACCTTTACCTGTCCTCTCTTTAATCCTAATCCAGAAGTTTTTATTTGTCTCCTCATCTGTTGTTGTGCATTACTTGGGTTTATATTGTATTTCATTTTTATATTGGGTTTTGTAATGGTTTCTTCTGTACCACCCTGTTCCCTTGGAAAATGTATCACGAGGTTTGTCCCTGCTCCTTTGCCCTGCCCATCCTCCCACACTGGAATGTAATCCAACTCTGTTCTACTCCCACCTTATCCCTGACTGGGTAGTGGCTTGTCCCTGCCTCTAGCCCCTTCCCCCTGGGTAAAAGCCCTGGGACCATGTGGGGAGCGCTCTCTTGCTCTTGGGACCAGGACGGGGACCAGACCGAGCTCCGGACTCTGTGGGGGCAGGACCCCAGGATAAAGCCGTGAATCCCCTTGGACCAAGAGCAGACTCTTCCCTTTTGCCATCAATGGACTCCTGCTCTCTCTAACGAAAAAGGTTTTCAGCCTCTCTGGGATCTTTTGGGACCCTGAAGGGAAAATTCCTTCTGGCATGGTTTCTCTTTCAAGCTAGCTGAGGCAAAAACGGAGCACGGGCTCTGAGGGAGAGAGAGAGCCACCTCACTCATCCATTCCCAGGCAGAGCTCCATGCATTCCAACTGCTCTCTCATATAAATGGCAATTCCCCCTTCTCATCTTCCCAGCCTGTCCTTTCTGAAGAGCCTGTATCCATCAGTTGCAACACAGTAGCCATCCCACCACACCTCTGTGATTCTAAGATCATAGTTCTGCAGCTGCAGATCTTTAATCTTCATGGTCCTGGATTTTGTCTTCCATCAGTAGACTACTACTGTGGACTTTTAAAATGGAAGTTTAGTTTCCTAACGTAAAATCTGGTTACAGCATACTTACTTCCAAAAATTTATTTAGCAATGACTTGTGCTGACACTCAATTTCTGCTTCTGATCTGGAAAAATCAAATTTGAAGGCTTCTATTACTTCAGATGATTTTATAAAGCAACTTTTTGCCTGTCTCATATTTTCAGTGGCAAAGCAGCATTTCTTCAAAAGGTTAAAATGATTCCTTCTTATTGCACAAGGCTTTGCTATGGGTAGTTGCTGTTGTTGAGTGAAAGAGGTAGCCATATATCACTCATAATGTATGCAGAGAACCTATGCAACACAGTGGTATGAAAGATACTGTGCACATGTAAAATATTTTGTGTTCACATTTATATGACTGCTGAATCCTTTTTTCTAACACTGCCATAATATCAATAATGTAACAAATTTTCAGCATTCTCACAAATGTTAACAATACAGCTCAACAAATAGGTCATTTATGCCAGCATATTATTTTTATCAATTTCCAGCCTTCTTGCCATTACTCATCTTTCAATGACTTGTCAAATCATTTTGAATTTACATTAAACATAGTTTTAAGGGCTCTAGAGAATGAAAAAGGTCAAAGCAAAAACTGAAATAACACTTGAAACTTTTGGTGTTCAAAGCATTACCAAATATTAATACAGGAGAAAAATGGATGTCTATATTTTATCTTTAGTGGGAAGGCACCAGCAGAGAAGAAACTTCTGTACTCTGTAAAAGAACCCAGGGGAGTAACTGAATAAAGTTTGAAGTAAAATGACTGACTCCTGTATGCCTTTATATATTCATTTGTTGGTTGAAGGAAAGGCTTCTCACTCACAGCAGCACAATGGTGATTTACATGAAGAGGCCTTTGGAGAATAAAAAATTTCAGTGCTCATGTAGACTGCAAGACTCTTCAAGCATTTCTGCCAGGTACTTGTGTACTGTGCTTTTTCTCCAAGCAAAAACCATTGAAACTTTTTAGTGCAGCATTTTCAGGATCAGAATGTTGGGTTTCAGGACCAGACATGGGGGGAAAGGCCAGTGAAGAGAAGGAGGGCTAGTTTCCTGATTACTCTAAAGAAAAACATCTAGTTTTGCAAACAAAAAACATTTTTTAAATTCTCAAAAAAAACCTGCACACATTTTCTTGCGGTGTCTCTCGCTCGGAGCCCCGGTTCCATTTTTGCCTCGGCTAGCTTGAGAGACAAACCACAGTTGGAAGGAGTTTTTCCAGGGCCCTAAATATCCCAGAGCAGCTGTGAACCTTTTCCTTTAGAGAGAGCAGGCCCCCATCGATGGCAAAAGGAAAGAGACTGCACTTGATTTGGGGGGAATCCGGGCTTTATTAGGTCTTTCTCCTGTGGTCCTTCCCCCTCAGGATCCAGAGCCCAGTCCCCAAGCCAAGAGACAGCTCCACGTGGTTTCCTGGCTTTTATCCAGGGGGAAGGGGCTAGAGGCAGGGACAAGCCACTACCCAATCAGGGATAAGGTGGGAGTGGAACAGAGTTGGATTACATTCCAGTGAGGGAGAATGGGCGGGGAAAAGGAGCAGGGACAAATTTTGGGATGATACATTTTCCAGGGGTACAGAAGGGTACTGAAGAAAACATTACAAAACCCAATATAAAAATGAAATAAAATATGAAACTAAATAATGCACAGCAGCATCTCCCATTTTCTTATCAAATTGAGAAGGAGGAAGGCTCAGTCTGTGGGAGATGCTCAGAGTTCAGATCTTGAGTACCTTTAAAGCTGAAAAATATAAAATGACATCCAGTGCAAATAAACTGTTCAGAAAAACACTGTTAAGGGAAAAGGATAATTAGAAGGAGAGGGTTTGGCGCTTTCTCCGTCTCCAGGCAGCACTGGCCACCTGCGGGGCTTCTGCAGGTGGCTTTGCACTCTTAGGAATGAAAGGTTTCACCCACTTGGGTGGCACCCACTAGAGACTTGAGGGAGTGGACACACAGGCGTATCCATGACCCCAGGTGACTAGATCATGAGGACCCTCTGTTTCCCTGGTTGCTGGATCCTTTACCATTACCTGTGTCTTTGCTTTCAGCTGCAGTTGGCAGTTCTCTCTGAAATGGCGCACCATCGGTGGGTTAAGATTTTCATACGTGCAATTTTAAAAATTCAAAGTAAACAAGACTTTGGATTTGGGGTGTTTCTATTTTTAGAGACTGATGTTGTTGGCTGAGGACCCTTTTGAGATTCTGGTGGGTCCTTTCCATAATGGCCTGACCTGTCAGGGAACAGGGGATGCCGGTTTTGTGCTCTACTCCCCATTGCTGCAGGAAGCTTCTGAACTCCTTGGATGTGTACGTGGGTCCATTATCAGTTTTTATTGATTTGGGGATGCCCAGGAAGGAGAAAGCCTGTATTAGGTGTTTCACGGCATCACTAGACTTCTCCCCTGTGTGGGCAGAGGCATAGACAGCTCCAGAAAAGGTATCCACAGATACATGGACATACCTTTGCTTACCAAAGGACATGATGTGTGTCACGTCCGTCTGCCATACCTCACAGCTGTTCAATCCCCTGGGGTTCACTCCTGCACTTAGGGCTGGGAGTGCGTGTTGTTGGCATGAAGGGACACATTGACACAATTGCCCAAGCCTGTTCCCGAGTTAGGTGGAACTGGCGAACTAGGCCAGGTACATTCTGGGGAAAAAGCTGGTGGCTGATCTTCGCTTGTTCAAAGATGTTTGGGAGTGGGGCCATCTCCACAGGTGCAGCAGGAACATCAGCCCTTCTGTTTCCTTCAGCTATGAACCCTGGTAAATCGGTGTGTGATCTGATGTGCAACACATAAAATTGTTGCTCTCGGTGGGAGACCATATTTACTTGTTTTGAGAGCAAGTTGAAAAGTGCAGTGTTGGAGACCTCACTCAGTACAGCCTGCTCAGCTCTGGATACTACACCTGCTACATAGGCCGAATCTGTGACCAAATGGAATGGTTCAGGAATCTTTTCAAAAGCTCTAACAACTGCAGCCAACTCAGCTACCTGAGGTGATCCTTCCACCTCGACAATATCTTTTTCCCACTGCTGAGTTTGAGGATTTTTCCATGTTATTACTGATTTATGAGATGTTCCAGATGCATCTGTAAAAATGGTTAAAGCCTTTAAGGGCCTCCTGCTCTGAACACTTTTTAATGACAATTTGAACTGAATTTGTTCACTAAATAATTTGTGGGCATGCCAATGAATTGAAATTTGACCTTTGTAGCTATCCAGAGCAAACTGCAAAGCTTCATTTTCATGAAGCAGGTGCTGCAACATTGCTTTAGTGATTTGGCCAGAGATTATCTCAATTGGGATGTGAATGCACTCAAAATCACATCCTGCCAACTCCTGGATCCGGGTCCTGGCCTTCCGGATCAATTCTGCTACCAATTCTTGTAGCCTGGTCATTCTTTTGGACCGGTGGTGACTGAGGAAAAAACACTCTATGATTAAGAGGGGATCCTTACTGTCTTTGTCCTATTTTATTTTTCCACTTTTTCCCACTGAAAAATCATCCTGTGTAGGGGTGGCAGTATGCCTAAAATGATGAATTTAAATGGCAAGTCTGATTTGCACCTGTTGGCCTGTCTGGTGGCCATACAGTCCTGTACCTTTTCTAGGGCTGCTCATGCCTCTTGGGTGAGGGTCCTAGGAGAACTTAGCCCCTCTCCCCCTTTTAAAAGATTAAAGAGGGGGTCTAGGTCCTCAGAGGTTAGACCCAGCCAAGGTCTCACCCAATTTAAAGACTCACACAGCGGCTGGACATCTACTGAGGTCCTGATGTTATTTTTGGCAGCCAATTTTTGAGGCACAATGGTCCACTTACCAATCTCCAGACCCAGGTTCTTCCAAGGCGGCATCCTTTGAATCTTTTCCTCCTGAAGCTCGAACCCTGCAGCAACCAAAGAATCGATTGTCAGGTCAAGCATGTGGGACAGTAAGTCATCATTGGGGGCACACACAAGCACATCATCCATGTAGTGCAGGATGATGGCTTCTCCTACAGCTGTGCGCACTGGGGACAGCAGGGAAGAGAGGTACCACTGACAAATAGATGGTGAGTTTTCCATCCCTTGGGGAAAAAATTTCCAGTGGTATCTTTTCCTCGGGGCTTCTCAGTTGAGGGTAGGGACCAAGAAGGCGAAATGTGGGGCATCGTCAGGGTGCAGAGGAATCTGGAAGAAACAATATTTGATATCAATAATTGCCAAATTCTAATTTTGAGGGAGCATCGTTGGGGATGGCATCCCTGGCTGGAGAGAACCCATGTCCTCAATGACATTATTAATTTGACGGAGATCGTGGAGGAGAGGAGCTGCCACTTGCCTTTGTTTGCCTTTTTGATAACAAAGACTGGGGAATTCCAGGGAGACATGGTTTCCACAATGTGGCCTTTAGCTAGCTGTTCATCCACTAGCTCCTGAAGCGCCTTCAATTTTTCTTTACTGAGCAGCCACTGCTCTACCCAGACTGGTGAATCAATTTTCCAATTGAGTTTCTGAGTAGGGCGCTCTTCAGTGGCCGCAGCCCGAAAAACCGGGGGGGCATCTGGGTTGCCAATCGTGACTCCCCACTGGGCCATCAGATCTCTCCCCCACAAGGGCTCTGAATAATCCAAAATAAACGGACGCAGTGTAGCTAACTGTCTGTTTGGCCCCTTAATTTGCACAACACTTTTTGACTGTTTTGCCAATTTCATTCCCCCTACACCTTGCACATGCCATACCACATTTTGCAGGTCCCAATGTGACAGCCACTTTTTTTCTGGTAAAATTGTTACATTTCCCCGGTGTCCAAAACCCGCTTGATGTTTATGACTTCCCCACCGAGAGAGACCTCACACCGTAATATGAGTCTGTCC
This sequence comes from Delichon dasypus, assembly GCA_037837765.1. Taxonomy (NCBI): domain Eukaryota; kingdom Metazoa; phylum Chordata; class Aves; order Passeriformes; family Hirundinidae; genus Delichon; species Delichon dasypus. The sequence goes on along the minus strand of JBBAXF010000012.1, from coordinate 4,686,333 downwards.
CTCCCAATGGCTTGTGTGCAGCAAACCTCTGGGTGTTTGTTCCTTGTGATGTCTTTTTCAGGGAACGGGTCAGGTGCTGGAATTGCCTGGGCTATTATCTGCCCCTTAGGCAGAAACAAAGGTGGGCGGACACAGCGCAGCCAAAGAATGAGTTGTTCAGGGTTTGATGAGACAAGACCCGGAAGGATCTCGATCTCTCTCGGTGTGTATTTGGTGTCCCCAAGGATGATATACTTACTGCCAACATGTTGCCAAGAGTCTGGCACCTGCAGATCCAATGAACCTAAATGCCAGTCTGTGTCACTTAGGTGCAAGGACTCTGTTAGTTGCAACCAAAAAGGCTTTTGGACACATTCAGTGGTTAGATTGGGTCTGCTCACATCATGATTTGAAACGGTCATATCCGGTGACTTCCGCTGAAAAACAGAACTGGTTAAAGCAGGATTAGTTAGGTTAACATTTGCATTTTCTATTTTTTTCTCCCACCTCCTCGGACTTGCCTAATTTATGTTGGTATGCTGGGCAAGCCAGTGCTCATCTTTCAGTTTTTTGAAAAATCCCCTTTGGACCCTTGAGACACCCGCCCCCATTGTCCCGAAAGTCCAAAAATTGTCTCTTTAAAGGGCATTGAGATGCCCAATGTCTAGCCTGATCACACAGGAGACACGTTGTTCTTCTCTTGGGCGGTGGCTGTGGGACAGGCACAGGAGGCACAGTGTCTGCAGCAGCAGCTCTTTGCAGTGGCTTGAATGCATCTCTGGAACTGTGGTTTAGGTGAGCTGTCATGAAGGGAACCTTCCTGGCACACACCTGGAGCATGTCATCTAAGGTTGGAGCCGGTTCCATGGGCAGGCTGAGGATGGCTGCCTTGCACTGTTCATTTGCATTGGTCAGCACCATTTCCTCCAGGACCTGTTCCTGGGCTCCTTCTTTCTTAACCTGTAACTCAATAGCCCTGGTTAATCGCTCCACAAATGTTACAAAAGGTTCTGATGGAAGCTGCTTTATTTTACTGTAAAGATGGAAAGGCCCATTGGGCTGGATTGAAAAGAATGCTTTGGAAGCAGCATCTTTAATGCGCTCCAAAATAGGTAAAGGAATTCCCTGAGCCTGCTTAAGTGCTGAGACCCATTCACCATCACCACATAGATGTTCTAATCCAATTGGCAAGTTGTTATTCTCAAAAGCCGTTTCAGGATTTTGCCAAAGCTCGGGAAGTAAATCTCTTAATTTTTTTCATGTTCTTTCTCAAAGCCTAAACTGTGTGGACGAAAGGAGGGATGAGAAAAGCTGTCAGAGGTCAAAGGGAACTATAGGATTCCCTGCTAAATTTGCTTTTAAAAGGTTGCAAAAGTATTCACTTTCATATCAAAAATCGATCTGAGCTTTGCATAAATCCTGAATCACTTGTTGGGGGAAGGGGTCCCAATCGCCGTGGACAACACCCCCCCTTTCTGACCATTGATATGTGACAGGGGTAGCAGAAAAGTTGGGATCGGTTCCTGCTTCCGAGTTCCTGGCTGCCCCCCCTCCCCCTTCCCCTCCGGGGCGTGGGAACTGGGATTGTGGCTGGGGAAACCATGGGAACCAGAGGCAGGGAGGGGATGGAGGCTTGACTCACAAGGGATGGAGTCGGAGGGCAGAGGTTTGAGGGTATGGGGTGGAGTCAGAGGAGAGGTCAGTGCCACGGGTGGCGCCAAAGGGAAGGAGGAGTCTGCAGAGAGGAAAGGGTTGCTCGGGTCATGAAAGGGATTGTGGGAAGAAGGAGGGAGAGATAAAGTAAGAGGCTCCTCATGGCTTCTGCTATTTTGGGGAACAAAGAAAAAAAATGCAGCATAGTCTCCGCCATCTTGTGACCCCCCCCCCCTTCACAGAACTCAAACTAGTTTGGGGATCAGTAAAATGGGGGTTTTGAGCACCTGAACTGTCTGCAAAAGTAAACCGAACATGGGATTTACAGTCTGGGGAAGAAGAGAGGTTTGGGGAAAGTTTAGGGGTTTCTCAAGCAATCTGGCCAGGATTACTCGAGCAGGGGGACTTAGGAATTTGGGGAAAGCCAGGGGAGCTGCAGCTTCCCTGCCCTGTCTGGTGGGCTGCTTTCCTCAGAATACCCGAGCTTGGGGAAGGGATTTTGGGGTTGGGAGAGGGAGAAACTGAGGGAACTGGGGAAAATTCACTAGGAACTCACTGTTTTTTCACCTCATTTTGCTTTTGCAATGCAAGCCAAATTTGCAAACTCCAGAGAGCAAAATTTGCACTTTCTGTGTCCTTAGGTGTGCCTGATTCAGCCAATTTATTTGCAACAGCCTCCCAAAATTACGGGAAGCTTATTTGATCTAATGATACATGTGGAAAGTGCGAATACAATGAACAAATAAATTTTTTCAACTGTTTCTTTGAACAATGGGTCCCACCATCATCCAAGGCACTTAAAATTTGGTAATAGACTCTTTTTTGATACACAGACAGCCTAGCATCCATTTTTGGCTCAGATTTTATGTTTCTGTGTTCTCTTTAACTGCAACTGGGAAACTGAAAGAAGAAACAAAAAAAAAAAAAAAACCCTCACTGGAGAGAAAAAAAAACCCGGGATGAGAAACTGTTGCTTTTTCCACCCAGGAACTGCCCAGCCTAAACCAAATTGCTTTTAAAAGCACCCTGAAGGTTTTTCCTGAAGGCGGGAACCTTCCCCCAAAGGAAAAACTTCTCCCTATGATTTAAAACCTCTGAAAGATTTTTTACTTACCAAACTCCAGCGTGGAGATGAAAAAACTTCCCAGTTGCTCCTCTGCCTGAAACTGGCCCTTTTGGTGCAAAAGGAGCTTCTAGTTTCAGTTCCCAGGGTCAGCTGTCCACACACATGTGGTCGCCTTCTCTGGGAGCAGCCTGCCATACGAGGGGGCTTCTTCACAGCAATATGAGGGGTTTTTAAGTCCAAAGGAAAACCATAGCCTCTCTCTGTGGAGTCCAGTGTTTCAGGGACTCCACAGCAAATGCCAAGCCAGACGGGTCTGTCTCTCTGCATGGATGGGCCACGTTTTGGACTCACATGCTTGCGTGAGGTTCCTCGGCCACATGCTCCATACGTGGTTCTTTGAGCCTTCTCCTGGGAGCCCCATGTGGCTTTGGGCACCACGCTTGGGCATCACCTGTGGTCTCTCTCTCTCTCAGAGCCCCGGCTCTATTTTTGCCTCGGCTAGCTTGAGAGACAAACCACAGTTGGAAGGAGTTTTTCCAGGGCCCTAAATATCCCAGAGCAGCTGTGAACCTTTTCCTTTAGAGAGAGCAGGCCCCCATCGATGGCAAAAGGAAAGAGACTGCACTTGATTTGGGGGGAATCTGGGCTTTATTAGGTCTTTCTCCTCTGGTCCTGCCCCCACAGGGTCCAGAGCCCAGTCCCAGTCCCCAAGCCAAGAGACAGCTCCACATGGTTTCCCGGCTTTTATCCGGGGGGAAGGGGCTAGAGAAGGGGACAAGCCACTACCCAATCAGGGATAAGGTGGGAGTGGAACAGAGTTGGATTACATTCCAGTGAGGGAGAATTGGTGGGGAAAAGGAGCAGGGACAAATTTTGGGATGATACATTTTCCAGGGGAACGGGGGTACTGAAGAAACCATTACAAAACCCAATATAAAAATGATATACAATATAAACCCAAATAATGCACAACAACATTTTCTTATAGGAAAAACACCAGTACCACATACAGGATTACCTTTTCATTCACATATGTGAACAAGCAAACTTCTTCTTTCATGTGCCTGAATCTCACTTTTCATTTTCTTCTTTGCTGCTTCCCTTCCGCTGCATCCTTGTGGTGTCTCCGTGTTAGCCATTGAAGCTTGACTCTCTTGCTGTGACCTGAGTCATAATCCATTCTTTTCTCATTCCTCTTTGGGGTCACCATCTTCCTCTTTGATGTCCTCTGTAACAGATGGGTCCTGTTACTGTGCATTTCTTCTGGGTCAGAGAACAAGCAGCCTCCTCAAAAACTTCTTCTAATGACCTCAAACCTCTTGAGGAGGAACTGCCAATTATGCTATATTTCTAAATCTGCGACCAGTGTAGAAGACAAACACCTGAAAATAAGAAGCTGGTTTGAGGCCAGAAACAGGAAGTTGAATTTTGACTTCAGACTTTGACAAGTGAGTACCACTTGGTGCTGAAAGTTTCCCATCCTACTATTTTTATCCAGGTGTTATATTTGGTTTAAACTATACATATCTACAAGCTGTGGCAATCATCCCTGATCATCCAAATATAGTCCAACTATTGAAAAAAACCCTGTTATTAATTAAAAACAGAGCTATGGATTAAATGGATATTCTGAAATAAAATACAAATATTATCACCACTACAGTCAAATCCAGATTACAGCCCCTATATGTGATCATCCAGAGACAAAGGAGTTTACAAGAATAATCTCATTCCAATGTGTGCATAAAATGTCCTTTAGAACATAATTGTGGCAATTTTGAAACTGTCTGCCTTGGGTTGCAATATGTAACCAAAAATATTTATTCTATTTGCCATCTGCTGAAACCAGTTGGGGAGGTGTTTTTCTTTATCTCTTGTATAACCCATTCCTCATAACTCGAGGGGGGGGAGGGAGCGAGTGCCTTCTGTTAATGGGGCAGCTGTTAAAACCAGGTGCAGCAATGTTCTTTATCTTTTCTACGACCCATCCTCCCTCCAGGGAGATATCTTCTGGTAATGGGCCATTAAGGCTCACCACATGACTGATAAAATTACATCATACCATTGTGAGATGCTCCACCCAGTGGGAGGAGCCAAGCATTCCTACATAGGTAAAAGCAGAAATTCAGAACACCAAGGCAGCCTGTTTTCCACTGGATTCTCAGAGGAAGACCAGGCCCATCTGGCCACCAATAGACCCATCTACGGGATCATCTCTACTCCAACAGAACCACATCTGTCACTCCAGGAGGACTTATTTGGACTGCTCCCAACACCCTGACCAACAAGGTGTCAGGTCGTATTCTGACTCTGTCAGTGTTTCTAAGATTATTTCTTGTTGGTTTGCTTGGTTTTTTTGTACTATTATGTTGTGTTCCTCTGAGGAATGGTTTTTCCCCTCAGAGTCCCCCTGAAGCCTGTGCTATGTAGTTTAACCCTTCTTCCCTATCTTACCTACTCCTGACCCTATTGGCTCAGGGCCAATCTCTTTCCTTGGCCCAAAACTAGATAAACCCCCATCTCTTCCTGGTTCGCTCTCTCTCTCCTCGCGCTCCTGGAACATCACATTGAGAATAAAGCTTGGATGGAAGCTGGGGGTGAGAGCCACTCTTGAAATCTTTATTCTGTCTCTATGAAATATATTTCCCTAAAACCTCTGAACATGTGAGCTAGCTAGAGCCGGGGGGTGGCTAGAGGAAGTATATTTCAGTTGGTCCCCATCGTGGGTTTGTTATAAAATATTAATAAGCCCACACAGGAAGGATGAATCCCTATTTCAAGGGGTTAAAAAAAGCTGTTTGGAGGTGCAACTACCTTGTCACTACTGGCTGCTTTTGTGCAGCTGGGAGTGTTAGGAAGGGTTGGGAGCTCGCTTTCACAACAAAAGTGAGTTGACCTAAGATGGAAAACCCTGACACAGCAGCACCGTGCCCCAGGGTCCACTAGAAAGACCCCTTTCATTTACCCGGGAATAGTGAGAGGGCAATAGGATCCAGGGCCGCTGCGTGTTGCGTAACGCAGTTAGGGGTTTTTTTGTTGTTTATTTTTTTTTTCTCTGGGGAACGGTTGGCGTTCTGTACGGGGGGAAACTGTGTTTTTTGGGGTGGGTTAGGTAAGGGAAGGTTCTGGGACAGAGGATTCAGCACCGGGATGCCCCCCCATCCGTGCCTCTGCAGTCGGGGAAAGCAGCTAGAGAGGGCCACCCCGGGTGGCAAGCCACCCGCCTTCCCTCTTATCTCGGAGAAGTGGGAAGCGGCGCCTTTAGGGTTTTTTTTCATGTCAGGGGTTAGATTTTTCGAATAGTTTGCCTTTTAAAACATCAGAAACATGGGCATAAGTCTATTGATTAATCAAAAGAGTGCTTTTGAACAACTTAGAAACATTTTAACAGATGTAAGAATCTCTAATAAGCTGTTAACAAAATTTATCTGCTGGCTGTCAGCTGAGATTCCAGACAGTACTCTACAAGATATAAATTCTGTTTCATTTTGGGATGATGTGGGAAAATTAATAACTTTAAAGATTGAAAATGGTGAAAACAAAGTTTATTTATTTATTCCAATATTCTTACAAGTACGCAAGAAGCTGTTAGAAGCAGAAAATAGCAGACAGTCATGCAAAACCTCTCAGCAATTCCCTGTTTCCGAGAAGCAGGGATTCCCTAATTCCACACTGGATTATGCTCCTCAAACCCACCCATTTTCCTTATATCCTCCTCTCCCACCTGTTTTTTCTCAGCAAGATTCAGTGTTTTCCTCTCCAGGCTCTGGTCGCATAGATGAGTCCCTGGAGGGCCCGCACCACGCGGTGGCCCCTGATGGTGGCTGCCATATTCTTCCTCCTCCTTCCCACTATCCCTTCTTCCCCCCAATCCCCGCCCCAACTCCATATCTCTCACCCAATCTCCCACCCCACCCTTCCCCCCAGTGCCTCCCCCTCCCTCCAAGTGGCCGCGTGAAGGGGGAAGGGTCCCTTGAAATCACCAGTCCCAGAGTGGCTGGGGGGAAAGATAGTGAAGGGCGGCTGCCAGCCTGCAGAAGCGGGGGGGGGGGGGGGGGTAGTCCCCCTGTGGCAAGGGCTAAGGAACAGCTTAACCTAGGGCCCCGGGAGAGGAGGGAGGAGCTGCCTGTTGCAAGACCCTGGGGGGGGGGGGGGGGGGGGGGGATGACAACACCCCCTGGCTGCCTGGGCAATGGAGAAGCATCAGGATTTTTAGCAACTCAGAATAATGATCAAGAAAGCATTCCATCTGTGGCTCCTGTAGTATATGTAGGTAAAAGACACGTGCGTAGAGAGTATCTGCCTTTTTCATACCAAGATAAAAAAAGAGCTGTGTAAAATGGAGAAACAATTTGGGAGATCCAGTGAAATATTTAAGGGCATGATGAAAGCTACCTTCAATTCAAATGAGATGGTACCCAGTGACATTAAAGATTTATTCAGATGCCTATTAACTCCCTCAGAGTATGACCTATGGGAAGGTTTATGGAAAAAAGCTTTGAGAATAGTATTGCAGGAAATTCAGCAAACTCCTGATGCTCAGGACAGCGATTACAATGACATCACACATGATCATTTGTGCGGTGAAGGTGATTTTAGTTCTAGTGATGAGCAAACTCAATTGTTAGCCAAGTCAGTTTTAGATAAGATCTGTAATGTGGCAGTGTTGGGGGCTCCTTTTCAGGAGCTTAAATTCCCCGGCATTCAGGTGGTGTTAGAATCCTGGCCCTCTGCAAAGCTCTGTGCTAAACGGAGGAAAAAGACGGAGTCTTCAAGGTTACATGCTTCTTTTATTAGTTTTTATCTTACAATTTTCTGTGTCCAAAAGGTGTTTGCCGTGGCTTGGACATCTGGTGACTCCTGACTCTCGACTTCTGACTCCTCTCTCCTCCTGTCTCTGGGCTGTCCTTATCTTTTATACTAATTGCTACATATTTTTATTTACTATTTATTACCAATGTCTATCACTATTACTAAAAAGGTCATCTTTACTCTGACTCAATCCTCACTAACTACTTTGTGCCAACGTCACTGCAGAAATGGAGTGAGGGAACAAGAAGGAAGAAGAAAGAGACAACTCCCTAAATTCTCCATCTTGCCCCATTCACTTTAATGCCAAAAACCCCAAACTCACTGTTTTTTCACCCCGTGATATACTAAACTACATTTTTCACACTCTTGTGGCCTGCAATGCTTCCTGCAGTGCAAGAAGCCTCTCCCATGGACTGAAATCAAATCCAGTGTCTCTCTGAGCTTTGGGCTCTGGGCCAGGGTCCCAGACCCCCCTGTCCAGGTCTCTGACCCTCCAGGGCAACCAAAGGAATGCCCTGGACTCCAACATGGCAGAAAAAACCTTTTATCAGATTCCAACAACTGAGATAAAGAGCAGTTATGTTAACACTAAACAGCTTCCTTCAGAGAAGTTTTTGGATCATCTGAGAAGTCAAGTGGAAAGACAAGTGCAAGACCCAGTGGTGCACGCAGAATTGATTAAGGAGATGGCTCAGAGGAATGCTAATGAGACCTGTCGTAGAATCATTCTTAGCCTTCCCCTTGACCCATCGCCTAGTCTCGCACAGATGAGAGAAGCCTGTACCAGGAGAGCAGAACTTTTCAGTGCACCTGAAAGGAATCCGGGACTGACACACCCAAAGCCTGTGGCAGCAGCGACACCAGGACCAAGGAGGCAACTGATGTCATCAGACCAGCTGCAGCACATCATCTGCCACCGCTGCAAAAGGCCAGGACACTTTGCCAAAGCCTGCCCACAAAACCAGAAACGCAAGTCCAAAAAACAAAAAAACTGAATTCACAGTGCAGCCCAGATTTTATCTCCTTGACGCGCCAAGAAAGAAATTTACAAGGCCATACCGGGGCAAATGTCTCTCTCTTAGCAAAAAAGGGGGAGGGCAGGTCACAGGGTGTGGGGGTACAGAAAAATAAAAAATGTCAAATGTTCAACTAACAAGGAATGGCAGCCGCGAGGCTGATATAGGCTCGTGACTACCAAAGGTTTTCATTTCAGATCTACTGATTGGACAGTAATTACAGTGGACCTGCAAAACATTTCACAAAACATGAAGGTTTAACCACATGAAACTGAACAGTGAGTATTTTGTTATTGGGGACATAGCACACACACCCTTGGAGGTTGAGGTAGCTCCCATGACCATTAAGGGAAAGATAACAGTCCTCATGCTGTTGGCACGCTGCATGCACCCGCCATTCTACCTGGTAGAGGGGCAAGTCCTTGCCCAGGCCATTCCTGTTCCGGCAGAGATCCTAGCGGATGGAAAATCACCTGAAGTCTACTGGGCCGAGGTGGTGGAGGAGAACAAACCTTCTCTTGGCATGTAACTTAGCCCGTGGGTCAGACTGCCTCCACGTGGAGGGGGTGCTCGACTCCGGTGCAGACGTTACCGTTATACCTGAGAGCATGTGGCCATCTCACTGGGAGTTGCAACCCGTGGCAGGCAAACTTCAGGGCATAGGAGGAATCACAATGGCAAAAATCTCAAAAAACATAGTGCAAATTGAAGGACCTGACGGAAAAATTGGCAAATGTCCGTCCATTCGTTGCTGATTATAAGGCTCCCTTATGGGGGAGAGACACCATGTCACAGTGGGGAGTCCAATTGGTCATTCCTAAGACACCCCAGGATTTTTGGAAATAGCCACTGTGGAGCGCCCTACTCTAGTGGTTTCACGTTCACTAAATTTTGGTCTTGGTACTTACTCTTCTTGTGAGAGAGAGACTAGGAGAAAAACAAAGCAGGCTCAACCGTAAAATTAACAAATAGTTTATTAACATACACTAAAAGAATAGAAAAAAAAAGCAAGATAGAAAAAAAACGAAAATGGAATGAAACTTCAAAAACACTTTTCCCTCCTCTTACAAACTGTTCACTTTCTTACAAAACAACATAAAGAGACAAAACTTGTAATTTTCAGTCGGTTTCACTAACTAACAATAGTCTTTCAACAATTCATTAGGCGAAGAGTATCCTTTCAAGTCATGGATCCCACTGACAACTTAGAACAGCTCTCTTGTGGGTTTTAAACGGTCACAAAAACAACTGCCCGGAGAAAACCTGCTTTTGTGGCCCTCCCAGGAGCAGTTTCCCAAGCTGCTTATGGGTCATAGGTCTTAGACTTTTGCATACTGGGGTATTACCATGATACGCAATGCAATCACACGTAGACGAGAAATTTCGCAGGGCCGAGACGTTCCTCCGTGCCAGCTCAAAGCTGAGTCCGGGGCGGAGAGAGACCTCCTTGTTTATTTCTTACTTCTTATATATTTGTGGGTCTGGCTAAAGATTGGCTTCTGGGGTTAAACACCCTTCAGCCTCAGTGGCTAGACCAACTGTCAGTTACAATTGTTTTCAGGTTAGAAATATGCAAACAAAGGACAGAGAATGAAAAACAAAGGATTTGTTTATGTTACATATGTGGGAAAAAGGTAGAAACTGCTCATAATATTGTACAGTAACTAAAGATCTGACTCCATTTTATGAAAATTCAAAAGGCTATAAAAAACTCAGAAAAACCAGGGTAACACTGGGGTGTCACCTTTTAAAGATGAATAACTCCAAAGCAAAGGATTCTTCACTTCAAGGTACAGAGATATCTTCTCACTTCTTCACTGGCACAGGGGGCTTCTCATCTTTATATCTGTTCAAGCATCTTATAGGATATTACTTAGTTCATCAAAAACACCTTTGCTCAAATCTATACACAAATTAAAACAATCATCTCCCCAAATGCATATCTTTCTCATGATTTAAAGGAATGACTTAAATATAGAGTTCATTTCCATGGCTCAAATAAGAATAGAACAACCAACTCTTCAACCCTCTGTCCCAATAGTCTTTTCACTCTTGCTTTACTGACTTCATCCTGCTGTTCTTTATGTTCACTGTTCTTTTTTTACTCTCTCAGAGAAGGACTAAGTTCTGGAAGCTTGATGTTACTAGGAAAGGGTTAAATTTGCTTGGAGTCTTTGTCTCTCCCTCTGTGGCTCATGGTGCTAGATGTTCAAGGCCGAGCTGATGAGGGAGGAAGAAATCACACAGAAACATTAGAGATTGGAGCACTCAGGCAGTCCAGAATCACAAAAAAACAGGCAGGATCATAAATGCCTTCTCAGCCACCTCTCAGTGTAAATCGGGGTGGCTTTGGCCTAAATGGTGCCTATAGCTCTTATTAGGTCCCAGCAGAGACCCCTCCCTGCTCCAGGGAAGTCTGAAGAAAGTAGCTGTTACAAAACAGCAACCTCTCCTTCCCCCGCCCCCTTTCACCCGGGAGCCAATGGAATTTGGCCAGGCCTCAGGCCAGCTCCCCTGCAAAAGGGGGGAGCAGCAGGCCCAGCTCGATGTTACCTGTCTCTCTCTGGCCAAAGGAAGAAGAAAAAGGACCCACCTACAGGAAATCAAGGGGTTTTATATGGTACTTCCCAAAGTTGCAGCCAACAATTTCAGTGGTCAGAATAGATGTCAATATTCTAACTAACTCTCTGATAGACCCCTGTCTGTTCCAAATCAATTCGCAGGTCCTGACCTGGAGAAGTATTTTACATTTTTCTATAACTAAAAAACCAAACTGTACTAACCCATGACACCTACCCACAAACTAAAGTGGTTGGACAATAACCCAAGATGAGTAGCACAGTGGCCATTGAGTAAAGAGAAGCTCAAGGCCCTTGAGGAGCTCGTGGAGGAGCAGGTGGCTCAAGGTCACCTAGAAGAGACAACAAGCCCCTGGAATTTCCCAGTCTTTGTAATAAAGAAACTGGGAAAGGACAAGTGGAGGTTGCTCCATGACCTCTGAGAAATAAACAAAATTATAGAGGACATGGGACCACTCCAACCAGGGATGCCTTCTCCAACAATGCTCCCTCAAGACTGGCAATTGGCTGTTTTAGATATCAAAGATTGTTTCTTCCAAATTCCTCTACACCCAGAAGATGCCCCACGGTTTGCATTCTCAGTTCCTACCATTAATCGAGAAGCCCCAATGAAGAGATATCACTGGAAAGTACTTCCCCAAGGTCTGAAATCTAGTCCTTTCATATGCCAACAGTATGTAGCCTCACTACTGTCACCAGTACGTGCCAAGAGAAAGGATGCCATCATCCTTCACTACATGGATGATCTACTCGTGTGTGCCCCAAATGACTCTATACTCCAACACACACTTGACCTAATGGTTAAGGTTTTAACCTCTGCTGGATTTCAATTGCAGGAAGATAAAGTTCAAAGAATGCCACCTTGGAAGTACCTGGGTCTACGAATAGCTGCAAGGACCATTGTTCCACAGAAATTGGAAACTGAGTGTAATCCCAAAACCTAGCAGATCTCCACTCCTTGTGTGGGTCTTTGAATTGGGTAAGACCTTGGCTAGGCCTCACAAATGAAGATTTGGACCCTCTCTTCAAGTTATTGAAGGGGGAGAGGGAGCTGGTTTCTCCCAGGGAACTGACCCCAGAGGCAAAGACAGCAATCGAAAAGGTACAGAAGGCCTTATCAGAGAGGCAGGCTCATCGATGTGAGCCAAACATACCTTTCCAATTCATTGTTCTAGGAAAACTGCCACATTTGCATGGTTTGATTTTTCAATGGATCGAGGGGCAGAGAGATTCACTCTTGATCATAGAGTGGGTCTTCCTCTCTCACCAAAGATCCAAGACCATCACTGAGCCACAAGAGTTGATAGCTCAACTGATTCGGAAGGCAAGGGTGAGATTGTGTGAGCTGACTGGTTGTGACTTTACATGTATTCACCTTCCGGTCAAACTTTCTGAGGCGGGAAGGAACTCTCCCAAGAGACTGACCAAAGAGGTGTTTGAGCATTTGCTCCAGAGCAATGCCAGTCTCCAATTGTCTCTGGACAGCTACAGGGGACAAATATCAGTCCATGCCCCGTCTCACAAGTTGCTCAATGAGGAATTCCACCTCATTCCTTGTGAGGAGTCGGAGACCACTCAAGGCTCTCACAGTGTTCACGGATGCATCCGGGGCTTCCCACAAGTCAGTGATGACTTGGAGAAATCCTCAGACTTAGCGTTGGGAAGCTGATGTGGAGTTTGTGGAGGGATCCCCCCAAGTGGCTGAACTAGCCGCAGTGGTAAGAGCGTTTGAGAAGTTCTCAGAACCAATTAATTTGGTAACAGACTCTGCTTACGTGGCGGGGGTAGTGTCCAGAGCGGAACAGGCTGTGCTCAAAGAAATTGACAATGAACATCTCTTCAGATTGCTTTCAAAGCTAATTTATTTAATTTCTCATCGAGAACATCCGTTCTATGTGATGCATGTAAGATCACACAGGGATTTGCCAGGTGAAGTTGCAGAGGGGAATTGTCAGGCAGATTCCCTTGCTGCACCTGTTGAAAAAGCACGTCTCCCTGATATCTTCCAACAGGCAAAGATGAGTCACCAACAATACCGTCAGAATGTGCCAGGCCTGATCCGTCAGTTCCAGCTAACACGGAGACAGGCTCGAGCCATTGTGGCCACCTGTCCCAACTGCCAGGTCCAAGCGATGCCATCGATGGGTATGGGAGTTAACCCCCGGGGCCTTGGCAGTTGTGAGGTATGGCAGACAGACATCACACACATTCCTAGTTTTGGACGCCTCAAATATGTTCATGTAAGCATTGACACACATTCAGGCGCAGTGTATGCCTCTGCCCATGCAGGGGAAAAGACTGAACATGCCAAGAAACACCTAGTGCAAGCTTTTTCAGTGTTGGGGATTCCAAAAGAAATCAAAACTGATAACGGCCCAGCGTACGCGTCCAAGGGGTTCCTGGAGTTTGTCCAGCAGTGGGGAGTGGAACATAAAACTGGCATCCCTCACTCCCCCACAGGTCAAGCTGTGGTTGAGCGAGCACATCAGATGCTCAAACAGGTCCTGGCTAGACAGAGTAGTACAACTGTGTGGATGTCTCCACATGAGAAACTCTGCAAAGCCATGTTTACTATCAATTTTCTGAACTGTTCATTTGAAAACATGAGTCCACCAGTGGTACGCCATTTTAACAGTGGCAATCAGTTCAAATTGTCTCAGCGTCCACCGGTCATCATTAGGGATCCAGAAACTTGGGAAACCAAAGGTCCCTATGAGCTCATGACCTGGGGTCGTGGCTATGCATGTGTGGCCACTCCCTCAGGCCCTCGGTGGATTCCCCAGAATTGGGTGAAACCTTTTGTCCCTAAAAATCCAGCTCCAGCAGAAGGGGATAAGAGGCAAGTAGATGTTGCATCCAAAAGAAGACGCCGCCGGATAGAGGAAAAAGAATCTTCCTAGATGTGGACTCCTTCCGGCAGAAACAGAAATTTTTAACATGTTTTAAAAATGTTTATTTTTCCTTTTAGAGAAAACCTACCTCACACTCAACACTGTGATAAACCCCATACAAGTTGTCATCTTGTTATTGCTGAACAGTCTGGCAGCTGCATGGATCATCCCTCAGCCACATCAAAATGTCTGGGTGACCCTGGCACAGACACTTCAGCAGGAAAACATATGTTTGTCCACTGCATCAACAGAGAATCCTATGTCCACCTGTCTGGTAGGAATTCCATTATGGGCAGGAGTTCCATCTCGGCTTTTAGGAGGGCCGTGTACCATAGGGCGGTTGTCCGTATTGACACCCAACCAAACTTTAATTGGTGAATAGACTCACAAAAACAAATCGGCAAACAAAATTCAAAAGAGGAGTGCTGACCAATTGGATCCAAATTGTAATTCAGAAATTTTTCATTGGGCCAAGTCAAAAAGAGTGGCTGTGTCCCTGTTCCTTCCATGGGTCGCAGCAGCCAAAGCTCTAGGTGAATTGGGCCATCTAGAGTGCTGGGTAGTCAAACATGCAAATTTAACATCCATCGCCATCAGTTCTCTCCTAGAAGATGAGGAAATTACCAGACAGGCCACTCTCCAGAACTGTGCTGCTATAGATTATCTCTTGTTACTTCATGGACATGAATGCCAGGAATTTGAAGGACTGTGTTGCCTAAACCTGACCTTGAAGGCTCCAAACATCCATTCTGGTGGTGCAGAACTGTTTTATTAGGTTTTTATAAGAAGTTTATGTTATGGTTCATTTCACTGTATCCCCAATTCTGTATCCCTTTTGTGTTGTCTGTATAATAAGGTGTTTTGTGTCCTCCCACCCCCCCTTGCTCTGGGGCAGCCTGTCTCTCCAGGAGCCCTCCCAAGGATTGCGAAATCTCAGGGAGAGGGCTTCAGGTGATAGGCCCCCTGGGGGGAATTCCTTTAGCTCTGGATTTTTGTGGTCCAAGGATTGGGGGTGGGCACACCCTGTTACCCCCTGAAACCCCTGATACATGGCCTTGCAGTATCTTCCCAGGAACCCCTCCCCCGCTTATAGGGGGTAGGAGGGAGGAAAAAGCTCTCTCAGCATCTCGCTCTCAACCTCTAAGACCTCGCTCTCAAGCCCTCAGCGTCTCAACTCTGGAGATAATAAACATCTTTTAACTTGTTCAGCTGAGAGCCAGCCTTTTCTCTTCTGCTGCTTTGCTGTCACATTTTTGCGGTTCAGCTGCTAAGCCGAGAAGCCGAAACGAACTGGGACCTTCTGTGCCTGGGTTGACCCGAGCTAGCCAGAGGTCATCTCCCGCCCGGTGCGGGACGGAACCAGACACAATCCATGCTGCCCAACGTGGGGCACACCACACCGGCAGAGACACAGAGCGTGGAACTCCAACGTGGAGCAAACCATGCCGGCAGAAGCAGCGTGGACCACGTGGAGCACGGCTCCATGGTGACAGAGCGTCCGGTGCCCACGCAGGCCCCCCCGGAGACGAGGCGGACCCTGCGAACGGACTGGGGCTGATTTAGCCTGAAGAACAGTCTCTGGGCGTCACGCACCCCTGTGAAATTGACTTTTAAACAAAGCAAGTTCCAGGGGAAAGAAGGGGAGCTTCGGGCCCCGACCGGAGTCCTTCTTGCGGCAGAACAACCCGACCCACGCACCCCTCAGGTCACAGGACACGTAGGTATACCCGCAACGGGAGATATTTACTGGTTTTAGGGTTCCCCCGAGGGAGGGGGATCTATTGGGGAGGAAAAAAATCCTCCAAAAATAGCTGTGCAGCTAAAGGGTTAAACCTCCTGTGATTTCGAGCAGACGGGGTCCGTGGGGGGAGTGCTTTTCATCTGGGTTCGGGTTCAAAAGCAACTTAGTATCAAAATATGGGTGGAAAGCTAACGGTTGCTCAGAAAAGGTTGTATTATAACTATGTATCGGGTCTGAAAGGCGCCAAATTGAAAATCTCAAAAGGCGAGTTAAGAAATTTTGTTCGGTGGGTTCATCTGCATTTCCCCCAAGTATCCCCCGAGACAGTCTGCAGCGCCGATTTCTGTGGCACTGCAGAAAGGCAATTAATTCGGCTGATTGAAACAGGGGACAAAAAGGCTACAAAGTATTTTATGGTAGCAACAAACATTAAATCGGCGATTCAGTCTCAAAAGGGAAAGCAGAATGAGCCTGGCCGAGAAACGTGTTCTCCCCCTCCTCCCCCCCCTTCTTCTCCCCAGTCCCCGTGTCCCCGGGAAAGTGTTCTGAATGGAGCAGCAGGGCTCCAGCCCGCCCGCTCAGCCTCCGGAACGCCCCAGCCACCCCGCCCGCGCTGGCCCCTTGGGGCCGGGAGGGAGGTCTCAGGCAGCATTGGCCACGTTGCACGAGACAATCCTCCATCCCCGCTTTCCCTGGTTGAAAAATGCCGCATTCATTTTTCTGTGTGGGGGGAAGCCACGTGGCCCGCATGGGGACCCCAAGATGGTGGCGACCTCATGGCAGGGGACTCCCCCGCCCCCTCCGCGCCGCCCACCCCTCCCTACCCCGGTGACGTGGCGCCCGCACGGTGCGGCCCCGCCCCGTCCCCCTCCCCTGCCCCGCCTTACCCATGTGACGTCGGGTGTCTGCCGCGCGGCACCGCCCCCGCCGCATGCGGCCGCGGCCCTGGCCCCGCCCCCGCCCCATGCAGCCCCGCCCCCACCCCACGCCGCGCGGTGCCGATCCCGACCCGCGCGGCCCCGCCCCCACCCCGTGCACCGCCGCCGCGCTGCCCCCCCAACCCCCTGTGCCTGCGCATGTGCGCTGCGGCACCCCCCCTCCCCCACCGCGGCTGTGGCCGTGCTGCCTCCCTCGCCCAATCTCGGTGACGTCGCTTTCCCCGCCCCCCCCCCCCCCCCCCCCCACGGCGACGCTGCCTGAGGGGGCCCCCGCCGCGGCATGGCCGCGGCCCGCTGCGCCCCCCCCGATGCTGCCGGCGGGGGATGCCTCCGCCGGGCCATGGCCCGCTACTCCCCCTGCAGTTGCCGCGCTGCCGACCGCCCCGGAGCATCCCGGACCTGCACCGCCGGGGCTCGAACCCGCTTCCCCGGGATTCCCCCCACCCCCACAGTCCTCGATGACGTCACTCCCCAGGCAAACCGTGCCCCCTGCAGGGAAGCGGTTGCGAAGCAGCCAAGTGCCTCAGGGCAGGGGCTTCCTCACTCCCTCAAACCCGGAAGTGCCCGAGCAGGGAACCGGAGCAGATGCAGATGCAGGTGCCGGCTCCTGCTCCATTCCAACTCTTGCCCCTGTTACCTACCGCAATGCCCGCGGTGGTAACAAAAGGGCAGAGTACCACCCATTTCCCCGAGCCACCATCAAAGAATATGCAAAGCTCACAGAACATATGGCCGGAATGGGCCATATTTCAGAGGGCTCCTCAGAGCAGATCTCTCTGCAGAGGAAGTGGTGCCTGCTGATTTAAAGTACCTGTTTTCTTGCTTGCTGAACCCAACAGAGTACATCCTATGGGTCACAGCTTGGAAACAGCTGCTCCAGGATGCCTTACCAGGACTCCTCAACCATGTCAACACTAGAGTGGATGCTCAGGGAAACCCCATCACTCTAGAACACCTGGCTGGTGAGGGGCAGTGGGATGAAGCCACTGACCAAGTGGTCATTCCTGTCCAGTGCCTCCACGTGGTCGGAGACACGGCCCTGACTGCATGCAAACAAAAGGTCCTGCGATTTCATATTCGAAAATCAGACAGGAGCAAAGGGAGTCTTTCACAGATTTTGTGGAGAGACTGTCCCGAGCTAATGAAGCTCAGGTCAAAAACGAAATGGCTCGGGAACACATTTTAACAGAGATTGTGTTTTTGAATGCCAATGATTTATGTCGTGTGGCAATTTTAAGTTTACCTCTAAACCCCAAACCAACCTTACCAGACATGCTTTAGGCATGTCAGGTAAAGTTGCCTTTTATATGTTCATCCACAGGTCCATGGCCCAAACCTCATCAAGTTGCAGCCATGGAAGCTGAAGATTCCCGAAAAACACTGAACACCGGGAAGAAGCTTTCTGCTCAAAGCTCCCAGAAGTGTTTTTTGTGCGGGAATTTGGGGCACTGGGTTTCCAAATGCCCCCTCAAGAAAGAATTAGAGGACCTCAAAAACAAAAAAGGGGGAGGGGAAGGGGAAAAAGGGAGAGGGTTAAAACCCTCACAAAAAAACAGGTGAAAGAGCACAGGTCCGCCCTGCGTGAAGAAAAAAATGGGGTGGACCGAGCAGGAGGGGAGGGGAAGGGGAGCCAAGGGAAAAAGAAGGAGAAGCTGCATTGCCCCATTCAGGGTGGCAGCAAAAATAACACACTGGAAATTACTTATACGGACCATGACATGGCACAGCCGATTTTAACAACCAATTCTAAATATACCCCCTACAGGTTGCAGCTCACAGCGGGTTTGCACCTGAAAGACAACGACTGGAATTTTGTGTGGGTTGACAACAGTGAGCAGGGTACCTGGCCAAGGGTCAAAGGTAAGCTCATCATTGTGGGGGACTGCAAACACACCCCAAAAGAGATCGAAATTCTTCCAGGAACACTTGATAACAATCCTGGAAGGTTCGTTCTCTGGCTACGCTGCACTCACCCACCAACATTCCTACCTAAAGGGCAGAGAGTTGCCCAGATCATACCCACCTGGGAATGCCCGGAAGAAGACAAGATGCCAACTGCTTGTCCCGTGCACAGCATCACAGAAGTGAAACCCCAGGTGGGATGTGAGTTACAGAGGGTGATGAGGCCATTAACATCACAGGCCTGCTCCACATGGACATGGACGTGACTGTGATCCCAGCCAAGCACTGGCCGTCACGTTGGGCCTTGGAAAACGTGGCAGGACACGTGCAAGGAATAGGGGGAATGCAATTGGCCAAACAATCAAAGAGTGTGGTTCAAATTAAGGGGCCAAAAGGGCAGTTGGCCAGTTTACGCCCTTTTGTTTTGGATTATAGGGAACCCTTGTTGGGGAGAGACCTGATGGCCCAGTGGGGAGTCACGATTGACATCCCAGACCCCCCACAGGATTTTTGGGCAGCGGTCGCTGAGGGGCGCCCTACCCACAAGCTGGATTGGAAAACAGATACACCGGTGTGGGTAGAGCAGTGGCCGCTTTCAAAGCAGAAATTGAAGGCACTCGAAGTGCTCGTGGAGGAGCAGTTAGCTAAGGGTCACATTATAGAGACCACCAGCCCTTGGAATTCGCCGGTTTTCATTATCCGGAAGCCGGGGAAGGACAAGTGGAGGCTCCTCCAGGATCTCAGACAAATTAACAACGTGATAGAAGACATGGGCTCTCTTCAACTGGGAATGCCTACCCCGACCATGCTCCCACAAAATTGGAAATTGGCTGTTAGAGATATAAAAGATTGTTTCTTCCATATTCCCCTACATCCGGACGATGCACCACGTTTTGCATTCTCGGTTCCCACCATTAACCGAGAGGCCCCGAGGAAACGCTACCATTGGAGGGTTCTTCCCCAAGGAATGAAGGTGTCACCTATCATCTGCCAGTGGTATGTGGCTTCCTTGCTGTCCCCGGTCCGCGTAGCCGCAGAGAAAGCAATCATCCATCATTATATGGATGATGTGTTTGTGTGTGCCCCCACCGATGATGTCTTGTCACTCTTGTCACACGCGCTTGACCTGACAATTAATGCATTGGTTGTTGCAGGGTTCGAGCTGCAGGAAGACAAGGTTCAAAGGATGCCACCTTGGAGGTACCTTGGGCTGGAGATTGGCAAGCGGACCATTGTGCCGCAGAAATTGGAAATCAGTCCCAAAATTCAGACCCTCTCAGATGTCCATCAGCTGTGTGGGGCATTGAATTGGGTGAGACCCTGGTTGGGCCTCACAACCGAGGATCTAGCCCCTCTTTTCAATTTATTGAAAGGGGGAGAGGAGCTGAGTTCTACCAGGGAACTAACCCCGGAAGCAAAGGAGGCGCTGGAAAAGGTACAGCATCTCATGTCCACTCGGCAGGCCCACCGGTGTGATCCAGACCTGCCTTTCAAATTCATAATTATGGGGAAATTGCCACACCTCCATGGAGTCATTTTCCAATGGAGAAATAACATCAAAAAGGACCAGGGCAGAGAGGACCCGCTTCTAATCATAGAATGGGTCTTTCTCAGCCATCAAAGGTCCAAGAGAATGACACGTCCACAGGAACTGGTGGCTGAACTGATCCGAAAAGCCAGAGTCCGGATCAGGGAATTGGCCGGGTGTCATTTTGAATGCATTCACATTCCAATTGGATTAAGATCGGGCCAAATTACAAAGGCAATGTTAGAACACCTGCTTCAGAAAAATGAAGCACTGCAGTTTCCTCCGGATTCCTTTACCGGACAAATCTCAATTCATCGGCCAGCCCACAAAATTTTTAATCAGGATGCCAAATTCACACTGAATTTGAAAGATGTTCGGAGCAGGAAGCCTTTAGAGGCCCTGACAGTTTTCACGGATGCGTCCGGAAGGTCCCACAAGTCAGTTATGACTTGGAAGGACCCTCAGACTCAGCAGTGGGAGGCAGATGTTTCCGAGGTGGAGGGATCATCTCAGGTTGCTGAGTTGGCCGCTGTTGTCAGGGCTTTCAAAAGGTTCCCCCAACCCTTCAATTTAGTAACGGACTCCGCTTATGTAGCGGGGGTTGTATCGAGGGCAGATCAAGCAATACTGCAGGATGTGTCTAACACAGCACTATTTGAGCTCCTTTCTAAGCTTGTCAAGCTTGTCTCCCACAGAGAGCAGCCATTCTTTGTGATGCATACGAGATCACACACCGATTTGCCGGGGTTCGTAGCTGAGGGTAACAGAAGAGCTGATTTTCTTGCTGCTCCTGCAGTGATGGCCGCATTGCCAAGCATTTTTGAGCAGGCAAAGCTCAGCCATCAGCTTCACCATCAGAACGCGCCTGGCCTTCTTTGCCGGTTTCACATCACTCGGGAACAGGCTAAGGCAATTGTAGCTATGTGTCCCTCATGCAATCAGCATGCACTCCCCACCTTAAGTGCGGGAGTGAACCCCAGAGGTCTGAACAGCTGTGAGCTGTGGCAGACTGATGTAACACATATCCCCCAATTCGGCAGATCTAAGTATGTGCACGTCTCAGTGGACACCTTCTCCGGTGCAGTTTTTGCTTCCACCCACACAGGGGAGAAAACCTCAGATGTAATAAAACACCTCATCCAGGCTTTGTCCTTCATGGGCATCCCAAAAGAATTAAAAACTGATAATGGCCCAGCGTACCGTTCCAGGGAATTCTGCAGCTTCCTACAACAATGGGGAGTGGGACATAAAACCTGCATCCCTCATTCCCCAACAGGCCAAGCTGTAGTGGAGAGGACCCACAGAGAAATCAAAAGGGTCCTCAACCAACAACAACCGCTGTTGAAAACAGAAACACCGCAGACCCGATTGGCCAGGGCTCTATTCACACTGAATTTTTTAAACAGCACCTTTGAGTTTTTAAACCCACCGATCATTCGTCATTTTGGGGCAAACCCTCAACTAAACATCAAGGAGAGGCCGCCGGTCATGGTCTGGGGCCCTGAAACTGGAAGCACAGAGGGACCTCATGATTTGGTCACGTGGGGTCGTGGGTACGCTTGTGTGTCCACCCCCACGGGGCCAAGATGGTTACCATCAAAATGGGTGAGGCCCTATGTCCTGAAGGTCTCAGGGGAGAAAAAGAAACTGCCACAGGTTACTCAGGCAGCTTTTAAGAGGAAAAGGAGGGAAGATTTTTCCCAGGATGGTTTCGCTTTCCTGAATGACCCCTGCTCGAATGTTAATTGTTTGTTTTAGTTCTTTTAACCCTGTCAGAGCCTGTCCAGCACCAGTCCCCTGTGCTGAGGAAGTTCCACCTGCTCCTCAGCATCCTCCTGCTTGCCAGTCTCGCTGCACCTATGTCCGGATGGTTGGTGCCCCAGCCCAAAGCCATCAGGGCATTGGGGCAGGCCACAAAGCCATCCAGAGCATCCGGGACATGGTGAATGACATCAGAAGAGAGACTCGTGACTGGCTGAATGGATTGTTTGGGGACTGGGGAATTTCAGGCTGGGTGGGTTCAATTTTTAAATCAGTTTTTTTATTTTTGTTTGTTATTCTGTTAATTTTAATTGGATTTGGCATCATCAAAAAAATGTTAAGTAGATTAATTTCTAGCACCACACATGCCCCCTCTGTGAACCAAGTTGCTGTAGCATCCGCGCCTGGATGGGAGGAGAACGTGGAACTGGAGGAAGACCCAGAAGACAGGAGACACCCAGAAGAGGAACCTCAGATGGAGTGGCCCACTCAGCCAGAGTGGCTCGCCGAGAGTTACCCGGACTTTAAATATCATCCTCCTCCATTCCAGCCCTCCTCCTGTATTTAAAACAAAAAAGGGGGAGATGTAGTGGTGCAGAACTGTTTTATTAGGTTTTTATAAGAAGTTTATGTTATGGTTCATTTCACTGTATCCCCAATTCTGTATCCCTTTTGTGTTGTCTGTATAATAAGGTGTTTTGTGTCCTCCCACCCCCCTTGCTCTGGGGCAGCCTGTCTCTCCAGGAGCCCTCCCAAGATTGCGAAATTACAGGGAGAGGCCTTCAGGTGATAGGCCCCCTGGGGCGAATTCCTTTAGCTCTGGATTTTTGTGTTCCGAGGCTTGGGGGTGGGCACACCTTGTTACCCCCTGAAACCCCTGATTCGTGGTCTTGCAGTATCCTCCCAGGAACCCCTCCCCCGCTTATAGGGGGTAGGAGGGAGGAAAAATCTCTCTCAGCATCTCGCTCTCAACCTCTCAGGACCTCGCTCTCAAGCCCTCAGCATCTCAACTCTGGAGCTAATAAACATCTTTTAACTTGCTCAGCTGAGAGCCAGCCTTTTCTCTTCTGCTGCTTTGCTGTCACATTTTTGGGGTTCAGCTGCTAAGCCGAGAAGCCGAAATGAACTGGGACCTTCTGTGCCTGGGTTGACCCGAGCTAGCCAGAGGTCATCTCCCGCCCAGTGCGGGATGGAACCAGACACAATCCATGCTGCCCTTCGAAGCATGAACAGCTTGATCGGACAAGTGAAGAAAGAATCTGAGGATTGGATCAAAGAACTGTTCAAAGGCTGGGGACTTACAGGGTTGTGGACTTCTATAGTTAAAACAATTTTGTTATTTCTTGTTATTCTTTTCCTTGTTACAATAGTGTTCGGGATCCTACGCTGTTTGATTTTCAGGGCTATCAATAGTCTCATACCTTCTACCTCAGAAGTCAACCACATAGAGTTGGCAAACCTTTAGCAGGCTGACTCCCCCACCAATTGTAATTGGTGGGAAAACCCACATTCCGTGTAACCTAATGTTCTTCTTCTAATGTCTTAAACAAAAAAGGGGGAGATGTGTTCCTCTGAGGAATGGTTTTTCCCCTCAGAGTCCCCCTGAAGCCTGTTCTATGTAGTTTAACCCTTCTTCCCTATCTTACCTACTCCTGACCCTATTGGCTCAGGGGCAATATCTTTCCTTGGCCCAAAACTAGATATAACCCTGTTTCTTCGTGGTTCACTCTCTCTCTCTCCTCACGCTCCTGGAACATCACATCGAGAATAAAGCTTGGACGGAAGCCAGGGGGTGAGACCCACTCTTTTGAAATCTTTATTCTGTCTTTATGAAATATATTTCCCTAAAACCCCTGAACAAGTGAGCTAGCTAGAGCCAGGGGGTGGCTAGAGGGAATATATTTCACTACTACATTTGTATTTTTAATATTCCTAGTAAAGAACTGTTATTCCTATTCCCATATCTTTGCCTGAAAGCCTCTAATTGCAAAATTATAATAATTTGGAGGGAGGGGGTTTACATTCTCCATTCCAAAGGAAGCTCCAGCTTTCCCCGGCAGACACCTGTTTTTCTAAACCAAGACACTGTCTCAAATTATGAAATTCTGCTAACATCATGGAGTAAGTACGGTTTGGACCTGGTCACTCTGGAGCCTCAGAAATTTGAACTACTACATATATCAAAATTAAATACATCCTTTTTTTCTTTAATAATGACTCTATTTTGTTGGCACTCTGAAATTATTTTTAAAAGCTTGACATGCTTCCTGATTATGAAATCTAGGAGAGATTACTTTCTAGCCTTTAAACAAGGTACCAAGAGTTATCACAGTATTAGTGCTACATGAACAGCAACCCATTCTGTACTCCTTTCTGATCAGATCTGGATAACAGGGCCTGTCATTCTGCATAGTGTTTTGGAAGCAGCAGAGACTAACAGATGCAGGATCAGTTGGGAAAAATGCTCAAAGAACAGGGTAAAACTGGCCTTCATTCCTTCATAGTTGCCTTGTTAGAGAAATTGTTCTATTCATGTTTTCTATTCCATTTTCATTGACTTAGAGATCACCCAGTAACAGATGGAATCAGTAATTAATCTAGTGCAATATGCCAGCTCATCTTTCAGCATGTGGGGATGGCCTGTTCCTGTACCTTTAAGATTTCCTTCTCAAAGCACTTCCAGCCTTCCTGTATTCCTTTGCCCTTCAGGACTGCCTTCCAAGGGAGTCTTTCAACCAGTATCCTAAACAGGCCAAAGTCCACCTTCTGTAAATCCAAGGTAGCAGTTCTGCTGATCCCTCTTCTTACTTCTCCCAAAAATCAAAAACTCTATAATGTCATGATCTCTGTCCCCAAGACAGCTTCCAGCCGTTACATCACCCACCAGTCTTTCCCTGTTTGCAAAGAGCAGGTCCAGTGGGGCACCTCCCCTGGTTGGCTCCTGTTGTGTTCCTCTGAGGAATGGTTTTTCCCCTCAGAGTCCCCCTGAAACCTGTGCTATGTAGTTCAACCCTTTTTCCCTATCATACCTACTCCTGACCCTATTGGCTCAGGGCCAATATCTTTCCTTGGCCCAAAACTAGATATACCCCTGTTCCTTCCTGGTTCTCTCTCTCTCTCCTCGGCCTCCTGGAACATCACATCGAGAATAAAGCTTGGACGGAAGCTGGGGGTGAGAGCCACTCTTTTGAAATCTCTATTCTGTCTCTCTGAAAATATATTTCCCTAAAACCCCTGAATAACTGAGCTAGCGAGAGCCGGGGGGTGGCTAGAGGGAAGTAATATTTTCGGTTGGCCCCCAACGTCGGTTTGTTATGAAATATTAATAAGCCCACGCATGAAGAGGGACTCCCTATTTAAGGGGTTAATAATCTCTTTGGGAGGCACAACTACCTGGCCACTATCGGCTGTTTTAGAGCAGCTCGGGGTGGCAGGACAAGGTCGGGAGTTCGCTTTTACTACAAAAGTGAATCGACCTTAGACAGAAAACCCTGACATTGCAACACGTGCTGCGGGGTCCGCTAGAAGATCCCTATAGTTTAATAGTGAGAGGGCTTTAGGACCCTGCGCCGGAGTGTGTTGCGTAACGCGGTTTGAGATTTTTTTCTCTGCGGAACGGCTGAGTTCTGTGTACTGGGGGAAATCGCGCGTTTTTGGGGTGGGCTAGCTACGGGAGGGCCCCGGGACAGAAGCCGGCACCGGGACACCCCCCTGCCCGTGTCCCCGCAGTCGGGAGAAGTGGCCAGAGACGGCCGCCCCGAGCCGCGACCAGCCCGCCTTGCCTCTTATCTCGGGAGCGAGCGGGACACAGCGGTGTCTTTAGTTTTTTTCACGTCAGGGGTGAAGATTTTTCAAACACTTTGCCTTTTAAAACATCAGAAACATGGGCATACGATTATCGAGAAATCAAGAGTGCTTTTAAACAACTTAAAAATATTTCAAAAGATCTAAAATTTCCTAATAAGCTCTTAATCAAATTTATTTCCTGGCTGTCAGCTGAGATTCCAGACAGTACTCTACAAGATATAAATTCTGTTTCATTTTGGGATGATGTGGGAAAATTAATAACTTTAAAAGTTGAAAATGGGGAAAACAAAATTTCTTCATTTATTCCAATATTCTTACAAGTACGCAAGAAGCTGTTAGAAGCAGAAAACAGCAGCCAGCCATGCAAAACCTCTCAGCAATACCCTGTTCCCGAGAAGCAGGGATTCCTTGATTCCATACTGCATTCTGCTCCTCAAACCCACCCATCGTCCTTATACCCTCCTCTCCCACCTGTTTTCCCTCAGCAAGATGCACTTTTTTCCTCTCAGAGCTCTGGCCACGTGGATGAGACCCTGGGGGGCTCGCACCACGCGGTCAGCCCTGATGGCGGACGGCATTGCATTCCACCTCCTTCCCACTATCCCTTCTTTCCCCCACTTCCCGCCCCGACCCGATATCTCTCACCCAATCCCCCACCCCACCCTTCTCCCCAGTGCCTCCCCCTCCCTCCCAGCGGCCGCGCGAAGGGGGAGGGGGGAGGGTGCCTTACAGCCACTACTCCCAGCGCGGATGGGGGGATAGATAAGGCAGCCCGCAGCAGCGGAGTCGGGGGGGGTGGCCCCCCTGCTGCAAGGGCTAAGGAGCAGCCTAGCCTGGGGCCCCAGGGGAGGGGGGATCCTGTTGCTGGACCCCAGGGAGGGGGTGGGACAACACCCTCGAGCTGCCTGGGCAATAGAGAAGCAATAGGATTTTTAGCAACTCAGAATATTGATCAAGAAAGCATACCATCTGTGGCTCCTGTAGTACATGTAGGTAAAAGACACGTGCGTAGAGAGTATCTGCCTTTTTCATACCAAGATAAAAAAGAGCTGTGTAAAATGCAGAAACAATTTGGGAGATCTAGTGAAATATTTAAGGGCATGATGAAAGCTACCTTCAATTCAAATGAGATGGTACCCAGTGACATTAAAGATTTATTCAGATGCCTATTAACTCCCTCAGAGTATGACCTATGGGAAGGATTATGGAAAAAAGCTTTGAAAACAGTATTGCAGGAAATTCAGCAAACACCTGATGCGCAGGACAGGGATTACAATGACATCACACATGATCATTTGTGCGGTGAAGGTGATTTATCTAGTGCGAATGAGCAAACTCGGTTGTTATCCAAGTCAGTTTTAGATAAGATCTGTAATGCTGCAGAAAAGACTTTTTATCAGATTCCATCACCTGAGATAAAAGACCAGTTATGTTAACATTAAACAGTTTCCTTCAGAGAATTTCTTGCAGTTTGTGGACCGTCTGAGAAGTCAAGTGGAAAGACAAGTGCAAGACCCAGTGGTACAGGCAGAGTTGATTAAGGAGATGGCTCAGAGGAATGCTAATGAGACCTGTGGTAGAATCATTCTTAGCCTTCCCCTTGACCCATCACCTAGTCTCGCCCAGATGATAGAAGCCTGTATCAAGAGAGCAGACCTCTTCAGTGCACCTGAAAGGAATCCGGGACTGACACACCCAAAGCCTGTGGCAGATGCAGCACCAGGAGCAAGGAAGCAACCGATGTCATCAGACCAGCTGCAGCACATCATCTGCCACCGCTGCAAAAGGCCAGGACACTTCGCCAAGGCCTGCCCAGAAAACCAGAAACGCAAGTCAAAAAATCAAAAAAACTGAATTCACAGTGCGGCCCAGATTTTATCTCCTTGACGCGCCAAGACAGAAATTTACAAGGCCATACTGTGACAAATGTCTCTCTCTTAACAAAAAAGGGGGAGGGCAGGTCGCAGGGTGTGGGGGTACAGAAAAATAAAAATGTCAAATGTTCAACTAACAATGTATGGCAGCCGCGAGGCCGATATAGGCTCGTGACTACCAAAGGTTTTCATTTCAGATCTACTGATTGGACAGTAATTACAGTGGACCTGCAAAACATTTCACAGGACATGAAGGTTAACCACATGGAACCGAACAGTGAGTATTTTGTTATTGGGGACACAGCACACACACCCTTGGAGGTTGAGGTAGCTCCCATGACCATTAAGGGAAAAATAACAGGCCTCACGCTGTTGGCACATTGCATGCACCCACCATTCTACCTGACAGAGGGGCAAGTCCTTGACCAGGCCATTCCTGTTCTGGCTGCGGTCCTAGCGGATGGAAAATCACCTGAAGTCTACTGGGCAGAGGTGGTGGGGGAGAACAAACCTTCTCTGGCATGCAACTTAGCCCATGGGTCAGACCGCCTCCATGTGGAGGGGGTGCTCAACTCCGGCGCGGACGTTACCATTATACCTGAGAGCATGTGGCCATCACACTGGGAGTTGCAACCTGTGGCAGGCAAACTTCAGGGCATAGGAGGAATCACAATGGCAAAAATCTCAAAAAACATAGTGCAAATTGAGGGACCTGACGGGAAATTGGCAAATGTCCGTCCATTTGTTGCTGATTATAAGGCTCCCTTATGGGGGAGAGACACCATGTCACAGTGGGGAGTCCAATTGGTCATTCCTAAGACACCCCAGGATTTTTGAAAATAGCCACTGTGGAGCGCCCTACCCACAAACTAAAGTGGTTGGACAATAACCCAAGATGGGTAGCACAGTGGCCATTGAGTAAAGAGAAGCTCAAGGCGCTTGAGGAGCTTGTTGAGGAGCAGATGGCCCAAGGTCACCTAGAAGAGACAACAAGCCCCTGGAATTTCCCAGTCTTTGTAATAAAGAAACCGGGAAAGGACAAGTGGAGGTTGCTCCACGACCTCCGAGAAATAAACAAAATTATAGAGGACATGGGACCACTCCAACCAGGGATGCCTTCTCCAACAATGCTCCCTCGAGACTGGCAATTGGCTGTTTTAGATATCAAAGACTGTTTCTTCCAAATTCCTCTACACCCAGAAGATGCCCCACGGTTTGCATTCTCAGTTCCTACCATTAATCGAGAAGCCCCAATGCAGAGATATCACTGGAAAGTACTACCCCAAGGTCTGAAATCTAGTCCTTTCATATGCCAACAGTATGTAGCCTCACTACTGTCACCAGTACGTGCCAAGAGAAAGGATGCCATCATCCTTCACTACATGGATGATCTACTCGTGTGTGCCCCAAATGACTCTATACTCCAACACACACTTGACCTAATGGTTAAGGTTTTAACCTCTGCTGGATTTCAATTGCAGGAAGATAAAGTTCAAAGAATGCCACCTTGGAAGTACCTGGGTCTACGAATAGCTGCAAGGACCATTGTTCCACAGAAATTGGAAATTGAGTGTAATCCCAAAACCTAGCAGATCTCCATTCTTTGTGTGGGTCTTTGAATTGGGTAAGACCTTGGCTAGGCCTCACAAATGAAGATTTAGACCCTCTCTTCAATTTATTGAAGGGGGAGAGGGAGCTAGTTTCTCCCAGGGAACTGACCCCAGAGGCAAAGACAGCAATCGAAAAGGTACAGAAGGCCTTATCAGAGAGGCAGGCTCATCGATGTGAGCCAAACATAACTTTCCAATTCATTGTTCTAGGAAAACTGCCACATTTGCATGGTTTGATTTTTTAATGGATCGAAGGGCAGAGAGATTCACTCTTGATCATAGAGTGGGTCTTCCTCTCTCACCAAAGATCCAAGACCATCACTGAGCCACAAGAGTTGATAGCTCAACTGATTCGGAAGGCAAGGGTGAGATTGTGTGAGCTGGCTGGTTGTGACTTTACATGTATTCACCTTCCGGTCAAACTTTCTAAGGAGGGAAGGAACTCTCCCAAGAGATTGACCAAAGAGATGTTTGAGCATTTGCTCCAGAGCAATGCCAGTCTCCAATTATCTCTGGACAGCTACAGGGGACAAATATCAGTCCATGCCCCGTCTCACAAGTTGCTCAATGAGGAATTCCACCTCATTCCTTGTGAGAAAAGGAGTCGGAGACCACTCAAGGCTCTCACAGTGTTCACGGACGCATCCGGGGCTTCCCACAAGTCGGTGATGACTTGGAGAAATCCTCAGACTCAGCGTTGGGAAGCTGATGTGGAGTTTGTGGAGGGATCCCCCCAAGTGGCTGAACTAGCTGCAGTGGTAAGAGCCTTTGAGAAGTTCTCGGAACCAATTAATTTGGTAACAGACTCTGCTTACGTGGCGGGGGTAGTGTCCAGAGCGGAGCAGGCTGTGCTCAAAGAAATTGACAATGAACATCTCTTCAGATTGCTTTCAAAGCTAATTTATTTAATTTCTCATCGAGAACATCCGTTCTATGTGATGCATGTAAGATCACACAGGGATTTGCCAGGTGAAGTTGCAGAGGGGAATCGTCAGGCAGATTCCCTTGCTGCACCTGTTGAAAATGCACGTCTCCCTAATATCTTCCAACAGGCAAAGCTGAGTCACCAACAATACCATCAGAATGTACCAGGCCTGATCCGTCAGTTCCAGCTAACACGGAGCCAGGCTCGAGCCATTGTGGCCACCTGTCCCAACTGCCAGGTCCAAGCGATGCCATCGATGGGTATGGGAGTTAACCCCCGGGGCCTTGGCAGTTGTGAGGTATGGCAGACAGACATCACACACATTCCTAGTTTTGGACACCTCAAATATGTTCATGTAAGCATTGACACACATTCAGGTGCAGTGTATGCCTCTGCCCATGCAGGGGAAAAGACTGAACATGCCAAGAAACACCTAGTGCAAGCTTTTTCAGTGTTGGGGATTCCAAAAGAAATCAAAACTGATAACGGCCCAGCGTACGTGTCCAAGGGGTTCCTGGAGTTTGTCCAGCAGTGGGGAGTGGAACATAAAACTGGCATCCCTCACTCCCCCACAGGTCAAGCTGTGGTTGAGCAAGCACATCAGATGCTCAAACAGGTCCTGGCTAGACAGAGTAGTACGACTGTGTGGATGTCTCCACATGAGAAACTCTGCAAAGCCATGTTTACCATCAATTTTCTGAACTGTTCATTTGAAAACATGAGTCCACCAGTGGTACGCCATTTTAACAGCGGCAATCAGTTCAAATTGTCTGAGCGTCCACCGGTCATGATTAGGGATCCAGAAACTTGGGAAACCAAAGGTCCCTATGAGCTCGTGACCTGGGGTCGTGGCTATGCATGTGTGGCCACTCCCTCAGGCCCTCGGTGGATTCCCCAGAAGTGGGTGAAACCTTTTGTCCCTAAAAATCCAGCTCCAGCAGAAGGGGATAAGAGGCAAGTAGCCGTTGCATCCAAAAG
The DNA here is from genome assembly GCA_037837765.1 of Delichon dasypus. NCBI lineage: Eukaryota > Metazoa > Chordata > Aves > Passeriformes > Hirundinidae > Delichon > Delichon dasypus. The sequence continues at coordinate 4,655,273 of JBBAXF010000012.1, read as the reverse complement.
AAGACGCCGCCGGATAGAGGAAAAAGAATCTTCCTAGATGTGGACTCCTTCCGGCAGAAACAGAAACTTTTAACATGTTTTAAAAATGTTTGTTTTTCCTTTTAGAGAAAACCTACCTCACACTCAACACTGTGATGAACCCTATACAAGTTGTCATCTTATTGTTGCTGAACAGTCTGGCAGCTGCATAGATCATCCCTCAGCTGCGTCAAAATGTCTGGGTGACCCTGGCACAGACACTTCCGCAGGAAAACATATGTTTGTCCACTGCATCAACAGAGAATCCTATGTCCACTTGTCTGGTAGGAATTCCATTATGGGCAGGAATTCTGTCTCGGCTTTTAGGAGGGCCATGTACCATAGGGCGGTTGTCCGTATTGACACCCAACGAAACTTTAATTAGTGAACCAATTGGATCCAAATTGTAATTCAGAAATTTTTCATTGGGCCAAGTCAAAAAGAGTTGCTGTGTCCCTGTTCCTTCCATGGGTCGCAGCAGCCAAAGCTCTAGGTGAATTGGGCCATCTAGAGTGCTGGGTAGTCAAACAGGCAAATTTAACGTCCACCGCCATCAGCTCTCTCCTAGAAGATGAGGAAATTACCAGACAGGCCACTCTCCAGAACCGTGCTGCTATAGATTATCTCTTGTTACTTCATGGACATGAATGCCAGGAATTTGAAGGACTGTGTTGCCTAAACCTGACCTCGAAGGCTCCAAACATCCATGCTGCCCTTCGAAGCATGAACAGTTTGATCGGACAAGTGAAGCAAGAATCTGAGGACTGGATCAGAGAACTGTTCAAAGGCTGGGGACTTACAGGGTGGAGGACTTCTATAGTTAAAACAATTTTGTTATTTCTTGTTATTCTTTTCCTTGTAACAATAGCGTTCGGGATCCTACGCTGTTTGATTTTCAAGGCTATCAATAGTCTCGTACCTTCTACCTCAGAAGTCAACCACATAGAGTTGGCAAACCTAAAGCAGGTTGACTCCCCCACCAATTGTAATTGGTGGGAAAACCCACATTCTGTGTAACCTAATGTTCTTCTTCTAATGTCTTAAACAAAAAAGGGGGAGATGTTGTGTTCCTCTGAGGAATGGTTTTTCCCCTCAGAGTCCCCCTGAAACCTGTGCTATGTAGTTCAACCCTTTTTCCCTATCATACCTACTCCTGACCCTATTGGCTCAGGGCCAATATCTTTCCTTGGCCCAAAACTAGATATACCCCTGTTTCTTCCTGGTTCTCTCTCTCTCTCTCCTCGGCCTCCCGGAACATCACATCGAGAATAAAGCTTGGACGGAAGCTGGGGGTGAGAGCCACTCTTTTGAAATCTCTATTCTGTCTCTCTGAAAATATATTTCCCTAAAACCCCTGAATAACTGAGCTAGCGAGAGCCGGGGGGTGGCTAGAGGGAAGTAATAATTTTCAGGCTCCCTTACCAGCTGTGTCAGGAAGTTGTCTTCCACACACTCCAGGAACCTCCTGGACTGTCTCATCTCCCTGGTATGGTATTTTCAGCAGACATCTGGAAAGTTGAAGTCCCCCACAAGAACAAGGGCTAGCGATTGCGAGACTTCTCCCAGCTGCTTATAGAATATTTCATCTGCCTCTTAATCCTGGTTGGATGGTCTATAACAGACCAAGATATCCGCCCTGTTGGCCTTCCCCCGATTCTTGCCCATAAACCTATTGTCACCATCATTAAGCTCCAGACAATCGAGACACTCCCGAACATACAGGGCTGCCCCACTGCCTCTCCTTCCCTGCCCATTCCTTATGAAGAGTTTATAGACATTCATTGCAGCACTCCAGTGGTGTGACTCATCCCACCAAGTCTCTGTGATAGCAAATATATCATCGTTTTCTTGCTGCACAATGGCTTCCAGTTCCTCCTGTTTGTTTCCCATGCTGCATGCATTGGTGTAGATGCACTTCAGTAGGGCTATTGATACCATCACCTTTTTTGTGAGAGAAACTAATTACTGCATGATCATTCTCAGATGCTTCCATGGTTTCTAACATGTTAATAACCCTTGCATTCTTGCTGTCACATGGATCTCCATTCTCTACCTCCACTTAGACGGCAGACTGAAGGACCTTGCTACACTGCCCCTCAAACAGTGGTATGCTGCCCAATGAATTATCTCTAGTGATCTCTACTCCTTCAAATCTAGTTTAAAGCTCTCTCACTGAGGCCTGGTAACACCCAAGCAAAGATATTTTTTCCTTTTTGAGACAGAAGAACCTCATCTGATGACAGTAGGACTGGTGTTGCACAACCCCAAAAATCTGCTGGTAACAGCAGGCTTGGAGCCAGGTATTGACCTATATGATTTTCCTGTTGAAAATACTATTTGTGCTCCAGATCCCTCAACCAGTAGTCTTAAGGGCTTGAGGTCTCTATTGTTTGTCCTCAGGTTTCTTGTTGGGACTTCATTGCTGTCCACTTGAAAAATCAGTAGTAGATAACAACCAGAGGGCTGTACCAGGCTACAGAGTTTTTTGTAACCTCTTACCTGAGACCTGGGGAGGCAGTAGATTTCCCTATGGATTGGGTCTGGTTGCATATTGGGCCCCCTGTTCATCTTAGAAGGGAGTCCCCAATGACAACTACCCTTTCTTTGCTGAGGTGGTCATGATGCAAGGAATAGACTGACTCGTCCTAGGTAACTCCTCCAACCTGAATCCAGAATGTCATTTGCCTGGCCCTCAAGTTCCAGAGCATTATACCTACTGTATAAGGGCACTTGGGAAGGTGAGGCAGGCCAAGAGGGAATTTGCCTGCTGCCCTGCCCTAGGTTACAATGTAAGATGTGCCCAAAGTATGTAATCTATCACCAACTACATGAGCTGTTGAAACTAGGTTGGGCAGTGTTTGCCTTGCCCCCTCCCTCTAGGCTATCTTCTGTTGATGGGCCATCAATGCCTTGCCACATGATTCATAGGTAACACCCTCCGGGAGCTATCTCTGTTTAATGGGCAATCAAGGACCCACCACATGACATAGAATGATATCAGCGGGAGGAGCCAAGCATTCCCACCTGGATATAATCTGGGTTTTGGGACAGCACAGGTAGCCTTACCTACTGGATTCCCAGAGGGCAAGAGCTACCAGACCTTTCTGCAGGATCACTGCTTCAACGAGACCACTTCATCTGGACTGCTACCACCACCAAAGGTATCAGGTTGTATTCTGACTTTGTCAGTGATCTTTTGTACTATTGCATTTATTTTATTTTATTCTACCTTTTTCCCCCCCTCATATTAAATTGGTTTTTTTTCTGACTTGGAGTCTCTTGCTGGTTTTGCTTTCAAGCCAGCACATGCCCCAAACAGAAACCTGTTTCAATTTCCTCCATCTCTTAGATCCCCTCCTTCTGCCTAGTGGTGAGAGGGTAAGGGATCCTCTGCTTCTTGTGATGTGACTGGCCTCAGGGATGGTAGAGTATGGCTCCACCAGTCAATTTCCTCCTCTGAGTCCCTGATGCTTCTTAACCTTTCTACTTCCACCCTTAGCTCTGCCACTAGGCTGAGCAGATTGTCCACCTGGTCACACCTCACACAGCTGTTGTCTCTACTGCTGTTTCATACCAGCGACAGACTGTGACACTCTGAAGTTTGAGACCTGAACATGTTTCCATGCGAGCTCTGTCTGGGTCTCCACACCCTTTCTGGTGTGTTCCATAACTCCAAGTGCCCCCTCTTCCTTTTTCTTCCCCCAGCTTTGTACTCTATGCATGATGCCCTATGGTATGGTTTATCCTTTGGTCAGTTGGGGTCTGTTGCTACTGTACTAGGGACAGCTGAATAACAACACAGCTCCAAACCTTCTCAGAAGACAAATCTCTCAGTTCATTAGAACTCACATCTTTTATAGATGGTTTTGAGAAAGCTGGACATGATTGGTTCTCAAACCCATACCCCTTTGTAAACATCTTGCAAGTAAACGAGTACAAAACAATAGGTGCAAGGATTGGTTTTAATTCCTTCATGGGTTTTCTCACAGCCTCACAGATCAGTGTATGGGAAAGTTAAGTGATTCTCTCTCACAGGCTCTGCTGCTGTCTGATACTTGAAAATTCATCTCTGACCAGGCTGTCAGCATCCACAGGGGTCAGCTGTCCCAGCTGTGACTTCTCCCAACTTCTTGTGCACCTCAGCCTGCTTGCTGTTGGGGCAGTACAAAAAGACCTTGACTCCGTGTAAGCCCTACTCAGCAAAAACTAAAACATCTCTCTATTATCAACACTGTGTTCAGCGCAAATCCAAAACATAGTCCCATACTGGCTACTATGAAGAAAATTAACTCTACCCCAGCCCAAACCAGCATATTCTCCACACCTTATTCTATCCCATTTACATCATGCTCAGGTCCTCCACTGTTCAATACAACCTCATTAACTGTGACTCCCCTCCCCATCCTTTTATATAATGCACAGATATAATTTCCTTAGTGTATGGACTGCCCCTGTAAAATATCCATAAAATGTCCACACAATGTCCATTGAGTTTATTTAGCCCATGACTTTGGGTTCCATCTGTTCTGGTGGTCACTCAGGACAGGAGAGATAATGTGTTGCATGGAGTTATTGGGCACCAAAGCCAGCTCAGATTGGGTCACTGGTGCACTTGTACTGCTTCTTGTAAGGCTTGTCTTCCACTGGTTCAGGTGGTTACTGCTATAGTATTTACTATAAGATGCAGCTCATTTAATAAATTACAACAATTTAAAGATATTTCTATTACAGTTTCCACTCCCGGTCTCTTTGGACCAGACCATTAGATTTAAAATTGCAATTAATTTCTTCCCCTGCCCCGGCTTGGACTTATCCACAGACTTCAGTCTCTTAGGTGACTACCTACCCCAAGTAGAGCTCTATCTGTGAGCCACAGTCTCTTCAGGAGTATACCTGCTGCAGCATAGACTTACCCCCATCACTTTGAGGTGCACCTGTTCCAGCATGGCCTTCTCCATGGGCCACAATACCTTCAGAAGTAAACCTTCTCCAACATGGACTTACTCCTGTCTGCAGTCCCTCCAGGGGTGTACCTCCTCTGTCATGGATGCTATCCATGGCCACATGCTTTGAGGTGCTCCAGTTTGACCTCATGTACAGCCACTGATGTTTCAAGGTGTACCTGCTGCAGCATGGACATATCCATGGCCACATGCTCTTCAAGATGTACCTGCTCTGGCATGGGCTTATCCACAGCCACAGATGCTTCAAGGTGTTCTGCTCTGGAGTGGACCTGTACACAGGTCACAGTCCCTTCAACTTGAGTTCACACTGGAGTTCCAGCCTGTCCAGTACAGCAGCATAGAAACAGCAGTGATGCCCTGGCCATTTGCCAGCCCAGGCACATGACCATTGCTGTTATCAAAATGTTCCCAGGCGCAGCAGAGTAAGGTGATGAGCAGCACAGCATTACAGCAAGCAGTAAAAGTGAAAAGGGCCTAATGTGCACTAGACTTTAATATACAGTGAGGCAAGCAAGCCCCACAGCAAGCACAGGAGCCTGCCAATTAATAGCCAAACAGCTATAATAGCTATAAATGAAACCTAGCACATTACAATAAAATCTGTCATTATCTTGGACACTTTAAGTCCAAAGTCTGACACCAAAAAAACCACTGTTGTGGTTTAACCCCAGCCAGCAACTCACTCCCACACAGCTGCTCACTCACCGCCAACACGGTTGGATGGGGGAGAGAATCAGAAGAGTAAAAGTGAGAAAACTTGTGGGTTGAGATAAAGACAGTTTAATAGGTAAAGCAAAATCCCTTTGCACAAGCAAAGCAAAACAAGGAATTTATTCACTACTTCCCATCAGCAGGCAGGTGTTCAACCATCTCCAGGAAAGCAGGGCTCTATCATGCATAAAAGTTACTTGGGAAGAAAAATGCCCTAACTCTAAACATCCCCCCTTCCTTCTTCTGTACATACTTCCTGCCTTGGTATTTATGGTACATGGATGATAGCAAGTTCCTTCACTTTTTTTCTAATAGTACTTGGTCCAGAAAATCGTTTTTCCTTCTACTCTCATAGAATCAAAGTCAATTGACCCTGACAGCACATTATAAGCTCTATATACTTGCAAGAGTGGATAAAGGTAAATAATATGTTATTTGGATAAAGATGGTAGCTTTTCTGGATGATAGAAAAATGCTTTCACCAACCTAACTTTGGTTTGCTAACTGTGGCTTATATTGGCAACAAAGCAGTAAAAACATTTTATAAGATAATAAAAGTACCCTGAGCAGTGAAACCAAGAAATCCTGGTCTCCTATGGTTCATGTTCAAAGTGTGGGCTCTTATCAAGATATCTGAATGTCTAACAAAGAGCAAGCTCATATTTCAACTATGTCCTTGGTGAAGGTATTAAAGGGGTTTCTCTCTTCTCTGCTTAACACCTATTTTCACTGAATTTCAAGAAAGTTCTTATCTTCAACATTATATTCACTTGAAACTGGCTTATGGTCTCAGAGGTATTATGAGTCAGATAAGCAGACAGGTACACAGACAGCATGGAAACACATTTTGTTTCCTCAGAATGACAGGATATAAACTGAATTATGCTATGAGTAACAGTATAGTATTGGGTGTATCTGGCAAGGGTGATGGAGGGAAGGAGGGGTGAACAGACTACAAGGGTGGCCTCTTTGTAAAGAGGTCAGGAGCTGCCCTATGCTGGACACAGCTGTCTACAATAGACCCACTGCTGGCCAATGATGAGCCAATCAGAGAAGCTTGTGGTGCATCTGTCAAAACATATTTAAGAGGCAAAAAACACCAGAGGCCAGAAAGAGAGTGAGAAACAATAGTGTGAACACCAAGGTCAGGGAAGTAGTGGGAGGAGGTGCTCCTTGGCACTGGGGCAGGTATTCCCCAACAGCCTATGGAAGAGACCATGGTAGAGCAGTTGCACATTTCCTGAAGGAATAGCGATCTGTGGAGAATCCATGCTGAAGCAGAGTTTTCCTGGCTAAACTCCAGCCCATGGAGAGGACCCACACTGGAGAAGGGGAAAAGGGTGAGAAGGAAGGACCAGCAGAGAGGAACTTTTACATCTTGAGTATAATTTTCCCCTCCTCCCTGCACAGCAGGGTGGTTAGAAGAATTGGGATTGAAGTTGAGCCTGGGAAAGGGAGAGTGGGGGGAAGGTGATGTTTTAATTTTTTTGTCTTTGTTTTTCACTATCCAATTTTATTTTATTTGGCAATAAATTAAATTAATTTTCTCCAAGTCAAGTCTGTTTTGCCTGTGATGATATCTGGTAAGCAATCTCTCAGTCTTTGTCTCAACCCACAAGTTTTTCCAATTTTTTTCTCCCCCTGTGCTGTTGAGGAGGATGAGGGAGACAGCAGCTGGGTGGGAGTTTGGCTGCTCACCACATAGTAGCAAATGCAGGTAATAACTTTAACAGCATACAGTCTCATAGACAGATAAGACTAGTTTAATGTATGAGTCCTGAAAATCCAAGTAAACAGCTCTTGATTTTTTTTTTTTATCTGTCAACTTGTCCAGATTGCCTCAAGACACTCAAGCATTTTGACAGCTAAAAAAACCAAGATGAAGATGAATGCATGACTGTTATCGTTGTTGAGATGGCCACAGCACTCAAGCATGCTTCTTTAAAAACTTCAGGGGGCCTCAAGTATCAGTACCTCATTACCTAAAAGTCTTCTCTACATTGCAGTCCTATGTTATTTAAAAAGTCTTCCATACCTTTGCTGTGTTGCAGTCCTATGAACAACCCCACACAGCTCTGGCTTCTCTCTTCTTTCTGCATTTCTAGCTCACTGCTTCCTGTCCCTTCCTCCTGGAGGCATGGCCAGCGGACTCCAACTCACTGACTCACTCTTTTATCACCCATAGCTGTGAGGGCAAGGCTGTTCCTACTCTTTGGTAATTAACACAGCTGCAACACATTAGGGGCAAGAGTGCCTTCTGCACTATCTCTGTCCTCCCACACATGACTAGACAGATTGAGACTGTACAGTGATGCTCTGGCCTTCAAAACAAGTATTACAAGTAAGCATATACCCAAAGGCATAGTATTTTGCCACTGGCTTTCTTATACTTCTCTAAAATGTCATGTTACTAAGTGTTTGAATTTCTTTGAGGCTTTGAAAGAAAACTAGATTCTTGTTTCTTGCACTCTTCTTTTTTTTTTTTTTTTCCTGTTTGTTTGCAGGGCCCAGAAGTACCTGTTTTTCTGCATTGTTGCAAAAATTGACTTCTTGGGATTTGGGGTTTTGAAAGGAAGATATGTGAAATGGCATTGGTGGGAAGGGAAGTTTCTTTTATTTCTGCAAAGTATAAGACTAGAAAAGGGATGCAAGATAGTGTGCAAAAGTACATTAAAATATTCCTCAAAAAACAAATTTGTAGTTTTTCCTGTGTACTTTGGGTTGAACCAGTTACCAACAATTTGTTCAGGAAGAAGCTTTCTCTACAACAGACTTGTGTAGACTAATGAGGTTGTAAGTTTTTTACCTCCTCTGTAACAGAGGAAATAGTCCACTCTGTCCAACCCCAGTATATCAGCAATAGTATGAAGTCTTCCTCCTTTCTCCCAGTGATCATAAGTGTGACTTTTGATCCTTTACATAAGATTTAGGTATGTCAAAGGGTGCCAGGGAATGGCCCATACACCGTGGACCTGTTTTTACTTCATATCCACTGCACAGTGAACTGAGCAGTCTCTTTGTAAGAGGGAATATGTGCATGAAGCAGCAGGTTCATTCAGAAAACTTGTGCTGACCCTGTTTCCTCAGGGAGATGGAGAGCTATCTGTGGCATGACTGCTTTTTTTCCTGGCAGGGAGAAATGAGACTCAAGATTCTTCCAGATGGAAAGGCTCCAAACCTAATGTAATGGGATTTGTCGCGGCCGTTCCTGAGCAGGAGTGCGTGGGGCAGCCAGCAGTTTCCTCTTGACTAGCAGCCACACCTTGGCGCCATGCAAGCAGCAAAGCGCTGTTCTTCAGCACTTCCTTCTGTTTGCTGATTGCCTGGTGGGAGGGAGGGGTGGCGGGGTGAGAAGTGAAAGATGAGCTCTAAGGGCAATTTGAATTTTTTTTTCCCTCACGTTTTCTTTTATTAAATATCCCCCAGTGAACTACTCGAGGTTGGTTCCAGCAGCTGTGTCTCTGAGTTTTGTCCCAGCAGTACATTGCCCGATACTGGACTAACCCTCCAGCGGCTGGCAGACCATGGCTTGCAGCACGTGTTGCGACAGCACGGCAGCCCCCAGGGGAGTGTATTGAGGTGCTTCCTGTCATCTGGGGTTCTTGGCAAAGTGCAGCCAGCAGTGGGAGTGGGACTGTGCAAGGCAGCACAGGGCTGCCCCCATACCATGTCGGCCATTGCCTACATGGACTTCATGGCTGCTCAGTGCCTGGTGTCCATCTCCAACCGTTCGGCCATGCCCAAGGCAGCACAGTTGAAAGTGCCAGGTGAGGAGCAGGTGGGAAAGGATCTGTGCGACCCCCGTGATGCTTGAAAGGACTACTGCATCTTGGTGACCATTGCTGAGAGCCTTCCAGAGCTGAACAAGTATTGGCCCCTGCACGTCCCTTCTGTGTGCAGCGGCAACGTGGAGAGCCCAGATGAGGACGTAGGCTCTGACAGTGACATGACTACAGAGCCTGGGTCAAGCCCAGCACGCAACTCAGCACCAGGGCAACACAACACTGTGCCATTCAAAGAGAAGTTAGTGTCTGAGAAGTGGCACAAGTGCCCCTAGAGTGGCTGCAACAAGGTATATGGGAAGTCCTCCCACTTGAAAGCCCACTACCGAGTGCATACAGGCAAGCCGCAGGTGCGAGGGGAGGGGGTGTGGGGCGTGCAGGAGCTGCTTGTCCTCACATGAACCCTCTGGGGATCATTTGCCACAATATCACTTATTTCCCTTCCCATGCTTCTCCTGGGGACCCTGTGAAGAGGGGTCCCATGTGAGCCCTACATCGGTGGCACAGTAAATCTGGCCGAGATCTCTTGGGATTGTCTAAAATAGCGCGGCTTGGTCAGGTGTTGTGTTTGCCAGGCCAGTGGCCATTAAGCAAGCTGCCTGCCACCGCAGGGAGTGAGAGTGAGGCTGGCTGCCATGGATAGGGCTGCAGCAGTGGGGCATGGCTCATCCTTCTGCACCCATGTAGGCTTCCTAAATCCTTAAGGGAGAGTCCAGCTCAGCTCCTCCAATAGTCCTGGTGTTGTTAGTGTTGAAACATGTAATCACAGGATGATTATATGCAGGTGCTTTTATTGAAGAGCTCTGGGAATCAGGGGTACATACCCAAATCTGATTCTGACAGGTTTGAGATGAACATGTTTTTATACCCTTTTCATTATATAACTATATATTAATTATTAAACCCATATTGCTCTATTGTATACACTGATCTTATCCAAGCATGAATTCTTGTAATTTTCATCAGGTCCCCCAAACATCCTTTCTCATGATTCTTATTATGATTGAACAATAATTGTATTCAATTACCAAACAACTGTTACGTTTAACAATCATATCATTTATCATATGATGATTATGCAGGTACAGTTTCACATGATCTACTAAAAACAAAGCTCAGCCTTTGTTCCCAAGGCCTAGTTCCTTTTCCCAGACCTACCAGACCCAACCTTTCTTTCTACCCCCTGAATCTATTGTATACAATTCCCATGATTTTAGAAACATTTTAACCCTATGCTATCAGTGTGAAGGGGCCAGCAATTAATGGAAGAAAACTCAAGGAAGACAAAGGCAGGGAGCAGAAGAGCAAGTCTTGTGGAAAATCTTGTTAAACCTTTTTTTTTTTAAAATAGTAACCTTTGGAAAGTGGAATACACTTTAAATGGATACGGTAAATGGACCCGTTTGAAGAGAAACTGACAGTGACATATTCCAAAATTACTGTATTGCTTTTATTTATGAGCTTCTTGATTTGGACTTTCTGAACCAGTGCCTCAGCACATAACTTTTGTAGTTATGTGTCAGTCACCTTCATTATAGATGATGTGGTCGGTTAACCTTGGCTGGCTGCCAGATCTCCACCTAACTCTTCTCACTTCCTCTCCTCAACAGGAGAGAGGGAGAAAATAAGGTAGAAAAGCTCATGGATCAAGATATGGACAAGGAGATTGCTTCCCAATTACAGTTATGGGCAAAACAGACTACTTGGGGAAGTTTAATTTAATTTATTGGCAATTAAAAATAAGAGTAAGACTTTGAGGAAAAAAACTCAACATTTTTAAAATAAATAACAACCTCAAAAGCTAACACCCAATTCTTCCCAGGTTCACCTTTACTCCTTCATTCCTCGCTTCTCTAGCTACTCCCCATCCCAAGTGGCACAGGGGGGGATGTAGAAGAGGGGTGGCAATCAGTCTGTAAATGTCATCTGCTGCTCCTTTCTCTATACACTCTTCCCCTGCTCTAGCACAAGGTCCCTCCCACAGGATACTGTCCTTTGAGAACTGTTTCAGCATGGGTCCTTTCTGTGAGGTAGAGTCCATCAGGAACAGACTACTCCAGCATGGACTCCTCACCACAGGTCATAGTCCCATCAAGGAATCTCTGCTCAGGTGCCTAGAGCACCTACTTCCCTTCCTTCTTCATTGACCCTTGTGTCTGCAGGATTGTTTATGACATATACCATATTAATGGTAAAAGGAAGGGTAACACCAAACTTTGTTTTCTATTGGACACAGGAGGCAACTTAGTAACTACAGATGAGGAGAAGGCGGAGATGCTTAACGCCTTCTTTGCCTCAGTCTTTAGTGGGAAGACAGCTTGTCCTCAGGACAACTGTCCTCCTGGGCTGGTAGATGGTGTTAAGGAGCAGAATGGTCCCCCTGTTATCCAGGAGGAGGTAGTCTGAGAACTACTGAGACACTTGGATATTTATAAATCTATGAGAACAGATGGGATCCATCCCAGGGTGATGAAGGAGTTGGCAGATGAGTTTGCGAAACCACTCTCCATCATTTACCAACAATCTTGGCTCACTGATGAGGTTCCAGATGACTGGAAGCTGACCAATGTGACACACATTCACAAAAAGGGTGGGAGGGAGGATCCTGGTAATTATAGGCCAGTTAGCTTGACCTCAGTACCCGGTAAGGTAATGGAGCAGTTTATAATGAGTGCCATCATGCAGCACTTACAGGATGGCCAGGGTATCAGACCCAGTCAGCATGGGTTTAGGAGGGGTAGGTCATGTTTGAACAACCTAATCTCCTTTTATGACCAGATGACCCACCTGGTGGGTGCAGGAAAGGCTGTGGATGTTTTCTATTTGGACCTCAGCAAGGCCTTTGACACTGTTTCCCACAGCATACTCTTGGAAAAGCTGGCAGTCCATGGCTTGGACAGGACCACTCTTTGCTGGGTTAAGAACTGGCTGGAAGGCCAGGCCCAGAGAGTGGTGGTGAATGGTGCTGCATCCAGCTGGCAGCCAGTCACTAGTGGTGTCCCTGAGGAGGTTGTGCATGGGCCATTTCTGTTCAATATTTTTTATTGACGACATGGATGAGGGTATTGGATCTTTCATTAGTAAATTTGCAGAACACACTAAGCTGGGAGCATGTGTTGATCTGTTGGAAGGTAGGAGGGCTCTGCAGAGACCTGGAATGGTTGGATGGATGGGTGAAATCCAATAAGATGGTGTTTAATAAGTCCAAGTGCCGAGTCCTGCATTTTGGCCACAATAACCCCTGCAACATTATAGGCTGAGGACGATGTGGCTGGACAGTGCCCAGGCAGAAAGGGACCTGAGGGGACTGGTCGACAGCAGACTAAACATGAGCCAGCAGTGTGCCCTGGTAGCCAAGAAGGCCAGTGGCATCCTGGCCTGTATCAGGAATAGTGTGGCCAGCAGGATCAGGGATGTCATTCTTCCCCTGTACTTGGCACTGGTGAGGCTGCACCCCTTGAGTGCTGTGTCCAGTTCTGGGCCCCTCAGTTTAGAAAGGACATTGAGATGCTTGATCATGTCCAGAGGAGCACAAGAAGGCTGGTGAGGGGCTTGGAACACAAGCCCTATGAGGGACAACTGAGGGAGCTGGGGTTATTTAGCCTGGAGAAAAGGAGACTCAGAGGTGACCTTATCACTCTACAACTACCTGAAAGGTGGTTGTAGTCAGGTGGCGGTTGGTCTCTTTCTCCAGGCAGCAACTGACAGAATGAGAGGACACAGTCTTAAGCTGCACCAAGGGAAATATAGGTTGGATATTAGGAAAAAAATTGTTACAGAAAGGGTGATAAGGTACTGGAATGGTTTGCCAGGGGAGGTGGTGGAATCACCATCCCCGGATGTGTTTAAAAAAAGACTGGATATGGCACTCAGTGCCATGGTTTAGTTGAGATGTTAGGGCTGGGTTGGACTCGATCTTGGAGGTCTCTTCCATCCTAGTGATTCTGTGTGTCTGTATGTGATATTTTCTCACTCCTCTCACAGCTGCTCCACAGCATTTTTTTTAACCCTTTCTTAAATATGTTGTCACAGGGGTGCTACCAACATTGCTGATTAGCTCATATTTGGCCAGTCGTGGGTACATTTTGGAGCTGGCTGAAACCATCTCTGGCACAGGGGAAGACCCTGATACAGTCGACCCCTGCAGCCTCCTCCTCCCCCACTTCCATAACCTTGCCATATAAACCCAGTGCCGATGTCTGCTATAATATTGGCTGTGGCAGAGTAGCTTTATTAAAAGATGCTGAGCATGTTTTGACTGTAAGAAAATCCTTGCTACTTTTCAGAATATTAAGCTCTGAAAGAACACTGAGGCAAAATTTCTGCTCATATAAATTAGCAAGTTTCAGAGACACTAATGGCGTTTTTCTCTCTTTCAATTGTAAAGATTTTTGGCCCATTTTCTAAAAACAAATCAGTGATCTTGGCTTAAAAAAAAATAAAAGCTATCCTGCTGTTCTTTGAAGGAATGTGTATTTGATAATACTCAACTACTGTTTTTACCTTTTTGAAGCCAATTTTATTTCATCAGTTTTGCGGTCTGTGTTTTGATAGCCCTTAGTTTCTTTAAGCTTTGTTTCATGCCAGGGAACCTGAATATTTCAGGATCCTAATAATGGCTTGAGTACTGTAGTTGTGTTGTATGTTGGCACCATATTCTGTCTCAGTTCTGGGCTATGTGAAGTGAACTGTTAAATGCTGGCATAGCTCCTTGCTAAGGGAGGTCATGTCCCATGCACAGTGATAAATTACGCCTTTTGGTTTTCATAATCCCTAGAGGATTTAGCCACTGTCCATATGGAATTGGCTTCTCTGCTCAGCTATTCCTGTTATCATAACTAATTTCAGCTGAGATGACATTTTTCATAAGGTCTTCATTCATAAGACTGTGTTCTTTAATACAAGTAAATCTTATTTCCTCTTTCTGCCTACCAATTAAGAGCACAGTAATTGTAGACTTTTTGAAAATTTCTCTAGTGTCCTGGTTCTAGCAAGGACCGGGTTAATTTTTGCAGTAGCCAGGAAAGGCATGACTAGGACCCTGAGGTTATTTTATACCTCACATTATTTTCTGGGGATGGGGAAGGGATCCCTTCCTGGTCTGGGTAGCACAGCATGGGTTGGGTATTGTTGGGCTCTGGGTGGTATAGTGGTATTTGCATATGAATCGCTTTCCTCTCTTGCACACTTTTGTTATTAATATTGTTGTTGCTACTGTTTGTTTTCCTATCTCATTGCTGTTTCCAGTGAATTTTTCTTATCTCAACCCATGATCTTTACCTTTTGTGCCTCCAATTCTCATCTCCGGCCGAAAACAGGGGAGGGAGAAGTGATTCAGTGGCTTGAGGCTTGGAGTGCTTTCAGTGGTGTCATGGTTTGACACTGGCCCAATGCCAGGCACCCAGGAGAGTCCCAGGAGAGTCACTCATTCACCCTCCCCTGCTACAGCTGGGTAGCAGAGAGGGAAAAAAAATTAACAAAGGGTTCATGAGTGAGATAAGGATGAGGAGAAAACACTTCAAGGGCAAAACAGGCTCAACTTAAAGTTACAAAGTGAATTTACTACTAACAGAATCAGAGGAGGATAATGAGAAGTAAAATAAGCCCATAAAACACCTTTCCCCCCCCCCCCCCCCCCCCCCCAGCCCCTTCCTCCTTCCCACCAACAGTGCAGGGAGACAGGGCATGGGGGTTTTTTGGGTCAATTCATCACCTGAGATTTTCTTCTGCTACTCTGGGAGAGGAGTCCTTCCCCTGTGAGACCATGGGGTCCCTCCCATGGGAGACAGTTCTCCGCAAACTTCTCAAGCATGGGTCCACTCTCATGAGCAGCAGTCCTACTGCTCCAGCTGCAACGTGAATTCTGAACCTTCTTCTGAAGCAAAGTGCCTATGCCAAGTTATTCCTCTTTGTGCTAGAGAGGAGGAAGGGGACAAGTTCCATAATGCTATTACACCTAGTAGCTCAGTAATTAGAAAATGCCTTCAGTAGCTGAAAGACCAGTTTTCAGGTTCCTGTTCTGTGGAGTTTAGAGACCCCTCTGATCAGAGAAAGTTTATGCTCCTTATCTTGTTGAAGCTGTTCCTCTTTAACGAGCACTTAATTATTTAGATAGAACAGGAAACTAAACCTTTTTGATAACAGGTAAGTGCCCTAAGTTATGCATTTATAGGGAGCCAGGTATTAGGAGCTCCTCGCAGGTGCATCACCTCTGGGTTTGGCCAGCAGCACCAGAATGGCTTAAAAATATTAGCAAGGTGGCATCATCAGAGGTGTTTGAAAAGCAAAAATGTTTTAAGATGAAAACAACAAACCATAGAGATCAAAAGAGAGAAAAGCCTTTCCAGGAGCAAGGAGGACCTTTGCACCTGCTACAACACCCCAAAAATGCACTGAAAGTCTTTGTGCACTCTCTTAAGTATGTAACGAGTAAGGCGGGATTCTTGGCATCCTGCCCAATAGAAATAGTAACAGGGTTTTGAGGTATAGCTTCAAGGATCCAACAGGTGTCTTTGTGCTGGAACACGGCCAAATAAGGTATTGAACTCTCTGGTTTTTACCTTATAAGTGAAACAAAGAATGAAACCCAAATCCTTTCCTAAAATGGAAACCCCTGCTACTGTGAGGGTGCAGACCCCACCATGTGAGGTGCCCGCCTACATCTCCCCTTTCCTTTATTACAAAAAAGAAAAAAAAGGAAAATTGTTACCTTGAAGAAATCTCACCTTTGTTGGCAATTATAGTTATGCCAGTGAA
The DNA here is from genome assembly GCA_037837765.1 of Delichon dasypus. Classification (NCBI taxonomy): domain Eukaryota; kingdom Metazoa; phylum Chordata; class Aves; order Passeriformes; family Hirundinidae; genus Delichon; species Delichon dasypus. Next base: position 4,639,042 of record JBBAXF010000012.1, on the reverse strand, counting down.
TTATTATTGGTTTATAATTTGGTTCTGTAATTTAACAGTATTTTTTTTTTAATTTGGTACCCTTTCTTCTTTTTTAGCCATATTTATTATTAATTTTTTAAGATTAAAATTTAGTTTCTCATTTCTTGGGAACTATATTTTGTTTTAATTTGGTGAGATATTTTCAAGTGAACTTAAATTCTCTTTTTTATATAGGATATGAACGAATAGAACTTTTAAACTTTTTTTAACTTACAATTTGAGAACAAGGTAATAAGATTAACATTACAGTAGCAACTTATAAAACTTTTTTGGTGCTAAGAATACTCATTTGAGTACTCTTTAATTAGTGCAAACTTTATAAAAACTCAGTCTTTGCTTTGAAATTGCTTCAGTGTCCATACTGCTGATCTGTGTTAAAATACAGAAGTCTTTCTGGAGTCATGGTCAGTGGTAACTCAGTGTCTTTCATGTGGTCTTCTTCAGGTGTTTTCTGCTGCTCTTTAATCCATCACAGTTGTGGTTTGACTTTTTTTGCAGGAACCCACTAAGGGCCCGCACCTGTAGAGACACATGCAAATCCTTCCCCTCGTTATTAGCGGCTAGGGTCCTGAAACTTGTCCTGTTTCAGGATCTTTTATGAATACTGGTGGCTTTTCTTTGAGCTTTGCTTGAGTGGTGTTATTAAAGTGTCTGAAAATTGATGGTACCTGCTCCATGAAAAAATTATTTAAGAAATTAAAGACATATATAGCTTTATTCAACCTTTCGACAGTAGATAGCACATCTATTCCACCTTTTTGTCTTTCCAGGAGTGTTTTCAGTGATCTGTGTGTTCCTTCTACAATAGACAGGCCTGTGAAAGAATGAGGGATACCTGTAGTGTGTTTGATACCCCACATATTGAAAAACTCTTGCAATTTGTGAGAAATGTAAGCTGGTCTATTATGTTTTGATTTCTTGAGGAATGCCTAGGGATGAGAATGCTTGTAAGAAATGTTTGATTACATTCTTAGTCTTTTCTCCTTCATGTACTGAGGCATAGATTGCTCCTGAGAATGTGTCTATAGAGAGATGAATGTGTCTGAATCATCCAAATGACTGATATTGCATTATATCAGTTTGCCATATCTGTAGGCTATTTAAACCTCGGGGGTTAACCCCTGTTGCTATTGATAGTATAGATAGGTTTTGGCAGTCTGGGCATGACTGGACAATTGCTTTGGTCTGATTTTGAGAGATGTTAAAGATTTTTACAAGAGCTGATGCGTTCCAGCCTGTTCAATAACATTTGGTAATTTATTCTGTATTGGCATGGCTAAAAGGTCTGCTATTGCATTGCCTTCTTCTATGAAACCTGGGAGTATAGTGTGTGATCTGATGTGTGTAATAAAGTAAGGTTGCTGTTGAGAAAAAAGAAGAAAGAATAATTTTTAAAGTAAATTATACAACTGGTTATTAGAAACCTGAGCAGAGATCCCTCTGCTCTCTCCACTACACCTGCAACATAAAAAGAATCTGTTACTAAGTTAAAAGGAAATATGGACTTAGAAAAAGCATGCACAACAGCTGCAAATTCCACAATCTGCAGAGCCTTCTATTTTCTCAATATCTGATTCCCATTCTTTGGTGTCTAGATTCTGCCATGTGATTATAGATTTTTGAGACTTTTCTGAGCCATCTGTATAAAAGGTTATTGTATTAAGGGGTGTATTACTCTTTAAAGGTTTCAGAATTAATTTTAAAGATTAACTTGTTGTAGTACATTAATTGGGTTTATACTGTATTTCATTTTTATATTGGATTTTATAATGTTTTCTTCTGTACCACCCCGTCCCTCTGGAAAATGTATCACGTGGTTTGTCCCTGTTCCTCCGCCCCACCCATCCTCCCACCCTGGAATGTAACCCAACTCTGTTCCACTCCCACCTTGTCCCTGATTGGGTAGTGGTTTGTCCCTGCCTCTAGCCCCTTCCCCCTGGATAAAAGCCCTGGGAGGAGGCAGGGGAGCTCTCTCTTGTTCCGGGACCAGGATGGGGACGGACTGATTTCAGGACTCTGGGGGGGCAGGACCCCTGAATAAAGCCATGATGCCCCCTTGGACCAAGAGCAGACTCTTCCTTTTGCCATTGATGGATTCCTGCTCTCTCTAAAGAAAAAAGGTTTGCCTCTGGGTACTTTTTAAGGCCCTGTGAAGGAAGATTCCTTCTGAAGTGGTTTCTCTCTCAAGCTAGCCGAAATGGAGCATGGGCTCCGAGGAGGGGGAGAGAGAGCCGCTTCAGGTGATGCCCAAGCTTGGTGCTAGAAGCCACGAGGGGCTCCCAGAAGGCTCGAAGAACCACGTGTGGAGCACGTGGCCGAGGAACCTCACACAGGCACGTGAGTCCCGAAATGTGGCCCATCCACGCAGAGAGACAGACCCGTCAGGCTTGGCGTTTGCTGTGGAGTCTCAGAAACACAGGACTCCACAGAGCAAGGCTGTGGTTTTCCTTTGGACTTAAAAAACCCATCAGAGTGCTGCACAGAAGCCCCCCAAATGGCAGGCTGCTCCCAGAGAAGGTGACCACATGTTCGTGGACAGCCGGCCCTGGGAACCGAGACTGGAAGCTCTTTTTGCACCAAAAGGGTCAGTCTCAGGCAAAAGTAGTGATTGGGAAAGAAAGGAAAGATTCGTCTGAATGCTGGATTTTTGGTGAGTATTACCAATTTGGGATCTTAGGAAAAATCTTTCAGCGACATTGTTCCTCAGGGAAGGGGTTTTTTTCCTTTGGGGGAAGGTTTTTGCTTTCAGAGCAAACCTTCAGGGTGCTTTTAATAGCAAATTCGGTTTCAGCCGCGCAGCCGGGGGGAGGGGGGGGGGTGGGAAGTAACAGTTTCTCCTCCGTTTATTTTTCTCTCCAGCGAGTTTTGTTTTTTTTTTTACTTTCGGTTTCCCAGTTAGTTAAAGGGGACACAGAAACTTAAAATCTGAGCAAAGATGGGTGCTAGGCTGTCTGTGTCTCAAAAAAGAGTCTATTACCAAATTTTAAGTGCCTTGGATGATGGGGGGACCCATTGTTCAAAGAAACAATTGAAAAACTTAATTCAGTGGTTGTTTTCTCAGTTTCCACATGTATCATTAGAGCAAATAAGCTTCCTGGAATTCTGGGAGGCTGTTGCAAAGAAATTGGTTGAATCAGGCTCCCCTAAGGGTAACAAAACTGCAAATTTTGCTTTTTGGAGTTTGAAAATCGGTTAGTATTGCAAAAGCAAAATGAAAAGAAAAAAAGCGAGTTCCTAGTGATTTTTCCCCAGTTTCCTCAGTTTCTTCCTCTCCCGACCCCAAAATCCCTTCCCCAAGCTTGGGTATTCTGAGGAAAGCAGCCCACCAGACAGGGCAGGGAAGCTGCAGCTCCCCTGGCTTTCCCCAAATTCCTAAGTCTCCCTGCTTGACTAATTCTGGCCAGATTGCTCGAAAAACCCCTAAACCTACCCCAAACCTCCCTTCTTTCCCAGACTGTAAACCCCGTGTTTGGTTTACTTTTGCAGACAGTTTGGGTGCTCAAAACCCCCATTTTACTGATCCCCAAACTAGTTTGAGTTCTGTGAAGGGGGGGTCACAAGATGGCTGAGACTCCTATGTTCCCCAAAATGGCCAAAGCCAGGTTCTCCTGAGCCACAAGGAGCCTCTTTCTTTGTCTGTCCCTCCTTCCCACAATCCCTTTCGCAACCCTTTCCTCTCACCAGACCCCTCCTTCCCTCTGACTGTGCCCCCGGCACCGCCCTCTCCTCTGACTTCGCCCCCTACCCTCAAACCTCTGCCCTCTGACTCCACCCCATGTGAGTCAAGCCTCCAGCCCCTCCCTGCCACTGGTTCCCATGGTTTCCCCACCCACAATCCCAGTTCCCACACCCCAGAGGGGAAGGGGGAGGGGGGGCAGCCAGGAACTCAGAAGCAGGAACCGATCCCAACTTTTCTGCTACCCCTGTCACATATCAATGGTCAGAAAGGGGGGGTGTTGTCCACGGCGATTGGGACCCCTTCCCCCAACAAGCAATTTGGGATTTATGGAAAGCTCAGATCGATTTTTGATATGAAAGTGAATACTTCTGCAACCTTTTAAAAGCAAATTTAGCAGGGAATCCTATAGTTCCCTTTGACCTCTGAAGAGATTTACTTCTGGAGCTTTGGCAAAATCCTGAAACGGCTGTTGATAATAATAATTTCCCAGTTTGATTGGAACATCTATGTGGTGAGGGTGAATGGGTCTCAGCCCTCAAGCAGGCTCAGGAAATTCCTTTGCTTCCGTCAGAACCTTTTGTGACATTTGTGGAGCAATTAACCCAAGCTATCAAGTTACAGGTTGAGAAAGAAGGAGCCCAAGAACAGATCCTAGAAGAGATGGTGCTGACCAATGCAAATGAACAGTGCAAGGCAGCCATCCTCAGCCTGCCCATGGAACCGGCTCCAACCTTAGATGACATGCTCCAGGTGTGTGCCAGGAAGGTTCCCTTCATGACAGCTCACCAAAGCCAACATTCCAGAGATGCATTCAAGCCACTGCAAAGAGCTGCTGCTGCAGACACCATGCCTCCTGTGCCTGTGCCACGACCACTGCCCAAGAGAAGAACAACATGTCTCCTGTGTGATCAGGCTGGACATTGGGCATTTCAATGTCCTTTAATGATTTCTGGATGATTTCTGGCCTTTTGGGATGATGGAGGCAGGGTGTCTCGGGGGCCCAAAGAGGATCTTTCAAAAAACTAAAAGATGAGCACTGGTTTGCCCAGTGTGCTGACATAAATGGGGCAAGTCTGAGGAGGGGGGAGAAAAAACTAGAAAATGCAAATGCTAACCTAACTAGTCCTGCTTTAACCAGTTCTGCCTTTCAACAGAAGTCACCGGATGTAATAGTAAAGGATCCAGCAACCAGAGAAACAAAAAGTCGTCATGATCAGGTCACCTGGGGTCGTGGGTACGCCTATGTGTCCACACCCCGAAGTCTCAAGTGGGTGCCATCCGAGTGGGTGAAACCTTTCATCCCTAAAAGTGCAAAGCCACCTGCAGAGGCCCCACAAGTGGCCAGTGCTGCCTGGAGGAGGAGAAAGCATTGAACCCTCTCCTTCTAATTATCCTTTTCCCTTAACAGTGTTTTTCCGGATAGTTTAATTGCACTAGATGTTATTTTTTCTTTTTCAGCTTTAAAGGTACTCAAGATCCAAACTCTGTGCATCTCCCATGGACTGAGCCTTCCTCCTTCTCAATTTAATAAGAAAGAGGGAGATGTTGTAGTGCATTAATTTGGTTTATATTGTATTTAATTTTTATATTGGGTTTTGTAATGTTTTCTTCTGTACCACCCTGTCCCCCTGGAAACTGTATCACGTGGTTTGTCTCTGCTCCTCTGCCCCACCCATTCTCCCACCCTGGAATGTAACCCAATTCTGTTCCACTCCCACCTTGTCCCTGATTGGGTAGTGGTTTGTCCCTGCCTCTAGCCCCTTCCCCCTGGATAAAAGCCCTGGGAGGAGGCAGGGGAGCTCTCTCTTGTTCCGGGACCAGGATGGGGACGGACTGATTTCAGGACTCTGGGGGGGCAGGACCCCTGAATAAAGCCATGATCCCCCCTTGGACCAAGAGCAGACTCTTCCCTTTTGCCATTGACAGATGCCTGCTCTCTCTAAAGAAAAAAGGTTTGCCTCTGGGTAGTTTTTAAGGCCCCGTGAAGGAAGATTCCTTCTGAAGTGGTTTCTCTCTCAAACTAGCCGAAATGGAGCACGGGCTCCGAGGAAGGGGAGAGAGAGACGCTTCATTAACTTAATAACCTATGCTTAGGATAATGAATTGAAATTTTTCCTGCAAAATTTATTAGGACAATTTCAAAACTTCTGAATTTTGAAGTAACCATTCCAAATAAATAGATGTGACAGGCAAAAATATTTCTGCAAAATCTTTTCCTGAAATGGGAAACATTTGGAATCTGGCTTTCATAATTAGTTGAGATATAATTTCAGGGCAAGTTTTTATAGTTTTACCCAATTGACAAGATAGAAAAACCCATTCTAGAATTATCAGAAAGTCCTTCTCAAAATCCCACTGGAAGATCAACCCATGAAATTGTGGATTCTCTCCTAAAAATGCAAACAATAAAGATAGGTTAGGGTTACAATGGTGTGCTTGACGTGATTGGATGGCTTGCAACACTTTATCTAAGACATCTTGGGCTTCTTTGGTAAATTCTTGTGGTTAATTTAATGCTGTGTCTCCCTTTAGTAAGTCAAATAAAGGGGCTAGGTCTGTGATTCCTAGGAGTGGCCTAGCCCAACTGATGGTTCCCACGAGTTGTTGCATCTCATTGAGTGTTTTTGGATTGTCTTTCAGTTGAAGCGCTTGTGGTGTTATTGTCTGTTCTTGTGGTGGTTTCAGGCAAATTTTTGGGAGAAACCCTCCCACAGGGCCTCCCTCCCCTCCTCTAACCGGTTCGGGAAAAAGAATTCTTCAGAGAGAAGTGGAAAAAACCTGTTTATTAAACAGGCAAAACACTCCCAGCACAATACCCGATGACAAGAGCTTCGTGCCGCTTACGGAGGGATAACAAACTTAAAGAAAGTCTCCTCTTGAGGGTCGTCACTGTGCTCTACTGCTCCGTTTGCGCTGGCGTTGGGAGAAAAGGAGATGCGCAGGGCTGGTCTTGGTGGGGTGGGTCCCCTGTGGAGGCCCCCGGTGCTTCCCCAGGTCCTTAGTCTGGAGAGGGTGGAACAGTTCCGAGGAGAGGGCAAAAAAAGCCAAAAGGAAGAAAAAAAGGGAAAAAAGGAAAAAAAAAGGCAAAAGGAAAAAAAAAGCAAAAAGCTTCAGCTATTCTACAGCGTCTAACTACGCTAGCACTAACTAACTAACTGCCGGGGAAAAAAACAACAGAGATTCTTTCGTCTTGCCGTGTTCCAACTCCCCCGCTTCAAGGTCACTCCGATGAGCGGAGTTTTCCTGGGGAAAAACAAACCGCGCTTGCCCTCCCCCCTGCACCCAACAGACGATTGGGGATACACAGTCACCCCAGGACATCTTCCACCCCTTATCCCCATATCGTCGACTTACAGACATAACCAATGTATATTCCACATAAAACTTCCATCCGTTCTCCCCACAAAAAACAAACAAGCAATACCCATCATGATCTTGTCACGTTCCACACTGAGCCACTGAATCCAGGCCCCAGACTGCAGGGCAGAAGGATTCTTCTCTCACTTACTTATACTTTCAACACTTGCTCATACCTTCAACACTTAACACATACCCTCTCACTTACACATTTCCCTCTATTTCATTCTGCATGGTTTAATGTACAAACAATAGCAATAGCATTCAGCAGACAGTGATGTTTGTAAATGATTCTCACCCAACAATCAGATCTCCCTGAGGTACACATCGTGTTGTTCCATCTTTCTGCATTATCCACTATGTGCAACCTGGTCCCTGAGCAAAGACAACTCTACGAATGGGTTTGTCTGTACTTGAGGCAGATTTGATCTACACTGACTTCCCTAACAGACCTCTGGCATGCACTACTGGGACTTTATCTCCATCTATTGTATGCAGAGGCTCAGCCTGGGCAGGGCCTGCTCGGTTGGTGGAGCCTCGGGTGTTGACCAACTAGGTGGCCTTTGCCAAATGCTGCTCCCAATTCTTGAAAGATCCCCCACCCAATGCTTTCAACTGGGTTTTTAACAATGCATTGTGCCTCTCTACTTTGCTTGCAGCGGGTGCATGGTAGGGAATATGGTACACCCACTCAATGCCATGTTCCCTAGCCCAAGTGTTAATAAGGCTGTTCTTGAAATGAGTCCCGTTGTCTGACTCAATTCTCTCGGGGGTACTATGCCTCCACAGGACTTGTTTTTCAAGGCCCAGGATGGTGTTCCGGGCAGTAGCATGGGGCACAGCATAGGTCTCCAGCCACCCCGTGGTGGCTTCAACCATTGTGAGCACGTAGCGCTTGCTTTGGCGGGTTTGGGGAAGGGTGATGTAGTCAATCTGCCAGGCTTCCCCATACTTATACTTGGACCATCGCCTGCCATACCATAGGGGCTTCACCTGCTTGGCCTGCTTGATGGCAGCACACGTCTCACAGTCGTGGATAACCTGAGAAATACTGTCTAAGGTTAGATCCACCCCTCGGTCTCGGGCTCACTTATAGGTGGCATCTCTGCCCTGATGGCCTGAGGCATCATGGGCCTATCGAGCTAAAAACAACTCTCCTTTGTGTTCCCAATCTAAGTCTATCTTTGACACTTCTATTTTTGCTGCCCGATCTACCTGCTCGTTGTTCCGGTGCTCCTCATTAGCTCTACTCTTGGGAATGTGGGCATCTACGTGGCGGACTTTCACAGGTAGTCTCCCTACCCTGGTAGCAATGTCTTTCCACTCCTTAGCAGCCCAAATTGGTTTCCCTCCACGCTGCCAATTGGCCTCTTTCTACCTCTTCAGCCATCCCCACAGAGCATTGGCTACCATCTATGAATCGGTATAGAGGTAGAGCCTCGGCCACCCCTCTCTTTCAGCAATATTCAAAGCCAATTGAACAGCTTTGAGTTCTGCAAGTTGACTTGATCCACCCTCTCCTTCAGTGGCCTCAGCAACCTGTCATGTGGGGCTCCACACAGCCGCTTTCCACTTCTGGTTCATCCCTACAATACGACAGGAACCGTCAGTGAAAAGGGCATAATGCGTCTCCTCTGCTGGCAATTGGTTGTATGGTGGAGCCTCTTCAGCCTGTGTCACTTGCTCTTGTTCTTCATCTACGAGGCCAAAATTTTCACCCTCAGGCCAATTGGTAATTATTTCTAAAATCCTGGGGCGATTCAGTTTACCTATACGGGCGCGCTGCGTAATAAGAGCAATCCACTTGCTCTATGTGGCATCAGTGGCATGATGGGTGGAGGGAATCTTCCCTTTGAACATCCACCTTAGCACAGGCAGTCGGGGTGCCAGGAGGAGTTGTGCCTCTGTTCCAATCACCTCTGAGGCGGCCTGAACTCCTTCATAGGCTGCTAAGATTTCCTTCTCCGTTGGGGTGTAGTTGGCTTCAGACTCTCGGTAGCTTTGACTCCAAAATCCTAGTGGCCGGCTCCGAGTCTCCCCAGGCACCTTCTGCCAAAGGCTCCAGGACAGGCTATTGTTCCCGGCTGCTGAGTAGAGCACGTTCTTCACATCTGATCCCGTCCTGACTGGGCTAAGGGCTACTGCATGAGCGATCTCCTGCTTGATCTGGGCAAAAGCTTGCTGCTGCTCAGGGCCCCAGTGGAAATCATTCTTTTTGCGGGTGACCAGGTAAAGAGGGCTCACAATTTGACTATACTCGGGAATATGCATCCTCTAGAAACCTATAGCACCTAGGAAAGCTTGTGTCTCCTTCTTATTGGTTGGTGGAGACATTGCTGTAATTTTGTTGATGACCTCAGTGGGAATCTGCCGCCGTCTATCGTGCTACTTTACTCCCAGGAACTGGATCTCACGAGCTGGTCCCTTAACTTTACTCTTCTTGATAGCGAAACTGGCTTCCAGGAGGATCTGGATGATTTCCTTTCCCTTCTCAAACACTTCTGTTGCTGTGTTCTCTTACACAATGATGTCATCAATATACTGTAGATGTTCTGGAGCCTCACCCTTTTCTAGTGCAGCCTGGATCAGTCTATGGCAGATGGTGGGGCTGTTTCCACCTCTGGGGTAGTCGGTTCCAGGTGTACTGCACTCCCCTCCACGTGAAGGCAAACTGAGGCCTGCATTCTGCTGCCAAAGGAATGGAGAAAAATGCATTGGCTATATCAATCGTGGCATACCATTTTGCTGCCTTGGACTTTAGCTCGTACTGGAGCTCCAACATGTCTGGCACAGCAGCGCTCAGTGGTGGTGTCACCTCATTCAATGCACGGTAATCCACAGTCAATCTCCATTCTCCTTCAGATTTACGCACAGGCCAAATGGGGCTGTTGAAGGGTGAGTGGGTTTTACTAACCACCCCTTGGCTCTCTAGCTCTTGAATCATCTTATGGATGGGAATCACAGCATCTCGAGTTGTCCTATACTGTCGGCGGTGCACTATAGAAGTGGCAATTGGTACCCGTTGCTCTTGTACTTTCAGGAGTCCTACTGCAGATGGATTCTCAGACAGTCCAGGCAAGGTGTTCAATTGCTGGATGCCCTCTGTCTCTACAGCTGCTATCCCGAATGCCCACTTGAGTCCTTTTGGGTCTTTGAAATACCCACTTCTGAGGTAATCTATGCCCAAAATGCATGGGGCCTCTGGCCCAGTCACAATAGGGTGTTTCTCCCACTCATTTCCAGTCAGGCTTACATCTGCTTCCACCAAGGTAAAATCCTGTGATCCCCCTGTTACGCCAGCAATAGAGACAGATTCTGCCCCTACATTTCTTGATGGCATTAATGTGCACTGCGCACCAGTATCAACCAAGGCCTCATACATTTGTGGTTCCGATGTGCCAGGCTAACGAATCCACACAGTCCAAAATACACGGTTTTCCCTAGCCTCTACCTGGCTAGAGGCAGGGCCCCTCTAAGCCTGGTTATCCTTCTTTCCTTGAGCGTATGTCTTAGAGGTTCTTTCAAGGGGGTCGGACATGTCATCATCGTCATACCTGGCAGTTTGGCTACGGGCAACTGGAGCCGCTTCCCTTTTGGTGGAACTCCTTCTCTGAGTCTTGACTTCCTTCAATTCACGCACCCGTTGTGCCAGGGCAGCCGTAGATTTTCCATCCCATCTTCTCATGTTTTCTCCGCAATCCCGCAGGAAGAACCACAGCTCAGCACGTGGAGTGTATCCTCTCTCCCTAGCCGGGGAGCGTCTACGTTGGGTACCAGAACCTCTGATCTGTACTGCTGAGATTTGGAGAAGGTCCTCTCTAATCTCCTCCCTGAGTTTCTTATGATTTTCATCTATCTTATCCTCTAGTTTCTGTAGACGTGTTTCTACAGCTGCAATTCTGGCGTGTGTTGGGCCATGCACAGCATCTGCATATGCTCGAAGCTTTTTTGCCATATCAAGCACCGTCTCCTCCATGTCCTCCCGCTTCATTACTGCTAAAGCAGAAGCGTATTCTAATGGCCCGAGTCGTATAAGTTTTCGCCACATCACAGATGTACATGATACTAAGTCTGGGTTCCTAGTGTTTATGTCATCTGAGAAAACCATCTCTGCCACTGCCATTTCTCTCAGGCGTTGAATCCCTTGTTCTATGGTCTTCCATGGGGTTTGCTGCATATAGAGATCATCTGCACACAAGTATCTTTCTGCCACACTTCCTAGGACCCGTATCCAGAGACTGCAAGGACTAGCCTCTCTCATCATCTCCTGGTCGATGACTGGATCATGTGACAGGGATCTCAGATGCCTCACTTCAGTGCCATCCAGAATTGTAGCCTCACTTGCAGCATCCCAAAGACGGACTAACCAACTAATTATAGATTCATCAGGTTGTCGCCGGTAATCTTTTCTTAGGCCCCGAAGGTCCTTCAGGGAAAATGTATCAATATTTGCTTCTGATCCTGAGCTAGAAGCTTTGGCCTCTGATTTTGGTGAAGGTCCTTCTCTTGCGTCATCATCGTCCACTGGTCGATCGGTTTTGACTGTGTGCTTCTTTGCTGGAGCAACTGCCAGGGGCTTAGGCTTAGTGTCTGGTTTAGCTGCCGACTCAGGCTCAGGTTTTAGTTCAACTGCTGGCTTCATAACTGGGGTGTTGGCTGCAGCATGAGTGACTGGGGTAGCTGTTGATTTGTATCCCTTCACCCCTGCCTCTGTCTGCTGCCCTACAGTCTCTAGCAATGTGCGATAAGCATATGCCAGGGCCCAGCTTACTGCAGCCACCTTTTCCTCCTTAGAGCCATCATGGCACCTTTCTTTCAGGTATTTCCCCAGCTCCACTGGATTTTGAATTTGTTCCCGTGGAAAATCCCAGACTACAGGGTCAGAGAATTCCTTGAGGAGTTGGCCCATATCCTCCCATTCTCCACACTACTCAGGATTTCCTCTGCCTGGGTCAGGAGTTTCATCAGCCCCTCTAGAAAGCTCCGCCCATATTCTAGAGAAGCTGCAGACTGTATAGAGGAGGCTTACCAGATGACATACCAGAAAGATAGTCTCTTTAACACTCAGGGGAAACTCAACATTCTCCAGCAATGATTTAACCGATTCAGAGGAGAAGAAGGAAACTAAAGACTGCAATGTTTCATCCTCTGCTCCTCCTCCCACAAACAGGGTGAATAACCATAACCATGACCCATACATAGTAGGAAAAGCTCTCAGGACCTTTATAAACTTCCTACAAATTATTATGATTGAACCAAGGCCAATAGCTACTCTAATCCGTGTCCCTCTACTGTAAAAACTGCATATTAATGACAATATTGGGGCTATCTCTGGATATGCAAATAAACCTAATGACCACAAAGGTATTAAGACCTCAAAGAAGCCTAAGGATCCAAAACACATCAAGGCCTCCACCCCAAGAGACATGAGTTCACGCAGCATAATTACTGACTGCTGAATACTAATCAGCACAGGGTTTTTCCACTCTCTCACAGCCCCACGTATGGGGGCCAATATGTTTGTGGTGGTTTCAGGCAAATTTTTGGGAGAAACCCTCCCACAGGGCCCCCCTCCCCTCCTCTAACCGGTTCGGGAAAAAGACTTCCTCAGAGAGAAGTGGAAAAAACCTGTTTATTAAACAGGCAAAGCACTCCCAGCACAATACCCGATGACAAGAGCTTCGTGCTGCTTACGGAGGGATAACAAACTTAAAGAAAGTCTCCTCTTGAGGGTCGTCACTGTGCTCTACTGCTCCGTTTGCGCTGGCGTTGGGAGAAAAGGAGATGCGCAGGGCTGGTCTTGGTGGGGTGGGTCCCCTGTGGAGGCCCCCGGTGCTTCCCCAGGTCCTTAGTCTGGAGAGGGTGGAACAGTTCCGAGGAGAGGGCAAAAAAAGCCAAAAGGAAGAAAAAAAGGGAAAAAAGGAAAAAAAAAGGCAAAAGGAAAAAAAAAGCAAAAAGCTTCAGCTATTCTACAGCGTCTAACTACGCTAGCACTAACTAACTAACTGCCGGGGAAAAAAACAACAGAGCTTCTTTCGTCTTGCCGTGTTCCAACTCCCCCGCTTCAAGGTCACTCCGATGAGCGGAGTTTTCCTGGGGAAAAACAAACCGCGCTTGCCCTCCCCCCTGCACCCAACAGACGATTGGGGATACACAGTCACCCCAGGACAGTTCTGTAATCTTGTATCCTAAGTACTTCCAGGGAGGAAGCTGTTGTATCTTTTCCTTGGATACAGTGAATCCTGCATCCTGCACTGCTGAGATGATATGGTCAGATGTTTCCTGCATGGATGTTTGGTCTTCTGCTGCTATTAAGATATCATCCATGTAGTGCAGTATGAGGGAACGTGGATGTTGTGAACAAACTGGAGAAAGTACTTTTGCTACATACCATTGGCAGATACTTGGGGAATTACACATACCTTGAGGAAGAACCTTCCAATGGTATCTCCTCAAAGCAGCTTGCTGGTTAATTAGAGGAACAGAAAAATCAAACCCTTGTGCATCATCTGGGTGCAAACTGATGTTAAAGAAACAGTCTTTCAAATCAATAAGTGTCCAGTCCTTCGGAATCATAACAGGTTAAAGTAACCCTGGCTGTAACAAGCCCATTCCTTGGATAATTTCATTAATTTTCCTGAGATCATGCAATAGTCTCCATTTTTCATTGTTTGACTTTTTGAACACAAAAACTAGGGTATTCCAAAGGCTAGTAGTTGGAGCTAAATGGCCCTTGTCTAATTGTTCTTGTAATAATTGTTCTAGCGTGGCAAGTTTCTCTGCTGGCAAGGGCCACTGATTTTCCCAGACAGGTGTATCAGATGTCCATGTAAGTTTTAGGGTGTCGCGCACATCAGTAGCCCATATTAAAACTTTGTTTCTAATTTCAGACCCCATTGTGATAGAATGTCCCTTCCCCACAGGACTATATCTGCTCCTACTATAAATGGATTGGTGGTAGCAATGCGACCTTCGAGTCCCTCAAATGTGACAGAGTTTAAGCTATGAATGCTGTCAGTGTGACCACCAATACCTGCTAGATGACCCAGCATAGGTACGATGGTCCAGTCTTGTGGCCATTGCAACTTCGATATCAGTGACGTCTGCTCCGATATCTATCAGGCCTGAGAGGGTGATGGTCTTCCCGAGATACTTTAAGACACAAGTGAGATGTGGCCGCTGGCGGCTGATCTTCTTGGTCCAAGCGATGAAAGACGTGTTGCTGTGTGACTGGTAGGAGAAAAGCTTGTGCTATGATTAGTCCTTTAGGTAAAAAGCCTGGGAGATCTGGACATAAAACTAATACAGTAATTTCCTGTGAAGATGTTACAGGCAATACAGATGGAATAACATAGAATCTTTCTGCATGAATTCTGTCCACTCCCACTATCAAAAACTGACAAGGTCGTGGTTCAGGGCCTAACTGTCCTGTGGATATGGCATGATGAATACAATCTGTTAGCATTACTGATTGGTCTGTAGACAGCTCCAAGCAGGTACCTGGGGGCATTGCAGGCGATAGTTCTTAAATGATGTGCTGTAGCTGTGAACATGATGGTCTGTTGTGGTTTCTGGCACGTTGGACAGGGATTCCTGTGTCAGTGCACCACTGCCTTGCGCTCAGCTGCTCTTTCCCATCTGATGACATCTGCAGTCCTGCACTGAATGAGAGCTGTTAGTATTTTGAAAATGACCTTTGCATCCATAGTGTTTTGAGGGTGGTTTCCTTTGAAATTTTGGACAATCTCTTTTAAAATGTCCTCTCTTACCACAAGAATGGCAATTATCTTTTTGATTTTGTTGATCTTTAATAGCCTCTTTAAATGTAGTAACAGCCTCTGCTAAGGTCTGAGCTTGGACCTCTACTGCTTTCTCTGACTGTTTCAGGGTGTTTTCCTGTCATGGTCTGGTCCGGTGGTGAAGATGCCGTGAACTTCCTTGCTAGAAGTTTCTTTAAAAAGACACCTAGATTGATGGAGGCACAGGCACTCTCAAGCGTAGAGTGATTAGCTCTTTGTGCACTTTCAGGCGCAGAGTGATCAGCTCTTTGGTGCACTCTCAAGTGCAGAGAGATTAGCTCTTTGGGAGGCTGCCTGAGCAGCAGAGCCACGTTTGCCACCCCAGGCAACGCAGGAGTAAAAGCAGCGAGACAGGGTCTTTCTGATCTCCAGGAGAGATTCTTTATTCCACGAGGTCCAGAGGGGAAAGAGCCAAATGGCCCCAAGGGAGAGGGATTATATAGGGTAGGCAGGGCAGGGTTTCACAACTTGGCCAATGGGGAAAGGAATTGAGAAAGGGACCAGTCGGGAAGGATCCAAAAAGAACCAGTCAGGAGGGGTAAGAACCAGGAACAAGGGGAATAAGCAATGGGGTATGAAGCATTAACATAGAACTGCAAAGGCTCATGGGTTGAAGTATTTTTTCTCACCTTGAGCCACAAGGAAAACTCTCAAAGGGACTTCTCAAAGGAGAGTCCCTGCAAACTGAGGCAGCCTAGAGGCTGCATATGATTTGAGGCACTTTTGCTCACCTTGAGCTATAAGGAAATCTCTCAAGGGGACTTCCCAAAGGGGCATCATTGCTAACTGAGGCAGCGTAGGGACTGAGCACTCTCCAAGGGAGTGAATTTTCCTCTGTGGATGGTCCACGGACCACATTTTCCTGTGCTATTGTTATTGCATTAGCTAGTACTTCTGCTTGGAGGGCTGCTACATGCTCAGGAGTGCCCAAACAATTACATGCATCAACCAATTGAGCAACTGTAGGCTCTGGGTCTTGTGGCAGTGCACATAATACCTTTTTGCAGCTTGGATTTGCATTAGAAACCGCTAGTCGTTTTAATAACACATCTTGTGCACGATCCAAACCAACTTGCTTATCTAAAGCCAATTTTAAACAGTCTAAAAACTTAATGCATGGTTCATTAGGACCTTGTTTAATTTCTGTAAAATCTAAATCAGGTTTGTTGCCATCAGGCACTTGTAATAAAGCTGTTCTAGCTGCTTCTTTGATGTAATTTAGGACTGGTCTAGTAAGGACTTGTACCTGTCTCTGTGGATCGACATTTGCTCCTTCTCCAGCAATTTGTTCTAAATTTAGTGCTGTAGTAGCTGTATTTCCTGCATAATCCCTTAAAAGCTGATTTAATGCACACTTCCAAGCCAATTCCCAAAGGGAATATTCAGTAGGAGACAACAAGGATGTCATAGCCTGACATAGATCATGTGGTATAAATACATTTGCAGTAAAGGTTGCTTTCAATAGAAAAAATGCTTATTGTGGTCATGTCTAAGTCAAGGATTGTAGTTCAGGACTAGATCTTTTCAGGATACCAAGATTTATTTGGAAAGTTTGAGTTTCAGCAGCCCACAGAGCTTCAGAAGGATCTTGGAAGACAAAGACAAGAAGGTATGCTAGATCCTCCTATTTGAACCACATAGAGTTGAAGCTGTGGGAATACTCTTTTTTTCTTTTTTTTTTTTTTTTTCCTTCCCTCTCCTTCCCACCTCTGGCTTCATGTAGTCCTATTTTCCTAATTAGTTTTAGTCTTGCCTGATGGAAAAAGATTTTTTTATTTCAGCTTTCCATAGTTGTGTGCTTTTCCATCTCCCTCTTTCCCATCATCTCCCTCAAATCTCTGGTAGGAAGGGGACAGCCCTGCTGTAGCTCTCTACCTCTGGATTTTAGGGTATGTGCTGCAGGCAGAGATGGAAGTCCCTGTAGCAGTAGATAATGGCTACAGCTATGACATGCTACATGGCTAGACACAGAATGGGAATTGAGTATAGACTGCATTCCATAAGTCAAACTCAAAACTATTCTTCAGTTTTGATACTTAATATAGTTGCTATTATGCATCCTAGGCAGCACAGTCCTACCATGTACCTGATGGTGTCTTTTGTAAGTCAGTCAAGGGTGTCTAATTAGATGTCCATTCATGCAATTGCAGCTACAGTTCATTTGACTTCCTTGTTAATGTGTGAAGTGGTATCATAAGCATTATTTGATAACAAACTGTTCTGCATTTAGCTAACATAAATCCCAAACATGGCTGTGTCCAACTTCACTACTGTCAGCCAGAAAAACAAAGCAAGTCTGACCAACAGCTCATTTTGGTCATTTCCATCCACACCACCAGCAATTTCTGAAAGTCTTCTGTAACATTACTGCTCAAACAATTCCAGTAATTTACTTAATTTGAAGTTAATACACTGTGGAGTGAACTTAAAAATGTTTGCATCACAGGAGCTCAGTTTGTTCTAGGTCTAGTGCACTTCCTTTTATCAGACTTTATTAGCCTAAGTATGTGCTTATCAATTTTGTCTTCAGCTTTTTCAAACACCGCTTTTTCATTTTCCCTCTGGAAAAATAAGACAGTCCAGAACTTTTTTTATTACTTGCTTGTCTAAATTAAGTCATCTTTGTTGAAGCCACTGAACTGAAGCTCCTAACCTCAGTCATCTACATCTAGAATAGCATCTTGTAGTGAGAAGACAATTAATGAATCAGGATTTTTGGTATTATACCTATGCTATTAATGAATCTACTAATGCACATTATATTTTATTTTTTGTGCCCCCACCCTCCTGAAACCCTGCCTCAGCTCATAAAAAGCAGCTTAGATACAGAGTTTAAACTTGCAGAGGAATGAAAAACTCAGTTTGAGCGAGAACATATGAGAAGGAGCAGGAAGAAAAGATCAACTGGAGCGAGACAACAGAAATCTAATGTATCCACAATGGCTTTATATCCACATGGGATCTGATGTAGAAGTGCAAGTTCTTTAGACTTCAGAAAAGATCTATAGAGAACTGATGTTAGCTTGTACTGTTATGTCCACCACTATGTCCCAGATGGCAAACAGGACAAAGAATGGGAATTCTGAAAATACCTATTCCAATAACCTTTTGTTACATGATGATCGTGGGTTGGAGACAGAAGCGTGACAGTACACACTGAGGGTCATCAGCAAACAGCCTCTTTTATGCCCCAAAGCTTCCTTTTATAGGGAGTTTGAATTTCCTGGGCTTGGATAGCTGATTGGTTGGGAATCTCTGAATCACCCAGATCTCTGGCCAGTGATGTGTCTGCATCCAGGGATTGGATGGCGTTGACTGAGGTCTCTGAGTTCTATTGTTAACCTAGGGATTTGTTTCTAGAACAAACCAGGTTAGCTGAATTAAATTTGTTATGATCAGATTTATTTTGTCCAGCTACAGACTGTCTGTCACTGTAACACCTTTAAACGAATTTATTTCATTTGTTGCTTCTGTAAGCTGCCCTGGATATGTCTTTTGAATAAAGTTTTCTCTCTTGTTCTGATTCTATTGCATATGGTTCTATGGTATTGCTCATAATTCAGTGGCCACTCAGTTAAAATATAGGTTGAACAAGCTATAGCTTATTTTAAAACAAGCATGTTGGCAACAAAGGAAATAGTGCACAATACCCCTTTGTTTTAAGGGTTTATTCTGCTCATTTTGAGCCTTAGCAGCAGCAAGGGGAAAAACATGCAGGGGAGGGGAATGTCTGACTAGAGCACAGATGTCAGTAGCACCTTGTTATCCAACCTAGATACCTAATTTCAAATAGAATTCATAATTTCTGCAGGCTGAAGAGCTTTCCTGAGGTAGATTATAAGAAATGTTTTTCCTGGGTAAGGGGCAGAATGTCTGAACTTTTTCCACTGCTCTGGAGTGTAGGTACCTGATACGGAGCCATTTACTAGATGCCTTCACACATGCAGGATTTATACCACTTCTACATTCCCTGGGGGATATAGAAAGCTTTTCTGCACCTCCTACTGATGCCTGCTTCAAGAAGCTGTGACAGAAACCATGAGATAGTAAAAGGCTAGTACAAGTGAAATATTGACTCAAATATCATGTACAGACATCAAACAAAGCCAGAAGAGAGCAGTTAGCATGGTGTCATCACACAAGTGCTCTGTATGGTTGTGCACACCTCCCAATATTGCCCTAGGTTGTAGCTGTGATCATGGCCTTTATGGTTATATGAGCAAACATAAAGCTTAAATTTCTTTTATACAGAAAGGCTTCCAAACATGCTTAAAAACATACAGCAGGAAGCCAAGAAATTTGTAAAAATAATCCACTGCTCAGAATTGCTTGCAGTAATGTTTCTACCCTGCCCTGTGTTAATGTACCAGGCTAAATTGGCATTTTACGATTTCTGCTTTCTTTTTCCCACCACAGTCAATTTTGCAGATCTGGAGAATTTAGTATGTAGCAATACAAGGCCCATGCAACCTGCAGAGGTGAACTGCAGGGATTTGGGGTGTTAGGGAAATTATAGTGAATACTGCTCACTCCTTACATTGTTGTTTGTAAAACACAGGTGCAGTGTATTTTACTTAAAGGTGTTTGGTTTTGTTCTTTACCATCATAGCAAACATTTTTATTGATAGAACTGTGAATAGTGAGATAATTTTCTTGCCCTCAAATCAGCCATCTGAAAGGCTGAGGGGAGTCCTTTATTTTGTAGACCAGCTTGGATTTCTGGGCAAAAAGGAAAGTAAAAGAGATGGGGCATAGGCTTTCTCTCTATAGCCACAACATTTTTTTGCTGTGCATATTTGTAGCCCTGAGGCTGCACAGGTCTCCCAGTTCTCTCCCCACTCACTTCTTCCCATAGTGGACTTACTTGTCCTAGATGAGATTTTTTTCTTCTTTTCTAATGGTTACAGATTATTTTATGCAGCAGAATGGAAGTGTTAGAGGAATAATAGTGGTGTTCCTTTCTTAAAACAGTGAAGTGAGCACAACCTAAAAAATGTACAATAATAGGCAGAGCTCATCTGTTGTTATGATAACATTCAGAGTCATGTAAGGTTCTGTACTAGCGTGAGTTTCACATGATTTGAGGGGGTTGGCTTCTTCTAGAGGTGAAACTACAACCTGATGGTGTAAGTGATCAACAGCTCTGCAGACAGATACCATGGCAAGAAATAAAGGCAGCTTTTCCCTTCAGCAGCATATTCTCCAGCTTCTAAGCTGTCCTGCTGAAAAGCTTGTGTGCTGGTGTTTATATCCCTCACCTATATTTCTTGTCATCTTTTCCTCCCTGTAGGTGAGCAACCATTCCTCTGTACATTGTCCAGCTGCCTTAAAAAGTTCTGTCGCTTGGGTGAGCTTACCCGGCACTACCGAACCCACACAGGTGAAAAACAGTTTCCATGCTCCCTCTGTGAGAAGAGGTTCATGTGGAGTGACCACCTGACAAAGCATGCCCAGCGCCACACTGAGTTTCACCCCAAGCATGATCAAGCGATCCAAAAAGTCCAGCTCCTTGTGAAGGCAGAACTGGCCTGGGGAGGGGAGTGAGGAAGAGAGGCATGACAAGGACATGGTGAATAATGCAAGAGCAGTCCACTGCTGTGGTGTTCTCAGTTTCTATTCACAGTTTGAAACCACATGTAGCCAAAGTTCAAAAAAATAAGTACTCTGTGACCCCTTCCTCACCCTTTCCTAGGAACAATGGTCTTGAACAGGTAGATTGCATAATGAGTGAAGGGATGGTGGTTGGTCTAAACAATTACTTTCTTTTGTAACTTAAAGCATTGACACAGGTGTATATATGTCTAACTGGATGGTTTGGCCTGTGACACTACAGTAGTGTGATTCCAAGGTCTTTCTGATTGCTGTCATGGACATGTTTTGTTGACCAATGTAATGCTGCTTGTATTTAAAATTTCTTGAGTAAACCCACATTCTGAGTCACTTAAATAATTCTCAAGTAAAAACTCCATAGCATATTTTAAAAGTGGGGTGACTGCCACCTCAGAATGATCCTTCATTTAAAAAGGCAGTTAAGAGAAATATTACATTTGTTACTAATAGCATCTGATTGATACACAAAAATAAGGTGAATTTATACTCAAGAAAACCCATTAAAATAAACGTGTCTTTTCAACTTTTCTTTGTATTAACTATACTTTTGAATATAAGATTCACTTTTCCCAGTGTGCAGTTCTCTTGGTTTTGTCTGCCAGGGAAAGCTAGAGCCTCCCTTGGAATGGAGAATGTAAACACCCTTCCTTCCAAATTATTATAATTTTGCAATTAGGGGCTTTCAGGAAAAGATATGGGAATAGGAATAAAAGTTCTTTACTAGGAATATTAAAAAAAAAAAAAATACAAATGTAGTAGTACAAAAAAACAAGCAAGGAAGCAAACAAAAATCTTGGAGAAAACCTGACAGAGTCAGGGATACGACCTGACATCCTGTTGGTTAGGGTGTTGGAAGCAGTCCAAATAAATCCTCCTGGAGTAACAGATGTGGTTGTGTGGAGTAGAGATGATCCTGTAGAAGGGTGCAGTGGTGGCAAGATGGGTCTGGTCTTCCTCCGGGGATCCAGTGGAAAAACCGGATACCTCGTGTTCTTGAGTCTCAGTTTTTATCTAGGTAGGAACAGTTGGCTCCTCCCCCACTGGGTGGAGCATCTTACAACGAGATGATGTAACGTGTCATGGCCCATTATCAGAACATATCCTCCTGGAGGATGGAGGGGTGGTGAAAGAGATAATCACAGAATCACAGAATTTTTTAGGTTGGAAGAGACCTTCAAGATCATCGAGTCCAACCCATCTCTAATACCTCAACTAGACCATGACACCAAGTGCCACAGCCAGTCTTTTTTTAAACACTTCTAGAGATGTTGACTCCAGCACCTCCCCAGGCAAGCCATAAGAAACATTGCCCCACCTGGTTTTAACGGTTGGGCCATTATCAGAAAGCATCCGCCTCCCCTCCCCCCTGGAGTTATAAGAGATAAGGAAAAAACATCTCCCCAACAGCTTTCAACAGATGCGATAGTTTGTCTGGTTCCGTCCCGCACCACCACACGATAGAATACACATTTTTGGTTACATAACCCAAGACAGTAATTCAGACACATAAAGCAAAGAAAGTCACAACAGCTCAGTCATTTACTGACAGTATATGCATTTAGCTCTTGTTTACTTACCTGGAAAAAAAGAAAAAAAAATAGAAAAAAGGCCTATGTAATGTGGCAGGGGTATGAGGGCAGAAAAATATATCTCTCAGTTAACCCTATACTTTCATTTGACAATAAATACAGTACTCTACTATAGAAATGCCACTAATAGTGTTTTATTTACTGTTTTGTTTGAATTGATGCATAACTGCAGCTGTTATCTTTATAAACTGCTCCTTTAAAAGTTTTTTTTTTCTCTTCATATACTTGCCTTAAAGATTTATTCTCTTCGTACGCTTATCTAACTCCTGCAAAATCCAATGGCAGTTGTGTGTGCATATGGAGAGAGTAGACATTTCTTTAAGAATACTCTATTAATGAAAACAGCTAAAATTATTGTAAAGACCATTTTGAAAGGGCTCACATATCTCCTTATAGCTGTTGCTGTAGAGTATGGGGGGAAACCATGAACTAATTGGAAATACAACACAGAAAGTGTCATAATATTTCCAGTGTCATAAGCTGCTCTAGGTACCTTGCATTGTACCTGTATAATGTATGACACATCAAATACTGAGAAAGACAATATTTATTTTAAAACTATGTTTTGTTCTTTAAGAGAAGCAAAAATATCACTGAAAGAAAACTTTAAATCATTGTCATTATCTGAATATTCTATCTTTGCTATGTTCAAAGAGGTTATCAGTGATTTTTCTCCCCCTCCCCAACTAATAGGAATAGAATTGTGTTTATACATTTTTCTTTCCAGAAACATTTTTCTGTTCTGTTTTCACCCCTCGAGAAGAGGAAGAGGAGGTGCAGCCCTTAGAATGTTTGGGCCAAATTCATCTCAGGATAATCATACTGAAATCCAAAGTGTTTCCCCCACAAATGAATGTAGGTTATCTTGTAAACAAAATTATTTTTAGTACACCTGTAAGTACAGTATCTTATTGTATTACCTGATAAAAAGTTTTCTTCCTAGAAACATACATTAAAAAAATCAATTCAGACAATATTTTCTTCTACTGCTGTATATCACTTTCAGCATTAGAAATAGTTTACATATAGTTCATAATAAATTTCATCTATGTGAGGAGAACTGCTTTTAAGACATTAGGGATATCGAGCAGGCTATGCAATAAAAAGGGATGTGTTATCTTCAGTGAGGAACATTTTCTTACTCCCTTTCATCTTTTTGAAATGTTTATTTTAGAAACCAAACTTTAATTTCTGTTGTCTAAATTGAGTTGTAGTAGCACATGATCTTCCTAATAAAACTAGGTAACTGCGGTATTTCTATTGATCTAGAAATATAAAGATTGTTCTGCTTACCTGTTAATGCTACTTTTTTGAGTGGGGTCAGGGCAATGTGTAACCCAGTGACATTCAAAGGAGTATTCACATTCATCTTCATTCTTCTCTGTGAAGATCATACAAACTTTAGAGTTTATTATACAGTTTGTATAGTTGCCATTTTGTATGTCAAATTAAGAACTGGGAAATTTAAGGCTTGAGCCTTCAAAATATGAAACACCCTCATATCCTATCAACTACAGTGGGTAGCTATAGCTGATAAACACCTCTTAAATCAATATGTAAATGTTTTTGCTACCAGGAATAACCTACATATGGATGTAAATGTCCAAATTTAGGGATCCAAGCTTGAATAGTTGGGGTAAAACTCACATTCAAAGGACTGTCATTGCTTCTTCACATTCTAAAGGAATTGACAGATGGGGGTACTTTGCTCCATGGAACATGCAGACACATGTCATTATTACTTGTGACAAAGCCCTGTTTCTGAAAACCAAAAAAATAAACACAAAACCAAGAAAAAACTTCACTAAAACAAACTCCACTCCTAAACAGAATCTGATTTGCTCTAATGTATACTGTATTTCTGCATAGGACAGATGGGATTAATGTCATTCATTAGTCAGCAGTGTGTCCTTGTGGCTAAGAGGGCTGCATTTGGAAGAGCATTGCCAGCAGGTCAAGGGAGGCAATCTTGGCCTTCTACTCCGAAAAAGTAGCATCTGGAGTGCTGTGTCCAGTTCTGGGCTCCCCAATACAAGAAAGACATGGAGCTCCTGCAGCAAGTCTGGCAGAGAGCTACAAAGATGATTAGGGGACTGAAGCAACTCTCATGAGGAAAGGCTGAGGGAGCTGGGCCTGTTTATCTCAGAGAAGACTGAGAAGGGACCTTCTCAATGTCTATAAGTATCTGAAGGGAGGATGTCAGAGGATGGACCAGGCTCTTCTCTGTGGTGCTGAGCAATAAGACAAGAAACAACGGGCAGAAACTGGAACACAGGAAGTTCTACCTGAACATGAGGAAGAACTTCCTTACTGTGAGGATGACTGAGAACAGGTTGCCCAGAGAGGTTGTGAAGCCTCTTTCCCTGGAGATATTCAAAAATCATCTGCACACAATCCCGAGTAATGTGCTCTAGGGGACCCTGCTTGAGCAGAGACATTGAGCTAGATGATTGTGGTGGTGCAGAACTGTTTTATTAGGTTTTTATAAGAAGTTTATGTTATGATTCATTTCACTGTATCCCCAATGTTGTAACCCTTTTTGTGTTGTCTGTATAATAAGGGGTTTTGTGTCAGTCCTCCCACCCCCCTTGCACTGGGGCAGCCTGTCTCTCCAGGAGCCCTCCCAAGATTGCGAAATCTCAGGGAGAAGGCTTCAGGTGATAGGCCCCCTGGGGGGAATTCCTTTAGCTTTGGATTTTAGTGGTCCAAGGCTTGGGGGTGGGCACACCTTGTTACCCCCTGAATCCTCTGATTCGTGGTTTTGTAGTATCCTCCCTGGAACCCCTCCCCCGCATATAGGGGGCAGGAGGGAGGAAGAATCTCTCTCAGGATCTCGCTCTCTGACGGGGGCTTTCCCCATCATTAAGGTGGTTTCAGGGTCCTTGCTTCCCTGCACAGCTCCGAGCCAAGCCGAAGGAAGAGACGGAGTTCTCAGGTTTAGATTTTTCAATGTTGCATACTTCGTTTATTGTTTCTTATCTTACAATTTTCTCGGAGTCCGACAAGATGTTCGCAGCTGCATGGATTCCTCACGTCTCCCCCCGAGCTGGGCTGTCCTTATCTTTTATACTAATTACTACGTATTTCTTATTTACTATTTCTTACCAATGTCTATCACTATTACTAAAAAGGTCATCTTTACTTTGACCCGATCC
This sequence comes from Delichon dasypus, assembly GCA_037837765.1. Classification (NCBI taxonomy): domain Eukaryota; kingdom Metazoa; phylum Chordata; class Aves; order Passeriformes; family Hirundinidae; genus Delichon; species Delichon dasypus. The sequence goes on along the minus strand of JBBAXF010000012.1, from coordinate 4,613,832 downwards.
TCACTACCTTGTGCCACGTCAATGCAGCAATGGAGTGAGGGAAAGAGAAGAAGAAGGAGAAGGAGACAACGCCCCAGATTCTCCATCTTGCCCCCATTCACTTCAGTGCTAGGAACTTAAAACTATTATTTTCCCACTCTGTGCCAATCTAAACTACTATTTTTCACATCCTTGTGGCCTGTAAACCTTCTCTCAGTGTAGAAAGTTTTTCCCATGGACTGAGATCAAAGCCAGTGTCTCTCTGAGCTCTGGGCTGGGGTCCCAGACCCCTCTGCCCAGGTCCCTGACCCTCCAGGGCAACCAAAGGAATGCCCTGGACTCCAACAGCTCTCAACCTCTCAGCATCTCGCTCTCAGCCCGGAGCCCCCTCAGCGTCTCAACTCTGGAGCTAATAAACATCTTTTAACTTGCTCAGCTGAGAGCCAGCCTTTTCTCTTCTGCTGCTTTGCTGTCACACTTTTGGGGTTCAGCTGCTGAGCCAAGAAGCCGAAACGAACTGGGGCCTTCTGTGCCTGGGTTGACCCGAGCTAGCCAGAGGTCATCTCCTGCCCGGTGCGGGACGGAACCAGACACAGAAAGTGGTGCCCAACGTGGGGCACACCACACCGGCAGAGACACAGAGCGTGGAACTCCAATGTGGAGCAAACCACGCCGGCAGAAGCAGTTTGGATCACGTGGAGCACGGCTCCACGGTGACAGAGCGTCCGACGCCCACGCAGGCCCCCCCGGAGACGAGGCGGACCCTGCGAACGGACTGGGGCTGATTTAGCCCGAAGAGCAGTCTCTGGGCATCACGCACCCCTGGGAAATTGACTTTTAAACAAGGCAAGTTCCAGGGGAAAGAGGGGGAGCTTCGCGCCCCGACCGGAGTCCTTCTTGAGGCAGAACAACCCGACCCACGCACCCCCCAGGTCACAGGACATGTAAGTATACCCGCAACGGGAGATATTTACTGGTTTTAGGGTTCCCCCGAGGGAGGGGGATCTATTGGGGAGGAGAAAAATCCTCCAAAAATAGCTGTGCAGCTAAAGGGTTAAACCTCCTGTGATTTTGAGCAGACGGGGTCTGCGGGGGGAGTGCTTTTCATCTGGGTTCGGGTTCAAAAGCAACTTAGTATCAAAACATGGGTGGAAAGCTAACGGTTTCTCAGAAAAGGTTGTATTATAACTATGTATCGTTTCTGAAAGGCGCCAAATTGAAAATCTCAAAAGGCGAGTTAAGAAATTTTGTTCGGTGGGTTCATCTGCATTTCCCCCAAGTATCTCCGGAGGGAATCTGCAGCACCGATTTCTGTGGCACTGTAGAAAGGCAATTAATTCAGCTGATCCAAACAGGGGACAAAAAGGCGACAAAGTATTTTATTGTAGCAACAAACATTAATTCGACGATTCAGTCTCAAATAAGAAAGCAGAATGAGCCTGGCCGAGAAACGTGTCCTCCCCCTCCTCCCCCCCCTTCTTCTCCCCGGTCCCCGTGTCCCCGGGAAAACGTTCTGAATGGAGCAGCAGGGCTTCCGCCCGCCCGCTCATCCTCCGGGAAACCCCAGCCACCCTGCCCGCGCTGGCCCCGTGGGGCCGGGAGGGAGGTCTCAGGCAGCATTGGCCACGTTGCACAAGACAATCCTCCGTCCCTGCTTTCCCCGGTTGAAAAATGCCGCGTTCGTTTTTCTGTGGTGGGGGAAGCCACGTGGCCCACATGGGGTCCCCAAGACGGCGGCGACCTCATGGCAGGGGACTCCCGGGCCCCCTCTGCGCTGCCCACCCCTCCCTACCCCGGTGACGTGGTGCCCGCACAGTGCGGTCCCGCCCCGTCCCCCTCCCCTGCCCCGCCTTACTCTTGTGACGTCGGGTGTCTGCCGCGCGGCCCCGGCCCTGCCCCTGCCCCTGCCCCGCTCGCTGCCACTGCGCAGCCCCGCCCAACCCCCTGTGCCGGCGGGTGCGTGCCGCGGCACCCCCCCTCCCCCGCTGCGGCCGTGACGCCTCCCTCGCCTGATCTCGGTGACGTCGCTTCCCCCCCCCCGCTCCGCGGTGTCGCTGCCTGAGGGGGCCCCCACCGCGGCGTGGCCCTGGCCCGCTGCTCCCCCCACCGCCGCCGCGCTGCCGACCGCCCCAAAGCAGCCCGGTCCCGCGCCGCCGGGGCTCGAGCCTGCTCCCCGGGATTCCCCCCACCCCTCCACGCCTCGATGACGTCACCCCCCGGGCAAACCACACCCCCTGCAGGGACGCAGTTGCCAAGCAACCAAGTGCCTCAGGGCATGGGCTCCCTCGCTCCCTCAAACCCGGAAGTGCCTGAGCAGGGAACCGGGGCAGATGGTGCTGCCGGCTCCTGCTCCATACCCACTCTTGCCCCTGTTACCTACCGCAATGCCCGCGGTGGTAACAACAGGGCAGAGTACCACCCATTTCCACGAGGCACCATCAAAGAAATCTGCAAAGCTCACAGAACATATGGCCGGGATGGGCCATATTTGAGAGGGCTCCTCATAGCATATCTCTCTGCAGAGGAAGTGGTGCCTGCTGATTTAAAGTACCTGTTTTCTTGCTTGCTGAACCCAACAGAGTACATTCTATGGGTCACAGCTTGGAAACAGCTGCTCCAGGATGCCTTACCAGGACTCCTCAATCATGTTAACACTAGAGTGGATGCCCATGGAAACCCCATCACTCTGGAACACCTCGCTGGTGAGGGGCAGTGGGCAGAAGCCACTGACCAAGTGGTCATTCCTGTCCAGTGCCTCCACGTGGTCAGACACACGGCCCTGACTGCATTCTTCAGCATGAAAACACAAGGTCCTGTGGTTTCATATTCAAAAATCAGACAGGACCAAAGAGAGTCTTTTACAGATTTTGTGGAAAGACTGTCCCGAGCTATTGAAGCTCCGGTCTAAAATGAAATGGCTCGGGAACACATTTTAACAGAGATTGTGTTTTTGAAAGCAAATTATTTATGTCGTGCTGCGATTTTAAGTTTACCTCTAAACCCCAAACCAACCTTACCAGACATGCTTCAGGTATGTCAGGTAAAGCTGCCTTTTATGAGTTCATCCACAGGTCCACAGCCCAAACCTCATCAAGTTGCAGCCATGGAAGCTGAAGATTCCCGAAAAACACCGAACACCGGGAAAAAGCTTTCTGCTCAAAGCTCCCAGAAGTGTTTTTTGTGCGGGAATTTGGGGCATTGGGTTTCCAAATGCCCCCTCAAGAAAGAATTAGAGGACCTCAAAAACAAAAAAGGGGGAGGGAAAGGGGAAAATGGGAGAGGGTTAAAACCCTCACAAAAAAACTGATGAAATAGCACACTGCCCTGCGTGAGGAAAAAAATGGGGTGGACCAGGCAGAAGGGGAGGGGAAGGGGAGCCAAGGGAAAAAGAAGGAGAAGCTGCCTTGCCCCATTCAGGGTGGCAGCAAAAATAACACACTGGAAATGACTTAGACGGACCATAACATGGCACAACCAATTTTGACAACCAATTCTAAATATACCCCCTACAGGTTGCAGCTCACAGAGGGTTTGCACCTGAAAGACAACGACTGGAATTTTGTGTGGGTTGACAACAGTGAGCAGGGTACCTGGCCAAGGGTCAAAGGTAAGCTCATCATTGTGGGGGACTGCAAACACACCCCAAAAGAGATCGAAATTCTTCCAGGAACACTTGATAACAATCCTGGAAGGTTCGTTCTCTGGCTACGCTGCACTCACCCACCAACATTCCTACCTAAAGGGCAGATAGTTGCCCAGATCATACCCACCTGGGAATGCCCGGAAGAAGACAAGTTGCCAACTGCTTGTCCCGTGCACAGCACCACAGAAGTGAAACCCCAGGTGGGATGTGACTTACAAGTGGGTGATGAGGCCATTAACATCACAGGCCTGCTCCACATGGACATGGACGTGACTGTGATCCCAGCCAAGCACTGGCCGTCACGTTGGGCCTTGGAAAACGTGGCAGGACACGTGCAAGGAGTAGGGGGAATGCAATTGGCCAATCAAAGAGAGTGATTCAAATTAAGGGGCCAAAAGGGCAGTTGGCCAGTTTACGCCCTTTTGTTTTGGATTATAGGGAACCCTTGTTGGGGAGAGACCTGATGGCCCAGTGGGGAGTCACGATTGACATCCCAGACCCCCCACAGGATTTTTGGGTGGTGGTCGCTGAGGGGCGCCCTACCCACAAGCTGAATTGGAAAACAGATGCACCAGTGTGGGTGGAACAGTGGCCGCTTTCAAAACAGAAATTGAAGGCACTCGAAGAGCTCGTGGAGGAGCAGTTAGCTAAGGGTCACATTGTAGAGACCACCAGCCCTTGGAATTCGCCAGTTTTCGCTATCCGGAAGCCGGGGAAGGACAAGTGGAGGCTCCTCCAGGATCTCAGACAAATTAACAACGTGATAGAAGACATGGGCTCTCTTCAACTGGGAATGCCTACCCCGACCATGCTCCCACAAAATTGGAAATTGGCTGTTAGAGATATAAAAGATTGTTTCTTCCATATTCCCCTACATCCGGACAATGCACCACGTTTTGCATTCTCGGTTCCCACCATTAACCGAGAGGCCCTGAGGAAACGCTACCATTGGAGGGTACTTCCCCAAGGAATGAAGGTGTCACCTATCATCTGCCAGTGGTATGTGGCTTCCTTGCTGTCCCCGGTCCGCGTAGCCACAGAGAAAGCAATCATCCATCATTATATGGATGATGTGCTTGTGTGTGCCCCCACCGATGTCTTGTCACATGCGCGTGACCTGACAATTAATGCATTGGTTGTTGCAGGGTTCTAGCTGCAGGAAGACAAGGTTCAAAGCATGCCACCTTGGAGGTACCTTGGACTAGAAATTGGCAAGCGGACCATTGTGCAGCAGAAATTGGAAATCAGGCCCAAAATTCAGACCCTCTCAGATGTCCATCAGCTGTGTGGGGCATTGAATTGGGTGAAACCCTGGCTGAGCCTCACAACCGAGGACCTAGCCCCTCTTTTCAATTTATTGAAAGGGGGAGAGGAGCTGAGTTCCACCAGGGAACTAACCCCGGAAGCAAAGAAGGCGCTGGAAAAGGTACAGCATCTCATGTCCACTCGGCAGGCCCACCGGTGTGATCCAGACCTGCCTTTCAAATTCATAATAATGGGGAAATTGCCACACCTCCATGGAGTCATTTTCCAATGGAGAAAAAACATCAAAAAGGACCAGGGCAGAGAGGACCCGCTTCTAATCATAGAATGGGTCTTCCTTAGCCATCAAAGGTCCAAGAGAATGACATGTCCACAGGAACTGGTGGCTGAACTGATCCGAAAAGCCAGAGTCCGGATCAGGGAATTGGCCGGGTGTCATTTTGAATGCATTCACATTCCAATTGGATTAAGATCGGGCCAAATTACAAAGGCAATGTTAGAACACCTGCTTCAGGAAAATGAAGCACTGCAGTTTCCTCCGGATTCCTTTACTGGGCAAATCTCAATTCATCAGCCAGCCCACAAAATTTTTAATCAAGATGACAAATTCACACTGAATTTGAAAGATGTTCAGAGCAGGAAGCCTTTAGAGGCCCTGACAGTTTTCATGGATGCGTCCGGAAGGTCCCACAAGTCAGTTATGACTTGGAAGGACCCTCAGACTCAGCAGTGGGAGGCAGATGTTGCCGAGGTGGAGGGATCACCTCAGGTTGCTGAGTTGGCCGCTGTGGTCAGGGCTTTCGAAAGGTTCCCCGAACCCTTCAATTTAGTAACGGACTCCGCTTATGTAGCGGGGGTGGTATCGAGGGCAGATCAAGCAATACTGCAGGAAGTGTCTAACACAGCACTGTTTGAGCTGCTTTCTAAGCTTGTTAAGCTTGTCTCCCACAGAGCAGCCTTTCTTTGTGATGCATACGAGATCACACACCGATTTGCCGGGGTTTATAGCTGAGGGGAACAGAAGAGCTGATGCTCTTGCTGCTCCTGCAGTGATGGCCCCCTTGCCGAGCATTTTTGAGCAGGCAAAGCTCAGCCATCAGCTTCACCATCAGAACACGCCTGGCCTTGTTCGCCGGTTTCACATCACTCGGGAACAGGCTAAGGCAATTGTGGCTACGTGTCCCTCATGTAATCAGCATGCACTTCCCCACCTTAAATGCGGGAGTGAACCCCAGAGGTCTGAACAGCTGTGAGCTGTGGCAGACTGATGTAACACATATCCCCCAATTCGGCAGATCTAAGTATGTGCACGTCTCAGTGGACACCTTCTCCGGTGCAGTGTTTGCTTCCGCCCACGCAGGGGAGAAAACCTCGGATGCAATTAAACACCTCATCCAGGCTTTCTCCTTCATGGGCATCCCAAAAGAATTAAAAACTGATAATGGCCCTGCGTACCTTTCCAGGGAATTCTGCAGCTTCCTACAACAATGGGGAGTGGGACATAAAACCGGCATCCCCCATTCCCCGACAGGCCAAGCTGTAGTGGAGAGGACCCACAGAGAAATCAAAAGGGTCCTCAACCAACAACAACCGCTGTTGAAAACAGAAACACCGCAGACCCGATTGGCCAGGGCTCTATTCACACAGAATTTTTTAAACAGCACCTTTGAGTTTTTAAACCCACCGATTGTTTGTCATTTTGGGGCAAACCCTCAACTAAACATCAAGGAGAGACTGCCAGTCATGGTCCGGGACCCTGAAACTGGAAGGACAGAGGGACCTCATGATTTAGTCACGTGAGGTCGTGGGTACGCTTGCGTGTCCACCCCCACGGGGCCGAGATGGTTACCATCAAAATGGGTGAGGCCCTATGTCCCGAAGGTCTCAGGGGAGAAAAAGAAACTGCCACAGGTTACTCAGGCAGCTTTTAAGAGGAAAAGGAGGGAAGATTTTTCCCAGGATGGTTTCGCTTTCCTGAATGACCCCTGCTTGAATGTTAATTGTTTGTTTTAGTTCTTTTAGTCCTGTCAGAGCCTGTCCAGTGCCAGTCCCCTGTGCTGAGGAAGTTCCACCTGCTCCTCAGCATCCTTCTGCTTGCCAGTCTCGCTGCACCTGTCTCCAGATGGTTGGTGCCCCAGCCCAAAGCCACCAGGGCAATGGGGCAGACCACAGAGCCAGCCAGAGCATCTAGGATATGGTGAATGACATCAAAAGAGACTGGTGACTGGCTGAATGGATTGTTTGGGGACTGGGGAATTTCAGGCTGGGTGGGTTCAATTTTGAAATCAGTTTTGTTATTTTTGTTTGTTATTCTGTTAATTTTAATTGGGTTTGGGATCATCAAAAAAATGTCAGGTAGATTAATTTCTAGCACCACACATGCCCCCTCTGTGAACCAAGTTCCTGTATCATCCGCACCTGGATGGGAGGAGAATGTGGAACTGGAGGAAGACCCGGAAGACAGGAGACACCCAGAAGAGGAACCTCAGATGGAGTGGCCCACTCAGCCAGAGTGGCTCGCCGAGAGTTACCCGGACTTTGAATATCATCCTCCTCCGTTCCAGCCCTCCTCCTGTTATTAAAACAAAAAAGGGGGAGATGTGGTGGTGCAGAACTGTTTTATTAGGTTTTTATAAGAAGTTTACGTTATGGTTCATTTCACTGTATCCCCAATGTTGTAACCCTTTTTGTGTTGTCTGTATAATAAGGTGTTTTGTGTCAGTCCTCCCATCCCCCTTGCTCTGGGGCAGCCTGTCTCTCCAGGAGCCCTCCCAAGATTGCGAAATCTCAGGGAGAGGGCTTCAGGTGATAGGCCCCCTGGGGGGAATCCCTTTAGCTTTGGATTTTAGTGGTCCAAGGCTTGGGGGTGAGCACACCCTGTTACCCCCTGAAACCCCTGATTCGTGGTTTTGTAGTATCCTCCCTGGAACCCCTCCCCCGCATATAGGGGGCAGGAGAGAGGAAGAATCTCTCTCAGGATCTCGCTCTCAATCTCTCAGCATCTCGCTCTCAATCTCTCAGCATCTCGCTCTCAAGCCCTCTGCGTCTCAACTCTGGAGCTAATAAACATCTTTTAACTTGCTCAGCTGAGAGCCAGCCTTTTCTCTTCTGCTGCTTTGCTGTCACACTTTTGGGGTTCAGCTGCTGAGCCAAGAAGCCGAAACGAACTGGGACCTTCTGTGCCTGGGTTGACCCGAGCTAGCCAGAGGTCATCTCCCGCCCGGTGCGGGACGGAACCAGACACAGATGATATCCAGTGTTCCCTTCCAACCTTAACCAATCTGTGATTCTATGATTAACCACTAATAGAATATATTGGTAATGATCAGGTTTGGAGATTTATATTTTATTATTTTATTTGTTTGGCTTCTTAAGGTTTTTTCTTATGGTGGGTTTTTGTTGTTGATGTTGTTTTTTATTTAGTAAAGGCAAACAACAAATAAATTATAGAACAATTTGGGTTGGAATGGACATTTAAAGGTCATCTAGTCCAACCTCCTTGCAATGAGCAGAGACATCTTGAACAAACCTAACATGATACAACCTCCAGGTTAGTTCTTTGCATCTTGAAGTCAAGTTTTGAAAGAGTGTTGTAAATATTGGGAAATAAAGGACAATCAGGTTCTCTAATACTGTATGTACTTGTACTATTTTGGAAATACTTTATAGTGTTGAAGTTAGGACATGTCCTTTTCTTGGCTAAGAAACCCATTACTATAGAGAAGCTGTGGTTTTAAAGGTATAGCTATACAACACCTGTTTTGAACAAAATTTCATTGCAGATTTATTTTCAGTTTGCAGATAAACTTAGTACGGCATAGACCAGACTGAACACATACTTCAAAATGCTGGTTTGCAGATTAGTGATCTATAAAACTATAAAAAAAAATTCCAACAATTTAATCAGTTTTAATTACGGAATCACAGACTCAATTAGATTGGAAAAGACCTTTGAGATCATCGGGTCCAAACTATGACCAAACACCACCTTGTCAACTAGACCACAGCACTAAGTGCTACATCCAGTCTTTTCTTAAACATCTTCAGGGACTGTGACTTCACCACCTCCCTGGGCAGTCCATTTGAATGTCTAATCACCCTTTTGGTGAAGAAATTCTTCCTGATGTCCCACCTGAACATCCCCTGGTGCAGCTTGATGCTATGTCCTCTATCATTATTGTATTTGGGATGGCTGGAATAATGATATGAGATTCCAAGGTCTTCAATGGCAAAATGCAATGCCTTTATTGACATCACATACTTTTATAGACAGTTCCGAGAGAACCAAGATGTGATTGGTCCTCAAACCAACACCTCACCCTCCCTGGATACCCACAAACCACCCTTTGTAAACATCTTGCAAGTAAACAGAAAGTCTGAAAAACAGCAGGTGCAGATATTGTTTATAATTCTTTCTCATAGCTTTCCCAGACTAATGTGTGGGAAAGCAAGCATTCCCACAGGCTCTGCTGCTGCCTGATGCCTAAAAATTTCTCTTTGACCACTGTCAGCATTCACAATTTACCCTTTTTGTTTTAAGGAGAAAGGCAGTGTTTGTAGTCTCCTGCAGGGCCCTTGCAGGAAGGAGAACAAATACAGCACAAGAGGTCCCTTTATGTCAAAGTCGAGAGTTTTCTTCTCACACAAAAACTCCTGTACCAGGGTTAAAAGATGAACGGAACTTGCAGCTTAAGTCTTTAAAGATGTTTATTCAGTTTCTTATCTCAAGGTCCGAAAGTCGATAACACCTAGCTTAACACACTGGAAAACACAGCTGGCAAGAACGCCAGCCAAAGAATCCCAAGGTCTTTTAAAGGTTTCTAGTCCAATTAACTCTTAAAACATACTATATTTACAGTTTTGTGCCAATAATCGCTACCTATTCTAAACATGCAATTTCTACATCAAACCCATTCTACCAATGTCTCTGTTCCACCGTCACAGCAGAAAATGGAGAAGAAGAAGAAGAAGAAGAAGAAGAAGAAGAAGAAGAAAAAGAAGAAGATGAGGCACCACTCAAAATCCTCCATCTTGCTCTCATCTATCTCCATACTAAAAATCCAAAACGACAAATTTTCACCCTGTGGCAAACTAAACTACTATTTATTTCAAATCTTCATTGCTTTTATTTCATCTCTAAGTGTTGGAAGTTTTTCCCATGGACTAAGGTCAAAGGCAGTGCTTTCCTGGGGTCCCAGCCAGGGTCTCGGACCCCCCAGGGCAGCTCAAGGGATTTTCCATGTGCTCTGGACTCCAACATCTCCCCCTCCTGTTTGAACCAAAAACACTTCTTTGACAGCTTTGTCCATGGATTGTTGAATGCACCGAAGCAGACATGGCACAAGTATCAAAAGAACTACAATACCAATTAATACATATATAGCTGTTCTTAAAATTCCCTTCCACATTGGTGAAAGGTCAAATAAATTGAACACACCATCCATCCAAGATCCAGTTTCTTCCCCAAGTTTGTTCATTCCATCCTCCAATTGCCTTATGCTCTCATGAATAGATTTTGAATGATCCGATAAATTCATACAACACATTCCCTCAAATTCTTCACATCCATGTCCATGCACTAATAACAGATAGTCAATTGCGGCTCTGTTTTGAAGAGTCGCTCATCTCACACTGTTAACATCAGTTAACAAATCACTCAGCACAAGAGGTAGCATGGGTGTGCTTACTCAGTGAACAACCCATTTGATCCAATTGTTTCAAGGCCGCTCCTGCTGCTGTCTGTAGCAAAAGCAGAGCTGTTATAAATCTCTGGCCTTTTTTTCATGTACTGACATTATCATCACAATTGGAACTATATTGAGTAACAGATCTTTTTCCTCTATGTTTTTGTTCTTTTATCAGTGTCATGTTGGGCGTTAGCAAAGAAAGTCTCCCAATACTGCATGGACCACCTTTGACATTTTCAGGGATAGCAGACCAAATCTGTCCCCACAAATGAAAAAGATCCCTCGTGGCAATTGAAATTGAACCTGGTTGGATGGTTTGATTGTCATCTTTGTGTAATTACACCAAGATGTTGCATTTTTTTAAATAATATGATTTGGAGTAACATCTATCATTTTGTTCTCACTCTGTTCCGAACCTGAAAAACCAAATATTATACAAAATTCCATTTCCAGTGAACCAAGGATTTCCAATTCCTGAGGTTCGTAAGGATCCTCAGGGAGAAATTTGGTCCAGACACCCCATTTATCCACTGGATTCAAAATGAACTGTGGAAGTTTCGGAGGGATGTTGTCTGGAATTGGCCACTTGTCCACTGGCAAACCTACTAAACATGTTGGGAATGGCTTGTTTGGCCTTGAATGAGTCAAACAGATGGTGTCCAAGCCTGATGCATTGGCCAGAGTTTCCCAAACATTTTCCCTTGGTTGACTCACAGGCAAAACTGCCGCATTGCTTAAGGCAATTGCTAAGATAACAAGGCACAAGTGTAATACTTGATCGAATTTCATGTTCAATGGCCTTATTTCCTGTGGGAATCTCTGAAATGCAACACTACACCACATTTTCTCACAGAAAAGAAAAAGAAACCCAAGCCCCAGAGTCTTTGCACGTAGAAAGAAGAGATTGCTGCAGTCTTGACACTGGTTCACGTCTGCATGCTCACTTCTCTGTTTCCGGGGTCAGCGTCTGCTTCCTTCTGGACTCAAAAGGGCTTCACATGTCTTGCTGTGACCCACTTTTGTCCTGCTCCTGTGGAGACACAAGCATAGCCCTTGCCCCAAGTTATTAATTGGAATGATCTTTCAATCTGCCCTGTCTCTGGGTTTCTGATCAAAACTAAAGGATTTTCCTTCAATTTTGCCCATGTGCTGTTCGAGAAATGCCTGATGATTGGTGGAGTAGGTTCTGCAAAAGAGCCATTCAAAAAATTTAAAACATATAAAGCTTTGTTCAACCGCATCTGAGGCATCGCCTCTGCCTCCCCCCTTTTCTGTCTATTCAAAAGGGATTTCAGAGTTTGGTGTGTCCTCTCAATGATTGCTTGACCTGTGGGAGAATGGGGAATACCACAGGTGTGATTAACACCCCACTTTTTTCAAAAATTTATCACGTATTTTCCCCCATAAGTTGGACCATTGTCTGTTTTTATTTCTTGAGGAACACCCAATGATGCAAATGCTTGTACAAAATGTCGACAAGCATGTTGTGCTGTTTCACCTGTGTGCAGAGAGGCAAAAACTGCACCTGAAAAAGTGTCCACTGATACATGGACATTTTTGAGTCTCCTGAAAGATGGGTACTTTGTGACATCAGCCTCCCATAGTTGCAGATCTGCAATCCTCTTGGACTGACTGCCCCTGTGGAAGCAGGAGGTTGCATGAGCTGACAGTCTGGACAAGCATTTATGATTTCCTTTGTTTGATTCTTAGAGATGTGAAAGGTTTCCATCAGTGCTTGTGCATTCTGATGAAAGAATGCATGACTCAACCTTGCCTGTTCAAAGATGTTTGGCAGAGTGTTTGAAATTGGCATGGTCAATTCATCTGCAGGCGCATTACCTTCTGCTAAAAATCCTGGAAGAGAGGAGTGCACTTTAATGTGAGAGATAAAGTATTCATGTTCTCTTCTCTGCAATAATGTTTGCATATAAACAAGATATGGATAGAAATCCTCATTATCGACTTCACTCAACAGTGACCCTTCTATTCTTTTAACCACATATCATGGGTTGGCACAATTTTGTTTTCTGGTTATAAAGAAATGAGATATTTTTCCCTGCCCTGACTGTGCAGTGGTTTGGCGGGGAGGACAGGGACCTATCAAAAAGCTGGTCGGGATATTGGCAGCTAAGTTGACCAATGGGAAATGTTGATGCAACTTTGGAGGGGACATTTAAAACCAATCTGCTGCTGATTGGCCTCTCTTGCATTGGAATCAGCCATGAGGTAACAATGTAGGCAGCCGGGCCGGGCCTGGGCCGGGCCCGGGTCGGGCCTTGCTGCCCCTCTGGGCGGCCGAGCCGGGCTCAGCTGGGCCTCTGAGGGCTGCTGCCTGCACAGGGAGGACCTGGGCCAGCTGAGCCCCTTTCCCCTGCTTGCTGGCAGGGAAGAAAAGCGGCTGCAGTTCAGCAGTGCTGGCCACGTGCTCGGACTGCGGCAGAAAGGGCCAAGCCATGGCCCAGCTTAATTGCCACTGGCAGCAGAAAAAGAAAGCCTGCATCTCTATAACAACTCCAAGCCGAGCCGCCCTGGATGAGACGGAGGGTGGAAAAAAGGACATCTTCCAGCTTCTTCCATCAGCACAGCTTTGCATTTTCTTCAGCTCCTGCAGCCTCAGCCCTTGCACTTGGCCCTTGCAAGCCCAGGCAGATTTAACCCTTTCCTAGCAACATAGAACTTTTAAAGCACAATTCTTCCTTGAGAGAAAGAAGAGAGAAAACATAAGGGTACGTAGAACAGACACCAAATGAAGTCAGTTAGATTAGAAGTGAAAGAACTAATAATATTGGAATAGGATTGAAGAAGTGGACATTTTTAACCGGACTTCTCTAAAGCAAATTATGGAGAAATGGACTGTTCTTTGCAGCATTTTAGTGTCATTGGGTAGAATGCTATTCTAATCAAAATTGAGGACTGATGTAATTGAGATTTATTTAGGAACTTTAAAGCCCCCGCTCCTGGGTTAAAAGGGAGTCTCAGCCTTTGAGACAAAGATGATTTTAGACTAGAAGAAGTATTCGTAAATAGTACCCCAGATACACTGAGAAGCTTTGCTGATAGAACATCACAGTCTGCAAAAACTCCGTGTGGCAGCAGATGTGTGACATTGGGAGCACTGGACTATTTTGTCTTGTGGCAAATGATTTCATAAAAAGATCTTAGAGAGACTCTTCTCCTAAAGTAATGAGTGATTATGTCTAAATAGTGAAACTGACTGAAAATCCCAAGTTGTGTCTTTCTATGTTGTTCAGTAAGAAAGTTAATAGTTTGTAAGAGGAGAGAAGCGTGTTTTAAGGTATCATTCTGTTTTAGTTTAAGTTTTCTTTTCCTCAACTTTCTTTTTTTTTCTTTCATTGTTTTAGTGTATGTTAATAAAAGTATTTTTGTTCATTTTTAAGCTATGGCCTGCTTTTTTTTTTTTTTTTTTTCTCCTAATCTCTCCCTCCCACAAAAAGAAAATAAATGCTAAAACCCCTACATTAATTGGTGTTTCTGCCCGGTTTTATTAAATTAAAACCATTACACCACATTTTCCACATAAGCTGAATCTGTGATTAGATTAAAAGGTTGTTGAAACAATTCAAATACTCTGACCACTGCTGCTAATTCCACAATCTGGGGTGAACCTTGTACTATTCTTATGTCTGAATCCCATTCTTTTGTGATTGCATTTTTCCAAGTGATTACTGATTTATGTGTTTTTCCCGATCTGTCAGTAAATATTGTTATTGCATCCAACGGTTTTTCACTTATTTTTGGCTTCTCTCTAAAACTTAATTTTGTTTGCAGAAATCTGTGACTTGGAAAATGAATTGTACAAACACCTGGATAATCTAACAATGCAATTCGCAAATCATCTGGTTTTTGCAATGCCCAATCGAAGTATTCTTTTTTCAAGGGCAGGTAAATTGTTGCAAAATCTTTGCCTGCCATTGTCAACAATCTTGTCCAAGCTTTGATTATAATCTCAGCTGACATTTCCAAGTTTGTGAAAATTGTTTCTGAAGATCTATAAAGTAAAAAGATCCAATCTATGATCAACCAAAGGGTCTCTCTGTGACGAGTCCCACTGAAAAATGAGACCATACAATTGTATTTTTTTCTCCCAGCACCGCAAGAAAGAATGGCAATGTCATCACAAAACAATGTGCTTGTCTCTGTTGAAGAACTTCAGCAATTTTCTCAAGGGCTTCTTGAGCTTCAGGTGTGAGGGCTCTGGGAGATTTGATGTTGCAGTCTCCTCTCAAGAGGTTGAACAGCTATGCAAGTTCATCGTTTGTAAGTACCAGAATTGGCCTCATCCAGTTGATCTCTCCCAAAAGCTGTTGCAGATCTTGTAAACTGCTGATCTTGGTCCTGACCTGAATTTCCTGTGGTCTTATTGTTCTGTGATCTTCCATCCCAAGTATTTCTACGGTGCAATTTCCTGAATTTTCGAGGTGGAGATTTCCAGTCCTGCATTTTGAACTTTTGCAATCACTCTGTCATGAGCTTCTTGCAATTCTTGTTGCATCTGTGCTGCGACGAGCAAATCATCCATATTATGAATTATCCTTGCCTTTGGATATTTTTCCACGCTGGAGACAAAGCTCATGCCACGAACCACTGGCAGATAGTTGGAGAATTCTTGAGACCTTGTAGAAGAACCGTCCAATGGTATCTTTGCAGAGGTTCTTGTCTATTGATGCTTGGGATAGAAAATGCAAATCCAGGAGCATTTTCTGGATGAAGTGAAATGTTGAAGAAACAGTCCTTGAGATCGATGATCACAAGTGGCCAATCTCTCAGAATCACTGAGAGAGATGGAAGCCCAAGATGAAGTGGTCCCATTTCCTCAATGACCTCATTAATTTTCCTGAGGTCATGAAGCAGTTTCCATGGACCAGAGGCTTTCTTGCGAATCAGGAACACTGGAGAATTCCAGGGACTATTTGTTGGTTTGATGTGCCCTTTCTGTAGTTGCTCTTCGACCAAAATTTTGAGAGCACTCAGTTTCTTTCACTCCAGGGGCTACTGATCCACCCAGACAGGATTGTCTGTTTTCCAGGTCGGTTTCAGAGTAGTGAGTGCCGCAGTGTGAGTGCCCTATTAAAAATCCACTTCTAGTTTCATACCCCATTGTGACAAAATGTCTCTTCCCCATACTGTGATGGGTTTCTGCACAATGAAGGGACGAAGAACTGCTGTCTTTCTTCCTGGCCCTGAGGCAATAATTGTGTTCTCACTCTGCGGACACAGGAATTTCCCCCATTGCCTGAGAGGGAATTCAAAGGTGCTACCAAGCCCCACTTCTTGGGCCAAAAGAGGTAAGAAATAACTGTGACGTCTGTGCCTGTATTCAACAGACCTTTGATTGAGATCATATTCGCACCACAACCCAAGTCACAGACAATGATGGGTTGATCCCAACCTATTTGTTTCACCCATGTGGCATGAATTTCAACGTGTTCCCCACAAGGAGAAATCTGCTGATCCAGCACTGGCATAACTTGTTCCATTGCATGAGATGACAAAGCAATGGCTTTGGTTATTAAAGTATTTTCAGGAATGGTCAATGGAGGACGTAAAGGTTGAGCTAAAACTGTTAGTTCTTCGTTGCAATCCTCTGAAATGATTTATGGATAAATAATGAGCCCTAAAATACTACTTCTTTCTTTGCCTATAATTAAAAAATCTTGCCTTTTCCATGATGCTCCAGTGACCCCTGTGGGTATCACTGCATGATTCTCATCCATGAAGCATATTATTTTGGAAGTTGCCAAGTCACATTGCGCTTCTGGGGGCAATAGTTCTGGATCACTGGGGATCCTGCAGATGGTCCTGCTGAGGGAGTGTGATTGATGTTCCCCAATGGTTGTGCCCCCTGTGGAATCTGGGTTTGAGTCATCGCCATCACTTGTGTCATCATGCATTGATGATTCACCCTCTTGTTCAAGTTTCCTGGAAGAGGTAGAAGTCTTCCGTCCACATCCATTTTGGAATAACATTGACTTGCATGGTGTTTTCCTCTTCGACATCTTGGACAAAGGCCTGGTGATTTTGTGTGTTTTTTCAAGCTCTGGGCAATTTTTCTTGACATGCCCATGTTTACCACATTTGTAGCATGGTCCTCCTACAAATTTTGTCGCCATCACTTCTGTAGAGTTGATTTGTTGGAATGCTGGTTGCAGCGCTGCGAGAGTTTTTGAAAATTTTTCATCCTGGGCTTCGAGGATTCTTTCAACTTGTTCTCCCCAAATGCTTGCTTGAATTGTTGCAACATGCTGAGGTGTGCCCACCTTACTTCATGCCTCTACCATCTCAGTCAGTGGGTTGACCAGGCATGGCACTGATGATGTGTTTGCATTCCACATTGGCGTTTGCAAATGCAAGGCTCCAAAGCAGATGTGGCTTTGCTGCTTCATCACTTACTTGCCTGTCCACTGCTTATGTGAGACAATCGAGGAATTAAGTTAAAGTTTTAGAAAGACCTTGCTTGACCTCTGTATAAATGCCTTCAGGAGTTCCAGGTGGTGGAATTTGCAAAATTGCTTTTCGTGCTGCTTCTTTGATATCTGCAACACATCTCCAGGCAGATGTTCAGCTTGATCTTCAGGTCTGTCATGGGGTGGGTCTCCTGCCAACTGAGGTATGGTGAAAGCTGCATGTGGTCCTCCTTGGTATCTGTTCCTCAGTTGTCCAAGAGCTCTTCTCCATTTCGCCTCCCATATTGTGCTGGCTTGAAGGCAAAACCAGCGAGATACTCCAAGTCAGAAAAAACAATTTAATAGGAGAGGAAAAAAAAAGTAAAATAAAATAAAACACATGCAATGGTACAAAAGATCAGTGACAGAGTCAGAATACAACCTGAAACCGTGGTGGTAGCAGTCCAGATGAAGTGGTCTTGTTGAAGCAGTGTTCTTGCAGAAAGGTCTGGTAGCTCTTGTCCTCTGGGAGTCCAGTGGGTAAGGCTGCCTGTCCTGTCCCAAAGCCCAGATTATATCCAGGTGGGAATGCTTGGCTCCTCCCCCTGGGTGGGGCATCTCACAATGGACTGATATAATTTTATCAGTTTTGTAATGGGTCCTTGATCGCCTATTAAACAGAGATAGCTCCTGGAGGGAGTTATCTATGAGTCATGCAGGAAGGCATTGATGGGCCATTAACAGAAGATAGTCTGGAGGGAGGGGGCAAGAGAAACAGTGGTGCACAACTTAGTTTCAACATTTCATGTACATGGTGATAGAAGACATACCTTGGGCACATTTTACATTGTAACCTAGGACACATATGAGGAGTTGTGAATCTGTAAGAATCATTGAAGCGATGGCTCTGCAGTCATATTGTGTTAAATCATAAGTATTAAATGTGCCTTTCAAAAGCTGTTTAAAATACGGAGATCCTAAACCATTGTCTTTCACTGCTTTCATGAGGTCTTTGATCACTTCATGATCTACACCTTCCCATCTTGGGTTTGCATTCTGTGGGCCATAACGTACTGGCAATGCAACACTTTCTGTATCTGCTATTTCAAAATCTTTTTCCTTTAATGCTTTCTTCCTGATATCTGCCCAGTCTGTTGCACTGGATGAGCCTGTAGGAATATGTGGAGTCAATTGCTGTGCATTTTGCCATGATGCAACCCCTTCTGACCCAAAGGCTACTTGCATCCCAGGCACCCCTCCCCCTCCTGTTTGAGGCATGGGGAGGTACAGTTCATCTGGAGCACATCCAGGGGAAACCATGGCTGAAGCTGCCGTGGACCCAGCAGGTAGCCTAGGCATAGATATGTAGGGAGTATGCACAGAGGATGTGGGAAGGGAGTGGCCAACTTGTGCTGGAAGGAATAATTGAGGAAAGTGTGCGGCCAGACGTGGGTAAAATTCCAAGGTGCAGTCTTTTAACTGAAGGAGAAATTGCCTTATAAAGTCTTTTGAAAATGGAAAGGAGTGTGGATGACTTGAGGAACTAGACTTTTGCTCTGGTTGTTCTGGAAACCAGAGCCTTGGACCAGGCATGCAAGGAGCTGAAGCACCAGTTGCTGTGGTCCAGAAATGAGATGAGGCTTGAGATGATATAGGGATGCCTTGTGAAGCTGTAATTCTGATGATGTTTTCATCAGCAATATATGTCTTCTGCTCTTCTGAAACAGGAATATTTTGAGCTCCGTGTTCCTTAGAAATTGGCAAAAATCCTTGTGCTGCGGTGTTATGTTGCTTTGGAGATTGTCCTGAATTGAAATATTTTTGTAAATCGTGGGGTAAAACTTCTGCAATAGTGCGATTTTGCCACTAGGTGGCGATGGCGCTCCATCGATCGGTTGCGGTGGAGCGAAAGTTCTCTCCGAGTGGGATGGAGTGGGAATTTCCGCAGTAGCGGTTGAAACTGCCTGGTGTTTTTGGAAAAAAAACCCCGCCCTGGCTGTTGTTGTTTCTGAAAACAGCTTTGAATCTGCTCGCTTTCTCGGGCGAACACTGGGAATCAGCGCTGCCGCCGCTGCTTCGGCGCTGATGGGAGGGGACGGGTGAGGGGCAGCTTGCTGTGAGAGGGAGGTGCCCAGAAGAAAACCTCCGCCCCTGTTCCTGCCCCATTCCCGTCCCTCCTGGCCCTGTGCCAGCATCTGCCGCCGCCAAAACAGCGTCTTCCGCGAACCCCGCAGGTCTCTGCACGGCGCGGTCCCGCTCCGCCTCCTTCGGCCCAACCCCCGCCCCTCTGAGCTCGGGTTGGAACCACCCCGCCTTCGTTGCCGCCCCCTGCGCTTGCTCTGCCTGACCCGCCTTCGCTGCCTCCCAACGCGCTGACTCTTGCAGCCCCGCCTCTGCTGCCCCTGCCCCCCCGCGAGGTGGCTCTGCCCCCTTTGGCCCGTCGCTCGCTGGCGCAGTTGCTCCCCCCCCACCCCCGTTCCCCCCTCCGCTGCCTTCTCCGTGACGCAGGGGGAAGAGGGTGGTACAGAGCTCCCGAGCCGCGGCTCCGGACCCGCCCCAGTTGGATGAAGGGGGTCGAGGGGCGTCAGTGATGCAGATTTAGGGATTGTGTGTCTCGGGGTAGGTTGAGGCGTCTGGGACAGCCCCTGAGGTGGAGATTGGAGAGGGGAGAAAGGTGGAGTTGGAAGATCCGTTCCACTAGACCCCGTTTCCCCAGACACACACCCCCCCCCCCCCCCTCCCGGGGCATCTGCACAGGCCTCAAAGAATGCTATGTCCCATTCTTCTTGATGTGGAGGGTGTATGAGTAATTTCATTTTTCCAGAAGTTGGAGATGGGGATTGCTCTAATTCTGATTAAGCCCCTTGGTGAGTGGTCTCCCCTGCTTCTGCCGGGATAAAACCTTCCCTTAGCAGAGCAGTGGGAGTGGTCACGTACCTTGGCTCAGCGACAGAAGGTGGAAGGGCAGCTGCCTCCGCCATCGTGTCCTGCAGCATTTGAGGGTTCTCTGGGATTATCCTGGACATTATTTCGAGTAATACTCCACCTGCAGATAAAAGTTTGAGTGCCCCGTTATTTTTGAGAGTGGCGCGGTGATATAACTGTCTATTTACATCCTGCCATGTTATAAATTGATAGCCAATTTGATTAATAAAAGAATTTACTCCATAATTAAAATACAATTGTAAGAAGCCACAAGCAAAAATCAGTTCAGCACTGCACCAGGCTGTTGTGTTCCTCTGAGGAATGTTTTTTCCCCTCAGAGTCCCCCTGAAACCTGTGCTATGTAGTTCAACCCTTTTTCCCTATCATACCTACTCCTGACCCTATTGGCTCAGGGCCAATATCTTCCCTTGGCCCAAAACTAGATATACCCCTGTTCCTTCCTGGTTCTCGCTCTCTCTCCTCGGCCTCCTGGAACATCACATCGAGAATAAAGCTTGGACGGAAGCTGGGGGTGAGAGCCACTCTTTTGAAATCTCTATTCTGTCTCTCTGAAATATATTTCCCTAAAACCCCTGAATAACTGAGCTATCGAGAGCCGGGGGGTGGCTAGAGGGAAGTATAGTTTTCACCAGGCAAACAGTGCTGGGTGAGACAGGGAGGGGCTCTCAGGCACCGCTTCACCGTGTTTCACAAAATGCTACTATCACAGAGTCCCTTTTATACGCTCTCAAACCTTTTCGAGGAGGCGTCCCTTCTTCTTTCCTTGGTCTTGTCTTATTTTACATGTTGGGTCGTGTCTCTCTCTTTATCGAAATGCCCGACAAATCATTTGGAATGCACTCCTTTCAGACGAATATTCATGCTGGTTTCAGTAAAAAACCCCTGAAATACACATCTCTCAGACGAATATTCATGCTGGTTTTTTATCAGACGAGATTAGTTTCAGCATGAATTTATTTCTAGTTTTTCCCATGGACTAAGGTCAAAGGCAATGCTTTCCTGGGGTCCCAGCCAGGGTCTCGGACTCCCCAGGGCAGCTCAAGGGATTTTCCATGTGCCCTGGCCTCCAACACCTTTAGTAATTTGATGGTTACTAGATAGAACCTCAATCAGACACTGACTTAGAATGATCAGGGAGATCCTCTAGTGTTGGGGAGGAGGAAGCCAAGAAACCCTATAAATATGATTGCGTATATTCTGAGAATGAGAAACCTGTATGTGAGATAGAATTGAAAGTAAGTTTTGATGTTTGAGATGTGTTAGATACTGGATGTCTGGGAAAACAGGTGACCATCTGAAGGTTACCTGCAACCAGACCCAGAGGTCAAATGGAATGTTCTGTCTCACCCTTCAATGTATGGTTCATCCCACACCTGTACCCCTCCCCTGAAGTATCAGGTATCCGTAACCCCATTGGCCCAAGGCTTGTTCCAGCCCACCTTGGGGACCCCTGATAAGGGGTCCCAGGGGGGCTGGACGCGCTCTTAGCTTGCACCCTTTCCTGAGGACTTTCCTCTCTTGGAATTTCCTCTCCCTACCTCTTCCTTCCCCCACTTTCCTAGGCCTTGCCACGAGCTGCAGCCTGGCAGCTCAGAGCAAGGCCCCCACATCCCTTACAATAAACCTCATCTCCTAAAACCCAACTTCAGAGATCTCTTGTCTACATTCATCTACACCGTCCTGGAGTCCTCAGCAGCAGGAGAAAGAAGCATTTCTACACTCTAGCACATGCCATTGAATTCTTCATGCACCAACATCAAGTCTTGCTGTTCATTCTTGCAAAGAATCAGACTAATTCTAATGCAGTAAACAAAACATTGTTAGTCTGCTTGAAGAACTGGCAGTCTAACTTTTCGACACTTACTACTCTAGAAGCAAAAGAAGAAAGAGGATGCTCATTCTCTACTTGTAGAGAGACCATTTGACTGATGATCGGCATCCTGATCATCATTCAAGTGTTGCCCGTTGGCCACATTCAGCTTTTGGTGTTGCAAGTCAGGGAGAACGTACCTTGCAGAAATAATAGAACCAGATTCCCAAACATCTGCATGATCCCAATCACTACAAATTAAAATCATGTCCCTTTGGTAACTGCAAAGGTACACCAAAGGCACGTGAGATATTATATGAGGTACAATTACACGTTTTTAGGAAGATTAAGACAAATAATTCTTGCTTTAGAGTCCAAGTAACTGAAACTCAGGGAAAAGTCCATCAGCTGAAGATGTTGATCTTTGACATCACTGGATGTCTTCTTGAATCCTGAAACAAGGAGCAACTCAAGAAAATCAGTAGAAACACAACACTATGATGTTAACATAGGGCTTTTGTTGTCAAATTGTCTATAATTTCCAGACACATAATTATATCTTGGCAATCACTCTTCTGTTGTTTTGGCCACAAAGGCTATACAATCATTTTCCTTTTCACTGGGCCTCATTCCTCAGAGGTGATCAGTGTCTGGTTGAATTTTGAGCAGGTGACTCTTTGAACTTGCTGATGATAAAACACAGGCATCTCTTCTCCTTAAGTTAATAAATCAATTAGGCTTTACTGTTGTTACTCAATTGAAATTTAGATTTGATAATTTGTTTTCCAAATTTCTAATATAAATGTTGCAGTATTCAGACTTATCTATTTTCTAAGGTTCTAATGTACATTTTGTATTATTCAAACATTCTTAGGGCACTAAATTTCCCTTTTTTTAAAAAAAAATGTGATGTATGTCTGTGGTTATACACAGGATGGAACATCAAGGCAAAATAACTTATGTAGGAAACAAACCCTTATAGTACTCAGAAATTAGGCAGATAATAAAGAGAGTCAATAGCACGTGTGAAATAAAGTGATTGTCAAGCACTAAACACTGCACCATCAGCCCAGAAACTGCAAACAGCTCATAAACCTCTTTCCAGGGAAGACCTGGACACCTTTCCCAGGCAAGGGTCTCAGGTTCACTCCAAAGATCGGTTCAGCTGTCTTATCTATAAGGTCAAATTGCTGAGTCAAATAACTTGTATGTAATTTTTAAAGCAAAAACATCCGTGCCTGTTGGCAATTTTTCCCATCCAGGAAGAGCTAAGGCATGGCCAGTGCCGAAGCTATAACTGGGAGAGAATCCCTACACATATTTTAAAACAAGGTTCTTAAGAATCTTAGGATAAAAGACCAATTGAACTCCTGTCATGGGTTAGTACAGTTTAGCTTTTTAGTCATAGAGTAATGTAGAATGATTCTCCAGGTCAGGACCTGGGAATTGCTTTAGAAAGGACAGGGACCTATCAGAGGGTTAGTTGGAATGTTGGCATCTGTTTTGACCACTGAAAATTGTCGGCTACGATTTGGGAAGTACCATATAAAACCCCTTGATTTCCTGTAGGGGGGCCTTTTCCTTTTTCCTCTGGCCAGAGAGAGACAGGTAACATTGAGTTGGGCCTGCTGTTTCCCCCCCTTTTTGGGGGGGAACTGACCTGAGGCCTGGCTGGATTCTATTGGCTCCCGGGTGGGGTGGGGGGGGGGGGGGGGCGGGGGGAAGGAGAGGTTGCTGCTTTACAACTACTTTCTCCAAACTTCCCTGGAGCAGGGAGAGATCTCTGCTGGGCCCCGGATAAGAGCTATGGGCACCATTTAGGGTGGGGCTGCCCTGATTTACACCTAGGGGTGGGCTGAAAAGGCATTTATGATCCTGAGGTTTTTTGTGATTCCAGATTGCCCAGGCGCTCTGATTTCTGATGTTTCTACATGAGTTCTTCCTCCCCTCACCAGCGTGGCCTTGAACATCTAATACCATGAGCTACAGAGGGAGAGACAAAGACTCTGGGCAGATTTAACCCTTTCCTGGCAACATGAAGCTTCCAGAGCTTGGCCCTTCTCTGAGAGAGAAAAGAAAGGGACAGAGTGAACATGAAGAAGAAACAGCATGAAGTCAGTAGAGCAAGAGTGAAAAGACTATTGAGACAGAGGGTTGAAGAGTTGGTTGTTCCATTCTTATTTGAGCCATGGAAATGAACTCTATATTTAGATTATTCCTTTAAATCATAGGAAAGATATGCATTTGGAGAGATGATTGTTTAGATTTGTGTGTGGATTTGAGCAAAGGTGTTTGTGATGGACTAAGTAATATTAATCCTATAAGATGCTTGAACAGAGATAGACATGAGAAGCCCTCTGCGCTAGTGAAGAAGATATCTCTGTACCTTGAGATGAAGAATCATTTGCCTTTAGAGTTATTTATCTTTAAATGGTGACAGCCCAGTATGCAAAAGTCTAAGACCCATGATCCATAAGCAGCTTGGGAACCTGCTAATGGGAGGGGTCACAAAGACAGGTTTCCCCAGGCAGCTGTTTTTGTGACAGTTAAAAAACCCACAAGAGAACTGTTCTAAATTATCAGTAGGATTCATGACTCTAAGAGAGACTCTTCTAATAATGAATTGATGAAAGACTATTATCAGATGGTGAAACTGACTGAAAAATACAAGCTTTGCCTCTTTATGCTGTTTTATAAGAAAGTTAACAGTTTGTAAGGGGATTGAAGAGTGTTTTTGGAGTTTCATTCTGTTTTCTTTTTGGTTTTTTCCCCAACTTTCTTTTTCCATTCTTTTAGTGTGTGTTAATAAAACTATTTGTTCATTTTGAAGGTTGAGCCCGCTTTGTTTTTCTCCTAGTCTCTCTCCCACAGAAAAAGAGTGAGTACTAAGACCAGAATTTAGTGAAACCACTACATCTATTGGTGTTTCTGCCCGGTTTTCGAAATTAAAACCATTACATGTCCTAACCCTAATTGTTCAATTTTTTATTACTCTAATTCTATTACTATTTTTATAACCAATTTATTACTATTAAACTTTTAAAATTTTAAAACAAGTGATTGGCGTTTTTCACACTGCTCATTCCTATTGTTCCAGCTTGGTGCTCCTCAGAGTCCTGCAGAGTCACCGGGATCAGACTGCCCGAGAGTTTTGTAAAGCAAAGCCTCTCCTCCATCCCTTCCCGTCTCAGCCAAGAAGGCTTTCACGAGGTTCCTAGTTCTGTTTTTGTTGTTAATGCCATAGTTATTGTTGTTTGTTTGCTTTGTTATACATACTAGTAAAGAACTGTTATTCCTACCCCTCATATCCTTGCCTGAGAGCCCCTTAATTTCAAAATTATAATCATTTGGAGGGAGGGGGTTTACATTCTCCATTCCAAGGGGGGCTTTTTCCTTCCCTTGCAGACACCTGTCTTTCCAAAATAAGACACCACCCATGGAGGGTTGCAAAGGTAAATCTGGGAAGGGGCCCTGGCAAAAGGGACAATGATCCCCTAATACCCCCAGAATGTTCCTCGGGAAGAATGCTGAGGTCTTGGGACAGATTATGCATTCCTGTAGATATTGCTTCGCTGGACTCCAGGACGGTATGGATGAATGTAGATGAGAGATCTCTGAAGTTGGGTTTTAGAAGATGAGGTTTATTATAAAGGGTATGGGGCCTTGCTTAGAGTTGCCAGGCGCAACTTGTGGCAAGGCCTAGGGAGTGGGGGAAGGGAGAGGTATGGAGTGGGGGAAGGGAGATGTAGGGAGAGGAAATTCCAAGAGGAAGATCCTGGGGGCAAGATGCCAGGCAAAGAGGGAGAGGGGTAAGAGAGGGGTAAGAGAGAGGTAAGAGGCCAATCCGATCTCTCAGCCCCCTTATCAGGGGGCTTCAAGGTGGGCTGGAACAGGACTTGGGACAATGGGGTTACAGATACCTGATACTTCAGGGAAGGGTTACAGATGTGGGATGAACCATACATTGGGGGTGAGACAGAACATTCCATTTGACCTTTGGATCTATCTGCAGGTAACCTTCAGCTGGCCATATCATTGTTTTCCCAGACATCCAGTAGCTAGGACATCTCAAACATCAAAATTTGCTTTCAATTCTATCTCACTTATAGGTTTCACATTCTCAGAATCTAAGCAGTCATATTTATAGGGCTTTCTGGCTTCATCCTCCCCAACACATTCCCCCAGAGCTAATTATGGAAAGAATGGTAGAATATTGTTATTTTGTGTTGCCAATGTATGATTTGCTAAAGGGGCTTAAATGGCCACCTTATGGAACAGATAGACTTGGTTTATGTCAAAGTATGTGGTTGTACTTAGAGGAGAATTGGAAAGGATTGATTGAATGGGAATGTGGATTGATATGGTTGAAACAAGCAATAGGAGAGGTCTATGTGTTAAGAAAGAAGGAAGAAGAAGTGTAGTGGTGTGAGAATTGTTTTATTAAGTTATTAAGTTATTTTTGTAAGATTTTTGAGTTACTTTTGTAATGATTTAGTTCACTGTATACCCCTGTGTTCTGTACTGGTTTTCCCCTTATGAATTAGGTTGCTTAAACAGATGTTTTCTGTCAATCAGTCCTTTCCTGCACCTGTCTCTGTCAGTCCCTTCCCCCACTCCTCGTGGTCGACCTGTCTGTCACTTCGGAGAGCCTTCCCTGGCTTCTGGAAAGCTCCAGGGAGGGGGTCGAGTGATAGGCTGGGGGCCCGGGTGACTCCCTCCCATCTTGTGTGGTTGGTTCCCAGTTTTAGGGTTTACACCCCCAGTTACTCCCCCATTTTGCTGACTGGCTGACCAGTTGTCGCCACCCCTGTTTCCACCCCACTTTAAAAAGCTCGTGCACGCCTGCCCCGGGGTCTCTTCTGGGCAGCAGGTCACAGGTGCAGAGCCCCCGGCTCTCTCCTCTCCAATAAACCTCGTTATTACCCTGCTCAAAAGAGTCCGCTTTCTTCCTACTGCCGAAGTTGCTGCTTCATCTCCGTGCCCGGAAGGAGGCTTGCTTACCTAGCCACTTCGTCCTAACACGCTGCTGCAGTGACATCTACTGGACTGAGCTAGCTATGGCAGCGTGATTACCACGCAATTCGGACACTGCGACAAAGAAGAAAAAGGGGAGGAAGGGAAAAATGGTGAGGATTGGGATGCTTTTTAACACCTTCCCCCATCTTGTCCTCCAATTTTGCCAGATGACCCAGAACCAGCTGCAGGTCCCCTGTATCCTCAACTTCCGGAGCAAAGGGATCAGGGAAATGCTGTTCCTATGGCCCCACCCGAGGATAATGACAGTGCAGGGGGAGGAGGGCAGCATATGATATCACCCCCTCGAACTAGAAGGGGAACTAAGTAGAAGACATCAGAAGCCCTCTGGACCCAAGAATCAGGAGTACACCAGATGCTACTATGCCATGTTCCCTTAGAGGGTCAGGGGGGAGGGTTTGGGTTTGTAATTTTACCACTCTAGCCAGGATATAAGAGGGTTGAAAATGGAATTACCCCCATATTTGGATGATCCCATAGGGGTGGGGGAAAAGATAGATGAATATTTGAGAAATGCAGATTATACATGGATGGATGAGGATTTTCTTTTGGGGATTTTGTTTGGGTTATCAGAGAAAGGAATAACTTTGCAGAAAGCTCAGCAGCTGTGGGAGGATAAGCATCCACAAGCAGTGGGGGTCTGGAACCAACGCACCTACAGTGGATGATGCCATCCCCCAGGTGGACCCCCAGTGGGACCCAAATAATCATGCCAATCTGGCTCGCCTTTGCGATTACTGTGCTTATTTGATTAGAGCAATCAAATCAGCAGCTCCCAGAACTAACAACATAGCTAAGTCTATGTCATTAGAGCAGGAAAAGTATGAAAGCCCCTCTCATTGGCTGGAGAGTATTAGGGTGCCTTGCGAAAGCACAGGGGGATAAATCCTAAGGGACCAGCCTTTGACACATTGCTGAAGGTACAATTTGTTACTAAATCCTGGCCTGATATCAGGAAAGGAGTACAGAAATATGAAGAGTGGCAGAATAAGCCTCTGGAGGAATTGGTTAGAAAAGCACAGCAGATATGTGTAAGAAAGCATGAGGAAAGGGCAAAGATGATGGCAGAATTTTTACAGCCCTGGAGGAATAAGCAGCAGGGTCCAATGGGTCCCCCGGGACAGAGGGAACGGGGTCGCCCACAAGGATGCAGCAGAAGCATTCCCTCCTGTCCTGATTTAGGGCAAATTTTGGGAGGAAACCTCCAAAGGGGTCTCTTCCAGAAAGCAATTACAAGCAGCCCCTCCTACTGGTTCAGAAGATAAATCTCCTTGGAGAAAAATGGGAAAAAACTGTTTATTTAACAAGTATTCACAAGCATTAAAAATGAATAATATTTAGCAATAAAACCTCTCGCTGTTTTTAAGAGATGGCAAATCCAGAAAGAGTCCTTCTGTGAGTGTGGCTCAGTCTCTTAGTCTCTATGGGGCTCAGGCCCAGCATGCCAGGCCCAGCGGCGTGCAGCTTGGGGGGCCCCTGGGCTATTCTCTTGATGTCCTGGACCGGAGAGAAGCTGAACAGTCTCAGAAAAAGAAGGCACAGTCCAGGGAAAACTTTTCTTGTCATAGCTAATAAGAAAAAAGTGTGAAAAAAAGCAAAGAAAAACTCCATCTCTCTCTCTCTGCAAAAGCCAAGAATTCGGAGAGCACTGCCGCCAGCTCTGAGAAAGCTGAACTCTTATCTCTGTGTTCTGAATACAGCACTTTAGACATTCCACCACTTCTCCTTCTCCCCCTCTTTGCTCTTGGATCTAGTTTTAAAGGCGCAGAACTTATTTCTGGTCTAAACAGATGGATGGGGATACAAATACAATACAGCATCATAAAGTCACCCTAGGACAACTCCTCAGCAGGGGAGAGCCAACCCAAACAGCAGTTGGGAAAGAATGAGTGTGCTGTCTGCAGGGCAAAGGGACACTGGAAATGAGACTGTCTGCAGAGACAGCTGGATCCTCAGGAGGAGCAAGTCCAGAGGATAATGGAGATAGATTGTTAGGGGTGTCAGGGGCTCCCATTATATGAGGGACCCACCACTTTGAAGCCCTTGCTAACTTTTAAGGTGGGTCCAGATTGAGAGGAGGTGTGTTTCCTGATAGACACAGGGTATGATGGGTTAACACAGTTTGGTTTTTAGTTAAAGAGGACTATGGAATACTGCCTTTTCATGACCTTGCAATTGTTTTAGAAGGGACAGGTACTTATCAGAGGCCGCTTTTAGATACTGACATATTGTTTGACTACTGAGGATGCTGAATGCGACTCTGGAAAATATCTGCATAAATCTTGAATATGTCTAAGCCGTCCCTTTTTCCTTCCAGCTAGAGGAGCAGGTAACACAGAGTTGGGGCCACTCTGTGGAGCGGCCCAGGCCGGCCAGACCCCGCTGCTCCCCCCTGTTGGGGGGGAAGCCAGCCCTGGCCTGGCTGGGCCCCATCAGCTCCCAGCAGGGGAGGGGGAGGCTGCAGCTTAATATCAGCTAATTTTAAAGCCTACCCTGAGCCAGCCAAGCCGGGGGAGATGCCCGCCAGCCCCCCCTGATAACAGCTATAGGCCCGGTTGGTTGGGCCGGCCCCAATAGTCACTGAGGTGGGGGGAGGTAGGAGGCATCTACCGGTCAGGCTGCTCCAAGATCTTTCATGGTGAAGATCTTCCCACCCCCATCCCTTCGGCTTTTGAAAAATTCTAGAGGCTGCTGCCAGGCAGAGATCATGTGACTATCTGCAGGCCTGGGCAAGAATGTTAACTCTTTCCTGGTACAGATTAGACTTTGTAAAACTCTAATTCTCCTTTTGAGTAAAAAGAAAAGGACAGAGTGAACATAGAGAAAACACAGCATGAGACAGAAGTCAGATAGAGAGAAAGTGAAAGACTAATTAGAAGAAGAATA
Source organism: Delichon dasypus (assembly GCA_037837765.1). Classification (NCBI taxonomy): domain Eukaryota; kingdom Metazoa; phylum Chordata; class Aves; order Passeriformes; family Hirundinidae; genus Delichon; species Delichon dasypus. The sequence goes on along the minus strand of JBBAXF010000012.1, from coordinate 4,584,180 downwards.
GAAGAGTTGCCTTGTGGGCTGGACTTCTTTGGTGAAACCTGTAACATATGAATGCTGTTTGGGAGGATGCATAGTTCTAGCTTGTGGACTGATATAATTTTAATTTAATGGAAAATTTTAAATAGAAGAAGAAAAGTGATATGAAACCCTTTGCTCCTAAGGATAAAGGAGATCTCTAGTCTTGAGATGAAGATGATTTCAAAGATAGAAAAAGAGAATCTTTGTTTTATACTAGAAGAGGCATCCTTAAACAGTACCCTAAATAAGCAGACATGACCCATATGCAGTGTTGGGAAAACTGCTAATGAGAAGAGATTTCACAGAAGCAAGTTTTCCCTGGGCGGCTGTTTTTGTGACAGCTAAAACCCACAAAAGAACTGTACTAGGCTGTCAGTGAGAGAAATTCCATAGTAAACTCAGAGAGACTCCTCACCTAAAAAACTGATGAAAGATTATTTTTAAATTGTAAAACTGATTGAAAATCACAGATTTTGTCCCTTTATGTTGTTGGTGGGAAAGTGAACAGTTTGTGGGGGGGGGGGGGGGAAGAAGAGTGTTTTGAAAGTTTCATTTTGATTCTTATTTTCTTCTTCTTAGTGTGTGTTAATACATCTATCTTTAAACCTTTGTCGGGCCTGCTTGCTTTTCTCCAAATCCTATCTCACAGCAGAAAATAAACCACCACACTAAATTTAGCAAATAAAGATCGGCAAATGTAAAACCACTACACGGGCTTCCTGATCCACCTTAAATTTTATCCTTAATGGGAGGAAAATTGTCAAAAAGATCATTGATTATTCAAGGGGTGAGTGGAAAGGATGAGTGAGTGAATTTTATTCAACTGTTGTTAGTAGTGACTTATTAAAGAAATATGGGTATTGATCAAGTATCGATACCCAACTGTGGCGGACAAAAACACTCTAACAGTTTAAAGTTAGAAAGTGTGTTTATTATGGCCGGGCAGCACGCAGGATATTTCCCTAATTGGCACTGCGAAATTCACAGGTAATTACAAAGCCGTTTATTTACAAAAGTGTTGAATCTTGTAGCTTGTCTGTCCCGCACCGGGCGGACGCCGGCCTCTGGCTAGCTCAGTTCTGCACAGCTACAAGATGTTCCCCGTTCGGATAGGCACACAGATTATCTTTACCTGCTGGCTCGGCTTCTCAGCAGCAGCTGGACCAAATAGTGTTGTGACAGCAGTGGCAGTAAGAAAAGGCTGGCTCTCAGCTTAGCAGGTTAAAAGATGTTTATTCAGGCCCAGCTGTGGGAAGTCCACAGCTGGTCCAAGCCTCAGGCCAGAGAGCCCAGAGACCAAGAGCAGAGAGCAGAGCAGAGAGTTTGAATCTCCCTCCTCCACCTTATAAGCGGGGGAGGGGTTCAAGGGAGGTTACAACAAGACAACAAATCAGAGGATTCAGAGGGTAACAAGGAATTCCCCCCAGGCTACCTATCACCTGAAGCCCTCTCCCTGAGATTTTGCAATCTGGGAGGGATCCCCAAAGTGATAGACAGGCTGCCCCAGAGCGGGGGGGGGGGGGGGGGGGCAGAGGGGATGTTCCAAGTCAGGTGAGGGGTGGGAGGACTGACACAAAACACCTTATTATACGGAAAACACAAAAGGGTTACAGAACTGGGGATACAGTGAAATGAACTATAACATAAACTTCTTATAAAAACCTAATAAAACAGTTCTTGCACCACCACATCTCCCCCTTTTTTGTTTTAATAACAGGAGGAGGGCTGGAACGGAGGAGGATGATATTCAAAGTCCGGGTAACTCTCGGCGAGCCACTCTGGCTGAGTGGGCCACTCCATCTGAGGTTCTTCTTCTGGGTGTCTCGTCTTCTGAGTCTTCCTCCAGTTCCACGTTCTCCTCCCATCCAGGCACGGATGATACAGCAACTTGGTTCACAGAGGGGGCATGTGTGGTGCTAGAAATTAATCTACTTAACATTTTTTGATGATTCCAATCCCAATTAAAATTAACAGAATAACAAACAAAAGTAACAAAACTGATTTCAAAATTGAACCCACCCAGCCTGAAATTCCCCAGTCCCCAAACAATCCATTCAGCCAGTCACCAGACTCTCTTTTGATGTCATTCACCATGTCCCGGATATTCTGGATGGCTTTGTGGCCGGTCCCATTGCCCTGGTGGCTTTGGGCTGGGGCACCAACCATCCGGAGACAGGCGCAGCGAGACTGGCAAGCAGGAGGATGCTGAGGAGCAGGTGGAATTTCCTCAGCACTGGGGACTGGCGCTGGACAGGTTCTGTCAGGGCTAAAAGGACAGAAACAAACAAGTAGCATTTGAGCAGGGGTCATTCAGGAAAGAGAAACCATCCTGGGAAAAACCTTCCCTCCTTTTCCTCCTAAATGCTGCCTGAGTAACTTGTGGCAGTTTCTTTTCCTCCCCTGAGACCTTCGGGACATAGGGCCTCACCCATTTTGATGGTAACCATCTCGGCCCCGTGGGGGTGGACACGCAAGCGTACCCACGACCTCACGTGACTAAATCATGAGGTCCCCCTGTCCTTCCAGTTTCAGGGTCCCGGAACATGACTGGCAGCCTCTCTTTGATATTCAGTTGAGGGTTTGCCCCGAAGTGACGAACGATCGGTGGGTTTAAAAACTCAAAGGTGCAGATTAAAAAATTCAGTGTGAATAGAGCTCTGGTCACTTGGGTCTGCAGTGTTTCTGTTTTCAACACCGGTTGTTGTTGGTTGAGGACCCTTTTGATTTCCCTGTGGGTCCTCTCCACCACGGCTTGGTCTGTCGGGGAATGGGGGATGCCAGTTTTATGTCCCACTCCCCATTGTTGTAGGAAGCTGCAGAATTCCCTGGAACGGTACGCTGGGCCATTATCAGTTTTTAATTCTTTTCGGATGCCCATGAAGGACAAAGCCTGGATGAGGTGTTTTATTACATCTGAGGTTTTCTCCCCTGTGTGGGTGGAAGCGAAAACTGCACCGGAGAAGCTGTCCACTGAGACGTGCACATACTTAGATCTGCCGAATTGGGGGATATGTGTTACATCAGTCTGCCACAGCTCACAGCTGTTCAGACCTCTGGGGTTCACTCCTGCACTCAGGGTGGGAAGTGCATGCTGATTGCAGGAGGGACACGTAGCCACAATTGCCTTAGCCTGTTCGCGGGTGATGTGAAACCGGCGAACAAAGCCAGGTGCGTTTTGATGGTAAAGCTGATGGCTGAGCTTTGCCTGCTCAAAAATGCTGGGCAGTGGGGCCATCGCTGCAGGAGCAGCAAGAGCATCAGCCCTTCTGTTTCCCTCAGCTATGAACCCCGGCAGATCGGTGTGTGATCTTGTATGCATCACAAAGAATGGCTGCTCCCCGTGGGAGACAAGTTTGACAAGCTTAGAAAGCAGCTCAAACAGTGCGGTGTTAGACACTTCCTGCAGTATGGCCTGATCAGCTCTGGATACCACCCCCGCCATATAAGCGGAATCCGTTACTAAATTGAAGGGTTCGGGGAACCTTTCGAAAGCCCTGATGACAGCGGCCAACTCAGCAACTTGAGGTGATCTCTCCACCTCAGCAACATCTGCCTCCCACTGCTGAGTCTGAGGGTCCTTCCAAGTCATAACTGACTTGTGGGACCTTCTGGACACGTCAGTGAAAACTGTCAAGGCCTCTAAAGGCTTCCTACTCTGAACACTTTTCAAACTTAATGTAAATTTGGCATCCTGATTGAAAATTTTGTGGGCTGGCCGATGAATAGAAATTTGTCCGGTGAAGGAATCCGGAGGAAACTGCAGTGCTTCATTCTCCTGAAGCAGGTGTTCTAACATTGCCTTTGTAATTTGGCCCGATCTTAATCCAATTGGAATGTGAATGCATTCAAAATCACATCCGGCCAATTCCCTGATCCGGACTCTAGCCTTCCGGATCAGTTCAGCCACCAGTTCTTGTGGACGTGTCATTCTTTTGGACCTTTGATGGCTGAGAAAGACCCATTCTATGATTAAGAGTGGGTCCTCTCTGCCCTGGTCATTTTTGATATTATTTTTCCATTGGAAAATGACCCCATGGAGGTGTGGCAATTTCCCCATTATTATAAATTTGAAAGGCAGGTCCGGATCACACCGGTGAGCCTTTTGTGTGGACTTGAGATGCTGTACCTTTTCCAGTGCCTCCTTTGCTTTTGGGGAGAGTTCCCTAGGAGAACTCAGCTCCTCTCCCCCTTTCAATAAATTGAAAAGAGGGGCTAGGGCTTTGGTGATCAGACATAGGCAGGGTCTCACCCAGTTCAATGCCCTACACAGTTGGTGGACATCTGCGAGGGTCTTGATCTTGGCCTTAATTTCCAATTTCTGTGGCACAATGGTCCACTTGCCAATTTCTAGTCCAAGGTACCTCCAAGGTGGCATCCTTTGAACCTTGTCTTCTTGCAGCTCGAACCCTGCAACAACCAAGGCATTGATTGTCAGGTCAAGCGCATGTGACAAGACATCATCGGTGGGGGCACACACAAGCACATCATCCATATAATGATGGATGATTGCTTTCTCTGTGGCTGCGCGGACCGGGGACAGCAAGGAAGCTACATACCACTGGCAGATTACCGGCGAAACTTTCAGCCCTTGGGGTAAAACTTGCCAATGGTAGCATTTCCTTGGGGCCTCTCAGTTAATGGTGGGAACCGAGAATGCAAAACGTGGGGCATCATCAGGGTGTAGGAGAATATGGAAGAAGCAATCTTTTATGTCTATCACTGCCAATTTCCAATTTTGTGGGAGCATGGTAGGGGAAGGCATACCAGGTTGGAGAGAGCCCATGTCTTCAATCACGTTGTTAATTTGTCGGAGGTCCTGGAGGAGCCTCCACTTGTCCTTCCCCAGCTTCTGGATGATGAAAACCAGGAAGTTCCAAGGGCTGGTTGTCTCTACAATGTGGCCTTTGGCCAACTGCTCCTTCACGAGCTCTTCAAGTGCCTTTAATTTTTGTTTTGAAAGCGGCCACTGTTCTACCCACACTGGTGTATCTGTTTTCCAATTCAGCTTGCGGGTAGGGCGCTCCTCAGAGGTCACCGCCCAAAAATCCTGTGAGGGGTCTGGGATGTCAATTGTGACCCACTACTGGGCCATCAGGTCTCTCCCCAACAAGGGTTCCTTATAATCCAAAACAAAACGGCATAAACTGGCCAACTGCCCTTTTGGCCCCTTAATTTGCACCACACTCTTTGATTGTTTGGCCAATTGCATCCCCCCTATACCTTGCACGTGTCCTGCCACGTTTTCCAAGGCCCAATGTGACGGCCAGTCCTTAGCTGGGACTATCATCACGTCTGCATCCGTGTGGAGCAGGCCTGTGATGTTAATGGCCTCATCACCCACATATAACTCACATCCCACCCGGGGTTTCACTTCTGTGATCTTGCGCACGGGATAAGCTGTTGGCATCTTGTCTTCTTCCAGGCGTTCCCAGGTGGGTATGATCTGGGCAACTATCTGCCCTTTAGGTAGGAATGTTGGTGGGTGAGTGCAGCGTAGCCAGAGAACGAACCTTCCAGGATTGTTATCAAGTGTTCCTGGAAGAATTTCAACCTCTTTTGGGGTGTGTTTGCAGTCCCCCACAATGATGAGCTTACCTTTGACCCTTGGCCAGGTACCCTGCTCACTGTTGTCAACCCACACAAAATTCCAGTCGTTGTCTTTCAGGTGCAAACCCTCTGTGAGCTGCAACCTGTAGGGGGTATATTTAGAATTGGTTGTCAAAATTGGTTGTGCCATGTTATGGTCCGTCTAAGTCATTTCCAGTGTGTTATTTTTGCTGCCACCCTGAATGGGGCAAGGCAGCTTCTCCTTCTTTTTCCCTTGGCTCCCCTTCCCCTCCCCTTCTGCCTGGTCCACCCCATTTTTTTCCTCACGCAGGGCAGTGTGCTATTTCATCAGTTTTTTTGTGAGGGTTTTAACCCTCTCCCATTTTCCCCTTTCCCTCCCCCTTTTTTGTTTTTGAGGTCCTCTAATTCCTTCTTGAGGGGGCATTTGGAAACCCAATGCCCCAAATTCCCGCATAAAAAACAGTTCTGGGAGCCTTGAGCAGAAGGCTTCTTCTCGGTGTTCGGTGTTTTTCGGGAATCTTCAGCTTCCATGGCTGCAACTTGATGAGGTTTGGGCCGTTGACCTGTGGAGGAGCTCATAAAAGGCACCTTTACCTGACATACCTGAAGCATGTCTGGTAAGGTTGGTTTGGGGTTTAGAGGTAAACTTAAAATTGCAGCATGACATAAATCATTTGAATTCGAAAACGCAATCTCTGTTAAGATGTGTTCTCAAGCCATTTAATTTTTGACCTGAGCTTCAATAGGTCTGGACGGCCTTTCCACAAAATCTGTTAATGTCTCACTTTGGCCCTGCCTGATTTTCGAATACGAAATCACAGGACCTTGTGTTTGCATGCTGAAGAATGCAGTCAGGGCTGTCTCTCTCACTACGTGGAGGCACTGGACAGGAATGACCACTTGGTCTATGGCTTCTGCCCACTGCCCCTCACCAGCCAGGTGTTCTAGAGTGATGGGGTTTCCCTGAGCATCCACTCTAGTGTTAACATTGTTAAGGAGCCCTGGTAAGGCTTCCTGGAGCAGCTGTTTCCATGCTGTGACCCATAGGATGTACTCTGTTGGGTTCAGCAAGCAAGAAAACAGGTACTTTAAACCAACAGGCACCACCTCCTCTGCGGAGAGATCTGCTCGGAGTAGGCCCCTAAAATAGGGTCTGTCTCGCCCATATGTTCTGTGGGCTTTGCAGATTTCTTTTATGGTGGCTCGTGGAAATGGGTGGTACTCTGCCCTGTTATTACCACCGCGGGCATTGCGATATGTAACAGGGGCTAGGGTGGGAATGGAGCAGGGGCCGGCGGCTGCATCGGCCCCAGCTCGGGCACTTCCAGGTTTGAGGGAGCAGGGACGGGGAAGCCCGTGCTCTCGGGCACTTGGTTCCCTGGCAACCACGTCCCTGAAGTGGGCGCGGTTTGCTCGGGGGGTGACGTCATCGAGGGGTAGGGGTGGGGGGGATCCCGGGGAAGCGGACCCGAGCGGCGGTGCCGCGGGACCGGGCTGCGCCGGACCGGTTGGCCTGCCGCTGCCGCCACTGTGGAGGAAGCGGTGGGCGGCGGCGAGACTGCCGCGGCCGGCCCGCCCGCCAGCGGCACCTCAGGGGGCAACCATGCCGGGAGCAGGGGGGCGGGGAAAGCGACTTCACCGAGATTGGGCGAGGGAGGCGGCACGGACTCTGACTCAGCAGTGGGGGGGGCTGCCGCGGCACCGCGCTCATGCGCATTCACTCGGGATCGGGGCGAGCAGCAGCGCGGCCGCGGCGGGGGGGAAAGGGCGCCACAGCGCACACGCGCAGCCACCGGGGGGGGCGGGGGAAGCGGCACGGGCAGGGCACGAGGCGCGGTGGCGGCGCGCGGGGCGGGCCCAGCGTGCGGGGCAGGGGCGGCACAGGGGGCGGGGCTGCACGGCGGGCATTCAAAGGGACCGCAGTGCGGCGGGCACCCGACGTCACAGGGGTAAGGCGGGGCAGGGGAGGGGGACGGGGCGGTGCCGCACCACGCGGGCTCCACGTCACAGGGGTAGGGAGGGGTGGGCGGCATGGAGGGGGCTGGGGACTTCTCTGCCCAAGCTATAGGTGTGCCTGGGATTGCCATGACATGGATGTAGGACCATGCACCTCATTTTGTTGAACTTAATGAGGTTTCAATGGGTCCACCTCTCAAGTGTGTCAAGGTCTCTCTGGATGGCATCCCTTCCCTCCAGCATGTCAACTGCACCACACAGGTCCGTGTTGTTGGTGAACTTGCTGAGGGGGCCCTCGATCTCACCATCCATGTCACCAACAGAGATGTTGAACAGTATTGGCCCCAGTACTGACCCCTGAGGGACACCACTCATCACTGGTCTCCACGTGGACAATGAGCAATTGACCACAACTCTGCATGCATCCATCCAGCCAGTTCTTTATCTACTGACTTGTTGTAGTGCATTAATAGGGTTTATATTGTATTTAATTTTTATATTGGATTTGTAATGTTTTCTTCCTGTTGGATTGCCGGAGCCGCGGGAGAAGAGCCTCATGCTATCATGGTCAGCAGATCTCGTTTATTGAGAGTTGCGTTACATTTTTATACCCTTCATAATCAGCTCATACATATTGCAAAAGCCAAGCTCCTAATTGGTTAGTTCCTCTTAGCTCACTTTGTACTTTGCGGTTAATTACTTGCTCAGCATCTGCGTACATTCTTGCGAGTTTCTTATCCTGCCTACACTCTATCTACTGCGTAAGTTCCCTCTCAAGGTTAATTTGACCTCGCAGCCCTACACGTTCCACAAGCTGCACATCATCGTGTCCTTTCTCAGCGAGCCACTGCTCGCAGAGGCTCTCTACATCTTCCCCCTTCCCCTTGGAAACTGTATCACGTGTTTTGTCCCTGCTCAGCCCCACCCATCCCCCACACTGGAATGTAACCCAACTCTTTTCCACTCCCACGTTGTCCCTGATTGGGTAGTGGCTTGTCCCTGCCTCTGGGCCCATCCCCCCTGGGAAAAAGCCCCGGGATGGGCAGGGCCAGGCTCTCTCTGGCACCAGCGGGGACAGGAAAGGAGCTAAAATAGCTCTGGACCAAATAAAGCTATAATTTTCCCCCCTGGACAAAGAGCAGGCTCTTTCCTTTTGCCATCGGCGGTCATCTGGGTCTCTCTAAAGAACCTCCACACCAGCTGGTCCATCCATCAAATCCATGTCTCTCCAAATTGAAGACAAGGATGTCATGTGGGACAGTGTCAAATGCTTTGCTCAAGTCTCGGTAGACTATGTCAGTTGCTCTGCCCCACCCACCAGTGCTGTAGCCCTATTGAAGAAGGTCACCAAATTTGTCAGGCATGATTTGCCCTTAGTGAAGTCAAATTTGCTGTGTTGAAAATCACCTCTTTGTTTTCCACGTGCCTTAGCATAGTTTCCAGGAGAATGTGCTCCATGATCCATGATCTTGCCTGGCATAGAGATGAGACTGACAGGACTGTAGATCCCCAGGACTTCCAGTTTCTCCTTTCTAAAAATGGGATTATACCTCCCTTTTTCCAGTTATCAGGGGCTTCAGCTGACTGCCATGATTTTTCAAAAAGGATGGATAGTGGCTTAGCAATTTCGTCTGCCAGCTCCCTCAAGACCGATGAATAAATCTCATTGGGTCCCATGGACTTGTGCACATTCAGGTTCCTTACATGATCTCAAACTTTATCTTATCCTACAGTGGACTCAGGGTCTTCATTTTCACAGTCCCTGCATTTGTTTTTCTTGACTTGGATGGTGTGGCTGGAGCACTTAAAGTTGAAGACTGAGGCATAAAAATCACTGAGGACCACAGCCTTCTCTTTATCCAGGGTAGACAGGTCTCCTGCTTCCTTACAGAGAGGGCCCACATTATCCATACTCTTTCTCTTACTTGCAACATAACTATTGAAGCCCTTCCTGTTATTCTTATTATCCCTGGCCAGACTCAATTCTAACTAGGCCTTGGCTTCCCTAACTGTGGGAGATTAGGGACAGGCGGTCAGAAGATATCGCGTTGTACGGGCAGACAGAACCCCTCCCTCAATTCTTAGTTGGTCAGTGTCCTTGATAAGGTAAGCAACACCTAACTTGTAACGTAAGAAGACGGATGTGATGTAGCAAACAGAGGTTTTATAACTCCATGTAACCAGTTAATAAACACCATTAGCCGTCCACCACACTGGTGTCTCTGAGCTGGTGGTCCGAGCAGCCTGGGAGTGGCTGCCATGTCGTTCCTGGAACCAGGTCGCTACGCCTCAGCGGAGGTAGCACCTAACCTTGTCCCTAGCTTCCTGTATAATTCCCCTGTATTCCTCCCAGGCCACCTGTCCTTGTTTCCACTTCCTGAAAGCTTATTTTCACTCTGAGTTTGCTAAGCAGCTCCGAATGCATCCATGGAGGCCTCCTGGAATTTTTGCCCGATTTCCTCCTTGTTGGAATGCATTGCTCTTGAGCTTGGAGGAGGTGATCCTTGAAATTCAGCCAGCATTCCTGTACCCCTCTCTCCTCCAGGGCTCTATCCCATGTGATGCCTTTAAAATCTAGAAACAAAGCAACACACTTTTGAGACAATATTAATATAGGAAGTAATAGAAAAGCTGGTCTTTGATTGGAGGCCTCCAGGGGAAAATATGGAAAAATGACCATGTGACATGGGGCAAGTACAGTTTTAGAAGTTTAGCAAATTAGCATATTTTACAAGAATTCCCAATTAGAAGCACAGGTAATGAGGTATAGGTTGTGGTGGGTTGAGAGCTGGCTAAATGCCAATGCACCCACTAGAATTATTTACTCCTTTTCTGCTGTGAGATAGGGTTAGGAGAAAAGCAAAGCAGGCTCAAACTTTAAAGGGTGTAAAGCAAACTTTATTTAAATAGAACTGAAAGGAAATAAAAAAAAATATTAGGAATCAGAATAAAACCTTCAGAACATTTCTCTTCCCCCAACAACCTTCTTTCCTTTCCGACTGACAACGTACAGAAACAAAACCTTGGGACTTAGGTCCATTTACTACCTCTAAAATAGTCTTTCATCAGTTCTTTTAGGGAGAATAGTCTCTTTTGTTCTGTCATGGAGACCTCCACAAAACAGTTCTCTCGTGGCTTCAATTTCACGAATAGCAGCCGCCCGGACATCTGCATTTGTGAAATCCCTCCTATCTCATGCAGCCTTCCCACAGCTGCGTTCATGGACCACGTCAACTTATGGGGTACTATTTTAAGGATGAACTTTCCAAAGCAAAGGTTCTCTTCATCTGTCTCTGAGATCATATTCATCTCTAGGAACAGAGGTCTTCTTTCTCTGGGGGCAAAGGGTCTTAATCACTCCCATCTCTCTCTCTGTTCAAGCTTCTCATGAGATCACAGCTACTTCAACATTTACTTGCTTCAGCATGAATGCCTTTGCTCATGTCTGCAATTTGAACACTCCATCTCCCCATACTGTTTCCATGAATTAAAGGGATATTCTAATATATCAAGTCCATCACCACGGCCTTACAAAAGAATTTCAGCCTAAGACTAAAGCATCTCCTCATTCTCCTCCCATTTGGGACTTGACTCCTTGTCTTGGTTTGGGACAAATTTGGGAGAAAACCCTTGTATAGGTTCCCTCTAAGGAAGCAAACCCAAGTGGCCCCTCTTTCTAACCGGTCCAGAAAAAAAACCTCTTTGGAGAAAAGTGGAAAAAACGATTTTACTAAACAAATGAAGTGCATACAAGTATAAAGAATGAATAATATGAAACAATAAAACCTCTCCTTCTGAAGTGAGATGGCAAATTGAGAAAGTCCTTGCCGTGGGTGGAGCTCAGCTCTCTCTCAGTGTCTCACCAGTCCCAGTCCCTCCGACGCTGCTGGAAAATGCTGAGGTCCAGGCCCCGGTGGGCCGCAGGTGCAGCCCCCAGTGCTCCCCTGGGTTTTTAGTCTAGAGTAGGTTTAAACAGTTTCAAGAAAAAGAAAAAAAACAGTCTAGGGAATTTCTCTGCCCTAGCTAGCTGAATCTAACTAAAAGCAAAAGAAATCTGTCCTGCAGTCTCTCCAAGCCTCCGCCAAACACCCTGTCCGCCGAAGAATGTGGAGGAGTCAGGCAGTTTTCTCAAAACAAACTCCGCGCTTCTTCTTGCTCTTAGAACCAGTCTTAAAGGTACAGGACTCAATATACAGGACAAACAGAACAGACGATTGGGGATACAAGCATCATAAAGTTACCCTAGGACATTCTACCCCTTATCTCCATATCGTCAATTTACTAAAACTAATATATACTCCAGCTCTACACACACATACATCTATATAAAAAAACAATATGCAATTTACAGCTACATACAGTGGCAGTACTATTCAGCACACAGTGATAATTACACACAGTTCTCACTTAACAATCAAATCTCCCTGGGGTACACATCGTGTGGTTCTATTTTTCTGCATTACCCACTACGTGCAGCCTGGTCCCTGAGCAAAGACAATCCCACAGATGGGATCTTTTGTACTTGAAGCAGAATTGATCTAAACTGTCTTTCCTAACAAACTTCTTACATGTACTACTGGGACTTTCTCTCTATCTACTGTATGTAGGGACTCAGATTGGGCAGGGCCTGCTTTGTTGGTGGAACTTCGGGTGTTAACTAACTAGGTGGCTTTTGCTAGATGCTGCTCTCAGTTTTTGAATGATCCCCCACCCAGTGCTTTTAGGGTGGTTTTTAGCAGTCTATTGTATCTTTCTACTTTTCTTGAAGCTGGTGCATGATAAGGGATATGGTACACCTACTCAATGTTATGTTCCTTAGCTCAGTTGTTGATGAGGCTGTTCTTGAAATGAGTTCTATTGTCTGACTTAATCTTTTTAGGGGTACCATGCCTCTAAAGAACTTGTTTTTTAAGGCCTAGAATGGTGTTACGGGCTGTAGCATGGGGCACAGGGTAGGTCTCTAGCTATCCTGTGGTGGCCTCTACTATTGTGAGCACATAGCGCTTGCTTTGGCGGGTTTGGGGAAGGGTGATGTAGTCAACTTGCTAGGCTTCCCCATACTTATATTTGGACTATTGCCTGCCATACTATAGGGGCTTCACTTGCTTGGCCTGCTTGATGGCAGCATACGTCTCACAGTCATGGATAACCTGAGAAATACTGTTCATGGTTAGATCTACTTCTCGGTCTCGTGCCCACTTATAGGTGGCATCTCTGCCCTGATGACCTGAGGCATCATGGGCCTATTGAGCTAGGAACAACTCTCCCTTGTGTTGCTAATCTAAGTCTATCTTTGACACTTCTATCTTTGCAGCTTGATTTACTTGCTCGTTGTTTCGGTGCTCCTCATTAGCTTGACTCTTGGGGACATGGGCATCTACATGACGGACTTTGACAGGTAGCTTCTCTACCCGAGTGGCAATGTCTTTCTACTCATCAACAGCTTAGATAGGTTTTCTCCTACGCTGCCAGTTGGCTTTTTTCCACTTTTTCAGCTATCTCTACAGAGCATTGGTCACTATCTACGAATTAGTGTAGAGGTAGAGCTTTGGCTACTTCTCTCTTTCGGTAATATCTAGGGCCAGTTGAACAGCTTTGAGCTCAGCGAGTTGGCTTGACTCACTTTCTCTTTCAGTGGCTTGTGCAACTTGTCTTGTGGGACTCTATACAGCTGCTTTTCACTTTCGGTTCATCTTAACGATGCGGCAGGAACCGTCAGTGAAAAGAGCGTAGCGTGTTTCTTTTGCTGGCAGTTGGTTGTATGGTGGAGCTTTTTCAGCGCGTGTTACTTGTTCCTGTTCCTCTTTATCTATGAGACTAAAGTTTTCACCTTCCGGCCAGATTGTAATTATTTTTAAAATGCCAGGGCGATTTGGGTTTCCAATGCGGGCGCGCTGAGTGATGAGGGCAATCCATTTGCTCTATGTGGCATTGGTGGCATGGTGGGTAGAGGGAACTTTTGCTTTGAACATCTATCTTATCACTGGTAGTCGAGGTGCCAGCAGGAGTTATGCTTCGGTGCTAATCACCTCTGAGGCAGCTTGAACTCTTTCATAGGCGGCTAAGATTTCCTTTTCTGTGGGAGTGTAGTTGGCTTTGGACTTTTGGTAGCTTTGACTCTAGAATCTCAGTGGTCGGCCCCGAGTCTCCCCAGGCACCTTTTGCTAAAGGCTCTAGGACAGGCTATTGTTCTCGGCTTCTGAGTAGAGCACGTTTTTCACCTCTGGTCTCGTCTTGACTGGGCCAAGGGCTACTGCATGAGCGATCTCTTGCTTGATTTGGGCAAAGGCTTGTTGCTGTTCAGGGCCCCAGTAGAAATTATTCTTCTTGCGTGTGACCAGGTAGAGAGGGCTCACGATCTGGCTGTACTCAGGAATGTGCATCTTCTAGAAACTTATGGCACTTAGGAAAGCTTGTGTTTCCTTTTTGTTGGTTGGTGGACACATTGCTGTGATTTTATTGATGACTTCAGTGGGAATCTGACGCCTTCCATCTTGCCCCTTTACTCCCAGGAACTGGATCTCACGAGCTGGTCCCTTAACTTTGCTCTTCTTGATAGCGAAGCTAGCTTTTAGGAGAATCTGGATGATCTTCTCTCCTTTTTCAAACACTTCTATTGCTGTGTTTCTTCACACAATGATGTCATCGATGTACTGTAGATGTTCTGGAGCCTCACTCTTTTCTAGTGCAGCCTGGATCAGTCTATGGCAGATGGTGGGGCTGTGTTTCCACTCTTGGGGCAGTCGGTTCCAGGTGTACTGCACTCCCCTCCATGTGAAGGCAAACTGAGGCCTGCATTCTGCAGCCAGAGGAATGGAGAAAAATGCATTAGCAATGTCAATTGTGGCATACCATTTTGCTGCCTTGGACTCCAGCTCGTACTGGAGTTCCAGCATGTCCGGCACAGCAGCGCTCAATGGTGGAGTCACTTCGTTCAAGGCACGATAGTCCACAGTCAATCTCCATTCTCCATCAGACTTGCGCACAGGCCAGATGGGGCTGTTGAAGGGTGAGTGGGTTTTGCTGACCACCCCTTGGGTCTCCAGCTCACGGATCATCTAGTGGATGGGAATCACAGCATCTCGAGTTGTTTTGTACTGTCGGCGATGCACTATTGAAGTGGCAATTGGCACTTGTTGCTCTTCTACCTTCAGAAGACCTACAGCAGATGGGTTCTCTGATAGTCCAGGCAAGGTATTCAACTGCTTAACACCCCCTGTCTCTACAGCTGCTATCCCAAATGCCCACCTAAATCCCTTTGGGTCTTTGAAATACTCATTTTGGAGGAAGTCTATGCTCAAAATGCATGGAGCTTCTGGGCCAGTCACAATAGGGTGTCTCTTTCACTTACTTCTAGTTAGGCTCACATCAGCCACCACTAAAGTAAAATCTTGTGAACCTCCTGTCACTCTAGGAATGGAAACAGATTCTTCTCCCACATGTCTTGATGGGAGTATTGTGCACTGTGCACCAGTGTCAACTAAGGCCTCATATTTTTGTGGTTCTGATGTGCCAGGCTAACGAATCTACACAGTCTAAAAAACACGGTTTTCCCTAGCCTCTACCTGGCTAGAGGCAGGGCGCCTCTAACCTTGATTATCTTTATTTCCCTGGGTAACTGGAGCTGCTTTTTTTTTGCTGGAACTTCTTCTCACAGTCTTGCTATCTAACAATTCACGCAGCCGTTGTGTCATAGCATCAGTAGATTCTCCATCTTTTCATGTTTTCTCTACAATCACGCAGGAAGGACTACAGCTTAGCCCGTGGGATGCCATTTCTCTCTCTATTTAGGGAACGTTTGCGTGTGGTGCCAGAGCCTTTAACTTGTACTGCAGAGATCTGGAGAATGTTCTCCTTGAGTTCTTTGTGATTTTTCTCCATCTTGGCTGCTAATCCCGGCACCTGTGTTTTTAGAGCTGCGATTTGTGCATGTGTTGGACCATGCACAGCATCTGCATATGTTCGGAGCTTCTTCGCCATATCAAGCACAGTCTCCTCTGTCTCATTTTGCTTCATTATTGCTAAAGCAGAGGAGTATTCTTGTGGCCCAAGTTGTACAAGTTTTCGCTACATCACAGGTGTACATGGTACTAAGTTGGGGTTCTTAGTGTTTATGTCATCTGAGAAGACAATTTCTGCTACTGCTATTTCCCTCAAGCGCTGGATCCCTTGTTCAATGGTTTTTTACTGGGTTTGCTGCATATAGAGATCGTCGGCACACAGATATCTTTGTGCCACACTTCTCAGGACCTGTTCTTAGAGACTGCAAGGACTAGCCTCCCTCATTATTTCTTGGTCAATAACTGGATCATGTGACAGGGATCCTAGATGTCTTGCTTCAGTGCCATCTAGTATTGTAGCCTCGCTCGCAGCATCCCAAAGACGGACTAACCAACTAATTATAGATTCATCAGATCGTCGAGTATAATCCTTTTTTAGGCTACGAAGGTCTTTCAGGGAAAAGGACTCAATAGTATCTCCTGCTCTTGCAGCAGTTGGTCGGGCTCTTGATGTTGTAGCAGCTGGTCGGGCTCCTGATGTTGTAGCAGTTGGTTGGGCTCCTGATCGTGTGCCAGTTGGTTGGACTCTCGATCTTGTGCCAGTTGGTTGGGCTTCCAATTTTGTATCAGTTGGTTCGGCTTCTGATTGTGTATCATCAGTTGCTTCACCTTCTGATTGTGTGTCAGGTGGTTTGACTCCTGACTGGGTGTCAGGAGGCATTGAGGATCCTTCACCTGAATCATCGTCTACTGGTCGATCGGTTTTGTCCGTGTGCTTCTTTCCCTTCTTTACTGCAGCAACTGCCGGTGTCTTAGCCTCACTGTCTGGTTTAGCTGCAGCCTGAATAGCTGTGGGATTGGCTGCAGCCTGAGTGACTGATTTATCTCCCTGCTCCTTTGCCTCTATCTGCTGCCTTACAGTGTTTAGCGGTGTGTGACTCATTCTAGAAAAGCTATAAACTATATAGAGGAAGCTCACCAGGTGAAATACTAGGGAGGTGGGGTCTTTAACATTTAGGAGACCCTGAACATTTTCCAAAAGTGATGTAACTGACTCAAAAGAGAAGAAGGAAAGAAGAGGCTGAAGAGCCTCATCCCCTACTCCTCCTCTAACAAACTGGGTGCAATTGTTGATAAATCCCCAAAACATGCTGCTGGAACTAGGACGCAGGGCAGGACGAAAAAACCATAAACCGAACATACCTAGAACAAACTCTAGTATCTTTATAAGCTTCTTGTAAACCATAATCACCAAACTTAGCAAAATAACTATTCTAATTTGTGCATCCCTAGTGTAAAAGCTGTATGTTAGGGACAATATTGGAGCTATTTCTGGGTTAGAGAACAAACTTAGGGACTAGAAAGGTATTAAGACCTCAAAAAAGCCTAGGGAACAGAAATGCAGAAAAGACTCTATTCTAAGAGACATTAGGAACTCAAGAAGCAACATGGCCACTGACTGTTTAATCCCCACTCAAAGGACAACTATAAAATGCAGTTAATAATAATCAATACAAGTTTTTTCTACTCTCTTGAGCCGCACGTTGGGCACCAGTTAGAAGTATGTCTTGGTTTGGGACAAATTTGGGAGAAAACCCCTGTATAGGTTCCCTCTAAGGAAGCAAACCCAAGTGGCCCCTCTTTCTAACCGGTCCAGAAAAAAAACCTCTTTGGAGAAAAGTCTTCACTGACCTTGGTGTCTTCATGTTGTTTCTCTGCTTTTCTTCACCCTGTCCTTTTATCTCACGCAAGAGACAGAATCAATGTTCTGCAAGTTTCATCTGTGCGATGAAAGCGTTAATATCTTGCCCAGGGCCTGCAGTGGTCGTGATGGTCAAAGCAGTCACAGTTATAGATTCAGGCTGTGCTGCAGCTGTGCCAGGATCTTGGGGTCCTTTTCAGAAATGGCAGCAGACACTCTGGCCACGTGGTTGGTCTCAGGCCTGTACTTAATTCCATCCGCAGTTCAGCTTGACCACGCTGGGGGGGAAAACTGGCCCAGCAGCAAGATGTTAACAGCCACTCGGGCCCAGCCCAGCTGGGACTGGGCCCTTTGGCCTCCCCTCCTCCTGCCTGGCATTTGCTGGGGCCCCATGGACTCCCCAGGAAGAGGTCTGGCCCCTTGGCAAGGCCCACCAAGCCCAGCCTGGGCCACACGGAGGAGACCGGGCCAGCCTGCTACCAGAAGGAGAGAGCTTTCCTGGCGTTTGTTCGATTTTTAACATGTGTGTTCATAGAGGCATGTTCAGCTTCCTAGTGGTTTAACAAGGTGTCAGTATTCAAAACTAATCACTGATTGGTTTTGTCTGTCTGTTAGCAGCTTCTCTTAGAAAAATCATTTCCGTGGGTGGCTTCTTCCCTCCTCACTAAATGTCAATCAATGCAAAACCAGCACATCCTCCTTCTGGTTCAACCCTCTTCCCGAGTCCCCCTTTTGTTAGTTGTTTATGGGAAAGGGTCTTGGAAGGGTAGCTAGTCCTTGGTTCCCAGAAGAAGCAAGATTAGGATAGGGTCTTTGGAATGTGTTTTGTCTAATAGGAAAAATACTGGAGTTAGCTAGGAACTGTATAACTATACAATAATAGTCTACAGAGCTACAAATATATATGAAGAAAATATAGAAGCAAAAAATCATTTTGGCATCACACAGGACTCTATCACAAAGTTTGTAGTCCTCAATTGCAATGTTTCAGGTGTGTAACACTGAATCATGATTTTAAAGAGTTAAGACTTTAGCTAAGGGTTAGAAGCAATTCATATTGATCAGGATGTAAGCTAGATAAACAAACGATAGGTTAATGATTATCAGATGCTTAAGCTAGAGCTAATTGTTGTATTGTTTGCCATTATGAGCTTGTTCCAGTGTTGTTTATAGAAGGAAATGGAGTAAGTAGACCATTATAAGAACAGATTGAAACCAGCAGAACAATGACCAGCACCCAGACTTCATATCAGTCATGAAGCAGGGGACATTGGATTGTGCCAGAAGGTCACAGAGACCTGATGAAGACTCTCCTTACTTCATCCTTCAAGACCACTGACCCAATTTGAGACCACCAACCCAATTCAAGAGAAGAACTGAGCACGCGTGAAGGACTAATAGCCTCATTTTGATACAGAGCGGAGATGGGAGGTGCTGGGGTTATGCATATGTATAGTTGTTGGAGTCCAGGGCATTCCTTTGGTTGCCCTGGAGGGTCAGAGACCTGGACAGGGGGGTCTGGGACCCCAGCCCAGAGCTCAGAGAGACACTGGCTTTGATTTCAGTCCATGGGAAAAACTTCCTACACTGAGAGAAGGTTTACAGGCCACAGGAGTGTGAAAAATAGTAGTTTAGATTGTCACAGAGTGAGAAAATAATAGTTTTAGGTTTCTAGCATTGAAGTGAATGGGGACAAGATGGAGAATCTGGGGCGTTGTCTCCTTCTCCTTCTTCTTCTCTTTCCCTCACTCCATTGCTGCATTGACGTGGCACAAGGTAGTTAGTGAGGATTGGGTCAAAGTAAAGATGACCTTTTTAGTAATAAAGATAGACATTGGTAAGAAATAGTAAATAAGAAATACGTAGTAATTAGTATAAAAGATAAGGACAGCCCAGCTCGGGGGGAGACGTGAGGAATCCATGCAGCTGCGAACATCTTGTCGGACTCCGAGAAAATTGTAAGATAAGAAACAATAAACAAAGTATGAAACATTGAAAGATCTAAACCTGAGAACTCCGTCTCTTCCTTCGGCTTGGCTCGGAGCTGTGCAGGGAGGCAGGGACCCTGAAACCACCACAATGATGGGGAAAGCCCCTGTCATCTGGCGTTCCTGAGTGGACTGAGTCATCTGCCTTTCCTGACTGGCACTCCTGGAAAGGAGCGCTGAAAAGGGTCACAGCAACCTCTGCAGAATCATCGAAAAGCTCCCAGAACATCAAACAGCCAAGCCAACAACTCCGGAGAAGAAACACCTGTCTGATCAGACCACCAGCTCACTCCAGTTCGTTCCAGACGACGGTTTTCCACTGGGCCCGGGGGAGCCGTCACCCTGCTTTCTGCTGGACGGAGATCAGGAGACCTCTGAGACGAATCGGACCACAGCTGGGAAAAATTTCACTTTGGTAAGACCAGTGAGATTCAGAACACACCGCGCGATGGGGGGAACTAGTTCACAAGAGAGAACAATGATATTAGAGGATCTGAAAGAATTAATATCAAAATACAATGCAGCGCTGAAAGATAAAGAGCTCAAAGCCCTGATGTTATGGGTCAAATGTAATTATACACAGTGTGAGACACAGTCTCTTTTTGAGCCCGGTTTTTGGCAAGAAGTGAACAGAAATCTTTATGATAAGGCCACACGAAAGCAGAAAATACCCGCAAAGCTTTTATCAGCAGGGAGAATTATGTTAGAAGTTATAACAGAATACAGTAAAGAGAGCTGCGGGGTTGGACAGCAGCCAGGCAAACAGAGGGAGTATAGCACAGAGCCAGGACAGAGAGCCATGCTAACTTCAAGGTCGTTACCTCCCCCAAGGGAATGGGAAGGGGGAGGGGGCACAAAATTAGTGCCAGGAAAACCCAAACTTTTAATACATCCAAGGGAACAGGAGGAATTTGACATGCTTTTCTTTGAAGCAGTCCCAGAACAAACCCCTCGGTTGTACAGAGAGGGGGGGGAGAGAAGAAGCCCACCAAGAAGTCCATTCACTCCTCCGGGTTCACCGTGCCGAGTCACGCCTCAATCGCCATTGCTCCTTTCCCTTCCCGTGGAAAAACCGGGTGCGGGTGGAGAGGACGGGGGGGGGAAAGAGGCGGGTTGAGCGCCGCTGGAGCAGCGGGGGGGCGAGGCTGCGCGGGGGACCGAATCTAACCTATCGCGTCGAAAAGCGGCGGGACGCGACGGGACGCGATCGCAGGGTGCGTCGGGAGATACAGGCGCAGATCGCGACGAAAAAGGGTCCGCGAGAGGAGATGCTGGGGAGGGGGCGAGAGCAGACCAGGCAGCTCGGCGCGCGCTGATGACGCAAGCTACGGGAAGCGACACAGCTCAAAATATCGCGTCGCGAAGCGCAGGCAGGGAAGCGCCGAAAGCGGAAGTACAGAGCCGAGAACTACAAACCCCAGAAGGCTCAGCGGCCGGTTCAGGCGCATGCGCAGCAGGGGCGGGTAGAAGCCCAGGGCACGTTTCGGTTTGGGAGGAGGCTGGTTCCGATGACGAAAGAGACAGGGCGGGCTTTGAACGTCAGGCAGGACGGGGCATCCCGTCGGATTCCGCCGGGCCGGGTCTGGCAGGGGCGGGATGGGCGGCGACGGAGCGGGCAGAGATGGGGCGTGGCCGAGGCGGGGAGAGTCTCGAAAGCACCACCCCCAGGCAGCGAGGGCTGCGGAGCCCGACCCCGCCCACGAGCAGCTATGACCTTGAGCCGCCTGTGTGCGGTGATTCAGGGACAGCTGCAGGGAGGTTGAGGATGGGTGTGCGTCCGAACATTTCACAGATTTTACAGGCTTTTCCAGAACTTAAAAGATACCTGAGATCTCCAAGCCCAGAGAGGAAAGCTGCCAGTGTGCCATCATCACCAAGGATAAGGGCAGAAAGGCAGCGAGCACGGAGGTCATCAGTTGCATCCACCAAGGCTTCGGTTTGGGAGGACACACCCACATTGCATCGGTTTTTTCCAATTTCATACAAAAAATCAACTTCTTCAGAACAGCGATTCAAACAAAAGCTGAGAGAACCTTTGCCAATGGTGAGGGATGATGATGTTGTTGATGAGGATCACGAGATGTCAATTACAGATGAAGATATAATTAAAATTACAGCATCAGAAGGCATTCCTGCCAGCACAGTAAAGGCATTTGAGTTCGCACAACAAGCTTCGACATTTTTGTTATCTGAGGACTTTGCGAACAAGTTTTTTCGAAGGTTCACAGAAGCAGCATTTCGCCATGAGCCCACATCTTCTTTCTCTCAGATTTTTCTTCCAGGGAAGGAAGTTTCAAACAAAATTGAGGATGCTCATCAAGGGCTGATTCCTGTTCAGCAAGTGAAAGAAAAAGAGAAAGAAAAAGAAAAAGAAAAGGAAAAAGAAAAAGAAACAAAACCCGAGGAAGTGAAGCCTCCAAAGCAAGTGGGTCCTGAGAAAGATGAAGCAGCAGCAAAAGAAAAAACAAAAGAAACAATTCCAAAGGCAGACACTGCAAAGGCTTCTGCAGAGCCACAATTTTATCCGACGGATTGGACAGACATAAAGAAATTTGCATTGAAAGGGGATACACTTTCAATGGATTCAAAAGGCATAGCTATGCCAGTGACATATGATGCACATGATGCAAACCCAAGATGGGAGAGATTGGATCGTGAAGTCGTCAGGGATCTGATGAAAGCCGTTCGTGATAATGGATTGGGGTCCCCATACTTCAAACAACTTTTAAAAGGGACATTTAATATTTATGATTTAACACCATTTGACCTCCGATCTCTTGCAACTATGATCCTGAGCGACTCACAATTCATTCTCTGGGAAGCAAAATGGAGAAAAATTTTAAATGATTACAGAATCAAAAACCAAGGAGGGGCAAATGCACACTTCACAGTGGCACAGATGGCCGGTGATCCACCACTTGACAGTGCAGCAAGTCAAGCCAGTTTTCTTCCTCGAGATGTGTTGAGAGAAATCAAGGAAGCAGCCAGAAAGGCAATGGTGCAGATTCCACCAGCGGGAGTCACAGAAAGTAGTTTTACAGATATAAAGCAAGGTCCTTCAGAACCCTTCGCTTCATTCATCGATCGTCTCACACAAGCAGTAGACAGGCAAGTTATTAATGAGGGAGTGAAGTCACATTTGATCCGGTGTCTTGCATTTGCAAATGCCAATCAAGAATGTCAACGAGTCATCAGTGCGATGCCAGGCCAACCCACCATGGCAGAAATTCTAGAGGCATGCAGCAAGGTGGGGACACCACAGCACGTTGCAACAATTTTAGGAGATCATGTGGAAAAAGCAGTCAAAGAAGCATTTGCAAATTTCCAACAAAGACAGTGTTACAAATGTGGCAGATCAGGGCATTTCAAGAAGGACTGCCCACAAGTTACAAATAATGCAGACTCATCAGATTATTGTTCAGGATGCGGGAGAAGGAAAAGAGGACAGTAACATCAAGTCTCCCAGGAGCCTCACTCCTGAGGCTCGGGAAGCCCTTGAGAGAATTGCTGGAGCCCTCCAGCAGAGACAGGCACATCGTTTTGTAACATCTTTACCTTTCTTTCTTGCAGTGTTGGGGGAAAAAATAGTTATATGGGTTGATTTTTCAGTGGGACTCATCACAAAAAGACCCATTGTTGATTTTGGAGTGGATTTTTTTATCTTACAGGTCTCCGAGGACGATCCTCTCAAGTCTGGAAATGATAGCTCAGATCATCATCAAAGCTAGGACCAGGCTGCAAACCATGGCAGGCAAAGATTTTGCTACAATTTACCTGCCTTTGAAAAAAGATTATTTTGATTGGGCATTGCAGAAATCAGAGGATTTGCAGATTGCATTGTTAGATTACTCAGGTGTTTGTACTATTCATTTCCCAAGCCACAGGCTGTTGAAAGCAAAATTAAGTTTTAGAGAAAAGCCAAAAATAAGTGAGGTGCCATTGGATGCAATAACAGTATTTACCGATGGCTCTGGAAAAAATCACAAATCAGTAAGTACATGGCAGGATGACATCACAGGGGAGTGGAAATCAGATATAAGAATAGTACAAGGGTCACCACAAATAGTGGAATTAGCAGCAGTGGTCAGAAACCCAGAAACAGGACAAATCAAAGGGCCATTCAAATTAATAACTTGGGGCAAGGGATTTGCTTGTGTCTTCACAGCAGTTGGGCTGGCAGCAAGGCACGTGAAACCGTACCGAGTCCAGACACAAGCAGAGACGGACCCCCAGACCGGAGGAAGAGAAGTGGGCACACAGACGTGAGCCGGTGTCAAGACAGCAGACATCCCTTCGTTCTACGTGCAAAAGAGACTTTGGGACTTGTTTTCTTTTGGACTTGGGTGGTGTTGCATTTCTAGGGATTCCCAGGGAAAAGAGGGCATTGAAAATGAAAGAACTATCCCTGTGCCTCATTCTCTCCTTGGTTGCCTTGAGCAGTGCGGCGGTTTTGCCCGTGGCTCAACCAAAAGAGAATGTTTGGGAAACTCTGGCCAATGCATCAGGTTTGAATACCATCTGCCTGACACACTCAAGACCAGGGAAACCTTTTTCAACATGTTTAGTGGGGTTGCCAGTGAACAAATGGCCGATTCCAGAAAACATCCCTCCAAAGATTTCAAAGTCCATTGTAGATCCAGTGGGCCAATGGGATGTTTGGACGAAATTCCTTCCTGCGGCTCCTTTTGAACCTCAGGAACTGGAAATTCTTGGATCGGTCCGAATGCAATTCTGTGTGAAATTTGGCCTTTCCAGAGTGACAAAAAATAAAACTGTAGACGTCACTCCAAACCTCAATTTTTATAGAAATTCATCATCTTGGTGTAATTACACTAAGATGCTGAAGAAACCATCCAATCATGTTCCAGCTCAGTTGACGAGGGGAATTTTTTTCATTTGTGGGGACAAAATTTGGCCCGCAATTCCTGCAAATGCCACAGGTGGTCCTTGCAGCATTGGAATGCTTTCATTGCTAACACCCGACATGACATTGATGAGAAAACTAAAACAGAGAGGGAAGAGATCTGTTCAAATGTATGATCCAAATTGTGATGATGATGTTCACACATGGAGCAAGGCTCAGAGAATTGCAGTTGCAATTTTTTCACCACAGGCAGCATCAGGAGCAGCCTTGACACAATTGGATCACGTGGGTTGTTGGTTGAGCAAACATGCCCGAGCTGTCTCTCTTACACTGAGTGACATGTTGTTAGACATTGATGGTGTAAGACGAGCAAGTCTCCAAAACAGGGCAGCGTTTGATTATCTTTTGCTGACCCATGGGCATGGATGTGAGGAATTTGAAGGAATGTACTGCATGAATTTGTCGGATAATTCCAAATCCATTCATGAGAACATCAGGCGATTGCAGGAGAGTGTCAACAAACTTGGAGAGGTAACTGGGTCATGGATGGATGGTTTGTTCAATTTGTTTGACCTTTCACCATTGTGGAAAGAAATTTTTAAGATAGTTATATATATTTTAGTAGGGCTTGTAATCCTTCTCATGATTTTGCCGTGTTTGTTTCTATGTATACGGCAAGCCATGGACAAAGTGGCCAAGCAGGTGTTTTTGGTTCAAACAGGAGGGGGAGATGTTGGAGTCCAGGGCATTCCTTTGGTTGCCCTGGAGGGTCAGAGACCTGGACAGGGGGGTCTGGGACCCCAGCCCAGAGCTCAGAGAGACACTGGCTTTGATTTCAGTCCATGGGAAAAACTTCCTACACTGAGAGAAGGTTTACAGGTCACAGGAGTGTGAAAAATAGTAGTTTAGATTGTCACAGAGTGAGAAAATAATAGTTTTAGGTTTCTAGCATTGAAGTGAATGGGGACAAGATGGAGAATCTGGGGCGTTGTCTCCTTCTCCTTCTTCTCTTTCCCTCACTCCATTGCTGCATTGACGTGGCACAAGGTAGTTTGTGAGGATTGGGTCAAAGTAAAGATGACCTTTTTAGTAATAAAGATAGACATTGGTAAGAAATAGTAAATAAGAAATACGTAGTAATTAGTATAAAAGATAAGGACAGCCCAGCTCGGGGGGAGACGTGAGGAATCCATGCAGCTGCGAACATCTTGTCGGACTCCGAGAAAATTGTAAGATAAGAAACA
Organism: Delichon dasypus; assembly: GCA_037837765.1. NCBI lineage: Eukaryota > Metazoa > Chordata > Aves > Passeriformes > Hirundinidae > Delichon > Delichon dasypus. Next base: position 4,558,840 of record JBBAXF010000012.1, on the reverse strand, counting down.
ATAAACAAAGTATGAAACATTGAAAGATCTAAACCTGAGAACTCCGTCTCTTCCTTCGGCTTGGCTCGGAGCTGTGCAGGGAGGCAGGGACCCTGAAACCACCACAATGATGGGGAAAGCCCCCGTCATATAGTATGTAAGACTTTGGAAAATAAATAGAGGGCAAGGAACCTTGTATGGTGCGGTCACAACTTTTGGAGATTACTCCCATGCCACCACTTTCTAACTTTAACTAGTTAGAGAGTCTGTCCGTGAACATATTGGTTTTAACAATTCAAGATATCCCACCATAGTTCTGTGATAGCAATTAGGTCATGGTTTTCTAATTGCACCATGGTTTACAATTCCTCTTTCTCGTTACCCATGCTGCTTGCCATGTGTACTTAATACCTTCTTTGCCTCAGTCTTTAATAGCAAGACCAGTTCTCCTCAAGGTACCCATCCCCCTGAGCTGGATGACAGAAATTTGGGTCAGAATGAAACCCCCATAATTCATGAGGAAACAGTTAATGGTCTGCTATGCCACTTTTGCACACACAAGTCTATGGGGCCAGATGGCATCTACCTGTCACAGACAGAGTGGGAGCCAAGGCTGCCTTGGAGCATCACATTCCCCACCAGCTCCTCCCTGTTGGTGAGCACAGGGTCCAGCATGACACCTCTCTTTGTTCTTTCCTCAATCATTTATGTAAGCAAGTTGTCACTGACACATTCAAGGAAACTCTGGGATTGTTTGTGCCCTGATGTGTTATCCCTCCAACAGATATGGGGGTAGTTGAAGCCCCCCGTGATGACCAGGGCTTTTGAGCATGAGTCTTCTTTGATCTGCCTATAGCAGGCTTCATCCACACCATCCTGATTGGGTGGTCCACAGCAGACTCCCACTATAATATCCCCTGTCCCTGCCATTCCCTATATCTTCACCCACAATCTCTCAGCTGACTCCTCATCCTTCCCCAGGCAGAATTCCATACTCTCCAGCTGGTCATTGACATAAAGGACTATACCCCCTCCTTGCCTCCCTAGCTTGTCTTTCCTAAAAAACCTAAAACCTTCCATTCTAATACGACAGTCCCAGGAGCCATCCCACCATATCTCCATGATGTCAATGATATCATACCCACACATATGTGTGCACATCTCTAGTTCCTAATTTGTTCCCCATACTATGTGCATTTGTGTATAGGCATCTGAGTCAGGCCTCAGATAAAGCCAACTCACTGGCTGCAGTATCTGGAATGCCTTTGCACTGTTCCTGGCATCCATTACAGGTATTGGCATCTGACTGGTAGGACTGGGATGGATAGGTGCTGGTCTCCCCCAACAAATCTAGTTTAAAGCCCCCTTCCCTAGCCTGGCAAGTCCCCAACCACAGATACTTTTCCCCATCTTTGTCAGTTGGATACCATTATCCCCCAGTAAACCAGGCTTGGCAGTGAGTCCCATGATCTGAGTAATCAAAACCCTAACTTATAGCACCATTGCTCTAACCATTTGTTGACCTGCCAGATTTGTCTGGCCATTTCAAGCCTCTCTTTCTCCTTTCACCTGAAGGATCGATGAAAAGACTACTTGAGCTCCAGAGCCCTTTATCACCTCTCCCAAGGCTCTGTAGTCTCTCTTAATGCTACCCAAACTTCTGCTAGCTGTACCACTGCCTCCCACACAGTCCTTCAAACAGGCTGCTCCAGCATGGGTTCCCCATGGGGTCACAAGTCCTGCCAGAAAACCTGCTCCTCTCTCCATGGGTCTGCAGGTCCCTGCCAGGAGCCTGCTCCAGCAGTTTTCCCATGAGTTCATGGCCTCTTTCAGGCATCCACCTGCTTTGGCGTGGAGCTCCTCCATGGGCTGCAGGTGGCTCTCTGCATTCCTGTTGACCTCCATGGGCTGCAAGGGCACAGCTGCTTCACCACTGGCTGCTATGTGAGCACCTCCTGCCCCTCCTTTTCCTCTCACCTTGGTGTCTGCATAATTGTTCCTCTCATGTATTATCACTTTGCTCTTCTCTGGCTGCAATTACATCTGCGCAAGAACTTTTTTCCTTCTTAAATATGTTATCACAGAGGCATTACTCCCATTCCTGATTGGCTTGAACTTGGCCAGCAGTGGGTCTGTGGCTGTGCTCTATCTCCGCACCAGGCGGACCCCGGCCTCTGGCTGGCTCAGATCTGCACAGTAACCAGGATGTTCCCAGTCCGGATAGGCACGCAGGTTATCTTTACCTGCTGGCTCGGCTTCTCAGCAGCAGCTGGACTAAATAGTGTCGTGACAGCAGTGGCAGTAGAAAAGGATGGCTCTCAGCTTAGCAGGTTAAAAGATGTTTATTCAGGCCTAACTGCGGTAGCACCACAGCTAGCCTAAAACCGCAGGCCAGAGAGAGCTTGAATCTCCCTCCTCCACCTTATAACTGGGGGAGGGGTTCAGGGGGGGTTACAACAAGGCAACGAATCAGGCGATTCAGGGGGCAACAAGGGGGTGTCCCCCTCCAAGCCTCTGACCAACCATCCCCAGAGGAAAGGAATTCCCCCCGGGCGACCTATCACCTGAAGCCCTCTCTGTATGATTGCTCAATCTTGGGAGGGGTCCCAAAGTGATAGGCAGGTTGTCCCAGAGCGAGGCGGGGCAGAGAGGATGGTCCAGGTCAGGTGAGGGGTGGGAGGACTGACACAAAACACCTTATTATACAGAAAGCTAAAAAGGGTTACAGAACTGGGGATACAGTGAAATGAACTATAACATAAACTTCTTATAAAAACCTAATAAAACAGTTCTTGCACCGCCACATGGGTCTGTCCTGGAGCCATCTGGTATTGGCTCTGCCAGACATGATAGAAGCTTCTGGCAACTTCTCACAGAAGCCACACCTGTAGTCCCCCACTACCAAAACCTGCCCATGCAAACCTAATTTAGCCTTACATTTGCTAATTTTCAGTCAGCTGGAACTTCTCCAGTAAACCAGGACTGATGGTAGATGATTGAGAATGGTTTGACAACTTATTTTGCCAGTTGCCTTATTTTGTTCAGGCTGTCCAGGTGCCTCTGAATGGCAGTATGACCCTCTGGCTTGTCAACCACTCCTCCCAGTTTTGTATCAACAGCAAACTTGCTGAGTGTACACTCTACTGTATCATCCAGATCATTAATAAAGATGTTGAACAGGATTGGACCCAGTTTTGACCCCTGTAGTACACTGACCTCCAACTAGACTGTCACTGATCACCACTCTCTGGGCTCAGCTATTCATCTAGTTTTCAGACAAAAAAATCATGTCTTCTCAACTACCTTGTACCTCAAAAGCCTCTCTATAAGGGTCTTCTGGGAGACAGTGTCAAAGGCCTTACTGAAGTCAGCCTGTCACTTCATCATAGAAGGTTATTAAGTTGGTCAAGCATGACTTCCCCTTGGTGAAGCCATGCTGACTACTTCTGATCACCTTCTTGTCCTTTGTGGGCCTCAAAATGTTTCTCAGGATTAGCTGCTCCATCACCTTCCCATGGATCAAGGTGAGGCTGCCAGCACTGTAGTTCCCTGGGTCATCCTTCTTGAAGATAAGGGTGACACTGGATTTTCTCCAGTTCTCAGACACTTCTGCTCATTTCCATGTTCAATCAAAGATTATCCAAAATGGCCTTGCAATGACATCAGCCATCTCCCTCAGCACTTGTGGGTGCATCCCATCAGGTCCCATGGGTTTATGTGTCTAATTTTCTTGAAGTATTCCCTGATCTGATGTCTGTGGTATTTCTTTATGAGACCAGATGACCGCCGATGGCAAAATGAAAGAGTCTGCTCTCTATCACCGGGTGGGATATAATAGCTTTTATTCTTGAGTCCTGCCCTGCTTGGCTGGAGCCCTTCCCGATGGCTCACCGGTGCCAGAGAGATGAGGCTCCGCCTGCGCTTGGGCTTTTTACCCAGGGGGCAGGGCCCAGAGGCAGGGCCAAGACACTACCCAATCAGGGAGAAGTGGGAGTGGAAGAGAGTTGGGTTACAGTTGAGTAAGGACAAACCACGTGATACAGATTACAAATCTGATGAAACCCAATATAAACCCAATTAATGCATTACAACAGATGCCTTGGTTTGAAAAGACAGGTATCTGCTAGGGAGAGGCAGGACCTCTCTAGGAATGGGGAATTCCAATCCCTTCCCTCCCTGTTATTATAATTTGGAAGATTAAATAAAAACTTTTCAGTCAGAGCTATGGGGAAAGGAATAACAGTCCTTTACTAGTAAATATAACAGGACAAACAAACAACAACAGCAATAATAATAATAATAATAAACAGAACCAAGAACCCCGAGGGACTTTGTCTCACAAGTCCCAGGCAGTCTGATCTCTTGGGATCCTGAGAGCACCAAGACGAAACAGTGGAAAAAACTCCGGGGGCTGATGGCTGGAAACAGTGGGTTGTCCGGGTAGGCAGGGGGGTGTCCCGGCAGGCAAAGTGTGCAGTGCTGAAGAAGATGCGATGGCTGGACCGGGGCTGACCCAGCTCCAGCAGGGCAGGCAAGGGGCTCCGAAGTCCTGGGCGCTCTGGCAGATGATAGAATTCCCAGGACCGGACCCTCCGTTAAGAGTGGACTCCTCACGCAGCCAGCAGTCACCCGACCATCCTCTCCGGAAAACCAAGAGCAGAAGCCACCACCCTCAGCTCCTGGAGCCCCCGAGCCTTCCCCACCCCCCTCCCAAACTAAGTGATCTATTTCTTTTGTGCAGGTCAAGCAGCCTTTAAGCATCAGTATTTAGTCTTCTAGCAACTTATGGGGGGGGAAATTCCACAGGAAAACTTAACCCCTGTGGTGGTTTCAGGCAGATTTTGGGAGAAACCCTCCCACGGGGCCCCCCCCTCCCCTCCCCCAACCGGTTCGGGAAAAGACTTCCTCAGAGAGAAGTGGAAAAAACCTGTTTATTAAACAAGCAAAGCACTCCCAGCACAATTCCCGATGACAAGAGCTTCGTGCCGCTTACGGAGGGATAACAAACTTAAAGAAAGTCTTCTCTTGAGGGTCGTCACTGTGCTCCACTGCTCCGTCTCCGCTGGCATTGGGAGAAAAGGAGATGTGCAGGGCTGGTCTTGGTGGGGTGGGTCCCCTGTGGAGGCCCCCGGTGCTTCCCCAGGTCCTTAGTCCGGAGAGGTTGGAACAGTTCCGAGGAGAGGGCAAAAAAGAAAAAAGAAAGGAAAAAAAAAAAAAAAAAAGGAAAAAAGAAAAAGAAAAAAATAGGCAAAAAAGCTTCAGCTATTCTACAGCGTCTAACTATGCTAGCACTAAACTAACTAACTGCCTGGGGAAAAAAAAAACAACAGAGCTTCTTTCATCTTGCCATGTTCCAACTCCCCCGCTTCAAGGTCACTCTGATGAGCAGAGTTTTCCTGGGGAAAAACAAATGGCGCTTCCCCTCCACTTTGTACCCAACAGATGATTAGGGATACGCAGTCACCCCAGGACATCTTCCACCCCTTATCCCCATATCGTCGACTTACAGACAGAACCAATGTATATTCCACATAAAACTCCCATCCATTCTCCCCACAAAAAAAGCAAACAAGCAATACCCATCATGCTCCTGTCACGTTCCACACTGAGCCACTGAATCCAGGCCCCAGGCTGCAGGGCAGCAGGATTCCTCTCTCACTTACTCATACCTTCAACACTTGCTCATACTTTCAACACTTAACACATACCCTCTCACTTAGACATTTCCTTCTATTTCATTCTGCGTGGTTTAATGTACAGACAATGACAATAGCATTCAGCAGACAGTGATGTTTATAAATGATTCTCACCCAACAATCAGATCTCCCTGAGGTACACATTGTGTTGTTCCATCTTTCTGCATTATCCACGATGTGCAACCTGGTCCCTGAGCAAAGACAACCCCACAAATGGGTTTGTCTGTACTTGAGGCAGACTTGATCCACACTGTCTTCCCTAACAGACCTCTGGCATGCACCACTGGGACTTTATCTCCATCTACTGTATACAGAGCCTCAGCCTGGGCAGGGCCTGCTCGGTTGGTGGAGCCTCGGGTGTTGACCAACCAGGTGGCCTTTGCCAAATGCTGCTCCCAATTCTTGAAAGATCCCCCACCCAATGCTTTCAACTGGGTTTTTAACAATGCATTGTGCCTCTCCACTTTGCCTGCAGCAGGTGCATGGTAGGGAATATGGTACACCCACTCAATGCCATGTTCCCTAGCCCAGGTGTTAATAAGGCTGTTCTTGAAATGAGTCCCGTTGTCTGACTCAATTCTCTCGGGGGTACCATGCCTCCACAGGACTTGCTTTTCAAGGCCCAGGATGGTGTTTCGGGCAGTAGCATGGGGCACAGGGTAGGTCTCCAGCCACCCCGTGGTGGCTTCCACCATTGTGAGCACGTAGCGCTTGCCTTGGCGGGTTTGGGGAAGGGTGATGTAGTCAATCTGCCAGGCTTCCCCATACTTATACTTGGACCATCGCCCACCATACCATAGGGGCTTCACCCGCTTGGCCTGCTTGATTGCAGCACACGTCTCACAGTCATGGATAACCTGAGAAATACTGTCCAAGGTTAGATCCACCCCTCGGTCTCGGGCCCACTTATAAGTGGCATCTCTACCCTGACGGCCTGAGGCATCATGGGCCCATCGAGCTAAAAACAACTCTCCCTTGTGTTGCTAATCTAAGTTAATCTTTGACACTTCTATCTTTGCTGCTTGATTTACTTGCTCGTTGTTTCGATGCTCCTCATTAGCTCTACTCTTGGGGATGTGGGCATCTATGTGGCAGACTTTCACAGGTAGTCTCCCTACCCTGGTAGCAATGTCTTTCCACTCCTCAGCAGCCCAAATTGGTTTCCCTCCATGCTGCCAATTAGCCTCTTTCCACCTCTTCAGGCATCCCCACAGAGCATTGGCTACCATCCATGAATCAGTATAGAGGTAGAGCCTCGGCCACCCCTCTCTTTCAGCAATATCCAAGGCCAATTGAACAGCCTTGAGTTCTGCAAGTTGACTTGATCCACCCTCTCCTTCAGTGGCCTCAGCAACCTGTCGTGTGGGGCTCCACACGACAGCTTTCCACTTCCAGTTCATCCTTACAATACGACAGGAACCGTCAGTGAAAAGGGCATAATGTGTCTCCTCTGCTGGCAATTAGTTGTATGGTGGAGCCTCTTCAGCCCGTGTCACTTGCTCTTGTTCTTCATCTGTGAGGCCAAAATTTTCACCCTCAGGCCAATTCGTAATTATTTCCAAAATCCCAGGGCGATTCAGTTTACCCATATGGGCGCGCTGCGTAATAAGAGCAATCCACTTACTCCATGTGGCATCAGTGGCATGATGGGTGGAGGGGACCTTCCCTTTGAACATCCACCCTAGCACAGGCAGTTGGGGTGCCAGGAGGAGTTGCGCCTCTGTACCAATCACCTCCGAGGCGGCTTGAACTCCTTCATAGGCTGCTAAGATTTTCTTCTCAGTTGGGGTGTAATTCTGTGCTGGCTTGAAGGCAAAACCAGCGAGAGACTCCAAGTCAGAATAAACAATTTAATAGGAGAGGAAAAAAAAGTAAAATAAAATAAAACACATGCAATGGTACAAAAGATCAGTGACAGAGTCAGAATACAACCTGAAACCGTGGTGGTAGCAGTCCAGATGAAGTGGTCTTGTTGAAGCAGTGTTCTTGCAGAAAGGTCTGGTAGCTCTTGTCCTCTGGGAGTCCAGTGGGTAAGGCTGCCTGTGCTGTCCCAAAGCCCAGATTATATCCAGGTGGGAATGCTTGGCTCCTCCCCCTGGGCGGAGCATCTCACAATGGGCTGATATCATTTTATCAGTCTTGCAGTGGGTCCTTGATTGCCTGTTAAACAGAGATAGCTCCTGGAGGGAGTTATCTATGAGTCATGCAGGAAGGCATTGATGGGCCATTAACAGAAGATAGTCTGGAGGCAGGAGGCAAGAGAAACAGTGGTGCACAACTTACTTTCAACATTTCATGTAGATGGTGATAGAATACATACCTTGGGCACATTTTACATTGTAACCTAGGACATAATCCACCCCTTATTCTATGACCATCTACATCATACCTAAATTAATACATTCTTACAGCTAGATAGATAAATATACACATATACAGAATGAAACCCTACACCCAGTTCTCACTTAAAATTAGGTCTCCCTGTGGTACACAACGGGTTTCCCCATCTTTCTGCATTACCCACTAAGTGGAACCAGGTCCTTGAGCAAAAACAATCCCACGGATGGGTCTGCCTTTGCTTGATGTGGGATTAATCCAAACAGGTTTTCCTAAAATGCCTTTCATGTGTACCACAGGGACTTTATCTCCATCCACTGTGTGCAAGGGTTCAGACTGGGCAGGACCAGCTCGATTGATGTACCCTCGAGTGTTAACCATCCAGGTGGCCTTTGCTAAGTTCACTTCCCAATTTTTGGAAGTCCCCCCACTAAGCGCCTTCAGGGTAGTCTTAAGTAACCTATTGCACCGTTCAACTTTCCCGGCAGCTGGTGCATGATAAGGGATGTGATATATCCATTCAATGCCATGTTCTCTAGCCCAGGTGTTTATAAGGCTGTTCTTGAAATGGGTCCCATTGTCCGACTCGATTCTCTCAGGGGTGCTATGTCTCCACAGGACCTGCTTTTCAAGGCCTAAGATAGTATTCCGAGCAGTAGCATGAGACACAGGGTAGGTCTCCAACCATCCAGTGGTGGCTTCCACCATAGTCAGCACATAACGCTTGCCTTGGCGGGTTTGTGGAAGGGTGATGTAGTCAATCTGCCAGGCCTCCCCATACCTGTATGTCCTAGGGTAACTTTATGATGCCTGTATCCCCAATCGTCTGTTCTGTTTGTGCTGTATATTGAGTCCTGTGCCTTTAAGACTGGTTCTAAGAGCAAGGAGAAGCGCAGAGTTTGTTTTGAGAAAACTGCCTGACTCCTCCACATTCTTCGGCGGACGGGGTGTTCGGCGGAGGCTTGGAGAGACTGCAGGACAGAGATTTTTTTTTTGCTTTTAGTTAGTTTCAGCTAGCTAGGGCAGAGAAGTTCCCTGGACTGCTTTTTTTCCTTTTTCTTGGAACTGTTTAAATCTACTCTGGACTGAAAACCCAGGGGAGCACTGAGGGCTGCACCTGCGGCCCACCGGGGCCCGGACCTCGGCATTTTCCAGCAGCGCCGGAGGGACTGGGACTGAGGAGAGACTGAGAGCCTGAGAGAGAGAGAGCCGAGCTACACCCACGGCAAGGACTTTCTCAATTTGCCATCTCACTTCAGAAGGAGAGGTTTTATTGTTTCATATTATTCATTCTTTATACTTGTATGCACATTTGTTTAGTAAAATAGTTTTTTCCACTTTTCTCCAAAGAGGTTTTTTTTTTTTTACCGGACTGGTTGGAGGGAGGGGCCACCTGGGTTTGCTTCCTTGGAGGGATCCTATACAGGGGTTTTCTCCCAAATTTGCCCCAAACCAGGACACTGTACTTCAACCATCGTCCACCGTACCACAGAGGCTTTACCCGCTTGGCCTGTTTGATTGCAGCGCAGGTCTCACAGTTGTGGATGACCTGTGAGATGTTGTCCATAGTAAGGTCCACCCCTCGGTCACGGGCCCATCGGTATGTTGCATCTCTCCCCTGATGACCAGATGCATCATGGGCCCAACGGGCTAGGAATACTTCTCCCTTGTGTTGCCAGTCTAGATCCACCTGTGATACTTTCACCTTGGCAGCTTTGTCCACCTGCTCGTTGTTGTGATGCTCTTCATTAGCCCGACTCTTGGACACATGTGCGTCCACATGTCGAACCTTCACGGTCAGCTTCTCTACTCGGGCGGCGATGTCTTGCCAAATCTCAGCAGCCCAGATGGGTTTCCCTCTGCGCTGCCAATTGGCCTTTTTCCAGCGATTCAGCCATCCCCACAGAGCATTAGCTACCATCCACGAGTTGGTGTAGAGATAGAGTCTTGGCCACTTCTCTCGTTCGGCAATATCTAAAGCTAGCTGGATGGCTTTAAGTTCTGCAACCTGACTTGATCCACCTTGTCCCTCAGTCGCTTGTGCAACTCTTCGTGTGGGGCTCCACACTGCAGCTTTCCATTTCCGGTTGGCACCTACAATTCGGCAGGAACCGTCAGTGAAAAGGGCATATTGTCTTTCAGTCTCCGGTAGCTCGTTATACGGTAGGGCTTCCTCGGCACGTGCCACTTCTTCTTCTTTTTCTTCTTCAGATAATCCGAAAGTCTCACCTTCAGGCCAGTTAGTTATAATTTCCAGAATCCCAGGGCGATTCGGGTTTCCAATACGGGTGCGCTGTGTGATGAGGGCAATCCATTTGCTCCATGTGGTGTCAGTGGCATGATGCGTGGAAGGAACCTTTCCCTTGAACATCCATCCCAGCACTGGTAGTCGGGGTGCCAAAAGCAGCTGCGTTTCAGTGCCAATTACTTCTGAGGCAGCTTGAAGTCCTTCATAGGCGGCCAAGATTTCCTTCTCTGTGGGAGTGTAGTTGGCTTCAGATCCTCTGTAGCTTCGGCTCCAGAATCCCAGTGGTCATCCCCGAGTCTCCCCAGGCACCTTCTGCCAAAGGCTCCAGGACAGGCCATTGTTCCCGGTTCCTCCCAAGGGGCCCCCCTCCCCTCCCCCAATCGGTTCGGGAAAAAAAGACTTCCTCAGAGAGAAGTGGAAAAAACCTGTTTATTAAACAGGCAAAGCACTCCCAGCACAATACCCGATGACAAGAGCTTCGTGCCGCTTACGGAGGGATAACAAACTTAAAGAAAGTCTCCTCTTGAAGATCGTCACTGTGCTCCACTGCTCCGTCTCCGCTGGCGTTGGGAGAAAAGGAGATGTGCAGGGCTGGTCTTGGTGGGGTGGGTCCCCTGTGGAGGCCCCCGGTGCTTCCCCAGGTCCTTAGTCCGGAGAGGTTGGAACAGTTCTGAGGAGAGGGCAAAAAAGAAAAAAGAAAGGAAAAAAAAAAATGAAAAAAGGAAAAGAAAAAAATAGGCAAAAAAGCTTCAGCTATTCTACAGCGTCTAACTATGCTAGCACTAAACTAACTAACTGCCTGGGGAAAAAAAAAAACAACAGAGCTTCTTTCATCTTGCCATGTTCCAACTCCCACACTTCAAGGTCACTCCGATGAGCAGAGTTTTCCTGGGGAAAAACAAACGGCGCTTCCCTCCCCCCTGCACCCAACAGACGATTGGGGATACACAGTCACCCCAGGACAACCCCTAACACCTGATTTTCTTCCATTAAAAGTATATCTTCCTTGCTCCAGACTTTGTCTCACTTTCCAGGGTCTGGGATTCCTGAAGGTCAATCTTTCTAATGAAGACTGAGGCAAAAGCAGCATTCAGTTCCTCGTTTTTTTTCAATGTCCTATGTCACCAGGTCCCCTATCCCATTTAGCAATAAGCCCACATTTTCTCTTGCCTGCCTTTTGTCACCTAGGTACTTATTTAAGCCTTTCTTCTTGCCTTTGATATATCTTCCCTGATTCAACTACATTTGGGCTTTGACTTTCCTAATTAGACCTCTGCATGCTTAGACAATGTTTGAATATTTCTTCCAGGTTACCTGTCCCTGCTTCTATCTTCTCTATGCTTCCTTCTTGTGTTTGAATTTTGCCAGGTGCTCCTTTTTCATCCACACAGACCTCCTAGCATTTTTGTTGGACTTCCTGATCACTGGGAGTGACTGGTCTTGAGCTTAGAAGAGGCAATCCTTAAATAAAAATCAGCTACTTTGTCTACTCTTCCCTCTAGGGCCTTATCCCACAAGGTTAGTTTTCCTCAAGTCCAGGGCTGTGAACTTCACCCCCCTCCCTCCTCTCAGGATCTTCAGCTCCATCATCTCATGGTAACTATATCAAAGGTTGCCTTTTTCCTTCACATGCCCAACAAGCCCCTCCTTTTTAGAGAGTATGAGGTCTAGCATAATGTGCAGATTCCTCCCTTGAGTGAGGATGCTCCTCAAGGTTACTCCTCAAGGCTGAGTGAGAGATTTGCCCACAGCTGGTATCGGTGAGTAACATCAGTCCCTAGCTAATAATTGCTTTCACTACCTGTGATGGTTTAATTGTTTACTAAAATCATTTACTCTTTTTCTGCTGTGAGACAGGATTAGGAGAAAAGCAAAGCAGACTCAAACCTTAAAAGGGTATAAAAACAGATTTATTAACAAAACTACAAGAGAGAAAAAAACTAATTAAAATTAGAATGAAACCTTCAAAACACTCCTCCTCCCCCTACAACTGTTCACTTTCCCACTAAAAACATAAAGAGACAAAACCTGGGATTTTCAGTCAGTTTCACCACTCTAAAATAGTCTTTCATCAGTTCTTAGGGAGAGAAGTCTCTCTTAGCAATCTCATGGAGACATCGCCACAAGAAACAGTTCTCTGGTGACTTTCATGTCATGAATCTGCAGCTGTCCGAAACTTTGCAAACTGTGAAGTCTCACCCATTGGCAGCTTTCCCATGGCTGCATATGGGCCATGGACTCATGCATACTCATGGGGTATCATTTTAAAGATGAACGGCTCCAAAAGCAAAGGATTTTTTAATCTCAAGGAACAGAGATCTTTTCTCTTTCTAGGAGCAGATCCTCATCATCTCATCTTTCTCTCTGTTCAAGCTTCTCATGAGACCACAACGACTTCAATATTTACTCAGTCCACCACAAATGCCTTTGCTTATCTCTACAGTTTAAATACTCTCATCTCCCCAATGCAGTTTTCCATGGTCTAAAGGGATATTTTAGTCCAGTCTCCATGGCCTCACAAGAGTAATCCAGCCCAAACAAGGTAACTCCTCCATCCTTTCAACCTAGGACTTTTACACTCTGTTTACTGACTTCCATCTCATGCCGTGTCTCTCCACATTTCACTCTAGCTGTTCTCTCACTCACAGAGAGGATTTAATGTCTTGCAAGTTTGATCTGTCAAGGAAAGAGTTAACATTCTCCCAGGTCTGCAGAGGACATGATTGTTCTTTCCCTGGAAAGGGCCAAAGGTGGGAGATTTAGGCCATGCAGGGCTGGAGCCAGGATCTCTCACACGGCTGGGCTTTCCCCCCCCCCCCCCCCCCTTCCTCTGCAAGGGGTCTTGGTAGCGGTGGCTAGAGCTGTCTATGGTGTAGGATTCTTCAGAAAAGCACACTGGCGGGGGGGGGGGGGGGGGGGAGGAAAGAAGGGGCCTGGCTCCCGGGAGGGTCCGCCCAGCCCGGTTAGGCCTCCTGGGCTGAGATTGGGGGGGGGGGGGGGCGGGGGGGGGCGCTTTAGTGGTAAGGTCTTAGTAACCACCCAGGGCATACTCTTCTCCGCTTCCCCTGTCCAGGAGTCATCCGGCCCGACGGGCTTCCTGGGAAAGGCCTGGCCTGGGCAGGCCCTGGCCAGTCCGGCTCCCCCCTACAGCAAGGAGGGAGCCTGGACCAGCTTACCCCTCCCAAGGTAGGCAGAAAAATGAATTTTTCCCGTATTCTCTGATTTTAATGTGTATTCCCAGAGGCATGTCTACTTTCTACTGGTTGAACCAGATATCAATATTCAACCTTAGTTACTGATTGGGTTTTGCTATAACTTCCTAGAAAAGTCACTTCTTGCCAAAGCCACCACACTACGTTTAATATTGTTGCTTCAATATTGCTTCAAAAATAGTGCCCTATGCTAGTAGTTGTAGCTATCCATACTGTGTAGCAAATAATTCTGATTAAGATCTTTTAGTCTAATCATTACTTGTAGTGGTGCAAGAGTTGTTTTATTAAGTTATTAAGTTATTTTTGTAAGATTTATAAGTTATTTTTGTAATGGTTCAGTCCACTGTACCCCCCTGTGTTCTGTAATAGTTTTCCCCCTTATGAGTTGGTTATATAACCAGACGTTTTATGCCAATCATTCCTTCCCTGCACCTGTCCCTGTCAGTTCCCTCCCTCTCCTCTTGGTTGCCCTGTCTGTCACTTCGAGACCCTTCCCTGGATTCTGGAAAGATCCAGGAGAGGCGTCGAGTGGTAGGCTGGTGCCCGGGGAATCCCCTCCTCCCCTCTTGTGATTTGTTAATGGTTCAGAAGTTGACACCCTCTGTTACACCTCCGTGTTCCCTGGTTGGCTGACCCGTTGTCACCACTCCTGGATCCTCCCCTGTTTATAAGTGGCCGCAAGGCTTTGACCTATGCTCTCTCTGGGCAGCAGTGGTCTGAGGTGGAGCTCCTTGCCGGACTCCCCTTAATAAACTACCTTCTACCCTGCTCAAGAGAGTCGACCCTTTTTCCGTCGCCGCAGTCGTTATGCCATCAGGTCCACTCGCCTTTGTGGGGAACCAAAAACCCACCGGGAGGAGGTTACTCGCCCTGCCTGTAACCCCGACCGATCCACACTGTCGCAGTGCAGAACTGAGCTAGCCTGCTCACCTGCCAGGCGTGAGGGACACAGCGACAATTACTATAATAAATTATTTCTTTTTATATAAATATATCTGGTTTTCCATCCTGCCCTGGTTTAGGGCAAATTTGGGAGAAAACTCCTGAATGGGGTTCCTCTGGGAACCAAACTTAAACAGCCCCTCTCTTAACTGGTCTGGGAAAGAACTTTCTCAGAGAAAAAATGGAAAAAGCTATTTATTTAACAAACAAGCATAAAGAGTGAATAATATGAAACAATAAAACCTCTCATTTGAAGTGAGATGGCAAATTGAGAAAGTCCTTGCTGTGAGTTAGCTTGGCTTGCTTAGTCTCTTATTGGTTCTTCCAGCACCGGCAAATTTCATCCTGGGCCCCAGTGGGCCGCAGGTATGAACTTCTGGTGCTTTTCTGGGATTTTTGGTCTAGAGCAGGTTTAAACAGTCCTAAGGAAAAGAGAAAAAAAATAGTCTAGGGAGCTTTTCTGCCTCAGCTAGCTAAAACTAACTAAAAGCAAAGAGATCTTTGTTCTACTGCTTGTTTGTGCCTCAGACAAACACAGTCTAAAATATATATATATATAAAAGTTAAGTAGTTTTTTATAAACAAATTCTACTACTTCATTCTTCTCCTTTACTCTCAGAACTAATCTTAAAAGTACAAAATTTAACATACAACATAAACAAAACAAATAATTAAAGATACAAGCATCAAAAAGTCACCCTAAAACACATCCTTAATCCTGTGGGACAAAGTTATATAAAGGTTCAATTACACCTGTATAATATTTTATGCATAAACCATTGACAAAGTCTGGGGCTAAGAGTCGATCCAGCTGCATCCAGACTCCTTTCTTAGAAGGAGTTTAGAAAGCAAAGGGGTCCTTTCTGCTCCTTGTGACTCAATAGGAGGGCTTCTCTAATAAACTGTCTGAAGCTCCCACTCTGTCCTCAACACACTGCATCTCTCCTCATTGACATCTCTATCACTTAGAGGAGGAGGGAAGCTGAAGTCCCCCATGAGGGCCAGGGCCTTCAAATGTGAGGCTGCTCCTATCTGTCTGTAGAAAGCCTCATCCACCTGTTCTTCCTGGTCAGATGGCCTATAGCAGACACCCACTACAATGTCACCTGTATGAGTCTGCTCTTTAATTGATGTGCTCTTTAATCCTTACCCATAAGCTCTCATTTTCCATTCCTAGAAAGAGCTCTATGAACTCCAGCTATTGTCTCATATAAAGGTGTCTTGGGGAAGGTCTGTATCTGATAGCCATTATTTTTGGTTGCTTTTGTTTTTGTGTCTGGACTCATCACACACCCCTCCTCCATGGCTCAAGAATATCATGATGGGCAAAGGGCAGCTGGCCCGGGATCCTGCGGGGGGTAGGGGGCCAGGGGCTGCTCTTCCTTCCACTGGGGAGGGTGATTGACATGGCAGCCATGTGGCACGGTAGGGGAGTCTGACCTGAGATCTTGCCCTGTGTTTTTTTTGTTTTTTCTTTCCTCTTGGTTTTCCTTTTCTTTCGGCACTGTGACCAGGGCCTGCCGGCTTGCTTCTCTGCTCTTCTGTTGCTTGGGCACCCAGAGCTGGTGCATGTGGTGCCAGGAGCCGGGAGCACCCCCCGCCGGGCTGTTCCCTCTGTGCAGCGGCCCAATATCTGGACCAACCGTCACAGGTGAGCTATGCAAAGGAGCAATCCCCCACCCAGCCCCCGCTGTTTTCTGCTGCTGCTTCAGGGGGTTTTGCTACACTTCAGTTCAACACCCTGCATCTGCCCAGACCTCGACTGCTTCTGCCACCACTTTGGGGTTATTGCTACACTTCACCGGCCCCATGGTCTGCTCGCCTCTGCTGTTCCAGCCTGCTGTTCCGAGGTTCCTGCTGCAGTCCAGCTCATCACCTGGAGCGGAACTGAGACCTGCTGCTCCCTATGAGCTTTGCAAGGAGAGCCATCTCCCCGCTCTCAGTTTGTCCGAGCCGTCATTGCCACATGAAGAGGTTGCTAAGCTCATGCCACAGCACCCCCTGCAGCTGCAGGGTAATCATTGCACCTGCCCTGCCTGGCCAGGAGCCAACAGCCCCCTGCTGGTTGTGGTCATAACTACATCAAAGGGGAAAGTGCTTGATAGCCAAGAGAAAGCTGGGTTTTTTTTCTATTTTTGTTTGTTGTTGCCATTGTTGTTTGTTTGCCTCATTATACATATACATATACATACTAGTAAAGAACTATTATTCCTTTTCCCATATCTTTGCCTGAAAGCCCTGTAATTTCAAAGTTATAATAATTTGGAGGGAAGGGGGTTGTTGGAAACCAGATAGAAATCTCCCAGGACCCCATGCACACAGTCTCAGAGGCAGAAAGGAATGGAAGGGTTGGTTTGAAACCCTTGGAGAAACTGAGATACATAAAGTCACACAGACATGAAGTGGGAATGTAAGTTTTAGTTTTAGGTAAGTAAAAATATGCCTTAAGTGCCTTAAGCAAATAAGAGACCGTATGAGTTAATAGAAAAGCCTTAAGTCCAGTTTAAAGTTCAGTAGCATTACCTTTTACAAAGTTAACTAAGTTCTAGACATAACATAAACATAGCATAACATTGCTAGATAGAACAGATAGACTATGTGTGTTGACCCTGTGTAAGAAATGATGACCATTGTCATACAACTGTGTTAGACAAGGATAGGTGCAAAAAGACAATAATAGCATTGTTTTTGTAGCTGATTGGATGATTTATGAATATAATGCATTGTATCGGGGGTAGTGTGGCTGCTGCTTCTGCTTCTGCTTGGGACATGGGGACTCTATGCTAGAAGGCTTTTTGCATAATGGCATGGACTGTAACACTCTGAACTTCGTGAGACTGATCTAGTCATGCAATAAATTACTTTTACAAGCAACAGCCACTCCTGTTCCTCTGTTGACCTGCTCAACCTTGACAGGGAGTCATATTTTCCATTCCAGGAAGGTTCCTGCCTTCCTTGGCAGACACCTGTCTTTTAAACCAAGACGGATTTTGGTGCCCAATGTGGGGCCCCAGGGCATCGAGAGGAAAGGATGAACAATGAATAACAGAGCCTGGGTAGGCTATTTTTGTGTACTGGATATAGAAACCTAGTTAAGCAGCACCATGTGATGTTACCCTGGTTTTTCTGCGTTTCTTTATTAGCCTTTTGATTTTCATAAATGGAGTCAGATCTTTTAGTTACTGTAGAATATTAGAGCAGTTTTCTACCTTTCCCACAGAAGTAATATAAACAAATCCTTTGTTTTTCATTCCCTGTCCTTTGTTTGCATATTTCTAACCTGAAAACAATTGTAACTGACAATTGGTCTGGCCACTGAGACTGAGGGGTGGAAACCCCAAAAAGCCAATCTTCTGCTAGATCCACAAATGTATAAAAAGTAAAAAAATAAACAAAGGGGTTTCTTCTTCTCTCGGCTCTCAGCTGTGAGCTGGGATCGGAAGGACCTCTGCCTTGCGAAATCTCTTGTCTGCGTGTGACTGCTTTGTGTGTCTCGGTGACAATGTGGTCTAGCCTACCCTGGTTTGGTTGGCACATGATTGTGGCTACATTCTTCCCATTTGTAGCTCCTTATCTAAACATGGATCCTGTGACTAAGACTTCTGTGGCTGTCATCCACTTTGCAGAATGGGTCAATAAGGTGAGGAATTAATGGATTTTTAACTATCCCTGGGTCGCTATTGTATTAGGGATGGCTAAAATAACGACACAGGACTCTAGGTCTTCTCAAAAGGCTAAAGCCCTGTTTATTAAACATCACATCCTTTTATAGATGGTCCTGAGAGAATAGGACATAATTGGTCCTCAAACCAACACTCCTCACCATCATTGGCTAATTAGGGAAAAACACCTTTTCATAAACATCTTGCAAGTAAACAGCACGTTCAAAACACCAGCTGCAAAGATTGTTTTAATTCCTTTACAAGCCAGTGTGGGAAAGTTATGTGACTTGTTTTCCCCACAGACTCTGCTGCTGCCTCTCTGACCTGGCTGTCAGCATCCACACCCCTGGAATGTGGGCACATGGCTATATGACTATCACAGACTAAGTTTATGTCTTTGGGGTTTGATTAGTAATGGCACCCATTGTGAGGAAGTAACACCAGGGGGAGTTTTCTCCCAATCCTACTTCCTTAGGCCTACCCCACCAGCTTTCGAAGGGTTCAAATTTTGTCTAGATGCTAAAGATATAGTACAATGGCAGGTGTTGCTGATACATCTATTCTATTTAGCATTCGGAGGTAAGGTGAGATTGCCTTGGGTAATGACCCTGACATCTACCCCAGAGATTAGGGATGCTGCCCAGGAACATGCCACACTGCCCAACAGCCTTTCCAGATGGACACAACAGCCCACCTTAGAAATTAACCACCCACATTGGATGGGGGTATTGGAGGAGGTATGCCAGGTGCTGAAGGAATAATTTTCCCTGGCTGTTTGGAAGCCCTCCTCCGCCTCAAAGAGGTAAAGTCCAGTGGTGCAGTCGTGGAACCCACAAACGTTACAACCATCCAGGTTCCAGCTGAACCACAAGGGCAGGCACAGCCAGCAGCAGTCACCCCTGTGCAGAGGAGGAAGTATAAGAACAAATCAGTATGCCCAGTTAAAGACAATGAGGTACCAGGGCCCTCACAACCAGCGGGAGAGCCGGAGCCTGAAATCATCATGGAGGCCCTATCGTATGACAGCCTCTGTAATCTGCAAAAATACATTGTGCAAAGGGGGCATGAGGCTTTTTCAATTTGGTTGATTCAAATTTAGTACCTTATGGGTCCAGGCGTGCAGCTAGATGGTGGTAAAGCAAGGAATTTGGGATCCTTGACCCAGGATGAGAGTATTGATCATGTGTTAGTGAGGGAGCCGGGGCCCCTTCCTCTCTAGGATCGGCTTTTAATGAACATAAGGGAGAGGTTTGTGCACAGACTGCAGGAACACCATCATAAAATGCCATGGAAGACCCTTGAGGAAGTGATCCAACGCACAAGAGAAATGGTGGTATTAGATACTTTTTGGAAGTGACGGACAGCACAATAACGACCCTGACATGGTCAGGTGCACAGCACAAATGTTGTGGAGCCCTGCACATCTAGGGCCATCCCAATATTCCAGCTTCATGGCAACAATAAATATCCAGGACAACCAAGAGATGGTTGGTTCCATAGCCAGCAAACTCAGGAATTATCAGAGTATAGTCCATGGCCTGATGCAGGCTCAAAGAGGAGATGGAGGAGATGAGGGAGGAGATGAGGAAGAAGAGTTCCCATGTGACACCAGTGCAAGTCACAGGCCCCAACATCAAAGCCCAACATCCCCCAGCTAGGGAGAGGGGGTACACCCCATGAGCTGACCTGTGGTTTTTTTTTTTCCACTTGAGCATGGGGAAGATATGGGA
This sequence comes from Delichon dasypus, assembly GCA_037837765.1. Taxonomy (NCBI): domain Eukaryota; kingdom Metazoa; phylum Chordata; class Aves; order Passeriformes; family Hirundinidae; genus Delichon; species Delichon dasypus. Next base: position 4,539,034 of record JBBAXF010000012.1, on the reverse strand, counting down.
AGGTGGCATGGAAAGCCCATTTCTGCCCCGGCAACATGGGTGCATGAACTCAAGGAGAGAAACACAAACCGAGGGAGTTCTGCCAAAATGAACATAGCCTCAGCTTCTCGTGACCAAGCTGCTAGGTATAACAGAAGAGAGGATTATATGTCAGATCCCCTTGAAGGGACCTCCAGAATGTACACCCAGGGAGGGAAAGGTAGACAGGATTAGAGGGGCCTTGCTTCTAGCCAGGTAGAGGCCAGGGAAAACCAGGTCTTTTGTATAGTGTGGATCCAATGGCCTGGCACATCAGAACCACAGAAATATAAAGCTTTGGTCGATACTGGTGTGCAGTGTACTGTAATGTCATTGGGACGTGGGGGCAGAACCCATTTCTATTGCTGGGGTGACAGGGGGATGGCAGCAGTTGACCTTGTTGGAAGCTGAGGTGACCCTGACTGGGAAGGAGCAGCAGAAACACCCTATTGTGACTGGTCCAGAGGCCCCGTGTATTCTGGGCATATATTTCCTCTGGAGCAGCTATTTCAAAGACCCAAAAGAACTCCAGTGGGCTTTTGGAATAGTTGCTGTGGAGACAGAAAGCATTAGGCAAATGAACACCTTGCCTGGACAGTCAGAAAATCCTTCTGCAGTTGGACTCCTGAAGGTGGAGAAATGAGTACGAATTGCCACCTCTACAGTGCATCACCAACATTATCAGACAAATTGGGATGCCAAGATCCCCATCTGCAAGATGACCTGTGAGCTGGAGAGACAAGGGTCAGTCAGTAAGTCCCACTCACCCTTCAACAGGCCCATTTGGCCTGTGTGCAAGTCTGATGGCGAATGGAGATTAACAGTGGACTATAGTGGCTTGAACAAAGTGACTCCACCACTGAGCGTTGCTGTGTGGGACATGCTGGAGCTCCAGTACAAGTTGGAGTTCAAGGCAGTGGTGGTATGCCACTACTGACATTGGTAATGCGTTTTTCTCCATTCCTTTGGCAGCAGAGTGCAGGCCTCAGTTTGCTTTCGACTGTGGGGGTGTGCAGTATACTTGGAATTGACTGCCCCAGGGGTAGAAGCACAGCCCCACCGTGTGCCATGGCCTGATCCAGACTGTACTGGAAAAGGGTGAGGCTCCGGAACATCTGCAGTACATTGGTGACATCATTGTGTGGGGGAACATGGAGAAAGGAGAAAAAATCTGGAAGCTGGTTTTGCCATCAAAAAGAGTAAAATCAAGGGACTTGCCTGAGAGATCCAGCTCCTGGGAGTGAAGTAGGAAGATGAATGGCATCATATACCCACTGAGGTCATCAACAGGATCACAGCAATGTCTCCACCAACCAACAAGAAGATTTCCCAGGTGCCATGGTTTTCTGGAAGATGCACATCCCTGAGTACAGCCAGATTGTGAGTTCTCTTTACCTGGTAACCTGCAAGAAAAACAATTTCCTCTGGGGCCCTGAACAGCAACATGCTTTTGCCCAAATCAAGCAGGAGATTGCTCATGCAGTAGCCCTTGGCCCAATCAGGACAGGACCAGAGGTGAAGAACATGCTCTGCTCTGCAGCCAGGAACAATGGTCTTTACTGGAGCCTTTGGCAGAAGGTGCCTGGTGAGACTTGGGGTTGACCACAGATTCTGGAGCCAAAGTTACAGAGGGCCCGAAGCCAACTACACCCCAACAGAGAAGGAAATCTTGGCAGCCTATGAAGGAGTTCAAGCCACCTCAGAGGTCATTGGCACAGAAGCACAATTCCTCCTGGCACCCCAACTACCAGTTCTGGGATGCATGTTCAAAGGGAAGGTTCCTTCTACCCACCACACCACTGATGCCACATGGAGTAAGTGGATTGCCTTGATCACAGAACGTGCCCATATTGGAAACCCGAACTGCCCTGGGATCATGGAGATAATTATGAACTGGCGTGAAGGTGAAAACTGGTCTGACAGATGGAGAAGAGCTGTAACAGGTGACGTGCTGAGGAAGCTCCACCATACAACCAACTGCCACAAGAAGAAACACCCTACACTTTTCACTGATGGTTCCTGTCACATTGTAGGGATGAACTGAAAATGGAAAGCAGCTGTATGGAGCCCCATATGGCAGGTTGTAGAACCTACTGAAGGAGAAGGGGGATCAAGCCAACTTGCTGAACTCAAAGACACCCAGTTCACCCTGGACATCAGTGAACGAGAAAAGTGGCCAAAGCTCTACCTCTACACTGACTCATGGACGGTAGCCAATGCTCTTGGGTGGGGGGGGGGGGGGGGGCTGGAAAGATAGAAAAAGGCCAACGGGCAGCATAGGGGAAGACTAATCTGGGCTGCTGAAGTTTGGAAAGACATCGCTGCCTGGGTAGAGATGCTGAGAGTGAAAGTTCGTCATGTGGATGCCTATGTGCCCATGAGTCAGGCTAATGAGGAGCACCACAACAACAAGCAGGTGGATCAGGCTGCAAAGATCGAGGTGTCACAGATAGATTTCGATTGGCAACACAAGGAGTAGTTGTTCCTGGCTCATTGGGCCCATCAGGGCAGAGATGCCACCTATAAGTGGGCACGAGACTGAGGGGTGAATTTGACCATGGACAGTATATCCCAGGTTATCCATGATTGTGAGACATGCACTGTGATCAAGCAGGCCAAGCGGATGAAGCTCCTGTGGTATGGAGGCTGTGATCCAAATATAAGTATGAGGAGGTCTGGCAGATTGATTACATTACAGTGCCTCAAACCTGCCAAGGCAGGCGTTACATGCTCACAATAGTAGAAGCCACTATGGAGACCTACCCTGTGCCTCATGCTACTGCTCGGAACACCATCCTGGGCCTTGAAAAGCAAGTCCTGTGGAGGCATGGTACCCACGAGAGAATTGAGTCACACAATAGGACCCATTTCAAGAAGAGCCTTATAAACACCTGGGCTGGGGAACATGGTATTGAATGGGTGTACCATATTCCTTATCATGTACCAGCTGCTGGGAAAGTTGAGCTGTGCAGTGGACTCTTAAAACAACCTAGAAGGCAGTGGGAGGTGGGACCGTCAAGGAGTGGGACTTGTGGCAGTCTCTCTCTCGGAGCCTTGGCTAGCTCGAGAGACTAACCACAGTTGGAAGGATTTTTTCCTCAGGGCCCCAAAAATCCTAGGACTAGCTGTGAACCTTTTCCTTTAGCAAGAGCAGGTACCTGTCGATGGCAAAGGAAGGTCTGCACTTGATCTGGGGGGAAATCAGGGCTTTATTCAGTCTCTCCTGTGGTCCTGCCCCCACCTGGGTCAGGAGCCCTGTCCCTGTCCCCCAACCAAGAGGGATTTCACGTGCTTTTCCTGGCTTATATCCAGAGGAAGGGGCTAAAGGCGGGGACAAGCCACTACCCAGTCAGGGAAAAGGTGGGAGTGGAACAGAGTTGGATTACATTCCAGTGAGGGAGAATGGGCGGGGAAAAACAGCAGGGACAAACCTCGGGATGATACATTTTCCAGGGGAACAGGGGGGTACAGAAGAAACTAATACAAAACCCAATATAAAAATGAAATACAATATGAAACCAAATAATGCAGAGCAACATCTCCCCCTCTCTTATCAAATTGAGAAGGAGGAAGGCTCAGTCCGTGGGAGATGCTCAGAGTTCTGATCTTGAGTACCTTTAAAGCTGAAAAATCAAAGAATGGCATCCAGTGCAAATAAACTGTTCAGAAAAACACTGTTAAGGGAAAAGGATAATTAGGAGAGGGTTTGGCGCTTTCTCCTTCTCCAGGCAGTGCTGGTCACTTGTGGGGCCTCTGCAGGTGGCTTTGCACTTTTAGGGATGAAAGGTTTCACCCACTTGGCTGGCACCCACTTGAGACCAGAGGGAGTGGACACACAGGGGTATCCATGACCCCAGGTGATCAGATCATGAGAACCCTCAGTTTCCCTGGTTGCTGGATCCTTTACTATTACTGGTGGCTTTGCTTTTAGCTGCAGTTGGCAGTTCTCTCTGAAATGGAGTACCATCGGTGGGTTAAGATTTTCAAATGTGCAATTTAAAAAGTTCAGAGTGAACAAGGCTTTGGACAACTGGATTTGGGGTGTTTCTATTTTTAGACTGATGTTGTTGGCTCAGGACCCTTTTGAGATTTTGGTGGGTCCTTTCCATGATGGCCTGACCTGTTGGGGAGTAGGGGATGCCTGTTTTGTGCTCTACTCCCCATTGCTGCAGAAAGCTTCTGAACTCCTTGGATGTGTACTGTTTCTGCCCACCCAGAGACGGCAGTTATTTCTGCCCACTCAGGGACGGCAGTTGTCGGGGGCTCCTTAGCAGGAGTTTAATTTCCCTGGCATTCAGGTGGTTTTAGAGTCCTGGCCCTCTGCAAAGCTCTGTGCCAAACATAGGAAAAGACGGAGTCTTCAAGGTTACATGCTTCATTTATTAGTTCTTATTTACAATTTTCTCAGTGTCCAAAAGATGCTTGCCGCGGCTCGGACATCTGGTGACTCCTCCTGTCTCTGCGCTGTCCTTATCTTTTATACTAATTGCTACATATTTTATTTACTATTTATTACCAATGTCTATCACTATTACTAAAAAGGTCATCTTTACTTTGACCCAATCCTCACAAACTACTTTGTGCCAACGTCACCACAGAAATGGAGTGAGGGAACAAGAAGGAAGAAGAAGGAGATAACGCCCTAAATTCTCCATCTTTCCCCATTCACTTCAATGCCAAAAATCCCAAACCCACTTTTTTTCACCCTGTGATATACTAAACTACATTTTTCACACTCTTGTGGCCTACAATGCTTCCTGCAGTGCAAGAAGCCCTCTCCCATGGACTGAAATCAAATCCAGTGTCTCTCTGAGCCCTGGGCTCTGGGCTGGAGTCCCAGACCCCCCTGCCCAGGTCCCTGACCCTCCAGGGCAACCAAAGGAATGCCCTGGACTCCAACAGTATACGTGGGTCCATTATCAGTTTTTATTGATTTGGGGATGCCCAGGAAGGAGAAAGCCTATATTAGGTGTTTCATGGCATCACTAGACTTCTCCCCTGTGTGGGCAGAGGCATAGACAGCTCCAGAAAAGGTGTCAACAGACACGTGGACATACCTTTGCTTACCAAAGGACATGATGTGTGTCACGTCTGTATGCCATACCTCACAGCTGTTCAATCCCCTGGGGTTTGCTCCTGCACTTAGGGCTGGGAGTGTGTGTTGCTGGAACGAGGGGCACGTTGCCACGATTGCCCGAGCCTGTTCCCGAGTTAGGTGGAACTGGCGAACTAGGCCGGGTGCATTCTGGGGAAAAAGCTGGTGGCTGATCTTCACTTTTTCAAAGATGTTTGGGAGTGGGGCCATCTCCACAGGTGCAGCAAGAGCATCAGCCCTTCTGTTGCCCTCGGCTATGAACCCTGGTAAATCAGTGTGTGATCTGATGTGCATTACATAAAATTGTTGCTCTCGGTGGAAGACCATATTTACTAGTTTTGAGAGCAAGTTGAAAAGTGCAGAATTGGAGACCTCACTCAGTACAGCCTGCTCAGCTCTGGATACTACACCTGCTACATAGGCCAGATCTGTGACCAAATTGAAAGGTTCAGGAAACTTTTCAAAGGCTCTAACAACTGCAGCCAACTCAGCTACCTGAGGTGATCCTTCCACCTCGACAATATCTTTTTCCCACAGCTGAGTTTAAGGATCTTTTCACGTTATTACTGACTTGTGGGATGCTCCGCATGCATCTGTAAAAACGGTAAGAGCCTTTAAGGGCCTCCTGCTCTGAACACCATTTAATGACAATTTGAACTGAATTTGTTCTCCGAATAATTTGTGGGCAGGCTGATGAATTGAAATTTGACCTTTGTAGCTATCCAGAGCAAATTGCAAAGCTTCATTTTCATGAAGCAGGTGCTCCAACATTGCTTTTGTGATTTGTCCCGAGTTTACCTCAACTGGGATGTGAATACACTCAAAATCACATCCTGCCAACTCCCTGATCCAGGTCCTGGCCTTCTGGATCAATTCTGCTACCAGTTCTTGTGGCCTGGTCATTCTTTTGGACGGGTGGTGACTGAGGAAAACCCACTCTATGATTAAGAGGGGATCCCTACAGTCTTTGTCCTTTTTTGATTTTTCCACTCTTTCCCACTGAAAGATCACCCCGTGTAGGTGTGGCGGTTTGCCTAAAATGATGAATTTGAATGTCAAGTCTGATTTGCACCTGTTGGCCTGTCTGGTGGCCATACAGTCCTGTACCTTTTCTAGGGCTGCTCATGCCTCTTGGGTAAGGGTCCTAGGAGAACTCCACTCCTCTCCCACTTTTAACAGATTGAAGAGGGGGTCTAGGTCCTCAGTGGTCAGACCTAGCCAAGGTCTTACCCAATTTAAAGACCCACACAACTGTTGGACATCTGCTAAGGTCCTGATGTTATTTTTGACAGCCAATTTTTGAGGCACAGTGGTCCGCTTACCAATCTCCAGACCCAGGTACTTCCAAGGCGGCATCCTTTGAATCTTTTCCTCCTGAAGCTCGAACCCTGCAGCAACCAGAGAATGGATTGTCAGGTCCAGCGCGTGGGACAGTAAGTCATCATTGGGGGCACACACGAGCACATCATCCATGTAGTGCAGGATGATGGCTTCTCCCACAGCTGCGCGCACTGGGGACAGCAGGGAAGAGAGATACCACTGACGAATAAGTGGCGAGTTCCTTGCCCCCTGGAGAAAGCGCCTCCAGTGGTATCTTTTCCTCGGGGCTTCTCGGTTGAGGGTAGGGACCAAGACGGCGAAACTTGGGGCATCGTCAGGGTGCAGAGGAATCTGGAAAAAGCAGTCTTTGATATCAATAATTGCCAAATTCCAATTTTGGGGGAGCATTGCTGGGGATGGCATCCCTGGCTGGAGAGAACCCATGTCCTCAATGACACTATTAATTTGACAGAGATCGTGGAGGAGCTGCCACTTGCCTTTGTTTGCTTTTTTGATAACAAAGACTGGGGAAAAGGGGCTGGGACAAACCTCGGGATGATACATTTTCCAAGGGAACAGGAGAGTACAGAAGAAACCATTACAAAATCCAATATAAAAATGAAATACAATATACACCCAAATAATACACAACAACAGGCACCTGTATTTAGGAAAGACTACATAGTTAGTCAATACCAGAGGTTCCTCTAACCAAGTTTTCCCTGTCCAATCTGAACCCCTGCGTACAACAGACGGAGATAAGGTTCTGGTGGTGTATATGAAGGGTATGTTAGGGAAGACTGGATTAATTCTGCATTGAGCAAAGCCAAACCCATCTGTGGGGTTTGTTTTGCTCAAGGACCTGACTGCACTTAGTGGGTGATGCAGAAGGATGGAGAAACATGATGCATACCTCGAGGTGACCTTAGTTTGGGGTGAATTGTCCATGACACTATGCCTGTATCCATATCTGCATATGTATATGGATATAATTAGGATAACGTATGTATGCAGTTCAAGAGTCTAAGTTTGATGTAACATGTTAGTATAGGAAAAAAATTGGGGTGGGTAATGTGGGTTTGGTTTTTTCAGTAAATTTTCCTCTTGTCTGCTACCTGGAAGAAGGACAATGTGGGGGGAGGGTGTTGCCTAAGAGACAAATGAGGCAATTAGGAAACAAAAGGTATAGCTGGTTTTGCAATAATTGATTTTTGGTGAAGAGGGAAATAGTCAGCTGTGGAAGTGATTCTTGGTGAGGCGCTGCTAGCAGCTTCCTCCATGCCTGGCAAAACCAATCGCTGACTAGCTCTGAGAATTGGCACACTGCTAAGCCAATTAGAAAAGCTGGAAACACCTCTATGATAACATATTTAACAATGAAAAAAAACTCAGGAAGCTCTGTTGCTCCCTGCTCTCTACAGAAGAGTGAAGGGAACCAGCCGGGGCCCCTTCCTGGCAGGACTGGGGCCCTTCCCAGAGGGGGCTGCTGGACCTTGTTTTAGTGTGGCCGCCAGGCCATGATGCCATGGGCCATCCCAGCTCTGCGAGCAACCCTGTGGCTAGGGCGGCACTGCACGGACACATTTGTCTTGGCATGGTGTCATGGGTTGGCAGAGTTTGGTCTTTTTAGTTATAGAGAAACGTGGAATGTTTTTTCTGGGTCAGGACTTTAGAATTGCTTTAGAAAGGACAGGGACCTATCAGAAGGCTAGTTTGGGATATTGGCACCTGTTTTGACCACTGACAATGTCAAGTGTGACTTTGGGAAGTACCCATATAAAACCCTGAGTTCCTGCAGGTCAGCCTTATTCCCTTTGGCCAGAGAGAGAAAGGTAACATCATATGGCAGCCAGGGGTTGGCCGGGCCCCGCCGCCCTGGCCAGGCAGCCAGGCCTGGGCTTACCCGGGCCCAGAGGAGTGGCCCTGGCCGGGCTGTGCCTCTGGGCCCCATCTGCTGCCAGCAAGGGGGGCCAGGCCAGCCCGCTGGCCGGGCCCCTGACACCAGCTACAGGCCTAGCTGGGCTGGGGCCCGCCCTGATTTAAACTGAGGGGTGGGCAAAAAAGGCATTTATAAACCTGCCTGTTTTTTTGATTCCGGACTGTCGGGGTGCTTTGATCTCTGATCTTTCCGCATGAGTTCTTCCCTCCCTCACCAGCACGGCCTTGAAAACCTAACAACATGAGCTGCAGGGAGAGAGAGAAAAAGACTCTGGGCAGATTTAACCCTTTCCTGGCAACATGAAGCTTCCAAGGCTTAACCCTTCCCTGAGAGAGAAAAGAAAGGGACAGAGTGAACATAGAGAAGAAACAGCATGAAGTCAGTAGAGTGAGAGTGAAAACACTATTGGGACAGGGGGGTGAGGAGTTTGCCATTCCATTCTTATTGAGCCATGGAAATGAACTCTGTATTTAGATTATCCCTTTAAATCATGGGAAAGATATGCATTTGGGGAGATGATTGTTTAAATTTGTGTGTGGATTTGAGCAAAGGTGTTTGTGATGGCCTAAGTGATAATTATCCTATAAGATGCTTGAACAGAGATGGAGATGAGAAGCCCTCTGCGCCAGTGAAGAAGTAAGAAGATATCTCTGTACCTTGAGATGAAGAATCCTTTGCCTTTGGAGTCATTCATCTTTAAACGGTAACACCCCAGTATGCAAAAGTCTAAGACCCATGACCCATAAGCAGCTTGGGAACCTGCTAATGGGAGGGGTCACAAAGGCAGGTTTCCCCGGGCGGCTGTTTTTGTGACAGTTAAACCCACAAGAGAACTGTTCTAAGTTGTCAGTGGGATCCATGACTCTAAGAGAGACTCTTCTCCTAAAGAATTGATGAAAGACTATTTTCAAATGGTGAAACTGACTGAAAATCACAGGTTTTGTCTCTATGTTGTTTTGTAGGAAAGTTAACAGTTAGAGAGAGGGAAGAGTGTTTTTGGAGTTTCATTCTGTTTTGTTGTAGATTTTTTCCCCAACTTTCTTTTTTCTATTCTTTTAGTGTGTGTTAATAAAACTATTTGTGTATTTTTAAGCTTGAGCCTGCTTTGCTTTTCTCCTAATCTTTCTCCCACAAAAAGAGAATAAATACTAGGACCACTACACTAAATTTGGGAACCAGAATTTGGGGAACGTGAAACCACTACATTAATTGGTGTTTCCGCCCGGTTATGAATTAAAACCATTACACATGGCTTGCAATAAACTTTATTTACTCAGCTGATTTTATTCAGACATGCTGCAGACAGACAAAAGTGGCGACAGCAGCTTTTCTTTTTTTGGCATCCAGCATGAAGAAAAGGCGCAGAGTGGAGCCAGCAGCCAGCGTGGCTTGCACAGTGCTGGCAGAGACCACGTGATCAACTGAGAGAGAGGCACAGCAAATGATCCCCCAATTGCAGAGCCTGGACAAGATCAACTTTTCAGTGCTGCAGAGCTCTATAAAAACTGTTTCAATTGATAGAACTTGAGAACAAATGAACCTACAATTACCAATTCTCTCCCGAGTCATAGAAAAGGAAAAATTGAAAACACGTGAGAAGAACACTATGGTGACATTAAGGTTGGTGCAAAAGAGGGAGGGGGAGGAGGAAGTGCTCTGAGAGTCGAAGCTGAGATTCTTCTGCAAGCTGTGGTGAGGACTACAATACAACAAACTCTTTCCCTGTAATTAATGAAGTGCATGGGGGGATGCAGTATTCACCTGCAGCCCATGAGAAAAAGGCACTCGTGCTGGAGCATGTGGATGCTGAAGAGCTGTAATCTGGTGAGAGACTTAAAGAGAGAGAACCCTTGCTTTCAGAGACAGAGGAAGAGGAGCATTGCTTTTATAGTAGAACTGCTCATCCTTAAAAACTGCACCCCACAATCTATATGGCCCATGAAAAGCAGTTGTGGGAAGACTGCAAACCGTGGGAGGGACTTCACATTGCAAGCAGGTTCCAGGTGGACTGTTAGCCATGAAAATTAAAACCAGGTTGGAAAAGTTCACAGAGAACTGTTTCCTGTAAGCAAGACCCCATGGGATAGCAAAAGAGACTCCTCTCCCTAAGCAAACTGAATAAAGATCTTTAAAAATGACAAACTGGCTAAAAATCCCATATTTTGTCTCCCTGCACTGTTGGTGGGAAAGAAAGAAGGGCTGGGGTGGGGGGAAAGGTGTTCTTAAGGGTTATTTTAGCTCTCATTAGCCTATTTTAATTCTGGTAATAAACCTTTTTGCCTTTATACATTTTAAAGTTTTGAGCCTGTTTTCGCCTAAAGTGTTTTCTTCTAATCCTTATCTCACCCCATGACGTTTTTCCCCCCCTCCTCTGCTTAACTATAGCCGAAGAGGATTTTCGTAGGTGCACTGGCGTTTGGCCAGCGTCAACCCATCACACTGGGTGTCGCAACATTCCATTGAAATAGCTCTGGCTGGGGGCAGGTTGCAGGTGATACCAGAAGAAAAGGGAGGAGGCTACCCGAGGCTTGGCTGGGGTTTGCTTTGGCCTGTTTCTAGGTTCAGGGATGAAGGAACTGTTTGCCTGTTTCCCTGCTGCCTGGCCACTCGGAGCTCAGAACCAATGCATGTTGTGCCAAAACATCAGGACTGGCTCCTGCCAGACCCTCTGCCTGTGGCACATTGCTGTGGCTACTCCTGTGTGTTGGACTCCAAGATCCCGATCTGCTGCAGTTTCCTGCACTGCAAGTCTGCTTGATTTTTTTTTTTTTTTTTGTTTCCTGGCTGTTTGGGGGGGGGGGGTCCAGAGCCAATGTGTGGGGTGTCCCCATACGGGCCACCTCTCTGCATGCTAGCCCCGCATTTGTGACGAGCTGCCACCTCTGATCTCCTTTCTTAGCCAAACTGCCATTAACTGTGTGGAGAGGCCTCCGAGCTTGTGACAAAGTGCCCCCTGCAGCCACGGGGGGAACATTGCACCTGCCCTGCCCACTGGGAGCCCGCCAGCGCCCCTGCTGGTTGCGGTCATATCTACACCAAAGGGGAAATTGCCTAAGGGCGGGAAGAGACTGTTTATTGGGTTTTCTGTTTTCTTTGCTGTTGCTGTTGTTGTTATTGTTTGTCCATCTTGTTATCTATATATATATAAACACACATTCTACTAAAGAAATGTTATTCCTTTTCCCATATCTTTTCCTGAAAGCGCCACAATTTCAAAGTTATAATAATTTGGAGGGAAGGGGTCCTGTTTTCCATTCTAGGAAGGTTCTTGCCTTCCTTGGCAGACACCTGTCTTTTAAACAAAGACATTCCTGCATCTGTCTCATCTTATTAAATTCCTTTCTAACTCCCTGGGTGAGAGTCATAGGCACTCATGTGTCCGTGGTAACAGTAACAGGAGTGAGCGCAAGTGTGCAAGTGAGTGTGTGAGCACTAGCAAATATCAAGCTGGGCTAGCTGGTGAATAGGTAAAGTGGCCTAGGAGCAAGGGGGGATGATTTGGTCCCTAAGGGAGACCTTGGAGACCTGTCTGTGAGAGTGCTTGTGTGTCTCTAAGGGCAAGAGGGCAGGGAATCAGCTGTGGGACCCAGTGAGTCCCAGCCAATGATGGATGTGAGTGTACCTGTGTCTCTAGGTGAAAGAACACTGGGGGCGTCAGCTATTGGGACTTGAAAAGTCCTGGCTATCTGTGTCTGTGTGTGTGTGTGCAAGAAACAGTCTGCCAGCAACTGAATTAGGGCTGTGATCTCAAGGGCTTCTATGTCCAGGTGCCAGCGACTGGGGACTGGAATCCAGTGGCCAGCTACTGGGCAGACTGAGCCCAGTTGCTGGAGGGATTCACCTTGCACATATTCATATATACATTCTCACTACTGGATCTCCATCCTGCTCAGAGAGGTAAGCAGGATAAGGCTGTTGCTGTGCTTGTGGAAGTGCTCTGTGTGTCTATCTGTGATCTTTATGGCCAGGCATGTACCTACTTATACATGTGGTGTATATGTGTCCTCTGTGTGTATATGCCTACTGGGAATACATTTATAGCCTAACTCCTGGTTGGATCTGGGGGCAATGGAGATGCAACAGCCTCACCTCTGCTGGGATACCAGATTTGGTCCTCCGTAACAGAGTTTAAAAATATATTATGGAACTACTGGTTTTGACATTTAATGGTTAATTTGTTTTGCTTCATTTCAACTATAAAAATTATTAACTGGCACAATTTACCTGTGTTGCATAATTCCTTACATTGTTTTACCTCTCTCATGTCCTCATCTGCTTGGACCAAAAGTCTGTATTTCAATACTTATAACAGTCTTTCAATATAAATATCTTTCAATGTTTATTTTGCCTATTTCAAATATTTTTCTACATTTTTTATCATTAGCCGATCAGAAATAATAATAAAAAAATCCCTTACAAATTATTCTTTACTTTTTAAACACTTGCTGCATATTGAGAAGATACTTTTTTTGACTTGTCACTACAGTGATTTCAAGCTCTTCTTTTAAATGAACTGCAAGCAGTCAGAAATTAGGAATGTGTATGAACAATTGCACTTCTTTCCATTTAAATAATGAATTGCCTCTGCTGCTTGTTTTAAAAAGTTTTATACACTTCTGGACTTCCTCACAATTCTCTTTAATCTTGATAAATCTGAATAATTATACAACCTTGCAGATGACTTCCTTTTCAAGAGTACTAAATATACCTAGTATCTGTCCCAGTAACAAATCAGAGGTTGCACCAGTTATCCTTTACTGTAATTTTAACTATTTTCTCAACCATAATTATTTAGTTTCTCAACTACTGGGAAAATTCTTTTTGTCAGAACTGTGTAAAAATAGTCAAGTTTACTTAAAATTGCTCTTTTATCCGTTTTTTCATTATTCACTCAGACTGAGAGAAAATCAGTGTGATATATGACCTAAAGTTAATTTGTGTTAGGAAATGTGATATGTAATTAATTCACGGTGAAATGTAGTGATATGCAATATAAAATTGATCTGCGTTTGGTCTGATTTAAGATCTGTAAACCTGAAGTGTGTTTAGGGTTAACTGAGACTAAAACTGCACGAAAGGGACACGGGGGGTTGGGGAAGGAAAGAATTTCTGCCGGGAACAGCTTCCGGACAACCAAAAAAACTAAAAGAATGGAAAATGAGGAGAGTGGTCGTAGGTTCCCCGGAGATGGGCGTGCTAACGATCGAACGATTTGGAGGAGATTGGTATCTTATCTGTTCCGGCCTGATTTAACATTTCCAAACCTTCTCCGGACCCGGCAATCATAGCATTGTTCCACTCTGAGAATCTATTCAACTGACCCAAGACCTGAACATGAATACCTAATGAAGCTACCACGAAGCAAGAGCTCTACAGTCGCCGTCCACTCTCAGCGAAAGACTGTATAAAAACCAGCAGTGCTAGGCACAAAGTCTGAACAGAGGGGGTTACGGAGCAATAGGGTCCGTTACCACGTTCACCCAGTGCCGAAACCCCGGGGTTCGATGCTGTTCCTTTTAATTTTGGCTATTGGAGACTGAATTTAAGTCTCAAAATAAAATTCTAAATTTTGATTTACCGAATTTGGCTTGTCAATTTATTACAATCAGGATTTTCCTTTCCAAAAGCTTTTCTGATTGGAATTTAACAATTTTAACTTCTGCACCACTGAAGAACTGTTCTGTGCTCTTAACTCTCAGGAACATCTTAAACACTTTATAAGATTTAAGAAAAGACTTAATTTACAGGATATTTTTATTTACACAACATGAGACACTGGAAGAGACATGCTGGTTTAAGACCCAAAACTTTGCTGATACTTGAACCAAGTTTTTCTAGGATGTGCTGGTGTAAAAGTGGGCATATATCTTAGAGAATCTTACCAAATGTCATACAGATTCTCCTTTGAAGTAGAGCTTTCTATACTGTTCTTAGTCTGTTGTTTATTTGTAGGAGGAGCCTCAGATGCCACAATACTGCATAAGTAGTCCATTAGCACTATCGCTAGTAAATTAAATCAGCAAATCTTGAAAACTGAACTACTGAACTCCCACTAACAGATGAGTCATAAAAGTGAGTTTTATAGCTGATATCTAGATATAGAGATATAGATTTATATCTATATATATACACAGTTTGTCGAGAAAACAGACTTTGACCAAAAGTTAGGCATTTAAAAAAAACGTAGACAAAATTTGCATCAAAAAAAAAGAAAATAGAATCAGACTGAGAAGGATGGTACTTTTGAAAGAGATAGACTAAATAAAAAAAGAGAAAGCATTCTACGAACAGTGTACTAGAAATCAGAATCAAAGCACCATAGAAACATTTAGGTTGAAAAAGACCCTTAAAATCATCAAGTGCAACTGTAAATCTAACACTTCCAAATCCACCATTAAACCATGTCTTTAAGCACCACATTCTTCACACTTTTTGAACACTTCCAGGGACAATGACTCAACCACTTCCCTGGGCAACCTGTTCCAATGCTTAACAACCCTTTCAGTGGAGAAATTTTTCCTAATAACCTAACTAAACCTATTATGGTACAACTTGAGGCCATTTCCTTCTGTCACATAGTACAAGGGAGAAGAGACCAATCCCCACCTCCCTGCAACCTTTCAGGTAGTTGTACAGAGCAATAAGGTCACCCAAGAGCCTAATTTTCTCCAGATTAAACAACCCCAGTTCTCTCAGACACTCCTCATAAGACTTGTGCTCCAGGCCCTTCACTAGCTTTGTTGCTTTTTGGACATTCTCCAGCACCTCAGTGCCTTTCTTCTAGTGAGGGGTCTAAAACTGCACACAGGTGCAGCCTCACCAGGGCCGACAACAGGGGGATGATCACTTTCCTGGTCCTGCTGGCCACATGCTGGCTCATGTTCAGTCAGCATCATTGTCCTAGGATGACTTTACAATGCTTGTATCCCTAAACACCTGTTCTGTTTGTGTTGAATATTGTGTACTTTACCTTTAAGACCGGTTCTGAAAGCAAAGGGGGAGAAAAAAGCAGCGCAGAGTTTATTTTCAGAAACTGCACTCACTCCTCCACATTTCTGCTCCTGGACTGCGTTGTCTGCAGCACAGACAGACAGCAGGATAGAGATCTCCTTTGCTTTTAGTTAGTTTTTAGCTAGCTGAGGCAGAAAAGTTCCCTGGACTGTTTTTTTCTTGGGACTGTTTAAACCTGCTCTGGACTGAAAACCCAGAAGAGTACCAGGAACTCACACCTGCAGCCCACTGGGGCCCAGGAGGGCATTTTCCAGTGCCGGAGGAACTGATAAGAGACTGAGTGACCTGAGCTACACTCCACAGCAAGGACTTTCTCAATTTTGCCATCTCTCTTCAGAGCGGCGAGAGGCTTTGTTGTTTCATATTGTTCAATTTTTTTGTGCTTGTGGGCACTTTGTTAAATAAATTTTTTTTTCTACTTTTCTCCAAGGAGATTTTTTCTCAAACCAACTACGAGAGGGGCTGCTTGAATTTGCTATTCTGGAGGGACCCCATTCTGAGGTTTTCTCCCAAATTTGCCCTAAACCAGGACAGTCATGAAAGAAGATATTAATTAAAGGATAAAAAGAACTCATGGAGAGGCCAAATGAATGGAAATAAAGGGGAGCAGAAATAAAATGTTTTAATACAACTCAATGAAATTTAAGATGATGGAAGTGTACAAGTCAAGGAAATATTTCCTCTCAAAAGGAAATACCTGCTTCAAGTCTTCACTTTCAGACTTCAGTTGGGCTACAAGAGCTCTCATGCAGTCCTTCACAGAACATAATATAGCATGTTAGAAATCAGGAGAAAAAAAGAAAATAAGTTGAGTATTAAATTAGGTGACTTGATTGTGTATAATTCTTTGATGTTTTAAGATGAAGTTCAAAAAAATATTAGTAAAATGTTTCCAATAACAAATATTTGATTTACAATTATTAAAACGTTAAGCATAAATATCAGTTTCTATTCTGGTAAATACATAAGTGGTGAAATTGGGCTAAATTTTATACTTTCCACCAATCTAGGACCAAATCTAGAACGCTAATAGTTTAGAAGCCTTCTTCACTATGTCCTGGATATGAAACCGAACACTCACCTGTAAGCTGGAAATGTGTTGTTACCTGATGTCTATTGAGTCTCACAGTCATACATTTTCTTTCAAATATACATACTATGAAAATTCATATGACAATCTGAAACTGACATAAATACAGCAACATTCCTGAATTCTGAAGGCCAAATTACTTTTTAATAATACACTAGTAATTAAAAAACTGTAAGGCATACATTAGAAAATGGTTGTGACAAAGCACAATTAAAAATTCTTCAAAAGCAAAAGTATCATAGAAATGCATTATAAATCAGCTAGATAACATACATTTAGTAGTTTCGTTTGTGCTATAAATCAAAATACTACAGTCTTGCAGCAATTATTGATCAGATGATTTTAATAGGTAGTATTTTGTGAAGCACTTCATTCGCAGGAGGGATTTGTTTTACTCTGTTTGAAACTTGGGGTAAAAATATGAGTAGTATGAAATCTGCTTTTATTTTTGCAGAATCACTGAATGGTTGAGGTTGGAAGGCACCTCTGGAAGTCATCTGGTCCAACCCCCCTGCTTAAGCAGGGCCACCTGGAGCTGGTTGCCTAAGACCATGTCAAGATGGCTTTTGAATACCTCCAAGGACAGAGAGATTCCACAACATCTCTGGGCAACCTGTTCCAGTGCTCAGTGAAAGTGTTTCCTGATGTTCAGCTGGAACACCCTGTGTATCATTTTGTGCCCATTGCCTCTGGTCCTGTCCCTGAGCACTACTGAAAAGAGACTGTGTTCTTAGCACCCTCCTATCAAATATTTATATACACTGATGAGATTTCCCCCTGAGCCTTCTCTTCTCCAGGCTAAACAGTCCCAGCTCATCCTCCCCTCCCCCCCCGGCTCAGTTCAGAACAAGAGTACACCACTAGTTACTGGCCCGCAACTAGACTTTTTGGCACTGATCAGCACCCTCTGGGCCCAGCTGTTCAGTCAGTTCTCAGTCTACCTCACTATCTGCACTTCCAGCCCATACTTCATCAGCTTCCCTATGATGATTGGTGTCACCAGGTCCCCATCTCCTTCAGCAGCAGACCCACATTTTCCCTAGTCTTCCTTGTGTCACCTACTTAAGCCCTTCTTGTTGCCTTTGACATCCATCAGCAGATTCAACTCGAGGTGGGCTTTGGCTTTCTTAACCACATCTCTGCAAGCTCAGTGTCTCTATATTATTCTCAGGTTAACTGTCTCTGCTTCCCCCTTCCATATACTTCCTTTTCATATCCAAGTTTTATCAGGAGTTCTTTTGTTCATCCATGCAGATCACCTGGCCTTTTTGCTTGCATTCCTGCTTGTTGGGATGGAATTTCCATTTAGTCTTGAAGTGTCTTTCATTAAAGCAGAAAAAGTCCTGTCAGAATGAAGTTATTTAAAGATCTGTCTTGGAAAACTCTGGGGCAAGAAATCATTGAAACTTTGTATTCTTTGAAAGCAAAGTCCTTGCAGAAATCAGGGAATCTATTTACTCTGGTCATTTGAAATAGTACCCATTATGAGCCAGACATGCTCCAAACATTTAAGAAAGAGGATCCAGGTTGAAGAGATCTGCAAAAAAATTGTCTGACAGTAATAATATTAGTAAATAAGCGACAACTCTACAAAATTCGTCTAAATGAACATATTTAGTTGAAAATACTCAGAAAAATCTATTATCCATAACCACTGGTAGGTACACTATGTAAAGATCTAGTGTTTTGTTTACACAAAAATAAAGCAAATAGAAAAAAAAAATCTTTCGTTTCAGTGACAAAACAGAATTTAATGGGAAAGCTGATATTATACTTTTCTGCTATAGAGCTGTGGTGGTTTGAAAGCAAAACCAGTGAGAGGCTCCAAGTCAGAAATACAATTTAATAGGAGGAAAAAAGTAAAATAAGATAAAATAAATGCAATAGTACAAAAGACCACTGACAGAATACAACCTGACACCCTGTTAGGGTGGTGGTAGCAGTCCAGATGACGTGGTCTTATGTCTTGGTTTGGGGCAAATTTGGGAGAAAACTCTTGTATAGGATCTTTTTAAGGAAGTAAACTTAGGTGGCTCTTCTTTTTAACTAGTCTGGTAAAAAAAAAACAAACTTCTTTGGAGAAAAGTGGAAAAAACTATTTTACTAAACAAATGTGCATACAAGTATAAAGAATGAATAATATGAAACAATAAAACTTCTTTTTTTGAAGTGAGATGGCAAATTGAGAAAGTCTTTGCTGTGGGTGGAGCTCGGCTTTCTCTCTCTTTTTCACTAGTCTTAGTCCCTCCGGCGCTGCTGGAAAATGCTGAAGTCCAGGCCCCGGTGGGCCGCAGGTGCAGCCCCCAGTGCTCCCCTGGGTTTTTAGTTTAGAGTAGGTTTAAATAGTTCTAAGAAAAAGGAAAAAAAAAAACAGTCTAGGGAACTTTTCTGCCTTAGCTGGCTGAAATTAACTACAAGCAAAATAAATCTTTGTCTTGCAGTCTCTAAGCTTCTGCTGAACATCTCGTCTGCAGAAGAATGTGGAGGAGTTAGGCAGTTTTCTCAAAACAAACTCTGCGCTTCTCTTTGCTCTTAGAACTAGTTTTAAAGGCACAGGACTCAATATACAGCACAAACAGAACAGACGATTGGGGATACAGGCATTATAAAGTTACTCTAGGACATTCTACCCTTTATCCCTATATCGTCAATTTACTAAAACTAATATATACTCTAGCTCTAAACACACATATGCATCTATATAAAAACAATATGCAATATACAGTTACATACTATTTAGTACACAACGATAATTACACACGGTTCTTACTTAACAATTAAATCTCTTTGGGGTACACATCGTGTGGTTCTATTTTTCTGCATTATTTACTATGTGCAGCTTGGTTTCTGAGCAAAGACAATCCCACGGATGGGATTTTTTGTACTTGAAGCAGAATTGATTTAAACTGTCTTCTCTAACAAACTTTTTACATGTATTACTGGGACTTTCTTTTTATTTACTGTATGTAGGGGCTCAGATTGGGCAGGGCTTGCTCTGTTTGTGGAGCTTTGGGTGTTAACTAACTAGGTGGCTTTTGCTAGATGCTGCTCTTAGTTTTTGAATGATCCCCCACCCAGTGCTTTTAGGGTGGTTTTTAGCAGTCTATTGTATTTTTCTACTTTTCTTGAAGCTGGTGCATGATAGGGGATATGGTACACCCACTCAATGCTATGTTCCCTAGCCCAGTTGTTGATGAGGCTGTTCTTGAAATGAGTTCTATTGTCTGACTTAATTTTTTTAGGGGTACTATGCTTTTAAAGAACTTGTTTTTTAAGGCTTAGAATGGTGTTACGGGCTGTAGCATGAGGCATAGGGTAGGTCTCTAGCCATCCCGTGGTGGCTTTTACTATTGTGAGCACATAGCGCTTGCTTTGGCGGGTTTGGGGAAGGGTGATGTAGTTAATTTGCTAGGCTTCCCCATACTTATACTTGGACTATCGCTTGCTATATTATAGGGGCTTTACTCGCTTGGCTTGCTTGATGGTAGCACACGTCTTATAGTCATGGATAACTTGAGAAATACTGTCTATGGTTAGATCTACTTCTTGGTCTCGTGCCTACTTATAGGTGGCATTTTTACTCTGATGGCCTGAGGCATCATGGGCCTATTGAGCTAGAAACAACTTTTTTTTGTGTTGCTAATCTAAGTTTATTTTTGACACTTTTATCTTTGCAGCTTGATTTACTTGCTCGTTGTTCTGGTGCTCCTCATTAGCCCGACTTTTAGGGACATGGGCATTTACATGACGGACTTTGACAGGTAGCTTTTTTACTTGAGTGGCAATGTCTTTTTACCTATCTGCAGCTCAGATTGGCTTTTTCTTACGCTGCTAGTTGGCTTTTTTTTACTTCTCCAGCCATCCCCACAGAGCATTGGCTACTATTTACGAATTAGTGTAGAGGTAGAGCTTTGGCTACTTTTCTCTTTTTGCAATGTCTAGGGCTAGTTGAACAGTTTTGAGTTTAGCAAGTTGGCTTGACCTACATTCTCTTTCAGTGGCTTGTGCAAAAGTTTTTACTTTTTGGCCAGTTTGTAATTATTTTTAAAATTTTAGGGCGATTTGGGTTTCCAATGCGGGCGCGCTGAGTGATGAGGGCAATTCATTTGCTCTATGTGGCATTGGTGGCATGGTGAGTAGAGGGAACTTTTGCTTTGAACATTTATCCCAGCACTGGTAGTTGAGGTGCTAGCAGGAGCTGTGTTTCGGTGCTTACTACTTTTGAGGCGGCTTGAACTCTTTCATAGGCGGCTAAGATTTTTTTCTTTGTTGGAGTGTAGTTGGCTTCAGATTTTCTGTAGCTTCGACTTTAGAATTTTAGTGGTTGGCTCTGAGTCTTTCTAGGCACTTTTTGCTAAAGGCTCTAGGATAGACTATGGCTTTTGGCTGCGGAGTAGAGTACGTTTTTTACATCTGGTCTTGTCTTGACTGGGCTAAGGGCTACTGCATGAGCGATCTCTTGCTTGATCTGGGCAAAGGCTTGTTGCTGCTTAGGGCCTTAGTGGAAATTGTTCTTCTTGCGGGTGACTAGGTAGAGAGGGCTCACAATCTGGCTGTACTCAGGAATGTGCATCTTTTAGAAACTTATGGCGCTTAGGAAAGCTTGTGTCTCTTTTTTGTTGGTTGGTGGACACATTGCTGTGATCTTGTTGATGACTTTAGTGGGAATCTGACGCGTTCTATTGTGCTACTTTACTCTCAGGAACTGGATCTCATGAGCTGGTCCCTTAACTTTGCTCTTTTTGATAGCGAAACCGGCCTCTAGGAGGATTTGGATGATCTTTTCTCTTGTTTTAAACACTTTTATTGCTGTGTTTCTTTACACAATGATGTCATCAATGTACTGTAGATGTTCTGGAGCTTTACTTTTTTTTACTTATTTTGGAGGAAGTCTATGCTTAAAATACATGGAGCTTTTGGGCTAGTTACAATAGGGTGTCTTTTCTACTCATTTTTAGTTAGGCTTACATTAGCTTCTATTAAAGTAAAATCTTGTGAACTTCTTGTCACTCTAGCAATGGAAACAGATTCTTCCCCCACATGTCTTGATGGGAGTATTGTGCACTGTGCTCTAGTGTTAACTAAGGCTTTATATTTTTGTGGTTTTGATGTGCTAGGCTAATGAATCTACACAGTCTAAAAAACACGGTTTTCTCTAGCCTCTACTTGGCTAGAGGCAGGGCCCCTCTAAGCCTGATTATTTTTTTTTTTCTGGGTAACTGGAGCTGCTTTTTTTTTGCTGGAACTTCTTTTTACAGTTTTGCTATCTAACAATTCATGCAGCTGTTGTGTTATAGCATCAGTAGATTTTCTATCTTATCTTTTTATGTTTTTTCTATAATCACGCAGGAAGGCCTACAGCTTAGCTCTGGGGATGCTTTTTTTTTTTTTTATTTAGGGAATGTTTGCGTGTGGTGCTAGAGCCTCTAACCTGTACTGTAGAGATCTGGAGAATGTTTTCTTTGATTTTTTTGAGATTCTCTTTTATTTTGTCTGCTAATCCCCGCACTTGTGTTTCTAGAGCTGCAATTTTTGCATGGGTTGGGCCATGCACGGCATCTGCATATGTTTGGAGCTTCTTCGCCATATTAAGCACGGTCTCTGCTGTTTTATCTCGCTTTATTATTGCTAAAGCAGAGGAGTATTCTTGCGGCTTAAGTCGTACAAGTTTTTGCTACATCACAGGTGTACATGGTACTAAGTTGGGGTTCTTAGTGTTTATGTTATCTGAGAAGACAATTTCTGCTACTGCTATTTCTCTTAAGCGCTGGATTTCTTGTTTAATGGTTTTTTACTGGGTTTGCTGCATATAGAGATCGTCAGCACACAGATATCTTTGTGCTACACTTTTCAGGACCTGTTTTTAGAGACTGCAAGGACTAGCCTCCCTCATCATTTTTTGGTCAATAACTGGATCATGTGACAGGGATCTTAGATGTTTTGCTTCTGTGCTATCTAGTATTGTAGCCTCGCCTGCAGCATTTTAAAGACGGACTAGCTAACTAATTATAGATTCATCAGATTGTTGAGTATAATCTTTTTTTAGGCTACGAAGGTCTTTTAGGGAAAAGGACTTAATAGTATCTCTTGCTCTTGCAGCAGTTGGTCGGGCTCTTGATCTTGTAGCAGTTGGTTGGGCTCTTGATGTTGTAGCAGCTGGTTGGGCTCCCGATTGTGTGCCAGTTGGTTGGGCTTGCAATTTTGTATCAGTTGGTTTGGCTTCTGATTGTGTATTATCAGTTGCTTTACTTTTTGATTGTGTGTTAGGTGGTTTGACTACTGGCTGGGTGTCAGGAGGCATTGAGGATCCTTCACTTGAATTATTGTCTACTGGTTGATTGGTTTTGTCTGTGTGTTTCTTTTCTTTTTTTACTGCAGCAACTGCCGGTGTCTTAGCTTTACTGTTTGGTTTAGCTGCAGCTTGAATAGCTGTGGGATTAGCTGCAGCCTGAGTGACTGATTTATTTTCCTGCTCCCCTGCTTTTATTTGCTGCCTTACAGTGTTTAGCGGTGTGTGACTTATTCTAGAAAAGCTATAAACTATATAGAGGATGGTCACTAGGTGAAGTACTAGGGAGGTGGGGTTTTTAACATTCAGGAGACCCTGAACTTTCTTTAAAAGCGATGTAACTGACTCAAAAGAGAAGAAGGAAAGAAGAGGCTGAAGAGCTTTATCTCCTACTCTTTTTTTAACAAACTGGGTGCAATTGTTGATAAATCTTTAAAACATGCTGCTGGAACTAGGACGCAGGGCAGGACGAAAAAACTATAAACTGAATATACTTAGAACAAACTTTAATATCTTTATAAGCTTCTTGTAAGCTATAATTACTGAACTTAGCAAAATAACTATTTTAAATAGTGCATCTTTAGTGTAGAAGCTGTATGTTATGGACAATATTGGAGCTATTTTTGGGTAAGAAAACAAACTTAGGGACTAGAAAGGTATTAAGATCTTAAAAAAGCCTAGGGAACAGAAATGCAGAAAAGACTCCATTCTAAGAGACATTAGGAATTCAAGAAGCAACATGGCTACTGTTTAATTCCCACCTAAGGGACAAACAAACAAACAAACAAAAAAAAGCAGTTAATAATAATCAATACAAGTTTTTTTTACTCTCTCGTGCCCCACGTTGGGCACCAATAAGAAGTATGTCTTGGTTTGGGGCAAATTTGGGAGAAAACTCCTGTATAGGATCTTTCTAAGGAAGTAAACCCAGGTGGCTCTTCCTTTTAACTAGTCTGGTAAAAAAAACCAAACTTCTTTGGAGAAAAGTGGAAAAAACTATTTTACTAAACAAATGTGCATACAAGTATAAAGAATGAATAATATGAAACAATAAAACTTCTCTTTCTGAAGTGAGATGGCAAATTGAGAAAGTCCTTGCCGTGGGTGGAGCTCGGCTCTCTCTCTCTCTTTCACTAGTCCCAGTCCCTCCGGCGCTGCTGGAAAATGCTGAAGTCCAGGCCCCGGTGGGCCGCAGGTGCAGCCCCCAGTGCTCCCCTGGGTTTTCAGTCTAGAGTAGGTTTAAACAGTTCTAAGAAAAAGGAAAAAAAAAAACAGTCTAGGGAACTTCTCTGCCCTAGCTAGCTGAAATTAACTACAAGCAAAATAAATTTCTGTCTTGCAGTCTCTAAGCCTCTGCCGAACACCTCGTCTGCAGAAGAATGTGGAGGAGTTAGGCAGTTTTCTCAAAACAAACTCTGCGCTTCTCTTTGCTCTTAGATCTAGTTTTAAAGGCACAGGACTTAATATACAGCACAAACAGAACAGACGATTGGGGATACAGGCATTATAAAGTTACCCTAGGACATCTTATTAAAGCAGTGTTCCCGTAGAAAAGTCTGGTAGCTCCTGTCTTCTGAGAATCAAGTGGATAAAGGCTTCCTGTGGTGTCCCAAATTCTAGATTATATCCAGGTGGGAATGCTCAGCTCCTCTCCCTGGGCGGAGCCGCTCACAATGGGCTGATATCATTCTATGAGTCATGCAGTAGGTCCTTGTTTGCCCATTAAACAGAGATAGCTCCTGGAGGGAGTTACCTATGAGTCATGCAGTAAGGCATTGATGGGCCATTAACAGAAGATAGTCCAGAGGGAGGGGGCAAGGGAAACACTGCCCCACCTGGTTTCAACAGCTCATGAAGATGGTGATAGAATACATACTTTGGGCACATCTTACGTTGTAACCTAGGACAATAACATTTAGTTGTTCTCTGTGGTAGGAACAGGATGGAAGGGCAGTGTTTTGGGGGAATTTCTGTCTCAAGCTGAAATGAGATATTCTATCACAGAAATGCAATATCATATCCCAGAGATTTATATCACCCTTCTGAAACAAGTCAAACACAGCTATGAACTGAAATTATTGTATGTTTGAAATTCTATTTTTACCTTGCTTGCCACATCTCCAAAAGTAAAGTTTGTTAAAGCCATTCCAGCATACCTCCTCAGTGTAACACTATGATGGTCATTTGCAAGTCCATACATTTCACAGTCCATTTGCAACTGTTCTGCAATGACCTGTGTGATATATGTCCTAAAGTTAATTCGTGTTACCTCATTTATAATGTATATTAAAGTAAATTCATGTTATCCAATCCAAAGAAGATATATATATATATGCTGTAGAGATATATGTTTAGTATAAGTTTTGTATGGTTTGCTCTGTTATACGTTTAAGTTTTACTTGCGGGATAAAACAAGACACTGCATAAAAGGAGACTTCCCCAGCCTGGGGAAACACCCGGGAGATACAAAGAAATGTGATTGGATTTACCAGAAAGGGGGGACAGGAGATCGCTGCTGCCGGGAATCCCTGAAAGGATACAAAGAACGACGGAAACCAGAGATAGAAGTCCGGAGACCAAGATGATTGCTTCAGATAGATATCTCCACGAGTCTCCGCTGAAATTTACATCTCCACAACACACCCAGGCCCAAACATCAGCAGTATTGTCTTCCTCTACCGGTCTATTCAAACCCCGATTCCAGCACCTGCATATGCCCTGAGGGGAAGACCGTCACACTCCCGGACCTCTCTCCGCGATCCAGTGTATAAAAAGAGACTGCTGCAGACCAAAAATGTGAACTTGGGGGGGGGATAACAGGCTGACAGAGTCTGCTATCCGAGTTCACCCAGCGGCGACCCCGGGCTCGACGCTGTCCTTTTAATTGTGGCTAACCGAGACTGTCATTTTTGTCTCTCAATAAATTCCAAATTTTTGATAAACTGAATTTGGTAGATTTTATTTATAACAATTCTGGTGACCCCGACGTGATTGGGGTGATATCGGGACCCCCGTGGGACCCCTGTCTCTGACCAGGAGGCGCCCTGCTGAATTCAGCGGCCTGGCCGAGTCAAGGGGTGGCCGGGTGGAAACGATCAACCACACGACAGACTAAAACAGCAAAAGCCACACTTAAAAGGGAGATAGGCGAGGTCAGAGCTCTCGGGGAACTCGGGGAGGTTTTTTTCTTGGGAAGCAGAAACCTCCGGAGCCGCGGCGAAAGGAAAACAACTCGTAAAAATCTACGTGCACGAAGAACCCACGCAGGAAAAGGATCGTAAGTATTGCGTGGTTGAGTGGGAGTGACCGAGCGTGTGAAGTGAGACGTGATTCTATCACGAAGCGAGTGGGGACCCCAAAGCCGCAGTTCCACTTCCCCGCGAGGGGTGTGGTCGGTTGCGGGGGAAGCGAAAGTTTCGGGATAAGCACACCTCACACGTAAAACCTAGAAAACTCAGGGAGTTTTTCGGGAAAGGGAATCGGTCACAGGAAGGTTGAAAGGGAAGGATACGTCCTCATTGAGTTCTGAGGGCTGGTAAACCTTTCAACCTTGGACCAGGAGTGGTCCAGGGGAGGAAGTAAGGAGAAACAGAGAGCTCATAAGCGCCAGGGAAAACCTTGAGAAGGAGCGATCACCTAAAAGGGGCTAGTACCTGGCAAACCCACACCATGGGGCAAACAAAAAGTAAAAATGGTAAAAAGACTTCAAGGAAAACAAAACAGAGGACAGGTAAAGGAATCCCCGAAATCCCGATCGAGAGTCCATTAGGGTGGATGTTGGAACATTGGGAGGAATGTCCTGTGAGAGGAAAGAAATCCAAGCAGCTAATGGTGCATTATTGTGTGGAAATCTGGGGAGGGGTGGAAATACGGGACCATGTAACCTGGCCCATCTTTGGGACATTTGAAGAGTGGATATGTAAAGCGCTACTGCTTTACGTCAAGGGAAACGGGAAGATGGAAGAACTAGAATATGCGGAGATTTGGGGAAGGGTCGATGTTAGGTTGTTACCCATGAAGTTAAAAGACCCTACCCCTGTCTCAGGGGATAAATGGGAACCTTTGGATAACCTTCCCCCACCTTATGTCATACCCACACCCCCTCCTCTTCCAAATAACCCGCAGAACCCTGGGAGAATAAATCCTCCCTTGGGACAGGGAATGCCTGGACTCCCGGCTCTCCCATCTGCCCCTCCACCAGAACTTCAACCGGGGGCCCCTTTCCCACCGGCTGGGCTCCCACCCCCGCTTGAGCCCCTACCGGCTCCTCGGCCCTCGGGAGGGAGAACACAGGATCTACACACCCCCGCACCACTGCTAGATGACCAATTCCAGGATTTGGACTTAGCAGCTTTCTTTAGCCCTAACCCACAGACGGTTCCAGTAGAGACTAGACATACTCCTCCCGCTAGGAGGACTAGAAGACAGCTAAAGAAAATGAATGAGGGGGAGGGCGAAGGGGAAAATGAAAGGACTAATCTTCTCCCTCTAAGAGAGATCCCCACAGCCCCAGGAATTATTGGGTACGTAAACGTCCCAATTAATACCAGTGACGTGAGGGCATTTAAAAAGGAGATGGGGAAACTCATGGATGATCCTTTGGGAGTCTCTGAACGGCTGGATGAATTTCTGGGAACTAGCATATATTCATATGAGGATCTCACGGCTATTTTAAGATCTCTGTTCAACACGGAGGAAAGGGAAATGATTAGACAGGCAGGGATACGTGAATGGGAGCGACGAAACCCCCAGAGCACCCCTGGAGATCAGAAATGGCCAAGCCAAGATCCCCGGTGGAACGCTCAGACTGAGGAAGGGAGGAGGAATATGATTGACATGAGAAATATCCTGATACAGGGAATCAGAGAGGCGGTGCCTAGGGGACAAAATTTAAGTAAGGTTTTTGGGGAATGCCAAGGGAAAGAGGAGACCCCCACGGAATGGTTGGAGAGATTGAGGAAAAGCCTCCAGATATATTCAGGAACGGACCCCGATTCTCCTGTGGGAGAGGTGTTGTTAAAAACACAATTCGTGGCAAAATCATGGGAGGACATACGTAAGAAACTGGAAAAGATTGAAGGATGGCAGGAAAAGGGATTGCAGGAATTGTTAAGGGAAGCCCAGAAAGTTTATATGAGGAGAGATGAGGAAAAACAGAAAATACAGGCTAGGGTTTTGGTAGCTGCTGTGAGGGAAGCTCAGAAACAGGAACGTCCTGCAGCCTCAGAAAATCCCTTAAGGAAAGCACCACCGAAGGGGCCAGTACGCTCGCAGAAGGGAAATTCTGGAAACAGGATAGAGGGATTAGAATGTTTCTATTGTAAGAAAAAGGGACACCTGAAAAGGGACTGCCCAAAGAGAAAGAGAGATGAGAAAATGTTCCATGAGGACTAGGGATGTCAGGGGCTATATATTTTAGGGTCCATAACATCAGGAGAGCCCTTGATAACATTAAAAATAGGACCCAAGGGAACAAAGATGGATTTTCTAGTGGATTCTGGGGCGGAGAGGAGTACATTTAAGCAATTACCCCCAGGGTGTAAGATAAGCAAGGAATCTATGATAGTTATAGGAGCTAAAGGGGAACCATTCAAAGTGCCCATAGTAAAGAATGTAGAAATAGAGTCAGATAATAAAATTTGTTTGGGGGACATGTTACTAGTCGAGGAAGCAGATTACAACTTACTGGGTAGGGATCTGATAATTGCACTGGGTATTAACCTCATCGTAAGGAATTCACAGATAATGGTTAGCATATATAAACTGACCTGTGAAGATGAGGATAAAATTAATCCCCAGGTGTGGCATACAGGGAAAGAAGCTGGGAGACTGGACATGGAACCCATTTCAATTGAAATAGAAAGGCCTGAGGACCCCATAAGGGTCAGGCAATACCCCATCCCTCTGGAAGGGAGGCGAGGATTAAAACCTATAATTGAGGATTTGTTACATAAAGGTGTTTTGGAGCCTTGCATGTCGAGGCATAACACCCCGATATTGGCTATCAAGAAAACAGATGGAAATTATAGACTGGTACAAGATTTGAGAGCCATAAATGAGAGAACAAAGACACGGTTCCCAGTGGTTGCTAACCCTTACACTCTCCTTAATAGAGTGTCCCCAAAGGATGTATGGTATAGTGTCATAGATCTGAAGGATGCCTTTTGGACCTGTCCTTTAGCCACGGACTGCAGGGACTTCTTTGCATTTCAATGGGAAGACCCTGACACAAATAGAAAGCAGCAATTAAGATGGGCCTTCCTTCCCCAAGGGTTTGTGGACTCACCCAATTTATTCGGTCAAGCCCTAGAACAATTGTTAAGTCAATTTACCCCCAGAAAAGGGACTAAAGTCTTACAGTATGTTGATGACCTATTGGTAGCTGGGGAAACAAAGGAAGATGTAAGGGAATGTACTATAGACTTACTTAATTTCTTGGGGGAAAAGGGTTTGAAAGTGTCTAAGCAAAAATTACAGTTCACAGAGTCAGAAGTGAAATATTTAGGGCATTGGCTAGTAGAAGGGAAAAAGAAATTAGACCCTGAAAGGGTAGCCGGGATTTTAGAATTACCTCCCCCTCGGAATAAAAGACAGGTGCGCCAGCTGTTGGGTTTGTTGGGTTATTGCAGGCAGTGGATCGAAGGTTATAGTGAGAAGGCAAAATTTTTGTATGAGAAACTAACAACAGAAAAGGTAAAATGGACTGACCAGGACTCCATAGAACTAGAAAAATTAAAGGGAATCTTGGCAACCGCCCCAGTTTTAAGCCTCCCGGACATAAATAAAACATTTCAGTTATTTGTGGATGTGAGCAGCCATACAGCCTTTGGCGTACTTACACAGGTTTGGGCAGGGGACAGAAAACCCGTAGGCTATCTTTCCAAATTATTAGACCCTGTAAGCAGGGGATGGCCTACTTGTCTGCAGGCAATAGTGGCTGTAGCTTTGTTAGTGGAAGAAGCCAGAAAAATTACATTTGGGGCTCCTATTACAGTCTATACCCCACATAATGTAAGAAATATACTACAACAGAAAGCAGAAAAATGGCTCACCGATGCTAGGTTATTGAAATATGAAGCCATTCTTCTTCATGCCCCAGAATTAGAGTTAAAAACAACACAGGCTAGGAACCCTGCGGGATTTTTATTTGGGGAAGCACGCACAGAACCTTGGCATGATTGTGCAGAATTGATAGAATTACAAACCAAAATTAGGGAAGATCTAGAGGATGAAGAACTCGAGGAAGGGGAAAAATGGTTTGTAGATGGATCAGCCAGGGTGGTGGAAGGGAAAAGAAAGTCAGGGTATGCCATAATAGATGGGAAAACTGGGGAAGTGGTCAAGGCAGGTCCCCTAAGCGCTTCTTGGTCAGCTCAAGCCTGTGAATTATATGCTGTGCTTCAGGCTCTGAAAGAACTAAAAGGAAAAGTGGGAACTGTCTTCACTGATTCTAAATATGCTTTTGGGGTGGTGCATACTTTTGGAAAAATATGGGAAGAAAGGGGACTTATTAACACCCGAGGGAAAAGTTTAATACATGAGGATTTGATAAAACAAATCCTACAGGCAATCAGAGAACCCAAGGCTATTGCTGTAGTATATGTAAAAAGTCATCAAGCTGGGTTACAGTTCAGGATAAGGGGTAATAATTTAGCTGACCAGGAAGCCAGAAGAGCAGCCCTCCTCACTTATAACATCCCCGAGAACAGGACAGAGAACCCAAGAGAATTTTCACCACAACCGACTGAAAAGGAAATCGAAGAATTTAAAAAGATAGGGGGTACTTTAGTCGATGGAAAGTGGAAACTGACAGATGGACGGGAGCTGGTCCAAAAAGCATATGCTCGAATGATATTAAAAAGATTACATGCTCAAACACACTGGGGAACGCAGGCTTTAGCAGAACAGTTCTTAAAATTCTTTGGATGCAAAGGTATTTTTGAGTTAGCAAAACAAGAAGTTCAAAATTGTATAGTGTGCCAGAAAATTAATAAATCCAGAGTGAGACAAAGCATATCGGGGGGACGCCCTCTAGCATACCGTCCCTTTGGGAGAATGCAAGTAGACTTCACCGAATTGCCAAAAATAGGAAGACACAGGTACTTGTTGGTAATAGTGGACCAATTAACACATTGGGTTGAAGCATTCCCTAGCCCCAGGGCAACAGCTCAAACGGTAGCACGCAGGTTGTTAGAAGAAATCATACCAAGATATGGAATTCCTGATTCCATAGATTCAGATCAAGGAACCCACTTTACATCCAAAATTATAAAGCATTTAGCAGAAGCCCTGGGAATCAGATGGGAATATCACACACCTTGGCATCCTCAGAGTTCAGGTCAGGTAGAGAGGATGAATCAAACCCTGAAAGCACAATTATCAAAACTCATGCTAGAGACCAAAATGTCATGGATTAAGTGTCTCCCTTTGGCACTCCTCAATATCAGGACACAACCCCACTCTGGATCTGGTCTGTCCCCCTTTGAGATGCTATATGGGATGCCATATGAGCATGGGATGCCAATAGGACACCCCCGAATGGAAGACTGCCAGATCCAGTCTTATCTTGTTTTAATTAATAAAAATTTACAGGAACTTCGGAAACGCGGATTAATAGCACAGAGCACTCCTTTAGGCTTCGCCATCCACAAAATCCAACCAGGGGATCGAGTGCTGGTAAAAGCTTGGAAGGAAACCCCGCTGTCCGCGCACTGGGAAGGACCCTTCATTGTCCTCCTCACCACTGATACGGCGATAAGGACAGCAGAAAAAGGCTGGACTCACTCATCACGAGTGAAAAAGATTGAACCTGAAAACAGCTCTCCACAGTGGAGAATCACCTCAACCCCAGGGGATGTGAAGCTGAGACTCCACCGAGAAACCTAATGACCAGCGCTTATCGGATAAGTTGTAACCAAGCAGGATGCCCCTGCTACCCTTTTGTCCATTTTAAGTGCGGGTATTGTGAGCAGATTTGGGTTACTCATTGTGTTCAGGGAGCTAGGCCTTGGAATTTGTGTGTACCCTGCTTTGAAGAAGAGTCTCGAAATACCAATCTTTTCCTATACATTGCCACAGAATCGGGGCTGTTTGAATTGGATTCTCCTGAGTGGTTTCATTATTTTACTAACGGGATAAGGGGAGGATTAAATAAAAGGGCGGAACCACTCAAAATTGAGTGTAGAAAGACCTTGAAAGTACCCTGTGGGGCCCCAATAATTAAGATAACCAGGTGGGAACAGTACAAGAGGCGATATGCTCAAAGGAGTACTGGTAGGGATCCAGAAGAATATCCCTGCTGCCAGGAAGATGGTTTACCCCGCCGCTGGTGGCAACCCAACGGGCGAAGGGTCGGGCAGAGGGATATGCCTATGGGTAACCCTAATGATCCTGAGTCTAGCCGTGTACCCCACGAATGGCCTCCTCAACCTCAAGGAGAGGGCAGAGAAGGGAATTAATTCCCTTGAAACTCCTTCAGTAGATACCGGGAATGGAATTGTGGAACCCAGGGTACGAGTAAATTGGTCGACGGCGCAAAGAGGGGAAGATGACAAATTGGTTAAAGGGATCAAATTGCATAAATCCAATCCCTCGATGGCAATGCTTAGGAAGAAAAGAGAGGTAAATGGACTCCCTCTAATTCCTATTTGTAAAGAATGCAATAAAACTGTCTGGGTTAGAGGGAAAAGGGAGAGCACCTTTGTGGGGTACTTGAAAGTTAACCAATTGTGTTATGATAAAAGGAAGTTAGGAATGTGTACCCTAAATGGGAAGACATACTGGGTAGGACAAAATAAGAAACTGCAAACTGCAACTTCAATTGGGGGGGCCTATTCTGTTAGATATGCTAAGTGAAAATGACGAAAGGGTATGTTTGGGGTTAGATAAGGTATTCTGTTTTTCTAAAGATGAGGAAGGATTGGACCCAGAGAATAAAATACAGAAG
Source organism: Delichon dasypus (assembly GCA_037837765.1). Lineage (NCBI taxonomy): Eukaryota > Metazoa > Chordata > Aves > Passeriformes > Hirundinidae > Delichon > Delichon dasypus. The sequence continues at coordinate 4,506,326 of JBBAXF010000012.1, read as the reverse complement.
GTGGCTTTAGAACTCAAACAACAGGAATTGGCTGCTAAGAAAAGAAGGATGGAACAAGAAAGGATGAGATCTCTAAGTGAACAATATGAGCAACTAGAAAAACAATTTAACAATTGGAGCTTATCTACCCCTGGTAAAAACCTTTTCCTAGATTTAGTGCAAGAAATTGCTACTGAGTTAGGATTAACGAATTGTTGGATATGTGGGGGATTGAAATCAGCAGAAAGGTGGCCATGGAAGGGTGAGAGTCTAACCCCTGAACAGTTACTGAGATGGGATAATAAGATCCTCAAAACATTAACTCGACCAGGGGGATGGACGCTAGATGAACGGGTCATAGGGACAATTTGTATAAGCAGGGAAGGAGATGTTTACAACGAGATAGTGGGATACACCCCATGCCTATCCACCCTAACTGTAAATTCCAACAATAAGTCTAGAATTTGGCAGAGCAACTAAGGAAATGACCGAAGAATAATAGAAATGGTTAAGAGGCTTTTTATCTGAATTAAGAAAAAAGGCTATAACCAAAAACACGAATTAAATTGGTGAATTTGAAAGAGGGGGGATTGTGATATATGTCCTAAAGTTAATTCGTGTTACCTCATTTATAATGTATATTAAAGTAAATTCATGTTATCCAATCCAAAGAAGATATATATATATGCTGTAGAGATATATGTTTAGTATAAGTTTTGTATGGTTTGCTCTGTTATACGTTTAAGTTTTACTTGCGGGATAAAACAAGACACTGCATAAAAGGAGACTTCCCCAGCCTGGGGAAACACCCGGGAGATACAAAGAAATGTGATTGGATTTACCAGAAAGGGGGGACAGGAGATCGCTGCTGCCGGGAATCCCTGAAAGGATACAAAGAACGACGGAAACCAGAGATAGAAGTCCGGAGACCAAGATGATTGCTTCAGATCGATATCTCCACGAGTCTCCGCTGAAATTTACATCTCCACAACACACCCAGGCCCAAACATCAGCAGTATTGTCTTCCTCTACCGGTCTATTCAAACCCCGATTCCAGCACCTGCATATGCCCTGAGGGGAAGACCGTCACACTCCCGGACCTCTCTCCGCGATCCAGTGTATAAAAAGAGACTGCTGCAGACCAAAAATGTGAACTTGGGGGGGGATAACAGGCTGACAGAGTCTGCTATCCGAGTTCACCCAGCGGCGACCCCGGGCTCGACGCTGTCCTTTTAATTGTGGCTAACCGAGACTGTCATTTTTGTCTCTCAATAAATTCCAAATTTTTGATAAACTGAATTTGGTAGATTTTATTTATAACAATTCTGGTGACCCCGACGTGATTGGGGTGATATCGGGACCCCCGTGGGACCCCTGTCTCTGACCAGGAGGCGCCCTGCTGAATTCAGCGGCCTGGCCGAGTCAAGGGGTGGCCGGGTGGAAACGATCAACCACACGACAGACTAAAACAGCAAAAGCCACACTTAAAAGGGAGATAGGCGAGGTCAGAGCTCTCGGGGAACTCGGGGAGGTTTTTTTCTTGGGAAGCAGAAACCTCCGGAGCCGCGGCGAAAGGAAAACAACTCGTAAAAATCTACGTGCACGAAGAACCCACGCAGGAAAAGGATCGTAAGTATTGCGTGGTTGAGTGGGAGTGACCGAGCGTGTGAAGTGAGACGTGATTCTATCACGAAGCGAGTGGGGACCCCAAAGCCGCAGTTCCACTTCCCCGCGAGGGGTGTGGTCGGTTGCGGGGGAAGCGAAAGTTTCGGGATAAGCACACCTCACACGTAAAACCTAGAAAACTCAGGGAGTTTTTCGGGAAAGGGAATCGGTCACAGGAAGGTTGAAAGGGAAGGATACGTCCTCATTGAGTTCTGAGGGCTGGTAAACCTTTCAACCTTGGACCAGGAGTGGTCCAGGGGAGGAAGTAAGGAGAAACAGAGAGCTCATAAGCGCCAGGGAAAACCTTGAGAAGGAGCGATCACCTAAAAGGGGCTAGTACCTGGCAAACCCACACCATGGGGCAAACAAAAAGTAAAAATGGTAAAAAGACTTCAAGGAAAACAAAACAGAGGACAGGTAAAGGAATCCCCGAAATCCCGATCGAGAGTCCATTAGGGTGGATGTTGGAACATTGGGAGGAATGTCCTGTGAGAGGAAAGAAATCCAAGCAGCTAATGGTGCATTATTGTGTGGAAATCTGGGGAGGGGTGGAAATACGGGACCATGTAACCTGGCCCATCTTTGGGACATTTGAAGAGTGGATATGTAAAGCGCTACTGCTTTACGTCAAGGGAAAGGGGAAGATGGAAGAACTAGAATATGCGGAGATTTGGGGAAGGGTCGATGTTAGGTTGTTACCCATGAAGTTAAAAGACCCTACCCCTGTCTCAGGGGATAAATGGGAACCTTTGGATAACCTTCCCCCACCTTATGTCATACCCACACCCCCTCCTCTTCCAAATAACCCGCAGAACCCTGGGAGAATAAATCCTCCCTTGGGACAGGGAATGCCTGGACTCCCGGCTCTCCCATCTGCCCCTCCACCAGAACTTCAACCGGGGGCCCCTTTCCCACCGGCTGGGCTCCCACCCCCGCTTGAGCCCCTACCGGCTCCTCGGCCCTCGGGAGGGAGAACACAGGATCTACACACCCCCGCACCACTGCTAGATGACCAATTCCAGGATTTGGACTTAGCAGCTTTCTTTAGCCCTAACCCACAGACGGTTCCAGTAGAGACTAGACATACTCCTCCCGCTAGGAGGACTAGAAGACAGCTAAAGAAAATGAATGAGGGGGAGGGCGAAGGGGAAAATGAAAGGACTAATCTTCTCCCTCTAAGAGAGATCCCCACAGCCCCAGGAATTATTGGGTACGTAAACGTCCCAATTAATACCAGTGACGTGAGGGCATTTAAAAAGGAGATGGGGAAACTCATGGATGATCCTTTGGGAGTCTCTGAACGGCTGGATGAATTTCTGGGAACTAGCATATATTCATATGAGGATCTCACGGCTATTTTAAGATCTCTGTTCAACACGGAGGAAAGGGAAATGATTAGACAGGCAGGGATACGTGAATGGGAGCGACGAAACCCCCAGAGCACCCCTGGAGATCAGAAATGGCCAAGCCAAGATCCCCGGTGGAACGCTCAGACTGAGGAAGGGAGGAGGAATATGATTGACATGAGAAATATCCTGATACAGGGAATCAGAGAGGCGGTGCCTAGGGGACAAAATTTAAGTAAGGTTTTTGGGGAATGCCAAGGGAAAGAGGAGACCCCCACGGAATGGTTGGAGAGATTGAGGAAAAGCCTCCAGATATATTCAGGAACGGACCCCGATTCTCCTGTGGGAGAGGTGTTGTTAAAAACACAATTCGTGGCAAAATCATGGGAGGACATACGTAAGAAACTGGAAAAGATTGAAGGATGGCAGGAAAAGGGATTGCAGGAATTGTTAAGGGAAGCCCAGAAAGTTTATATGAGGAGAGATGAGGAAAAACAGAAAATACAGGCTAGGGTTTTGGTAGCTGCTGTGAGGGAAGCTCAGAAACAGGAACGTCCTGCAGCCTCAGAAAATCCCTTAAGGAAAGCACCACCGAAGGGGCCAGTACGCTCGCAGAAGGGAAATTCTGGAAACAGGATAGAGGGATTAGAATGTTTCTATTGTAAGAAAAAGGGACACCTGAAAAGGGACTGCCCAAAGAGAAAGAGAGATGAGAAAATGTTCCATGAGGACTAGGGATGTCAGGGGCTATATATTTTAGGGTCCATAACATCAGGAGAGCCCTTGATAACATTAAAAATAGGACCCAAGGGAACAAAGATGGATTTTCTAGTGGATTCTGGGGCGGAGAGGAGTACATTTAAGCAATTACCCCCAGGGTGTAAGATAAGCAAGGAATCTATGATAGTTATAGGAGCTAAAGGGGAACCATTCAAAGTGCCCATAGTAAAGAATGTAGAAATAGAGTCAGATAATAAAATTTGTTTGGGGGACATGTTACTAGTCGAGGAAGCAGATTACAACTTACTGGGTAGGGATCTGATAATTGCACTGGGTATTAACCTCATCGTAAGGAATTCACAGATAATGGTTAGCATATATAAACTGACCTGTGAAGATGAGGATAAAATTAATCCCCAGGTGTGGCATACAGGGAAAGAAGCTGGGAGACTGGACATGGAACCCATTTCAATTGAAATAGAAAGGCCTGAGGACCCCATAAGGGTCAGGCAATACCCCATCCCTCTGGAAGGGAGGCGAGGATTAAAACCTATAATTGAGGATTTGTTACATAAAGGTGTTTTGGAGCCTTGCATGTCGAGGCATAACACCCCGATATTGGCTATCAAGAAAACAGATGGAAATTATAGACTGGTACAAGATTTGAGAGCCATAAATGAGAGAACAAAGACACGGTTCCCAGTGGTTGCTAACCCTTACACTCTCCTTAATAGAGTGTCCCCAAAGGATGTATGGTATAGTGTCATAGATCTGAAGGATGCCTTTTGGACCTGTCCTTTAGCCACGGACTGCAGGGACTTCTTTGCATTTCAATGGGAAGACCCTGACACAAATAGAAAGCAGCAATTAAGATGGGCCTTCCTTCCCCAAGGGTTTGTGGACTCACCCAATTTATTCGGTCAAGCCCTAGAACAATTGTTAAGTCAATTTACCCCCAGAAAAGGGACTAAAGTCTTACAGTATGTTGATGACCTATTGGTAGCTGGGGAAACAAAGGAAGATGTAAGGGAATGTACTATAGACTTACTTAATTTCTTGGGGGAAAAGGGTTTGAAAGTGTCTAAGCAAAAATTACAGTTCACAGAGTCAGAAGTGAAATATTTAGGGCATTGGCTAGTAGAAGGGAAAAAGAAATTAGACCCTGAAAGGGTAGCCGGGATTTTAGAATTACCTCCCCCTCGGAATAAAAGACAGGTGCGCCAGCTGTTGGGTTTGTTGGGTTATTGCAGGCAGTGGATCGAAGGTTATAGTGAGAAGGCAAAATTTTTGTATGAGAAACTAACAACAGAAAAGGTAAAATGGACTGACCAGGACTCCATAGAACTAGAAAAATTAAAGGGAATCTTGGCAACCGCCCCAGTTTTAAGCCTCCCGGACATAAATAAAACATTTCAGTTATTTGTGGATGTGAGCAGCCATACAGCCTTTGGCGTACTTACACAGGTTTGGGCAGGGGACAGAAAACCCGTAGGCTATCTTTCCAAATTATTAGACCCTGTAAGCAGGGGATGGCCTACTTGTCTGCAGGCAATAGTGGCTGTAGCTTTGTTAGTGGAAGAAGCCAGAAAAATTACATTTGGGGCTCCTATTACAGTCTATACCCCACATAATGTAAGAAATATACTACAACAGAAAGCAGAAAAATGGCTCACCGATGCTAGGTTATTGAAATATGAAGCCATTCTTCTTCATGCCCCAGAATTAGAGTTAAAAACAACACAGGCTAGGAACCCTGCGGGATTTTTATTTGGGGAAGCACGCACAGAACCTTGGCATGATTGTGCAGAATTGATAGAATTACAAACCAAAATTAGGGAAGATCTAGAGGATGAAGAACTCGAGGAAGGGGAAAAATGGTTTGTAGATGGATCAGCCAGGGTGGTGGAAGGGAAAAGAAAGTCAGGGTATGCCATAATAGATGGGAAAACTGGGGAAGTGGTCAAGGCAGGTCCCCTAAGCGCTTCTTGGTCAGCTCAAGCCTGTGAATTATATGCTGTGCTTCAGGCTCTGAAAGAACTAAAAGGAAAAGTGGGAACTGTCTTCACTGATTCTAAATATGCTTTTGGGGTGGTGCATACTTTTGGAAAAATATGGGAAGAAAGGGGACTTATTAACACCCGAGGGAAAAGTTTAATACATGAGGATTTGATAAAACAAATCCTACAGGCAATCAGAGAACCCAAGGCTATTGCTGTAGTATATGTAAAAAGTCATCAAGCTGGGTTACAGTTCAGGATAAGGGGTAATAATTTAGCTGACCAGGAAGCCAGAAGAGCAGCCCTCCTCACTTATAACATCCCCGAGAACAGGACAGAGAACCCAAGAGAATTTTCACCACAACCGACTGAAAAGGAAATCGAAGAATTTAAAAAGATAGGGGGTACTTTAGTCGATGGAAAGTGGAAACTGACAGATGGACGGGAGCTGGTCCAAAAAGCATATGCTCGAATGATATTAAAAAGATTACATGCTCAAACACACTGGGGAACGCAGGCTTTAGCAGAACAGTTCTTAAAATTCTTTGGATGCAAAGGTATTTTTGAGTTAGCAAAACAAGAAGTTCAAAATTGTATAGTGTGCCAGAAAATTAATAAATCCAGAGTGAGACAAAGCATATCGGGGGGACGCCCTCTAGCATACCGTCCCTTTGGGAGAATGCAAGTAGACTTCACCGAATTGCCAAAAATAGGAAGACACAGGTACTTGTTGGTAATAGTGGACCAATTAACACATTGGGTTGAAGCATTCCCTAGCCCCAGGGCAACAGCTCAAACGGTAGCACGCAGGTTGTTAGAAGAAATCATACCAAGATATGGAATTCCTGATTCCATAGATTCAGATCAAGGAACCCACTTTACATCCAAAATTATAAAGCATTTAGCAGAAGCCCTGGGAATCAGATGGGAATATCACACACCTTGGCATCCTCAGAGTTCAGGTCAGGTAGAGAGGATGAATCAAACCCTGAAAGCACAATTATCAAAACTCATGCTAGAGACCAAAATGTCATGGATTAAGTGTCTCCCTTTGGCACTCCTCAATATCAGGACACAACCCCACTCTGGATCTGGTCTGTCCCCCTTTGAGATGCTATATGGGATGCCATATGAGCATGGGATGCCAATAGGACACCCCCGAATGGAAGACTGCCAGATCCAGTCTTATCTTGTTTTAATTAATAAAAATTTACAGGAACTTCGGAAACGCGGATTAATAGCACAGAGCACTCCTTTAGGCTTCGCCATCCACAAAATCCAACCAGGGGATCGAGTGCTGGTAAAAGCTTGGAAGGAAACCCCGCTGTCCGCGCACTGGGAAGGACCCTTCATTGTCCTCCTCACCACTGATACGGCGATAAGGACAGCAGAAAAAGGCTGGACTCACTCATCACGAGTGAAAAAGATTGAACCTGAAAACAGCTCTCCACAGTGGAGAATCACCTCAACCCCAGGGGATGTGAAGCTGAGACTCCACCGAGAAACCTAATGACCAGCGCTTATCGGATAAGTTGTAACCAAGCAGGATGCCCCTGCTACCCTTTTGTCCATTTTAAGTGCGGGTATTGTGAGCAGATTTGGGTTACTCATTGTGTTCAGGGAGCTAGGCCTTGGAATTTGTGTGTACCCTGCTTTGAAGAAGAGTCTCGAAATACCAATCTTTTCCTATACATTGCCACAGAATCGGGGCTGTTTGAATTGGATTCTCCTGAGTGGTTTCATTATTTTACTAACGGGATAAGGGGAGGATTAAATAAAAGGGCGGAACCACTCAAAATTGAGTGTAGAAAGACCTTGAAAGTACCCTGTGGGGCCCCAATAATTAAGATAACCAGGTGGGAACAGTACAAGAGGCGATATGCTCAAAGGAGTACTGGTAGGGATCCAGAAGAATATCCCTGCTGCCAAGAAGATGGTTTACCCCGCCGCTGGTGGCAACCCAACGGGCGAAGGGTCGGGCAGAGGGATATGCCTATGGGTAACCCTAATGATCCTGAGTCTAGCCGTGTACCCCACGAATGGCCTCCTCAACCTCAAGGAGAGGGCAGAGAAGGGAATTAATTCCCTTGAAACTCCTTCAGTAGATACCGGGAATGGAATTGTGGAACCCAGGGTACGAGTAAATTGGTCGACGGCGCAAAGAGGGGAAGATGACAAATTGGTTAAAGGGATCAAATTGCATAAATCCAATCCCTCGATGGCAATGCTTAGGAAGAAAAGAGAGGTAAATGGACTCCCTCTAATTCCTATTTGTAAAGAATGCAATAAAACTGTCTGGGTTAGAGGGAAAAGGGAGAGCACCTTTGTGGGGTACTTGAAAGTTAACCAATTGTGTTATGATAAAAGGAAGTTAGGAATGTGTACCCTAAATGGGAAGACATACTGGGTAGGACAAAATAAGAAACTGCAAACTGCAACTTCAATTGGGGGGGCCTATTCTGTTAGATATGCTAAGTGAAAATGACGAAAGGGTATGTTTGGGGTTAGATAAGGTATTCTGTTTTTCTAAAGATGAGGAAGGATTGGACCCAGAGAATAAAATACAGAAGGTGGCTTTAGAACTCAAACAACAGGAATTGGCTGCTAAGAAAAGAAGGATGGAACAAGAAAGGATGAGATCTCTAAGTGAACAATATGAGCAACTAGAAAAACAATTTAACAATTGGAGCTTATCTACCCCTGGTAAAAACCTTTTCCTAGATTTAGTGCAAGAAATTGCTACTGAGTTAGGATTAACGAATTGTTGGATATGTGGGGGATTGAAATCAGCAGAAAGGTGGCCATGGAAGGGTGAGAGTCTAACCCCTGAACAGTTACTGAGATGGGATAATAAGATCCTCAAAACATTAACTCGACCAGGGGGATGGACGCTAGATGAACGGGTCATAGGGACAATTTGTATAAGCAGGGAAGGAGATGTTTACAACGAGATAGTGGGATACACCCCATGCCTATCCACCCTAACTGTAAATTCCAACAATAAGTCTAGAATTTGGCAGAGCAACTAAGGAAATGACCGAAGAATAATAGAAATGGTTAAGAGGCTTTTTATCTGAATTAAGAAAAAAGGCTATAACCAAAAACACGAATTAAATTGGTGAATTTGAAAGAGGGGGGATTGTGATATATGTCCTAAAGTTAATTCGTGTTACCTCATTTATAATGTATATTAAAGTAAATTCATGTTATCCAATCCAAAGAAGATATATATATATGCTGTAGAGATATATGTTTAGTATAAGTTTTGTATGGTTTGCTCTGTTATACGTTTAAGTTTTACTTGCGGGATAAAACAAGACACTGCATAAAAGGAGACTTCCCCAGCCTGGGGAAACACCCGGGAGATACAAAGAAATGTGATTGGATTTACCAGAAAGGGGGGACAGGAGATCGCTGCTGCCGGGAATCCCTGAAAGGATACAAAGAACGACGGAAACCAGAGATAGAAGTCCGGAGACCAAGATGATTGCTTCAGATCGATATCTCCACGAGTCTCCGCTGAAATTTACATCTCCACAACACACCCAGGCCCAAACATCAGCAGTATTGTCTTCCTCTACCGGTCTATTCAAACCCCGATTCCAGCACCTGCATATGCCCTGAGGGGAAGACCGTCACACTCCCGGACCTCTCTCCGCGATCCAGTGTATAAAAAGAGACTGCTGCAGACCAAAAATGTGAACTTGGGGGGGGATAACAGGCTGACAGAGTCTGCTATCCGAGTTCACCCAGCGGCGACCCCGGGCTCGACGCTGTCCTTTTAATTGTGGCTAACCGAGACTGTCATTTTTGTCTCTCAATAAATTCCAAATTTTTGATAAACTGAATTTGGTAGATTTTATTTATAACAACCTGCAAACCTCCTTCAAAAATAAATAAATAATAAAATGAAGAAGAATAAACAATACTACTGCTACTACTAAATTTGAGTCCTAATGTCAACAGTACAGTATACACACATCAAGGACTAAATTGCATTAATATGTACAGAATATATCTCATACATCTGAAAACCAAAAGGCTTAGAAAGGTAAATAATAATTTCTAAATGCACTTAAATATTGACTCTGGATCATGAATTGTGTCCTTAATACAAGATGAAAGGTATGGTAGCATGATGTTGAGATTTTGGGGGAAGATGAGAACAGAAGCATTTATGAAGTGGTAAGAAGTACACCTATCTGTGAATTCCACCCAGTCAAAATCACATTTGATTGATGAACTCACACCAATTGCATAAAAGGTTATTCAGTAGATTTGATAATTATAAATTTAATAATTGTTATTACTGAATCTTATTATCCCAGAAAAATACATTTAATTTTTTAATTGATAATGAAAAGTGGCAAATTAAGGAAACTTGCATGCACAGAATTCACTGAAGATGGACTAAAGGATTCAGGCTGTTTTACAGGAGCCATTTTTTTAAACTCATGATGCAAAAAAACCCCTCAGAAAGTAGTCTTCATTATAAATCCAATACTTCTAAAATTGCAAATAATTCCAGGTGTATTGGGTTTGGTTGAGCTGGAGTTCGTTTCCCCACAGCAGCTCTCCCAGTGCTGTGCTTTGCATTGGGAACTGGAAGGGTGTTGAGAACACACCAGTGTTTTGTGCTTGATTTACCTTGTTTCTCTAGCTTGCTAGATTGAGCTCACGGCTTGTGAGTTTGTAAATAGATAAGATATAATAAACAACCAAGTCCAAACTTGGAATCTACGTTTCCCATGTTATTCATCCTGACCTTGGCAGAGAAAAAGAAACTAGAACAGTAACAGCTTCAATGTGGCTTCAGAAATAATGCACTACACTAATAGTTATAGCTACCTATACTGTGTAGTAAATAATTCCAGTTAAGAACTTTTAGTCTAATTGTCATCCCAAACGTGAGCTCAATACCTAGTGTGTAATGCCAATTCACACACTGAGGCGAGTGATGACCTCATGGTAGATGACCTCATGGTTTGAAAGACAAAGGGAAAATGGCAAGCAAAGCCTCCCCCCAAGATGTTGCCCTCCACAGACAACTGCATGCGGAGAGAGAAACGCAAGGATGACCAATAAACCTCTCTCAGCTCCAACTTTCCCCTGGAAGAAAAAAAAAAAAAAAACAACGGAAGGTAGGAGCTTAAAAAGCAGTTCTGGTGGCAGATGGAAAGTGCTGGTGTTGTCTGGGGAGCTCCAGCCCCATGGTGTCAGCCTCCTCGCTTCTTTTCGGAGATTGCAGTGGTGTGTGTGTTTGTGAGGTCAGTGCTACCACTTGCTTTGTCCTCCTGCCACCTGCTGGACTCAGCTGGTGTTGGTGATACTGTCTTGGATTGCTGTCCTAACGCGGGGAGGAAGAAAATGAACTCCTGGGCACCTAAGAACAGTTGCCTGGCCCGACCCTCTCTGCACCTGGCTGTAAACAGGTATTACAAAATTTTCCTTGAAGCAGTTTAGGATTGTGAAATGCAGCTTCTCAGAGACTTGCCTGAAGCAATCCCCTCAGGGAAAAACAAAAGAAAACAAAGGAGAGCATCTGCCTTGTGCTGCCTCAGCTCTCCCATGGAGAATGAAAGGGAAAGAGCAAGATAGCTTCTACCTGAGTCTCCTGACCTTAAAAGGAGAGTCACACTTCCCCTCTCCCCCCCACCTTCTCCCTCAAATTCACAGTTCCATTTCTGGCTGCGGAGTCTTAAAGAGACGGTAACAATTTTTGGCATATGACCTAACATAGATAGATATCGAATACAATGACATTTTGGGTTCCCCAGCAAGGTATTTCTATTTCTTCATTCTAGCTTGCACAAAGTAGGGAGTTGTGTGGTAATCCCCAAAAGACAGGCTCCCTGATCATCAAAATGTTATACTATTGAGACATTTTAACAAACAAAGGCCTCAGCATTAATTAGTTACAAGTTGCATAGCTTTTTATTAATTAGTACTTAAGCCCCCATTTGCTAGTTATATCACTCGCTGCTCATGCTAATTTGTCTGCATGGGCAATTCTTCCTTCCATCTGAGTCTGGAGTCCTCTTTGAGTAGGTGGTTAATTGGCTGGTGGTTGCAATGGCCCACTGCCAGAATTACCTTTCCACCAGTTCATGTTCAGTTCTGCTGACTTCATTCCTGCTGGTGGTACCAAAAGTGTTAATTTAATTTTTACTGTGCTTGTGAAAATTTTAGCAGAGAAACAAGGCATGCAAAAACTGCTTTCCAGCAAGGACAGTTGTAAGAGAAGAAGGCCCATAAATGCAGTAGTAGATAAAACAAAGGCCTGAATCTGGGAACTTGGGGTGGGACTTATGGTAATGGATAAATTGTAATATGTATGTTGCAACACACTTGTAGAATCACGTGTCTGTGTAAGGTTAGGAGTTATCCTTCATGGTGAAGCCCAAAACTGGGCAAGAAAATAAAATTCTATGGTCAGACGGCTATAGAGCAGGTATTTGTTTATTCAGCGCTGGGAGTGGGGGGGTGTTGTATATCTTCACGAGACTAGATGACCGCCGATGGCAAAAAGAAAGACCCTGCTCTTTGTCCGGGAGGGAAAATATTGCTTTATTCTTCAGTCCTGCCCTGCCTTGGCTGGAGATCTTCCCCGATCGCTTTCCGGTGCCAGAGTGCCGAGGCCCCGCCTGCGCTTGGGCTTTTTACCCAGGGGGCAGGGCCCAGAGGCAGGGCCAAGACACTACCCAATCAGGGAGAAGTGGCAGTGGAAGAGAGTTAGGTTACAGCTGAGTAAGGACAAACCACATGATACAGATTACAAATCCGATAAAACACAATATAAACCAAATTAATGCATTACATCTCCCCTTTTCTTATTAAATTAAGAAGAAGGAAGGCTCGGTTCGTGGGAGATGCTCAGAGTTCGGAAATGGAGTACCTGTAAAGTTGCAGAAGAAAAATGACCTTTAGTGCAAACAAACCATTTAAAAAAACACTGTTAAGGAACAATGATAATTATAAGGAGAAGGTTTGGCGCTTTCTCCTCCTCCAGGCAGCACTGGCCATTTGTGGGGCCTCTGCAGGTAGCTTTGCAGTTTTAGGGATGAAAGGTTTCACCCACTTGGCCGGCACCCGCTTGGGACCTGAGGGAGTGGACACGCAGGCATACCCACGACCCCAGGTGACCAGATCATGAGGACCCTCTGTTTCCCTGGTTGCTGGATCCTTTACCATTACCGGTGGCTTTGCTTTCAGCTGCAGTTGGCAGTTCTCTCTGAAATGGCGCACAATTGGTGGGTTAAGATTTTCAAATGTGCAATTTAAAAAGTTCAGAGTGAACAAGGCTTTGGACAACTGGATTTGGGGTGTTTCTATTCTTAGAGACTGATGTTGTTAGCTGAGGACCCTTTTGAGATTCTGGTGGGTCCTTTCCATGATGGCCTGACCTGTCAGGGAGCAGGGGATGCCTGTTTTGTGCTCTACTCCCCCATTGCTGCAGGAAGCTTCTGAACTCCTTGGATGTGTACCTGGGTCCATTATCAGTTTTTATTGATTTGGGGATGCCCAGGAAGGAGAAAGCCTGTATTAGGTGTTTCATGGCATCACTAGACTTCCCCCCTGTGTGGGCAGAGGCATAGGCAGCTCCAGTAAAGGTGTTAACAAGCACGTGGACATACCTTTCCTAACCAAAGGACATGATGTGTGTCACGTCCGTCTGCCATACCTCACAGCTGTTCAATCCCCTGGGGTTCGCTCCTGCACTCAGGGCTGGGAGTGCGTGTTGCTGGCACGAGGGGCACGTTGCCACAATTGCCCGAGCCTGTTCCCGAGTTAGGTGGAACTGGCGAACTAGGCCGGGTGCATTCTGGGGAAAAAGCTGGTGGCTGATCTTCGCTTTTTCAAAGATGTTTGGGAGTGGGGCCATCTCCACAGGTGCAGCAAGAGCATCAGCCCTTCTGTTGCCCTCGGCTATGAACCCTGGTAAATCAGTGTGTGATCTGATGTGCATCACATAAAATTGTTGCTCTCGGTGGGAGACCATATTTACTAGTTTTGAGAGCAAGTTGAAAAGTGCAGAATTGGAGACCTCACTCAGTACAGCCTGCTCAGCTCTGGATACTACACCTGCTACATAGGCCAGATCTGAGACCAAATTGAAAGGTTCAGGAAACTTTTCAAAGGCTCTAACAACTGCAGCCTGTTTCTGCCTAGTTAGGGACGCTAGATGTCGGGGGTTTTCTCTAACATTTAGGTGGTTTTAGGGTCTTTTGCTTCCCTGCACAGCTTCGAGCTAAGCTGAAGGAAGAGACGGCGTTTTTAGGTTTAGATTTTTTAATGTTGCATACTTCGTTTATTATTTCTTATCTTACAATTTTTTTGGAGTCTGACAAGATGTTCGCAGCTGCATGGATTTTTTACGTCGCCTTTTGAGCTGGATTGTCTTTATCTTTTATACTAATTACTACGTATTTCTTGTTTACTATTTTTTACTAATGTCTATCACTATTACTAAAAAGGTCATCTTTACTTTGACCCAATCCTCACTAACTACTTTGTGCCACGTCAATGCAGCAATGGAGTGAGGGAAGGAGAAGGAGAAGAAGAAGGAGACAGCGCCTTAGATTTTCTATCTTGTCCCTATTTACTTCAATGCTAGGAACTTAAAATTACTATTTTTTCGTTTTGTGATAAGCTAAACTATTTTTTTTAATATATTTTTGTGACTTGTAAACTTTCTCTCAGTGTAGGAAGTTTTTCTTATGGACTGAAATCAAAGCTAGTGTCTCTCTGAGCTCTGGGCTGGGGTCCCAGACTTCCCTGCCTAGGTCTCTGACCCTCTAGGGCAACCAAAGGAATGCCTTGGACTCTAACATCTCCCCCTCCTGTTTGAACTAAGAACACTTTTTTGGCTACTTTGTCTATGGCTTGCTGTATACTTAGAAACAAACACGGCAAAATCATGAGAAGGATTACAAGCCTTACTAAAATATACATAACTATTTTTAAAATTTCTTTCTACAATGGTGAAAGGTTAAACAAATTGAACAAACTGTTTATCTATGACTTAGTTACTTCTCTAAGTTTGTTCACACTTTCTTGCAATTGCTTGATGTTTTCATGAATGGATTTGGAATGATCGGACAAATTCATGCAGCACATTCTCTTAAATTCTTTACACTCATACTTATGGGTCAGCAAAAGATAATCAATCGCTGCCCTGTTTTGGAGACTTGCTTGTCTTACACTATCAATGTTTAACAACATGTCAGTGCAAGAGAGATAGCTTGGGCATGTTTGCTCAACTAACAACTCACATGATCTAATTGTGTTAAGGCTGCTCTTGACGCTGCTTGTGGTGAAAAAATTGCAACTGCAATTTTTTGAGCTTTGCTCTATGTGTGAACATCATTATTACAATTTGGATCATACATCTGAACTGATCTCTCTGTTTTAGTTTTCTCATTAGTGTTATGTCGGGTGTTAGCAATGAAAGCATTCTAGTGCTGCAAGGACTACTTGTGGCATTTGCAGGAATTGCGGACTAAATTTTGTCTCTACAAATGAAAAAAATTCTTTTCGGCAACTGAGCTGGAACATGATTGGATGTTTTTTTCAGCATCTTAGTGTAATTACACTAAGACGATGAATTTCTGTAAAAATTGAGGTTTGGAGTGATGTCTACAGTTTTATTTTTTGTCACTCCAGAAAGGCTGAATTTCACACAGAATTGCATTTGGACTGATTTAAGAATTTCTAGTTTTGAGGTTTAAAAGGAGCTGCAGGAAGGAATTTCGTCTAAACATCCTATTGGTCTACTGGATTTACAATGGACTTTGAAATCTCTGGAGGGATGTGTTTTGGAATTGGCAATTTGTTTACTGGCAACTTTACTAAACATGTTGAAAAAGGTTTTTTTGGTTTTGAGTGTGTCAGGCAGATGGTATCTAAACTTGATGCATTGGCTAGAGTTTCTTAAACGTTCTCTTTTGGTTGAGCCACGGGCAAAACTGCTGCATTGCTTAAGGCAACTAAGGAGAGAATGAGGCACAAGGATAGTTTTTTTTATTTTCAATGCTCTTTTTTCTCTGGGAATTCTTAAAAATGCAACACTACCTAAGCTTAAAAGAAAACAAGTTCTAAAGTCTCTTTTGCACGTAGAACGAAGGGATGTCTGCTGTTTTGACACTGGCTTACATCTGCGTGCCTACTTTTTTTCTTCTGGTTTTGGAGTTTGTCTCTGCTTGCGTCTGGACTTGGTACGGTTTCACGTGCTTTGCCGCTAGCTACTTTGGCTTAACTGCTGTGGAGACATAAGCATATTTCTTGCTTCAAGTTATTAATTTGAATGGCCCTTCAATTTGTCTCGTTTTGGGGGTTTCTGACTAAAACTAAAGGAATTTATTTTAGTTTTGCTCTTGTGCTGTTTGAAAAATGCTTGATGATTGGTGGAGTTGGCTCTGCAAAAGAGCAATTTAGAAAATTTAACACATACAAGGCTTTATTTAAGCGCATGTATGGTGTAGCGTCTGTTTCTCCTTTCTTTTGTCTGTCTAAAAGGGATTTTATTGTTTGATGTGTCTTTTTAATGATTGCTTGACTTGTTGGAGAGTGTGGGATACTAAAGGCATGATGGACACTCCACTTCTTTAGGAATTTGTCAAACACTTTATATATGTTGGTTCATTGTCTGTTTTGATTTTTTTGTGGCACGCCTAGAGATGCAAATGCTTGCAAGAAATGTCGACAAGCGTGTTGTGCTGTTTTACTTGTGTGCAATGATGCAAAGACTGCACTTGAAAATGTGTCAACTGAAACATGAACATTCTTGAGTTTCCCAAAAGATGGATAATTTGTGACATCAGTTTGCCATAACTGCAAACTGTGCAATCTTCTTGGATTGACTGCTCTCATGGAAGCAGGAGGCTGAACAAGCTGGCAATTAGGGCAAGCACTAATGATTTCTTTTGCTTGACCTTTGGAAATGTGAAAAGTGTCCATTAGTGCTTGAGCATTCTGATGAAAGAATGCATGACTCAATTTTGCCTGTTCAAAAATGTTCAGAAAAGTCTTTGAAATTGGCATGGTCAATTTGTCTGCATGTGCATTGCTTTCTGCTAAAAAACTTGGAAGAGAAGAATGTGCTCTGATGTGTGAGACAAAATATTTTTGTTTTCTGTTTTGCAACAATATCCTCATGCACAATAAATATGAATATAAATTTTTATTGTTAACTTCTCTTAAAAGTGAACTTTTAAGTTTTTTGACTACATTATCTACATAAGCTGAATCTGTGATTAAATTAAAAGGTTGCTGGAACAGCTTAAAAGCTCTGACTACTGCTGCTAATTCTACTATTTGTGGTGACTTGTACTATTCTTATATCTGATTTCTACTCTCTTGTGATGTCATCTTGCTATGTATTTACTGATTTGTGAGTTTTTCTAGAGCTATCGGTAAATACTGTTATTGCATCTAATGGCACTTTACTTATTTTTGGCTTTTCTTTGAAACTTAATTTTGCCTTTAACAGCTTGTGGCTTGGGAAATGAATAGTACAAATACTTGAGTAATCTAACAATGCAATTTGCAAGTCTTCTGATTTTTGCAATGCTTAATCAAAATAATTTTTTTTTAAAGGCAGGTAAATCGTTGTAAAATCTTTGCTTGCCATTGTTTGCAGCTTGGTCTTAGCTTTGATGATGATTTGAGCTATTATTTTTACACTTGAGAGGATTGTCTTCGGAGACTTGTAAGATAAAAAAAATCTACTCTAAAATCAACAATGGGTCTTTTTGTGATGAGTCTTACTGAAAAATCAACTCATATAACTGTATTTTTTTCTCTAACACTGCAAGAAAGAAAGGTAAAGATGTTACAAAACGATGTGCCTGTCTCTGCTGGAGGGCTCTAGCAATTTTCTTAAGGGCTTCTTGAGCCTCAGGAGTGAGGCTCCTGTGGGATTTGATGTTATTGTCTCCTTTTAAAAGATTGAACAACGGCGCAAGTTTATCATTTGTGATTTTTAAGATGGATCTCATTTAGTTGATCTCTCCTAAAAGTTGTTGCAAATATTGTAAGTTGTTAACTTCTGCTTTAATTTTAATTTTCTGTGGTTTCACTGTTTGTTCAGTGATTTTCCATCTTTAGTATTTCTAAGGTGCAATTTCTTGAATTTTTGAAGTGGACATTTTTAAACTTGCATTTTGCATTTCTGTGATTACACAGTCACGAGCTCTCTGCAATTTCTGTTGTGTTGGGGCAGCAATGAGCAGATCATTTATGTAATGAATGATTTTTGCTCCTGGATGTTTTTTTCGAGCTGGAGACAGTGCTTGTGCAACAAACTATTGGCAGATGGTCGGAGAGTTCTTGAGATTTTGAGGAAGAACAACTTAATGGTATCTCTGCAGAGGCTCCTCTTTGTTGACACTTGGGATGGAAAAGGCAAATCGAGGAGCATTATCTGGATGAAGTGGGATGCTGAAAAAACAATCTTTGAGATCAATGATCACAAGTGGCCAATCTCTCGGAATCATTGAGAGAGATGGAAGCCCTAGCTGAAGTGGTCCTATTTCTTCAATGACTTCATTGATTTTTTTGAGATCATGAAGCAATCTCTGAGCTAGGGGCTTTTTTGCAAATGACAAACACTGGGGAATTTTAGGGACTGTTTGTTGGTACTATGTGTCTCTTTTTTAATTGTTCTTTGACTAATTTTTTGAGAGCACTCAATTTTTTTTTTTTCGAGGGGCCACTGATCTACTCAGACAGGATTGTCTGTTTTCTAGGTTAAATTTAAAGTGGTGAGTGCTGCAGTGGCCCCTATTAAAAATCTACTTTTAACTTTACGCTCTATTGCACTAAAATGTCTCTTGTCTACACTGTGATGGGTCTTTGCACAACAAATGGGCGAATGATTGCAGTCTTACTTTTTGGCTCCGAGACAACAATCGCATCTTTACTCTGCAGACACAAGGTGTTTCCTCCTATGCTTGAAAGAGGACTCAAGGGAGCAATTAAATTCCAATTCTTGGGCCAAAAAAGATACGAAATTACCGTGACGTCTGCCTCTGTGTCGAGCATCCTTTTGACTGCGATTGTTTTCTCACCCTGGGTCAATTCACAGACGAGAATTGGTCTGTCTCGGCCTATGTGTTTCACTTAGGAGGCATGAACTTCCATGTGCTCACCTGAAGGAGGATCTTGTTCCCGGAGCACTGGCAAGACTTGTTCTGCAGCATGGGGTGGCAATGCAATTGCCCTGGCAATTGAGGTGTTTGGGGGAATGATCAATGGTGGCTGATGAGGCACCGCTAAAACTGTTAACTCATCATTGCGATCTGCTGAAATGACAGAAGGGTAAATAACAAGTCCTAAAACACTGCTTCTGTCTTTACCTATAATTAGAAAGTCTTGCTTCTTTTCCGAGGACTTAGTGACACCTGTGGGTATCACTGCATAATTGTAATCTAAAAAACATATCACTTTGGAAGTTGCTAAGTCACATTGCGCCTTTGGTGGTAGTAACTCTGAATCACTGGGGATCTTACAAATTGTCTTGCTGAGGGCGTTAGAATGCTGTTCCCTGATGATTGTCTCTTTTGCGGAGCTTGCTTTTGAGTTATCGCTATCACTTGTGTTGTCGCGCGCTGACGATTCGCGCTCCTTTTGGAGTTTTCTGACTGAGTTCTTCTACTTGCATTGTTTTTTGCAAGGCGATGCTTCTTCCTCCCGCATGCCGGACAATGATCTGATGAGTCTGCATTGTTTGTAACTTGTGGGCAGTCCTTGAAATGCCTTGGTTTGCTACACTTGTAACACTGTCTTTGTTGGAAATTTGCAAATGCTTCTTTGACAGCTTTTTCTACATGATCTCCTAAAATTGTTGCAATGTGCTGTGGTGTCCCCACCTTGCTGAATGCTTTTAGAATTTCTGCTATGGTGGGTTGGCTTGGCATCGCACTGATGACACGCTTGCATTTTGGATTGGCATTTGCAAATGCAAGACACTGGATCAAATGTGACTTCACTGCTTCATTTGTGGCTTGCTTGTTCACTGCTTGTGTGAGACGATCGACGAATGAAGCGAAGGGTTCTGAAGGACTTTGCTTTACTTCTGTAAAAATACTTTTTGTGACTTTTGCTGGTGGAATTTGCACCATTGCCTTTATGGCTGCATCTTTGATGTTTGTTAACACGTCTTGAGGAAAAAACTTGGCTTGTCGAGCTGGACGGTCAAGTGGTGGATCACTGGCTAATTGTGCAACTGTGAAGCTTGCATTTGCCTTTTTCTGGTATTTGATTTTGTAATCATTTAAATTTTTTTTCTATTTTGCTTCCTAGAGAATGAATTGTGAGTTACTTAGGATTATTGTTGCAAGAGATCGGAGGTCAAATGGTGTTAAATTATAAATATTAAATGTTTTTTTTAAAAAAGTTGTTTGAAGTATGGAGACTTTAATCTATTATCACGAACGGCTTTCATTAGATTCTTGATGACTTCACGATCTAATCTCTCCCATCTTGGGTTTGCATCTTGTGCATTATATGTCACTGGCATAGCTATGCCTTTTGGACTCATTGAAAGTGTATCCTCTTTCAATGCAATTTTTTTTATGTTTGTTTTGTCTGTTTGACAAAATTTTGGCTTGGCAGAAGCCTGTGCGGTGTCTGCCTCTGTAATTGTTTCTTTTGCTTGCGCTTTTGCTGCTGCTTCATCTTTCTCAGGACCTATTTGTTTTGGAGGCTTTGCTTCCTTGGGTTTTGTTTTTTTTCTTTGTTTCTTTGTTTCTTTTTCTTTTTCTTTTTCTTTTTCTTTTTCTTTTCTCTTGCTGAACAGGAATTAGAGTTTGCTGAGCATCTTCAAATTTTTCTGAAACATCTTTCCTTGGAAGAAAAATCTGAGAGAAAGAAGACGTGGGGTCATGGCGAAATGCTGTTTCAGTGAACTTTCGAAAAACTTGTTCATAAAGTCTTCAGATAACAAAAATGATGAAGCTTGTCATGTAAACTTAAGTGCTTTTACTCTCTTGGCAGGAATCTTTTCTGATGCTGTGATTCTGATTATATCTTCATCTGTAATTGACATCTCCTGGTCTTCATTCACAATGTCCTTATCCCTTATCTTCGGCAAAGGTTCTCTCGGTTTTTGTTTGAATTGCTGTTCTGAAGAAGTTGATTTTTTGTATGAAATTGGAAAAAAACAATGCAATGTGGGTGTGTCTTCCTAAAGTGATGCTTCGGTGGATGCGGCTGATGATCTCTGTGCTTGCTGCATCTCTGCCCCGCCCCTTGGTGACGATGGCACACTGGCAACTGTCTTTTGTGGGCTTGGAGTTCTCAAGTATCTTTTAAGTTCTGGAAAAGCCTGTAAAATTTGAGATATTTTCAGACGCGTTCTCATCTGCAACATCTCTGCAGCTGCCTCCGATTCTCAATAAACAGGAGATTTATGAACTGGCAAGCTGCCTATGGGCGGGGTCGGGTTTCGCAGCTCATGCTGCCTGGGGGCGGTGCTTTTGAGACTCTCCCTGCCTCGGCCACGCCCCATCTCTGCCCGCTCTGTCTCCTGGTTCTCGTCTTCCTAGCCTCAAAATTTATTCCCGCGAACTCCCCTTTTCGCGATTCGTGTCTGTATCGCTCAACGCACTCTGCGATCGCGCTCTGTCGCTTCCCGCCGCATTTCGACGCGATAGGTTAGATTCGGTCTTTCGCGCAGTCTCGCTCCCCCGCTGCTCCAACAGCACCTGACTCGCCTCTTCCCCCCCATCTTCTTCACCCGCACCCAGTTTTTCTACGGGAAGGGAAAGGAGCAACTGCGACTGAGGAGTGTGTTGGCGCGGGGACCCTGGAGGCGTGAAGGGGCTCCTCGGTGGACTTCTTCTCCCCCCCCCCCCCCAATATAAATGAGGGGTTTGTTCTGGGACTGCTTTAAAGAAAAGCATGTTAAATTCTTTTTGTTTTCTTGGATGTATTAAAAGCTTGGATTTTCTTGGTACTAATTTTGGGGTTTCTGACGAGGTTTCTGTTGGACTTTGAGATATTTGTATTCTTCCTCCTCCCCCCTCCCATTCTTTTGGGGGAGGTATCGACTTTGGAGTTAGCATGGCTCTC
Source organism: Delichon dasypus (assembly GCA_037837765.1). Taxonomy (NCBI): domain Eukaryota; kingdom Metazoa; phylum Chordata; class Aves; order Passeriformes; family Hirundinidae; genus Delichon; species Delichon dasypus. The sequence continues at coordinate 4,484,548 of JBBAXF010000012.1, read as the reverse complement.
TGTCTTCGCTCTGTGCTATACTCCCTTTGTTTGCCTGGCTGCTGTCTAAACTTGCAGCTTTCTCTGCTATATTCTGTTATAACTTCTAACATAATTTTCTCCCCGCTGATAAAAGCTTTGCGGATATTTTTTGCTTTCGTGTGGCTTTATCATAAAGATCTCTGTTTACTTCTTGCCAAAAACTTGGCTCAAAAAGAGACTGGGTCTCACATTGTGAATAATTACATTTGACCCTTAACATTAGGGCTTTGAGCTCTTTATCTTTCAGCGCTACATTATATTTTGATATTATTTCTTTTAGATTTTCTAGTATTATAGTTCTTTCTTGGGAACTAGTTCCCCCCATCGCGCGGTGTGTTCTGAATTTCACAGGTCTTACCAAAGTGAAAACTTTCTCCAGCTGTGGTCCGATTCGTCTCAGAGGTGTCCCGATCTCCGTCCAGCAGATCTCAGGGTGACGGGTTCTTGAGCTTAGTGGAAAACTGTTGTCTGGAACGAACTGGAGTGAGCTGGTGTTCTGGCTAGAGCTGGTGTTTCTTCTCTGGAGTTGTTGGCTTGGCTGCTTGATGTTTTGGGAGCTTTTTGATGTTTCTGCAGAGGTTGCTGTGACTCTTTTCGGCGCTCTTTTTTAGGAGTGCCAGTCAGGAAAGTCAGATGTCGTGCACTCAGAGATGCTAGGTGTTTTTGCCCACCCAGGGATGCCAGATGTTTCTGCCCAGTCAGGGATGCCAGATGTCAGGGGTTTTCTCTAACATTTAGGTGGTTTCAGGGTCCTTTGCTTCCCTGCACAGCTTCGAGCTAAGCTGAAGGAAGAGACGGAGTTCTCAGGTTTAGATTTTTCAATGCTGCATACTTTATTATTTATCTTACAATTTTTTTGGAGTCTGACAAGATGTTCGCAGCTGCATGGATTCCTCACGTCTCCCTTTGAGCTGGGTTGTCCTTATCTTTTATACCAATTACTACGTATTTCTTGTTTACTATTTTTTACTAATGTCTATCACTATTACTAAAAAGGTCATCTTTACTTTGACCCAATCCTCACTAACTACTTTGTGCCACGTCAATGCAGCAATGGAGCGAGGGAAGGAGAAGGAGAAGAAGAAGGAGACAATGCCTTAGATTCTCCATCTTGTCCCTATTTACTTTAATGCTAGGAACTTAAAATTACTATTTTTTCATTTTGTGATAAGCTAAACTGCTATTTTTTACATTTTTGTGGCCTGTAAACTTTCTCTCAGTGTAGGAAGTTTTTCTTATGGACTGAAATCAAAGCTAGTGTCTCTCTGAGCTCTGGGCTGGGGTCCCAGACCTCCCTGCCTAGGTCTCTGACCCTCTAGGGCAACCAAAGGAATGCCTTGGACTCTAACACAGCCAACTCAGCTACCTGAGGTGATCCACCTCGACAATATCTTTTTTCCCACAGCTGAGTTTGAGGATCTTTCCACGTTATTACTGACCTGTGGGATGCTCCGCATGCATCTGTAAAAACGGTTAGAGCCTTTAAGGGCCTCCTGCTCTGAACACCTTTTAATGACAATTTGAACTGAATTTGTTCACTAAATAATTTGTGGGCATGCCGATGAATTGAAATTTGACCTGTGTAGCTATCCAGAGCAAACTGCAAAGCTTCATTTTCATGAAGCAGGTGCTCCAACATTGCTTTTGTGATTTGTCCCAAGTTTACCTCAATTGGGATGTGAATGCACTCAAAATCATATCTTGCCAACTCCTTGATCCGTGTCCTGGCCTTCTGGATCAATTCTGCTACCAGTTCTTGTGGCCTGGTCATTCTTTTGGACCGGCGGTAACTGAGGAAAACCCACTCTATGATTAAGAGGGGATCCCTACAGTCTTTGTCCTTTTTTGATTTTTCCACTTTTTCCCACTGAAAGATCACCCCGTGTAGGTGTGGCAATTTGCCTAAAATGATGAATTTAAATGGCAAGTCTGATTTGCACCGGTTGGCCTGTCTGGTGGCCATACAGTCCTGTACCTTTTCTAGGGCTGCTCATGCCTCTTGGGTAAGGGTCCTAGGAGAACTCCGCTCCTCTCCCACTTTTAACAGATTGAAGAGGGGGTCTAGGTCCTCAGTGGTCAGACCTAGCCAAGGTCTTACCCAATTTAAAGACCCACACAACTGTTGGACATCTGCTAAGGTCCTGGTGTTATTTTTGACAGCCAATTTTTGAGGCACAGTGGTCCGCTTACCAATCTCCAGACCCAGGTACTTCCAAGGCGGCATCCTTTGAATCTTTTCCTCCTGAAGCTCGAACCCTGCAGCAACCAGAGAATGGATTGTCAGGTCCAGCGCGTGGGACAGTAAGTCATCATTGGGGGCACACACAAGCACATCATCCATGTAGTGCAAGATGATGGCTTCTCCCGCAGCTGCACACACTGGGGACAGCAAGGAAGAGAGACCACTGACGAATAAGTAGCGAGTTCCTTGCCCCCTGGAGAAGAAATTTACAGTGATATCCTTTCTTCAGGGCTTCTCGGTTGAGGGTAGGGACCGATGATGCAATACGTGGGGCATCGTCAGGGTGCAGAGGAATCTGGAAAAAGCAGTCTTTGATATCAATAATTGCCAAATTCCAATTTTGGGGGAGCATCGCTGGGGATGGCATCCCTGGCTGGAGAGAACCCATGTCCTCAATGACATTATTAATTTGATGGAGATCGTGGAGGAGCTGCCACTTGCCTTTGTTTGCCTTTTTGATAACGAAGTCTGAGGAATTCCATGGAGACATGGTTTCCACAATGTGGCCTTTAGCTAGCTGTTCATCCACTAGCTCCTGAAGCACCTTCAATTTTTCTTTACTGAGCAGCCACTGCTCTACCCAGACTGGTGGATCAGTTTTCCAATTGAGTTTCTGGGTAGCGCGCTCTTCAGTGGCCGCAGCCTGAAAAACCGGGGCGGCATCTGGAATGCCAATCGTGACCCCCCACTGGGCCATCAGGTCTCTCCCCCAGAAGGGCTCCGAATAATCCAAAACAAACGGACGCTGTGTAGCTAATTGTCCATTTGGCCCCTTAATTTGCACAACACTTTTTGACTGTTTTGCCAATTTCATTCCCCCTACACCTTGCACGTGCCCTGCCACATTTTGCAGTTCCCAATGTGAGGGCCACATCCTTTCTGGTACAATTGTTACATCTGCCCCTCTGTCCAAAACACCCTTGATGTTTATGACTTCCCCACCGAGATGGACCTCACACCGTAATATGAGTCTGTCCCTCCCAATGGCTTGTGTGCGGCAAACCTCTCGGTGTTTGCTCATTGTGTTGTTTTTTCCAGGGAACGGGTCAGGTGCTGGGATTGCCTGAGCTATTATCTGCCCCTTAGGCAGAAACAAAGGTGGGTGGACACAGCACAGCCAAAGGACCAGTTGTTTAGGGTTTGATGAGATGAGACCAGGAAGGATCTTGATCTCTCTCGGTGTGTATTTGGTGTCCCCAAGGATGACATACTTACTGCCAACGTGTTGCCAGGAGCCTGGCACCTGCAGATCCAATGAACCTAAATGCCAGTCTGTGTCACTTAGGTGCAAGGACTCTGTCAGCTGCAACCAAAAAGGCTTTTGGAGACATTCAGTGGTTAGACTGGGTCTGCTCACGTCATGATCTGAAAAGGTCACATCCGCTGACTTCTGCTGAAAAACAGAACTGGTTAAAGCAGGACTAGTTAGGTTAGCATTTGCATTTTATAGTTTTTTCTCCCCCCTCCTTGGACTTGCCCTATTTATGTTGGCACGCTGGGCAAGCCGGCCCTCACCTTTTAGTTTTTTGAAAAATTCCCTTTGGGCCCTCGAGACCCCCTGCCCGCATTGTCCCGAAAGTCCAGAAATTGCTTCTTTAAAGGGCATTGAGATGCCCAATGTCCAGCCTGATCGCACAGGAGACACGTTGTTCTTCTCTTGGGCGGCGGTCGTGGCACAGGCGCAGGAGGCACGGTATCTGCAGCAGCGGCTCTCTGCGGTGGGTGGCTTAAATGCATCTCTGGAACTTTGGCTTTGGTGAGCTGTCATGAAGGGAACCTTCCTGGCACACACCTGGAGCATGTCATTTAAGGTTGGAGCCGGTTCCATGGGCAGGCTGAGGATGGCTGCCTTGCACTGTTCGTTTGCATTGGTCAGCGCCATTTCCTCCAGGACCTGTTCTTGGGCTCCTTCATTCTTAACCTGTAACTCGATAGCTCGGGTTAATCACTCCACAAACGTTACAAAAGGTTCTGATGGAAGCTGCTTTATTTTACTGTAGGGTTGGAAAGGCCCATTGGGCTGGATTGAAAAGAATGCTTTGGAAGCAGCATCTTTGATGTGCTCCAAAACAGCTGAAGAAATTTCCTGAGCCTGCTTGAGTGCTGAGACCCATTCACCATCACCACATAGATGTTCTTATCGAATTGGCAAGTTGTTATTATCAACAGCCGTTTCAGGATTTTGCCAAAGCTCAGGAAGTAAATCTCTTAATTTTTTTTCCATGCTCCTTACCAAAGTCTAAACTCTGTGGACGACAATAGGGAAGAAAAAAGCTGTCAGAGGTCAAAGGGAAGTATAAGATTTCCTGCTAAATTTGTTTTTGAAAGATTGTGAAAGTATTCACTTTTGCATCCAAATTCAATATGAGCCTTGCATAAATCCCGAGTCGCTTGTTGGGGGAAGGGGTCCTAATCACCATGGACAACACTCCCCCTTTTTGACCGTCGATATGTGACAGGAGTGGCAGAAAAGCTGGGATTGGTTCCTGCTTCTGGCCCGCCCGCCCCCCCCCCCCCCCCCCCCCCCCCCCACGGGGCGTGGGAACTGGTATTGTGGCCTGGGAAACCGTGGGAACCAAAAGCAGGGAGGGGCTGGAAGCCTAACTCACAAGGGGTGTGTGATAAACATTAACTATCTTTTGTTCACTGGAGATCAAATAACTCAAGATAACAGGAAGTTACTATGTTACTATCTAAGCCTATAGGCCAACATACCTTTGCCCAATTTCTTTTCTCTCTCTCTACTTGCTTAATCAGCTTTAAGTTTCAGGAATTCCAGCTTAGTTACCATATAAGGAAGAGGACAGCTACAGCCTTCATCTCTGCGACCACCGAGAGACAGAAGGAGACCCTCCTAGCAACACGTCACACATACATCATCAGAGGAAAGAAGCAGGATAAAAGCGAGACTGAAAAACCCGCCATTCACGGCAGTTGGCGGAGCAGTGTCTCCCCTGCCGTCCAGCGCTGTATTTGCCTTTGCTTTGCCTGCTGTAATTTAATAAATTCTTATTGGAACTTTCTTCGTGTACAAAGTCTATTACAATTTGGTGCCGTGACTCGGATCCACCTGCAAGATAGGATTTTGGTTCTGCCTGGGGGGCGCCCCGCCGATCAGTCGGCGGCCCTGGTAGACCCAATTCCTGTCTCGGTTGGACCGACGAACCTAAATTCAAGGCATTAGGCAAAGGAAGCCGGCAGACCCTATAAACTTTGTGCACAAAAGGTCCGGACGAAGACGCAAGACGCGTGAGTATCTGTGTGGAAGAATCCATTCGGTCTGGGTCGGGTATCCCTGGAGTGCTGCGAGTGTGTGTGTGAGAGGAGAACCGGCAGCTCGGATTCTCCAAGTGATTGCGGACCCTCAGTAGTGCGGTTCTCATTGCCCGAGAGGGCGTGAGCCACGAACAAGGGGAAGCGAGTGACTTCTGCACCACATTTGTGTGAGGGCACTCCAGAAGATGGGACAGGGGAAGAGCAGGCCCTCTACTCCCATAAAACTTCCCCCGGTGCCTAGAGATAGCCCACTGGGGTTCATATTAGACAATTGGAAACATTACCCTAACACAGGGGGTAAAGATAAGGCTAAAATGATCCATTATTGTGTGGAAGTATGGGGTGGGAAGGAGATTTCCCGGAATATTTTTTTTGCCTATTTTTGGATCATCAGAAGATTGGGTGAGGCAAAAACTTAACTTGTGGGTAAGCACTAAAACTCCTTTGAGTTGAGAAAAAAGTGAATATGCTAATGTATGGGTTACAAGACCGGGGGGGGGTGAAGTACTCCTGTTTCCCCTCAAAGAGGGAGGACGGAAGAAAGACAGGAGTAAAGAGGAAGAAGCCTTACTGATCCCACCTCCTTACATACCCCCTCAGAACCCCCAGATCCCGAATGCACCTCCAATAGAGCCTCAGGAAGCAGGAGGTAATCCCGAGCCCCCCGAGGAAGTGCAGGGACCGCAGGGACCCATAACCCGAGATCGGGCTAGACAGCATAACCTATATCCCCTAAGAGAAATGCCTGTGGGGGGGGGGGCAGGGACCTCACCCAGTGATGGGGTTTGTTTCAGTGCCTTTGAGTTCTGGGGATGTTCGGGAATTTAAGAGGGAGATGGGGAGCCTCCTAGAAGATCCTTTGGGGGTGGCCAAGAGACTGGACCAATTTTTGGGACCCAGTATTTATACTTGGGGTGAGTTGCAAGCAATATTGAATATTCTCTTCACGGCCGAGGAAAGAAATATGATTAGACGAGCGGGGATGAGGATTTGGGATGCACAACATGCACAAGGACCTTTAGCAGACACCAAGTGGCCTTTGCAGGATCCCAATTGGAATCATCAGCAGCAGGATCACAGAACCAATATGCAGGATCTGAGGGGGATAATAGTACAGGGGATCTGGGAAGCGGTGCCTAGAGGGCAGAACATCAACAAAGCATTTAATGAGAGACAGAAAAAGGAGGAGACACCTACGGATTGGCTAGAACGCTTGAGAAAAAACCTGCAGATGTACTCGGGCTTAGATCCTGAGACACCGTTAGGGCAAGCACTGTTAAAAACACAATTTGTGGCTAAATCGTGGGAAGATATCAGAAAGAAGTTAGAAAAATTAGATAATTAGCAAGATAGAGACCTGGATGAGCTATTAAGGGAAGCACAGAAGGTATATGTGAGAAGAGATGAAGAGAGTCACAAGAGGCAAGTAAGAATGATGGTGGCAGCAATAAGGGAAACTAGGGGAATTGATGCCCCTCCCAAAACAAGTCAAGTGGCCCAGAGAAATGGGGGAGGGGTTCCCCGGGTAGAGAAAAAGGATGGAGGTGTATGTTTCTACTGTGGAAATAAAGGACACTTTCGGAGAAACTGCAGGAAGCGGCTGAGGGATGAGAGAGTCTTCAAAGAGGACTGAAGGAGTCAGGGGCTTCATTTGCTGGGGACACGGAAACATCAGGAGCCCTTGATAAAATTAAAAATAGGTCCTCAGCAGCAGGAATTTGAGTTTTTAGTAGATACTGGAGCTGAGCGATCGACAGTCCAGGTACTACCGGAGGGATGTAAGATATCAAAGGAAACTGCTCAAGTGGTAGGGGCGAAGGGGGAGCCCTTTGAAGTCCCTGTGATTAAGAATGTACTAGTGGAATCAAGGTCCAAAATAGGAATAGGGAACCTTCTGCTGGTACCAGAAGCAGATTATAATTTGTTAGGGAGAGACTTAATTATAGAAATGAGTATTAATATAGAAGTAGTAAATGAAGAAATCAAAATAAAACTCTGTCCCTTGAGGGTACAGGATGAGGAAAAAATTAACTCAGACGTATGGTACACTCCTGATAGTGTAGGAAGGTTGAATATACCCCCCTTCTCGGTAATCATTAAAGATCCAGAGACACCGATAAGGGTTAAACAGTACCCCATCTCCCCAGGGGGAAAGAATGGGTTGAAGCCCGAGATTGAGAGGCTACTAAGCAAAGGACTTGCAGTTGTCGAATCAAGCCCTCTAAGTGGATTTTGGTCGGCGCAAGCCTATGAACTTTATGCTGTACTGCGGGCATTGCAGTTGTTGAAGGATAAATCAGGTACCATCTATACTGACTCAAAATATGCTTATGGGATTATACACACTTTTGGGAAAATATGGGAAGAACGGGGGTTGATAAACTCCCAGGGAAAAACCTGGTTCACCAGGATCTAATCAGGAAACTGCTGAAGGCCTTGAGGGGACCTAGGAAAATTGCCGTTGTTCACCTGAAAGGGCATCAAAAGGGATTGGATTTTAAAAGCAGGGGAAATAATGCAGCAGATCAAGAAGCAAGAAGGGCTGCTTTGCAGACGTCACAATCTACCCCCCAGAAAGATCCGAAGGCTGAAAAGAAAGAGAGTGAGACTAGCAGAGGGAATTTGCAAAAGATATACAGTTTTACTATGCAGGAAAAAGAAAAGATGAAAAAAAATGGGGTTGAGAGAAGACCCAGAAGGGGAATGGCGACTTCCGGAGGATACTAGAACTGTACTGCCTAAATCCATAGCTATGGATATTATGAGGAGAATACATAGTAAAACACATTGGGGGGCGCAAGCATTAGTAGATCAATTTGCCACTAAGCATATGTGCATCGGGGTAGATGACTTGGCAAAGCAGGTAGTGAGGGGGTGTGTTACCTGCTTAAAGGTAAATAGGGCTAATTTAAGAAAATCCTTAATGGGAGGGCGAAGGAAGGTTAGCTCAGAGACCCCCACTAGATTTGAAACTGCACCAGGTGCAACCAGGAGATTGGGTAATGATAAAGTCCTGGAAAGAAGCATCCCTGACCCCGCAATGGGAGGGCCCTTACCTTGTATTGCTTACTACAGATACTGCAGTCAGAACAGCAGAGAAGGGATGGACCCATGCTAGCAGAATTAAAGGGCCAGTGAGCAAACTGACTCCTGAGTGGCAGGTGACAAGCAATCCCGGAGACCTGAAGTTACAGATCCAGAGGAGAGATCATCAATGAATGGACACCGTGTAGAATATGCACCAGAACCACACTACACGGAGGAAAGATTAATTTGTAACTCTGATGTTAAGATAAGGTGTAGAGACCCAGAGTGCAATTGTTATCCTTTTGTTTGTTATATTTGTAAAATCTGCAGGGACAGGTGGTGGAGTCATTGTAGGCGAGGAACCCCTCCTAGAGGAATTTGCAGCCCCTGTTGGGTACTGCAGCGGAACATAACTAATTGGATTCTAGAATAGAAAGTTAAACATGAGGGGTTAGTGGAAGAATCAGAAGAGTGGTGGAGGATTTTTGCATTAGGGATTGAACCAAAATATTATTGTTATCACCCTAATGAACCCATCCCGTTCATAGCTGAAATTGTTGACTGCACCTGCCGCACACACCTAAAGGGAATCCGGTGTGATACACCCCCGGTTAAGTATCGGAACTGGGATTCCTATGTCAAGAGGCAACAGAGTCGCCCCCGGGGACCTCCTGAAGAATATCCCTGCTGCCGAGAAGATGGTACCCCCCGTGGCTCGAGGCAACCGAGTCGACGGGAAAGGCAGAGGGATAAAAAGCTGTGGAGGAAAGAAACCCCAGGGTGGGACAACAAAACAATATTTGAGGAATTGCCTCAGGAATGGGAATAAGAGCAAGGACCCTGGGCAGAGAGACAGGTTGCAGTCTATGAAATGGAACAATCCTCAGGTATACTCCCATTCCTATGCCCCCAATGATGCTCACCACGTGACCCAGCTGATTACTTTTCTTTTGCTGATGTTATACTTAAGAGGGATTAATGCCTTAGACAATCTACCACACCAACCCTTTACATGGTCACTATGGCGATGGGATGACAATGAGATTTTGCAAACTGTAACTACTGTAGGAGCACCCAGTTTCAGAGTAAGAGTGTGTGATCTGACCAACATAGATCATTGTGGAAAAGTACTGAACCTAACGGGATTCTACATGTGCCCAAGCTCAAATCACGGTAAAGGATATTGTAATTATCCTGGGGAATATTTTTGTGGATATTAGGGCTGTGAAACAATTGCCTCTGACTGGACACCTGGAGGAGGGCATGATAAATATTTGCAAGCAGACTTTGGACCAGCAGGATGCACAAAGCCATAGAGGGGTCCTTCAGGAGAAATGACCTATATAGGGGACTGCTCATTTGTTTATCTCAATGTCACCCAACCAGAGAAACAAGAATGGCTATTAGGTAAAAACTGGGGAGTTAGACATTGGGAACCCGAGAAAGATAGGGGGAATATAATCCAAATAGAAAAGGAACCTGCTCCCCATTGGGCCAGTAATTCTGTTGGCACTTGGGCTTACCTTTGGACCATGTATATTTAAGAAACTGATTACTATAGTGAAAAGCCGGCTGGAAGCGGCACACCTTATGCTTCTTAGGACTAAGTATGTTCAGATACCTGAAGAAGAAAATTTAGAAACTTTAGAGTTAGCTAGACAAGAACTGCAAAGATACAGTGAACAAAAATAAGTAAGAACAAGAGAAATGGGGGAATTGTGATAAACATTAACTATCTTTTGTTCACTGGAGATCAAATAACTCAAGATAACAGGAAGTTACTATGTTACTATCTAAGCCTATAGGCCAACATACCTTTGCCCAATTTCTTTTCTCTCTCTCTGTTGGAGTCCAGGGCATTCCTTTGGTTGCCCTGGAGGATCAGAGACCTGGGCAGGGGGGTCTGGGACCCTGGCCCAGAGCTCAGAGCTCAGAGAGACACTGGATTTGATTTCAGTCCATGGGAGAGGCTTCTTGCACTGCAGGAAGCATTGCAGGCCACAAGAGTGTGAAAAATGTAGTTTAGTATATCACGGGGTGAAAAACAGTGAGTTTGGGATTTTTGGCATTGAAGTGAATGGGGCAAGATGGAGAATTTAGGGCGTTGTCCCATTCTTCTTCCTTCTTCTTCCCTCACTCCATTTCTGCAGTGACGTTGGCACAAAGTAGTTAGTGAGGATTGGGTCAGAGTAAAGATGACCTGTTTAGTAATAGTGATAGACATTGGTAATAAATAGTAAATAAAGAATACGTAACAATTAGTATAAAAGATAAGGACAGCCCAGAGACGGGACAGCGGAGGAGAAGGGAGAGGAGAGGAGTCACCAGATGTCCGAGCCGCGGCAAACACCTTTTGGACACTGAGAAAATTGTAAGATAAGAACTAATAAAAGAAGCATGTAACCTTGAAGACTCTGTCTTTTCCTCCGTTTGGCACAGAGCTTTGCAGAGGGTCAGAACTCTAAAACCACCTGAATGCCGGGGAATTTAAACTCCTGAAAAGGAGCCCCGACATCTCTCTACTTGCTTAATCAGCTTTAAGTTTCAGGAATTCCAGCTTAGTTACCATATAAGGAAGAGGACAGCTACAGCCTTCATCTCTGCGACCACCGAGAGACAGAAGGAGACCCTCCTAGCAACACGTCACACATACATCATCAGAGGAAAGAAGCAGGATAAAAGCGAGACTGAAAAACCCGCCATTCACGGCAGTTGGCGGAGCGGTGTCTCCCCTGCCGTCCAGCGCTGTATTTGCCTTTGCTTTGCCTGCTGTAATTTAATAAATTCTTATTGGAACTTTCTTCGTGTACAAAGTCTATTACAGGGTGGAGTTCGATGGTGGAGGTTTGAGGGTAGGGGGCGGAGTTGGAGGAGAGGGCGGTGCCGGGGGCAGCGCCGAAGTGAAGGAGAAGTCTGGGGAGAGGAAAGGGTTGCTCAGGTTACGAAAGAGATTGTGGGAAGAAGGGAGAGACAAAGAAAAAGGCTCCACATGTTTTGATAGCACATGGCACTGGGCATTTTGGGGAACAAAAGAAAAAAATGCAGCATGATCTCCGCCATCTTGTGACAACCCCCCCCCCCCCCCCCCCAGAACTGAAACTAGCTTGGGGATCAGTAAAATGGGGATTTTGAGCACCCAAACTGTCTGCAAGAGTAAACCGAACACAGGATTTACAAACTGGGGAAGAAGGGAGGTTTGGGGAAAGTTTAGGAGTTTCTCAAGCAGTCTGGCCAGGATTACTTGAGCAGGGGCACTCAGGAATTCGGGGAAAGCCAGGGGAGCTGCAGCTTCCCTGCCCTGTCTCGTGGGCTGCTTTCCTCAGAATATCTGAGCCTGGGGAAGGGATTTTGGGGTCGGGAGAGGGAGAAACTGAGGGAACTGGGGAAAATTCACTAGGAACTCGCTGTTTTTTCACCTCATTTTGCTTTTGCAATGCAAGCCGAATTTGCAAACTCCAGAGAGCAAAATTTGCAGTTTCTCTGTCCTTAGGAGTGCCTGATTCAGCCAATTTGTTTGCAACAGCTTCCCAAAATTCCGGGAAGCTTATTTGTTCTAATGATACATGGGGAAAGTGAGAACACAACCAGCAAATAATTTTTTTCAACTGTTTCTTTTAACAATGAGTCCCACCATCATCCAAGGCTCTAAAAATTTTGTAAAAGACCCTTTTTTGAGATACAGACAGCCTAACACCCATTTTTGGCTCAGATTTTAAGTTTCTGTGTCCCCTTTGACTGCAACTGGGAAACCAAAAGGGAAAAAAAGCCACAAAAAACCTCGCTGGAGAAAAAAGAAGCCGGGAGGAGAAACTGTTGCTTTTCCCCCACCCCGGGGCTGTGCAGCCTAAACTGAATTGCTTTTAAAAGCACTCTGAAGGTTTGCCCTGAAGGCGGGAACCTTCCCCCAAAGGAAAAACCCCACCCTGAGGTTTAAAGCCTCTGAAAGGTTTTTCCTAAGATTCCCAAGATGGAAATACTTACCAAACTCCAGCATGGAGATGAAAAAACTTCCCAGTCGCTCCTCTGCCTGAAACTGACTATTTTGGTGCAAAAAGAGCTTCCAGTTTCGGTCCCCAGGGTCGGCTGTCCACAAACACGTGGTTGCCTTCTCTGGGAGCTGCCTGCCATTCAGGGGGGCTTCTTCGCAGAAATCCGATGGGTTTTTTAAGTCCAAGGGAAAACCACAGCCTCTCTCTGTGGAGTCCGGTGTGACTGGGATACGCAAAGCAATCACACGAGAGACGAGAGATTTCACAGGGCAGAGAGTTCCTCCGAGAGCTCAAGGCTGAGCCAAGGCGGAGAACAAGGCAGAGAGCCTCTGCCTGTTTATTTCTTACTTTTTATACATTTGTGGGTCTGGCTGAAGATTGGCTTCTGGAGTTTTCACCCCTCAGCCAACTGGCCAGACCAGCCGTCAGTTACAATTGTTTTCATGTTAGAAATATGCAAACAAAGGACAGAGAATGAAAAACAAAGGATTTGTTTATGTTACATGTGTGAGAAAAAGTGAAAACTGCTCCTAATATTGTACAGTAGCTAAAAAGTCTGACTCCATCTTATGAACAATCAAAAGGCTTTAAAAAACTCAGAAAAACCAGGGTGACAGTCCGGTGTTTTGGAGACTCCACAGCGAACGCCAATCCTGACGGGTCTGTCTCTCTGCGTGAAGTTCCTCGGCCACGTGCTCCACACGTGGTTCTTCGAGCCTTCTGGGAGCCCCTTGTGGCTTTGGGCACCACGCTTGGGGGTCACCTGCAGTGTCTCTCTCTTTTGGAGCCCCCGCTCCGTTTTTGCCTGGTCTAGCTTGAGAGACACCACAGTTGGAAGGATTTTTTCCTCAGCGTCCCAAAGATCCCAGAGCAGCTAGAACCTTTTTCCTTTTGAGAGAGCAGGCATCCGTCGATGGCAAAGGAAAGAGTCTGCCCTTGGTCCCGGGGCAGTCACGGCTTTATTCAGTCTGTGGTCCTGCCCCCACAGGGTCAGGAGCCCAGTCCAATCCCCGTCCCTGTCCCCGTCCTAAGAGAGATCCACATGCTTCTCCTGGCTTTTATCCAGGGGGAAGGGGCTAGAGGAAGGGACAAGCCACTACCCAATCAGGGATAAGGTGGGAGTGGGACAGAGTTGGGTTACATTCCAATGTGGGAGAATGGGTGGGGAAAAGGAGCAGGGACAAATCTCAGGACGCTACATTTTCCAGGGGAACAGGGGGTTACAGAAGAAACCATTACAAAACCCAGTATAAAAATGAAATACAATATAAACCCAAATAATGCACAACAACAGGTGCAGTGGGACACAAGGCCTCTGTTGGCAGGCTGCCTCTATAAGCCTCCAGACGCAGCCATGTTCCTGGCAGTCCTACCCCTGCTCCTGCCTTGGCCATGAGGGCTGGATGGTGATTAGGTCATTTCTCTTCTCAATGGGCCTCATCTCCTTGAAGGCGATTGATGTTTGTCCAGACGAACAGGTAACCACTTCAGACCTGTTGGCAATAAAACACATGCACCTTCTCCCCTAGGTTAGTAAATCAGCTAGGCCTTGCCATTGTGCACCCAACTGTGGACCCTTTTAGAAATTGGTTCCGCACATGCAAATCTTCAGAGCTGTGTTGCTCTGCCGGAGATCAAAATTGATGATGTGTGGTAGTTTGACATGGGGAAGTGATTTTTCAGGAAGTTATAGCTAAACCAATTAGTGACTGGCTTTGAAGTAGCTTGACTTACCAATTAGAAAGTGATACATCTCTGTGAACACACAGGGCAAAATATGGGAGGAATCTTGGGAAACTTCCCTTTTCCTCCCTGCTTTGGAACAGGTAACAGGGCCAGCCCCGTTCCTCTGTGTGGCCCCTCTGGGCCTGGCGGCCTGGCCTGAGCCCAGACGCTGCCGCCATCTCGGCTGGGGTGGACCTGATGACTCCCGGGCCGAGGGAGGGATTATTCCCTGTCCCAACAGAGCCCGAGCCCAGTAGCTGCTAACATCCAGCTGACTCTGAGGCCTGCCCCGCTGCTGGCCCGGGCCAAGGGAGATGTCCCCTGGGCCCCATGGAGCAGCTCTGAGTCTAGCCACCCTGGATGAGACCGAGGGGTAGAGAGGGAGGCATCCATCAGCCTACCTAACTACTGAGATCCTGGCTGTCGTTTCTGAGCCCACCCTCCCCACCCCCCCCCTTCCCATCCCCACGGATTTAAAAATCCTAGAGGCTGCCACCCGGCAGAGATCAGGTGACCACTGCAGGCTCTGGGCAAGATAGTAACTCTTTCCTTGCACAGATGAAACTTCCAAAGCCCTAACCCTTCTCTAAGTGAGAGAAAAGCCCAAATTAAGGACATTTAAAGGGACAATATGAAGAATCAAAGTCAGTGAAGGAAGAGTTACCCCTTAGATGGAAGAGATGAGAAGATGCCAAGGCTGAAAGTCTTCTGTAAGCCATAGTAACAGACTGTACTATGCTGGAGTATCCCTTTAAACCATGGGAAAAATATGCATTTTGGGGAGATGATTATTCAGATTTGTGGATTTGAGCAAAGGTATCTGTGGTTGAGTGAAAATTGAACTGGTAGCTGTGATCCTACGATCCCATGAGATGTTTGAACAGAGAGAGATGAGATAAGAAGCCTTCTGCACCAGTGAAGAAGTGAAAAGAAATTTCTGTGCCAGATGAAGAAATCCTTTGCCTTTGGAGTTGCTTATCTTTAAAAATTACACCCCAGTATGCATGAGTTCATGACCCATATGCAGCTTGGGAAAGCTGCCGATGGAGGGACCTCACAAAAGCAAGTTCCCGGGAGGCTGTTTTTCTGACAGTTAAAACCTGCAGGAGAATTGTTGTAGGTTGTTAGTGGGGGAAATTCCATGGTAAACTAAAGAGACTTCACTCTCCAAATGAACTGATGAAGGAGTATTTAATGGGTGGTAACTGACTAAGAGTTCTGAGTTTTGTCTCTATGTTGTTTGTGGGAAAGTGAACACTTGTGAGGAGGAGTGTTTTGAAGGTTTCATTTTGATTCTCATTTTCTTCTTTTAGTGTGTGTTAATAAATCTATCTTTGTACCCTTTAAGTTTAAGCCTGCTTTGCTTCTCTCTTGATCCTATCTCACAGAGGGAAAAAGAGTAAACACTCAAACCACTGCACTAAATTTGGTAAACAGAATTTGGCAAATGTGAAACCATTGCATCTGCTTTCAAAAATTCTAGTGTAAATATTGCATTATCTAAATGTTTTTGAGGAGCCATATTCCCCCCCTTCTTTGTTGTTTTGACATCATGCACGTCTCTCACTATGAACATGAAGGCAACATAAAAGTAAAACAATACATGTGGTAAAGCAATAAACTCACACCGAGCAGAGGTAATAGATGTACTCATTAGCACAGAAGAGAAAGGATAGTTATCGGGATTGATGAGAGACGGGACTACTGGGAGACATTGTAAAAAATGATTTATTGCATCAGTCTCACAAGAGGGTGAGATTTTAAGGCTGTTACATTCAACACCATCACATCAGAAGCCGTAGTAACTCCAGTTACAATGCTTTATATAGGTTTATTAGCCAATAAACTACTGCCACAAAGTCTGTTAATGTCTTTTACACCAATCATTAATTGTTTTGTCTTACACGGCTCTGCCACAATGCATCTTTTCTTTATCCAGTCATATACTGTCGGGGGCTTTCCCCGACATTCAGGTGGTTTCAGGGTCCTTTGCTCCCCTGCACAGCTCTGAGCCAAGACGAAGGAAGAGAAGGAGTTCACAGGTTTAGATTTTTCAATGTTGCATACTTCGTTTATTGTTTCTTATCTTACAATTTTCTCGGAGTCCGACAAGATGTTCGCAGCTGCATGGATTCCTCACGTCTCCCCCCGAGCTGGGTTGTCCTTATCTTTTATACCAATTGCTACGTATTTCTTGTTTACTATTTCTTACCAATGTCTATCACTATTACTAAAAAGGTCATCTTTACTTTGACCCAATCCTCACTAACTATTTTGTGCCACGTCAATGCAGCAATGGAGTGAGGGAAGGAGAAGGAGAAGAAGAAGGAGACAACGCCCCAGATTCTCCATCTTGTTCCCATTCACTTCAATGCTAGGAACCTAAAATTACTATTTTCTCACCCTGTGATAAGCTAAACTACTATTTTTCACATTCTTGTGGCCTGTAAACCTTCTCTCAGTGTAGGAAGTTGTCCTAGGGTAACTTTATGATGCTTGTATCCCCAATCGTCTGTTCTGTTTGTGCTGTATATTGAGTCCTGTGCCTTTAAGACTGGTTCTAAGAGCAAGGAGAAGCGCGGAGTTTGTTTTGAGAAAACTGCCTGACTCCTCCACATTCTTCTCCGGACGGGGTGTTCGGCGGAGGCTTGGAGACTGCAGGACAGAGATTATTTTTTTGCTTTTAGTTAGTTTCAGCTAGCTAGGGCAGAGAAGTTCCCTGGACTGGTTTTTTTTTTTTTTTTTCCCTTTTTTTTTCTTGGAACTGTTTAAACCTACTCTGGACTGAAAACCCAGGGGAGCACTGGGGGCTGCACCTGCGGCCCACCGGGGCCTGGACTTCGGCATTTTCCAGCAGCGCCGGAGGGACTGGGACTGGTGAGAGAGAGAGAGAGCCGAGCTCCACCCACGGCAAGGACTTTCTCAATTTGCCATCTCACTTCAGAAGGAGAGGTTTTATTGTTTCATATTATTCATTCTTTATACTTGTATGCACATTTGTTTAGTAAAATAGTTTTTTCCACTTTTCTCCAAAGAGGTTTGTTTTTTTACCAGACTGGTTGGAGGGAGGGGCCACCTGGGTTTGCTTCCTTGGAGGGATCCTATACAGGGGTTTTCTCCCAAATTTGCCCCAAACCAGGACATACTTCTTATTGGCGCCCACTGCGGGGCACGAGAGAGTGGAAAAAACTTGTATTGATTATTATTAACTGCTTGTTTGTTTGTTTGTTTGTTTGTCCCTTGAGTGGGGATTAAACAGTGGCCATGTTGCTTCTTGAATTCCTAATGTCTCTTAGAATGGAGTCTTTTCTGCATTTCTGTTCCCTGGGCTTTTTTGAGATCTTAATACCTTTCTGGTCCCTAGGTTTGTTTTCTTACCCAGAAATAGCTCCAATATTGTCCCTAACATACAGCTTTTACACTAGGGATGCACTATTTAAAATAGTTATTTTGCTGGGTTCGGTGATTATGGCTTACAAGAAGCTTATAAAGATATTGGAGTTTGTTCTGGGTATGTTCGGTTTATGGTTTTTTCGTCCTGCCCTGCGTCCTAGTTCCAGCAGCATGTTTTGGGGATTTATCAACAATTGCACCCAGTTTGTTAGAGGAGGAGTAGGAGATGAAGCTCTTCAGCCTCTTCTTTCCTTCTTCTCTTTTAAGTCAGTTACATCGCTTTTGGAGAAGGTTCAGGGTCTCCTGAATGTTAAAGACACTACCCTCCTGGTATTTCACCTGGTGACCTTCCTCTATATGGTTTATAGCTTTTCTAGAATGAGTCACACATTGCTAAACACTGTAGGGCAGCAGATAGAGGCAGGGGAGCAGGGAGATAAATCAGTCACTCAGGCTGCAGCCAATCCCACAGCTATTCAGGCTGCAGCTAAACCAGACAGTAAAGCTAAGACACCGGCAGTTGCTGCAGTAAAGAAGGGAAAGAAGCACACGGACAAAACCGATCGACCAGTAGACGATGATTCAGGTGAAGGATCCTCAATGCCTCCTGACACCCAGCCAGTAGTCAAACCACCTGACACACAATCAGAAGGTGAAGCAACTGATGATACACAATCAGAAGCCGAACCAACTGATACAAAATTGCAAGCCCAACCAACTGGCACACAATCGGGAGCCCAACCAACTGGCACACAATCGGGAGCCCAACCAGCTGCTACAACATCAGGAGCCCAACCAACTGCTACAAGATCAGGAGCCCGACCAACTGCTGCAAGAGCAGGAGATACTATTGAGTCCTTTTCCCTGAAGGACCTTCGTGGCCTAAGAAAGGATTATACTCGACGATCTGATGAATCTATAATTAGTTGGCTAGTCCATCTTTGGGATGCTGCAGGCGAGGCTACAATACTGGATGGCACTGAAGCAAGACATCTGGGATCCCTGTCACATGATCCAGTTATTGACCAAGAAATGATGAGGGAGGCTAGTCCTTGCAGTCTCTGGGAACGGGTCCTGAGAAGTGTGGCACAAAGATATCTGTGTGCTGACGATCTCTATATGCAGCAAACCCAGTGGAAAACCATTGAACAAGGGATCCAGCGCTTGAGGGAAATGGCAGTGGCGGAAATTGTCTTCTCAGATGACATAAACACTAGGAACCCCGACTTGGTACCATGTACACCTGTGATGTGGCGAAAACTTGTACGACTTGGGCCGCAAGAATACTCCTCTGCTTTAGCAATAATGAAGCGGGATGAGACAGCGGAGACCGTGCTTGATATGGCGAAGAAGCTCCACCATACAACCAACTGCCAGCAGAAGAAACACGCTATGCTCTTTTCACTGACGGTTCCTGCCGCATCGTTGGGATGAAACGAAAGTGGAAAGCAGCTGTATGGAGCCCCACACGACAGGTTGCACAAGCCACTGAAGGAGAAGGTGGGTCAAGCCAACTTGCTGAACTCAAAGCTGTTCAACTGGCCCTGGACATTGCTGAAAGAGAGAAGTGGCCAAAGCTCTACCTCTACACTGATTCGTGGATGGTAGCCAATGCTCTGTGGGGATGGCTGGAGAAGTGGAAAAAGGCCAACTGGCAGCGTAGGGGAAAGCCAATCTGGGCTGCAGATGAGTGGAAGGACATTGCCACTCGGGTAGAGAAGCTACCTGTCAAAGTCCGTCATGTAGATGCTCATGTCCCTAAGAGTCGGGCTAATGAGGAGCACCGAAACAACGAGCAGGTAGATCAGGCTGCAAAGATAGAGGTGTCAAAGATAGACTTAGATTGGCAACACAAGGGAGAGTTGTTCCTAGCTCGATGGGCCCATGATGCCTCAGGCCATCAGGGTAGAGATGCCACCTATAAGTGGGCACGAGACCGAGGGGTGGATCTAACCATGGACAGTATTTCTCAGGTTATCCATGACTGTGAGACGTGTGCTGCCATCAAGCAGGCCAAGCGGGTGAAGCCCCTATGGTATGGCGGGCGA
Organism: Delichon dasypus; assembly: GCA_037837765.1. Taxonomy (NCBI): domain Eukaryota; kingdom Metazoa; phylum Chordata; class Aves; order Passeriformes; family Hirundinidae; genus Delichon; species Delichon dasypus. The sequence continues at coordinate 4,464,827 of JBBAXF010000012.1, read as the reverse complement.
TGGTCCAAGTACAAGTACGGGGAAGCCTGGCAGATTGACTACATCACCCTTCCCCAAACCCGCCAAGGCAAGCGCTATGTGCTCACAATGGTAGAGGCCACCACAGGATGGCTGGAGACCTACCCTGTGCCCCACGCTACTGCCCGTAACACCATTCTAGGCCTTGAAAAACAAGTTCTTTGGAGGCATGGTACCTCTGAGAGGATTGAGTCAGACAATGGAACTCATTTCAAGAACAGCCTCATCAACAACTGGGCTAGGGAACATGGCATTGAGTGGGTGTACCACATCCCCTATCATGCACCAGCTTCAGGGAAAGTAGAAAGATACAATGGACTGCTAAAAACCACCCTGAAAGCATTGGGTGGGGGATCATTCAAAACTGGGAGCAGCATCTAGCAAAGGCCACCTGGTTAGTTAACACCCGAGGTTCCACCAACAGAGCAGGCCCTGCTCAATCTGAGCCCCTACATACAGTAGATGGAGAGAAGGTCCCAGTAGTACATGTAAGAGGTTTGTTAGGGAAGACAGTTTGGATCAATTCTGCTTCAAGTACAGAGGATCCCATCCGTGGGATTGTCTTTGCTCAGGGACCAGGCTGCACATGGTGGGTAATGCAGAAAGATGGAACCACACGATGTGTACCCCAGGGAGATTTGATTGTTGGGTGAGAACCGTGTGTGATTATCGTTGTGTGCTGAATAGTATGTAACTGTATATTGCATATTGTTTTTATATAGATGTATATGTGTGTTTGGAGCTAGAGTATATATTAGTTTTAGTAAATTGACGATATGGGGATAAGGGGTGGAATGTCCTAGGGTAACTTTATGATGCTTGTATCCCCAATCGTCTGTTCTGTTTGTGCTGTATATTGAGTCCTGTGCCTTTAAGACTGGTTCTAAGAGCAAGGAGAAGCGCGGAGTTTGTTTTGAGAAAACTGCCTGACTCCTCCACATTCTTCTCTGGACGGGGTGTTCGGCGGAGGCTTGGAGACTGCAGGACAGAGATTTTTTTTTTGCTTTTAGTTAGTTTCAGCTAGCTAGGGCAGAGAAGTTCCCTGGACTGGTTTGTTTTTTTTTTTTTTTTCCCTTTTTTTTTCTTGGAACTGTTTAAACCTACTCTGGACTGAAAACCCAGGGGAGCACTGGGGGCTGCACCTGCGGCCCACCGGGGCCTAGACTTCGGCATTTTCCAGCAGCGCCGGAGGGACTGGGACTGGTGAGAGAGAGAGAGAGCCGAGCTCCACCCACGGCAAGGACTTTCTCAATTTGCCATCTCACTTCAGAAGGAGAGGTTTTATTGTTTCATATTATTCATTCTTTATACTTGTATGCACATTTGTTTAGTAAAATAGTTTTTTCCACTTTTCTCCAAAGAGGTTTGTTTTTTTACCAGACTGGTTGGAGGGAGGGGCCACCTGGGTTTGCTTCCTTGGAGGGATCCTATACAGGGGTTTTCTCCCAAATTTGCCCCAAACCAGGACAGAAGTTTTTCCCATGGACTGAGATCAAAGCCAGTGTCTCTCTGAGCTCTGGGCTGGGGTCCCAGACCCCCCTGCCCAGGTCCCTGACCCTCCAGGGCAACCAAAGGAATGCCCTGGACTCCAACATCTCCCCCTCCTGTTTGAACCAAGAACACCTCCTTGGCCACCTTGTCCATGGCTTGCCGTATACCTAGAAACAAACACGGCAAAATCATGAGAAGGATTACAAGCCCTACTAAAATATATATAACTATCTTCAAAATTTCCTTCCACAATGGTGAAAGGTCAAACAAATTGAACAAACCATCCATCCATGATCCAGTTACCTCTTCAAGTTTGTTCACACTCTCCTGCTATTGCCTGATGTTCTCATGAATGGATTTGGAATGATCCGACAAATTCATGCAGCACATTCCCTCAAATTCCTCACACCCATGCCCATGGGTCAGCAAAAGATAATCAATCGCTGCCCTGTTTTGGAGACTTGCTCGTCTTACACTATCAATGTCTAACAACATGTCACTCAGTGCAAGAGAGACAGCTCGGGCATGTTTGCTCAACCAACAACCCACGTGATCCAATTGCGTCAAGGCTGCTCCTGACGCTGCCTGTGGTGAAAAAATTGTAACTGCAATTCTCTGAGCCTTGTTCCATGTATGAACCTCATCATCACAATTTGGATCATACATTTGAACAGATCTCTTCCCTCTCTGTTTTAGTTTTCTCATCAGTGTCATGTCGGGTGTTAGCAATGAAAGCATTCCAATGCTGCAAGGACCACCTGTGGCATTTGCAGGAATTGCGGGCCAAATTTTGTCCCCACAAATGAAAATGTTTCCCCTCGGCAACTGAGTTGGAACATGATTGGATGGTTTTCTCAGCATCTTAGTGTAATTACACCAAGACGATGAGTTTCTGTAAAAATTGAGGTTTGGAGTGACATCTATAGTTTTATTTTGTGTCACTCCGGAAAGGCCGAATTTCACGCAGAATTGCATTTGGACCGATTCAAGAATTTCCAGTTCCTGAGGTTCAAAAGGAGCCGCAGGAAGGAATTTCGTCCAAACATCCCATTGGTCCACTGGATTTACAATGGACTTTGAAATCTCTGGAGGGATGTTTTCTGGGATCGGCCATTTGCTCACTGGCAACCCCACTAAACATGTTGAGAAAGGTTTCCCTGGTCTTGAGTGTGTCAGGCAGATGGTATCCAAACCTGATGTATTGGCTAGAGTTTCCCAAACATTCTCTTTTGGTTGGGCCACGGGCAAAACTGCCGCATTGCTCAAGGCAACCAAGGAGAGAATGAGGCACAAGGATAGCTCTCATTTTCAATGGCCTTTTTCTCGTGGGAATCCCTAAGAATGCAACACCACCCAAGCCCAAAAGAAAACAAGTCCCAAAGTCTCTTTTGCACGTAGAACGAAGGGATGTCTGCTGTCTTGACACCGGCTCACATCTGCTTGCCCACTTCTCTTCCTCCGGTCTTGGGGTCCGTTTCTGCTTGCGTCTGGACTTGGTATGGTTTCACGTGCCTCGCCGCCAGCCACTTTGGCCCAACTGCTGTGGAGACACAAGCATAACCCTTGCCCCAAGTTATTAATCTGAATGGCCCTTCAATTTGCCCTGTTTCTGGGTTTCTGACCAAAACCAAAGGATTTTCCTTCAGTTTCGATCTCGTGCTGTTTGAAAAATGTCTGATGATTGGTGGAGTTGGCTCTGCAAAAGAGCAATTTAGAAAATCCAACACATACAGGGCTTTATTTAAGCGCATGTATGGTGTAGCATCTGTTTCTCCTCTTTTTTGTCTGTCCAAAAGGGATTTTAATGTTTGATGTGCCCTTTCAATGATTGCTTGACCTGTTGGAGAGTGTGGGATACCAAAGGTATGATGGACACCCTACCTCTTCAGGAATTTGTCAAGCACTTTCCCTATATATGTTGGTCCATTGTCTGTTTTGATTTCTTGTGGCACGCCCAAAGATGCAAATGCCTGCAAGAAATGTCGACAAGCATGTTGTGCTGTCTCACCTGTGTGCAATGATGCAAAGACTGCACTTGAAAATGTGTCAACTGAAACATGAACATTCTTGAGTTTCCCAAAAGATGGATATTTTGTGACATCAGTTTGCCATAACTGCAAACTGTGCAATCCTCTAGGATTGACTGCTCCCATAGAGGCAGGAGGCTTCACAAGCTGGCAATCAGGGCAAGCACTAATGATTTCCTTTGCCTGACTTTTGGAAATGTGAAAAGTGTCCATTAGTGCTTGAGCATTCTGATGAAAGAATGCATGACTCAATTTTGCCTGTTCAAAAATGTTCGGAAAAGTCTTTGAAATTGGCATGGTCAATTTGTCTGCATGTGCATTGCTTTCTGCTAAAAAACTTGGAAGAGAAGAATGTGCTCTGATGTGCGAGACAAAATATTTTTGTTTTCTGTTTTGCAACAATGTCCTCATGCACAATAAATATGAATATAATTTTTTATTGTTAACTTCTCTTAAAAGTGAACTTTTAAGTTTTTTGACTACATTAGCTACATAAGCTGAATCTGTGATTAAATTAAAAGGTTTCTGGAACAGCTTAAAAGCTCTGACTACTGCTGCTAATTCTACTATTTGTGGTGACTTGTACTATTCTTATATCTGATTTCTACTCTCTTGTGATGTCATCTTGCTATGTATTTACTGATTTGTGAGTTTTTCTAGAGCTATCGGTAAATACTGTTATTGCATCTAATGGCACTTTATTTATTTTTGGCTTTTCTTTGAAACTTAATTTTGCCTTTAACAGCTTGTGGCTTGGGAAATGAATAGTACAAATACTTGAGTAATCTAACAATGCAATTTGCAAGTCTTCTGATTTTTGCAATGCTTAATCAAAATAATTTTTTTTTAAAGGCAGGTAAATTGTTGTAAAATCTTTGCTTGCCATTGTTTGCAGCCTGGTCCTAGCTTTGATGATGATCTGAGCTATCATTTCCAGACTTGAGAGGATCGTCCTCGGAGACCTGTAAGATAAAAAAATCCACTCTAAAATCAACAAGGGGTCTTTTTGTGATGAGTCCCACTGAAAAATCAACCCATATAACTGTATTTTTTCCCCCAACACTGCAAGAAAGAAAGGTAAAGATGTTACAAAACGATGTGCCTGTCTCTGCTGGAGGGCTCCAGCAATTTTCTCAAGGGCTTCCCGAGCCTCAGGAGTGAGGCTCCTGTGGGATTTGATGTTATTGTCCCCTTTCAAGAGATTGAACAACGGCGCAAGTTCATCATTTGTGATCCCCAAGATGGATCTCATCCAGTTGATCTCTCCCAAAAGTTGTTGCAAATCCTGTAAGTTGTTACCTTCTGCTTTAATTTCAATTTTCTGCGGTTTCACTGTTTGTTCAGTGATTTTCCATCCTAGGTATTTCCAAGGTGCAATTTCCTGAATTTTTGAAGTGGAAATTTCCAAACCTGCATTTTGCACCTCTGTGATCACACAATCACGAGCCCTCTGCAATTCCTGTTGTGTCGGGGCAGCAATGAGCAGATCATCCATGTAATGAATGATTTTTGCTCCTGGATGTTTCTCTCGAGCTGGAGACAGTGCCTGTGCAACAAACCATTGGCAGATGGTCGGAGAGTTCCGGAGTCCTTGAGGAAGAACAACCCAATGGTATCTCTGCAGAGGCTCCTCCCTGTTGACACTTGGGATGGAAAAGGCAAATCGAGGAGCATTATCTGGATGAAGTGGGATGCTGAAAAAACAATCTTTGAGATCAATGATCACAAGTGGCCAATCTCTCAGAATCATTGAGAGAGTTGGAAGCCCCAGCTGAAGTGGTCCCATTTCCTCAATGACCTCATTGAGTTTTCTGAGATCATGAAGCAGTCTCCATGAGCCAGGGGCTTTCTTGCGAACGACAAACACTGGGGAATTTTAGGGACTGTTTGTTGGCACAATGTGTCCCTTTTCCAATTGTTCCCTGACCAAGTTTTTGAGAGCACTCAATTTTTTTCTCTCGAGGGGCCACTGATCTACTCAGACAGGATTGTCTGTTTTCCAGGTCAATTTCAAAGTGGTGAGTGCCACAGCGGCCCCCACTAAAAATCCACCTCCAACCTCATGCCCCATTGCACTAAAATGTCCCTTCCCCACACTGTGATGGGTCTTTGCACAACAAATGGGCGAATGATTGCAGTCTTACTTTTTGGCTCCGAGACAACAATCGCATCTTTACTCTGCAGACACAAGGTGTTCCCCCCATGCCTGAAAGAGGACTCAAGGGAGCAATTAAATTCCAATTCTTGGGCCAAAAAAGATACGAAATTACCGTGACGTGTGTCCCCGTGTCGAGCATCCCTTTGACTGCGATTGTTTTCTCACCCTGGGTCAATTCACAGACGAGAATTGGTCTGTCTCGGCCTATGTGTTTCACTTAGGAGGCATGAACTTCCATGTGCTCACCTGAAGGAGGATCTTGTTCCCGGAGCACTGGCAAGACTTGTTCTGCAGCATGGGGTGGCAATGCAATTGCCCTGGCAATCGAGGTGTTCGGGGGAATGATCAATGGTGGCTGATGAGGCTTCGCTAAAACTGTCAACTCATCATTGTGATCTGCTGAAAAGACAGAAGGGTAAATAACAAGTCCCAAAACACTGCTTCTGTCCTTACCTATAATTAGAAAGTCCTGCCTCTTCCACTAGGACCCAGTGACGCCAGTGGGTATCACTGCATAATTGTCATCCAAAAAGCATATCACTTTGGAAGTTGCCAAGTCACATTGCGCCCCTGGTGGTAGTAACTCTGGATCATTGGGGATCCTACAGATTGTCCTGCTGAGGGCGTTGGAATGCTGTTCCCCGATGATTGTCCCCCTTGCGGAGCCTGCTCTTGAGTCATCGCCATCACTTGTGTCGTCGCGCGCTGACGATTCACGCTCCTTCTGGAGTTTCCCGACTGAGTTCCTCCACTCACATTGTTTTTTGCAGGGCGATGCTTCTTCCTCCCGCATGCCGGACAATGATCTGATGAGTCTGCATTGTTTGTAACTTGTGGGCAGTCCTTCTTGAAATGCCCTGGTTTGCCAAACTTGTAACACTGTCTTTGTTGGAAATTTGCAAATGCTTCTTTGACATCTTTTTCCACATGATCTCCTAAAATTGTTGCAACGTGCTGTGGTGTTCCCACTTTGCTGCATGCCTCTAGAATTTCTGCCATGGTGGGTTGGCCTGGCATCGCACTGATGACACACTTGCATTCTGGGATGGCATTTGCAAATGCAAGACACCGAATCAAATGTGACTTCACTGCTTCATCTGTGACTTGCCTGTCCTCTGCTTGTGTGAGACGATCGACGAATGAAGCGAAGGGTTCTGAAGGACCTTGCTTCACTTCTGTAAAAATACTTTTTGTGACTTTTGCTGGTGGAATTTGCACCATTGCTTTTCTGGCTGCATCCTTGATGTCTGTCAACACGTCTCGAGGAAAAAGCCTGGCTTGACGAGCTGGACTGTCAAGTGGTGGATCACCAGCCAATTGTGCAACTGTGAAGCCTGCATTTGCCCCTCCCTGGTATTTGATTCTGTAATCGTTTAAAATTTTTCTCCATTTTGCTTCCCAGAGGATGAATTGTGAGTCACTCAGGATCATTGATGCAAGAGATCGGAGGTCATATGGTGTTAAATCATACATATTAAATGTCCCTTTTAAAAATTGTTTGAAGTATGGAGACCCTAATCCATTATCACGAACGGCTTTCATCAGATCCCTGACGACTTCACGATCCAATCTCTCCCATCTTGGGTTTGCATCCTGTGCATCATATGTCACTGGCATAGCCATGCCTTTTGGGCCCATTGAAATTGTCTCCCCTTTCAATGCCTATTTCTTTATGTCTGTCCAGTCTGTTGGACGAAATTCTGGCTTGGCAGAGGCCTGTACGGTGTCTGCCCCTGAAATTGTTTCCTTTGTTTGTGCTTTTGCTGCTGCTTCATCTTTCTCAGGACCCGCTTGTTTTGGAGGCTTCACTTCCTTGGGTTTTGTTTCTTTTTCTTTTTCTTTTTCTTTTTCTTTTTCTTTTTCTTTTTCTTTTTCTTTTTCTTTTTCTTTTTCTTTCTCTCGCTGAACAGGAATCAGAGTTTGCTGAGCATCCTCAAATTTTTCTGAAACATCTTTCCTTGGAAGAAAAATCTGAGAGAAAGAAGACGTGGGGTCATGGAGAAATGCTGCAGCTGTTTCAGTGAACCTTCGAAAAAACTTGTTCATAAAGTCCCCAGATAACAAAAATGACGAAGCTTGTTGTATAAACTCAAGTGCCTTTACTCTCCTGGCAGGAATCCCCTCTGATGCTGTGATTCTGATTATATCTTCATCTGTAATTGACATCTCCTGGTCCTCATCCACAACGACCTCATCCCTCATCCTCGGCAAAGGTTCTCTCGGTTTTTGTTTGAATTGCTGTTCTGAAGAAGTTGATTTTTTGTATGAAATTGGGAAAAAATGGTGCAATGTGGGTGTGTCCTCCCAAACCGATGCCTCGGTGGATGCGGCTGATGATCTCTGTGCTCGCTGCCTCTCTGCCCTGCCCCTTGGTGACGATGGCACGCTGGCAACTGTTCTCTGCGGGCTCGGAGTTCTCAAATATCTTTTAAGTTCTGGAAAAGCCTGTAAAATCTGAGATATTTTCGGACGCATTCCCATCTGCAACATCTCTGCAGCTGCCGCCGATTCTCCATAAACAGGAGATTCAGGAACTGGCAAGCTGCCCATGGGCGGGGTCGGGCTTTGCAGCTCCTGCTGTCTGGGGGTGGTACCTTCGAGGCTCTCCCCGCCTCGGCCACGCCCCGTCCCTGCCCGCTCCGTCACCGCCCATCCCGCCCCTGCCTGCCCCGGCCCGGCGGTATCCGACGGGATATCCCGTCCTGTCTGACGCTCAAAGCCCGCCCCGTCTCTTTCGTCATCGGAATCAGCCCCCTCCCAAATAGAAGCGCGCCCTGGGCTTCTCCCTGCCCCTGCCGCGCATGCGCCTGGACCGGCCGCTCAGCCTTCTGGGGTCTGTAGTTCTCCGCTCGATACTTCCGCTTTCGGCACTTCCTTCCCGGCGCTCCGCGACACGATATTTTGAGCTGTGTCGCTTCCCGTAGCTTGCGTCATCAGCGCGCGCCGAACTGCCTGCCCGGTTCTCGTCCCCCCAGCCCCAGAATCTCCGCCCGCGGACTCCTTTTCGTTGTGATCCGCGTCTGTATCTCCCGACGCACACTCCGATCGCGCCCCGTTGTGTCCCGCCGCATTTCAACGCGATAGGTTAGATTCGGTCCCTCGCGCAGCCTCTGTCCCCCGCGCAGCCTCGCCCCCCTCCGCTGCTCCAACGGCACCTGCCCCGCCTCTTTCCCCCCCCGTCCTCTCCACCCGCACCTGGTTTTTCCACGGGAAGGGAAAGGAGCAACGGCGACTGAGGAGTGTGTCGGTGCGGGGACCCTGGAGGCGTGAAGGGGCTCCTCGGTGGGCTTCTTCTCCCCCCCCCCCCCCCCCCCCCCCCCCATATAAATGAGGGGTTTGTTCTGGGACTGCTTCAAAGAAAAGCATGTCAAATTCCTCCTGTTCCCCTGGATGTATTAAAAGCTTGAGTTTTCCTGGTACTAATTTTGGGGTTTCTGACGAGGTTTCTGTTGGACCTTGAGATACCTGTGTTCTTCCCCGTCCCCCTTCCCATTCCCTTGGGGGAGGTATCGACCTTGGAGTTAACATGGCTCTCTGTTCTGGCTCTGTGCTATACTCCCCTTGTTTGCCTGGCTGCTGTCCAAACTTGCAGCTTTCTCTGCTATATTCTGTTATAACTTCTAACATAATTCTCCCCGCTGATAAAAGCTTTGTGGGTATTTTTTGCTTTCGTGTGGCCTTATCATAAAGATCTCTGTTTACTTCTTGCCAAAAACCTGACTCAAAAGAGACTGGGTCTCACATTGTGAATAATTACATTTGACCCTTAACATTAGGGCTTTGAGCTCTTTATCTTTCAGCGCTACATTATATTTTGATATTATTTCTTTTAGATTTTCTAGTATTATAGTTCTTTCTTGGGAACTAGTTCCCCCCATCGCGCGGTGTGTTCTGAATTTCACAGGTCTTACCAAAGTGAAAACTTTCTCCAGCTGTGGTCCGATTCGTCTCAGAGGTGTCCCGATCTCCGTCCAGCAGATCTCAGGGTGACGGGCTCCTGGGCCCAGTGGAAAACCGTCATCTGGAACGAACTGGAGTGAGCTGGTGTTCTGGCCAGACAGGTGTTTCTTCTCTGGAGTTGTTGGCTTGGCAGCTTGATGTTCTGGAAGCTTTTGATGTTTCTGCAGAGGTTGATGTGATCGTTTTCGGTGCTCCTTTTCAGGAGTGCTACTCAGGGAAGTCAGATGTCGTCCGACCAGGGATGCCAGATGTCGCGCACCCAGAGATTCCAGATATTTCTGCTCACTCAGGGACGCCAGATGTCGCGGGCTTTCCCCAACATTCAGGTGGTTTCAGGGTCCTTGCTCCCCTGCACAGCTCTGAGCCAAGACGAAGGAAGAGACAGAGTTCTCAGGTTTAGATTTTTCAATGTTGCATACTTCGTTTATTGTTTCTTATCTTACAATTTTCTCGGAGTCCGACAAGATGTTCGCAGCTGCATGGATTCCTCACGTCTCCCCCCGAGCTGGGTTGTCCTTATCTTTTATACCAATTGCTACGTATTTCTTGTTTACTATTTCTTACCAATGTCTATCACTATTACTAAAAAGGTCATCTTTACTTTGACCCAATCCTCACTAACTACTTTGTGCCACGTCAATGCAGCAATGGAGTGAGGGAAGGAGAAGGAGAAGAAGAAGGAGACAACGCCCCAGATTCTCCATCTTGTTCCCATTCACTTCAATGCTAGGAACCTAAAATTACTATTTTCTCACCCTGTGATAAGCTAAACTACTATTTTTCACATTCTTGTGGCCTGTAAACCTTCTCTCAGTGTAGGAAGTTTTTCCCATGGACTGAGATCAAAGCCAGTGTCTCTCTGAGCTCTGGGCTGAGGTCTCTGACCCCCCTGCCCAGGTACCTGACTGTGTCTGGTTCCGTCCCGCACCGGGCGGGAGGTGACCTCTGGCTAGCTCGGGTCAACCCAGGCACAGAATGGTCCCAGTTCGTTTCGGCTTCTCGGCTCAGCAGCTGAACCCCAAAAGTGTGACAGCAAAGCAGCAGAATAGAAAAGGCTGGGTCTCAGCTTAGCAGTTTAAAGGATGTTTATTAGCTCCAGAGTTGAGGAGCAGAGAGGTTGAGAGCAAGGTGCTGAGAGAGGTGCTGAGAGATTTTTTTCCTCCCTCCTGCCCCCTATAAGCGGGGAGGGGTTTCAGGGAGGATACTGCAAGACCACGAATCAGGGGTTTCAGGGGGTAACAAGGTGTGCCCACCCCCAAGCCTCGGACCACTAAAATCCAGAGCTAAAGGAATTCCCCCCAGGGGGCCTATCACCTGAAGCCCTCTCCCTGAGACTTCGCAATCTTGGGAGGACTCCTGGAGAAACAGGCTGCCCCAGAGCAAGGGGGGTGGGAGGACACAAAACACCTTATTATACAGACAACACAAAAGGGATACAACATTGGGGATACAGTGAAATGAACCATAACATAAACTTCTTATAAAAACCTAATAAAACAGTTCTGCACCACCACATCTCCCCCTTTTTCGTTTTAATAACAGGAGGAGGGCTGGAAGGGAGGAGGATGACATTCAAAGTCCGGGTAACTCTCGGCGAGCCACTCTGGCTGAGTGGGCCACTCCATCTGAGGTTCCTCTTCTGGGTGTCTCCTGTCTTCTGGGTCTTCCTCCAGTTCCACGTTCTCCTCCCATCCAGGCGCGGATGATACAGCAACTTGATTCACAGAGGGGGCATGTGTGGTGCTAGAAATTAATCTACCTAACATTTTTTTGATGATGCCAAATCCAATTAAAATTAACAGAATAACAAACAAAAATAACAAAGCTGATTACAAAATTGAACCCACCCAGCCCGAAATTCCCAGTCCCCAAACAATCCATTCAGCCAGTCACCAGTCTCTCTCTTGGTGTCATTCACCATGTCCCGGATGTTCTGGCTGGCTTTGTGGTCTGCCCCATTGCCCTGGTGGCTTTGGGCTGGGGCATCAACCATCTGGAGACAGGTGCAGCGAGACTGGCAAGCAGAAGGATGCTGAGGAGCAGGTGGAACTTCCTCAGCACAGGGGACTGGCGCTGGACAGGCTCTGACAGGACTAAAAGAACTAAAACAAACAATTAACATTCGAGCAGGGGTCATTCAGGAAAGCGAAACCATCCTGGGAAAAATCTTCCCTTCTTTTCCTCTTAAAAGCTGCCTGAGTAACCTGTGGCAGTTTCTTTTTCTCCCCTGAGACCTTCGGGACATAGGGCCTCACCCATTTTGATGGTAACCATCTCGGCCCCGTGGGGGTGGACACACAAGCGTACCCACGACCCCACGTGACCAAAACATGAGGTCCCTCTGTCCTTCCAGTCTCAGGGTCCCGGGCCATGACTGGCGGCCTCTCCTTGATGTTTAGTTGAGGGTTTGCCCCGAAATGACGAACGATCGGTGGGTTTAAAAACTCAAAGGTGCTGTTTAAAAAATTCAGTGTGAATAGAGCCCTGGCCAATCGGGTCTGCGGTGTTTCTGTTTTCAACACCGGTTGTTGTTGGTTGAGGACCCTTTTGATTTCCCTGTGGGTCCTCTCCACTACAGCTTGGCCTGTTGGGGAATGAGGGATGCCGGTTTTATGTCCCACTCCCCATTGTTGCAGGAAGCTGCAGAATTCCCTGGAACGGTACACTGGGCCATTATCAGTTTTTAATTCTTTTGGGATGCCCATGAAGGAGAAAGCCTGGATGAGGTGTTTAATTGCATCCGAGGTTTTCTCCCCTGCGTGGGCGGAAGCAAAAACTGCACCAGAGTAGGTGTCCACCGACACATGTACATATTTAGATCGGCCGAATTGGGGGATATGTGTTACATCAGTCTGCCACAGCTCACAGCTGTTCAGACCTCTGGGGTTCACCCCCGCACTTAAGGTGGGGAGTGCATGCTGATTGCATGAGGGACACGTAGCCACAATTGCCTTAGCCTGTTCCCGAGTGATGTGAAACCGGCGAACAAGGCCAGGCGCGTTCTGATGGTGAAGCTGATGGCTGAGCTTTGCCTGCTCAAAAATGCTTGGCAATGGGGCCATCACTGCAGGAGCAGCAAGAAAATCAGCCCTTCTGTTCCCCTCAGCTACGAACCCCGGCAGATCAGTGTGTGATCTCGTATGCATCACAAAGAATGGCTGCTCCCTGTGGGAGACAAGCTTGACAAGCTTAGAAAGCAGCTCAAACAGTGCTGTGTTAGACACTTCCTGCAGTATTGCTTGATCTGCCCTCGATACCAACCCCGCTACATAAGCGGAGTCCGTTACTAAATTGAAGGGTTCGGGGAACCTTTCGAAAGCCCTGACCACAGCGGCCAACTCAGCAACCTGAGGTGATCCCTCCACCTCGGCAACATCTGCCTCCCACTGCTGAGTCTGAGGGTCTTTCCAAGTCATAACTGACTTGTGGGACCTTCCGGACGCGTCCGTGAAAACTGTCAGGGCCTCTAAAGGCCTTCTGCTCTGAACATCTTTCAAATTCAGTGTGAATTTGGCATCCTGATTAAAAATTTTGTGGGCTGGCCGATGAATTGAGATTTGCCTGGTAAAGGAATCCAGAGCAAACTGCAGTGCTTCATTTTCCTGAAGCAGGTGTTCTAACATTGCCTTTGTAATTTGGCCTGATCTTAATCCAATTGGAATGTGAATGCATTCAAAATCACACCCTGCCAATTCCCTGATCCGGACTCTGGCTTTTCGGATCAGTTCAGCCACCAGTTCCTGTGGACGTGTCATTCTCTTGGACCTTTGATGGCTGAGAACGACCCATTCTATGATTAGAAGCGGGTCCTCTCTGCCCTGGTCCTTTTTGATGTTATTTCTCCACTGGAAAATGACTCCATGGAGGTGTGGCAATTTCCCCATAATTATGAATTTGAAAGGCAGGTCTGGATCACACCGGTGGGCCTGCCGAGTGGACATGAGATGCTGTACCTTTTCCAGTGCCTCCTTTGCTTCTGGGGTTAGTTCCCTGGGAGAACTCAGCTCCTCTCCCCCTTTCAATAAATTGAAAAGAGGGGCTAGGTCCTCGGTTGTGAGGCCCAGCCAGGGTCTCACCCAGTTCAATGCCCCACACAGCTGATGGACATCTGCGAGGGTCTGAATTTTGGGCCTGATTTCCAATTTCTGCTGCACAATGGTCCGCTTGCCAATTTCCAGCCCAAGGTACCTCCAAGGTGGCATCCTTTGAACCTTGTCTTCCTGCAGCTCAAACCCTGCAACAACCAATGCATTAATTGTCAGGTCAAGCACGTGTGACAAGACATCATCAGTGGGGGCACACACAAGCACATCATCCATATAATGATGGATGATTGCTTTCTCTGTGGCTACGCGGACCGGGGACAGCAAGGAAGCTACATACCACTGGCAGATGATAGGTGACACTTTCATCCCTTGGGGAAGAACTCGCCAATGGTAGCGTTTCCTCGGGGCCTCTCGGTTAATGGTGGGAACCGAGAATGCAAAACGTGGTGCATTGTCCGGATGTAGGGGAATATGGAAGAAACAATCTTTTATATCTATAACAGCCAATTTCCAATTTTGTGGGAGCATGGTCGGGGTAGGCATCCCGGGTTGAAGAGAGCCCATATCTTCTATCACATTGTTAATTTGTCTGAGATCCTGGAGGAGCCTCCACTTGTCCTTCCCTGGCTTCCGGATAACGAAAACCGGCGAATTCCAAGGGCTGGTGGTCTCTACAATGTGACCCTTAGCTAGCTGCTCCTCCACGAGCTCTTCGAGCGCCTTCAATTTCTGTTTTGAAAGCGGCCACTGCTTCACCCACACCGGTGTATCTGTTTTCCAATTCAGCTTGTGGGTAGGGTGCTCCTCAGCGACCGCTGCCCAAAAATCCTGTGGGGGGTCTGGGATGTCAATTGTGACTCCCCACTGGGCCATCAGGTCTCTCCCCAACAAGGGTTCCCTATAATCCAAAACAAAAGGGCGTAAACTGGCCAACTGCCCTTTTGGCCCCTTAATTTGAACCACACTCTTTGATTGTTTGGCCAATTGCATTCCCCCTATTCCTTGCACGTGTCCTGCCACGTTTTCCAAGGCCCAACATGATGGCCAGTGCTTGGCTGGGATCACAGTCACGTTCGCGCCCGTGTCTAGGAGGCTTGTGATGTTAATGGCCTCATCACACCCACCTGTAACTCACATCCCACCTGGGGTTTCACTTCTGTGATCTTGTGCACGGGACAAGCTGTTGGTATGTCGTCTTCTTCCGGGCGTTCCCAGGTGGGTATGATCTGGGCAACTATCTGCCCTTTAGGTAGGAATGTTGGTGGGTGAGTGCAGTGTAGCCAGAGAACGAACCTTCCAGGATTGTTATCAAGTGTTCCTGGAAGAATTTAGATCTCTTTTGGGGTGTGTTTGCAGTCCCCCACAACGATGAGCTTACCTTTGACCCTTGGCCAGGTACCCTGCTCACTGTTGTCAACTGACACAAAATTCCAGTCGTTGTCTTTCAGTTGCAAACCCTCTGTGAGCTGCAACCTGTAGGGGGTATACTTAGAATTGGTTGTCAAAATCGGCTGTGCCATGTCATGGTCCGTATAAGTAATTTCCAGTGTGTTATTTTTGCTGCCGCCCTGAATGGGGCAATGCAGCTTCTCCTTCTTTTTCCCTTGGCTCCCCTTCCCCTCCCCTCCTGCCTGGTCCACCCCATTTTTATCTTCACGCAGGGCGGACCTGTGCTCTTTCACCTGTTTTTTTGTGAGGGTTTTAACCCTCTCCCTTTTTCCCCTTCCCCTCCCCCTTTTTTGTTTTTGAGGTCCTCTAATCTTTCTTGAGGGGGCATTTGGAAACCCAGTGCCCCAAATTCCCGCACAAAAAACACTTCTGGGAGCTTTGAGCAGAAAGCTTCTTCCCGGTGTTCGGTGTTTTTCGGGAATCTTCAGCTTCCATGGCTGCAACTTGATGAGGTTTGGGCCATGGACCTGTGGATGAACTTATAAAAGGCAACTTTACCTGACATACCTGAAGCATGTCTGGTAAGGTTGGTTTGGGGTGTAGAGGTAAACTTAAAATCGCAGCATGACATAAATCATTTGCATTCGAAAACGCAATCTCTGTTAAAATGTGTTCCCGAGCCATTTCGTTTTTGACCTGAGCTTCAATAGCTCAGGACAGTCTCTCCACAAAATCTGTGAAAGACTCCCTTTGGTCCTGTCTGATTTTCGAATATGAAATCACAGGACCTTGTGTTTGCATGCTGAAGAATGCAGTCAGGGCTGTCTCTCTCACTACGTGGAGGCACTGGACAGGAATGACCACTTGGTCAGTGGCCTCTGCCCACTGCCCCTCACCAGCGAGGTGTTCTAGAGTGATGGGGTTTCCCTGAGCATCCACTCTAGTGTTAACATGGCTGAGGAGCCCTGGTAAGGCATCCTGGAGCAGCTGTTTCCAAGCTGTGACCCATAGGATGTACTCTGTTGGGTTCAGCAAGCAAGAAACCATGTACTTTAAATCAGCAGGCACCACTTCCTCTGCAGAGAGATCTGCTCTGAGGAGCCCTCTGAAATATGGCCCATCCCGGCCATATGTCCTGTGAGCTGTGCAGATTTCTTTGATGGTGGCTCGGGGAAATGGGTGGTACTCTGCCCTGTTGTTACCACCGCGGGCATTGCGGTAGGTAACAGGGGCAAGAGTCGGAATGGAGCAGGAGCCGGCAGCTGCATCTGCTCCGGTTCCCTGCTCGGGCACTTCCGGGTTTGAGGGCGCAAGGGAGCCCTGAGGTGGGGGGCCCCCTCAGGCCGCGCTGCCCCCCCAACCCCCTGTGCCTGCGCGTGCGCGCTGCAGCACCCCCCCTCCCCCCCCCGCGGCGCCGCTGCCTGAGGGGGCCCCCACCGTGGCGTGGCCGCGGCCAGCTGCGCCTCCCCCGGTGCTGCCGGCGGGGGATGCCTCCGCCGGGCCGTGACCCGCCACCCCCCCTGCAGCTGCCGCGCCGCCGACCGCCCCGGAGCAGCCCGGTCCCGCACCGCCGGGGCTCGAGCCCTCTTCTCCGGCATTCCCCCCACTCTCCCAGTTCTCGACGACGTCACTCCCCGGGCAAACCGCGCCCACTGCAGGGACGTGGTTGCCAAGCAACCAAGTGCCTCAGGGCACGGGCTTCCTTGCGCCCTCAAACCCGGAAGTGCCCGAGCAGGGAACCGGAGCAGATGCAGCTGCCGGCTCCTGCTCCATTCCGACTCTTGCCCCTGTTACCTACCGCAATGCCCGCGGTGGTAACAACAGGGCAGAGTACCACCCATTTCCCCGAGCCACCATCAAAGAAATCTGCACAGCTCACAGGACATATGGCCGGGATGGGCCATATTTCAGAGGGCTCCTCAGAGCAGATCTCTCTGCAGAGGAAGTGGTGCCTGCTGATTTAAAGTACATGGTTTCTTGCTTGCTGAACCCAACAGAGTACATCCTATGGGTCACAGCTTGGAAACAGCTGCTCCAGGATGCCTTACCAGGGCTCCTCAGCCATGTTAACACTAGAGTGGATGCTCAGGGAAACCCCATCACTCTAGAACACCTCGCTGGTGAGGGGCAGTGGGCAGAGGCCACTGACCAAGTGGTCATTCCTGTCCAGTGCCTCCACGTAGTGAGAGAGACAGCCCTGACTGCATTCTTCAGCATGCAAACACAAGGTCCTGTGATTTCATATTCGAAAATCAGACAGGACCAAAGGGAGTCTTTCACAGATTTTGTGGAGAGACTGTCCTGAGCTATTGAAGCTCAGGTCAAAAACGAAATGGCTCGGGAACACATTTTAACAGAGATTGCGTTTTCGAATGCAAATGATTTATGTCATGCTGCGATTTTAAGTTTACCTCTACACCCCAAACCAACCTTACCAGACATGCTTCAGGTATGTCAGGTAAAGTTGCCTTTTATAAGTTCATCCACAGGTCCATGGCCCAAACCTCATCAAGTTGCAGCCATGGAAGCTGAAGATTCCCGAAAAACACCGAACACCGGGAAGAAGCTTTCTGCTCAAAGCTCCCAGAAGTGTTTTTTGTGCGGGAATTTGGGGCACTGGGTTTCCAAATGCCCCCTCAAGAAAGAATTAGAGGACCTCAAAAACAAAAAAGGGGGAGGGGAAGGGGAAAAAGGGAGAGGGTTAAAACCCTCACAAAAAAACAGGTGAAAGAGCGCAGGTCCGCCCTGCGTGAAGATAAAAATGGGGTGGACCAGGCAGGAGGGGAGGGGAAGGGGAGCCAAGGGAAAAAGAAGGAGAAGCTGCATTGCCCCATTCAGGGCGGCAGCAAAAATAACACACTGGAAATTACTTATACGGACCATGACATGGCACAGCCGATTTTGACAACCAATTCTAAGTATACCCCCTACAGGTTGCAGCTCACAGAGGGTTTGCAACTGAAAGACAACGACTGGAATTTTGTGTCAGTTGACAACAGTGAGCAGGGTACCTGGCCAAGGGTCAAAGGTAAGCTCATCGTTGTGGGGGACTGCAAACACACCCCAAAAGAGATCTAAATTCTTCCAGGAACACTTGATAACAATCCTGGAAGGTTCGTTCTCTGGCTACACTGCACTCACCCACCAACATTCCTACCTAAAGGGCAGATAGTTGCCCAGATCATACCCACCTGGGAACGCCCGGAAGAAGACGACATACCAACAGCTTGTCCCGTGCACAAGATCACAGAAGTGAAACCCCAGGTGGGATGTGAGTTACAGGTGGGTGATGAGGCCATTAACATCACAAGCCTCCTAGACACGGGCGCGAACGTGACTGTGATCCCAGCCAAGCACTGGCCATCATGTTGGGCCTTGGAAAACGTGGCAGGACACGTGCAAGGAATAGGGGGAATGCAATTGGCCAAACAATCAAAGAGTGTGGTTCAAATTAAGGGGCCAAAAGGGCAGTTGGCCAGTTTACGCCCTTTTGTTTTGGATTATAGGGAACCCTTGTTGGGGAGAGACCTGATGGCCCAGTGGGGAGTCACAATTGACATCCCAGACCCCCCACAGGATTTTTGGGCAGCGGTCGCTGAGGAGCACCCTACCCACAAGCTGAATTGGAAAACAGATACACCGGTGTGGGTGAAGCAGTGGCCGCTTTCAAAACAGAAATTGAAGGCGCTCGAAGAGCTCGTGGAGGAGCAGCTAGCTAAGGGTCACATTGTAGAGACCACCAGCCCTTGGAATTCGCCGGTTTTCGTTATCCGGAAGCCAGGGAAGGACAAGTGGAGGCTCCTCCAGGATCTCAGACAAATTAACAATGTGATAGAAGATATGGGCTCTCTTCAACCCGGGATGCCTACCCCGACCATGCTCCCACAAAATTGGAAATTGGCTGTTATAGATATAAAAGATTGTTTCTTCCATATTCCCCTACATCCGGACAATGCACCACGTTTTGCATTCTCGGTTCCCACCATTAACCGAGAGGCCCCGAGGAAACGCTACCATTGGCGAGTTCTTCCCCAAGGGATGAAAGTGTCACCTATCATCTGCCAGTGGTATGTAGCTTCCTTGCTGTCCCCGGTCCGCGTAGCCACAGAGAAAGCAATCATCCATCATTATATGGATGATGTGCTTGTGTGTGCCCCCACTGATGATGTCTTGTCACACGTGCTTGACCTGACAATTAATGCATTGGTTGTTGCAGGGTTTGAGCTGCAGGAAGACAAGGTTCAAAGGATGCCACCTTGGAGGTACCTTGGGCTGGAAATTGGCAAGCGGACCATTGTGCAGCAGAAATTGGAAATCAGGCCCAAAATTCAGACCCTCGCAGATGTCCATCAGCTGTGTGGGGCATTGAACTGGGTGAGACCCTGGCTGGGCCTCACAACCGAGGACCTAGCCCCTCTTTTCAATTTATTGAAAGGGGGAGAGGAGCTGAGTTCTCCCAGGGAACTAACCCCAGAAGCAAAGGAGGCACTGGAAAAGGTACAGCATCTCATGTCCACTCGGCAGGCCCACCGGTGTGATCCAGACCTGCCTTTCAAATTCATAATTATGGGGAAATTGCCACACCTCCATGGAGTCATTTTCCAGTGGAGAAATAACATCAAAAAGGACCAGGGCAGAGAGGACCCGCTTCTAATCATAGAATGGGTCGTTCTCAGCCATCAAAGGTCCAAGAGAATGACACGTCCACAGGAACTGGTGGCTGAACTGATCCGAAAAGCCAGAGTCCGGATCAGGGAATTGGCAGGGTGTGATTTTGAATGCATTCACATTCCAATTGGATTAAGATCAGGCCAAATTACAAAGGCAATGTTAGAACACCTGCTTCAGGAAAATGAAGCACTGCAGTTTGCTCTGGATTCCTTTACCAGGCAAATCTCAATTCATCGGCCAGCCCACAAAATTTTTAATCAGGATGCCAAATTCACACTGAATTTGAAAGATGTTCAGAGCAGAAGGCCTTTAGAGGCCCTGACAGTTTTCACGGACGCGTCCGGAAGGTCCCACAAGTCAGTTATGACTTGGAAAGACCCTCAGACTCAGCAGTGGGAGGCAGATGTTGCCGAGGTGGAGGGATCACCTCAGGTTGCTGAGTTGGCCGCTGTGGTCAGGGCTTTCGAAAGGTTCCCCGAACCCTTCAATTTAGTAACGGACTCCGCTTATGTAGCGGGGTTGGTATCGAGGGCAGATCAAGCAATACTGCAGGAAGTGTCTAACACAGCACTGTTTGAGCTGCTTTCTAAGCTTGTCAAGCTTGTCTCCCACAGGGAGCAGCCATTCTTTGTGATGCATACGAGATCACACACTGATCTGCCGGGGTTCGTAGCTGAGGGGAACAGAAGGGCTGATTTTCTTGCTGCTCCTGCAGTGATGGCCCCATTGCCAAGCATTTTTGAGCAGGCAAAGCTCAGCCATCAGCTTCACCATCAGAACGCGCCTGGCCTTGTTCGCCGGTTTCACATCACTCGGGAACAGGCTAAGGCAATTGTGGCTACGTGTCCCTCATGCAATCAGCATGCACTCCCCACCTTAAGTGCGGGGGTGAACCCCAGAGGTCTGAACAGCTGTGAGCTGTGGCAGACTGATGTAACACATATCCCCCAATTCGGCCGATCTAAATATGTACATGTGTCGGTGGACACCTACTCTGGTGCAGTTTTTGCTTCCGCCCACGCAGGGGAGAAAACCTCGGATGCAATTAAACACCTCATCCAGGCTTTCTCCTTCATGGGCATCCCAAAAGAATTAAAAACTGATAATGGCCCAGTGTACCGTTCCAGGGAATTCTGCAGCTTCCTGCAACAATGGGGAGTGGGACATAAAACCGGCATCCCTCATTCCCCAACAGGCCAAGCTGTAGTGGAGAGGACCCACAGGGAAATCAAAAGGGTCCTCAACCAACAACAACCGGTGTTGAAAACAGAAACACCGCAGACCCGATTGGCCAGGGCTCTATTCACACTGAATTTTTTAAACAGCACCTTTGAGTTTTTAAACCCACCGATCGTTCGTCATTTCGGGGCAAACCCTCAACTAAACATCAAGGAGAGGCCGCCAGTCATGGCCCGGGACCCTGAGACTGGAAGGACAGAGGGACCTCATGTTTTGGTCACGTGGGGTCGTGGGTACGCTTGTGTGTCCACCCCCACGGGGCCGAGATGGTTACCATCAAAATGGGTGAGGCCCTATGTCCCGAAGGTCTCAGGGGAGAAAAAGAAACTGCCACAGGTTACTCAGGCAGCTTTTAAGAGGAAAAGAAGGGAAGATTTTTCCCAGGATGGTTTCGCTTTCCTGAATGACCCCTGCTCGAATGTTAATTGTTTGTTTTAGTTCTTTTAGTCCTGTCAGAGCCTGTCCAGCGCCAGTCCCCTGTGCTGAGGAAGTTCCACCTGCTCCTCAGCATCCTTCTGCTTGCCAGTCTCGCTGCACCTGTCTCCAGATGGTTGATGCCCCAGCCCAAAGCCACCAGGGCAATGGGGCAGACCACAAAGCCAGCCAGAACATCCGGGACATGGTGAATGACACCAAGAGAGAGACTGGTGACTGGCTGAATGGATTGTTTGGGGACTGGGAATTTCGGGCTGGGTGGGTTCAATTTTGTAATCAGCTTTGTTATTTTTGTTTGTTATTCTGTTAATTTTAATTGGATTTGGCATCATCAAAAAAATGTTAGGTAGATTAATTTCTAGCACCACACATGCCCCCTCTGTGAATCAAGTTGCTGTATCATCCGCGCCTGGATGGGAGGAGAACGTGGAACTGGAGGAAGACCCAGAAGACAGGAGACACCCAGAAGAGGAACCTCAGATGGAGTGGCCCACTCAGCCAGAGTGGCTCGCCGAGAGTTACCCGGACTTTGAATGTCATCCTCCTCCCTTCCAGCCCTCCTCCTGTTATTAAAACGAAAAAGGGGGAGATGTGGTGGTGCAGAACTGTTTTATTAGGTTTTTATAAGAAGTTTATGTTATGGTTCATTTCACTGTATCCCCAATGTTGTATCCCTTTTGTGTTGTCTGTATAATAAGGTGTTTTGTGTCCTC